>JAWWNH010000017.1:16917500-18238750 GCA_034641385.1 Darevskia mixta
TTTTTGAATACAGAGCACTACAGGGATCAAGAAGAATGAGGTGGTTGGTTTCAGCTGAAGTAATTATATTCAGACTTAATTCAGGTGGGTAGCCGTGTTGGTCTGACGCAGTCAAAATAAAAAATAAAAATAAAAATAAATTGTCCAGTAGCAGCTTAGAGACCAACTAAGTTTGTTCTGGGTATAAGCTTTCATGTGCATGCACACTTCTTCAGATTGATATCCCTAAGTGCTCCCTGGAAGGACAGATCCTGAAGCTGAGGCTCCAATACTTTGGCCACCTCATGAGAAGAGAAGACTCCCTGGGAAAGACCCTGATGCTGGGAAAGATTGAGGGCACAAGGAGAAGGGGATGACAGAGGATGAGATGGTTGGACAGTGTTCTCGAAGCTACTAACATGAGTCTTACCAAACTGCAGGAGGCAGTGGAAGACAGGAGTGCCTGGCGTGCTCTGGTCCATGGGGTCACAAAGAGTCGGACACGGCTAAACGACTAAACAACAACAACAACATGTGCTCTGATCAACGATCAGTCCTACGAGGAGCTAGGCCAGGCTGTCAGGAGGGCCCCATACTGTGAGCACCTCTTCCTGCTGGGAGACTTCATGTCAGAGTTGGAGACGATCATCACACATGGGACAACTGCATTGGCCACTTTGGCATTGGCAGCATGAACAAGGATGGACAACGGCTGCTTTAGCTGTGCTCATACCAACCACAACCTCTGCATCATGAACATGTTCTTCTCTACCAAGGCAAAATGGTGAGTGTCCTGGAGACATCCAAGGCCAGGCCACTGGCACCAGCAGGACTTGATTGTCTCCAGGCGATCGGCACTGAAGTGTCATGTAACACAGAGCTACCACAGTGCCAACTGCAACATGGATCATTCCCTGGTGGTGAGCAAGTCCTCTGGCCAAAGAGGACCCATAGCACAAAGCAGAAAAAACAATGCCTTCTGCAAGGTTATTAGAGATAGAGACTATTCCTCAGGGTTTACTCTTGAAGCCTTTCTCATGATTGAGTATAGCTGCAAGGCAGCAGAGGCTTAAAGTCAGAGTTTTCCTTCTCCTGGATGGACTACCTTCCCAGGTTCATGAGCCCCATTTGCCCCTCATTCCCTCTAAAGCATGTGCAGAAACCACTTTTTCGACTGTTGGACCCACTACAGGTCTCGTCTGCTCAATCTGCCAGAGTCTGTCTTCGCATGCAGGGGCTAAACAAGTCCCTAACATACTGAGGGTTTAAGACACATTGGCTACCCTTGCTTGGTTTAACTGGCCAGTTGAAGTCATTTCCCTGTGTGTGGCCACATTCTGACAGCTTATTGGAGCCACAGGTGAGATCTGAGTGCAGAGTGGGGAATCCAAAGAAGACAAACTACCCCAGAAGGAGCACGACGTGTCGTCCCCCCAACAGAGGTATTGCCCCTCCCCTTACACCTATTTGTATCTCTAAACTAAAGAAATAAAAATTCCTGCAGCTATAAGAAATAACAGGTGTCATCAGTTACCTCTTCTAGGCCTAAGGGTGGGAGCAGTGGAACATTGTTGTATTGGTGAAGGAGCTCAGGCTTAAAATCAGATATGGAATATCTGTGCCTCCAGGTTTTTGCACTGATGCAACAGAAATTCCCTTCAGGCCTGTGGTCCAAATTGAACACTGCATCCTTGGGTACACGGGCACTTTCTGCCCCAGTCTCCCCTGGTAGAAGTCTGTGCTATAATGCTCCATGTCCAAATGGACTCTCTCTCTTTCTTTCTCCCTCTCCCTCCCTCCCCCCTCTCTCTTTTCTTTTCTTTTCTTTTTGCCTTGAGCTTTTCTCATGAAAACCCACTCTTTGAACTGGGTGTTTTGAGTATGCCACTCAGGCCAAACCCTTTACGTTGTTATATACTTTTTAATCTGGAAGCATTATGTGTACTAAGGGACTTTTAAGTATTCAGATTGTTTAGGTGCTACATATGCCTGCTAATGACATTTTACATAGCAAATTGCTATGCCAAACACTTTCCGCAACATTTTTAATATGCAAGGACTTTATGTTTCTGATTAATTGTGGTGTATTAATTATACTATACCAAACTCATTTCATGCACAGAAACAATGGGAAAGAAGCTTCTTCTTTTTTGAAAGAAAGGAAAAAAACCCAAACCCATGCACGAATTTAATGATGCAATGCAGCAATGTCGATGTTACGAATTGCATCATTTTGCTTTTTAGCTCACAACCAAACAGCATCCTTGGAGCAACTCTTTCAGCCGGAGCTCTTTTATGATTTCTATGGTAGCTTTGAATTCTCAGGAACTAATCAATCACAGGCAATTGCTGCTGGTTCAGGCTTCCTTGCAGCAGGGCCATGAGACCAGCACACAACGTAAGTGGGCATCTCAAGTTAATTGAAACTTGAAAGCGGGATGCTGACCTGAATGCTGCCGCCTGCCATCTAGAACACTTTGGCAAGGGCTTGTGAAAGAGTCTCTTCATCTTATCTACCTGCAATTTGAATCTGAAATGCAGAATGCTGATCAAATATATTCATTATCTTTGCTCTTGCAGATTGAAAAGCTGGAAGTCAGAGAGGAAATTAAGAAAGAAGGGGATGTGTTTTGACAGGCTTTCCCCTATCTAAATAAAGAAAATGGTTTGTCAACTTTCACCCCGCTATTCATGTGGTTTGTAGCCTTCTTCATTTCTAGGGTTTAGGGAAAGTTGTAGTTCGAAAACCCCACCGAGAATATCTAATATAATCCAGGAAAACCATACACTAAAGCAACCTGCTCTTTGAAAGCTTAATTCACAGTTACCACAAACTCATTGGAAAAGGATTTACAATCTCTTTGTGACCTGCACCTCTTGGCAAATACATACTGTAACACAAGAAGAGCCCTGCCAGAGCAGAGGGAAAACATGCCTTTTCTAGTGTCCTCATATTGGCCAGTCGCATAGATGCCTACAGGAAACCCACACCTTTATCAATAACCACATTCTGCAGACCATCCAAGTGTCCCTATTTTCCAGGGACAGTCCTGGATTTACAGAAGCCGTTCTGGTTTCTTATTTGATAACACCATGTCCTGCTTTTTCCTTTGGATATCCTTATTTAGTGGAGAAATGTTGGAGGGTACGGTAGGACATCCCTATTTTCATCAGAGAAATGTTGGAGGGTATGGAGTTATGCAACCCCCAAGCCAAGGAGGTAAGTACTATACAACCTTTAGAAGACATCCGAAGGCAGTCCTGTATAGGGAAGTTTCTTACTGTTTAATGTTTCATTGTGTTTTTATATAAGTTAGAAGCCGCCCAGAGTGGCTGGGGCAACCCAGTCAGATGGGTGGAGTATAAATAATAAAATCATTACTATTATTATTATTATGGAAAAGGATGTGCCTATTTTCACCGGAGAATTGTTGGAAGGTGTGCATTCCGCCTAAAAGAGAATTCTGAGTAAATCTGAACAGTCTATTTGGGCAGGTTGTTAGAAGAAGAAGAAGAGGAGTTTGGATTTTATATCCTGCTTTATCACTACCCGAAGGAGTCTCAAAGCGGCTCACATTCTCCTTTCCCTTCCTGCCCCACAACAAACACTCTGTGAGGTGAGTGGGGCTGAGAGACTTCAAAGAAGTGTGACTAGCAGCTGCATGTGGAGGAGCGGAGATGCGAACCCGGTTCACCAGATTACGAGTCTACCACTCTTAACCACTACACCACACCGGCTCTCTTCACCACACTGGCTAGCCAGGCATTAGTGTATACAACATTGGCATTACTTTCTGGTGTGTCTGCTTTTTAACCTGCCAAAGTATAATACTCAAACTGTTCTGGCCATGCAGTACTTAAGCTTTTTGGTGCTGGTGCAAGGCAATGTATAAGATTGGGTAGGATTCAGGATAATGGGCACGGGAGACTACAGTATTCATGATTTGTGACTTAAATACATGGTTGAATCAAAGGCTTATATTAGTTACACAAGCTTTGGCTGGTTTTATCTTGCACCACTAGAAAGAAATGGCAAGGTCTATTATTGCCATATAATGGATAATGTAATTATTATAATATAATATAATTGCAATATAGTGGTTAATGTAATATAATGGCTATGGGCTTTTTGTACTGGGGCAGTTATGCAAAGCTGTAATCATACAAATGGCTAAGTGGCTTGAGGTCAGACAAGAGATAAACCGTAATTATCACATACGGAGCATATGTAAATCATTATTATTCCATTTTCATTCAGATATACTTCCAAACATGCTTGAAACATCTGCTCTCTAAAGGAACCCTCCTCAGTGACCAGATGCATTTTGGAAGGTAGCAGGCTTTCAATGGGCCACATTAAGTACTGCTGAAAGACTGCCTTTTAGATCTCTCTGAGGTAATGTTATATGCATTCACCACGCACTGCATTGAGGACCAACAATAAACTGATCCTCCAAGTGTCCCTATTTTCCAGGGACAGTCCCAGATTTATAGAAGCCTTCCTGGTTTCTGATTTGATCCAGGAATGTCCCACTTTTCCTTAGGACATCCCTATTTTCATCAGAGAAATGTCAGAGCATATGCAGTTATGTCACCCCCAAGCCAAGGAGATAAGTAACCATACAACCTTTAGAAGAAATCTGAAGGCAGCCCTGCACAGAGAAGGTTTTTTTTTTTAATGCTTAATATTTTATTATGTTTTTATATTTGTTGGAAGCCACCCAGAGTGGCTGAATCATCCCAGTTAGATGGGCAGGGTATAAATGTTGTTGTTGTTGTTGTTGTTGTTGTTGAATAGGACGTCCCTATTTTCATCGGAGAAATGTTGGAGGGTATGCACTGTGATCCTGGCCACTGTGAGAGCAGGATGCTGGACTAGAGGGGCCATTGACTTGATCCCAGCAGGTTCCTCTTATGTTCTTACCACAGCACCCCCAGTGGCTGCCTTTGTAAGCAGCAGGCAAATACCGCTGCTTTGCTGTAAAAGAACTCCCTGCTGTGCCAATGTAGCAAGCAGCACAGTGGGAACCTTTCGGCTGCAATAAAAAGCAAAAACATTGTATTAAGCTTGTTTTACAAGGTAAATCTTGTGTTCCTGAATGCAACTTTGTAGGGTATGACTTGAAAATATTTTATTCTTGTTGAACTTTGGAAATGATGCATCATTGGAAACCCCTTTGCCTGCCATAAACCCCTAAGCCTGCAGTCCCGCAGGCTGCTGATCTCCAGGGGAAGCTCCCAGGAAGTTTCCCTGTTGAACAATGGTCCTTTGATGGTGATGATTTACCAGTGGCATTGCCCTGTTTACTCAGACTGACTGATGAATACAACTCACCGGTCCTGTTGATTACCCTTGCTGTTATATGAATGTATCCTGCAAAAGCTACTCGGAATGTCAATGCTTTATGTAAACTTTGTCTGGAAAATGTGCAAATCCTACAATTCACAAGGACTTGATTGACATATTGCAATATTGACTTGTCTGACTTACTGTAACCCCTCCAGGACATTCTATACAAGATCTCAAAGTAGCTGTCTTATTAGAAAAGAATTTCAGAAATAGACTGGAAAGAGAAGTTGCTGAATTGCAACTCATTACCAAACTTAAAACCATGGAGAGACCTGGTCTGAATAGAGACATTGGATTCTTATCTCATTATACATGACAAAGCTATTTTTAGCCATTTCACCCCTTGCTTTTTCCTGCAAGACCAATTGCAGTCGTTAACAGTCACCAACAGGTTTACCTCTCCTATCAGCCAATCACCCATTCCCACCACCCCTCTGAGTAATACCCCTCCCCACCCTCTCACTATATAATAGGGTCTGGTGACTTCTGTCTCAGTGTATCTGAAGAAGTGTGCATGCACACAAAAGCTCATACCAAGAAAAAACGTTGTTGGTCTCTATGCTACTGGAATGAATTTTTTTTATTTTGTCTCTCCTAAAATGTTATGTATTTTTGATGTGTCTCTGAGGACTGTGGGATGGTGGTGTTTTTGTTGTTGTTGCCGTTTTTGTACCAGATTTAAAACTTTAAAAGGCAGAGCACCTTTTGTCTTGGGGTTCTCCTTTTGCTCAGAGTTAGGGTCAACCTATATCTTAATATTGCTCAGAGTTCCAGCCAGCCAGCCATATCCTCTTCTAATAACCCCCACTTTCAGTTTTCTGTCCCTGCCCATCCTCCAAGAAACAACCAGTATCCTATGCCATCTGAGCATGCTCAGTCCTCATTGGCTTAATTTGGGTTCCCTCTTTTTCACTTGGCATTCCTCCAAACCTGCCAATGCACCCGTCATGCATGTGGGTGGTACTTTTTGGGCTACACATGACCTGGCACTAAAAGAACAGAGTTTTCTATGAGTATATGTGATTGTTGTTCCATTTTCTCTGTTGTGGAATGGCAAATGTAATATGTTTGAGGTGGATGAATGTGCCACAATCACTTGTTTTGTTTTGCATGAAGAAATGTCTAATGCAAAACACTTATGTAAGAAAAAGCCAAGTTAACAAAGAGAAGGTCATCCGTGCTGAATAAAGCTATCTATGAAGTGAGCCAAGTTAGAAAATTGCTTAGCTATTTAAGTGAACAAATAAAATAAAATAAAAAAGAACACAGCATTAGTTTGGCCTCCTAGAGCTCACAGACTAATGCATTTGATTTAAAATAAACACTAATTGAAGCTTGCTTTACAAATAGTATACAAAGGACCATATCATTTCCTTTCTCTTTGCAAAGAATAACCAGGAAGCACGAGGGGTGGGGTGGGGGGAACAGAAGAAGGAAAAGCCATGCAAGAGTCTTCACTTTCATGTACTTTATATAGAATTATGCAGACAGAAGATCGCTCCTGCGATTAGGTATTTTCCCTCCTCTGTACCAGAGCCTTGGGTGCCTCCTGAACAGCCTCTCCTGAACCACAGAGGACCAAGGGGGGGAATGCTAGGTCATCTTCCTCCCCAAGCTCAGCAGTACAGTGGTACCTTGGTTCTCAAACACCTTGGTTCTCAAACGCCTTGGTTCTCAAACTCCGAAACCCGGAAGTAATTGTTCTGGTTTTTGAACATTTTCGGAAGCTGAACATCTGATATGGGAGTGTCAGCTATTGTTTCCGGGGCACTTGCACCAATCAGAAGCTGTACCTTGGTTTTTGAACATTTCAGAAGTCAAATGGACTTCTGGAATGGATTAAGTTTGGTGCTTTTGTTTTTGCTATTTATTTTGCGTTTTTGTTTTTGAGGCTTTTTCTGTTAATTTGTTTTTGTGACTGTGTGGAATCCAGTTCAGCTACTGATTGATTGATTGATTGATTGTGTGACTGTGGAAATGGATAAAAGCCTCCCATCCAAACAATGACTATCATCAGTGAAAGTAAGAAAAATAATAATAATAATTTAATTTTTTATCATCTACAATACTGTCTTATTTATTTTACAGTACAGTACATTGATTATTGCTTTCATTTTGTGGACCAATGGTCTTGTTAGTAAAATTCATGTTAAATTGCTGTTTTAGGGGTTGTTTTTAAAAGTCTGAAATGGATTAATCCGTTTTGCATTACTTTCTATGAGAAAGTGCTCGGATTAAGCACGGATTAAGTTTGAGAACCAAGGTACCACTGTAGTGGCACTGGAGGGGAAAATTTGGACATTCCGGGATTAAATCAGAAGCTGGAATGGCTTTCATAATTCTGGAACTGTCCCTGGAAAATAGGGACACTTGGAGGGTATGCAATACTTTCATGAATCAGGAATGCACAATAGAAAGGATGCCTGGGAGGTCTGTTTTGTGCTCTTTCCTAGATCTGCTAGTGGTGCTTGCTTAGAAAATGGCAGACTTCCATGCCTTTCTGCCTCCATGCCACAGCCTCACATATTTACTGCTGTCACATCGACTTTGCATTGAGTTTATTTGACTTTTGGTGCCAATTGAGCAGAACACAAGCCTGTAGTCGCAGTTTTGCCTTCATCATAAGTGCCCAGACCCTGCATCCATCAGGTTATTTTTCTTATGGTTACCTCTATGATATGTAGCATTTTCATAACAAAATAAAATGGTTGTCCACAACTGCAAATAGTTATTCCTCCCAAAATCAAATTCAAAAGTGCCTAGCACAATAACCGTTAGCTTCTTTGTCCATAGTTTGACAGGTGTTTTTAATTATCTGTAGGTACCTCTTTCATGTCTGCAATTTTCAGAGCAAATACCCATAGAAAATAAGTGGAGAATAAAAGATTCCCTTCTTTACCACTCCAAAAGTTATAAATGTCATTCCAGGAAAACCCCTGTATCTATAAATCTGAAATTTGGCAGGATTCAATCTGCCAAATTTGGTGATGATGCCTGCAAATTGCATCCAATTCTGCCAAAATAAAAAAAATAAACATAGAGGTGGTCCCTGTTCTAATAAATCAAAGATTTCCACCACAAAGAACCTAGGCCTATTTGCTTGTAGTTTGGCAGGGTTTGTCCACTACAGAGGGGCACCAATGCCTGCATATTCCATCCACTTCTGCCTAAAGGAAAAGGCTATAGCCACTTTCTTTATTTTCCAGTAGTGAATGGAACAGGCCTCCAAAATCAGGCAGCCTCTGAAATGCTCGCGGCTGAGGTGGAAAGTTTTCCAAAGTACCAAATTGGGGTCTGAACTGAAGATGCTGGTTAGTTCCTACCCCTTATAAAATTATAACAAATTATTTAATTTGCCAAAAGATCTCCTGCCTCTCCCAAATGTATATCCAACCCCCTTCAATTATAAGTACTGAAAGCACAAGGTGAAAACATTCTAGATGAGGGTCACTGGAAGGTTTTGGTCCTCCTTTGAAACTTACAAATGACACAGAGCTGTCATCCAACCGATGGAATGAAACTATATTCCAATACATAGGAAAAACTTCCAAAGGTCTTGGCTCTCAATTCTGCTTTCAGAAATGCCCGCAGTGTTATAATTCGGGTCTTTGTTGTCTGCATGTTTATAAGAACAAAAAAATAAAACAGAAAAACAAAATTTGTAACTTTGCATTTCTCATCAGATCTGACTGCTTGGAAACAGAGATGGCTGTGCCCAGATGAAAATAAAAAAGCCACATGGGTCATTTTAATAGCGCTTTGGCAGTACAGCACCTATAGTTTCCTTCTTTGCAGTTTGCAAACCTCCAAATATCAATATTACTATACACCCCATAGAAATGATTAGAATATCAAATCTAAGTGAAGCAAGCTGTTATCTCATTGGGGGAAGCTTGTTGCTCACTGATAGAGCAGGGGCTTTGCATGCATGGAAAAGTCAATTGTGCTATTCATGGCATTGTGAGGTAAGGCTAGAGAAGGGCTAGCCTAGATAGCTCATTTGATTAGAGTATGGTGCTGAGAACACCCAGGTTGCAGGTTCGATTCCTATATGGGACAGCTGCATATTCCTGTAACTCTAATTCTACAATTCTATGATTCTATTGTTCTTGTCGGTTCGATTAATTTTAAATTAATTTTATATACTGTCCTTTATTAGAAGATCCCAAGGCTGTGTACAACATTAAAAACACTTTAAATAAGATCGATAATAAAAACATAAAAATCGTACTGACAGACAGCCCTAATAGTAAAATAACCATCATAATGACAGTCCACTCCCCCACACAGATTATTGAATAGCCTTAGGCCTGGGTAAAGAGGAATGTTTTTTGCCTGACGCCTAAAGACATGCAATGATGGCACCAGGCGAGTCTCTCTGGGGAGAGCATTCCATAATTGGGGAGCCACCACAGAAAAGGCCCATTCTCTTGTTGCCACCCTCCAAACCTCTCTGGGACAGGGGACATAGAGAAGGGCCTCAGAGTTCGGGTCAGTTCATTCGGGAAGAGGCAATCCTTAATGTCCTGAGCTGTGACTACATTCCTCTCTAAAACCCTGGAGAGCTGTTGTCAGTCAGTGTAAATAATAGTGGCCTTTGTGAGCCAATGGTCAGACTTCCTAACACTATAAGGATTTCCTGTGCAACCTTCCAACACATATGTTTAAAAACAAGTATGAGATACATGTAGCTACCAAATGGAATGTATGTTTCACCTCTGCTCTTTGGGCCATATACTCATTTAAGAAAATGTCTTCTTTGGCAATCACTCGTAGCTGAGTAAGATTGTCTTCCATAAACACAGTTTTAACCGTGAGTCCGTAAGTGACAGTGGAGGCCAGTTCTGGATCCGCACGTCCTTCCACAGTGGGGACATAGGTTTCTGGTCAGGAGTTGATCATGGTCAGGGTTTGCCAAGCATGCCTTCCACTTACCACATTTCTCCCTTTCGTTCTGAGTTTGAGCGTCTTCAATGTCCATGGCACCTTTGGTAAAGGCTGTTCTCCAACTGGAGCACTCGCAGGCCAGTGTTTCCCAGTTGTCAATATTTATACTACATTTTTAAAGATTTGCCTTGAGAGTGTCTTTAAACCTCTTTTGTTGTCCACCAACATTACACTTTCCATTATTAAGTTGGGAATAAAGTAGTTGCTTTGGAAGACGATAATCAAACATCCGAACAGCATGACCAGTCCAATGAAGTTGATGTTGAAGAAGCATCGCTTCAACACTGGTGAAAAAGACAGGCAAAAAACACTGGTGGAAAGACAGGCAAACTAATGTCAGTGTATTGGAAGAAGCACTGGTGATCTTTGCTTCTTCCAATACACTGACATTAGTTTGCCTGTCTTTCCAATTGATATGTAAAATTTTTCGGAGACACCACTGATGGAATCTTTCAAGGAGTTGGAGTTGGCGTTTATAAGTGGTCCATTTTTCACAAGCATGCAGTAAACAAGCATTTTGGTTTCCCTGCAAATGTCCTGGTCCTCAAACACTCTGCACTTCAATCGGGAGAAAGCTACACTGGCAGAACTCGAGCGATGCTGGATTTCGGCATCCATATTGGCCCTTGTGGAAAGAAAACTGCCCAGTAGGAGAAGTGATCAACATAAGAAAATGTGCAACCCTGATGGGAAGCTAGTGCAGTATCACGTGCAGTAAAGGGGTCTGTGAACGTGGGTGACAGAGTAAGAGAGAGCACAATTACAGAAAAATCTAACTTTTAATATTTGGTTATGCAATGAATTGAATGCCTTTTCTTTCTATTGTCTTTAAATCCTCCGTCCTTGTATAGCTCAAGGGCTAGGGAAGGTGTACAGCACACTTCTTACCAGCCACCAAGAGTATAGCTTAATGATTTTAAATTCACGCATTGCAGCCCAACTGTCCCCAAGAGTCTTGGATTGCCTTACTTTGCTTTTGTAATGAGAATATAGTGACACATTTTCATTATTAGATCAAAGGAGCAGGGCATTACATGAAACTACTCGCAAATGAAAATATCAAAATTGGCTGGGGTATACGCTTTCATTCTAATCAAATATCATTCTCTCTCTCCCTTTTTTCCTCTTCCAGAAATCAATAAAGGAAACCAAAGAAAGGAGACAGAGTGTCTGAAATTAATCCAGCTAGTGAAATCAGACTTAAAGTAGGTTCATTTAGGCACGGTTGGCTGGAATAACTGAAACATGGATTTTTATAATTAGAATGCCTTTTGGAAATATATGCCTAATTGATAAAACACTTTTTTTAAAAAAAGAAATATTGAACTTAGCTTGTCTCAGGGTAGAGTAAATCTATGTACTTAACTCTGCTTCATGCTGAATGTATTAGTAGTTGAGGTTTTGTCTCTTGAGATTGATGGAAGTATCTTTAGATGGCTGCCTTTGAGGTAGTATGATACAAAGTCAATTGGGGGCATATAATTAGATTAGTACTTATTACCATAATCATAGGCTGTGACACATCACATGAACTCCTCATTAGCAAGTAGCAAGGAGCAAATTGGTGAGATCACCAGTGTCGATAAAAGTTAATCAGTCTTCATGTATTCACACACCAATGCCTATTCCACTCTTTTTCATGTACTCAAAAGTAAAATACTTACCCCAAAGATAAAAGCTGGATGTTGAAGGCACTTGCTTTCATTTGCTAATGTGCAACAAAGTTGAAATGAGAACTCTTTGTTATCACTTGATTCTGTAAATAAATCTACTATATATGTATGTATGTATGCATGCATGTATGTAGATGGTGGCAGCAGTCACGAAATTAAAAGGCACCTGCTTCTTGGGAGAAAAGCGATGACAAACCTAGACAGCATCTTAAAAAGCAGAGACATCACCTTGCCGACAAAGGTCCGTGTAGTTAAAGCTATGGTTTTCCCACTAGTGATGCATGGAAGTGAGAGCTGGACCATCAAGAAGGCTGATTGCCGAAGAATTGATGCTTTTGAATTATGGTGCTGGAGGAGACTCTTGAGAGTCCCATGGACTGCAAGAAGAGGCCAACTATCCAGACTGGTCCTACGTGGGCCAGAAAAAAGCCAGGGAAGTCCCCAAATAGGAGTTCCATCACAGAAGGAAAAAGGAAAGAGGGGGAGGGGATCAAGTTGATTCCAAGCCAAAGGCCAGGCGGAACAACTCTGTCTTACAGGCCCTGCGGAAAGAAATCAGATCCCGCCACTGTGTCAAGCAAATGTTACCCTGCATTTCCCAGTGCATTGTCCCATTGCTTTCCTTATAAATTAAAATTAAAATAAAATAAAATTCAATTTTGGAGGGGAGTGGGTTTGCTGCACAAGAGCTGCAAGTCCACTTTAATTGTGCAACCTGAACTTGCCATTATGTGACTGCATCTGACCTGAAAATAGTATCAGTCTGGAAGCACCCTAAAAACGTTAGAAGGAGCATCCGTTTGCTACGGAAATATTTTTGCCCAGTGCACATTTTTCTTCGCACTATTCAAAGGCAAACAGGCAAAGTGAGATAAAGCCCAAGGAGGTGTTGCTAGTTGCTAGTTAAAACAAAAGCCAAAGCCTCCCCACTCTCACCATTGCACAACAAGCATCTCAGACATTTAATAAATTAAAAGTCCCCCATGGGTGGCTGCAGTGAGCTGCCAAGCCCAAGCCCTGCTGCTTTACTCAGCTAGTCTCTTATTGTTCAACTCAATGAAAATCATTTATAACTATAAAAGCCCCACAACAGCATTGCAAAAACGCTGGGCTGAAACATAATATAAGAGAACATTTACCCTGTGGGGGATCACTAAAAACTGAAGAAGATAATAACTGCTCAGCGACTCTGAAATAATTTACTCATACAAGGATCTTCATTAAAATAACATTAAGGGGTATTTTCAATGTGGTGCGCTGGGATTTAGCTGCTTGATTCCTTGTAATATTAACAGTGAGGTGTAAAAGCAAACAAATTCACAGTTCAGGCATCACTTTGTTCTGCCCAGTTACTTCTGCTAATATGTGTGATCAATGCCTAAAAACCAAGGGGGCACGTGTAGAGTTCTTTGGTTCTTAACTACATGTTCTTTACTAAATGTTGAGTGTGACCCAGTTAGGGCTCATCTAGACTTCCTTTGGTTTTTGCCCTTTTCAAGCACAGGTTTAAGTGGAGGTTGGATGGCCATCTGTCATGGCTGCCTTAGCTGAGATTCCTGCATTGCAGGGGGTTGGACTAGATGACCCCTGGGGTCCCATCAAACTCTACAATTCTATGATTCTAGGTCTGTGCTTTAAAGCTCTGTGTTCCAAGTGTTATATTTTGTCTCAGAGCTTTCCCTGGGAAAACCCGCATTTTACCACTGAATTAGAGCAAATGGAAATTCATGGAAAATCTGATTGCTATTTGCTCCTATTCAGCAGTAAAATGTGGCTTATCCCAGGGAAAGTTCCAGGGCAAAATAAACCCCAATCTGCTCAGACATGGAGCTTTAAAGCTCAGACCTGTGCCTAGAAACATGGCACAAAAGGAAGTCTGGATGAGCCCTTTGTCTCTGAGGCTACCTATCTTAGTCTATCTATCATAGCCTTTTCCAGCTCCTGCCAGTGTAACCATGGCCATTGTAGTTCAAAACATCCAAAGGGCACTTGGCTGGGGAAGGCTGACTTATTACGTCCAGCGCAAAGCACAGTGGAGTATGAGTGGGTCGTAGCATCACCCTCAGTTTTGCTTTCTTTCATTTCTTCTCATGTTGAATTGTTGATGGGATTGCATGATCTCTTAAGTCCACGGTAACTCACTTCTTTCAAGCGCTGAAAGGATGAATCTATTTTCACAGCCAGTTACCTAAGAAAATGCACCCTAGGCTCACTTTAACCTCTGGTATTACTGTATATTCAAAGGTAAGATTAAGGACAGTTGAAAAATAGTCAACAAGATGATGGTACAACCCAATGCCTTCATTTCTTTGATCCTATTGTTTAACTAACAGCAATACTGTGATACCCAATTTGACAGAGAAATAAAGCAATCTCTGAATGAACCAAGGATAGTGGTGGTTGTGATTATGTTCAGGCCAGAGGCAGCCTTATCAAGGCCAGGGCAAATCCTCTGATAAGATAAGAATGATGAAGAGCACAATCCATTGGGACTTCTCCTGGGGAAGTCCGTGTGAAATGAACAAGAGTTGTGCAAAAGCATTAGCATGAGTCACAGGAGTGTGTGAACCAGGAATGCCAGCTTGACCCCTCGACTGTGGGTGCCTGGGTCCATGGGTGCCATCCAGAGTGCATGGCACTGTCACCAAAATTTGTGGGTGCCCAGCCTGTTCATAGGGAATTTTGGGGGTGCTCGGGCACCCAATGCCCCATGGAATTGGCACCTATGGGTGAACCAAATTTGTATTTGTGTGAAAAGAAGGTTGGGGAGGGATAAAGATGTAGTAATTTTATGAAGTGGGAAGAAGCTCTGCTTTTAGTGGTTATATTTTTCCTTGCTGTCTGTGAATGCAGGAACCTCTGACCTAGATTGAGAGCCAGTGGGTTTGGAAACAATTCACAAAAGGTTATTTTTATGGTGCTTCTTAGGGGGCCAAATGAAAAACCTTCTCAAGGGTAAGGGTGAGGAAGGTCTGCTGAGAACCTTGGCTGTTAATGAGGATTTCCACGTTGCGCTTAGATGTCCCTAGAGTCTCTCTCAAAGCACAGGAGACCTAAAGTCAGCTAGCCTTGCTTTCATTCTTCCCCAATGGCTTTTTACCCAGGCAAGCACAAAGGGACTTTAATTGGTTAAGACATAAAAATTGGGAGGAAATCAAAAAGAGAGAGTATGCAGAGAAACAAAAGAAAGTGGAGGGCATGAGATGAGAAGTATTAGAAGCACCATGTATCTGAGAAATGCCTAAATTATCAGATAAAAAACCTGTGAGCAGTACCTCTTGAACAAAGAATTTAGTGCTGCACAATGAAGACTGTCTTGGAAAAACTAATCTTTGAATTCTTTCACTGTTATTTTGGCTTTTAAATGAAAGCAGCTGGGCATTCCCACTTCTGGAAATCATCCAAAACAGCCGCTCCCTTTCATTCTGATGGTGCACAACTCATTCATTTGATTGCGGGTTCCACCTGAAAAGAGGGTTGCCATTTTCTGTTATATTTGTTACCCTATATACTCGAGTATAAGCCTTGTTTTTCAGCACATTTTTTGTGCTGAAAAAGCCGCCCTCGGCTTATACTCAAGTGAGGCAGGCAGTGGCTCCTATGAAGCTTTCCCAGGTTTTTTGTGGTAAAATTGGGTGCCTCGGCTTATATTCGGGTCGGCTTATACTCGAGTATATACGGTAATTGATATATTTCTGTAGCACCCTTCACACACACACACAGAAGAAATGCTCATTTAGTATTTGCAAGAAAATAAGGCTATGCAAAACACGATTCATAATAAATGAGAACAGTAGCAAATTTCATAAAATACATAATTGACATAATTAACAACATCATGACTTAAAAATGGCTTTGTCCATCAGCCTGCAAAAGCTAGTGGCGCTGTAAGAAATGCAAGAAACTTTGACTCAAATAACTACATGACACTCATCTGCTACTGGGCTACATCAGGGATCAGCAACCTCTGGCCACACGCCATATTCGGGGCCCACCATGCCTCTCGCTCTGGCCCTTGAAACTGCCCCAAGCCACACTCTCTCTCTTCCCAGGCCGCAGCCATGACCGTCCCTGTTTCACACCTTCCAAGAGTGTCTTTGCCTGGCTGCAATGTGTCCTTAAACTCTGATCATGCCCCTTGTTTGTCTAGAGGGAGCTGCTGCTTGGAAACTGCTTCAGGGAGGAAGATCCAGTAGCCATGGACCAGGCTTTTAAAAGGGAGGATTTGCAATGTGTGTGTAGAAACTGCCCAACTGTACAAAGGTAAGATTTACATTAGTTGCTCCACCCACTTTTGCTTCTGTCTCCGCCCACCACTGACATATGGCCCTCCAAGGGGTACCCAGTAGAGAATGTGCTGCTGAAAGATGTTCTTCACCTAGGCAACATCCACTATATTCTCGCTTGCGTGTGCATTCTTGCAAGCCCTTCATGGTGCCTGGGGGTCCCAATGATCATCACCAGATGTCACCATGACACCTGGTCATTGACAGATGGGCAGTCCTACCCGCCTGTGAAATTTGGCCCACAGACAGTAGCAAGGATGAGGATCTGGCCTGCTGGCTAGATCAAATTCCCAAACCACGCATTACGGAATAGGGATGCTTCGGGAATTTGTCCCCCCCCCCCAATTCAAATTCCACTATGAACTGTTAGGATCCACACTTCCTGGATAAATCTATGGGCCTCAAACCTAGTGAACCTATCGCTTTTACACTTCTGACACCGTCCTCAGCTCTTATATATTCAAAATACATTTAGAGTTTTACATTTCGAGGGGAAATGTGCTTAGAAATGTGTAATTTAAAAAGAAATGTATTTAAATCCAAATTTACTCCAGCTCTTTTAAAAATGGCATAATGCAGAAATGGGATGGAATAAATTGATGGGTGAACAATTATGAAAAAGATACAGTCCAGAAATAGACTGATTCACCCATCTGTTATGGAACGTCAGAAATTGCCCTATACTCAATAGCCTACCTCATACTGTGTAGGTTTGGAGCGTCCCTTCTTCCTAATAAATGGAGGTTGGGAGATCAGTTCATCATTAGACACTCTTTCCAGAATTAGCATGTGTACCCTGACTTCTTCCCTTTGCGATACACACTACCTGGTCTCCTACCTTATCATAGGTGCCAACTTCCAGGGACCCTGGTTGCCTGAGCACCCACAAATTTGCAAGGCCAAGTCAGCAGTCCTGTACTTTATGATTGCCAGGCTTGCCAGTGGGCCATTTAACCCAGAGAAAGTCTCTTACTGGCTTCTGTCGTGCTTCAAAAACAGTGTTGTAGCAGAGGTAGGTGAAATATACTCAGAGTCAAGTGTGAATTTCATGCTCTTTATTCAGCAAGGAATGAATCTTTTCCCAAAACGTCTGCTGTATATACATTATTTACACAATGGGCCCCACGTGATTGGCTAATTCCGAGCTACTCATGTAGGCCAATCAGGTTGCGGATTCACTTCATCCAGGAGCCTGATTGGCTGCTCTTGCAGGCCAATCAGGTCGCTGATTCACTTCCACCTGGAGCTGGATTGGGTGGCTCCTGCAGACCAATCAGACTGCTGCATTCTGGATCCTATTGTTCTAGGACCAATCAGACTGCTGCATTCTGGATCCTATTGTTCTAGGATTCAGCTCAGTACATAACACCAGGTATAGCCCATCCCCCTGTCTCTCCAGTCCCTCTTTCCTGCCCTGGTTGTATTGTCAGCAAGGAAGGTAAAAGGGCCCAGCGAAACCTGCAGCCACATGAAATCATTTCTCTGCTGTTTGCAGGCAGGCAGACTGGGTGTGTTGGTGCGTAGAGGCCAATGCTAGCACATTGCACATCTCTTAGTGCACCCCCTTCTTTACTTTCCATCCTAAATGCAAGCCACATCTCTCAACATATGCTTTAGATCTTTAAATTGCACATGTGCCCTCAGCCCTGCAGGAAAAGGTGAAAGGTAGGGGCAGTTCTTTTTTTGAACTCATTGCTCACAAGTTTCTATTTATATGTGCCATACATAAGTTTCAGTGAACTTTCTTTTTATTATCTAAGACGTCTGTTAAAAAAAATAAAATCCTGGGAATCATACAAGAAGCTCTGGTGCCTTAACCCGCTATTGAAGTCAATGGGATTTGAAAGCATGAAATGAAAATACCGACAGCCAAACCTCTATTGTATTCCCACTCACAGTCACACCTACGATACCAGGAGACAGAAATGGGGAAAGGAGGCTCCGAGTATAAAGCATTTATTGTACTTTCTTTCACATTTAAAAGCAGTGTAAAAGATGGTACTCTACCGCTGCTACCTGATTGACACAATAAGTGTTTCATTTTAATTGGCACTTCTGCGATTCATCACTGTATCGTGTTGCGAACACCCCACTAGGCCATTTGTAAGTGAATAGCAGGCTATTGCACATTTGACAATACTTGAGGACTTGTAATGATAGCTTTGCATAGGAGAGAGATACCTGCTAGGAGAGTTTGTATCACCATTTGATCCAATTAATGAATTAGGCTAAATTGTGTCATTCCCCTCCGAGAAGGAATGTAGACATGGTGTTTCGAAATGGTCCCGGGTGCCATTATGCTGTCATGCTTCCTTGTTCTAAGATGGTATGAACAATAGCATATTAGGGACTAAACTGAGAAGAGAGTGAGGCAGTCTTGTCCCATCAAAAATAATTGCCTTGACCATTTCAGCTCATTCCTTTCACTATAACCAGAGAAGAACATGCAGTCTATGCCACTGTAATCATACCTTAGGCAAACAATGAACCGTTTCACGTCTTGCTTGTAGATTAAGCAAGTCGTCTCTTGATACTGAAGACTTTAAAAAATCTATAGCGAAGTAATTTCACTGTCACATGCAGTTCCCTCAATAAAAAACCAGGTTGCAATTCCACTTAAAATTGGTTCAGCCCAAACCCAGAGGTGGAAACTAACTGATAATGCATTGAAACGATGGCGTGTTATCACGTGTCTTAATTTTTATTTCACTTTAAATGGGCAACATGTCAAAATACTCCCTTAGCATAGATGAACATCTCCACTTTGATAAGTGATTTTAAGAGGGCGGAGGGGAAACACTTCTCTTAAAAAGGCTGTGTATGCGTTGCTAGAATGAGACACCAAAAAAATAGCAATTTTTCTTCCAACTTCATGATCCATACATTTTGATCTTGGCATTTTGATCTGGCCCAGACACATTCTTCTCAACTCCTACACTTCATACTGCATGTTTTACTTTAGCAGCTTTAAGTCTCCATGCCGTCTGTCTTTATCAACACCTAGCTGCATAGATACTGTATGTGGCTGATGCAAAAGAAAAAGAAAAAAAAACATGTTTAACCTTTAATCTAACTTTTTATTCTGATAAATAATGCCTTGCATTATGCGAACAAAATGATGTCTACTTTTATGTTACTATGTCACCCCCTCTCCGAGTTTTCTTGACAGCTATGCCATTTTCAGAGAGTAGGATAGAAATAATGATCTCACTAGAAGTCCCACATTATTCAATATATACATGGTTAAAAAGTGTACGATTTTTATATAAAATTATTCGGCACCTGCAAGGAAATCTTAAACCACTTAAAATACTGCTGACAATATTGTTATAATCGGGGGGCATTTCAAGGTTGCCTCTTCTGCGGACATCTTTTTGTTTTGTTTTTTCTACCAGTAAGCTATTCTGTCAAGAATCGGAGATTTAATGAAAAATAAACCTTTAAAATGGAGTCTTGCCAGAGAAGCTGAAATAAAAATTTCTTAGAATGAAGAGAAGAGCAGCAACAGCTCTCGCCAAATACACCATCATTTCCTTCTCCGGAAAGTATGCAAGCAGTATATGCTCATACGTGCTAAGCTATTAGGATATTAAATCCGTTAGACTCTAGCAAGGGTTTCTTAGAACTATGGCATAGCCTTAATATATTCTGAAACAAGGCTTGTTACACATTCACAACATCAAAAGCGTTTATAGTGTGGGTGGCGGGGGAACTTGAGCTGTATCATATGGTGGCAAAATGACAAAATGTCACAGAGAGGGAGAACTCTCACACTAGTCCTTTTCTCTGCTCGTCACTTTTCACAGAGCGACCACATAGCATCACTGTTTGCTGAGCACGCTTGCCATGTTTTCTTTTCCCCCAGAGACTTACTGAAATATACTCGGAGTTGAGTGTGGATTTCATGCTCTTTGTTTCAGCTCATGGTAAACAGTGAGTGAGTGCTTTCCCCCAAAACCTCTGACTATATATACATTATGCGGCCTAGGACCCTCGTACCTATGGGACCGCCTCTCCTGGTATGCCCCGCAGAGGACCTTAAGGTCCACAAATAACATTTTGGAGGTCCCGAGCCACAAGGTTGTTTGACTGGTTTCAACTAGGGCCAGGGCCTTTTCAGTACTGGCCCCAACTTGGTGGAACGCTCTGTCACAAGAGACCAGGGCCCTGCGGGATTTGACATCTTTCCGCAGGGCCTGCAAGACAGAGCTGTTCCGCCTGGCCTTCGGGTTGGACTCAGTCTGATGTTTCCTCCCCTTATGGTTTTGATAATGGCCGATAAATGAAGATGCATTTAAATTTTAACGTGTATTTTAATTAACGGTTTTTCTTTCTTTTATATTTTATTGTAATTTTTATTGGTGAGCCCGGTTTCGGCTGGGAAGGGCGGGGTAGAAATAAAATTTATTATTATGATTTAACTGATTCAACTCCCCTCCTGGAGCCTGATTGGACTGCCTCCACAACCACTTACGGACTCATTGTTAAAATCTTGTTTATGGAAGACAATCTTACTCGGCTACGAGTGATCGCCAAAGAAGAAGAAGAAGAATTAAAATACAATAATTCATCAAATCCTAAAAGCTTCCCTAAACAGGGCTGCCTTCAGATGTGTTCTAACATTCAGATAGTTGTTTATTTCCTTGACAATTCATGGGAGGGCGTTCCACAGGGCGGGTGCCACTACCAAGAAGGCCCTCTGCCTGGTTCCCTGTAACCTCACTTCTTGCAGTGAGGGAACCGCCAGAAGGCCCTGGGCGCTAGGCTTCAGTGTCCAGACTGAACAAAGGGGGTGCCTAGCAAAGATGTCATAGCATGTCTTCAAAGGCTATTCATATTCCTACGTGGATCAGATTGCATTAGACCACAAACCACTTAAAAAAAAAACTACTTTGCAGATGCAATGTTGTTGGACAAGAACAATCTGTTTGCCACCATTACTGTTGCAGAATAGGCAAATATTCCAGTACAACTGATCTAATTCACTCCTTTTTCTGCTTCATCACCCTTAGGCCTCCAGTATACCAAATAGCTGTTTTGGTTCCACAAGAAAGGAGGTGGCACTTGAAAGCAAGTTGTCTTCACTTTTCACAGAGCAGCTAGGATATCAAGAGAAGCGTTAGCTATGTCAAATGGAAACTCATCAGGGGTCTTTTGGAATCATCTGTGTTCTATAAATTTTCAGGAGCATTCTATCCCAGTGGGTCCCCCATGGCAGAGAGCCACTGTCAACCTAAACTCAACAGGAAATGTGATCTAACCATCACAAAGGAGCTGAAGAAACATTTTCTACCACTGGCCCAATATTCTCCTGACCAGCTCAGAAAAGCAGATGATCTAGGACAGTGTTTTTCAACCTTTTTTGGGCAAAGGCACACTTGTTTCATGAAAAAAATCACGAGGCACACCACCATTAGAAAATGTTAAAAAATTTAACTCTGTGCCTATATTGACTATATATAAAGTAATTCTCTTGAATAGGAATCAAATAAACACAAAGAAAGTATTTTATAATTACTTTATTATGAAATAGTAAGTAAACAGAAATATGAAAAATTATAAAATACTTTATTCAGTGTGCAACCTGGGCCCTAACCTGGGCAAAAAGGAAAGTTTGGCCATTCAATCCAGTCTGGCAGAATATGAACGCCCCTGTACAAACAACATCAGCAATGAGGCAGGAATAACCACGACTGCTATGCTTTCATCAATAGCACTTTTCAACCCTCTCTGTAGGGCCTCTGTGCAACTGATGCATAGGGGAGAGAGAGGAGGGGGTGCATTTGCCCTCGGGTTGCAACCACACAAAGAACAACCTAAGAAAGAAACAAAGAGGTGCGGTGGATTTGCAAGACAACGATCCTGGAGTAACTTCAGCCGGCAGAAAAAGAGCACTTCCAATTTGCCCCTGTTAGGCTGGCGTCTGCGCAGCCCCCCTCTTGTCACGCATTTCGGTGCAACCCCGAAGCTTGCGCACTTCCCCGTGGCGGACGTTGCTCCAAGACAAAAACGACGGCGCGTTTTGCGAGCAACTCTCCGGACGAAACCTAAACCGGGAGGCTGCAAGCCCACGACGGCTTACTCGGGAGCCAGCCCCCTTGGGGGGGGGACGGGACGGACTACTCGGGAGTAAGTGCCCAGGGCACTTTCGGGAGGAGGCTTCTTCTTGGACGTGCGCGAGTCCCGACAGCAGGCACTTACTTGTCCAGGACGAAGTAGAGATCGAAGGCGCCGTGGCATGACGAGGGCCGCTCCCCTGGCCCGGCGCCTCCGTGCCCTCCTCCTATGTCCTTCTCCTCGCGGGCTGCCGACGCCAGGCTGCCCGCGGCCAGCAGCAGAGCGGCCAGCAGCAGAGCCCCTGCGCTCCCCGGGCGCGCCATCTTCGCCTCGCCCGCTGAGCAGCAGCTCCGCCAGCAGCAGCAGAGCGCAGCGGCCCGCTCCTCCGATGTGCGCGCCCGGCTCAGCAGCCCCGGCGGGCGGGCGGGCGGCTGCTTGGGTGGGGCGATCGGCGGAGGGCCGCGAAGGCTGGGCTGCTGCTGCTGGTGCCCGCGGCGCTTGGCGAGACGTTACCTAAATTTTTCCCACGGCACACCAGGCAACATCTTGCGGCACACTAGTGTGCCGCGGAACAGTGGTTGAAAAACACTGATCTAGGATATGTCATGCTGTGTGCATTTGGCTGCACACACCTAGGTATGTGCAATGTCACCCCTAGCATGGGTATAATGTACGGTAATTATTGTTGAAGAAACAATAAAGCGCGTAACTATACCAAACACCACAGTTCTATGTGCTGTTATGCAGAGTACATTTTATGATACAGTATTAATGTTGCAAGGAAAACATAGGTTTAATAAAATAAGCACTGTGTATATATCAATTTCTCCCCACCTTATGGGTGTTTTTTCCTATCTCCCTATGGTTTCCTCTAATTATATATGTGCATTTTGACAATATGTGCATTTCTGTGGTATTTCTAATTTTTGCACCATCTGTAATCTCATGCATTTGAATGCCTTCGTGGTAAACTGCATTTTCATGAGCAGAACACAGAGTGACAAGCCAAACCAACTCTGTTATCGGAATATATATTTTTTTATTTGGGATCTGCAAATATATCCTGATTCCTAAACTGAACCGCTTCAGAAACAATGGGAAGTGGGAAGGGCTGAAGCTCAGTGGTACAGCATCTGCATTTCATGCAGAAGGTCCCAGGTTCAATCCATTGACAGATAGGTCTGAGAGAGACCCAAATATGTCAATCAGTGTAGACAATACTGAGCTAGATGAATCAACGGTTTGGTTCAGTATATGGAAGCTTCCTATGTTCCCATGACTTTCTATGTTCCTATCTGTCTAAGCCAAATCTACTCCTTCCAAAGCGATTTGGAGAGATCACACACACAAACTTTTTTTGGCCCTGGAAGGGGGCAGAATGGGACAGAGTGGAGGCAGAATGGGGCAGGGGCGAAACAGGGTGGGGTGGGGAGTTGCCTGTAGGGTGTCTGCACAAATTGGTACATTTTCCTTCAAGCTCTCCATATAATGAAAACACCAGGGTAGGAGGGATGTGTGTGTGTGTGTGTGTGTATGGAGAGAGAGAGAGAGAGATTGGGTGCAGTTTTGTGAGTGACAGGTCTAGTTTCCAACCAGGGATTAACTTCACCAGTACTTTTTACTTCCAACCGCACTGCTTTTTGCAGGAATGGAAATGGAACTTATCGGAGGCTGTTCCTGTACTTTCATTGCTCCAGCTTCAGGGATCCATCCATTGCTGTTCTTTGAAGGGTTTGTGACAAACAGAAGAGGCATAGGCACAATTAATCTTCTGCTGCAGTTTTCTCTCAGCTATTAAATAAAATCTTTAACCTTCGCCTAATCAGTGGGTTGATTGTCTCCATATCTTCTTAAGAAAGAACCATTGACCTTTGGCGAGACACACAGAGGATGGGACATCCCTTCCTACGAAAGGTGATGTCTGTCAGCAACAAATAATAGGTCACTAGATCCAGACAGAGCGAGACAGGTCCAGAGGACATAGCTGATGGAGTGAAAGAGAACTGGTCTTCTTAGTTTTGCCCAGTTTTATATTACAGAGAGGGCAAGTATGATTTTATGGCTGCATCATAAAGCACTACTCTGTGTCTGTATTACAGTCAAAGAATGGCGAACACAATGACTTGTCCACAAGGGGATGGGAAATACCTTTAATGCCTCCCCATGCACTACCAGGGTGGTGAATCTGCAGCACATGGACCAGATCAGACCCACCAAGCAATTTGAAGTGGCCTGTCAAGCCCCTAGTGAGACTGATCACTTAAAAAGGCACCTCTGCCTGATCTTGCAGACCCACTTCTTCATATTAGTGTGCACTGCCATTTCTAGCAGATTGGACTGTTCTGGAAAAATGATGGAGAGCTCCTTCCTGTTGATGAGTACCTCCAACCTGCAAGCTGTGATAGCACAAGAGGATGAAGAGGTGGCTTTGCAAAGTATCTTCCTCCTCATTGTTGTACTGGGCTAGGAAGATAGGGTCATCCTTGTTAATATGTACCACCATATGGACTCTTCCTCTATGTGCAATGACCACTTGGGGAAATTCTGTTGCTCTGACCCGTTCTGTTATTCAACACACTACAGTGTGGTGTAGTGGTTAAGAGTTGTAGACTCTAATCTGGTGAACCGGGTTCGATTCCCTGCTCCTCCACATGCAGCTGCTGGGTGACCTTGGGCTAGTCACCCTTCTCTGAAGTCTCTCAGTCCCACTCACCTCACAGAGTGTTTGTTGTGGGGAAGGAAGGGAAAGGAGAATGTGAGCCGCTTTGAGACTCCTTCGGGTAGTGATAAAGCGGGATATCAAATCCAAACTTTTCTTCTCTTCTCTTCATTACATTGCATTTGAGTTTCTTCTTCTTCTTCTCCGTTACAATCTGACTGATACAGATTGCAGATGAAGGGAATACCTTCCATCAACATAAGAACATAAGAAATTGCTGAATCAGGCCAATAGCCCATCTCGTCCAGCATCCTGTTCTGACAGTGATGAACCAGAAACCTGTGAGATTTCTTCAAGCAGGACCTGAGCACAAGAGCGATCTCCACTTCTGCATTTTTTGGAGTGAGGTGGTTGGTTGGGAGGGAACTGAATCATGCATTTTCAATTATAGAGATGTTCAGAGCAGGTTTTGCTGGGATTGCTTCCTTTGGTAAACAGTTACTAAACTTTGGACATGCCATCAATTTGCTCTCTCCATTTGGTCTTTCCATTTGGTCTCTCCTGGCTAAATTCAAACACACGTGGAGGATCTGCTTTGAAACCTGCCAGCCCCAGCCATTCAAAGTGAATTCAGTATGTGGCAAATGTAAAATGTTTTCTGCTTAAAATCTAGAGCTAGACATACTGTAATGCATCAGGTGCACTTTGGAAGTAATTGCAATGTGGTGTTGCGTGGAAAGCCTTATCCTGCACTGAAGCCTGCTGCTGCCATTGGTTGACCTTCTCCCATAGTATGCCAGATACACCTGCTGTTTCAGCTGTCATGTTCCAAGCAAAAGTGATTGAACGAACACTTTCTGATACATATTATCTGCTTTTCAACTTGGGAGGTCAAAGATCAAACACTTTGCTTTTTCATGCCAAAAAAGAAATAAAAAGGTCTTCTGCCCAGATTTGTGCAGAGAAAAGTATTTATAAGAATAAAGAAAGGATACCTGCCTACAACTGAATTCCTACTTTTAGGATTTGAAGGAGGTATTAGTTTGGGATCTTGCATGAAGTTTTTCATATAGTGGCTTAAAAGATTTTGCACACTGAGAAAAAAGAGGAAGGAATACAGGGCCAGACATTTCTCTCCCATTAGAAACTTTGTAGTAAGTAATCATTCTAAGATTAGTATCCAAAGTATTTAATTATTTAAAGTAAAATGTTACATGGTTAATAATAATAATAATAATAATAAACTTTTATTTATATCCCGCCCTTCCCCGCCAAAACCGGGCTCAGGGCGGCTAACAATCAAATACAGATATAAAAAACACAGATTAAAAATACAGATATAAAATACACTTTAAAACTTAAAAATGTTGAATTTTAAAAGTTACACTCAAATTAACCCAAAAGCCAAACGGAACAGCTCCGTTTTACAAGCCCTGCGGAAGGGTGCTAACTCTTGCAGGGCCCTCATTTCTTGTGGCAGATCATTCCACCATATCGGGGCCAGAACCGAAAAAGCCCTGGCCCTGGTGGCTGCCAACCTGACCTCCTTATGGCCTGGGATCTCCAGAAAGTTATTATTTGATGACCTCAAGGTCCTACCTGGGGCATACCAGGAGAGACGGTCCCTTAAGTACGAGGGCCCTAGGTTAGTCCCTAGGCCCTAGGTTAGTCCCTATTTCAATATATTTCTGGTTTATCAGATTCCAGAGGGCTGGCCAAGTTAAGTCTTTTGCTTTTTTAAAAAAAGAAGAGTCCCTGAATAACTAACAGCTCCCCCCCCCCCATAGACTGCAATCAAATTCATGAAGGTACATGAAGCAGTATGCTAAATTGCAGGTGCCTATATCAGGGCGGGTGTTGCAAACTGTGAGGTCAGTAGAAAATGAAACATAGAAAAGTTATCAATTATCTTAATAACAGTGGCCATTGACATACAAAGTGTAGCTGATAACACAGATACCTTGTCACTAGTAAATTGATTAAGATATGCTGTGTGGTTTAAAAAGGGCAACTAAGGTCCATTAAAAAGTTGTTATGGTAACCTTAAAATCAGTTGCAGTTGCAGGATACTCCCAGGATAGCACAAGTGATTAAGTGTATGGTTGTCCATTATAGTTTCTGCCATAGCTAGTCGTTAGAGTGCCACAGCCATCTTTTTTATTGTTTTCCATTTATCATATGTGATTGATATTTATGCTTTCAAGGCAAAAATTCCAATGCCATGAAATCATTTGACTAGGCAAAAGAAAATCATGTTGTTGATTAAAGGCACATAAAAATGTAGCTGTTAGCATAGCCAAAAGCTTCCTTAAATATTGAATGAATCATGATTGTAATAAAATTCCTCACGTTTCAAGCCTACTCCTGGAAACATGTATCCCCAAATATCACCAAATGCAATGCAGAGGCAGCTTATAAAATGGTAAATAATTGGATACACAAATGTGTGTGGCTGAGATTGATGTTTATTCCGAGATGGGCCTTTTTAAAGGCTTTCCAGCTACTACAGGACTAGCTCAGTTGTGTAACTGTACAAAAGTATTGGGTACATAGCACAGAATGGAAGACATGCTTACTGGCCAAACATGTAATTAATTGTATTTTAACAAATTTATTTCATCTAAATTGGTGACTCTCCCCTTGATAAGTGAAAGTGTGTTCTCCTTCATGGAGAGCACGTTTTGCGGTGGGGGCCAGCAAATCACCCCTCTGGTGCTGGGCGGGATCGGATAGATGGCCACAGCTCTGACTGGGTCCTGGGTTGTTGTTGGGGAGATTTAATTGTTGCAATTTGTGATGGACAGCCCAGCGGGTATATAACCCTTGGCACGCCCTGTGATGTTCCTCTTTGCTGTGTGCAATGGATCTCCCGCCCTTCCTCTCCCTTTTATTAGGCCTCTGTGTTGACCTTGCTATGCCTGTCATAGGGTCGTCTGCTGTTGGGGCAGGGGCCTGGTAGGAATTTTTCCAGTTGGCTGATTGGCTGGTGCCATCTGGTTTTCGCCTACTGCGTAGCAATTAGTCACAACTTGTAAGGTTGGCGGTTAGGCATTGGTTATTGTGTTCGTTGGTGGAGGGGTAAAGATTGGCTGTGTCTGCCCCTCCAATGCTGCTACTGCGTGGGGGATTCCGTTAAAGGAATCCAGGGGCTCGCCATGCTTTTGTCCATATCCCCCGACCAGGGGCCAGGGCCACGCAAGAGCCTCTGGGGGCATTTGGGGAGAGACGTTGGGTCTGACCCCCGACCTCTCTTTTTTCTCTCCCCTAAGTGTTTTCCCTTTACTGACGGTCGTCAGTTCTGTCCTCAGTGGGACAGATAGTCTAAACCAATGCCTATGCAACCACTCACATATCAAAGTTGTGGCCAAAATTATGCCAAAAACCAAAACCTAAATTACTGTCTAAGGTGTGAGTTATTTGGGGGGTGGTTTGGGGACCTCGACACACAACTATCTTCACTGAAAATGAAAAGAAATGTATAAATTTATGTGTGATATGAAGAAAATGGATAGGGTTTTTCTTCCTTTCTTATAATGCTAGAATTCAGGGACATACAATGGAGTTGAATGTTAGAAGATTCAGGACAGATAAGAGAGAGTAGTTTTCACACGGTGCATAGTTAAACAATGGGATTCACTCCCCTTAGTGGCAGGGACAGCCACCAACTTGGGTGGTTTTTTTAAAAAAACTTGACAAATTCAAGCTTATCAATGGCTGCTAACCCTGATGCTTATGTTCTACCTCCACTCTCAGAGGCAGTTGCTAGAAACCACAGGAAGAGAGAGTACTTTCATCCTTGAACAGCAACGGTAACCCAAATCACAAAGGCTCAGGTTACAGCCTTGAGACTCAGCCTTAAATAGTAGTGCGGTACTTGTGACCAAATGTGCCATCCTGCTGAACCTTACATTATTCTGAGGGCAGCACTAGGCCCAGCTTGTGAACGTCTGGTCCTCAGTGTTGGGAATTCTCAGAGAGTCTGGAGTTCACCTTGGGTCAGATTCCACTTAATGTGGTGGGCCTGGAAAACAAGCAGCCTTCTTGTCGAGAGAAGGGACATACAGTGGTACCTCGGGTTACATACGCTTCAGGTTACAGATGCTTCAGGTTACAGACTCTGCTAACCCAGAAATATTACCTTGGGTTAAGAACTTTGCTTCAGGATGAGAACAGAAATTGGGCAGCACCAACGCAGCGGTAACAGGAGGCCCCATTAGCTAAAGTGGTGCTTCAGGTTAAGAACGGCCCAGCCTATTTCATTCAATTAGAAGGCCTTGTCGCATTTGCTTTGTGAAAGTGGACCACTATAAATGGAAAACAATCCACCTGTGTATAAACCAACCTTTGAAAAGACCATTGAAATGAAAGAAAGGATATAATTTTTGCAGCTCACTCACCTTGTATATTTGTATTACGGGCAGAACAAAACATAACTGGGGGCTAGAAATTCAATAAATACATCTCTCCTAGCTATCGTTCCTCTTTTCCACTTTTGCCAATTTTTTATTTCCAGTTCTGTATTCTCATTATATGTTCTTCCTTATCATTCTCCCCCCATCCACCCCAGTTTTCTTCATTTTCTTTTTTACTATCATAATCTTTGTCTGGTGTTTGTGTCTATGTGCTCCACTATGCATTTTCCCCCTTTGCCTTCCAGCCCCATCTAGTTTTTTCCTTGACAGTTTACCACTGACAAGGCATTTAAACAGGCCTTCCTCCTTCTACTAGATATTTAAAGCACTCCATCAATGTATGCACAACTTTCAGATAACGCGTAAGAGACAATTGTTAAAACACTGATGATGGAACTCATATGCTGAGACAGGCTTGTTTTAACATTTCTCTGAACTCTGAAGGATCTTGAAATCGAGAAAGTACCATTTATGCTTGAATTCCAGCCATTACTTATAGAATGTTTGCATGGCCTGGGGGGGGGGAGGCATCCCACTTACTATGCTTTGATTCTTTGTGGTTCCACTTTCTTAAAACTGTTGTCTGAAAAGGCTGTTATAACTAAGGATAGACAGATCACTCTGTTCCTAATCTTCATCGCTTTCACAAATGTTTGTTCATAAATTCAATCTCTCCTGTTTCCAAATTAATCTGTGGGTTTTAAGAAATCTGCATGAAAATTCAAATTGAAATAGTATTTAAATATGTATTTCGCATGTGTTTTCTCAAATTTCTAGCTGTATTTTAAAGAAACCATTTCTCACACTTGCATTGTGGGACCAATGTATTTTATCTCAGAATACACTCTTTAAAATGCATTTTGATGTTTCTTTACAATTGCCGTGCAAATTCTGAAGAAGTGCAAAATCCAAAGGATGTTCTGATCTGCACATTGGTAATGGAGGTATGAACCAAGTCTGTTCAGATTGGAATTTTCAAAACCATAATTTCTCAAGCCTCTCTATCCATATCTTCCAAGAATTAAACAAATGGAGAAGCTTTTCTAAAAGAAAAAAACAGGCATGTAGTATTCACTCAAAATATGATGTTTGTTCAACTTTATGCAAATTTATCTTCAGCAGGCAATAAAAACAGAATTGCCAGATAAATCTTAAGCTGATTCTTTGCATTTCTTACAAACTATTTCAGTTAGACCCAGTTGCATTACAAAGGTTGTTATTGCTGGACAAGTTAATTGTCTCTTTTCATTCTGATGGATAGAAGGTAATTTTATTTTTAATGTATGGTCAAACTTGTAGCTTTTTATGCAAGACAAGGGAAAACCATACGATGGTGTGAACTTGGTAATGATTTTTCACTGTGTTTCAAGAGCTAAAGGCTGAAACACTTACATCTTGGAACAGGTTTTAAGGTGTTAGCATTTAAATCCAAATACATGAAATATTGTGTTTACAAAGACTACACTTTGGGGTAAACCTGAATGTCTTGGTAGTTAGGTTTATGTTTTTCATGAGTTTCTTTTGCCTTGGGGAACCAATTATATGGCCAAAATAAAAAAGCAAACATTTGAACTTAATGTGGGATTCCCTCTATTTAGTAGCTAAAGTGCATTGCGGAGGCCAAAGCACACATTATTTGGTCTCTTAAATAGTTCCCTGAGGCACTGAAAAATGACCATGACAACACAAATATAGATAAATAAACACCAGCACATATAGCAAGCACTTTACATGTTTCATGCTTGCATTCATATTTATTCAAAAATGTTACTAAACTATTATGGATTACAAGCTCTGTTTGATTTTACTTTCCTCATAAACAGTACTTGGTTATATTAGGCCTTTTATGATGCTGTGGCTACCGTAGGTTATACACAAACACATTACAACTTTGAATACTTCTGACTTATTTCCAAGGACCTTGGGGAATAATAGCCCTAGTGTGGTGGCAGGGATCTCTGAGGAACTCACAATACACACAGACTCATGAAAATACACTTCCCTGTTCTTCTCCCAGGAATTTATCCAAACTGAACTAGTGGGGCCAACCTAAGTTGTGATTCAATACTTACTTGGGAGGAAGCCCCATTTAACTCTGGGGGAATTAATTCCTAGTAGATGTGCACATGGTTGCACTGTCATTTTAAGTATGTTGTTTAGCAGCATATCAGTGGCATAACAGCATCATCTTGTCCTCCTCAGCTGCAATCAGCTACTTCATCTGCAGAAGAAGTCATCAGCAGCCTTCCCTTCTTCCAGCTGGGCTGTCTGCTTCCTACCACCCCACCCCCCAGCTGCCCTGTGGGGAGCTATCTTATGACTGGTGATATGCTGGTATTGCCTATTGCAGGCATAGGCAAACTCCGGCCCTCCAGATGTTTGGGACTATAATTCCCATCATCCCTAGCTAACAGGACCAGTGGTCAAGGATGATGGGAATGAATTGTAGTCCGAAACATCTGGAGGGCTGGAGTTTGCCTATGCCTGGCCTATTGTGTTCACACCCCTCAATATGTGCACGGATGTTATCTGTGCAAGCCACGATGAAAGGATTCGCATCAGGCTTCCTCAACCTCGGCCCTCCAGATGTTTTGAGACTACAATTCCCATTATCCCTGACCACTGGTCCTGCTAGGTTACGGAAGCCTGATTTGCATCCTGCAAAACAAGGAGATGGTAATGATGACGACAACAATGCAGTGGCATAGCATGGGTTGCCAGTGCCCGGGATGGGGTGAGAGGGAGGGAAACGGATGGAATATGCATGCCATTTTCAACGGAGCCCAGCAATGGAAGCACACAGCTGCATTGAGGCAGCACTGGGTGTGGGATTTTTGTGCCTCTGACAATTTTGTACATGGGGCTACCATCCCTGTGGCCTTCCCACACTACGCCATGGCGACAGTGATACAATAATAACTGGAAACCCTGTTTGGAATGTAAGCGTAGGCCTTCATCCAGCTTCATTTACTCGGCACCAAATGTCTTTGAGATGAGAAGCTCCTCCTCAGCATCAAACACCAAACCCCAAAGTACTGAAGCTTCTGAAATATTGTGCCTCAGTTAAGCAACTGGCATTTGGTTTGTAGGTTCCAGTAGAAAATTAAAACAATATTTGAAAAGAAATGGAAGCTTCTGAAATTGTTCCTGATTTGAGAAACACCTTCAAGACTGTCTGTCCCGGATACATATCATGTAAGACTGCTATTCTCTGCTTATCAATGACTACCAGGCCAATCAGGACCCAGGCAGGCAGATAATATGTATACCCACTGCTTTTTTTCTTTAAAAATGTTTAGGGGTACTCTCATTTTAATTCAAGAAAATCACCATTTTATAGTTCAAATCTGGAAAAATAAATACAGTAAATGGACAAAAGTACAAAGAGTCACAAAATGTTTAGGGGTATGCATCCCCCTGCATCCCCCCAGAAAAAAAGCACTGTGTATACCACACCTTTTTCGTTTGCCCAGAAAAGCACCTTATTGGCTCCACAATAACCTCTGCTGAAACAATTATTCTGCTTCTAGATTTCTGCATCATTCCTGGCTTTGATTTAACCTGTCTCTTTCAATTCTGTCTCTGTTTTCTGCCTTAGATTTGTGGAGTTCTATTTATTTTAATTTGGAAAGCAAATTGAGTTGTTTTTTTAAAAAAAATATTAATTGTAAATATATTGCACCCTGTTCTTTGACTGAATTAATTACTTAAAAAGCTAATGCAGGCTTGACTCCGTATGGTCTCAATTTATATCATTTATTAACAATAGTAAAGTAATCTCCCTTCTGTCTCAGTCACAGCAGCAACTATGGAGAAATTATCTTAATGCTCTAGGTTTAAGTATACCCTGTGGATGTGAACTTAATCTGTAACGTAGATGATTTTCCAAGTCTGTTTTGAGGCCGTGTGGAAGACTGCATACAAGTTTTAACATCTGTACATGTATTGTTCTGGGTGACAACACTTTATGCTTGGCAATTGTTTTAAAAATGTTTAATAAAGTTTCTATTTTATTTTTTAAAAAATGTAATTAAAATGTAATAAACTTTGTTAAATTTTTGGGTGCACCATTTTTCTAATCTGAAGCCACTGGGTGGCTTCACTCAGGAAATAATTGAATAAAAAAGCAGAACGAAATAAAACTGTTTTTAAGTTGTTTATTTTAAATTTCCAATTATGGGATCACTTGCGTTTGCTAAGGGTTGAAGGAGCGTCCAATGGGGAATCAAAGCTTGATATGGTGTGATATTTCCTCTGAAAACTGTATAATAGCAAATATCAACGTACACTAGCCAGTGCAAAATGATCTTATGTGTGGGCCAGCAGAAGAACGAGTGTGTCATAGCTGGCACCTAGATTGTTTACCACTTCATGATGAAATACTAATTACAGCTTTCCCTTTCACTAAGAGTCCTGTGTTGCTGTACACATCTTCATGATGTGACAAAGTGTTAAATAGATGCATATTTGCACCGTTCAGACAACAGCATCCCAGACAAGGGACAATCTAGACACAACACTAAGCTTATCTTTATCCTTTCTGAAGGTTTGGTGAGCTGGACAGAAAAATCAGAGCAGGAAGCATGATGCCTGATAGCTATTTATAAACATTCAGATAACATCATTTGGCATAAGACGGCAGTATTTCTTGCCAGCATCCCAGATGATACATCACTGAAATAAATGATTGGATTATTAATTGCTGCAGGCTTAAAGTGTTGCATGAAGCTTTTATGTGTAGGAAATTACATGCATACAGGATATAGATTGCCATGTGGTGGTCCTGTATGTATTATTTATTTTCATATGTGCATGGTGTGCATCCACTTGGAAGCTACAACAGATCACAGCTTCCTGTTACATGTGCATGCAGCAAAAGCAGCTCAACGCAGCCATCACATTAATTGTATAATGTACAAGATCCCTCTCAAAAGCTCTCTAAGATGACATGGAAGCATTGCAACCAGCAACACAACCCATCAAAATAATGGAATGCAACAAAATCCAGTATCTGTGACAAATCGTGTCCTCCATCACATAGAGCACGTGTTGCGGGGAGGGCTCCGGAACTGCCACCTTGTTGTTGGGGCGGGACCGTTTGGACAGCCACAACACCCCATTGGATGCCCCTTGGTTGCTGGGGTAGAATTTGGCTTGCTGGGACTCTGATTGGCAACCGAGGGGCTATTTAAGCCACCGCACGTCGCCTGGAGCTCCTCTTCTTCGCGACGTGCATTGGATCACCCGCCCTCCCTCCCCATATTTAGGGCTGTTCTTCTGACCTCGCTATGCCTGTCTAGGGGTCCTCTGCTTTTGGAGCAGGGGCCCGGTAGGAATTTTGCCATTTGGCTGATTGGCTGGTGCCACTTGGTTTTTCCCTTCCATGTAGCAAATCGTCACAACTTTGTTAGGTTGGTGGTTAGGCATTGGTTCAATGTTTTGCGGAGGGGAAGTGGTTGGCTGTGCCTGCCCCTCCACTGCTGCTGCTAGGGAATTCCGTTATAGGAATCCAGGGGCTCGCCTTGCTTTTCCGAACCCCATCTTGGGGCTAGGGCCACGCCAGAGTCCCTAGGAGCATCTGGGGTGAGTGGGGAGACCTAACTCAGCTCCGTGCTCTCCCAGAATGTTTTACCTTACTGACATCTGGTGGTGCCCAGTTGTCAGTCCTGTTCTTGCCACAGTGCAGGTTCAGGTAGCCGGGAACCAATCCCTAAGCAACCACTCACATGCTGTAATCAATAAAGTTGTGGCCAAATTATTGCCAAAAACCTTAAACAAATATTCTGTGTCCATTGTGTTTTATTGGGGGAGGTTTGGGGGTCTTCACATGAAAAAATCTACTTGCATATATGTGTGGGAAAGTTTGGAATGTGGATGAGGATATATTGTTTAAGATATCCTTATCCTAACTTGTGTTTACAAGTTCCAACTAAGTCAGAAGAGTTACATTCCCCCTTTAAATCACACAGCAGAAGGTTGCTCAGGTTTGTTTAAACCTCTGTAAAATAATTTCCTGTTACTTCCCCTTTATCCCTCTTCTGTAAAAGCATGTAAAAACGTTTACTCACAGACATCGAATGGTCACAATAAGATCCCAGATGAAGGCAGACTTAAGCTTAGAAAATATATGTACGTATGGAGACTCTCCATGTGGGAGAAGGCTCCATTTGGGCCATCTTGGCTAGAAGCCAAGAGCCCATCTCTGCTCTAAGATGTTGCTTGATTGAAGTCCCGATCCAAGAGAGGGAAAATGGCCACTGACCTGTGGTTTTGTCCTAACCTGCCCAGGGGAAGCCACTCCCACTTTCAGTTACTTAGTGGAAGTTATCTCAGTCCAGGTAAACAGGAAGTTACGGCTGGAGGACTGAGACACCTTCATGTCCACTCTAGCAATGTTATATTTGACTGCTCTGTGTGTTTACATCCCACAATATGCAAGTATATCTATGTGAGAATTGATAACTTTGAAGCAGTTCTAAAGAACCTCTGTGCTAAAATAGCACACAATTTAATTCTCATGTCACCAACGTTGCCAGCACCAAGTTTGTTCTCACCACTCTCCTCACTAAAGGCAGAGGGTAAGAGAACTGAGCTGCAAGAATGCCCCGAAAAGCAGAGACTAAGACGAGATACGCAGAGATGGAAAACCACAGTAGGTAAAAAGACAAAATAGTTGAATCACGTTGTTTTGATTGTTAGTTGTTTCCCGAGGCAGCATGATGCATAAGAAGCATGTTGACTCCACAGAGTAGCCCAAGGTAAACATGGAACCTAACCACTTAAGTAACAAAAAAATAAAATAACCATGATGACTGTAGCTGACTGTTTACATAAGAACTGCCAGTGTTTCGTATGTGAACACTTCAGGCTATTCTGTCTCAAGGTAAATGCACACAAAACCGGGATGAATGCAACCTTTAATATCAGCACTTCCTTAGTGCGTTGAGAAGAATTGCATACACTACCTAAATCTACCTAAATCAAGGAATTCTTCATTTTTAACTGTGTTATGGTTATATTTTCTAGGTAAATATTATGAGAAAGGAATGAGACAGAGGCACCACCTTCTCCAGAGAATTCAGGGGGCCGGACACAACGTCCTGACATCGCGCTCGCAATGTCACCTGGTGTCCTGGCATGGTTTACTCCTTAGCCTTTTCTTCTCCCAAGGATATCCCACAAGGGAGGGGAAGTTTAGGATCAGAGTTTTCCTTCCCCTAGTTGGGCTGCCTTCCCAGGTTGATGAGCCCCATCTGCCTAATTTGTGGCCCTCCACTTGTTGCTGGATTACAACTTCCATTATGGCGGACTATTAGCCATGTGATAGTGATTGTGGGGGATGAGAGTTGGGAACCAACAACTGGAGGGTCGCAAGTTCCCTATTCCTAGTTTGAAGATGCAGGAAACATTAATAGGTTAATAAATATATGATGTTATATGGATATTAAGATACATGGATAGCCTTAGAAGGGAGAGGAGGTAGTAGGGAAGGTATTGTTAGGTTAGTAATGTGTAAATTTAATTATTGGATTAAAAAATTAAGATTAGTATTTTTTTGTATGATTATGTGAGGAAAAAATGATTTGGGAATGTTAGAAGATAATGGTTGGGTATATTTTATTTTAATATGTTAAGAACTTTGATAAGGAAAATTGCCAGAAATGATATAAAATGAAAATCAGAAAGGAGGCACTTTGGGGAAGTCCATTTAAGATGAATACTAAAATAAGGATTAAGAAACTTATAATTATATGTTTTGTTTTGTTGTGTTGTTGTTTTGTTTTGTATGTTTTTAAAATCAGAAAATGAATTAAAAAAAAATTGGGGGGAAAAAAATGAAGATGCAGGAAACAGGATGAACACAGAACAAAAAGCCCATATGTACAATATGGCTTAGCACCAAGGGGTAACCCACAATTCTACCAAGAGTGGTAGGATTCTCTTACTAGGTTTGCCATCATTCATTGGTAGAGCACATGCTCTCCATGCAAAAGACCCCCAAGTCCCATCCTTTACATCTCCAGGTAGAACTGGATGCCATGTGAAATTCTGCAGGGATGCTCTTGGTGTAGAAAAGGGATGACTAACCTCTGGCTTTCCAGATGTTATTTGACTCCTGGTCCCATGCCAACCACCATGGCCAATGGGACTCATAGCCTAACAACTTCTGGAGGGCCAGAGGTTACCAACCCTTGGCTTAGAACACCCTGTATCCTAGTGGTGTCAAAGAAGGCAAGACGAAAAGGTCCACCATGCCCTTGACACTGTATGATCCCAAAGTTCTAGAAAGTGACTGGGACTCCTTCTTACCAAACCTGAAACAAATCACATTTTCAGTACAATAAGTAGCATGACCTTCAACTCCCCAAAAGTCGAGAAAACATTCAGCACCTAAAAAAATACACGATTCTTCAAGGCGCTATGGAAATGTAATCCATTTCAGACACCATGAAAAAGCCCTCTCGTGCTGGTGATGACTGGAAAGCACAACTTTAACTGCAATGATAACACTGGCAAGGTAGTGATAAGGTTCTTTTTTTAAAAAGAAAGAAAAGAAATAGCATGAGCGAATCATATCATCACAAGCAGTATATAGTGGCTGACTCAAAGTTGAGAAGTGTGAGAGTTAACTTCTATTTTATTTTTTGCAAAATAAATAGGGAGGGGAAAGACAGAAATGGAATTTAAACAGAAATTTATCTCATCTTCAGATAATTTGAATTAAAGCAAAGGCTAATTTTGCCTTTGGCTTCCATATCTCCTCCTAATATGATTATTCACCAAGTGTTGCTGGCAATGGGTGAGCAATACATTTTAATAAGCAAACAACAATGGTAAAAAACAACAACAGTTAAGCTCTGATTCCTATGACTTGCCTGCCATTCCGCCAAATGTTTCCCTTGGACCGTTTGTGAAAAGCACGATGCTGAAGGATTTCTTTCATAGCAACATGAAAGTCGTATGTGTCACCCCAAATTAGGGACAGGCTGGCCAGCTCAGGGTTGCTTCTGCTTTTGCAGCAATTTCTGAGAAGATCGATAGATATAGACTGCCTCATAACACTAAGCCATTCATCTGGCTAAAGTGCAGAGGCATGTGTACCTTTGACCTTAACAGATAAAGAGTCATCTCCCGTGGATGGCTGTGAATTTCCTACAGAAACAATGATTTCCAATTACCTGTACGCTGATGCAACGTGGCAAGTGGCAGCTGGGAAAAATAACTTGTATCATCCCCTGTTTGCTTAAAACGTGTCGCATCTGGATTTGTGTAGATAAATCCACACATGGGTGCCACGTTGGCAATCTTATAGAGCTTATAATTGAAATTTGCTAGTGTGAAGCAAGTCCCTGCCTGCATGAAAAATTGCATTTCTTCAAATATAATTCCTCCTCCTCTTCAACAAATATATATATATATATATATATATATATATATATATATATATATAATCTCAGGGTGACTATCAACATTCCTGAAAGACATACTTGAAGTCATGGATCACTGATTCCTTATCCCCGCAGTAAAGCAGGACTTTGTCACTGCCTTAAATGTGGATAGGACCAATGCTCTGCATACAGTGGTACCACGGTTTACAGACTTAATCCGTTCCGGAAGTCCGCTCTTAAAACGAAACCGTTCTTAAACCAAGGCACGCTTTCCCTAATGAGGCCTCCCGCCGCCAGTGCCCTTCCACCATTTGGATTTCATTCTTAGACCCAGGTAAAGTTCGCAAACCGGGACACTACTTCCAGTTTTGCGGCATTCGTAAACCGAATAGTTCATAAACAGGGCTGTTCTTAAACCGAGGTACCACTATATTAGAGTTCCCTTGGTCATAGTTTCACTCTAGACTTAGCTTCTATAGAACTGATATGGATGGGTGAATAATGAAGTTTGGAGTCCTGATTTGTCAGCTGACAAGTCTACTTAGGCTGCCGCAATCCTGTACCCACCGAGGTTTGCCATGTGTCCTCTTTTTCCAGGACACATACTCTTTCTCAGGGGTAAAATTTTTGTCCGGATGGATTTTTAAAATTTGCCAAAATGTCTCTATACTTTCTGGATGAGACATAGACATAACAGGTGGCTGAAAACTTGCTTTCCTCTTCTGTTCTCCTTCCCCACTCAGCTATATATCACAGTTTCAATAGCCTACATATAGTAGGGGTATTTCAAATGAGAGTCACCATAGTGCCCTCCTTTTTGTTCTTCAAAATATGGCAACCCCACTTACTTGAGACTAAGCCCCATTGAACTCAGTTTATGTATACACATGTATGTGATTTTAACCAATAATCTCTGTAATATTAGAAGTCAATGTAGTGGCAATCATCAGAAGTCAATGCAGAGGTCAAAACTGTGACATTACTAGCTCACATCGCTGCAAAGACTTCCATGGCTCTATCCTCAAATCCTTCCATTTTAAGACACAGTCAGCCAAAGGGATGTTATGGAGTTTTGTGTTTGTGTGTGTGATCTCACTCCTGATCAGTCACTACCAGTTCAGATCCTATAAGCTTATTATTTTTGTTCTTGTTGTTATTATTATTTGTCATTCCTGCCTGTTCATCTAAACATAAAAGTATTCTTTCATCCATACACAAATGCATTAATTAATTAAACCCATGTTATTAACTGAGTAAGGCTAGAATCCTAGTTATAAAATTTCCTAGCAGCGAGCGCCATTGAACACAGTGGACTTCTCTCTAAATATATATGCAAAGGATCAGGCTGCACGGTTTCTTTAATCTGTTGACAGCCCTCGTTGCACTCCATCACTTTATCACATTACCGTTAACACGTGCTAAAAGGAAATCACAAAAACTCTTTCTTGACTCTTTTTAGTCCTAGAACACAACACACTAACACAAGTCTTGTGACTCATTTGTACTAAGATTATCTTCAACACCCACACAGTCCTCCAAACTTAACACGTCTAAAAGAAATCAATAGCTATCGAAAGGAAGCCAGCACTTTCCTTCTCATTCTTAGTCATATGTCTCCTGAATCAACTACAAAAGTCAATGTTGTTACGAATCTTCAGTAGATTTATTAACATTTGCTCTGTATGTGTACAAAACCTCAGTACTAATATGTTATTATGAACTTCAGTTAGATATACGCACCACTCTTGGAATAGATAGATAGATGATAGATAGATAGATGGTAGAAAGATAGATGATAGATAGATAGACAGATGCTAGGTAGGTAGGTGGGTAGGTAGGTAGATAGATAGATGATAGATAGATGATAGATATAGATAGATAGATAGATAGATAGATAGATAGATAGATAGATTTGTTGTTGTTCAGTCGTTCAGTCGTGTCCGACTCTTTGTGACCCCATGGACCAGAGCACACCAGGCATGCCTATCCTTACTGCTTCTCGCAGTTTGGCCAAACTCATGTTAGTAGCTTCGAGAACACTGTCCAACCATCTCATCCTCTGTCGTCCCCTTCTCCTTGTGCCCTCAATCTTTCCGAACATCAGGGTCTTTTCTAGGGAGTCTTCTCTTCTCATGAGGTGGCCAAAGTACTGAAGCCTCAACTTCAGGATCTGTCCTTCTAATGAGCACTCAGGGCTGATTTCTTTAAGAATGGATAGGTTTGATCTTCTTGCAGTCCATGGGACTCTCAAGAGTCTCCTCCAGAACCATATTTCAAAAGCATCAATTCTTCGGCGATCGGAAATAGATAGATAGATAGATAGATAGATAGATAGATACATACATACATACATACATACATACATGTGCTTTTTGGGGATGTGCCTTGGTTCTACATGCATCATGAATTATGAGATGAATTAGGGTTATTTGAGGGTGGCTCTCATATTCTGAGTCATTAACACGTCTCAACTCGAGACAGATCAGGGACTTCCTAAGCTTCCAAGTGACTGTATGGTCTCAAACATATAAACTGCAAGGCTGATTGTTTTTTTCCCTCGCTGAGAAATGAAACCAAACTGACTAGGAAAATGTCCAGAGCTTGAGTGGGTGTGTGTGGAGGTGGGGGAAAATCTTTTGTTTAGCCACAGATATCTAGCTTTTAATCAAAGTGAATTATTTCCCCAGGGCATTCCAACCACGTGGTTGGGAGGGAATTTACAACTGCCTTTTGAAGTGGACGTCTGCCTTCCCTATGCAAGTTAATAGAAATATCTCCACTGTATCCCCCCAAATTTCAGGGTTCTTCCTGGGTGCTTCATGGGAGGTAATGTTTCCTTCTTCCAAGTCTTTCCTGGTGAGTTATGACATTTTTCAACTACCTTCTTCCCCCATCCAAATCAGCATAACCCCAAAAATCTGTGGTGGGACCCTTAGCCACCCACCAACAGCCCTTGGAAAAACATGGTCCTTGTTGGGGGTGACAGTTCCCCCATGCCAGTCTTTCTTGGAGTTCCATGCTACTTTATTTCCCTCTACCACCCTTATTGTGGGTTACTTGATCTGTTTCCACTCCCTGCTCCCATGATCACGAATGCAGTGGCATTAATTGTCAAATAGGGAAACAGTGCATGAGCTGAACTCTATACCACATGATTAACTCTAATGTCTGATCTGCAACATTTTTTTAACAAGCTGGCATCAGCCTACCCAAACCCTACGTAGCTCTTCTTTCTACCAAGGTGAAGTTTAGGAAGTGCTATTGCCACATTCACCTTGAATGGCAACCATACCTCAGCTCCAAGCATCATAACAGTATTATGTTGGAGTGTCAGGATTTACAATGTCCCTCTCACACCAAGACGCAGCAAGCTGGTGGGTTTATTACGCTTAGGTTTATTAGTATTTGCACAGAAGTTCAGTCCGAGCTCACAGCTCAGTCATCTTCCGATGACGACGACATTGGACTCACTAAAGGGCGGGCTCTTCGCCAACAGGATATCCTCCACCGGCCGCCCCTCCTCCTGTTTGACTGACGCCGCGCCTGGACTCTACTCCTTCACCTTGTCCATGGGGACTTGGGAGCAGTCTGCCCCTCCCCCTCTTGAGCCATGTCTAAAAGCTGCGATTCCTCTGAAGCAGCCTCTGTCTGCTCTACGCTGGCATTACAGGACGGGAGGGACTTGCATCACTCTCAGTATGGGAAGGAATCAAGCCTCTGCTTCCCCCAGCCTGCTGTTGCTCTGGGAAGGGACGTCCCTGATATGGGGAGACCCAGTCAGATGGGCAGGGTAATAATAATAATAATAATAATAATAATAATAATAATAATAATGGTATTTGCTTTTCACTCATAATCAGTTTAAACATATGTAAGGGGAGGCACTAATGTGTCCTATCTGCATGGAGAAAGCCTCAGAGCAAATGAAACTAGAGGTTCAAAGATTCTCTCAAGGCAAATCTTTAAAAAATGTAGTATAAACACCGTCAATTGGGAAACACTGGCCTGCGAGCGCTCCAGTTGGAGAACAGCCTTTACCAAAGGTGTCACGGGCTTTGAAGACACTCGAACTCAGGACAAAAGGGAGAAACGAGCTAAGAAGAAGACATGCTTGGCAAACCCTCACCATGATCAGCTCGACCCGGAAACCTATGTCCCCACTGTGGAAGGATGTGCAGATCCATAATTGGCTTCCACAGTCACTTATGGACTCACTGTTAAAACCATGTTTATGGAAGACAATCTTACTTGGCTACGAGCGATCGCCCAAGAAGAAGAGGAGACAAACAAGCATATTTCTTCTTATCAATGAGGAATGGGACCTAACTATTTGTAATCAGGCCCATGCTAGATACCTGGGTGGGCAGGCAAAGTGTTGCTGTCCTTGGGGAAGTGTAAAGGTAAAGGTAAAGGGACCCCTGACCATTAGGTCCAGTCGTGTCCGACTCTGGGGTTGCGGCGCTCATCTCGCTTTGTTGGCTGAGAGCCGGCGTACAGCTTCCGGGTCATGTTCAGCCCGGACACTGAGATCCAGCGCCGAGGGCCTTCTGGCGGTCCCCTCACTCCGAGAAGCGAAGCTACAGGGAACCAGGCAGAGGGCCTTCTCGGTGGTGGCGCCCGCCCTGTGGAACGCCCTCCCATCAGAGGTCAAAGCAATAAACAACCACATGACCTTTAGAAAACACCTGAAGGCAGCCCTGTTCAGGGAAGCTTTTAATCTGTGATATTTTAATGTTTTGTTTTTTAATATTTGCTGGAAGCCGCCCAGGGTGGCTGGGGAGACCCAGCCAGATGGGCGGGGTACAAATAATAAATTATTATTATTATTATGTGGCCAGCATGACAAAGCCGCTTCTGGCGAACCAGAGCAGCGCACGGAAACGCTGTTTACCTTCCCGCCGGAGCGGTTCCTATTTATCTACTTGCACTTTGACGTGCTTTAGAACTGCTAGGTGGGCAGGAGCAGGGACCGAGCAACAGGAGCTCACCCCGTCGCAGGGATTCGAACCGCCGACCTTCTGATCAGCAAGCCCTAGGCTCTGTGGTTTAACCCACAGCACCACCTGGGTCCCATTGGGGAAGTGTAGCCTGCTGTAAATATGCTTAGCCACACCCATGATTAGCCAAGCTTCTGGATGCAAAGTGGCAAGCTAGTATCCTCCTGTTATAACCCTTCTAAGGGGTAGAGGCAACACACACAGAGAAATGATAAACTGTGTGTGGCTGTGTTCAGATAACACCTTAAGAACCTTCTTGTGCGGCTAATCTCAGAACTTGCTCCTCTTTGTATGCCTAGAATTCTTTAATGCCCTTAGCGCCAACCTAAATAGCCATTAGCATTTGTTAAAGGCTTATTTATTTAATGTATCAATGCCAGTCCTTGGAAACCTGCCAAAACAATGCTGGCAATCCTTTCTGTTTTTAACTCACTGAATATTTGTATCTCGGGAGAATCGTTTTTCTGTTATCCTTAAATTCTGTTTTGACCTGACCTTGAAAAGTACCTGAAACTAATGTGGATTATCAAGATTTTCTGAAGAGGACACAAGCTTAAATTCAAGCGGGTGTTTTCCCCCCTCAAACATCATGAGCACTTCATCAAAATAAAATAAAATGCCAATGTTATGAAATGAGAGAGGAGATCTAGAGTAAAGAGCACTGTAGGCTGATAGCACTTATGCAAATCAAACGGTTTTTCAACACGCTGTATTTAGGCCAGGATGAAACAAACATCTGAACGTATCTGTTCCCTCAGAAGAGATGCAGCTGGGATTTTGATGAGAAATCTCTTTATCTGTCCCCCCCCCTCTCCTTTTCCCTTTTTGTTCTGAACTAACAGCAGAAAAGTTTATCATAATGTGTGGATTTGCAAGGAACAAAAAAGCTAATTCTGAAGCTGCTCAAGTGAAGTCAGAAGGAGTGAGGCTGGGAATATGGTAGCAGCAAAGCTGGCAAAGTCTGTGAATAAATGTGTTATAAAGGTGGAGAGGCAGTGCGGTGTAGCGGTTAGGGCGCTGGACTAGGACCTAGGACAGGGGTCGGCAACCCGCGGCTCCGGAGCCGCACGTGGCTCTCTTACACCTTTGCCGCGGCTCCGGGCGCTGTACTGGCTGCGAAGGAGCGAATCAGAGAGGGGGAGGGAAAGGCTCTAAGTACCCCGGCGCTGACTTGCCTCTCTTGCTGCCTTAGTGATCAGCAGCCAAAAAAGGAAAAAAAAGCTCAACAACGTCTTTCTCCCCCTCCCAAAATCTCAATGACAATGGGCAATTGCAGGGAGAACTCCTTCCGACACACAGCTGGTCACTGTGTGTGTGTGTGTGTGTGTTGCACGGGCTGTTTCCCCCCCTCCCTCATGCCGACGGGATTCATCGTTGCAAGGGAGCTTGGGAAATTGAGTTCCCTGGCATGTAGTTCCTTTGCGAGGGCTGAGGATCCTGAGAAACTTCTTCAGTAATCAAAGAATTCAGGATTTAGTGTGCTCTTGCTAAAGTTTCCAGTGCTACTGCTACTGCCTCTCTTGCTGCCTTAGTGATCAGCAGCCAAAAAAGGGAAAAAAAGCTCAACAACGTCTTTCTCCCCCTCCCAAAATCTCAATGACAATGGGCAATTGCAGGGAGAACTCCTTCCGACACACAGCTGGTCACTGTGTGTGTGTGTGTGTGTGTGTGTTGCATGGGCTGTTTCCCCCCCTCCCTCATGCCGACGGGATTCATCGTTGCAAGGGAGCTTGGGAAATTGAGTTCCCTGGCATGTAGTTCCTTTGCGAGGGCTGAGGATCCTGAGAAACTTCTTCAGTAATCAAAGAATTCAGGATTTAGTGTGCTCTTGCTAAAGTTTCCAGTGCTACTGCTTACAAAATTAATTAAAATGAATAAAGCAGCACAAGAAGAACCATTTTTTTTCACTCCTAAACTGACAAGCTGTTTCTCTGCAAGGAAGGGGAGGCTCTGCCTGAGTGCTAGATGATGGGCCATTTCCCTCACAAAGGGAATATCATTCCACTTTAATTTGTGGATTTGGCCCGGGCTAGAACAAAGGATAGTCCTTAGCTCTACATTAGCCTTGCCTGGCCAGGGCAGGAAACCAGTTTTGCAGAAATGTGTGTCTGGGAGGGGTCAAGGAGAGATGGCACAGGTGTGAGAATTCTCAGGTTACCTCCTCTGACTCTCCCTATTTGTGATGTAGTTCTGATGTCAAAACAAAACAAAACAAAACAAAAAAAATCCTTCCAGTAGCACCTTAGAGACCAACTAAGTTTGTTCTTGGTATGAGCTTTCGTGTGCATGCACACTTCTTCAGATACCAGTTCTGATGTATCTGTGATGTAGGATGATGTGTCTGGGGGTGGACGGGACTCCAAGGGGGGGATTTCAAAAGTCTATATAGGAGCTTGCACACCATTGCTGGGGGTTCCTCCTCCATTTTTGACAGCTGACTGCACGATCCTGTATATATAGCATTAAGGTAAGAAACAATATATGCAGTGTTATATTTGTTTTAAATGTCGCAATGGTTTTGCGGCTCCCAGGTTTTGTTTTTTCTTCGGAAACGGGTCCAAGTGGCTCTTTTTGTCTTAAAGGTTGCAGACCCCTGACCTAGGAGAACAGGGTTAAAACCCCATGAAGATCACGGGGGGGGGGGGGGTCAGCCACTTTTCCTCAGCCTAACCTACCCCACAGGGTTGTTGTGAGGATAAAATGAAGAAAGCGATAACCATGTTCAGCACCTTGAGTTCATTTTAATAAAGATGGGATATAAATGCAACAACAACAATAGCAGCAGCAGCAACAACAGATCTGATCCTTCCATTTTCAGGAAGATGAACCTGGCAATAATGTTTAGGGTTCCTAGGAAGAGGAAGGTTTCAGGATGTGGATAAGGGGAGAGGACATTATTATTATTATTATTATTATTATTATTATTACCCCAGCTACCCTTGGCTGCTCCCAACAGAATATTAAAAACACAATAAAACCTCAAACATTAAAAACTTCCCTAAACAGGACTGCCTTCAGATGTCTTCTAAAAGTCAGATAGTTATTTATTTCCTTGACATCTGATGGGAGGGTGTTCCACAGGGTGGGCGCCACCACCGAGAAGGCCCTCTGCCTGGTTCCCTGTAACCTCACTTCTCGCAGACATCTCTTTATTCTTTACACACACACTGTGCTGTATAGCTCTCAAGTTAAGGACTATTTTTCGCCTGTAAAAATATTGGCTTGTTTATCTGTTAATGATATCCATACGTACAGGCTGTTCCCCCCCCCCCCCACTCAAAGACTTTCAAAGCGGCATACATGCTTTTTAAAAACCCTACTGTGAAAGTTCATAAACATTGAGATACCCATTTTCTTTACCACACAATGACTCTTAAGCAAAAGAAAAGGGGGGGAAATCAATCCTATTCCCACAACCTAGAAACATTGGCTTCCGTAAACCGAAGCTCTGAACTGATGCGAGGAAAACAGGGAGGCCAGAGATCAAAGCATGGAGTTGTTATAGCAACTGGCATTCGGAGAATAAGTCTGAATTTCATAAAATACATATGGCATCTCAAGATATACAAAAAGAATAAACTGAGTAACTCGTTTAAAAAATACTACAAGCTCTGTAGAGGATTCAGCCTGCTGGGTGAGCCAGCTTCATAAGACAAGTTTGCAGGAGGAATTTTAATATATCTCTTTATGTTGCTGGAGGGTGAGCTTTCTGAAGTGCCTCATAGCTCTTCTGCCTTGTCTTCAGCGGCTGGAGTTAGGATCACACTGAGCTGAAGCAGTCTAGGACAAAAGCAGGGCGCCTTGTTGGGGTGTTTGGGTGTGTTTCAGTATATTTGGTTGGGGCTGCTGTGAAGAGTAGTTCAACTTTGTTAATCTCTTCCTCTTTGCTAGCTTGACTTATTATTTGAAAGTTTTATATACTTCAAATGTGTTATTAATTGATAATCAGCAAGGCTACGAGATGTTACAGATGAAAAATTTATCAGAGAGTGGGACATATACAGAGCCTATGTAAAAGAACATTGTCAAAATATTAATCGGTTGGCAGATTTTGATTGAACTTCTGTGTGCAGATAGGATAATTTTATAAAATTTAAAGTAAGTTAAACAACATGGAGAAAATAAAGTTAAGTGCGTATTTAAGGAATTTAATCTGGGAACATAATGGGAAGATCGGAGGTCATGTCAAATTCAATTACAAAATTATGTACAAAGCAAGTATCAATTAAGGAATGAATTATTGTTTATTTCTATGTTCATCTTTGTCTTTAACATTCACTGATTATTTTTGTTCTACAATTTTCAACTAATAAACCATTAAAAAAATGTGTTATTAATTGTTGAGTGATCCTAATATAAAACAGGATGTCGGGGGTATGACCTCACGCAAGGCTTTTGAGACGGGGAAGGAGGGGTGGAGGGAAGTGCAGCCTCTCTTGGGAAGCAGCTCGGAGTCCAGCGGGGATAGCAAGGAAAGCCCCAGTGGTGAGGAGCAGGAACTGCCAGGCAGTGCGGTGGAGCTGGGGTCAGAGATTCAGACAGAGCCTCAGCACCACCTGAGTGGTCTGAGAAGCAAAGCGGGCAGCTACTTCCGTCGCCCCAAATGCGTAGGGGGGAAAAGCGTAAGGAACGGAGGCGACGCTTTGGAATTCCAAAGCTTCTATGTTGGGGGAGGAACCGGCGAAAGCCACTCCCGGATTCTGGAACCAACTCAAGCGGACATGAATCTTAAAACGCTCCGATGTACATAGTTTGTAAATAAAGTATTAGCTTTAGAAGAACGGATGTTTCTGGCTCTTTACTCTCGAGGAGACAACCCCGAGCCCTTACACAGAGTGTCCCTATTTTCATCTGAGAAATGTTGGAGGGTATGATAACAACACATTTCTCTTGCAATCTGCAGCATCCCTGGCTGCCTGCAATTCTCGATCTGCAAAAATCTACAGTACATGGGACGAGTTACATCTGTCCTGTCCTGAGCTTTAATGGAAGTGTTGACTACCTGAGATTAGCCCAGTCGCAGCTGCTTACTTTTTTTTTTTTTTTTAAGGGTACATGTGGCAAATCTGCCCCTTATAAAGTGCTACCAAAAAGAATTTCATTATGTCCCCCAGCTTTGGAGCCAGCTGTTGTGTGTGACCTCGTGGGGGGGATTTCTTTATATCCTATCACCAGTGATTTGTGACCTTTTGGTCAATTGTCTGCCTGCCTGCCATAGTGTATAATGCAAATATGCCCAGCTGAATTCTCCATCATGATCATATCAAAGCCGTAAAACATCATAGGAGGAAAGGTGCATTGTAGTGCAAACTATCAATTGATTTTTAAAAGATCACATCAGTATCAATATAGGCCAGCAGTCACAGCCACAAAATGTTTATACACCATGGACCCAAACCTGCCCAAACCTGTTTTTCAACACATCTCTCAATACTATAAAACCTTCCACTGAATAAAATGGAACGCTTAGCTGAAACTGCAAGTTTTAATTTGATCCTATTAGAAGATGTTGCTGTGGAAGCAAAGAATGATTATATTCTTTATATCACATTTGTCCCACCTGAAAGTGAGGGCTTAGACTGACATATTGTTTGAAACACCTAACACTCCAGTCTTAAGCATATTTATTCTGAAGTAGTTTCCTCCAGTGCTGATATTTGAACTGTAAACTCATCAGGTTACGGATATATGTTGATCTTAGTCTATGATGTACAATTTACATTGATTGCGCTATATTGCATCTTTATAATTTGTGAGCATCCACATCATATACTTGAAGCAATCTTCTCTTATGCCACTTAATCAGACATGGCTTCCCTCAAAGAATTCTGGGAACCAAAATTTCATACCCTCCAACATTTCTCCAATGAAAATAGGGGCATCATATTGAATAATAATAATAATAATAATAATAATAATAATAATAATAATAAACCAACGTATATAAAAACATAATAGAACATTAAGCATTAAAAAGAACTTCCGTATACAGGGCTGTCTTCAGATGTTTGCTAAAGGTTGTATGGTTATTTATCTCCTTGGCTCACGGTTGCCATACTCTCCAACGTTTTTCTGATGAAAATGGGGACGTCCTATTCCACCACCACCACCACCACTATCATTATCATTAAATACTAATAATACTAAATACTAATAATACCCCGCCCATTTGACTGGGCTGCCCCAGCCACTCTGGGCAGCTTCCAACATGTATAAAAAAACATAGTAAAACATTAAACATTTGAGAGAGAAAAATACTTCCCTATGCAGGGCTGCCTTCAGATGTCTTCTAACGGTTGTATAGTTTCTTATCTCCTAGGCTCAGGAGCATTATCTCCTAGGCTCCATACCCTCCAACATTTCTCCAGTGAAAATAGGGATGTCCTGAGGAAAAGCAGGACATTCCAGGATCAAATCAGAAACTGGGACGGCTTCTGTAAATCCAGGACTGTCCCTGGAAAATAGGGACACTTGGAGGGTCTGAAATTTGTTACGGGTGTTGGGAATTGTAACTCTGTCGGAGGTCTCTGCAATCTTTAACAAACTACCTTTCCCAAGATTCTTTGGAGGAAGCCATGACTTTTAAAGTGGTACAAGAGTGCTTTAAATAGACAATGTGGATGTGACCCAAGCTGAAAGAAGCTATGACTCATGTGTTGTGATCTAACAGGGACTCTCTACAGCCCCTGTCTTCCTGTTACTGTAGAAGGTGGTGATCATCAAACACTGTGCAGGGACACAGTGCATGGCTGACAATATGAATTCATCTTGATGGTTCACAAATTGCGAAGGCTTCCAGAAATAAGAGAACCATCACCTCACCTTCATAATGCTCTGTCTTCATCTATTTGTGTAACATACTTTGCATACTTTGCACAATGCAGCATCTGTCGGCAGCATCTGCTTCCAGCGTGGCATCAGCAAATCACACATGATGCTCTGTGTCTCCTTGTGATGATAGCATTATGCACAAGGGGTTTATAATATTATGCCATCATAGGTTCTTCCCTATGTCAGGTAGCATCTCCCAGATGCAAATGTGTCCCAACAGCTTTTGACCAAATTAAAATGTAAGCTCAAAGTAGATTCTTAAATACATGCAAACATTTGGTTTGTCTTTATGCAGTGTTGTTGTTTTTTTTGGGGGGGGGGACACAGGGAAATATTAACCATAGGCGCCAGGGGTGTGGGGCACCCGAGCGCCGGGCTCTCAGGGACGCCAGGCTAAGAGTCTGGGGCCCAAGAATTGGAGTCTGGGGAAGAGCCCGCCTGTCAGTTAGAGCAGCCAGCTCTTCTGCTGTGGGCGGCTCTGCGCCGCGGGTTTGGGGGCAAGCGAGTCAGCGAAGCACTGAGGCGGGCGGCCGGCTCCGCCCTCCTGCACGCCTGGGATTGGCGTAGGGCCATGGAGAGGCCCGCCCAGCGCATGCTGCTTAAACCACGAGGTGCCCAGCTTCGCTCAGCTGCCAACGTCGACACCTCGGGCTGGTTTGTTGCGCTGGGCTCCTTATGTTTCCTGTTCTCTTTTCCTGAGCTTGGTTGACAACTCTGGGGAACCTTTCCTAAAAAAGGGTCAATGACTTTGGGGTTCCTCCCCCCCCCCAAATAAAGGTCGACAACTCTGGGCAACCGGGGGGGCACCGGGGGGATCTTTGCACCCCGGTGCAGCATATGCTTAGGACGGCCCTGGGTACACAAGGGTATGCAGGACCGACACACACACACACACACACACACACACACACACACACGTTAAAAGTGTAGCACTTACTGTAGCAACTTCATAATGAGTACTGGCACCTTTTCCTCTTGAAAGGAAAAAAAAAAGCATGTCACATCACATTCACTGTGTGCAGGTTTGTGGATGTGACGTCGCACATCTGCATTGTGGCTTCTCTTCCTCCTCCTCTTCGCAACCAGCAAGGCACCCTTTTCTGTGGGGAGGAGGGAAGAAGAAGAAGAAGAAGAAGAAGAAGAAGACGAAGAAGAAGAGTTTGGATTTGATATCCCACTTTATCACTACCTGAAGTAGTCTCAAAGCGGCTCACATTCTCCTTTCCCTTCCTCCCCCACAACAAACACTCTGTGAGGTGAGTGGGGCTGAGAGACTTCAGAGAAGTGTGACTAGCCCAAGGTCACCCAGAAGCTGCATGTGGAGGAACGGAGACGCGAACCCGGTTCACCAGATTACGAGTCTACCGCTCTTAACCACTACACTACACTGGCTCTCTGCCTCCATGTCCAAGCCCACCCACCACCCCCCTGTAAAAGCTTGCCTCACTTGCTGGCTGAAGAGGGCAGAACTGAACTGCTTGTCTCTGGGAAGGCAGCGTCGCTGCAGCCTTTTTTCACTAACTTTGTGGGTGCCCAGCCCCCACAATTATATTATTGTTGGTGCCCAAGCACCCATGGCCACCCATAGGAGTTGGCTCCTATGGTGATGTCCATTCATGTAGCATATTTGCTACTATTTTTCAGATTATGTTAAGGTGACTCTTGTAATCGGGCAAGCTAAACGGTGTACCAGAAACTTAATCTAAAATTTCCAGAGCATGGTCAAGATATTCCACAAAACATATTCCCAAATTCAAAGTGGGATTTGTTTTATAGGTTCTGCTTCTTTCCAGGTCTTTATTAACTGATGGGTCTTACACGGTTGGCACTAAATAAGTGACCTACTGCACTCCACCCTGTTCCGTTCTTGTGGTGAATCTTATTCTGGGTGATCTAATCAATTTGAGATTGTTAGGTACAGTGTCCTTTCTTGATGTACAGGACAGACTAGTTTCTTCCAGAGATACGACTTCCGTGTAATTTTCTGAATACATTAGGCCAGAGGAACAGGTTGCAATTGGGGGAAAAGAACATTATTTCCCACTGCTTCAAATGTGGATTGTTAAATTCTTTAAGTATCCTGAAGCTCTGCCATTGATTCATTTTTCTTTTTTTGTTCCTAAGTATTCTTTATAACAGGTACAAAATGCAGAGCAGTAATAAGCCCTAAGCTTATTACTTAAAACATGGTAATGTGCTTTAATTTTACACTGTTAAGGAGATTTTCATGCATTATCAGATCATTGTCAGGCGTACAAGCACATCTGCCCTGAATGGTGTCATCTGAACAGTTTTCAAAGAATCCTGCAAGGTAAAAACGAAATCAAAGGAAGCTGTCTTCTATTCTTCACATCACTGGTTGACTGTGCCTGGATTTTTATATACCACAGGGAAGAATTTTCCAGCAGCCGCTTGTACCATATGTGGATTATTCCATTATAGAGGGAACATTTTATTGCTATTATGGATTATGTTCAAAAGGCTGAAACTAAAGTTGTGCCTGAGAGCATTATTGTGTATGTTGCACTGGAAGAATTAGGAAGTGTTTTGATAAATGGAGAGCACAGACTTGCCCTAATTCAACAGGGGCATATTTTTGGAGTTTAAATGCTTTGAAACTATGAACTTAACTGTTATTCTAAATATATATATAATCATTTGGATAGAAAGGGCTAATGAAATGTAATGACTATGTAACAACTTATGGGGGAAAGCTCAATGGTGCAATCCTGGCCGCTCACCCCTTCTCAGGGGTTGTAGGCCTTGCATCTGTCCACCACAGACCCTCCAAGTGTCCCTATTTTCCAGGGACAGTCCCAGTTTTACAGAAGCCATCCTGGTTTTTGATTTGATCCTGGAATGTCCCACTTTTCCTTAGAATGTGCCTATTTTCATCAAAGAAATGTTGGAGGGTATGGAGTTATCTAACCCCCAAGCCATCTGAAGGCTTGGAAGTTTTTTTTAAAAAAAAGTTTAATGTTTTGTTATGTTTTTATATATGTTGGAAGTCACCCAGAGTGGCTGGGGCAACCCAGACAGATGGGTGGAGAATGAATAGTAAAATTATTGTTGTTAATATTTTTATGGAATAGGATGTCCCTATTTTCATCGGAACAATATTGGAGGGTATGTGATTTGTACATAAGGATTTTAGATAAATTACACAAAACAATAAACCAGAGTACCATCCTCCCAAAGTCCTGTCTTTCTGGTTGTCATTAGAGAACCTCTCTGCTTGGTCACTTGGCCTCTGTTGTGGTGAATGAACAATCTTCTCAAAATGGCAGTCAGTTCCATTTATTAGAATCAAAGTAAATGTAATTATAACTTAAAGTAGGATTAAAAAAACAAAAACAAGGAACCTACAGTTTTGAGGAACTCCGTACTAACTTGACTTAATTGACTTAATGAGGAGAGGAGGCAGATAGGCATCATCCTAACTAGGACCGTCTTTACCCGGGGGTGCAAGGGGTGCAGTGCACCCGGGGGCCGAATTCCACCTGCCACTGAAGCCGCCTAAGCTCTTAACTATCTACCTCCGGGATGTCCAACCGGTTGACCATGATTGCTGGGTCATTTCCGTTCTCTTTTACAGAAGAGCTGCAGAATCAATGTATCTGGTGGCCCCTAGTCATGGCTTTCATTTCCGCATGAAGATGGAGTTTCCACTGCCACTTCCCCCCCCCCCTTTATGTTAGCAGTTTTCGCTGCTCCCCTCCTTAAAAGCTCAACAACTTAGACTTGCGCCCCTAAAAAAGCTCAACAACTTTGAGCTTTGAGTTGTGCCCCCCAAAAAGCTCAACAACGTTGACCATATGCTAAAGACGGCCCTGATCCTAACTGCTCTGAGGTACTATTGGCTAAGTGCCCATAATATTGGCTGTCTCCAGCTCCAACTATCTTACTGGACATGTGCAGTAAGATCCGTACTCCAGGATTCTTCAAGGACAATATCCCCTGAGCATTGCATTGGCAGGTTCCTATGTTCCTGTTGTGGGCTGTGTAAATCCCTAGCTGAACTCTCACTTTGCCGTGAGCTCACTAGGTAGCTTTTAGGCAAGCTGCTCTTTTTCTCAGCTTCAGCATTCCCCTTTCCATATGCAATAAAATACCAGCCTAACTTCCAGGTTTGTCATATGGGTTACATACACGGTGCAGATTATTACAAGGATCATACAAAAAAGAATCCCGTAGGGATGTTAAAGCAGCGAAGAATATTGTGGCAACTAGTTAGGAAACCAACACATGCATTGTGGGATAAGCTTTTATAGAGCTCACTTCATCGGATACATGAAGAGATATAAATGCTCATCATCAGCGTTACAGTTATAGTCCAGTAAAGGCAAGATTTATATCAGGAAGTAAACAATAAGATGTGCTCAGGATTTTACTTTGGACTACATAGCTTAAACTGTAGACCTGTCCACAAAACTCCTGCTGCTCCAATGTAGGAATGAAATTCAATATTATCCATGGTTGTTTTCAAAGTTCAGGAAATCCCCAAACTGGGCCCTCCCTACGATTAAACTGAATGACACATTCCACATGTATGTCAAATTCACTGCACAGTCATCTGAGCTGCTAGGCAGGTGTGCTGATCACCATAAACAAGGCATGGCCAAACTTGGCCCTCCAGCTGTTTGGGGACTACAACTCCCATCATCCATAGCTAACAGGACCAGTGGTCAGGGATGATGGGAACTGTAGTCCCAAAACAGCTGGAGGGCCAAGTTTGGACATGCCTGGCATAGACTAACAATTTTGTTTGTCTATTTTGCAGGAATGACATACAAATCAGTATTATTGTACATAATAAGTTGATGGGATTGGGGGGGATTTTTATATTGTGCACACATATATACATTTGATACTTGTAAACTGTATAGAAGTCCCTTTGGCAATTTAGTGGTAAAGGTAAAGGTACCCCTGACCGTTAGGTCCAGTCGCGGACGACTCTGGGGTTGTGTGCTCATCTTGCTCTATAGGCCGAGGGAGCCGGCGTTTGTCAGAAGACAGCTTCCGGGTCATGTGGCCAGCATGACTAAGCTGCTTCTGGCGAACCAGAGCAGCGCACGGAAACACCGTTTACCTTCCCGCCAGAGCGGTACCTATTTATCTACTTGCACTTTGATGTGCTTTCGAACTGCTAGGTGGGCAGGAGCTGGGACCGAACAACAGGAGCTCACCCCATTGTGGGAATTCAAACCACTGACCTTCTGATCGGCAAGCCCTAGGCTCTGTGGTTTAGAGCACAGCTCCACCCGCATCCCAACAAATTAGTGGTACATAAATATTATTTAATTAATGCATCAGCTGACTTGGAGTTGGGGCTTCTGCTATTACCAGAAAACCTATTCCTCAAAAAAGATTTGTTAATACCAGAAATAAGATTTGGAACATCTTCCAGATTTGTCACAGTCACATTGAATCCTATGTATTCGAGAATATATAAAACTATTGCACAGATAAATAAAGGACAATATGCAAACTCGCTCTGACAAACAGGCTATATTAGGGCTATCATATTCACCTGGGTGGAAATGTCCAGGAAAATCCATGTTGGAAGTGTAGATTTTGGTAAATTTCCTTTAAAATAGCTCAAAACAATTTTGCAAAGAAAGAAAGAAAGAAAGAAAGAAAGAAAGAAAGAAAGAAAGAAAGAAAGAAAGAAAGAAAGAAAGAAAGAAAGAAAGCTCAACAATATGGCGACCTTATATATAATACGAGATATCCAGCATAGGCCTGCAAGACACTACTTCAATTTATTTTTTTAAAAAAGCTGCCAACAACATGGAACTGCAGATAAAAAAATTTGAAGGAAAAATACTTTTCATTTCAGCAAATCATTTGCTGCCTTTTTGCAAACAACTGAAAGCTCGTTTAAAAAAAAATTATTTACCCATTCATTTTAAGATTTAAACTATTTCCCTCTTTAAACAGGGAGGCCAAAGTGGCATGCCTATAAAGATAAAGATATAAAAAGGACATCAAAGAAACATTACACAGCCTAAGCATAATAGCATCAGATATAATATAAAACCAGAAAACTGCATAAAAACCAAGTACAATAAAAATTGGAGCATATTTCAGTAAAAGGAAAGCCCGTGAATGCCTTTCTAAATAAAATTGCAAGCAGCCCAACCAGTAGGTGCTGGGCCAACAGGGTCAGCCTGCAGGGCATAGATCCATATGGAACAAAAAAAGAGAGTATAGTATGGGGAGGGGAAGCCATTATGGCGAGGGCACAACAGGTTCCCGTTTCCCTAAGATCCATAAATTGGTCTGCAGGCAACAAGCATTCCCCTGGAAGAATACTTCCTCCACTTTCCTTCAGCTGAAAAAGGGGTGTCTGTTTTTCTGCCTCATTCTTAGAAGGCTTTAGAATTTCCTTAGAGTGCTGTTGGTGGGGTGGAGTTGAGCTTGCATGAGAACCTAAGAAGAGTCCACAGCCCAGTATCTTCACAGTGGCCAACCAGAAGACTACTGGAAGCCAGCAAGCGGTACCTGAGTGCTGCTACAACAACAACAACAACAACTTATTATTCATACCCCACCTATCTGGCTGGGTTTCCCCAGCCACTCTGGGTGGCTCCCAACAGAATACAGTGGTACCCCGGTTCTCAAACATAATCCGTTCGACTTCCGAAACGTTCGAAAACCGAGGAGCAAAAGGGCTGGCTGCAAGTTCAATTGGAAAAACTGGAAAACATGCAGCGGAAGCCGTTCGACTTCCGAGATGCGTTCGAAAATGGAAACAATTAATTCCAGGTTTTCGGCATTCGAAAACGGGAACATTTGGCTTCCCAGACGCTCGAAAGCCAAGGTACCACTGTATTAAAAACACGATAAAACACCAAATATTAAAAACTTCCCTAAACAATGTTCTCCCTGTGTGTTATTCCCAGCAACTGGTATCCAGAGGCTTACTGCCTACCCTTGTTGTTGTGATGTGGCTTAGAGTGGTGTGAGCAATATGTTCTTCTTTCCATTAACCAGTTTTCCAGCACTCTCCAGCCTTCTTGGCTGCCCAGGCCTCCTGATCTGAAAAAACTGCCTGGGACGAGTGACCTCATGGTGTCTTCTACTGGGCTTCAAGTAAAGAACAGGAAGTTGGGGAGGCTGCCCATCTTTGCAAAGCTGTATCCAGCTCCAAATTCAAAGCTTAAGGGGAGGCTTCTTAGATGGGAATTTGAAACAAAGCTGTCTCATCACAACTTACCAAAACTTACCAAAACAAGACAACTTTTGAAACTGAAGTTCTTGCCTTTGATAAATCTCTGCAAGAGCAGGCTAAATCCCACAGAAGTCAAAGCTAACACTACTCCCGACTGCAGTAAATGTTCACTAAATTCAGAAGGGAATAGCACTATTAATATTCATTATTTATAGCTGCAGAATTCACAGTTAGGCAAAAGTCATTGATTTCTTGTGTTGATAATATATTAGATTTGACTGATGGTTTCCCACCCATCTGAAGTATCACTTGCACTGTGTACATAATTAACTGATTATAGATATGCTTCTTACAAGATAACGTGGCGTTCTTTAAATAAACTTCGGGAGAAATGAAAATGCTAAGGAGTAAACTTATTGTTCCTACTGAAATGTGCTGGACTGGACAGTGGAGGAATGGTGGAGACTGCATCCCCCTCCTGAACCTTCCAGAGAAGAGGAAGACAGCATAGATAGCAAAACTAAGTGAGGGTAGCTGATGGGTCTCAAACCCTCGGTGAGTTAGGGACTTCCCCAGCAGATTGCGTGGACAAAATCAACAGTGAGTCCAATGCTCAAGAAGACAGTTTCTGCACACGCTGTAGAGGGAAGAAAGGGGCATTTGGGGTTCATTAACCTGGGAAAGCAGCCCATCTAGAAGAAGGAAAACTCTTATATTAAATCTCCACTGCCCTGTGGGATATCTTCAAGAGAAGAAAAGGCTAAGAAGTAAACTCTACACCAGGCATGTCCAACTCTATAGAGACTGTGATCTACTTCCAGTATAATAATAAAACTGGCAAAACCATTGTCATTGCCCATAGTTGTTGAGCTTTTTTTTAGGTGGAGCAACCAGAGTCGCAGCATTTTTTGGGAAGGGTTGCATAAAATCGTTCACCAAACATCCTCCTTCTGCCACTCTGCCAAAGACAAAGGGAATTAGAGCTTTAACAGCACCGCCAGTGGCGCCGATAGAACATAGCGCCGGGGGTGGGGTGCGTCATGATCACTCAGGATCTCTTTTTTAACTCCCATGATCGACCTGGAGAAGCCTGGCGATCTACCTGGCGATTGCGGTCGACCAGTTGGACATTGTTGCTCTACACCCCTGGAGGTGCAGTCCTTTGTCATTCGAGACAGATGGATGCCAACGACCATAGTATTGAAATGTGGGGGTTTTGTATGAAAACATTACTATGTTATTGTTTTGCTATGCTGTTATGGCAATTGTTTTGTTTTGAAATTAATTTTTATTAGGTTTTACAAGAAGAAAAAAGTTTAAAACAGTACCAAATACATATCCATATAAAGAGATTTATCTGAATCTCACGACTTCCCCCCATCCCTTCCATGGGTCCTAATGTGAACATTTTCAACTACATATTCTTTCGTAATCTATATTTTATATTCATCCATATTATCCATAGTACCTGCTACATCACAAGTGATATTAACATCCATCTAATGCTGTTATGGAAATTGTTTTGTACTGTTTGTTGGGAATGCATGCTTGTTTATTTGTTGTAAATCGCTTTGAATAAAAGGAAGGAATGTATGTATGAATGAATAATTTCTGCATAGAGATATATCTGATGCCTTCTCTAGGGTGTCAGTGAATGGTTTTTTATCCAGCAGGCTCTAGGTTGTCTCTGTTGTGTCTTTTTGTTTCACTGCCTTATATTGCTTTTTGATTATTGTAATCATACAAATACATTATAAGTTTTTAGCATTATTTTATTTGTAATATTTCTGGATTTTTTTTATTGATGTAAGGCCCTATAAATCGAATTAATACCGATGATACTACTACTAGTAGTAGTTTAGCACAATACCTTATTAACATATTGAATTTATGTTCTTATGAGCATAATACTCGGGACTACAATTCCTCCTGCTCTTCAGAGTCTAAAATGAAACTAAAATATCTAAAATTAAGAACCTTTCCGCAGTCTGCAAAGATGCCTGCTAACTTTTTCTACCAAATTGAAAACTTCACTGCTACTGAATCATAAATGTTCATCTTCATTTAAAAAAAAAAAAAAACCATCCTCGGAGCATTCATTTGAATTCCTTTCTTTCATTAATTAAATCTTTTTCAAATATAATTAATGCTTTACAAATACACCTTTCGAAAACTAGTTTCCCTAAAAGAGTTAGTGTTTTATTATCTCTGCCTACTTGTCTTATTTGCAGGCTAACAATATCCCATTTTTCTAGAAGCTGGTAATGAAAACACATGAGATTGTTAGGGATTTATATAGATGGATTTGGCAGCCATTTAATATTTACTTAGATTGTAAGATATAATTAGAATTTAGAGGTCAGTTTCTCAGAGAATAAGTCAATCTTAACAGAATAAATGTTTGTTCACTAATTCTGTCGTGGATAAATTTTGATGTGAGACTAGAAATTGATGTGATTTGTTTATTCTGAATCTTCCAAGTGATTTTCAGTTCATCCCCATTATTTGTTTTATAGTCTTATGAACTGCAACACCAGCCAATAAGCACAGAGGATCACACTGAAAGACTGTTGCACCAGGGCAGTGGGGGTCATTGGACCAGAAATAGCTGATAATCCCAGATCCAGGAAAGTGGCACTGTCATATGCACTGGCAAGAGAGATAACATGGCAGGACAGGATTTGCTATACTCACCATGCCCTTTATAGAATCACCTACACAGCCATCTACACCATTGCAACCCGTATTTGTGCAATACTCAGTCCAAAAAACAAACACGTTTACCGGATGAAAGATCAGTGGGGCATACCTCCTAGCAAGCATGTTCCTGATTGCTAGCACCAGGGCTTTTTTTCCAGCTGGAGCTCACCAGAACTCAGGTGGGTTCCATTACCGTTCTAAGAGAACAAGGAAGAAGTTCATGGTGAACTCCAGCACCATTTTTTTCTAGAAAAATAGCACTGGCTGGCACTATATAATAAGAAGCTGTGACAAGACAAGAGCAATGGAATCCCCCATATTTCCATCACATAATGTGCCATCGTAGTCGTAATAGTACAAATGACTGTGTACTCCAGCAGAGATAAGCAATTGTTGCATTGCCTGTTGTGTATACTCTTGTTCCTCAGGGAACATTGTTCAGAACTGTATAAACCATTTTTGATTGGTTCAAAAAGTTTTGTTACATTTGCATCCAATGCTAGCTCCAAGCAGCATGGATGAGTTCCCAAATGGATTGCAGTTCAGAGAGCTGCTTGGAACTACCTCAGTCATCTATATAACTTTGCATAAAGTATTTCACTATTTGCACCTCACTTTTCATTATAGCAAATTTTAAAAGCAGGCTATGAAATAACCACATGCCAAATGTCATCTAGTTAGTTCCACATCCAAGCCAAGTTCTGAACCTGTGTGCCCTAAATCAGAATTTTCCATCTTTTAGATGTTGATCTCACCACCACTCCAGTATTTTGGTAGATAGATATAAAACAGTGGGGTGGGGACAGATATAGATCTTCAAATGGGAGAGAAGATGCAATGCAGGAATCTTAAATAAAGCATCCATGACAGATGGCCATCCAATCTCTGCTTAGAAACCTCCAAGAAAGGAGACTCCATAACCTCTTGAGGGAGACCGTTCCACTGTTGAACAGCTCTTACTATCAGAAAGTTCTTCCTGATGTTTAGTGAGAATTTCCTTTCTTGTGACTGGAAGCCATTGGTTTGAGTCCTCCCCTTCAGAGCAGGAGAAAACAAGCTTGCACCATCTTCCATGTGATAGCTCTTCAGATACTTGAAAATGGCTATCATATCTCCTCTCAGTCTCCTCTTTTCCAGGCCTAACATACCCAGCTCCTTCAAGCATAAGCCTTGGTTTCCAGACCCTTGATCATCTTGGTTGCCCTCCCCTGTACACATTCCAGCTTGTCAACATCATTTAAAAACTGTGATGCCCAGAACTGGACACAAAGCTCCAGATGTGGTCTGACCAAGACAGAATAGAATGATACTATTACTTCCCTTGATCTGGACACTATACTTTTGTCGATCCAGCCTAGAATAGCATCAGCTTTTATTGTTGCTGCATCACATTGTTGATTCATTGTGGTCCACCACAATGAAGTTTGTGGCCCACCAAGACCCCTAGATCCTTTTCACATGTACTGCTCGTAAGCCAGGCAGTGTGGCAAGGGGCAGGGGCAGAGGAAATAACGGGCTGATCAATAAATGTGAATGTTGCCTTTGGTTCTTCAAACTCACTCTTACATATCTATCCTCCTTCCAAGCCAATGAAAAGCATTATCAGTAGACACATTCCAACCAGTCCAGAAAACATTCAATGCGGGTGTTCATCAGGACTTATGAGGGGTGTGGCATGGGAAGATGTGGAGTCTGGGGAGAATTCAAAGGGCCAGATAGAGCCAGGCCTGAGGTTCTCCCTCCCTAGATTAGAGCTAGAAAACCCCTGACAGCTAAAAGGAATGGTTGAACTCCACCTCAATACTCCCAACAAGCAAAGTGGGTTTTAGTTCCTGAACATGTGTATTATCCCAGTATGGCCATATGGCCGAGACCTCCATTCACTTTACCCATATTTTGTGAGAGATAAATTAGTCCTAGAATACCATTTGATTATCCATCTGTAAATAAGGCACTTTAATATGCAGCTATATATGAGACATTAAAATTAAATGAAGATATTTAACCAAAATTTCTTCAAGGGAAAAAGAAAAAAGAAAATGAGCACAGACTTCTCACATGTAATCATTAACACTTTTAAGAAGGTAGGACTTTTCGATATGGCGATAAAAAGTAATGAAGCTAGAAATGTCACCGATATGACAAGGGAGAAGGACAGAGATATATTTCATGGCATTAACAAGGGTCTCTGCCCAGTGATACATTGTCCAGGTTTCTAATTGCCACCATTGTTCATTACCATCATTCACTGAGTAAATCTACCCACCTCTGACATGTCAATCTATATTATCTTGCAATGACAGCTACAGGGCAGTTAAATCAAATTCAGAGGGAGAATACTTATCACTTGTTGCAAACTACCATTTTAATGCATGTTAATGCTTCATTGGAGGGGGGAATACCATCTGCCTTGAAGGAGTCAGTGGTGCATCCTCTCCTTAATATAACTGTCACCAAGTGGCGAATAACCAATTTGGGGGCAAGGTGCTTAAGAAGGTGGGATGCTTTGGCTTCAGGTATGGTTGGAGGAAACTGATTACATGGATCCATTCCAGTCTGGCTTCAAGCTTGGACACGGCACTGAAACTGACAAGGTAACCCTGGGTAATGACATTTGTTGGAAGAAAAATAGGGAGACTGCCACCCAGCTTGTTCTCCTTGTCCTCTCAGCAGCTTTCAACCACAAAGCCGGAGTTGAGGGTCACTGTTCTGCTCCTATGCGTAGGGCTATTTCCAGAAAGTAGTTATGGGAGGCTACTGTTCAGTACCATGGGCATCATCCTGTGGCCTTCTGCAGGTTTGAGTCTTGTTCCTCCATGCTATTTAACATCTATCTGAAGCTGCTAGGAGCTATCAGCAGGAGATATGAAATGAACAGTTGTCAATATGCAGATGACATCCAGCCCTTACTCTTTGTTCCATCTAAATCAGGACAGGCAGGTGAGGTGTCAGACTGGTGCTTGGAGGCTGTGATGGGCTGGATGTGAGCCAATAAATTGAAGCTGAATCCTGAAAAGACAGAGGTGTTGTGTGTTGCAGAGGCAGCCTGCTGTGGACAGAGTTGCATGACCCACGAGGCCTTTAGTTTAATCCATTTGTCCTCATAAGCAACTATAACAAGTAAATGCATCACTTATTACTCTGACCTCTTTCACATTGGCTGGATCTACTCAAATCTTTTAAAAAAAACACGCTAAGAAAAAAATATATAGCTCTCAATGCAAATTTCCATTTGCAACAGCACCTGGTGTCACATTATATAACGCATTTTAATGCTGTAATTGACCTGTGTAGCTGAGTCCCTTCTGCAATTTCCTCACTCTGCCCCTAGCCCAAGATAAACCTGGCTAGTAGTTAATGAATTATAATTGAAGTCACAATGAGAAGGATTTGTTTAGTTTTAGAATAAAATGGTGCAGTGGCATAGCATGTGTTGCCAGTGTCCGGGACAGCGTGGAGGGGAAGGGAGGGGAATGGATGGAGTACATATGTGCATTCAACTGCCTAACTGCATCTGCATCACCCAGGATATTGCAACCGCAGAGATAAGAAAAGAATAGTCATTCTGTTGTCTGGAGAGGTCACTTACTAGTTTACATGGAGAAGCCATTTTCAATGTTGCTCAGCAACAGAAGTGCACAGCTGCACTGAGACTGCACCAGGTGTTGAAATTTTGTGCCCTCAACAATTTTGCACCCAGGACAACCGCCCCTGTGTCCCCCCATGCTACACCACTGAAATGGTGTTCGCTCCATTCCAGATAATTAATAAGAATATCATTAGCCACAACAGCATGATTTTCTGAAGTTTCAAGAAGAAGCAGGGCAACTTATGCAGAGCTTTTCTCCATAGCTTCACTATCAAAGCCTGTACAAATGTGGCATGTACATTTAACAATAAGAGCTGACCATTTTTCTACCTATGTACTCCACAGATATAAATTAACCCAGATGAATAATTAATTATATCTTATTACCTCATTAACTTAATTACAACATTAATATTCATTAAGTTCAATTTTTTGGGAGCAGTATTAACATTTTGGTAATGCTCCAATAGTCTCATTATCAGTTCTTACCCATCACTTATTCTGAAAGTATTAACAAAATAGTAATTTTACATTTTCTTATGTAGAACTTTTTTAGTTACCCTGAACTAAAGAACCAACACTTCGTGTAGCTGTTGCAGTCATGTACTCACATACTTGGAAGTTGACCTTGCTGAAATCAGCCGAATTTACTTTTGAGTAGAAATGCATAAGACTGTGCTATAAGTTCACTTGCCTAAAGTCAATGGGATTTAATTCCAAATTACCATATTTTTCACCCCATAAGACGCACTTTTTTTCCTCCTAAAAAGTAAGGGGAAATGTCTGTGTGTCTTATGGAGCGAATGTGTGGTCAATCACTGGCTCCCTTTCCAGCCCCGCCCCCTTGCCCAGGCCTCCATTGTTGAATGTTCTGCAGATGGAGGCTGTTTGTTTCCCCAGTGACATGTGACTGACTCATTAGATTATCTGTCTGGAAATTGTAGAAATGGCTCCCTTTCCTTTCCTAAAGAAGCTGCAGAACTGTGAGTTGAACCCCACAAAACAGGATTTTTTCCCTTTGCAAAGTAAGCTCAACAACTTTGAGCTGATCCTCAAAAAATGGACTTTCCCCCTTTGCAAAAGAAGCTGCACAACTGTGAGCTGATCCCCCCAAAAAACAGGGCTCTCCCCCTTTCCTCCTCTAAAAACTAGGTGCGTCTTATGGTCAGGTGCACCTTATGGAGCGAAAAATAGGTGTGATTGAGAAACATTGATGCAATCGTATGCAGACTTAACTGCTTCATTACACTTGTGTGTAATGACCTCCTGTAAGGGTGCCTAGAGGATGTAAGCTGACAGAGCTGAGGCCGGGTCACTAAGAGAGGTACACATCACTAAGAACCAAACAAATGAATAGTTGCATTTAGCATGCCTGGTTTTTATCTTCTAATTAACAGTCATGGTTGCTCAGACCCTGTGGTGCATGGAGAGTGGGATTTGACCATCTCCCTCCTATGCTTCCGACAAAAACGGCTGCCCAAAGGTGCTACTAGCCCCAGGGGAAATAGCAGCTTCAGGGGGGAATTATCTGAGAGAGAGACAAAAACAACTATAAAAAACATTTCTCTACTTATTTCTAAGCATGCTATTTACCTAGTTGGAGGATGGAGCAAGCTTGTTTTCTCCTGCTCCATAGGCTAGAACCTGAACCAATGAATTCAAGTTACAAGAAAGGAGTTTCTGTCTAAACACCAGGACATAGCTGTCAACCCTCCCTTCTTTGTGTGGGAAACTCCCTTATTCCAATGCCGTTTCCCGCTGCTATCCCGGATTGTTGATATCCCTTAAATTTCCCGGATTTCAAAGGAAGCAGCTGCTCTCCCTCCCTGCCGGCCAGGGAGACTCCTCAGCTGCGTTGCTCGGCTTCCAATAAGGAGTCTGAGACCGACTGGGGGCAGAGCTTGCATGCCTTGTGCAGCCAGACCCTCATGCCCAACCAGACAGACAGACAGCCTGCCTGCCATCTATGCGCTCGCTCTTTCGCTCACCCGTTTGCGTGCAGTCTCTGGAGCGCAGGTTGGCGAGGCTACTTGGTGCCATTGCACCGCCCTCGTGGCATCCCTTATTTTCAAATCCGAAAGTTCGAAAAAATCCCTTATTTTCAAATCCGAAAGTTGACAGCTATGCACCAGGAAGAACTTTCTAACAGTAAGAGCTGTTTGACAGTGGAACAGACGCCCACAAGAGGTGGATGATCATCTGTCATGGATGCTATAGCTGAGATTCCTGCATTGCTGGGGGTTGAACTAGGTGACCCTAAGGGTACTCTACAATTCGAAGTTTCTGCTTAAGTATTTGCCTGGTGCCTTTCCTGGAGAGCCTCGTTGCAACTATGAACTCAGTCGCAAAAGTCTCAAAAGACATGTTTTGTGTTTAACTCCCCATCGCTTCTACTTTCCTCTTTAATGCACTGAATTATACCAAGTGATACATTTGAACCAAAATGAGCTTCTCTGTAGAAGAGGTCAAGTTCTGTTTACTGGGAGACCCTAGAGATGTAAAACAGCAGCAACAACACAACGCATGCATATTCCTCGAGTGCCACTTTCTGAATTGTGTTCATTTTCTCTCTGTTTGACTGAGCTGGCCAATAGCAGGCTCCATATATCTTGATACTTGACTCCGGGTGTTGCTTAAGGTTCAGCAGCAGCAAGTATTGCAACAGCACAGCTGAAATTACTTTCCTGTTTATTACCACAGTTTACTTTTTGATTCCTTAATGAAAGAGGCACATTTAGTATTCTCTTGGGAGACAAGTGTTACACCAGAACCCTTTGCTTAAATTGCTCTGGCTCACGCTGCAAGTAGCCAAGCAGAAAATAAAATGTCACTTTCGACAAGACTACTTAGTTTGTTGCTGGGAGTGGGGGGGGGGGAGATGTTATTAAATAATTCAAGCAAAAACAAATGTAGCATTAATTAATGGGGCAGAGGAAATGGATTTAATGTTGCAATATTTCTGAAAGGCTATTAGAAGGAGCCTGAAGATCCACTCAGCTTTATCCTTAGTAAAAGTTATGTATTGTGTAATGTAGCATAAATATCTTTGTGACTAGAAACTATTATGGATTGGTGATTTGAAAGTTAAATGTAAGAGTTATTAAGTCTAGCTGAAAGCCACAGAGCGAAATTGAAAGGGAAACCTAATTCATTTCCTGTTTAACATCAACCCTTCTAGCTGTGCCATGAAATGGCTCTGAACTTAAAATTTAACAAATATCATGCAAGGTAATCGAAAAGGCAATAATTGTTTTCTTGTTGTGAGCTTATTTTCACTTACTGTGAATAGGTCTGGGTACTGAGAATTTGGTCTGCACTCTTTCAGGGTGGAATGGAATTAGCTGAGTTAATTTAGATCTACTGATCTAAACCTTGAACTGGTTTTAGCCTTTCTACAACACAGAACTATGAATTCAGGCTACATACATTGGAATTTTTCATAGTAAATGCCGTTGTGCACAAATTGTTCCTCAAGGGCTTAGAGAAGAAGGGATATGCTCCTGTGTTGAATCCATGATAGTTCAAATTAATGGATTTTGGGTAGCGGGGTAAGATAACGCCCCTACCTGAGACTGGAGGACCACTGTCAATTACAATTGATGGTATAAGACTAGATGGACCAATAGTCTGATTTGGTAAAGGACTGTGTGATAATACTTTCCATGGAGGCAAAGCCTCTAGGACATTCTCCCATTTCTTTGTTTAAAATGTGGGTATACAGGCTGGGCTGAAGTACATGTATAATATATAAACATATAGATATGTGTTGGAGTGATATGATTGTGTCCTTATGTTGTCACATGAAGACACTTAATGCAAAAGATTTAAATACTAGAATTGGTCTACTAAAAGGAAAATTCTAATATACCCTGTTTCCCCTTTTTTAATACGTAGTCATAAAGTAAGCCATGGCAGGTTTTTTTTTACCTTTGTGAGAAGTAAGACATACCCCAAAAGTAAGCCATGGTGCCACCATTGTTCCCGTCGCCTCCTCAGCCCCTCCTGCGTGCACAGGGAGCCAGCGAACCAGTGAGAGGCACGGGGGGGGGGAACGCGCCTCTTGCTGAGTTCTGCCCCGCCTGCTTAGCACGCAGGGAGAGGCGCGGGGGGGGGGGGTAAGATGCCTCTTCCTGCCCCACCTGTTCCCCGTGCGCAGGGAGCCAGCGAACCAGCGAGAGGCCCGGGGGAAAACGCGCCTCTTGTGGAGTTCTGCGCCGCCTGCTCAGCGCGCAGGGGGAGGCTGTACCGTACCATACTGACGTAATAAAAATAAGACATCCCCTGAAAATAAGCCACCCTGTGTTTTTTTGAGGAAAAATAATTATAAGACGGTGTCTTAAAAAGGGGGAAAGACGGTAGTTTATTTTAAAGTTTATAAAGTATAAGGTGATTCCATATTATAACATGACCAACGCATTATTTAAGCCCAATTCTGCACACCAGAAATACTTGTAAATGAAGCATATGATTGATCCTGCACACTTCTGATATTTTTTGTTTGTTTCGCTTTCACTAAAAACTTCATTCACTTCATTCTTCATTCATTAAAATCGCATTTGTTTTGTTCTTCATTTGCAATTATTTCATCTCTGTTTTATTTTCTGTTGCTTTTAGTGGAAGACCTAGCTGCCTTCCTGTTACCCAGAATGAGTAAATAATGAATATATTGCCATTCTGAACTCATTGTTCACTCCGGTATTCATTTTGTAATGAAAAACAAAGAAAATGAATGGCTCCATTCATTTCGATTTTTCATTCATTACAAAATGAATACACACTACAACTAGTGATCACTTGGGAGCTATTATCATGTGGGAACAAGTCCTAGGTCTCTCCCACTCGTCATGACTATGTGCTGCCACAGGCTCCCACGACAATCCTATATAGTCTTCAGCATAAAAGAAATAGATGAACAGGTGGGGGTTTTGGGGGGGCATGTTTTGTAGCACTGTCTTGACTATGCATGTTCTTAGCAACCCATTCTTCTCTAGTGTTTTGAAGGATGTGTTTTATTTATTTATTTATTAAAGATTTTCTTGATTTACAAAGGTATGTGCAATGTCTCTCGTGTTTTTTCCATGTAACATTTTTGCAGATCAGTTTCTTTTGTTGAGACATTAGGAAGAAAAGGGGGAAGGAGGTGGGTGGGGTGGGGTGACGATGTTTCTAGTTTACTTGATATATGTAGGGTTTGGTGTCAGCGTTGTTTGTGTAGGTTCTCTGTTGTTCGCTTGTGCTCCTTTGGCGGTGAGAGAGGTTGGGGTTGGCATAGGGTGTGATTGTTCATTTGTGGTTGGCTGTTGTGATCTTTGGTGTGAGTGGGGTGGGTGACACTGGAAAGACCTGTCAGGAGTAAGCATGGGCCAATGGTATCAAATAGTATGGGAAACAGCCCTACTAGAAAAGCTAACCAGTAAGCTGAAACTGACACAGGGACAAACAGAAAAAGTCACCTTCACCCCGGTATGGTTCCCCTTCATCACACACACAGCCCAACAAAACAATGACAGAAATCTACCAACAGCATACAAATCAATATGGCTAACCTGAAGGATGTGTTTTGAAAGATGTGTTTCATGTGTTTCATCAACAAAGGTGTGTTGACAGGACTTGTTCTCCAATTTAAAAAGCATACAGCTAAACAGAGCAAAAGTAAATATCATGGTATCCTTACAATTCCTCAAGATACTGTGAGCACTAATTACCTTTTGGAAACCATTTTTTTGCTGTATTGGCAGTATGTCTGGAACACTGGTTCAGTTTTTAATTAGCTCTGTTAATGCAGATTTTATGTATGTAAAAAACAAATGCCATCACCTAAATAAACAGAAAGTAATTTTAAAAGTCTTGGGTTAACAAAAATTTATACTTTTGCAACATTGCATTTGTTAGGCAGTTTGTTATTAATTGCAAGAAACTTCATTTGTGCTTTAATAAAAGCATCATTTGTTTTCTGATGGCATTCGCCTAGCAATTTAAGAATTGTGAATAGAAGAATGTTACAGTTATTTATATATGGATAGTGATGCCTTCACTATTTCTTCAGGCATCTGCAGTGGGACGATCATATTTTCTCTTGCAGCATCAGTTAAACAGGCAGATTTAAGTGACAGTTGCACAACAAGTCCCTCTAAAACGGTTAGTGGAAAGAACTTGGTGACCACATCATAATGCCCTTCGGCCGTGCATAGCAAAAGAAAAAGGCAAGGACTAGAGGACATCCCAAGTCAGGCCATCTGCACCTAGCTGACAAGTGTTCAATTTCAAGCAACAAGATGATATCCTTCCTGTATTTAGAGCTAGTAAAGGTAAAGGTAAAGGGACCCCTGACCATTAGGTCCAGTCGTGTCCGACTCTGGGGTTGCAGTGCTCATCTCGCTTTATTGGTCGAGGGAGCCGGCGTACAGCTTCCGGGTCATGTGGCCCGCATGACTAAGCCACTTCTGGCGAACCAGAGCAGCGCACGGAAACGCCGTTTACCTTCCTGCCAGAGCGGTTCCTATTTATCTACTTGCACTTTGACGTGCTTTCGAACTGCTAGGTTGGCAGGAGCAGGGACCGAGCAACGGGAGCTCACCCCGTCGCAGGGATTCGAACCACCGACCTTCTGATCAGCAAGCCCTAGGCTCTGTGGTTTAACCCACAGCGCCACCTGGGTCCCTCTTTAGAGCTACCTATCTGAAAAATCAATCCACATTGTAGACTGGATCTTGTGCTTGTCATCTGAGGCCCTTCTCTGTGTTGGAGGCCCATCCCAAAGAGGTTTGGAGGGTGGCAACAAGAGAATGGAACTTTTCTGTTGGCTCCCCAATTGTGGAATACTCTCCCAGAGAGGCTCACCTGACACATCACTACCTGTCTATGGTCTGCGAAAATGTGGAGGAGTGGCCTGTTATTATGATACTGATTTTGTTAGGCTTTCAGCATGGTTTTTATTATGTTTTCATCATTGACGTTCTGTAATGTGTGATTTCTGTTCTCATCCTGGGTCAAAGTTCTCAACCCGAGGTACTACTTCTAGGTTAGCGGAGTTTGTATCCTGAAGCGTTTGCAACCCGAAGCATTTGTAATCCGAGGTAACACTGTATGTAAATTAAAATAATAAGAACAACAACAACAATTTGATATACCAGATATACAGATTTAATATTCTCCAGTTTTAATATTAATATTTTATATTTTATATTTTATATTAATATTTAATATTTAATATTCTTATTACTTTCTGAATGGATTGTATACAGGTTACATATGTTTCTGAGTGTCCATTTAAACGTAGAATTGCATTCTTGCATGCCACACTCTGCCATACCCAGCCATGAATAACTTATACCTAGCACATGTAAGATCAGGATACCAATCTTGTTATGCAGCATGGGCAGTCACTGAAAATACCAGCACAGGCTGGCTGGACAACAGTAGTGTGTCTGCTCTCAGCTGTAGGGAGACCTCAGTGACATGATATTTATTTATCATGTAATCCAACCTGACTGGCTATGTGGTTCCATCATATCATCACATTTAGTACATAATCACTGACGGTCTAGGATTGTGCAAAACAATGATGTCATTTCTGGCAGGAGTGGGTGGTGGAGAGATGGTATCAGAATACCAGCAGATCAGGTGAACAAAAGCTGTTAACAGGTGTAAAACCTCTGGCATTTGGGGGGGGGCATTTTAATGTATATTTTAACAATGCTAATAAAATGTAAGATTTTCAAACCACAATTTTTCAGGTAAAGATCAGACCCTTTAAGTGCAGTGCCAACTTAAAGATAATGCAAAATTTGGATGACTAGATTGCTACAACATGCAGAGTCTTGTGCCATCTGTCTTGCAAGTTGTTCACAGCTATGCAGTGGGCAAATTTGTGATGCAATACCAAATTTCATGACGATATCAGCTAACGAATAAACATAATATGATATTGTCTCTGCAGTGATCTGAAATACCATCTTTGTTTAAGTTTACTTGGCTGAAGCTGAAGTTTTTTCTTAACATTTTTGTCGGCATTCTTAGGCGAGAAATCTGTACATCCATCTCCAATTTCTCCTGTCCAGGCACATGCAATCTCTTCTTTACAGTATGTTGTTTCTCCCACCACCAGGAAAGAAAATAGGAAACTAATGTAGCCATCAATACTTCCTGAAGCAAGAAACACACTTTCTAAAGGGCAGATAAAAACTGGTCCACAGTAATAATCATAGCACTTAAGGTCTGCTCAATTTTTTTATTTTTATTGCTTTATCTTGCACCTGCTGTGTTCCTACGGTGGCAGCCTAGAGAACATATTAGTCCAAGCACTAATGCAGCCCACAGTTCAGTTAGCAACACATTTCAGTCACCAGGAGTGAATGCTGGCTTTCAGCAGACAGAGTTAACAAACTGTAGCCACCAAAGAAGGCTTGCTGATGAAAACAACCAGTGGATTTGGCTTTCAAATAAGCTCTGATTCGAGCAACCTCTCAGCCTAAATTCTTGGTAGCCCATCAGAAGCTGACACACTCTTCTGGAGTATCTTCCACACAATCATTGTATCTTGCTCACTATTACTATCAATGTCTAAGGTACAATCTTGGGGCGGATCTACACACAGGGGGGGAAACCGCTATAAATAAGTCAGGCATTTAATCGTGATAACAATTTTTTTTAAAGCGCTATGGAAAATCACAAAGAATTTTTTTGCCTTCTGGTGTTGCATATTTATAATGCATTCAACACAGATAAGATAAGATAAGATAAGATAAGATGATAAGATAAGATTTATTGTCATTGTCCCCTTGCGGGAACAACGAAATTACTTGGTTGCTCTATCCACTGAGATAAGGCACTCCACATAAATTTAAAATAACTACAAAACACTAATTAAAACAGTACAATACAATACAATAGAACAAGTAAAATAAAATGACTTCAAAGTCCAGACTTTCCATTCAAGGCCGAAATTGCTCTGGAGAAGAAGCTGTTCCTGAGACGGCTTGTTCTCACCTTCATTGTCCTGTATCTCCGTCCCGATGGCAGTAGCTTGAAGAAACGGTGACCAGGGTGTTATGGATCTCCTATTATGTCCAGTGCCTTTCTGTGGCACCTGGTGGTATAAATTTGCTCTAAGGTGGCGAGTGAGCAGCCAATAATGCTCTCTGCTGTCTTAACAATTCTGCACAACCCCATCCTATCCTGAGAAGTACTGCTTCCGTACCACACACATAAACCATAAGTGAGCACGCTCTCAATGGCACAGTGATAGAAGGCAAGCAGCAGCTTTTGCGGAAGATGGTTTTTCCTTAGAATTCTCAAAAAGTACAGTCTCTGCTGCACCTTCTTCACAAGCCCCCTTGTGTTGACACTCCAGGACAGGTCCTCCTGTAACTCAATGCCCAGAAATCTGAACACTGTTTTTGAGTAATATAGCTAAGTCCCTAATCTAGAACATGCCATTTTCCTAATTCCCAGACCTGAGAACCCCACACCCTCTATCTTATTCAGATTAAGTTTCAGTTTATTGGCCCATCACCGCATCAAGTCAATGGTCCAGCTCTGCAAAGCTTCACCTGATTAGAAATAGAGCTGAGTGCCATTGGCATCCTGTACCCCAAATCTCCTGATAACATATTTCAGAGGCTTCATAGAAATATACAGGGAGATAAAATTCATGGAACATGTTTTTTTTTTTAAAATTTTTGCCTCATAAAATACCTTGTAATTGATTGAAGCCATCATTTCCAGGTCTCATAGGAAATACAAATTGAGTCTGCAGTGAAGTAGTGTGTGAGAAAGAGGCCAGTTCAGGCAGAAAACTAGCTTTCTCTTTTTATGGTTGTCTGCATGGAAATGTGACATGAAGGCTGGAAACACCAACCTCGCTGTGTGGGTATCCCTTGCAGACAACTGCAGTGCCTGGAGACAGACAGTCAGGTGACATGCAGCCACAGCAGTGACCAGAGGAGGAATGACCTCTGGGAGGACCACAGAGAGCAGAAACACCATAGTGCAGCAGCAAAAACAGACGCCTACATCTGCTTCAGCTGCAACAAAACATGTCTCTCCTGTATTGGCCTCTACAGCCACAGATGCAACCTTCCAACAGTTTGACCTCCATTGTCTTGTGAGACAGACGGATGCCAACAACAACATGGAGTACAATTAACACATAGGGAACTTGTAAGCAAGCTACCCATGTGAAACTTGAGATCGGTCAAGGGATATACATGTTTGCATGTGTGTGTATACAGGCACTGATGCAATATTCTGCACAATAAAATATCCCCAAATTTGAAGGTTTTGGCAAATGAGATTGCCCTGAATTTAATATGATTATGCATCCCATCTTTACTACATAGTAGTAAAGTAAACAAGCATGAATGTCCCCTATTCAGATAATAAATGCCTGTGCACCTTGGGGGGGAAATTGAAATATATATCATGCCATTTTCTGTTCAGTTAAAAGAAAATAAAGGGGATTATTACTTAAATGCCAACAACTAGTGCTTATTCTGTTGTTGTGATTGTTGGAATGTATGCCTACCAGTGGCGAAAGCATTAATGTGTGTTGCAGTCACTTTCAATATTGAGAGCAACAAATCAAAAGGGAATGTTTTGCCCTATAAGTTCTAAACAAAAGATTTCTTAATGAGGACAGAGAAGGTGAGCAGGCTGTAGGCAGTGGTACATTAATGACAATAAAAAGTAGGATAATCATTGGTGTGGTTATAACCAGGAAAGTGATTATGTGTAATGAAAATTTCTTAAACAGATTTCTGATTGAAATGTAGGATCTTGTTTTTGTTTTTTTCTTCTCCAGCGCTGATTAGCACAGCAGAACAAGTTGTTCTTCTGGAGCAGGTTATGTTCTGGTCACATACTTGCCCCTGGAGTAATCTCACCGAAATCAATGATTTGGGATTAAGTGCTTTGAGGAATCTTGCTAAACTGTAAGAGCTTTGCTTACAGATTTTGGGTTGATGCTGTAAGTTGTTGAAACCATTTTCTTTTCTTTTCTTTTCTTTTCTTTTCTTTTCTCTTTCTTTCTTTCTTTCTTTCTTTTTCTTTCCTTCTTTCTTTCTAAAACAAACAAAATAAATACATCCAGTTTCATAAATGGCCTTTCCCTCTACACTCTCTTTATAGTTCAAAGCTGCTCCTTTTTTTTTAGAACATAAAGTGACTCCAATTTCTAACTCAAGGGAATATGCCGAGCAAAAGCTGAAAAAAGCTTATACATGCGGCAATCGGAAGAACAATATAAGAACGGCAAGTCATTATTGTCTCTCTGTTCACTTTGCACAGGTCAAGCATCTTCTGTTTCGCTCCTTACCCATTATTTGCCAAAGGAATTACAAAACATCCACTTGGCGAGCATCATTAGTTATTTTTGAAAAGATATGTTGCTTTGAGATCCTTAAGTCACAATGGTGGGAAGAGGGGAAAAAAAGAAAAATATGTGAACAGCCTAGCATATCCATTTACCTTGTAGGCTGCAAAATCCAGGTGCAAAAGACAGACAAAACCATTGCTCTGATATTCTATATCATATTCGCAGTCAGCATTCTGGACCCAGAAATGCCCAGTAATCTGTGGAGAACCTTATGCTGTTATGAGTGGCCATAACAAATTTGTCAAGGGTCAAAAACAAAAGAAAAGAGAAACCTGCCACCACCACAACCACTCCGTGTACAATATTGTCCCTTCAGACTGCAGTAATGTGTTGTCTTTGGGGAAGAATAAGTTCACCTCTATTATTGAGTCAAGAACATCTTGCAGAATACACTCACAATAAAACACCAGTCTGGAAGCGGCCCAAACAGGTATTTTAAAAAACACCCTTAGAAACATTCTCCTTAAAGGGGGATCTGACCTTTCACAAAGCTGGCCCCGGAACTTCCTACATCCTGGAGAAGTAGAGGATGAAAAAAATAAAATTAAAAAACCTAACAGCAATTTTAACTGCATTCAAGGAGTACTAGAGAATCATTTAAAAAGTGTAATCATTCTCTTCAACATATGGTACTCATTCTTTATTAGGTTTATATTCCTTGACTTTTGCACTCTTTTATTGTAGCTAAATTGTTAGCTAATGCTGGTCTTGGGCAGGAAATATTTCCCTAACTAGCACGGTAATGAAGCCATTTTGCATATGCTGCTTTACTGTTCCAATATAATTAACAATCTTGTTTGTTAATCCAGAGCATTTTTTTCGCAGCCCTTATGGTATTGGGCTTGCATTGTTTATCACACACTCTCTGCAATTTTTTTAATAAAAAATCCAGTTATTTACTTCAGCCAGATTCCTCTCAGTCTACCATTGTGTGCCATCTTTTTCCAAGTGACAGATACTTCTCCATTTTTACAGTGTCCAAATAAAAGCACTGGCCCAGTTTTTATTCATTTGGTGTACCCCAGTTACTACATGTGCCACTAGGGCAGGATTTCAAACACTATCTCTTCATGTTCTTGACTAAAAGGGGCTTGCACTAATCCCCCTTCCCCATAAATATTGGCAATTAATTCAATGGGATATCTAAGGTGTGTTCAGGTTCAAAGTGTGGATATGGAATGCAAGCTTCATTCCCAACATCTTCAGGACTGCTGACCTTTTCTCCTGACCTGTAGACCATGTTGCATGTGGAAGATTTGCAGGAAGCTTCTACTCACATTTGCTTGAATGCAAGTAGGTAAGGTAAAGGTAAAGGGACCTCTGACTGTTAAGTCCAGTCGCAAACGACTCTGAGGTTCCGGTGCTAATCTCACTCTATAGCCCGAGGTAGCCGGCGTTTGTCCGCAGACAGCTTCCAGGTCATGTGGCTAGCATGACTTAGCCGCTTCTGGCAAAACAGAGCAGTGCACGGAAACGCCATTTACCTTCCCGCCGGAGCGGTACCTATTTATCTATTTATCACTTTGACGTGCTTTCGAACTGCTAGAGTGGCAGGAGCTGGGACCGAGCAATGGGAGCTCACCCCGCCGTGGGGATTCGAACCGCCGACCTTCTGATCAGCAAGCCCTAGGCTCTATGGTTTAGACCACAGCGCCACCCACATCCCATAAAGCCAGGCAGTGCCCGTGGGTCCCAAACCGCTGGAAGCATTTGGGGGATCCAAGCAATGCGTTGGTCGATGGAACCGCTGGGCTAAGCTTCATCCCCAACAGCTATTATACTCTTTCTCCATGGCCAGAGACAATGTTCTTCTGATTACCAGCTGCTGGAAACCACAGGAGGTGAGAGTGCTGGTGGGCTCATATCCAGCTCACATGCTTTTCATCTGGCTGGCCACTGCGAGAACAGGATGCTGGACTAGATTGGCCACTGGCCTGATCCAGCAGGGATATTCTTATATTATATTGTTCTTATTTTTCTGTTATTGTTCTGAAATCTAAAGGCTCCCCTCATGCTGCAGCTAAGCAGGACTGGGCTCTAGCCAGTGCCTGGATGGGCGACAGACTTGGAACCACATAGACTTCTCCTTGGGTTCCACAACAGAAGACTATTGGGATGAAAGAATTGTTCACAAATGTTTATACTGAAGTATTTTATTTCCACTGATCTAGTGCTATGTTCACTATCAGCCTCCCTTGAGCAGACTAATTTAGTGAGAAGTAAAGTGAAGTTGCCATCTTTGGACCAGACTTACACGGTGGCCTTTAGCTGCTGGGTAGGAATCACAGTGATGCTGTTTTGTATTATTGGTTACATAGAACAGCAACAATAGAAATTCACCCCCTTCTAAACAGCTGACTGAAACCAGCAGAGATGAGTCTGTTTCAGCTATTTAAAACAATAACAACCCAAAGAGTGAACTGTAAAGAGATATATGTAGGAATTGTTGTGGGGAAAAGAATGCCTGAGTTTTAAGTTAGCCTCTGAAAACTCAACAGAACCAAGAAGTTTTTTCAAAATATAAGGCACTTGTGGGAGATAAAAGCTCCCTTTGAAATATTTGAATGCAACTTTAAATTCATTAATCACCAATTGAGCTGAAGTGTAATTTATGCATATTCTTTTACAATGTGAAATGTGCCACTGTAATTTCCATTGTAGTTGTAAACAATATCGTTTCAAGGCTGAAATCAAGGAAATAAAGGGCTAGATAATAACTTTTAATGTTTCCCTAGAAAATATGGCAAACATTTCAAAACATTTTTTTTGCAAATGTTTGGGTGTTCACATATTCATCACTGAAAAAGAGGATTTGCATCATCAAAAGACAATACTATTCTGCATAACATTTGCACACGCATACATTTATGCAAATTTAGAATAAATATTCATATTAAAATCAAAATACATGGAAATTACTAGAGTGGGGAGGTGTGGCCAAGGGACCGGTGGGCCTGCTGTCCAGGTGCTAAATGTTGATGAACAACTTCCACTATCACTTCTTACGGTTCTTTATCTTAAAATTAACTTCAAATAACCTTTAGTCTGTCTCCCATTGTTCCTTCTTGGCTTTACCAACCCTTCTTCCAACTGGAAGCATCAGATTTTATGCGGTGTTCAGGAATCTACACCAAGGAACTTTCTGAACTTTGGCAAGCCTGACCTTCTTCCTGCAACTGTTGGCTACTTGTGTATACTCTTCCTTCATGATTTCCCCTTTCTTCAATTTCTTATACATGCCCTTCTTAAATCTCAGCTCATCTGTAAGCTCCTTATGCAGCCATACCTGTTTCTTTAGATGCTTCCCACCTTTTTTTTCTTGTTGGAATTGTCTGCATTGTCACCTGTAATGATCTTGTAGCCATGTTAGACTCCCTTCTCTTTGAGTTCCATGGATTCCATGTTTAAGATTAAATTTGCTGCATCTTTTACCATTACCCATCTGTTATATAACAATAATTATCATAAATAATTCCACACTACAAGTGACATTACATCCCTGCCAAAACTTTTAACTGTTTAGGGCAGAGGTCAGCAAACTTTTTCAGCAGGGGGCCAGTCCACTGTCCCTCAGACCTTGTGGGGGGCTGGACTATATTTTTTTTGGGGGGGGAATGAACAAATTCCTATGCCCCACAAATAACCCAGAGATGCGTTTTAAATAAAAGCACACATTCTACTCATGTAAAAACATGCTGATTCCCGGACCGTCCGCGGGCCGGAATTAGAAGGCGATTGGGCTGGATCCAGCCCCTGGGCCTTAGTTTGCCTACCCATGGTTTAGAGTGGTCTTTTAAGTAAATTACAAGTTTACTCCAGTCTTTAGAAAATACTTGATCTTCCTGGTTTGGGATCTTCCCCGTCAGTTTCTCCATCTCCACAAACTCCATCAGTTTCATCTGCCATTCTTCTTTTGTTGGTACTTCTCCTTCCTTCCATCTCTGGGCTAGTAGCATTCTTACTGCCATCGTTGCATACATAAAATGTCTTTTGTCTTCTCTTGGTAACTCTTCACCTATTATACCTAGTAAAAAGGTTTCTGGTTTTTTAACAAATGTATTTTTAAACATTTTCTTTGGTTCATTATATATCATTTCCCAGAAAGCCTTTACCATTGTACATGTCCACCACGTATTGTAAAAAATAATCTCTTTCTCTTTACATTTCCATCACAATTTTGAACTTGTTTTGTACATTTTAGCAATTTTACTTGCTGTTAGATGCCAACGATACATCATTGGTCTTTAAATGGTGTTTAACCATGACCAGAATAAAGAAGAACAAAGGAGATTTTAGCAGGACCATAGAATCATAGAATCATAGAGTTGGAAGAGACCACAAGGGCCATCCAGTCCAACCCCCTGCCAAGCAGGAAACACCATCAAAGCATTCCTGACAGGTGGCTGTCAAGCCTCTGCTTAAAGACCTCCAAAGAAGGAGACTCCACCATACTCCTTGGCAGCAAATTCTACTGTCGAACAGCTCTTACTGTCAAGAAATTCTTCCTAATGTTTAGGTGGAATCTTCTTTCTTGTAGTTTGAATCCATTGCTCCGTGTCCGCTTCTCTGGAGCAGCAGAAAACAACCTTTCTCCCTCCTCTATATGACATCCTTTTATATATTTGAACATGGCTATCATATCACCCCTTAACCTTCTCTTCTCCAGGCTAAACATACCCAGCTCCCTAAGCCGTTCCTCATAAGGCATCGTTTCCAGGCCTTTGACCATTTTGGTTGCCCTCCTCTGGACACGTTCCAGCTTGTCAATATCCTTCTTGAACTGTGGTGCCCAGAACTGGACACAGTATTCCAGGTGGGGTCTGACCAGAGCGGAATACAGTGGTACTATTACTTCCCTTGATCTAGATGCTATACTCCTATTGATGCAGCCCAGAATTGCATTGGCTTTTTTAGCTGCTGCATCACACTGTTGACTCATGTCGAGTTTGTGGTCTGCCAAGACTCCTAGATCATTTTCACTTGTACTGCTCTCAAGCCAGGTATCACCCATCCTGTATTTGTGCCTTTCATTTTTTTTGCCCAGGTGTAGTACTTTACATTTCTCCCTGTTAAAATTCATCCTGTTTGCCTTGGCCCAGTTCTCTAATCTGTTAAAGTCATTTTGAAGTGTGATCCTGTCCTCTGGGGAATTAGCCACCCCTCCCAATTTGGTGTCATCTGCAAACTTGATCAGGATGCCCTCAAGCCCATCATCTAAGTCATTGATAAAGATGTTGAATAAGACTGGGCCCAAGACAGAACCCTGTGACCTATGGACTACTCCAGGTTCATGAGTGATGGTTGTTTCCATTAATGTCAGCAGGAACAATACACACAAGCTTCATTATAATAATAATAATTTTATTATTTTTACCCCGCCCATCTGGCCGAGTTTCCCCCGCCACTCTGGACGGCTTCCAGTCAAATATTAAAACAATACAGCATTAAATATTAAAAACTTCCCTAAACAGGGCTGCCTTCAGATGTCTTTTAAAAATAGGATAGCTGCTTATTTCCTTGACATCCGCTGGAAGGGCGTTCCACAGGGAGGGCGCCACTACCGAGAAGGCCCTCTGCCTGGTTCCCTGTAACCTCACTTCTCGCAATGAGGGAACCGCCAGAAGGCCCCCGGCGCTGGATCTCAGTGTCCGGGCTGAACGATGGGGGTGGAGACGCTCCTTCAGGTATACATTGACAAAAACAAAGCAAAACACTGAATTCTGAAGAACACGTTGCAAGGATTAATTCCCTCATCATAGAAGAATGGCTCATTTCCCCCTTATCAGTTTTTTTCCCCCTGACTGAATGACGTTAGTAGAGACCTCATGGGTTACATGTGTCAGCCTGCTATTACAAATTTGAAATTTCCATTTAGCAGAATAATAAACCATGCTGAGCTCTGCACTGAAGCACTAAAGCTTAGTAAAGTACATTTAGACCCCCCAAAGTTCACCCACGCTGCCTGTTCAATACATGAGCTTTAGGGAAAGGCAGCTGAATTAGAATTTTCAGCTGTTTTAACGATTTTGAGCAGTGCACTATCTGAACTTTAAGGCCTTTTCTTTTTCCAACACGTCTAGTTGTAATGAACATTAAAACTTTTTAATTAAGGGTTTATGTAATTTTCCTATGATTATTGCAACTCTTAAGCTTTAATCATGACTCGTAATAGCATTTAAATTAAAAAAAGACTTCTTGCTTTTTTAAAAAAATAAATCATTATTTGTCTAGCAAGAAATCATTGCACATTTATTTTACAGAAATTTGTAATTAAGGTTTCTAATTTTAAACTTTGAAGAAGTGCTTTGATTCGAGTAAAATGGCATTAGTAATGACTTACAATTGTGAAACAAAATGCAGCTTTAAGTTCCCCTCCTTTGTGTGTGTTTTTAAAAAAAAATGGTTGAGATTATCCTCCCCCACCCAAAAGACATAGCTAGATATTTAAAACGAGCAAATCATATCTGAAACAGAACATTGCATCGTGTTTCAACATGTTTGCAACATTTTCTTTTCTTTCTCTCCCACCGCCACTGTCAGGGACATGCCCTCCCCTGCCAGTCCGGCACTGAGTGGGTACCAGCAGCCTCAGCCTCTGTTGTTGACGGACACACACGTCTCCCAGTGAGTCTGCCAGCTCCTCCCCAGGGGAGGAGGAGTCACCAGGGAGGAGCCAAGTGTGGTCTCCATGATGCTGCAGAGAGACCCAGCACCGCTCAGCAGACTCACTCTGAGGGGGAGACACTGTTTCCGGTGCCCGCTGTGCTCAGAAGGGTCAGGGGAGAAAGGAGGCGGCACTTTAGGGTGCTGAGACTTTGGTGTTGGCGCCACAGCAGGAGGGGGGCACTTCCGGATTCTGCTAGTGACTAGGGGGTCATGTTTTAGGATAGCTCCGCACTGTACATACTTTGCACAATAAAATAGTTGAAAGACAAGGCGGGCTTGGTCTTTACTCATGAGCAACTGTTAAGCGAATCTGACAGCCACTAAAAAAAAAAAAAAAACAGCTTAGAAGAGCAAACATAGAAACACAAACATAGTTGTGGACAAATGCAAAGTATTGCCCAGTGCTTTGACCTGAAGGCAACCTGTCTGCACTTGGATCAATATACCATCTTCCAGAGTGTTTAGATACAGGCATCTTCTTTTCCCACTGAAACTATACTGCATTTAAGGGGACTGGGCACGCTGTTCTCTTAATTCTAAGGTAATGAATTATTTCCAAAAGTCAATCTGAGGTTTTATGCAGCGGCGCTTTCTAAATGGCGGGTCACGGGAGACTTGAGGGCTGCCAGAAAGTGTATCATGAAGTGCTACAAAGAAATAAACAGCTTCCAGATTGGCGGCAGAAGGGAATGTGCTGGTTTCAAATATAGGTAGAGTTTCTGCTGGCTAACTCGCTAGAGTATTCATTGGGGAACAGCTCCTGTTTGGCATACCAGGCATTAGTAAAAGTTCATAAAGTAACAATGAGCGAAAAACAGAAACAGCATTTCTTTCTCCCCAAGCTGCACAATCTGTCTGAGGTATAAAATGATTCTTTTGAAATGGACTGTGATTTTTAGGCACCAGATGTTGACCTGCATTTCAGAAAAATGCATATAAACAACAGACCCAATGAGCTAATCATTATTTGGCCTTTCCATAAGCAAAAGAATAAAGGATTAAATAAATGTTTTATATAATGTTTATTTTTATTTTATTTTTTATTTTTTAAATTTCTCTACCGCTTTATATTTCTTCAGAAAAATCTCAAAGCGGTTTACAGCATATTAAATCAATAAAACATAAATAAAACAATCTGAAGAAAGTCAAATATAGAGGATACAGTCAAAGTAGTAACATAACAGAAAACTAAAATATTATCTTAAAGATTTCAAAATAAAACATTACAAAGGAGGTCAACTAAAGAATACATATTTAACATAATGTCCATGCAGATAGTAGAATAAGGTTAAGATCTAGTACTGGTGGCACATTACATGTGAATACTCTGACACAATATTTTAAAAGATAAATAAAAGGAGCTTTGTGGAGGGAGATCTTAGGAGCTTTGCCACATTTCCTGTTGTCCTGCTGCTTTCCGCTGGGGACAATGGTGTAGCATGGGGGAGCTGTGGCCCCGGACACATTTTTGTGAGGGGGCATGACTAGGCTCCCCCACAACAGGCTTCGTCATCGAGGGCCTTCGGAGCCTGGCTCCAGCGCACAAAGGAGCTGTAGCGGCAGCTTCCTCATGAGAGCCAGTGTGGTGTAGTGGTTAAGAGCGGTAGACTCGTAATCTGGGGAACCGGGTTCGCTTCCCTGCTCCTCCACATGCAGCTGCTGGGTGACCTTGGGCTAGTCACACTTCTCTGAAGTCTCTCAGCCTCACTCACCTCACAGAGTGTTTGTTGTGGGGGAGGAAGGGAAAGGAGAATGTTAGCTGCTTTGAGACTCCTTCGGGTAGGGATAAAGCGGGATATCAAATCCAAACTCTTCTTCTTCTTCTTCATGCGATGGCCCAACACCGCCAGCCAACCAGCCAAGGCTTCACTCCTGGGTCAGGCCTGGTGCTTCTTCTTCTTCCTTCTCCTCTCCCATTATTCCCCAGCTTTTCCCCTCATCTGCCTCTGAGCTGTGATCTCCCTCAAACCCCCGTTGTAATTCTGAACTGTCTTCTTCTCTGGAAGGGTCAGGCTGGCGAGGCGGTCTCCACCATTCCTCCTCTGCCCAGTCCCTGACATATGCCCCTATTAATGATAATCTCCAACTATGTACAAGTCATTCTGAAGCTCAAATCCATGCAGCATTTTTATACACCACCACTCTCTGTGTTTATTGTAGCTAACTGTCTGGTTCTCACCGTATGAGCAGCAGCCATCATCCAAATGTCCCAATTTTCCAGGGGCAGTCCCGGAATTACAAAAGCCATCCCATCTTCTGATTTGATCCCAGAATGTCCCTGTCAGGATGCTGTCAGCGGCTCCCGGCTGGTTGCTCAGGAAAGTATAAAGACAAGGAAAAGTTTCTTACTGTCTTTTTATTATTATTTCAGTCTTTACAGAGAGGGGCTATAGAACCCAGCCTCTTGGATAATGGTGTTGTCCCAAGTGAATCTCCACACACACACACACGTCTCTCCCACTTCCCCATTCATCACTTCTACGGGTGCTGCTACGTGCCCTCTGTCTTCGAGCTCTTTGCTCTCCTACTTTTAAGGCTCACCGGGTTCAGGGAGATGGAGGGTCTGGAATGCTTTCTAATGACAACATGTCAGTCAGCTGTTCTGGCTCTCCCATGATTTCCCAGCTTTCCCCCTCATCTGCCTCTGAGCTGCTACCTAAAACCCTTGTTGCAAATCTATACTGTCTTCCTTTCCCCCCTCCCTGGAAGGGTCAGGATGGGGAGGCAGTCTCCACCATTCCTCCTCTGCCCAGTCCATGACAACATCACACATATGACATCAGGATGCTGTGCATGTCACACCATATGCTGCGCTTCACCGCCCCCTCCATTCTCATTTGGAAGCTGGTGTGTGCGTTCTGAACAGGACAGAGGTGCAAAGAGTCTCTCTCTGTTGCATACAAGTTCAAGAATGGCTCATACAGATATTTTGTTTCCTATGGATGAGATGACTGGTGGTGCTGCATGTTCACACCACTTTGTGCATGACTCTTATTTCACTCTGCTATGATGTGGTGGCCATTTTGTGTCATTTTGTGTCTATCCAGTTACCTACTCTTCCCTACAGACATTTGTTTCATGTGCTCTTTAGCAGCTCTGGCACTGATTCCCCTCCATCCATCCCGTTTTGCACCCAGGTCCCCTTTCCACCCCAAGGAGTTGCTGGTTAGGAAAGTGGATATATGTGCAGTAAATAGTACCCTCTTTCTTTTGTTATAACACAAAGACATACATTTATTTATATACTCTGATGTCTTCAATTATACCACAGGCTTAAAAAAAAAAACCCTGTCAAAGAGAACTGAAAAACCACAAACATCAGAAGATGAACATGTTTATGATGGCTGAAGTTAATCCACGGGTCGCATTAAATGGCAGATAATTTGCAATTCCTATAAATAGCCTTGTCCCCAAACTATACCGCTAATCCTGATATAATTCAAAATGCTGGATTAGCCAACATCTCTATTAATATTGTTACATGGAAAATAAACAGTTCCCTGACACTTTTAAATTAGCTCCCTTTGTGGTTTCTAGCCACATATGTTTTACTGCGCTGTACAATTCAGATGAAACTTAGTAAATTGAAAATAATCTTACTTTGACATACATGCAGCCTGCTCCTTTGAATAGTTACTCATAAGTAAGTCCTTCTGAGTGCAATTCAATTTGCTCCCAAATAAATGGATTTCACCTTTCTCCACAGAACTCTTTCCATACACTGATTGACAAGTTGCAGGACATTCAGCACAAGAGCTCTGAATCAGCTTTGTCTTGGATATCAACCCATTCACATACTTATTTCCCCATAATCAAATGGTAAACTGTTCTTGGACTGTACTACTTTAGACTGTAAAGAGGAGTGTGATGTAATATGTTTGAATTATTTTCCATGCAGCGGCGGAGGAAGCCACTTGGGCGCCTGGGGTGGCACGCCCAAGGGTGAGGTGAGCCACCCATAGGGGCAGGGTGCACCGCAGGGCCTCCGGAGTCTGCCTGCCTCCTCCAACTCACCTGTCCTACAGCTGGGGTGGAGGCAGCGGCGGACCGTTTGGGCAGCACAGAGCCTGCATGCACCCAAGCCACTGCGTCTCTCCCATGAGAGATGCGTGGATCGGACGCACTGCAGGCCCTGCAGTGAGTGCCGCCCGGCATTTTGTCACCCCCCTCAGTGGTAACACCCCGGGCGAACTGCACACACCACACACCCCTTCCTCCGCCCCTGAATCCACAAGGCATTAGTGCCATCAGGACAGGATTCTGGCAAAGTTTTCCAAGTCCCCACTCAGCAGAATGAGCTGACTTTTCACTTTTCACTTTTTGAATTAAGTGAAGTAATCATGTTACCATCTACAGTAACAGGGAGAGGCCTGCAGGATCAGTGGGTGGTATCCAACTAATTCATTCCATCCATGGAAGAATTTCCTGCTTCCACAAAGGACTGAATGGATTAGCTGGATACTGCCTACCCTCCAACATTTCTCCAATGAAAATAGGGACATCCTAAGGAAAAGTGGGACATTGTGGGATCAAATCAGAAACTAGGACGACTTATCTAAATCAGAGACACCCCTGGAAAATAGAGACACTTGGAGGGTCTGAAACTGTCCAGAGTCTAAAATTATCTAACTTCACTAAAGACTAGCTTCACTATTTGCAAGGAAAGAATATACCCGTATGCTACAGTCATACCTTGGGTTGCGAACGTGATGTGTGTGAGAGGCACGTTCGCAACCCGCAGCGCTGCATCTGCACACGCGCGTGACGTCATTTTGCACTTCTGCGCATGCGTGAGCACTGAAACCCAGAATTAACCCGTTCCAGTACTTCCGGGTTTGGCACGGAGCACAACCCCAAAACGCGCAACCCGCAGCATTCGCAACCCGAGGTATGGCTGTATTACCATTTCTTTTAAGCAATATATACTGACATATTCTACAATTCTATGACAAAAGAGGCCTTATCTAAGCCTGGAACCTACCAAGTTTTGTGAGCCTTCAGGCTTCAAAGAGCAGTCCTTTACCATAAATAAAAGCCTTTCCCACCTGTCCTTGCTGGTACATGAACTTTCACACCTAGAAGCCAAGCCCATCATTACTTCAAAACAGTAAGTTTTGCAAAAGAAGTACCGGTATTGCTTGGACAACTGATGAGTAGCTCTCACAAGTGTGCCAAGTTTACAAACTGTCAGGTGGGAGGGGGGAAGTATCTGTGGCTCCCCCCCCCCCGCCCCATGGAAGTTCTGAAAAGTTGAACAAACTTGCCTCAGAGATTCTGTGCATCTGGCAACTTGTGGTTATATTACACTGATAAGTAGTCCTCTGTGTGGAAGATTATATGCAGGGTTTTATTTTAGCTGGAGCTCACCAGAACTCCATTCCCGCACCTCTCAGGTAGGCACCATTGCCATTATAAGAGAACAAGGGAGGCGTTCATGGTGAGTTCCAGCACCTCTTTTTCTAGAAAAAAAATAGCCCTGATTATATGTATAATATGAAGAAGCGATTGGACACTTCTACACCTGAAGCCTGTAATGCTACAGCCTAGTAAGAGTTCCAACACACAAGCTATTCACCATGTTGACTCGTTTTTAGTTTGTCTACATTGACTTAGCAACTTTGGGCACAGGGCTCAAGAAAAGTGAGAATTCCTGTTGACTGCATTGATCTTCTCTGGAAGGCCTGCATGGAAATAAATAAATAGATCATCATCATCATCATCATCATCTTTAATACGGCCAAAGACCAGCAAGAAAATTATACAATCCAATTCATGGAATTGGTATTTACTTAATAAAATTACAATTTAAAATTTGCAGATTTTAAATTTTTTTATAGATGGGTCTTAGCCACCTATCGACATTCCTACGGTAGTTCAACTAGGATATCAGTCTCTGGTATTTGCTGCCATCACTGTTCGTCTTACTCTTGTCGCTATATAGCAAAATTTTGCAACAATCCTGGTGGTCTCTGTATCTTTATCAGCTAGAAGATATCTAGTGTAAACTTCTTCTGATCGACTGGGCAGTTTCACCAAAAGCGGTTCGATCAGTTCTTTTCTTGAGTCCCGATACAGTGGGCAGTATAACAGAACGTGCCCAGTGGATTCAATCTCATTGCCATCACAGGGGCATAGTCTTTGGTCAATCGGGATCTTATTGTATCTGCCCACTAAAAGTGCTGAGGGGAGAGCGTTAAGACGGGCCCTGGAAAATGCCCAGCGATGTTTGGGGTTGTCTAATGCCTTGAGATAATTTGCTAAATGGAGCCTTTGCTGATCATAGAGAGGCCTGTAGATTGTGGAAAGTCGATTAAGGAATAAATAGATATGTATCTGTCTTGAACTGAACCCAAATAATAAGCAGTAGCTCTCTTGGAATCAGAACATCTTGGATCCTTGAATGCAATTTGCAGCTGGGCAAATGAGAGCCCTGTTTTAATTCAGCCTCCTTTTGCTCTGTTCAAAGACGTAAATCAAGTGAGAAGATCAGTGCCATTGTGTTATTATTCTGCTGGGATTTGGCTGCTGCTTGCTGTCTCGCCTGACCCGAGTTGTAACTGGAGGGTAAAGGAAGAAAATGTCGCGGCTGCTCCCTCTGTGCTAAGGTTATTGTACTCTGTGAAGAGGAAACGAGAAAAGGCATAATGTCTGACTCTGTTATTTAGGTGTAAATGTGACCAGAGGGCATAGAACTGCAAATGCCATCCCTGTTGGTAACAGAAAAAAGAAGCTCGCAGCTTTGACACTGCACACTCCCCAAGGGTTTGTTAAAAGCTGCTGCAACATGCTGTGTGTGTGTGTGTGTGTGTGTGTGTGTCTGCCTGCACACATCCACAGTTTACCACTTTCAAGCAAATTACCTCTGAGCAGAATGGTCTGCGACGCCTGCCATACCGCCATCATCTGCAAACGAAACCAGGCCTCCAAAATGAGTTTTAAATCCTTCCGCCATTCCCCCCCCCCTCGCTCCCCAGCCCAATTCAAAGATGAAAATGCTTTTATTACTGGTTGGATTCCAGTTCTCAGTGTGCCAGTGTAGCTGCTTTCCAGAGCTGTTGCCTTACGGAAGCGAGCAGGTTGAGGAATTGGAAAAAAATAAGGGGTGGAAGAAGGGAGGGAAAGGCAGCCGAGATGCAATTATGAGTGACCTTGCAATACTAAACTGGCACACTCTGCAGGATCAATAGCCAGACAGGTTTCTGTGGCAGATCCAATAAACGGAGAGTGATGGAGCTGGCATGGGGCGGATGGAAGAAAAAGCCAAGCATGTATATTGAAGTGAAGTGGTGATAATATTACTGTTCCTGCTACTTTACCTAGGATTTCTGTGCATGCATTTTTGAAGCATATATTTTGATTAAGGCAAAAATGGCAGCTGTTGCCTCTTTGGCCAATTAAGGGGACCAAAGATGTAGTAATTATATGCTCTGCTTGCTACAAAAATGGGTACTTGAGCACCAGGCTGCTAGTCAGAAATGATCTGTTAACATGCAGTTTATTGCTGGGAAACAGGCTGTCTTCCCCATAAAGACACTATTAATAAATAAGCAAAAATTCAGCTGCTGCTTCTGGAGAAATGTGCATGATAAAAAGGATTTTCTAAAAAAAAAAAAAAAAAAAAACACCTTCAAAACTTCAAATTGGAGAACCTATTAAGCTGCCTGCCAGGTCTGTGAAAGGCATATGGTTTTATTCCATGTGCTTGAAGTATGAAATTATTATTGATCTTTGGTAGGATTTATGTTGTTGATGATGATGATTTATAAATTGCTTTCTAAACAAGCAACTCGAGGCGATTGATAATTAAAAACAGTTTAAAACACAAAAGCAGCAAACACTTTTTGAAGCAAGACTAGAACCCTAACAAAGTAGATTCCTGCAGTAAAGAACATTTATCCAGCTGGGAAACTCTAACAAAAATAACTTGCATTGTCTCCAGAAAGTTCAGATAGTGAGCACCTGCTATACATATCCCAGCAAGAATGCTATTCCATAGAATATGGGCAGCCACACTAAAAGACCTGCTCCAAGTTACTGTGGAGAGGGCTTCTGAGATCTTTGGAACCTGCAGTAAATCTTGGCTGCGGATATCTACTGGATGAATAAAGGGATAATGTGGTCTCTCAAGCAGTGTCATATTTAGAGTAGTGTGGGTGGTTCCTCTGAACAGGGTGCTGAGCTGAGGGAGCACAAAACAAACAACCACAACAACAACAACAACAGACACTCCAAGTGTCCCTATTTTCCAGGGACAGTCCCGGATTTACAGAAATTGTCCTGGTTTCTGATTTGATTCCGGAATGTCCCACTTTTCCTTAAAGATAAAGGGACCCCTGACCATTAGGTGCAGTTGCTGACGACTCTGGGGTTGTGTTAATGGCCCATTTGAAGAAACGTTGCTTGGTTGCATCCTGAAACAGAATTGGTAGGAAAGTTGTTTACTAATGTAAGGTAAAGGCTACATTAGGTCCAGTCGCAGACGACTCTGGGGTTGCGTCGCTCATCTCGCTTTACTGGCTGAGGGAGCCAGCATACAGCTTCCGGGTCATGTGGCCAGCATGACTAAGCCGCTTCTGGCAAACCAGAGCAGCGCACGGAAACGCCGTTTACCTTCCCGCCGGAGTGGCACCTATTTATCTACTTGCACTTTGACGTGCTTTTGAACTGCTAGGTTGGCAGCAGCAGGGACCGAGCACTGGGAGCTCACCCCATCGTGAGGACTCGAACCACCAACCTTCTGATCAACAAGCCCTAGGCTCTGTGGTTTAACACACTGCTCCACCCGCGTCCCCACTTTTCCTTAGGAGGTCCCTATTTTCATCGGATAAATGTTAGAGGGTAAAGAGTTATGGGACCCATGAGCCAAGGATGGTGAGGCTAACTGGAAAACTTAAAGACAAAGACTTAGAGACTTCAAAAAAGATTGTTGAACCATTTATGTCGTATTTACAGAAATATTGCAAAGAAGTGGACTCACTAGCAGGGTTTGAGTAAACACTTACAATCAATAAAATAGAGAGATTAAGAGGTAATAGTAGGAAACAATAAAATGTAAGAGGTAATTTGAAAAAAACTATGGTATAAAAATGAGAATATAATAAAATTTAACTAAAAAATTGTAATATTAAAGCACAACAAAACAAGCAGAAGACGTTAATGTGTAAAGAACCAGAGAAGGAAGTTAAGGGAAGTCCGGGGGGGGGGGGGAGTGTGGGAACTGCATTTTTCTTTGAAATAATGCTATTGTGATGAACATAAAATTGTAAAACTTAATAAAAAATTAAAATTAAAATTAAAAAAACAATTTCAGAGGCAATGAGATGAAAGTAGAACCTGATATTTTGGTGTGTTTCTGAAAGCAATGAAAATCTGTCTGTTTGCTTAAAAGTGCAGCATTAAAGAAATGACCAAGGAACTGAAGCAGTTAGAGGGAGGAGAGGTTTTGTTAGTGGATCACAAGAAAAAAAGAAATCAAACCAAGCCATGTCCCCGCCCCCATTGTTTGGTTGTCAATCCTAGTTTTGAGACAGGTTCCTGGTGTCTGTAGGTCTGAGGAGTCTATTTTTTGCACAATACTCAGGTAATTATCGGCACAGTAATAAAGAAATAACATTAGCATTTCCTTGCAACATCATTTTATTAAGTGAAATGCCATGGATTTTCAAGGTATTCTCTGGAGATGTTTTCTGTAAGCCTAATGGAATTGTGTGTAGAAAAATTACCACTAAGCTTTATAGAAGCACATGCTTTTGATCTGAAAAATCATTCATGTGCTAAAATGACCCCCTTTTAAAACAACAACAACAACGAAAGAGGACTGTCTTTATACATGTGCTGATATATAATCTAGAGATTTGCAATGCTGTTCTAAAAAATAAATAAAATGGAATACAAATCAAAAGTAAACAACTTTTAATCGTGATAAATGTAGACCCTTCAGAGGAAACAAATGGAGCAATCAGTGTAATCAGTTCTATAAATATATTGCAGGTGAAATTAATGTTTGTATGGGTGGTTTTTTAAATTTAAAATGAGGGATCTGGAGATTAACACGAATGCCTTGTTCAGGCATTCAATTTGAGATGAGAATGTACAGAGTGAGACCCAGACAATGAGTAATAGGCATTAGTCTGAAAGAGGCTGCCTTCCTTGAGCGTAGGTTTCCAGCACAGAACATGAAAATCCTGATTAATTGATTCAGAGTGGATGCCTGAAGAGAGCTCATGCTAATCTTTAGGTCCCTGATCTAGATTCCCTGGTTGCTGAGAGGGCTGGACTTGTCCTGCCTATTCCTGTTTGACCCTTCACCCATTTAAACTGAACTGCTGTGGTTGTTAAGCAAGGCAGGCAGGAGTCATTTATTTGTTTATAAGAATAGAGTGGTACCTTGGCATAGCTGTCAACCCTCCCCTTTTTTGCGGGAAACTCCCTTATTCCAATGCCGTTTCCCACTGATATCCCGGATTGTTGATATCCCTTAAATTTCCCGGATTTCAAAGGAAGCAGCTCCTCTCCCTCCCTGCCGGCCAGGGGGGCTCCTCAGCTGTGTTGCTCAGCTGCCAATAAGGAGTCTGAGACCGACTGGGGGCGGAGCTTGCATGCCTTGTGCAGCCAGACCCTCACGCCCAACCAGACAGACAGCCTGCCTGCCATCTATGCTCTCACTCTTTTGCTCACCCATTCGCGCGCAGCCTCTGGAGCGCAGGGTGGTGAGGCTACTTGGTGCCATTGCACCGCCCTTGTGGCATCCCTTATTTTCAAATCCGAAAGTTTGAAAAAATCCCTTATTTTCAAATCCGAAAGTTGACAGCTATGTACCTTGGTTTACAACCATAATCCATTCTGGAGGTCCGTTCGTAAACCAAAACAGGTTGTAACCCAAGGCGCGCTTTCGCCAATGGGGCCTCCAAAAAAAAATTGTTCGTAATCAAATAATAATAATAATGGGTTGTAATCCAAATAAAGTTTGCAAACCGGGACACGCACTTCTGGGTTTCACATGTTTGTAATCCAAAACGTATGTAAACCAGACTGTTCACAAACCAAGGTACCACTGTATTGAGCCTGTTAGCAGCAACTGTAGCAGGCTGCTCTCTCTCAGATATCTGGGGCCTAAGTCATGTAAAGGACACTACACCAACATAGGCACCTCGAGACTCAGTCACCAAAATGAAGTGGCAACCAACGTAGCTGTTTTAAAACAGGGGTTGCATGAGTTCTAAAAGCATCTGGTTTCTGACTCTTGAAGCAGTTGAAATTTTTGAGTTGCCCTTTAGGGCAGCATCGCATACAGTGCGTTGCAATAACCCAGCGTGGAAGTTAGCAGAGCACTGAGTACAGTGGCCAAGTCACCTCTGTCCAAAATGCGCCATATCTGGTGAGCCAGCCAGAGTTGCGCTTCTAGCCACAGAGAGGCCACCTGACTTCAAGTGACATTGTTGGATCCAGGAGTGTCCCCAAACTATGAACCTGCTCTTTCCAGGGGAATACAATGCCCTGTGGAACAAGCTGTCTTCCCACCTCCTAGACTTCAGAACTTGGAACACAATAATACCTCTGTCTCTTCAAGGTTCTCATTGGGTGGAGTGGAAAGGCATCTTCCATGCTTTCCGGAAGACTCAGAGGCATCCCTTACCAGGACAGACTCTGCCCTTGTGGCCAGAATGTGCCCGACTCTATGGACCATATGATCCTGGATTGTCCCCTCTCTAATATCTTCCGAATTGGTTCTTCAATGTCCTCAATGTGGCCTAGTGCCCTTTTCAATAACCAACTTACGATCCAGTTCCTGCTGAGGGATGATTCCTCTGCCCCCACTAGAGCTATGGCTCAATATCTGACTAGGGTTTTTGAAATTAAGGCCAGTATATCTAGCCTGACCAATAGTGACTAATGAGGATCTTTTTATCTCTTTTATTTATTGCATGCTTTCAGAAATATTATATTATATAGAAATATTATATAAATTGATGGTTTGTATGTCTCTTTTGTATATGCCAATAAAGGTGTTGAGAGTGGAAAGGCCAGGCTAGCAAGTGGGCCTCTATCTGCTAAGAGGGAGAGGTAGTAGGGTAGCAGAGGGGTCAGGGTAGTGCAAACACACAGGCAGGAATGCCAGATTGTCCCCATAAGTGTTTGCACTGCACCAACCTACCTGCAGCCTTGTGCCCTCCCCCTCCTTCTGGGTAAGCAAAAGCAACCCATTAACAGCGAAGCTTGCATAGTGGCTCTGCTCCACCTTGCAAACTGTTTCTGGAGTACCATGAAATATTTAAAAGAGGGGGAAGAATAAGAGAGAGCAGCGCGTACTTCTATTGTGGAGTTGGTATTGTGGCCTTGTGGCTTTGATAGGATTCACAAACGCCGCCTCCTACATTTCAAGGAAAATAAATAAATAAAATGAGTTTGCAACACAAGCAGGATTTGTCTCAGAATTATCAAACTTCACAAGCTCAGGCCCTTGGACAATATGTTCCAAAGAACTGCAAATAAGTTCTGAACTCGCCCCTTTTTTAAGTAAGTTCTGCAGCTGCTAGAAGGAGGTGTTTTCCCAATATATCACTGAAGAAACAGTAAAACTCAAATAGGGGAAAAAGCAGTAAGAGAGGGGTTTGTGAAGATTAAATTTCTGCACCTGCAAGTTACACACAACTTAGGTGATTAAAATATATCTGTAATGAAACTTTCTTTAAAAATTCCTAGTCATTACCTTTTCTATCAGGCAATGCCATGTTATATTAGCAAAGTCCTGTTTTATCCTGTCATTTTATCTTGGTATATAACAGCAAAGGCATCTGCAAGGCCACCAGCTTTCCAGTCTTTTCTCTTTAGCATATTCCATAATGTTTCTTGTCTTGGTCATCGCCAAATCGCTCTGTTTCCAGATTTACATTTGGCAAGGCAGCTAGCAATTCTCATCCTGAAAAATCTAGCTCCTGAGAAGTTGGTAACACATTTTTTTTAAAGAAATGTTAAATGTTCACACACACACATACACACCACAGATGATTTGTTTTTATGATAATTTGTAATAATGATTTATAATAATACGTCTTTATAAGCTAATTTCCCCTATGGTATTTGCCTGAAGAAACTTGAAGGCGGTGGGATAATTAGTTATAGGTTTATACTCATTTCTTTCCCCATTCCTTTGTTGCCAGACATGAATTTGTAGTGCTTTGGTGTAGACTGTCTCTGGCCAAACTTCATTATAAACCACTATTTCATCCCTTCCCTTGCACATTTTTTCCCTTTACAACAATCCTGTGAGGTAGGTTTGGAGGAAAGGTTGCAATTGACTTAAGGTGACCTGTGTAGATTTTTATGTTTGCAGTGAGATCAAATGCGGGAGAAGCTTCCTGGTGTAGAATAGGATGTTCCTATTTTCACTGGAGAAATGTTGTGGTGTGTGCAAAAACCAGTTATGGTATGGCCTATGTACATTATAGGACAGGGGTAGGCAACCTAAGTCCTGTGGGCTGGATGCAGCCCAATCGCCTTCTCAATCCGGCCCACGGACGGTCTGGGAATCAGCGTGTTTTTACATGAGTAGAATGTGTCCTTTTATTTAAAATGCATCTCTGGGTTATTTGTGGGGCCTACCTGGTGTTCTTACATGAGCAGAATGTGTGCTTTTATTTAAAATGCATCTCTGGGTTATTTGTGGGGCATAGGAATTTGTTCATTATTTTTCAAAATATAATCTAGCCCACCACATGGTCTGAGGGACGGTGGACCGGCCCACGGCTGAAAAAGGTTGCTGACCCCTGTTATAGGATCACATACAAAAGCTGCCACTTTTGAAGTTGAATAAGGATGGTTGGAAATGTATTCATAGGGACAGACAGCCTGGAACAGATGGGGGGCATTTCCTACTTTAGAAAAGGCAGGTGACGGTCTGAGGGAAGGAGTGCCTAAATGTTTTACTTCAGCTTCCAAATAGCAAGAACCAACCTTTCAGTGATTCACCGAGAGATTATGTGGGGGAAAGATGTTTGAGACCATTCTCCGATGCCCTTCTTAACTCCAGGGAGCTGCTGCAACACAGCTAACCGGTGTCTATGGCTTGTTGTTTCCATTTGTAGTTTGTTTACAGCCTCTGCTTTCACTTGGCACATTCATAGCTACAACATGAGAAAGACTTTCTGCTTAGCAAAAGGGGTCACGTTTTAATCACCAGTTAGTGTCTAATTTAATTCTAAGCAGTTTAGCAAAGCAGCTCATAAGCAGAAAACAAGACAATTTTATAATAAGAAAGGGTTATTACTGGATTTGTGTTTGTGTGTGTGGTTTTTCTTTTCTTTTTTTAAAATGGGATACCCCAGAGATAATTGCTTAAGCACTAGAAAATCACTGTTGGTTTCATTCAGAAATACTGTTTATTTCTATTGGAAACAGCATGCCAAATCCCGATGAAGAGAGATCAGCAGGCAAAGTTCACTGAACTAAATGAGCTGGATAATATAGATTTTGTCTGGATGATGCAGCACTACCAGTGCTTAGAAAAGTATGTTGAACTCTCTTGAATAATATACTTGCTACTTATTTTCAGATTATCTGGAGGATTCTAGCAGCAGACTTGATCTTACAGATTTGGTGGTGGTGGTAGTTTTTTAGCAGAATCCATACACCTCAGCAGTGGTGTTGCGTAGGTTGCCAGCCCCTGGGGTTGTGCTCCCTAAATCGTGGTTCCTGTCAGGGCCAGACCATTCTGTCTGAATGTTGAGAAGCTAGTCAGAAGGATCTGATTTAGATAATGGAAGCCATAGCATTCCCTGAGGTTTTGGATGCTTCCAGATAAGGCAGTTGAGCATCACTGGAACTTCACATATACTTGTTACAAAAGTGGGCAACTTAGATCCAGGATTTCATAAGGAGCACTGAGCCCTTATATCCCAACTTAATCACTGAGATCATCTGCAGAAGTACTGTTAGTTCTCTGCTGTGTTACAGAGGCCCAAATGATCTCAACCAGAAGCCAAGCATTTAGTGCCACCAGTCCCATGCTGTAGAACACTCTTCCAAGACAAATTTGGCAGGAATAATTGCTTATTACTTTCAGGCATCTCTTAAAGATTCCCCTCCCCTCTTTTGCCTTTGCAATGCTTTAAGTGGCCAGCCACCTTAGTATCTTATAATATGGTGATATTTTATAAGGTGATGATAAATATAAACCAAAGCACCACATTCAAAGTTCAAGATAGCTGGACTTCATTTGGATGTCCGGGAAAATGCTAATAGTCCTGGTATGTGTGAACTATTTCCAAATCAAAATGGCCTCGATCATAGAATCATTGTAGAGTTCGAAGGGATCCAAGGGTCATCTAGTCCAACCCCCTGCAATGCAGGAATTCTGCCCACAGCCATCCCTTGGTGGGCTTGAACCACCAACCTTCTGGTTAACAGCCAGCCACACTGACCCACTGCGTCATTATCCAGTTAAGAGGGTGAGCTTGACTGATGAAATTCACAATGCCACTTTTAAAACTTTCCATTTATAGTGAATTTGTTGTTTGCTTGTAGGTTTACACACTGTGTATTTATTTGCCAAACTGGGGAGGAAATGAGGTAGTAGAGGTTTTCTCCTTTCTTTCACTTCCTAAAGCCATCACTATTGCAACTTTGTTTTTGTTTTTATTTAAAATAAATAAATAAAATGTTTCTGGATTCTGCATTAGATGTTCTAACACTGTTTTATCATTTCTGTGTTTGCCATCCTGCGGTCCTTTGGGAGGAATAATAATAATAATAATAATAATAATAATAATAATAATAGTCAGATTCTGTCCATTTTTCAACTGAAGGCATGTTTATACTGTAAACTGCCCCGTGATCATTGAATGAAGGGTGGCATGTAAACCTACTAAATAAAATTGTAAATAGATAAATAATAATCCTCCAGTGTTCAATGAACCATGTACAGGGGTGAGCTGCAATCACAATAATAGAAGCCAATGCATCCAGCAGATAAATTATCCAGGGTTTGCTCTACATATCCATTTCACCATGACTTGTCCTCTAAATCTGTGGTGCCATCATGTGGTACCTGATCACTGGACCAGCCATTATGGGTGAGCCAGATACAGCTTGCAGATCTTATATTGCCTGTTCCTTACTTAGATTATGAGAGTGATTATGAGAATGAGGGATGCAGGTGGCACTGTGGTCTAAACCACTGAGCCTCTTGGGCTTGCTGGTCAGAAGGTCAGAGATTCAAATCCCCGTGATGGGGTGAGTTCCCATTGCTCTGTCCCAGCTCCTGCCAACCTAGCAGTTCGAAAGCATACCAGTGCAAGTAGATAAATAGGTACCACTGTGGAGGAAAGGTAAACAGTGTTTCCTTGCGCTCTGGTTTCCATCATGTTGTCCCATTGTGCCAGAAACGGTTTACCGGTAGTCCTGCTGGCTACATGACCCGGGAAAGCTGCCTGGGGACAAACACTGGCTCCCTCGGCTTGAAAGCAAGATGAGCGCCACAACCCCATTGTCGCCTTTGACTGGACTTAACCTTTCAGGGGTCCTTTGTCTTTTTTTATGAGAGTGATTGCCTGATTTAGGTTTATAAGCCTCCATTTCTAAAAAGAGTACATCTTGCGATCAGCAGGTACTGCCTTATGTATTCCATTTTCCCGTATACGGCCATTCATTTGCTAGTATAAATATGATTTATGTCTATGTTCTATATCTAATATAGCATGGTCGTATAAAGTAGCTTGCAATATTTCCTGCAGGGAAAAAAGATGAGGGGCAGCAGCACCAAATACTTGAAGATCTACCTGCTCCTTCCTCATTGTTAAATATGCACGGCATGTTCTTCTACTTGAGAGCTATTTGTATTCTAAGAAGAAAGTCATTCTGGTGATGGCTTTTAAATGCAGCTCCACTACTTATTTAGTAGGTGGAACAGGGGCCCGGTTCCTTATCAACAATAAATTACACTCCTGTTAAACTTGCTGCTAAACAAGGAGTTACACTCCTATTAAAATCCAATTAAACATGCATCACAATTGATGAATGTAATTAGAACCAATGTAGAGGGTAAATGGTTCAAGGCACAGTAAGTGAAAAAATAGTTTGATGTCCAAATTGGGAAAAGACCCAATCCTGGATATTTTAGGCTGTCAAAGGAAATAGATTCCACTCTCGCCTGCCTGCTTACATTTAAACCAAAGATTATGGCTCATTGGGGAAAGAGTCAGTGCTTCTTTTCTCTCACCAAAACATGGACTACTTTACACTTGAATAAGCAGACTGATACACCTGGATGTGAAAAAATGGAGAAACAAGTTAATGTCTATGGATTTTTATGTCCATGGGTTCTCATTTCATTTTAATTGTTTTAGTGCTTGGTTATTTGCCATCTTGGACTCCTTGGGGAAGAAGGATGAGTTTGAAATTCAAAACTATTGATGATATGATATGATATGATATGATATATTCATGCGCATCTAACCAGGGTGATACAAACTTCAGCATTCCAACTTAGTATCAACATACATACCCAATTGTCTCTCAGTACAGATTAAAATACACATTTGCATAAATGTTGTCAAGTGCCATTGTGTAGAGCACAGTGCAGGCTACAACGTTCTATTTGCATATCATGCCTTAGGTTATGCAATTATCTGTGAACTAAGATAATTAGTCATGTAAAGAGGAAATCTGCTCACCCTTAAACTCACAGAACCAACTGGTATTTCTGAAAGAATAACAGTGGAATTGTGTGCAAGAGTATTCCAAGGTAAATCCAATTCAGTGGGGTTTGCTCTCAGGTAAGTAAAGGATTTCAGTCCAGTAGCACATGTTTATTCAGAAGAAAATCTCACTGAGTTCAATGGAGCTTACTCCTTGGTGAATGGATACAAGATTGCAGCCTAAAGCTGTGTTCTTAAACACATTTACCAGGGAGTATAATTATATACAATGGAATTAATCGCCGACATGGATAGAGTTATGCTGTAAACATTTAGCCGTAGTGATCAATGTTCTCTTTAACTCTCTCTGCTAACCAATTTTAATATTCCTTTTTTCTTTTTGCAGCAAACCAAATTTTATTAATTAATCTCAGTGGTTTCGGAGATTACTTGTATCCAAGTAAGATTGGCCTGGATACTATTTGACAGATGCGCTTAACTTCATAAAGTAATCACAATATTCAGCACCAAAGGCAAGAGTCCATCATAAGAAGGATTAGAGAAATTCCTTCAAAGGATTGAGTTCTTCTTCTGAGAGGAAACGAGAACCTCAAGGGTAAAACTCTGGCTCATTTGAGTCCAAGGAATGTGGCAATTGATTTTTCCTCCTCCTGATTTTGAGACTTAGAAGTGATTCCAGGGCTAGCTACTCCAACTCATATCCTTTGATACAAGCCAGATATATTATGCCCTCTCCCTGCTCTTTCAAAGCACTGTGGAGATTTCACAACTTTCAGTTTTGATTTCCACCTATTATGGAGCCTAAGGTACCCATTCTAGTGTTTAGCCTGAAGAAGAAGAGAGTGAGAGGTGATATGATAGCCGCTTTCAAATATATGAAGAGCTGTCACATGAAAGATGGCACAGGCTTATTTTCAACTGCTGCTCCTAAGAGTAGGACCCAAACAAAGGGATTCAAGAAAGAAGATTCTGACGCAACATTAGGAATAGATTTCTTACAATAAGAGCTCTTTGACAATGGTGGACTAACCTTCAGGTGAGGTAAAAGTAAAGGACCCCTAGACAGTTAAGTCCAGTCATACTTGATTATGGGGTGCGGCACTCATCTTGCTTCAGGTCAAGGGAGCTGGAGTTTGTCCACAGACAACTTTCTGGGCCATGTGGCCAGCATGACTGCATCAATAGGAGTATAGCATCTAGATGAAGGGAAGTAATAGTACCACTGTATTCTGCTCTGGTCAGACCTCACCTGGAATACTGTGTCCAGTTCTGGGCACCACAGTTCAAGAAGGATACTGACAAGCTGGAATGTGTCCAGAGGAGGGCAACCAAAATGGTCAAAGGCCTGGAAACGATGCCTTATGAGGAACAGCTTAGGGAGCTGGGTATGTTTAGCCTGGAGAAGAGAAGGTTAAGGGGTGATATGATAGCCATGTTCAAATATATAAAAGGATGTCATATAGAGGAAGGAGAAAATTTGTTTTCTGCTGCTCCTGAGAAGAGGACACGGAGCAATGGATTCAAACTACAAGAAAGAAGATTCCACCTAAACATTAGAAAGAACTTCCTGACAGTAAGAGCTGTTCGACAGTGGAATTTGCTGCCAAGGAGTGTGGTGGAGTCTCCTTCTTTGGAGGTCTTTAAGTAGAGGCTTGACAGCCACCTGTCAGGAATGCTTTGATGGTGTTTCCTGCTTGGCAGGGGGTTGGACTGGATGGCCCTTGTGGTCTCTTCCAACTCTATGATTCTATGATTCTATGACTAAACCGCTTCGGGCTCAGCAGGACTCCATGATGGAAGCCAGTACAGACAGTATAGAAATAAAATAAAATAATCCAAAGTTCTGTGTTGAAAGCTCTGTGTCGCAGTGCCTTTGTTTGTAGGCTGCCTTTGGATGGCAGATATATTTTGCTAGATTAGTGCTCCAAGTTCTGGACTTTGACTACCCTGCCAGTTCCTGCTCTCCTCATTGGCTACCATCTTTCCCCAATAGATTTTGCTTTCTTGGGCAGAAGGAGAACCTAAGAGCTGTTGCATATACATGACAGGCCATCTACCCCGGTATCTTGACACTTTCTGCCACAGTAAACCTAAAGGCAGACAAACATTTGAAAACATTGAACAAAGGCCAAGGAACATCGTCCAAAAGTGGCTTGCCACCATTTATTCCTGAGCCTATTGGAGCATGCATCTTCCCTTCACATGACATGTGTTTACCTAGCAAATGCTGGTGTTATAAAAAGTGAAGTAACCCTTGGGAGAGAAATCAAGCAGAAAGATAGAGCTGGAGCCAAGAATGCAACCAAGGAATGGTAGAAACTTAAATGAAGACAAATGGGAACAAATTCAATGTTGTACTAAGTTGATCGTTCCATTAGTGCAAGCATTTCAGTTTTCCAGATGGCACAAACCCACCTCGCCTCTGCACACTGTTCTGGGGGTTCTCTCCCCCCGCCCCGAGAGCCAATTTGGTTGTATTTGGGGGAGTCAGAAAAGCCACATTGACCAAGTGGAAGTCCTTGAGAAAGGCTGCCAAGCGCAGTAGAAAGGATTATGGTATTATTCTTAAAAGAATAACAATTACTATCTTTGGTGTGTCTTATAATATTTGTCGTTACCTGACAATAATAGTTTCGCTTTCAGAGAATTGCCCACATATATTCCATTTTATGTGTGTAATAGGATAAACGATATAAATGTGAGGGGGAAAGGAATATAAAAACAGCTGGCAGAATGTATTTCTCAAACTTTAAAACTTTTAAAGTGCTGTAATTGTAGAGGGAAGAGAAATATTCCACAGAATGATTAAGGATGGCTATAACTTGGGATAGTGTCAAGGATTTGGCATTACCAATTGATGTAGGTCTGAATCAATATCAAGCAATTGCACCTTATTTTACATCAGTCAGCATGCTAAATCCTTGCTGGAATAACTAAAGTACCAATCAATACCTATGTTTCACTGCACACCCTTCCAATGCCGAAAAGTAAAACAGAAGGGAAGGCGTGATGGCAAATGCCCCCATTTTACAGTGTGTCCCATAACAGGCACTGTGACTTGGACAAGCCTCCCAGTGCTCCAGTAAATTCTGGATGCTGAAGTAGAACCAGATGACTCTGTCCTTACCGGAGCAAACACTTTTATGCAAACTGCTGCCTTGAGTGATGTTTATGGCTTCAAGGATGGTCATATTTGTGGGGTGTGAAACGCAGAGCAGTCAAATGCAACATTCCTAGAGTGGACATGTTTAGACATGAAGAGGGATGTTTGTCCTGCCAGTAGATAAACTTCCTGTTTCCTCCTGTGCTGGGACAAACTTCCTCTACATGTGACCAGAGGTGGGCGTGACTTTACCTGTGCAGGTAACAAAAGCACAGGACTGGCCACCACATCTCTCCTCCATTTTGCTTTCGTCGAAGAAGCATCAGCCAAGAGAGGGCAAAAGAACTATCTCCCTATGGGATAGATTCCAGGTGTATATATTTTGTAATTTAATCTGCCTTCAGGGGATCCTTTTGTGAACTGAATGAAACTGTGAGTAAACTATTTTATACTTTTATACAAGACTGTGTTGTGTCTATCCTTTTTAGGAGGGAATAAAGGAGAATTACCAGGAAACCTATTTTAGAGGCTTAAACAAGCCTGACAAAAAACGTTATCCACTGTGTAAGTTTAAAAAGGGGAAAGTTACTCTGCTAAATTCTAGAACTTGTTAACACAGGTTGGGAAGGATATAATTAAACAATATATCCTCTCCTGCCTCCCTGAACATTCCCACAATATTTACATAGCTCAGTGATAGTCAGGGCTGGATTTAGGTTTGATTAGGCCCTAAGCTACTGAAGGTAATGGGGCCCTTTATATGTCCAGCTGTCCTTTGTCAACAACAAATTGTCACTGTTTTTTGTGTTGAATATGTGCTATATGGTAATTTATGGACCTAATAGGTATCTAAAGCCATTTGCACATGTTGACATGCAACCAGTCCATGCAGAATGTAGGCACCCTATATATAGAAATGAGCAAACCAGTGATATTTTAGGGAGCAGGTTAGAAGGCGGGAGCCATTACTTACATCATAGGAGCCTACACAACACAAAACACTGTTTTATTTTATTTGTTTTTTATCTTATATTTTGGAAATGTATATCCAGGGGTTTCTTTCCCTTTACATTTTTGGGGGGCTCCCAAGAGAGTGGGGATCTAAGCTATAGCTTGTTTAGCTTATATGTAAATCCGGCACTGGTGATATTCAGCATGGTGCCCTCCAAATGTTTTGAACTACAACTCCCATCATCCTCACCCAGCATGGAATAAGAACACATATTCTTAAATATCTTGAGGACACCACATTGGGTGCCCCTGATATAGCTGATGCACCAAATTCTACTGAATCACTTCTACTTAGTTCCACATACGGTACTTCTGGGGTCTTCTTGATAGATCTATGTAGATAGTCTAGTCTATTTGCCATTATCAACAACTAGTGATTTTTTTTTTAAATACTCTCAGGACTGGGTTAGACACAATGCTCCATCTTGCTTCTCACTTGCCAAAGGTTCTTCCCATCTTCTGCATCATGAATACAGACCGAGAAATATTTAATGAATATTTGAAAATATACATGCACTCAAGAAATAAACTATCGTGAAATATTTAAAATGCATATTTGGATTCATGCACATTTCCCATCAAAATCAAAAGTTCAGAATCAAAAGCTATAGAACTCCCATGTGCTGCTTCTTATTAAAGAAGCAAACTTGAGTTTCAAAACATGGGATAGAGGAAGATAAAATAATAAATCCAAGTTAGCTAATTTTATTGTGGGTGTTTGATATACTATTGAAGAGTTCAATGTTCTTATAAGGTTTTACTTAACATCTAAATCTATTGCTGGTGCTTAATTATGTTATAAAGATGTTTCATTTCTGAGCTTTTTCATTAAAAAATCTGTTTCTCCTTGATAACAATGATTTATATTATATTTCTTTTGCTTAGGGTAATGTTATTTCCTTTTCAACTTATATTGCTAGATCTCAAGTGACAAAGGCTAAGATGTACTTAGGTATATTAGAGTACAACAGATAGGAGCTCCATCTGTAATGCTGAGTATATAAGTAATTAATATTTGCAAGGCTTTATACAGTTACATTTTATGAACATACAAAAAACTACTTAAAAAAAAACAACCCCAATCGGCTAAAGCAGAGCTTTCCAAACTGTGTGTTGTGACACGTTAGTGTGTCTGCTGCAGTGTGTAAGTGTGTCGCATAAATGCTTCTTGCACTCCTCCTGGGGCTGGAAAGGGTTTAGTTTAACCTCCGGTTTGCTAGTAAAACTGACTAACTGTGTCACGAAATTATGCATGTCTAAAAAGTGTGTCACCAACATGAAAAGTTTGGAAAGCTCTGAGCTAAAGTATATATAAATTGTATACAATTCATCTCATGTTCTTAAAATTGTTAAGTAAACTCAGATTGTAAAAGAGATTAAGTATTGTAGACATTATAGTCTTCCCCCAAATTTGGGGTTTTCCTCTACCTGAAAAGTAATAGTTGTGTTCTCCTGTGTTCTCCTTCTATAGTTCCAAAATTTACATCCCTATTCAAAATAGACACTCTGCAAAAGCTCAACCTGTTTTGGTGGAAAAATAGTTGGGGGGAATTCACTTGATTATTTGTACTGGTTACTTATCTAATCCAAAATGCTATGTCTATGCTCATTTAAAAGCCAAGGACCAGGTGTGATGGTAGGGCAGAAATAGAAAACCTGTGGCCCTCCAGGTTTTGTTGGACTACAGTTCTGAGCATCTCTCACCTCTGGTCATCCTGGCTGGGACTGATGAGTTGGAATCCCACAACCATTTCCCCATTCTTGCCATAAGGCTATAGCTAGAGTCTCTTTTTCATGTAATGATTTCAGGACAATCATTTGTTTGGTACCTTAAAACTGTAACTCCTTTTAAGGATCATGGCTTGACTAATGTACTGGCTATGCTTTGTTGTTGTTTTTTGGTTTCCTAATTTGCAAAATGAAAACAATCAATTTTTTCACCAACAAAAAAGCTCTTCCTCATTAATGTTTGTAAGGTGTTAAAAAAATCTTCAACAATTAATTAATATATGTGCGAGCATTATAACAGTTATCTCAGCTGGACCCTAAATTAGGATCGACGCTTAGGCCAGAGACATTTCATTCCTCTCCATGCATGCATTCAATTCACTGAGTCCCAGAGGGCTCCAGTTCTTTTATTTGCAGCCATATTCATCGTACTGACTTCAGAAGCAATTTCCATGGCTAAACTCTAATCCCCTGTGACCATCCTTTCCTATTTGCAGATAATTTGATTGACATGGCAAGATGAATTCCCTAGAGATTTCACCAGAGCTCAAATCTGTCTTCAGTCTCCTCTTGCACTCATTGTCTACTTCGCTCAGATCAAACTATTTTAAGTTTGGGGACAGTAGGTCAGGAGGGCAAAGCCCCACACCCAGTTCTTTGACTTGTACCCAGTTTTGGCTGAGCATGAAGCATAATAGGAAAAGGGCAAATGGCTGTATGCCTGCAGATTGAAGATCACAAGTCCAATGCCTGGAGGCATTACTAGATGAGATATTTAAACAAAGTTCTTCCCTGTCCATCTCTTGGGCTTTTCCTGGCAGAAAGGTTAAAAGCTCATAGAAGATTATAGAGATAGATACAGATAGGGAATATAAAGAACTCACAGGTCCTAATTCCTCCAGTTCAGCTTGTGATGAGATTTCACCTTTAAGGTAAATTTGGAAGTTGACGGAGGTTAAACAAGACAAGCAGAACTTCTGACTTTTCTAAAATAATAATAATAAATAGTAATAATATTTTTAAAGCGTTGTTGTTATTCCAAATGTATATTTTCAAATATAACATAGTTTAAGATGACTACAGTAAATTGTAATTCGACAAACGAAAAGATTTCTTGCTAACTTGATGGCAGACTCATATCTATATATTAAGTAACATATAACACCTTTGTCATTACATAGTCATCTCCAGCAAGTTTTCCAACTCCCCTCCGACAGTGAAATAAATTGCTGAAGACTTGCAAGTTCCTAATATCCTTCATCCCACCTTCATACATACAATAAAGCACTAGTGTAACTGCAATCCAAGGATTTGTCTTTCAGAACATTATCCTCAATTTGGAAGATTTGTATTAAATGTTCCTGGTTCCAGATACTGTATAGATATTTTTCCTCCTAGCTTGATTGAACCCAACAGCTGGGGGTAAAATTGTTCCCTGGCCCATATTATTTATTGTTTAAATATATTTAAATACTACCAGAACCTACCAGAGCCCTTAACACAGTTCCCCCCCCCCCAAGATCAATCCACCTTTACCCAACCTTTTTACATTCCATTCCCAACAACACTCCAAATCTGCACTTAGCATGTTTCTGCTAATGTTCTGAATGTTCAGCTCAAACTAGATGTGATCTTTGTTACATAGTTTGGTGTTTCCTGACTTTAAAAATAAATAGCCCACACACTGTCACTATCCGGCAATAGACCCAGTTATAATCAGACTTATGGGCAGCTCTCCCCATGTGATGAGCCACTATGGGGGCAGCCTTCTGAGTGAATCACTTTTTCAAGCTGAACTGATGCCATTCACCCGCTCAAGGTGTCCACTAGATCCTTCTGGGTAGAAAATTCCTGTTTCAGCTGAGTCTTGCGTAAAGCCAAAATCACTAATCTAATCACAAAAGTTAGGTAGAAGTAATACCGGGCACCATAACTTTTATGGAAAATCTGTAGAACATGACTTGTCTGTCCCTATATGCATATCTCCCAAGGGAAAAACAAAAAAAGGTTCTCCAACCTTCTATGTGTTAGCCTTCCTTGGGGAATGCTGACAGGGCTCGCATATTTAAAGGTGAAGTTGGGAACTTGTGGGCGGTTCTGTTCTTCCCTTAGTAATTTTGCCATTTTTCTACCTTTATAGATTTGCCCATTTCTCTAAGCTATGGATTGCATACTGCTCAGTCTTCATTGTTCAGGTTATATATATTGGATGTTTTCTCACTGTAATTCAAACATTCCATATGGAAGTAGATGTTGACTGTAATCTTGCTTTATCTTATCAGTTCGATGATTAAGCCCCTTTAGGGAAAGAAATGCTGATTGCACCCGAACATCACCCGGGTTTTGATGTTGCTTCTATCAAATACATGAGTGCTTGTAAAGAAAAAGACTACATCTGTGATTTGTTTGCTTGTTTATACTCCTTGTTGCGGAGCAGTTACGCTTGGTGATATATTTTTGTGTGGCTTTGCATTTTGCTCTTCAGTCCTGACTTTCTCCTTGGTCCTGGTTTGTTCCTCAGTCTCCTCTTGTTCTTCATCCCTGGTTTGTCTGGTTCCTGGCTTGGACCGCTGCCCAAAGACTCAGCCCTCACCCCCAAACTCCACATATACTTTTTGCAATGGAAGATGTGAGTAGCAAGCCAGGGAGGGAGCTGGTTTTGAATGAAACTATGGCAGAGGAAAAAATTAAAGCCACCCTTCTCCTCCACCACCACCCCGATCCTAATCTTTCCCTCCCCCACATTTATTAACCGTTTAGCTATTTTTTATATTAAAAAAAAAATCTACGATAGAAGACTGGCAGATGAAAATGATGGACTATATGGAACTCGCCGAACTGACCAGGAAACTACGTGACCAGAGGGAAGAGACGGTGGAACAAGATTGGAAGAAATTTAAAGTATATTTAAAAAACTATAGTAAGATTGAAAGACTGAAAAAAGTTCGAAGAAATGACAGCTTACAGAATAGAAAAATAGATTAAGTAATATAGTCATATGATACTAGGTTAAGACTTACATAAGAAAAAGGACATAAGTGATAATAACAAAGAATATTTAAAGATGTCAAGAAATTACTAAAGATGATTGATAATGAAACGCAGTGGGGGGGGGGCGTGAGGAAGTCACCCCAACATGATTAGACATGAGGAATGGGAAATTATGATGTATGTATGTGGGGTTTTTTTGTATTTTGTATTATCTGTTATGTAGAATGTAATGATGTTAAGTTTTAGTTTTTTGTTAAAAACCCAATAAATATAAATTATATATATATAAATATTATATATATATATATATATATATATATATATTTAAAAAATCACCTATACAACATAAAAAAATGTGACAGTGACTCTAGTTCAGCCCTCAGCTGCCGTGCACATTTGCATCCAATCTGACTCCTACCAATCAATGTTTAACCTACAGTGTGGAGTTCACCATTCATCCTCCATGAACTTCTGTAAGGCTTGGATGGATTGTGTGGCATTACTGTTTTTCAAGTTGACTTTAATGTCTTCTAACACTTCCCTTTTTGTGGATGTACTTGCCTTCCAGCTTTCTGTTTCATTTCATGCTTCTTTTCTGCTACTTCTATATTGATAATCACAGAATTTTCTCTGTAGATGGGTTTGAAATTTCTTCATGCTTCCTCCTGCAAAACCTTTCGTTTCTATCAAAGGCGTAAGCAGGTACCTGTTAAGACAGACTTGTATTCTTCCACTACAAAGGCAACTCTCTTTAATGAAGATAGGAGCTATCATATAGGTGTAGAGGTAATCCCTGGAGCATAGCAGTTGTCATTAACTGTCTTGGAAAACATTTCCGGGAAGTTTAACAAATGAGAAGACTTGAAAACTAACTAAAAGACTTTTCCAAGAGCTATTCATGAAATATTTATCTACTATTTCAGTGTGGTATGAATAAACAACTGTTTTATTCAATGAGAGATAAATTACTGTAGTCAAGTTTCATTTTGTTTTTCAATGGAGCCAGTTGCTTCACATCCATCAGGGGATTTGAGAATGGCTTCATTAATTCAAAAAATCTGTTGAACGTCTAGGAAGAAGAAAAAGAATTTGGAGCAGGCAATATGGAATCTTCTATGAAACGTCTCGGAGTTTTCACAGTCTTGTATGTGTATTGTAGAGGTGTATTAAACAAAAAAGCCCCAATGATTCATGATTATTTTATTATGAATCTCAACCATAATAAAATAATAGGCTTTAGGTTGCCTGTTAAGCACAAGTTGCACAACGCTGACCACTGCACTATTTGATTTATTGCAATGCGGAGTCTAATGTTTATCTATGAAAATGTTTGCATTAAAAAGGAATAACTTCCTAGTCCCCTGAAAACCTAAATAACAAATAGACACTCTTTGCTATTTTGTTTGCCCAGAGTGCTGGTTCTGTGTAGCTAAGTCTGATTGGTTATGCAAATTTTTGATTTTGCAACTCCCCTCCACTACACACAGGTATCATTCCTGATTGGCTTGGATGACACAGAAACCCAAGCCAATCAGGAATCACGTTGTCAAAAAGGTGTGTCATGTCACTCCATATGTGGGATCCTCCTTAATGAGGGTCCTGGTTGCGCTCAGGCCTCTGAGACACACCCCTCTGCTAGGTGGTAGGTGCTGGGCGTGTCGCAGGCCTTTCATTATGGCTCCACAATCACGCCAGGCCGTTTGAGCCAATCCGAGGCAGGTGGTATGATTGGGGGGCCTTTAAAAGCGGTAGCACGGCGTGGCCAAGGCACTTGCTTCGTGCTGCCGAACACCCACTCTCCGGTCCCTATTTATAGGTTGCTGAATTGGCCTTGCTTCGGATGTTGGTTGGCCGCCTGTTTTGGAACAGGGGCCGGGAAGGAATTTTGTCCATTTGCCAAATTGCCACTGGCCACTTGGTTTTCGCCTACCCCCTTAGCAATCATCACAACTTTGTAAGGTTTGGCAGTTGGGCATTGGCTTGGTGAAGTGTGTGGGAGGGGAGGTGCGGCCATCACCTGCCCCTCCATGAATAAGGGTATTCCGGTAAAGGAATCTGGGGGTCCTGGATCTCATCTGAAGTCCGGTTGAGGGGCTAGAGCCATGCCACGACCACAGGAACCCAGGGGTTAGCTTCGGTTGGTCTTCATCGATGTTGCTCCCTTGTTTGGTGTTTACCCTTCCAGACTACCTGCCAGAGAGGTAGGAGTCAGTTATAGTCGGTTGCCAATGCGTAAGCCAATACCATTCAGTTTGCTGTAATCAATAAAGTTGTGGCTTAAATTTTGCCCAATAACTTAAACCAAAAATACGTGTCAGTGTGAAGTTATTTTACTTGGGGGGAGGGCTTGGGGGCCTCGGAGCGCAACCAATCAGACCTGGCTACATAGAACCAGAACTCATTGTAAACAAAGCAAGACTACCCTCAGTAAGAAGTGAGGGAAGTGTCCATGTGTCGCTTAGGCAAACAGATGACCTTCACTGTCTTCCTGCACTGCTGTGTGAGAGAGTTTTCATTGCAGTCCCATCACAGCACAGCGCAGAAAGACACGGAGCTTTGCCCAGTTGCCGTGGCAACACAGCAATGAGATTCCTGTCTCACTGCACTGTCACCCTTTTGTCTCAGAACCATGGGGATGGCTTCCCTTTCCCCTGTGCCCTGCGTTTGGATACAGATTCTGGCACATATCATACTGAGGCTAAATGGGATGCTTGTTTGACTACGCCTGCAGATGTGCTCCCAGATGCCCATTTGAAAGAGCACCTGTGCCAAAGGTCCCTGTTTCGCTGCACTGTACTGAGGCAGATTTTCATTATTTCAATGCAGCACAGCAAAGCTGGAAGTTTTGGCCCAGTTGCTTCCAAGAAGGAAAGGGGGAACGCCTCCTCTCTTTCCCCACCAATACTTTCACACTCTTTCTAGCACCCTTCAATAAAAATCACCCCAAAGAAGGGGAATTTTTGAAACATGGACATGTTTGTGTCACAGCTGGATCCCTGGCTCAGCTCAGCTCTAATGAACTGATTTGTTGTGAAAAGAGTTGGAAATGTTTAACTCAGTCATGCAATACCGATGTGTCAATCAGGTTAAAAGGTCTTATATGTCTATTAACTAGTGCTCATTACCACTTTGAGGAGTGATCAAGGTCACTGCATTGAAAAACCCTAGAATCAGCTTTCGTAAATGGGTTTGTGAACTTTGACGAAACTCCCCAAGTTCCTCTCTTTGTAATGAATCACCCCAAACTGCATTTCTTGTCAAGAAAATCTTAACTGAAGGTTCAGGTATGTGGCTCCTCCTCCTCCCACTGCTTGAGTCCTTACTGCAAGTACAGAGTGGCCCCAAAGTAGCTATAAAGAAGTAGGTATACAGTTGAATCAATGGAATTCATCACAACAGGTTATATGGATACACATAACTGACACATAACAAAGTGGCAGTTAAACTTGAGGCTGGCAGATGGAAAGAATAGTGGAGACAGATAAAAGGCAAAGTTCTTTACTGATATTGTGAATGATGATGGCGAACTTGAGTCCAGAACAAAGAAAGTGGATTCTAAAGCATCATACCTACTTTTGCGCCACCCTGTATTTGTAATGTAATTTCATTGGGAATGTATTTCACAAAGAATAGATGGGGAAAGGAGGTGGCAGTTGGAAATTGGCAGTTGGAAGGTGACAGTTGGAAGTTGGTTGGCTATTCCTGTTTGTTCCATCTTTGACTGTGAAGGTGAGAGGACTTTGTGCAGACGCAGTCTGGAGGAGTTTGTAAAGAATACTTGCTCTTAAACTGTTGCCAGCCTGACAAGTAAAGAAATTTATCTTCAACTATGTGTATTTTTATCACAAATATCTAACATGTATCTACTGATAAGGGTAGGGTCAATTCTTCCATCTCCGTCCTATCACCACACCAGCCAATTTCCAGCCTAGCTATGTTCATACTTGGCGATAATGAGGCAAGGGGGAGCTGAAGATTGGAGTCACCTTTCAATAGCTTCCTACACCAGATTTTTACTTGTTTGGCTGAAATATATTGCGTTCTTTCTAAGTTTTCAGCCTCAAAGAGTTAATGACAATCAGCTTTGGCTCAACACAATATGATGGTGCATTATAAAGTGTGATCACAGGAGTAAGCTGTTTCATAATATCCACTTCTCCATCAACAGCAGGTCATGATACCACTTAGATCAATGTCTTTCTCTGTTGATTAGCCAGAGATGGCTGTGGAAGGCTGGTAAGGGAAGAAGGAAGTGCTGTGTGCAGCACACACACTGTGTGCTTTCTTAGAAACTGAAACCATTTCTGATGCATTTACTATGGATTAAATTCTGGCAAATGGAATGTGTTTACAGTTGATGGTCATTTCCTTGCTTGGCACTGCTAGTAAAAAGGAAATTAAATAACAAATGTTTTAGAGTGATTCAGGAGATATGGGGAGAGGTCAATCCAAAAAGACAAAGAGACAAAGATCTGACGTTAGAAGCTGTGCATGGAAGAACCCCTTTAAAAAAAACACTGACTTGTTACAATGAATTGAGTCACATTCGCTATTCATTTTTTTAAAAAAATAAAAAAATCCATAGTCAATGTGACTATAACAAGCCGGAAACTGGACAGTTTCAATTTGGGTGATAGGCATTGCTCTCAAATGCATCGTTGGAGCTCAGTGCCTTGCCTTGTTTTGTTGTGCTGTTGTGGTTGTAAGCTCTCTCACATTCAAACTGTTGAACTGCTATGCATGTTCCAGTCGAAAGAGCCAACAGCACTTCTGTGTATTATACAAAAGCAATAATTCTTCCCCTCCAAACAAAACCTTTTTCAGAGCAATACAAAACCAGTCCCAGATGCTGTACTTGTCAGGGAATAATAACATTCTCATTGCACCTCCAGGGTATACAAGCCTCCTAACACTTTTGATGCATGATTACCCAACCAAAGTTGTGCTCTCTTGGATCCATTTTTCCCCTTTTACTGTTGCACTGCAGCGTGTCAGAGGTCTGGCTTTTGGATTCTGTTTAAGAACTTGAGCAATTTGCCAAAGCACTTATTCTGAAGTAATGCTGGAGGGTTCCCCTAGCTTTTGGTGTATGATCAGCAAAACTGCTCTAAAGGAGGTGTCTTTTTAGACCAGAGCGGCAAAATAATTCAGCGTTATGCTTTCTCTGCCTGTTGCTGGAAAATGAGGCCACAAATAAGTTTAACAGACTTGAACTCTGCAACCTTTTGGAAATGTACATTTAAGTAAGTATAGCAAGTATAGCAAAACAAGTTGGTAGTTTCCCATCTGCACCGCTGCAATTCAGTCTGTGGGGGACTGACGTTGGGTCTGGTTTGGTAGCTCACGAAACCAGACCCAAAGCTATGAACTGGCTGCTGACACACTACTGAACCAGTTTTGAAGTGCTTGTTTTGGCATATAAAGTCTTAGTTCGTGCCTTTGTCATTTTTGTGTGAGCTGCTTGGGAATTTTTGCTGCTGCGAGCTGTGACTTGGCATCATGAATAGGGTAAAAGAAAAACAGCTGTGGAGTCGTCTGTTTTGGCACACCACTGCTGGAGTATGTCACAGTAACCTGTGGTGAAGCTGGGGTCCCAGTTCCACTCCCTGCCCTCCCAATAGATAACATCACCATAAGTAATGGAATGAACAATTAATGCAATAAATGCAGGTGCAGGCAGCATCCCTGTTCTTGGTCAAGATGAGAGGAGACACAAGGTGTCCCCGTCCCCCCCACTATATGTTTAGTTAAGGAGTTGAACTCTAACTAAACCTCCCTGCCCCCAAACTAAGTCAGGATCAGATTCAGGGTGCAGTTTGTGAGTGTTCTGCAAGTTGGACTGCAACTGTGTCCCAGATCATAGAGGCTGTGCACAGCCCCATTTATTTATTTTTTTAATGACCATTGTAGATTGTCTGTTGTAAACTGTTTAGAGGTCTTCTTTCAAGGAAGTCACATTTGTATATTAAAAAATCATTCAATCACTGCCTAAATAAATAAGGGCTAATCACTCAAGCATTTGACTAAGTGGTGTTCTTTGCCTGGTTGATGCTGGGTAATATAGTCTTGTTGTTGCTTTTTTAGTTTAAGTTGTATTTAAATGAATTATTATTTTTAATGTATTTCAATGTTTTCACTCACTTTGAGGTTTTGTGAACAGCTAAGAGCAGTATGCATAGACATAATTCAAACAAAGAAAGAAATAATGTATATTTTTTGATAAGGTACTTTCAGATAAAGAAATTTATTGGGCATGCGGATCCAGCATCCCAAACTTGCAGTATCCTCACAGGGCACTGTCTGGTGTTTTGTTTGGCTTTATATGAGTTTTTAAAAGAAGTGGATTGGGTAAAATGGTGCTGAAATGTAGGGATGGACAGATCTCAGTCCCTCTCAGCTTTACATTTACATTTTAGGAATTCATTCAAACAGAGAATTCTTAAGTGATTGTGGTAGATTAAATCATCTTGCCTTATGTGTAAGGAGAATGATAGCTTTTGTCCTCATGTATTGTGATAAGGACCATTATGTTAATTACAATGACTGACATGTTACAGGATATGAAACCAAGGATCGTGATGATGATTGAAGAACACTTCTTTAAAGAAGAAGAAAGGGGGGGATGTCTTAGAGTGATGTGATACTGCTTCACCCATGAAAAGTCTTCCTCAGAAGTGTCAAAACAGAAACTTGCAGCTGGAGACAGAATACTGAGCTTGTAAACATATGCTAAAAGCTTAGGTTTCTTTTTTTCCCGTGGGGAAAAATTTCAATGGACAGAAATTAATTTCCTATTTAAGGTTTAATTAAAAAATGAGGAAATTGCAGCTTTAATGTACAGCGTTAGGAACATCAGGAAATCTTTACAAATCTATATATGTGTATATGTTTATTTAATAGATCAACTTCACCTCCCTACCAATTTAGATGCTTGTGAATTGCAACTGCTGCAATTATGCCAAAAGGCAGCTTTAAGATAATCTTGCAGATAATCTACAATGAATATGTCCAAACCTTTCCTCCACCACAAAAAGGCTGCTTAAAGGAATCTTGTTCAAATTCCCTAAAAGATTGCATGTGCCCTAATGTTAAAAAGTGTGTCTGTACTGGGTCTAAATTTCCTGTTTGTGACACTAGCAAAGATGACCCAGATTATAGTGTATGTTGACTAAGGATATCCCAATTTCTTGCCCTTGGGTTCTGTGATTTTTAACTATAATCTGAAAAGCATGACCTTGAAACATTTATACATAGAGACAGATTTCTAGCTTTTATTTCTATACAGCTCAAAGAAACAACACAATAGATATATAATCCCTGAGAAATACCTTAGGGAAATAGGGCTGTGTGTTTTTTTTGGTGGTGATATCTGTGAGCTGCCTCAGCATGTAGATACCGTAATTTACATTTGCTGACAGTCCAGGGGAACTGGACACAATGTCTTTCTCTCTTTTGACAACAAAATACAAATAAAATGGTGGCCAGACCCAAATTATAGAGTTTTTAGATCAATAATTCTCTAGCGCACGTCAACTGCAGTAATTACCTTGCCTGCTAATTGCATTAAGGAAAGGTCCTTTTCTCAGAAACAAATTACTAGCGCACACAGATTGGAATTATAGGTATTTATTATCCACCACGCAACCAACATGTTTGCAGTTCTGTTGTAAACTGGGAATTTAATCTGATCAGAAATGGAGCAGATAAGAAAGATGGAGATTTACCCAAAATAATAACATATAAAAGATGAAACTTTTCAATCTGATATGGCTGGCTTTCTGTATCTTTCTTATTTACATGGACTAGTTGTGGTGGGGTTAATTTTGATTTGAATTGTGAACAGAGGTCAGAAATGACAAGGCAGAGACCATAAGATGGGTGAAACTAGGGCCACTTTATTTTAACAAAAGGAGATCTGAATGGGAAAAGACTGGGCTGAATGGGAAAAGACTGGGCTGAAAACTATTATTCTCTAAAAGGCTACTGAGCCTGGTGTTATTGGGCAAGCCTAGCCTGCCTGGTGGAGATGTGGTAATAATACCATGCCCTCCCTCAGATCACACATGTTAACCTGTTCTTCTTTCTTAGTACCTTTCATACATATCCCTGCCAAAATGACCAATAAAACAAAAAAATCAACCTATTGAATTTCCTGGTACCCCACTAATTGCTCCTCTACTGGTCAACAGTACAAAGTAAGTGCAAAACTGATATGAGACCAACTATCTATCTCCTACTTTGCTTCATTAGATGACCAGCTCTGCCTTTCAAGGAGGATGGGATGGCTGCTACCCAAGCACTGAAGAATCAAGAACTGGACAGTATCAGCTTAAACAGCTTGTCTTGGCTCTGTCCATCACTGATGCTGATGTGACACATGCCCACACGTTGCATCCTTGTCTTCCCCCTTCTTGACCCAGTCCATGGACAAACAAGTCCCAGTTTGGGCACCAGAAGAGCAAGGTGGAAGCACAACATTCTGTGCTTTGATTATTTTATTTTAGCCTTAGAGAAGGAATACTTCCAACTATGTTTGATTTGCTAGGAGGGGGAAGGTTGCTATTTTCCCCCCCAACTGTTATTGGGTCAATAGAAGATTTCGCTACCTATTTGCTTCTTGTCTTGGCTGATTGTACATGATACTACTCATTTACTATGAAGTAAATTCAACTGAGTTTATGTGCCCGATGTCTGGCTTTCTGTTATAAGATTTCTGCCTAAGGCTACAATCCCCTATGCACCTGCCAAGGAGTGAAACCAGTGGAATGTACTTCTAGATAAAAATGAGCAGGTATGTACTGTTAGTCTCATTCCAGGCATCAGTTGCATTGTTTCTGTTGGTACCCTAGTAAGTTCCCCCATGTGGTGGGAAGACTCAGTAACAATGGTTGCAAATCACCAAGCACTGCTCTAGCACTGGAATCTTGATTTCAGGCCTAGCTCTCTCAAAGAACAGACTCAATGGTGAAAAGATTCCTGGATTATACAATTTCAGGTTACATAAGGGGATCACATTGTTGATATTTCTCCATTAAAATAATTCCCTATACAACTCAAATATCGATATGACTTGCCGTTTCCCATGTCCATGTAGTGTGCAATGATGCAGTACCCTATTTCAGGTTTCCTGGTCCAGGAACAGTTTTACTGCACCATCTGTTTGGTGTGTGACTAATCCACAGTTGGGTTTGTTAAGGTTCATGTCCAAACTGCAGATTTCCAGATTGTGATTCTGATTTGTGCTTAATGAATCTAATCCTGCCCCAGAGAGAACATCCATGTCTCATTGTTCTGTGATTACTTTGCAACTAGTGCTTCTAGAACGAAATACAACATAGTTATTGGCTAGTTATGGCTGCTTACATGCAATTAGTAAAAAATAAAAAAAAGTGTGATAGCCTTTACGGAGAGTTGTACATCTCTGAAAACCAATCTACAAGCTGCTCACCATGCAGGGATCACTCCAGCATAATAAATAAGTAAAAACTAAGACTGATTAAGTATCAGAAAGAATGTGTTCACTAATAATCATTGCAATGCAGTTTACCTGCCAAATTGTCCACATTATATACTTGAGGAAGTCCTATCTAGACTTCAAATGAAATAATAGATTTTTAATGTGCCATTTTAATGGATTCCGATGGGTTTTGGCAGTTCTAGCTGGGCAGATAATGTGCAGAACAGCATTCCTTCAATTCCCCATATCATCACCATCTTTGACCTTTGATACAGATATTTAAGCAATTTAATATAAGAAAGATTCCCAGTGCATCTGCGGTTTATCACAGCTTCATGTTTCACATCTTCTACAATATGGAGCTGGGGAAATGTACAGAATAGACTCTTGCAGTGAAAAGGAGAAAATGGCAGGATCAGGAAGAAACCTAAGCCCACTTCTTATAATGTCATTGAACTGTCTAATGTTGACAGGGCACCAATTTCTACGGCTAGAGGTAAAAATGTTGAAGCATTATTGGAGCTGGAGAATAGTATGACCGCTTCTCAAGTAGTAATATGGATATGGATATGTTTGCCAGTGCTCATACTGAAATTGAAAAAATAACAAGAATTCATCTGCTACTCCAAAGTGACCATAAAATTAACAGAGGAGGAATAATTGAATGCCCAAGTCAGACCACAAATGCTGACCACAAGCCATAGCAATTTCTTTCGTGTGTTTATCCTATTGTGATAGCATAACATAGGATTGTGTGTTTTACTTTAACTTTCAGTGGGCTTTCTGTTCTTCTTCACAACAGCTCTTCTTCAACAACTTTTATCTCCTCTGATTTTGCCATTAATTCCTTTATTCAATTATTCACTATTTATTCACTAGCCCATACAGGTGATGTTTTGACAGTATTCTATCTTCAATGATAAAAAAATATCACCCACTTCCTTTTCTTGGCACCATCTCCACCACCCCCCCCCCAAAGATGTTTGCTTGACTCCAATATCTGAGGCCTCATTCTCTCTGATGCCATAAACCTATATCTGGACCTATATCTGAGGTTGCAGATGAGCACAAATGACATGAATGAATGTTCCTCTGTGTAAGGAGCTGTTGACAGATGACCCCAGCATTCAGCCTTTTCTGGCCTCATCAAGCCCAAGTATAAACACAGCCAGGCCAGAAGTTGAGTTGTCATGGTATTGGGATGGAAATGGAGATGGGAATGTCAGCCCCACTCTTACCAATAGATAAAGTGGGTAGGTGGGAAACAGAAATAAAGAGAAACCAGGCAGTTTTTAATATGAACAAAACTTGGAGATTGGGTTTTGGTAGTGCTAGGTTTAAAAAGTTTATAGAAGTTAAAATGAGAGTCTTCACCCAGAAGTTGAAAGTAGAGAATATTCCCTCAGAGAATATTCTTCAAGTGGTGTGAGCTTAGAATTCATCCGTGGAAGGGTTTCTGCTTGCATGGTTCTTCTCAGTCAGAATACTTTATTCTGATTTTAACACAACACTCAAAATGGAGATCATAGCTGAAAAGCTTGAGAAAAACTAACACAGCATAGACCCGATGCTTCTTGTCGCCTTCCTGCAAACTTGTCTTGGCCAAGAGCTGCTCTGATTTAATAGCATTTAGGCTGGAGTCAATGCACATCTGTTTGTGGAGAGTGCATTTAGGGTTTCTCAGACCAATGGGAACTACAGTTTCCTTGATTAGGGATGTGGCAAAATTGGTTGTTGGTTCTTTCATTTATATGAGGCAAGATCTCAAGTGGCTCCTGTGGAACAAATTTATCACATTTAGCACTCTGCTTATATCACATAGGGCCATATTGTCAGAGCTGTCTTTTCTATTGGGCTTACTGGCGCGTTGCGCCAGGGCGCCGTCCTCTCAGGGGCACCCTAGTGAGTGGGGGAGCTGCGCGGCTTTGCCGGCAGCCTTCCTTTTCCCTGCACGCCCGCCAGCTGCTCCCCGCCAACTATATGGCTGGCGGGCATGTAGCTTCCTTCCCAAGCCTCCACAGGAGGAGAGCAATCCCTGCAGAGGCTTAGGAAGGAAGCTGAGCTTCCCTCCCAAGCCTCTGCGTCTGCTAAAGATGGCCCTGCTCCCGGTCGTCGTTGTCCTCCTGCTTTCTGGCCAAAGGCGGCATGCAGCCTTCCTGGGCTGCCTTCTTGGGCACCCGGACACCAGAGAGCATGACCGCCAGCATGTTTTCCTGCTTGATCGCTGCCACCACACCAGGGATCGGGACAGTGGGGAGGCAGAGGACATTTTCTACCGCCCCCTTCCTTGTTTTGGAGTTGCCGGGGGTGCGCCAGAGGGATCTTTGCACCACGGCACCGGATATGCTTAAGACGGCCCTGTGGATTGTATAACTGGATCTTCATGTGTCTTTGTTTCTCTCTACCTGTAGATAGCTATGTTTTTGTGTGTGTGTCTTCCTTAACATTATGTTTGTTCTCTGCTAGTTATTAGAACAGACATGACCTTTCACATAACTAGGCGCATGCTTTGGACAGACGTTTGAAGAGGCAACCTGTGTAGTGTTGCAATTCACTCGGCCCAGCACACAGTGCTTTTAACAAATTCTCCTGCTTGTGAACATCACACTGATCCATAAATATGCCTAAGGAAATGTTTCTACAAAAATGGCAAAGCAAATGAGCTTAGACTGCAAAGCCCCCGATATCAGGAGGAGAATGAATCTATTTTCACATCTTAGTGCATTAGAGAGAAATCCTTATTTAATCAAATTTGTAATGATGTCAATGGCTCCACAAGCAAAAGGGCTTGCCTGGAACATCTGCTGTATTAGGAAATCTGTGCTCCCAATTTGCTTCAGATAGGCCAAGAGGTAACAACAATACTTAACATTCTTCAAGGTTTCCTTGGAACACTTTGCTGCTATAATGGAAAGACCAGATGAAGTGAATTAAAATGACCTTGCTGTGTTGAATTAGTAAAAATTCGTGTATTTGGGCACTAAATCAATGGCTGGCAGCAACATGGCTCAGCTGTATGCAAGTCTGCGGTAGGCCTCTCATAATGTGACATGCAAACTATCTTTCTTTGCAGATGCCAGCACTTTCCCTAGCACTCTCCCAGAACCCACTGTGCTAACACCTGTCTGAACTTGAAGTTTGGATTGAAAGTGGCTTAATGGCTTGGCAGTTGCGCTGTACAAAGCCATGTGGATACTAGCACAGATTCCCAGGAGACACCAGGGTTCTTGTTCCTGGAACTAGTGAAGAAATCTAAAAGCAAAGGACAACAAAATTAATCATTGCCTTCAGTCTCAGATTGCATCAGCCCAAAATGTTATATAGCATTGTCACATAAGCAGTGTTCCACCAAAACAAAGCTAATGGTTCACTCAGCATATTCCGTTACAAATCCTTATTAGCACAATTAATTCTCATTAGCTCGATTCTATTCAAACTCTGAATTTATCCATACCTATTGGTTGTTGTTGTTTAAAAAAAAGAAACACGTGAATGTTTTGTATTGATCTCTGCAAAATGTATTTAATAGTGACAATTAAATGTTGAAAAGGGACTCCACCCCACATGCTGGCATAGATATCTATGGTACAAAACATAGTTTTGGCTGGTGGGTAACCATCTAATAAGGAGAGCAGGTCACGCTGTGGTCTAAACCACTGAGCCTCTTGGGCTTGCTGATCGGAAGGTCGACAGTTCAAATCCCCACAATGGGATGAGCTCCTGTTGCTCTGTCCCAGCTCCTGCCAACCTAGCAGTACAAAAGCACACCAGTTCAAATAGATTAATAGGTACCGCTGTGGCTGGAAGGTAAACAGTGTTTCCGTGCACTTTGGCTTCCGTCACAGTGTTCCGTTGCACCAGAAGCGGTTTAGTCATGCTGGTCACATGACCTGGAAAGCTGTCTGTGGACAAACGCTGGCTCCCTCGGCCTGAAAAGTGAGATGAATGCTGCAACCTCATAGTCACCTTTGACTGGACAACCATCCAGGGGTCCTTTAAACTAATATTTCCATATCAGGAGAATTACTACCGGTATATAATTGGGCCATACAAGTAATTCATTGAGACAGAAGCAATTATTCTAAGCATCACTTACATTGCACTTGTAAATGCTCTTGCTAACTACCTAAATATCAAAGCTACTAGTAAGCATACCTATGCTCGTAAGTAAGTATAATTCATTTTATTATACCAGAAAATGCAAGAAGGATTCAGCTATTGTAGCACATCTGGTCTTACCAGCTATACAAAATCGTGCATGCCCGCACACACACACACACACACACACCACCTTGGGGAATGGAATTGCTCTCAATATGCCAGCCGTGTCCTTCATTCCAACTTGAATTGAGAACATTAGCTAGGTACTGTTACAGCAGAGGAAATGCAAATACAAATAAATCCACTGTAGCTTTGTGTGCCAATAACTTTGATCTATAGGCTCCATTTTGTTTGTTTGGTTTTTTTGTGGTTTGAAGACGTACTCATGTGCAAATAAGCAACTGTGAAGTAGCAACTAGCAAATCTGATCTAACGAATGTGAAAATTCGTGCATTACCAGACACACAGAGACAGTTCACTGTCACATTTTCCTTGAGTTACACTGAATGGCTACTATTCATACTGCAAGTGCAGCCTGTTCTGAAGGCATAGACACATACTCTGTGGGAACAATAGTGTTTGGCTGTGCCATATACAGGGTATAAGAGCTACAGGAAGGCATCTCAGAACCTGCTCTTCTGTCCAGCAACAACAATTATGGAGGTTACCCAGTGAGATGTGGCTCTAACAGTCATGGCTTACCAATGGGTATTTTGCATCGTATATTCTATGCACTTAGGAACAATATGCGGAATGCTGCAGCTGAAACTGAAAATTCCTTAGAATAGTGATTGCAAACTTGTTTATGCCCAGCATACGCAGTCTAAAGCCTCACTGCAAAGTAACACATTTATAGAAAAGATGTATAAAATTAGAAACCCATTTCATGTTGCTCATTTGCCCTTTATATAGTACTTCTGCTGTGCAAAAATATTTCAAGATAATTCCCCTCTCAACAATTAAAAAAAAGAGAGATTGACAAAGATAGATGTTTCAGAGACACCCAGCTGTGGGTCCATTGCTGTGCTGGATATGTGAACCTAGATTTAAGTTCAAGCATTGTAACATACACATTTTCTGGGATCATCAGCACTCCAGTATATATCAAGTGTCTGTTTCCCACAAAAGTATTCCTCTTAGGGGTAGTGAATAGCTGGAGAGGTACAGGGGAAACAGCAGTGATAAGAGATTGAAACCACCCACATCAGTAAGGGGCTATGCTGAAGCTCCTGTCCTAATCAGAGCAACTATGGAAGCATCTGAATATGCCATCCAAATAATGCTAATGGCATTCATAGAGGCATGAACTACACCTGATAAACCAGGTCTGAGAAACCCAAGTTCCTTTAAAACATTTTTATACTGCCCTCCACCAGTAATCCCAGGGCGTTTCGTAACACTTCAATATAATCCCAATAAAATCAAATATCAAAATACAATAAAATATATCACCATTCACAGCAGGTCAGGTAACTGCTACTCAGATTCGGCAATAACTATCCACAGATGCCTGGAAAACCAGACAGCTCTTCAGCTTGCTTTATTTTGGGGTGGAGGCAGGTGGGAGGGGGGTTTCCATAAACTGAGCGTCATTGAAAAGGTCCTTTTCCCAGGTTGTCTCATGATGAATTTCAGAATATCATCATTCTTATTTATCCAGCTATCAATAAATGTGACTGCTATTTATTAGATCTAGATACTAACCTTCCTCCCAAGAGTTTGAGGTGGCATATTAGATTCTACACACTCAAATGTTATCATCACAATATTCCTGCGAGTCAGGTTATTCTGCCCTATGTGAGAAGCCCTATCCAGTGTTGTTCATCTTGTGGACGGAGATATGGAGATGAATGCACCTGCCCTACTCTCTTTGTTATGTTCCTGGTCATCACTCATGAGTTGGAAGGGTGTCTGTTTATACCTGGGAGCCTGCGCTCCATCACATCTTAGAACCCTGGTTTTCCAGGTTTGGGCAACCCTACACAACTGGAGCAGCTTCCTTGCTACAGTCTGTTGTCCTCATTGGAAGTTAGAATCACAGAATCACAGAATCACAGAATCACAGAATCATAGAGTTGGAAGAGACCACAAGGGCCATCCAGTCCAACCCCCTGCCAAGCAGGAAACACCATCAAAGCATTCCTGACAGGTGGCTGTCAAGTTGACTCACACCAAGCCTGACCATGTATCTGTCAGGCGTGGAGAGTCCTCCCCTCCCTTCAGTAACTTCACAGACAAGAATTAACAAGCAGTTTATATTTTATAGTTCTTTTTATTCAGTCATCTGGTTGCAAGCAAAAATCCACAACTCTCCACAAGGATAGCAGTTGGCTAGGACCCTCGTATCTACAGGACCGCCTCTCCTGGTATGCTCCTTACGGTCCGCAAATAATAACATTTTGGAGGTCCCGAGCCTCAAGGAGATTAGACTGGCCTCGACCAGAGCCAAGGCCTTTTCGGCTGTAGCTTCGGCCTGGTGGAATGCTCTGTCACAAGAGATTTTTTGACATCTTTCCGCAGGGCCTGCAAGACGGAGCTGTTCCGCCAGGCCTTCGGTCAGGGTTCAGTCTGACTCCCCCTCCCTTTTCATAAGAACTTGCATGAAAGTGGCCTCCCAATTTTTCTCACAGGCCCATATAAGTTCAGCACAAACAGTTGGGCCTGGCGATGATTTAAGGTTCCCAACCCTAATCCGTGGGTTGCCATCTGATTGGATTTTATTCTGATCCTGATCTGATTTTAGGGTGTATTTTAATTGATTGCCTGATTTTATGTTAATGTGCTATACACTTGATGTTAGCCACTCTGAGCCCGGTTTTGGCCGTGGAGGGCAGGGTATAAATAAAATTTATTATTATTATTATTGTTATTATTATTATTATTATTATTATTATTATTATTATTATTTCTTCCCCCTTCAATCTTCCGCAACATCTGAGGCACCAAGTCTCTCCTCCTCTCTGCCTTCTTTGTTCTCTAATACAGGTGGACCTCCTAATTCTTGGGGAGGGAGGGTCCCCCAAATTCTCTAATGACATCTCTGCTGGCTGTTCCCTCCCTTCTGTTTCGCTTTCCATTATCTCGTAACTAGGTAACTCCTGTCTAAGCTATTCAGTGTCTGTGTTTCTCTCTGTTCCTGAAGCTGCTGGAAATGGGGGGGGGGAGCGAATCTTCCCCCTCCTCCTCTTCAAAGGGGAGCTGATTTGCCTGAGAATGCATTCCTCTGATTCAGACCATTCCCTGGCAGTATCTCAGCATTAGCCACATTGAACGGAAGAAGCTCTCCATGATTTCAGACAGAATTCTCTCCTAGTCCTACCTGGAGATGCTGGGGATTAAATGTGGGACCTCCTGCATGCAAAGCAGAAGCTTCGCAACTGAGCTACGGCCCTTCACAATGTATGAAGGCAATGGGACATGCCTGCATGTTTAAACAGGGCTAGAGAGGCTGGCTCAAATCCCCTCCTTCTCAGTGAGCTTCAGGGCTGAATGAGTATTTGAAGCGCCATATCCCTATTTCAGCTTTGTATCCACAATGCACTCTAAGCACAGTCCGAATGCCATGAACAGCAGCCCTCAAAGGGTTCAGTAGATGTCCTTATTTTGATGCCTACTTGGAACTATTAAAATTGCACCCAGCAGGTCACAATATATGGCTCATAGGCCGTAGTCACTTTAGTGTGTCACAAATTGCACAGTTTTGCCATAAACAAACCAAGAAAGCTCTGCACTATGTACTATAACTTAAAAATGAAGATTGCTTCCATGCCTACTTTGCGTTTATTACCCCAAAGCACCAAATTCAGCATCGTGACCCCTGGGCCCAAAAATACGTCATCATGCAACAGATATATTTTAAGTAATAAAGTAGCTAAAATGAGAATAAAATGACTAAAGAGGGATAGGAGTAAATTACATTTCTGATGCCTGTTTGGGTTTGCAAATACTTGTTCAGAGTAAACTGGTTTGTTAAAGGGATTTCCCCTCCCCAAGCAATGGTATTTAAAGGTTTTTATTTATATATATATATATCTGCTACAGCAGCAAGAAAGTTTCTGGAAGAATGGTTAGAATATAAATGGTTTATTACAAATCATAAACATGCAACACATAATTCAAGCGACTCCAGTAGGAGAATCCATATAATTTTAGCATAATGTATCCACCTGAATGCATAATGGATCAAACCGAGTTGTATCAAAATGAGATGGTAAGGGCAGAAATGGGAAGCAACTTTCTTTAATGCCAAGCATTAATTGAAATACAGAGCAAAGCACAGTTTGTATAAAGATTTATGGGATGTAGACATGAAAGCATGGCAATAAAAATATCCAGCCATTTTCGGGATGTAGATGCCATTTAATTAAAAGCTGTAATTAATAAAACTTAGGATACTGAGATTTCAGATTCGAAGCACCTACACATACCTTGTGCCTAATTGATGGGATCTATATCTGGGAGTTGTTCTTTAATTACTGAATTTATCCACTTAGCACCTTCATATCACATTCATATTCCTCACCCATCATCTAAGGGACAATGAGGAACAGATTTTCAACCAGGAAATTTTCTGCCAATGTAAATACAATTGTGTGGAGCAATGGGATGATTTCTGTGTGAGAGAGAAGAGTGTGTGTTTAATTTAGATTATAGTGAAAAGCTTACCCCTGTGTCATTTATTTATTTCTTACAATCATCTATTTTATGAAATGCTTAAAACAACTGCTTCAATATATTTTAACTGCCCCTTCTAAGCAGAACTGAGAAACACTAAGCTAGTAAACACATATGTACATACAGCTGTCCTCCATGTGCCCAGCCAATAAGATAGCCAATGGGGTGTAGTGGTTTGGTTTGTTAGATTAGGGCTTGGGTTCAAATCCCCAGTCAGCCATGAAGCTCAATGGGTGTCCTAGGGCCAGTTCCACTAAAATTAGACCCATTAAAATTAAAGGATATCATAATTTTGAGTTGGTCTACCATTGGCCACAACCACTAGGGGTCGTGCCATGGCCCTAGCCCCCCGTCTAGGGCTTCAGACAGAGACCACACCCCCTGGATTCCTTTAACGGAATACCCTTGAATTAGGCGGGGTAGGTGATGGCCACTATCTCCCCTCACCTTCAACCGAATACTCCAATGCCTATCCGCCAAACTTTACAAAGTTGTGATGATATGCTACAAGGTAGGTGAAAAACCAAATGGCCGGTGCCAATTTGCCAAGTGGAAAAAATTCCTACCAGGCCCCTTCAACAGGCGACCAACCGAGGTCCATAGCAAGCTCAAGAGATAAAGAGCTTAAGGAATGGAGGGTGGGAGAACTGACCGAACAGGGAGGAAAAGGGGCGAGTCCTCGGCCGCAGGCAGTTTAAATGGCCCACCCCACATCCCCAGACCATCTGAATTGGATGGCCTAGGGGTGACATGGCCGAGGACCCTCTTCTCTTCTTCATCATCATCATCATCATCATCTTCATTTAACATTTCAAAGCTTGACTTCCTTCCCCCCTTTCTGCAGTTCCTTAAATTTGTTTTTTTATATTTTCTGCATATTCCAAATTAACTTAATTTACTCATTTATTCATCTTCTTTAAATACATACTCTTATAAAACTGCAGGTTGTTACAATAATCCCGCCCATGTTCTTATCTGTTTACAGTTTATTTGTAAATATTCAATAAAACATTTCCATTCTTTTATAAAAAGTTTGTTATATTGATTTCTTATTTTTCTGGTAAGTTTTTTCCATTTCTCCATATTCCGTAAGTTTTTGTATCCATTCTTCTTTTGCTGTGACTTCTTCTTCTTTCCATTTTTGGGCAAGTAACATTCTTGCCACTGTAGTTGCATACACGAATAAATTTCTGTACAGTTTGGGTAGTTCACTTATGTTCAAGTGAGTGAACATAAACAACAATGAGCACTCTCTGCTGGTTCAGGAAAGCCACTTAATATTACAGAGGGACGAAGGCTAAGCTGAAAATTGACCTGTGACATTCGATGATAGGAATCTTGTGGAAACCCAACTGTTGGGATTACAAGTATGTAAATGATATGTGAGGACAAAAGTTATCCTTTGAAACTGCAGCAATGCAGCCTCATTTGCATATGGAGCATCTGCCCTCCTTTTATGACACTTCTCATCCTTCCCAGCCTTCTTGTCACAGCCTGCAAATTATTTTATCAGTCCTTCACTTGTGCTAAGCCTAATTTTAAGATCAATGAACTCACTTCCCAATTTGACAGAACCATCAGTTGTTCGTGCAATTAATTAAGCCTTATATATACTTTTTGTGTGGGGAGGGGACTATGACTCTAAATGTTAATAGATCTCACTGAACCTAATTGCTACTCAATCACTCTGGGAAATTTTCCTGAAATTAAAATCCTGTTCAGCTAAGAGATACAATATTCAAATGGCTTCTTTTGAGTTGTTCGAATTAGATGGAGCTCTCTGAAATTTATGCCCTTTTACTGTGCTCTGCTGGGAAGCATGTTTCCATTTTAATCAGGTCTGTTTCGAATGCCAGGTTGAAATGCCCATTGCCTCTGTGCCACACATTGCAAGTCTTCCAGAATAAATCAGCTTTTACACAAGGCTCTGGCACGTACTGTATAGTGGAGATGAAAAAAATAGTTATTCTTATTCATATGAAAGGCTCCAGTTGTCATTCATTTATTATAGCAACCATGTGTGAAACCCAACATGTCGATCTTCAGAAGTACCTGAAGCCATCACCTTATTTAGAATGTTCTTTGAACCCATAGCCCAAAATAAAGGAATGAGACGCAGGTGTTGACTGATCAATGGGTTATTAATCAATGGGTTAATGAAAAGATAAAAATAAAATCGGGAGTTAACAATGAGTAAAAGAAGGTATGAATTTAGGAAGTTGGATAACTGCTAAGGAAGTTATGAATGGAACTTTAGTAAGGAAGACATAGAGGAAGTCAATTTGAGGTGATAACAAATGAAAAATAACTGACATTTTTGTTGTATTTGTTGTTGTCTTTATGTGTGTTTATATGTGTTAAAATGAAGATGGCTGGGGGGGAAGTCATTGTTATAAAATTTTGGAAATACCAATAAAAAGTTTTTTTTGGGGGGGGGGAACGATCAATGGGTCACAACTACATTCCAGGGCCGTCTTTAGCATATGCGCAGCCGGGGTGCAAAGATCCGCCCAGCATCCCCAAATTTAGTTTAGCCGACCCCAAGTTTTTTATAGGGGGTGAAATCAAAGTTGTTGACCTTTTTTTGGGGGGGGGGGAATCGCTCACCTGTAACAATGATGCAGCAGAAATAACTGCTTTTGTTTCCTGACCCGTCGGGAATATTTCAGTAACAGAGCAACGGGGGGGGGGGAGGGACTTTCGCTCCATTGCTTTTCACTGCCGCTGATCGAGAGGGATCAGTATACAGTAAGTATACACCTGGCACCCCCTCCAGAATACGTTTGGCACCCCCAGAATTCGGCACCCGGGTGCTCCGCACCCCTTGCACCCCTGGGTAAAGACGGCCCTGCTTCATTCAATTGTCTTTCATTTTTACAAATCTGCAGCAAGAACTTGAACAGGAACCTGTTCCTGTGTGGACAGATTAAGGTAGGAAGGGGTAGCCTTGCTACCTTCCCCTCACCTCTGTATTCTGAGTGATCCTCACCCTACCTTGAGAGTAGGTGATAGTTATCCTCAGTTCTCCTAACTGGCCACCTTTTGGTTGAGGAAGGCCCTCCCAGTTCATATTCCTCCAAGGTCCAGGATTTTGGGTGTGTAGTTTGAACGAGTCCCAAAGAGGGAAAATACTTTCTACCACGAAAGTTGAAACTTTGGTCCATTAGAAATACCAACAGGATGTCTTCTATAATCAAACTGTGGGTCAGCTTTCATTCCTGTTAACTATGAATCTGGGGCCCTTCTGCAGGGCATTTTTTCAGCAAGAACTCAGTTCCAGCACCTCTCAGGTGGGCATCATTGCCATGATAAGAGAACAAGGGAGGCATTAAGGGTGAGTCCCAGCACCTCTTTCTCTAGAAAAATAGCACTGCCCTTCTAAAGTGACTGTTTTAGAGCTCAAGAGAACTAGTTTGAGAATTGCTGCTTCAAACTGACACACCATGTTTTGAAGGTCAAAGTTTTTGACTGCATGAGTCAAAGTAAGTCTCACACCGTTCACAAATCAGAAAATATGTGAACTATTGGGGCTGAAGCTAAGGAAAGCAGGGGGTTATGGTATTTTATATTCCCCTTAAGCTGCTTGGAAGATGTGATCAAATAGCTACTCACTTTATTTTCATATGCCATTGCTTCCAGACATTTTAATAGTTGGAGGTGGTGGATAGAGATAAGCGTTTTGTTTTGCTGCTCCAACAGCTTTAGCAATTATTTTTCTATTAACTATCGAAACATGATTTTATCCATTCCAAGTTTCAAAGTGTGGCCTATCAAAGTTGCGGTGTAATTCCTTCCACCTCAGTGTTTGCAAGAGTTTATTGCCTTCTCCAGTTTGTTTCTTGCATGGTAATTGGCTATGTGGAAAAGGATAACAACTCAAGATTGTAGGATGTGAAGTGGGAGCAGGCAGTGCAGGCAATTAATGCCTCCAAAGGAATCCTGCTGGAGCAACTGTCTTTCACTGTTTCCCCTTATCACGTTTCTAAGGAGAATAAAATATTGAGGAGTTTAAAAGGATCACGGACAAGCATTGCCTCGGCCCAGTATACCTGAAGGAGCGTCTCCACCCCCATCGTTCAGCCCAGACACTGAGGTGGAGCTCCGAGGGTCTTCTGGTGATTCCCTCACTGCAAGAAGTGAGGTTGCAGGGAACCAGGCAGAGGGCCTTCTCAGTAGTGGTGCTCGTCCTGTGGAACACCCTTCCATCAGATGTCAAAGAAATAAACAACTATCTGACTTTTAGAAGACATCTAAAAGCAGCCCTGTTTAGGGAAGTTTTTAATGTTTGATCTTTTATTGTGTTTTTAGTATTCTATTGGGAGCCACCCAGGGTGGCTGTGGAAATTATTATTTTATTTAAATAATGGCCTGGAAAAAGAGGAAGATGCCTTGCAAAATGAAACACATGGGACAAATTGCCTCTCCAAGGGTATGGTTTGAAGGCTTTGCTAAGGCTAAACTGACAGATATCTAGCTAATGCAGGGTCCCCAACATGGCATCTATGGGCACCATAGTACCCTCCAAAAAACCCTCTTGGTGGCCTCCAAGGCCTCCTGCCCTCCAAATTATTATTTGCATTTAAATAAAAAATGTTCTGGGGGATTGTCAGGGGTGTGTGTTTTTGTTTGTTTGTTTTGTTTCTTGTCTGTTTGGAGGAAGATTCTGAAGCTTGCAAATTTTAGTCTAATGAAATGTGTGTTTTATGGTGCCCAAAACAGTTTATTCGATTTTGAAGCATGCTCCTGAGCCCAAACAGGTTGGGAAGCCTTAGCTTAGTTCCTGGGTGGGTGGGAAACTTCACGTATGCCACTTTGAGTTCCGTGGCAGAAGGAAGGTTGTCCATATGTAACAAAATAAATTAAAAAGACATGGGTGGGGAGCAACATCATCATCATCATCATCATCATCATCATCATACTTGGCTTTAAGGATCAACATTGCTAGCTACAATGGAAATAGAAACAATTTTTTTTATCAATAACGGGGTGGAAATGTTGGGTAGGTGAACATAAAAATGTAAAGCAATGGATGTTAGAATAAATTACCTTGAATTGAACCCGACCGGTCCATTCTATGAATGGAAGGGCTTTTGGAAGGGGAAGGCTGTTTTTGCCAATCTCCCCAAATGCTCCCCAGAAGTTTGTCCTGGAGAACTGAGGACTCTCTAAAACAGTGTGGAAGCTGGTACAGGAGGATGCAGAGAGAAGGAATCAGTGAAGATCACTTTCTTATTGCTTCCAGAGATCTCACCCTAGATCAGAGTCTTTGTCTTCCATGAACAGAAGGACTCCATCCATTTGCATACTGGCACAAATGTTGCATCCTAATTTGAAGCTAACGAGAACAGGACTTCCATTGCCATAATGCATTGAATAATGCATTGAGATAAAATTATGACAGCTATTTCCCTACATAAATATATTTTGTGATAATGTTTTGGAACGTTAATGAAATATATTTTTTTGGGAGGGGGATAAAGAAGCTGTTAAAATGAAAATACAGACCTTTGATGCTTTGCTTACTTTGAAGTCACTACCTAGAAGAAAAACATTAGCTTGGTGAAATAAAAATAAAATAAAATAATGATGATAAACAAGAAATTAGGATGGGGAACAGAGCATATGGAACTTTGGGCATGCTTATGTTTTGAGCCTGTACTCAGTGTATTGCTCTGTATGACTTGGAATCCTGTCTGTGAATAAATAAATACCATGGAAACCTTGTGTGAAATATACATGCTACCAACCTCCTGGCATTAAACTCTGAGGCATTCCTTGTTAAAATTCAAAAAGTAACAAAAACATCATAATTATTTACCACAGTTCCAACAGCCCTTCACACTTTTGTTTTGGTTATCCTTTGAGCTGCCTGCATTTCTTTTAGAGACTTTTTGTTGTTGTTGTTCAGTATTCTCATGGGAAACGAAAATATCCATTTGCAAGTAGCATTTAATATAGCTGTGCTTTTAGGCCAGCAGGTAGACATGGGATATTCAAATCTGGAAGCACTTTAGAATACAGTCAATCATCCCCCCCACCTTAACTGTTTTTATACTTAGGAAATCAGGTCACTTGGAATTCAAAAACTAAACCAAGAGAATTTATTAAAGATCTCTATCACACAGTGGTAGGTTTCATACTCACATTAGTTACAGATTTCTGCTAGTAAAATCCCGTTGACAAAGCAGAATGGAGGGCCAATGCAAGACCCTCCAAGTGTCCTTATTTTCTAGGAACATTCCCAGATTTACAGATTCTGATGTGATCCCAGAATCCCTATTTCCACCAGAAAAAAATGTTGGAGGGTATAGAGTTATGGGACCCCCGAGCCAAGGAGGTAAGTAATTATACAATTTTAGAAGACATCTGAAGGCAGCCCTGTATGGGGAAGTTTTTTTAAAAAATGTTTAATGTTTTATTATGTTTTTAGATATGCTGGAAGCTGCCCAGCGTGGGTGAGGTATAAATAACCATGATTATTATTATTATTATTATTATTATATCAAACATCCCAATTTTCATCCCAGAAATGTTAGCGGGTATGCAATGTGTTGAGAAACAAAAGCTGGTGGCAGGCACGATTGTAAGTCAGAGAACAAAAGTGGCAGAAACTAAGGTGACATTCACACCATATATTTAAATCACCAGGGGAATAGGAGTCTCGTAACAACTCTCATAACTGTTAACAACCTACACTCCCAGAATTCTTTGGCTGTTTAAAGTGGTATCATGGTGCTTCAAATGTGTGCTGTGAATATGGCCTAATAATTTACTCAATAATTAAATTAGCTTTCTTATCCTCTGTTTAATTTTTTTGAAGTGTATGTGTGTGGGGGGGGAGCAACTGGAGGCCTGCCCATTAATAAGAAAGACATCCAGAATGGGAAAGGGTGGCCACCTCTCCCTGGTGGATGTGAACCAGCAAATGCCTTGCAAGTCAGAAATTGTGAGAGGGAGAGCTTGGAGTTGAAAAAAGCAATCGGAGAAATGCATTATAAAATGCATTTTCAATTTTTTTGGAAAACTGATTTGAACAAAACACTCAAAAGTGTTGACCCACTCATGAATCATGGACGGAACCAAATATTTAGTTTACATCTCTCTGGGGTAGACTGGCGAAAGAAGTGGGGAGGTTCCTGTAGCTTTGGTGTTCAAGAATACACAAATAGGAAAGAACAGCTCATTTGTTGTGAGCAGGATCAAAAGTAGTGGGATGAGGTTACAAAGATCTGAATTTTGCTTTCTTAGTAACAGACAAGAAAGCACATTGCACGAAGCACTGACTAACTCCAGTGCTCAAAAATTAGCACTGGCTGCTCATAGTGTAGGTTCAAGTTTCTAGTACAGTGGTCCCTCGACTTACGAATGACCCGACTTCCGTATTTTTCAAGTTACGAGTGAAGAAAGTGGCCGCGCGCTTACGAATTTTTTCGACCTCCGAATGGAAATTGCGGCTGTTTTAGATGCGGTTTCCTCGACTTACGAAGTTTAGATGGGGTTGTTTTCGACGTACAAATTTTTTTCTCCCAATGCATTCCTATGGAGACTCGACTTACGATTTTTTCGACCTACGGCGGTCCCTTCGGAACGCATTAACTTCGTAAGTCGAGGGACCACTGTATTAATTTACAAGGCCCTTAACAATTTGGGCCCAGTATAACTCACAGACCATCTGAACCCTTATATTCCTGTCTGATCACTGAGGTCTTCAGGGGAGTCACTGTTAGTGGTTCCCCATGGCTCAGATGCATGACTTGTTTCCACCAGGAGCATATGCTAAGTATTGTAGGACTAATTTTATGGCACTTCCTGCCAAGCGCGGAGGAAGAGGGGTGCAGTGGGAGCGGTGTGCCCCAGGTGTCACCACTAAGGGGGGTGACAAAATGCCAGGCGACACTCACCGCGGGGCCTGCAGCGTGCCTGAGCCAGGAGTCTCTCCTGGGAGTGACGCGGTGGCTTGGGCGCCCACAGGCTCCACGCTGCCCCAAACGGTCTGCCTGCCGCCTCCCCCTCAGCTGTAGGGTGGCTGAGTGGGAGAAGGCAGGCAGACTCCTCGGAGGCCCCACAGAGCATCCTGCCCTGGCTTGCCCAGCCCCGTGGGTGGCTAGCCCCACCCCTGGGTACAGGGCATGTGCCCGATCAACTTGCTCTGCCGCTGCTTCCTGCTAGTTCAGATCTGACAGCCCTCCTTCCGCTGAACTAGAAAGCAGATGTACTTGTAGCCCAGACACAGAGAGACAGAAAGCCTGAGCAATTGTCAGTAATGAGAAGTAGATCACATCCTCATGCGTTTGATTTGCTTTTGGCTTGCTCCTTTAGTGCCACCACAGCTGTGCCCTGTGACTGGTACAAGTTTTTCGAGTCGTCATGGGTATTCAGCCTGGAAGCTAAACCAGATCAGTGCATCAATGCCGTTACCACCAGAACTTACATCTGTTATTTGTATCCAGGCCTTTGGAATCCTGTGGAACTATGCACAGTAATTTATCAGTGTCTTTCAAGGCCCAGGGTGTGCAATATTTCCTTCAGAGACCCTTTCCAGATGGCTAAACTCACCACACATATTGAAAAAAGGTATGTTATCAGGGCAGGTAGGCAATCTCTCTTGATGTTAAGATGCAGTGAAGCCTGGATAGCCAAAAAACAAAACAAAACAAAACAAAAAACCCCACATTATATTGTATTTAGAAGTATGTTAAAACAATCTCTCTTTCTGTCTTTGTCTCTCTCTCAGGCTCACACACCCAAATACACCTTTTTCACTTAACCAACTCAGAAACTGCTTTACAATTTCTACCTGACGTGAGTTCTACGTCGTTTATGAAAATTAAGCCGGACTCTTTGTATCTCATACATCATTATCAACAATGGCCAGATAATGAAAAGCACAATCTGATTCTGAAACAGTCATCTCCAGAGAAGCTAAATTATGATGTATGGAGGCAAAGGAAATATAGCTGGAGTGTAGTGAACTAGATTGACCTCAGAGCATTGAGGAAAAGCAAAATGGAAACTTGTCTACATTAGAAGATTAAGTGAGCATGACATGAAAATCGTAGAGGCAGTAAAGATGAAAACACTGTAGAAGTGTTAAATATTGTGTTAGAGGGAATATCTATATTGTATGTGACTGGGATGCCCTATTTAAATTAGCTTGGTTGGTGCAGTGCTATCTCCTAAAAGATGTAAACATTTAGGCTGTAATTTGCATAACATAAATTCTACTTTCTCTCTCTACATATATAATTATTATTACCACAAATGTCTTAAGCTTTACTGCACATATTCTTCAATTGCCATAGTATGATCAGGGTGGACTAAGCAATTTGCCAAGATGAGCCCTCCAGTGATTACTAGTGCTAGAGAAGCTAATACTTGATTCATTGGCTCATCCGGTAGAAATGCAATAAGAAGGCAAATTGTATCAGAGGACTGAATGCCCTCATGAACGTTTTCAGTGTGAAGAGGAAGCATTCATAAGCACTTTTAATTGTTTATTGCCTCATTGTAGGGAGTGCAGCTGTGTGGTATGATATGAAGTAAAAGTAATGGATCTCTTTTCCTGAGGTACTTCTAAGTAGTCTAATGATATAAGGCACCTTATCCTTAACTAAAACAGGGGTGGACAACCTTTTGACCCTGGGGCCCTCCAAGTGTCCCTATTTTCCAGGGATGTCCCTCATTAGAGAAGCCATCCCAGTTTCTGATTTGATCCTGGAATGTCCCACTTTTCTTTAGGATGTCCCTATTTTCATTGGAGAAATGTTGGAGGATATGGAGTTATCCAACCCCTGAGCCATCTGAAGGCAATCCTGTATAGGGAAGGTTTTTTTTTAAAAAAAATGTTTAATGTTTTATTATGTTTTTATTTATGTTGGAAGCTGCCCAGAGTGGCTGGGGCAACCCAGTAAGGTGTGTGGGGTATAGATAGTAAAATTATTCTGGAATGGGGCGTTCCTATTTCCATTGGATAAATGTTGGAGGGTATGAAGGGTGAATTTAGTGGTGGCCGATGCTGCTATATCTTGTGTGTAGCAAATGAAATTTTCCTGTGTGGAGTACTTCCTTTGGTCTGCCCTGAATACCCCCAAAAAATATATTCATATCAACCCTGGGTTTTAGCATTAAGGTTGTGGGTGGTGGGGGACAATCTGCTGTGGCTGACTGAAAAGAAGAATGAGATGTGATTGTTGTTGTTGTTGTTTAGTCATTTAGTCGTGTCCGATTCTTCGTGACCCCAGGGACCAGAGCACTCCAGACACTCCTGTCTTCCACTGCCTCCCTCAGTTTGGTCAAACTCATGTTAGTAGCTTTGAGAACACTATCCAGTCATCTCGTCCTCTGTCATCCCCTTCTCCTTGTGCCCTCAATCTTTCCACAGTACAGCTTTTGCCACTCTTTTGTTGACTATGTGATTACTACAGAACAAACTCTCTTTGGCTTACTTTGATTTCCAGTCACTTAGGGGTAAGGGTGTTCCTTTAAGCACTAATCACCTAAAAAAAAATGCTGAGTAAATTCTTAAAGAATTGTAGAGTTGGAAGGGACCACAATGATCATCTGGTCCAACACCTGCAATGCAGGAATCTTTTGCCCAATGTGGGGCTCAAACCCACAACCTGAGCTAACAATTCTTTTCACTATTCTATTGTCTATTCACAAGGACAAATATAAAATAGTGAATGGGTTAAGTGATTCGTCTCCCACACACAAACTAACTTTCTTTCTCCAAAACATAGGAATGAGGCAAGGGCCTCCTGAATCACAGGACTCAGGAGCCTTGAAGAATAATTGCAAAATCCACATTAGAGTAATGCCTTTATTAGGCCAACCAAAATATCACAAAATGGTGTGCTGGCTTTCAGAACTCTTCATCTAGCCTGATGAAGAGCAGCAGTGGCATATTCAATTTTAAAAAAAAAAATAATTGATGTAGGAATACACAGATCAACTAAGCGATAGACTGAGAATGCGTTGCACAATGTGCAATTTTCTACCAGAAGCGAAAAGATGTGTTATTTCAATTATTTCTTAATAAAAGCAGATATTCACTCTGCTTTTAAGATGAATTAAAATTCATGTGGGATGACACTTGCACTTTTGGTATCTAATGATGAAATGCAGGAAAGAAAGGAGGTGCAGAAAATAATGCAGAAAGTATTGTCCAGGCAGATAGAACAGGAACAATGGGTGGAAGGAGGAAGAATGGAAGCTACCCTCTTCCAGTTTTGGTTTTAGTTCTAACATGGTCCATGCGAGAGAAATATTAAAATAGGAGGAATATGAGACAGATGATGAATAACCATAAAAGCAGCAGTACAAAAAAGATTTGGTCTCCACATAGAAATGTACAAATCTCTTCTCAGGGGCCTTGCTGGATTTTAACTGTGCTCAGTAACATGAACTGTAATAGAGCAGCCTGCTGAGAAACTTTTAAATATAAATGCAAGGCAAGAAGTATGATGATGCCTTTAAAAAATTAACAAGTCTTAGGTATTTAATGATCACACTCTTTCCATTAAATATGATATATCTTGCTATTTCTAGCCTCTGCTTAATCACAGTGATGGAATTACAATTTTGTTTTCACTAACGGTGATTTACTTAGTGCAGCTTGATTTATGGCATCAAGGATTTGTTTAGTTAATGGAACATTTTAATTTGCCGTGCGTGACAGAAAGCACTTAAAATTACTTTGAATATGTGTATTATATTACTGTTGACTTCCAGCCACAGCATGAAAGCAGAATAAAATTACTTATGTAAGCATTTTTTCATGCTATCTTTATATTAGGAGATGGATTTCATACCACATACGGACATGAGCTTTGCATTCACTATTTCTTACCTTTGTCTTGTACTAAGGCAGTGCTCAAACGCCCCAGCTATAATGCTCTGAATGGGTTTCCTTTCCCAGTTTGGAAACTAATGCCACACACACACACATTTTATACAATACAATATAATGCTTTGAGCACATGATTCTCTGCAAACCGCCCCCAAAGCCCACTGGTCTTCTGGGCATAAAGCTAATCATAGAATCAAAGAATTGTAGAGTTGGAAAGGAGCCCAAGGATAATCAAATCCAACGCCCTGCAATGCAGGAATAATAAGATTCTGATGCTTCCTGATCTTCATGGTACCTTTCTCATTTCCCCATATAGCCACGATCCGGCACACAGAACCAGGTCTACAGGGCCACCACTTAGTTAGTTATAGGATTTCTATACTGTCCTTTATTTATTTTTTTAAGAATAAAAAAGACATCAGGCTAATGTACAATCTAAATTGTATAGTACAGAATAACTAAAACAGTGGCATGATGTATGCAGGAGTCTTTAACACTCTCCTAGGAGAGGCGTGGTGGCTTGGGTGCCTGCAGGCTTCATGCTACAGCTGAGGGGGAGGCGGCGGAGAGGCTCCATGCAGCACACCCCACCCCCATGGGTGGCTTGCCCTGCCGCCGACTGCAGGACGTGCGCGCCACACCGGGCACCTGAGCGGCTAGCTACACCGCTAGCGGCACTCATCTCGCTTTCAGACTGAAGGAGCCAGAGTTTGTCCACAGACAGTTTTCCGAGTCATGTGGCCAACATGACTAAACTGCTTCTGGCACAACAGAACACCGTGATGGAAACCTGAGCGCACGGAAACGCCGTCTACCTTCCCGCTGCAGCGGTACCTATTTATCTACTTGCACTGGTGTGCTTTCAAACTGCTAGGTTGGCAGGAGCTGGGATGGAGCACCAGGAGCTCACCCCTTCGCAGGGATTCGAACCGCCAACTTCTGATTGGCAAGCCCCAGAGACTCGGTGGTTTAGACCACAGCGCCACCTGTGTCCCTAGGAGTAACTCACAATAGAATAGTGAAATGAATTGCTAGCTGCCACCACCTATGGAATATAGAGAAGGACTCCACCATAGCTTGGCCAAAATATAAAGATGTTGGGTACAGGATGTGTACCATAGGGTGTTCAAAATTCCCTTGGATCAAACCACATCAGCTGTATTTTAAGCAAACTATCTGATTTATCAATGCAATATACAGGACATGATATTGCAATCAATTTAAATGAACAATAAAGGTCCATACTCGCTTCTGAAATTGCCCTAATAGCTATTAACATTGCCATGTAGCTTCTCTTAGAAACAGCAGCATTTGTTGAGTCTGAAATCAACAAGCCTCCCTTTCTACCTTCCAGGCAGATGCACAGTTTGTACTTCATTGAACTTTATCAGCTAAGTCCAGCTGAAGACTGTTAACACAGCACTTGGCTAAGCATTTATAGATCTTTGCCTATAGCTGCAGTGGCCTAAGCTGCATCGGGATTTTGGCAGGGGTGAAACGAAGGTCACAAGGGTCAACCTTGAACGATTGCTCATTTAGGAAGGAGCACAACCCCCTGGGGTGCAACAAAAGGTCAAATTTGAACATTTTAGGCACTTCTCTCATTTAATCCTAAACTTAACCAACTTTCTAGGATAAGCCATGAGGTCTAAAATGCCCAACATTGTGATCCAATAGATATTTACTTAGAAGTAAACTCCACTAAGTTCTGACACCTAAAATATACTAAAATAAGTGGAGTATGTTTACATAGGAGGTTCCACAGACAGGGTGCTACAGCCAAGAATGCCTTCTTCCTACCTACCTAATTTTACACTGCAGAGCTAGGGGGACCTGCAGGAGAGAATAATAATCTTAACTTTCAGAGCGTCTCCACCCCCACCGTTCAGCCCAGACACTGAGATCCAGTGCCGAGGGCCTTCTGGCGGTTCCCTCACTGCGAGAAGCAAAGCTACAGGGAACCAGGCAGAGGGCCTTCTCGGTAGTGGCGCCCGCCCTGTGGAACGCCCTCCCATCAGAAGTCAAAGGTATTAACAACTATCTGACATTTAGAAAATGCCTGAAGACATTCAGGGAAGTTTTTAATCTGTGACATGTGTATGTATTTTGATGTTTGTTGGAAGCCGCCCAGAGTGGCTGGGGAGACCCGGCCAGATGGGCGGGGTATAAATAATAAATTATTATTATTATTATTATTATTATTATTATTATTATTATTATTATTGATATGGGAGTTCCACAAACATAGTTCTGCTTCTCTACAGGGACTTCAGGCTTGTGTTTCTTGAAAAGCAGCGCTAGGTAGAAAGTGGCTTTCAAAACAGTGGGGATTTTTCAAAGGAAAAAGTCGGGGGGAGGATTATTATTATTAATTGACTTAAGTCATGGAAACAACTCAAAACAACCTAACTCCCAGTCAGCACGCTCCATATTTAAAGCAGCCTTTTGGATTCTCACCATAGTTGTGCGTGCTTAACCTTGTAGATTTCCAAAAAGCAAACCTGCTACATTGTGTTGATAATGTGACACGTTTGTTACATTTATCCCTAAACATTAGCCTTTTTTTTCCAATGCCCACACCTTCACTATGTCCCAAGTAAGAGAAAAAAAAGTGGAAACAGGTAACAATCTGTTATAGGGCAAAGGTAAGTCCAGTCAAAGGCGACTATGGGGTTGTGGCGCTCATCTAGCTTTCAGGCTGAGGGAGCCGGTGTTTATCCACAGACAGTTGTCCAGGTCATGTGGCCAGCAGGACTAAATCACTTCTGGCACAACAGGTCATCATGACGGAAGCCAGAGCACACGGGAACACCGTTACCTTCCCACCACTGCAGTACCTATTTATCTACTTGCACTGGTGTGCTTTCGGACTGCTAGGATGGCAGGAGCTGGGACAGAGCAACAGGAGTTCACCCCGTCATGGGGATTCGAACCACCACCATCTGATCAGCAAGCCCAAGAGGCTCAGTGGTTTAGACCACAGCACCACTACCTGGTCTATTGGCAACCAACTAATCCCACATTGTGCCATAAAAGTGGGTGAGTGAGCATTTAGGAAAACTGCTAAAGAGGGAAGAGTTTGGTCAAGGTGGATTTATGTAGCTCAGTTGTCTCTGCCGCATGTCAGCTTCAGTGGATTGTTCATGCAATTGTTGGCAACTTTGCTGACAACCCACCTCCTTCCCAGTCGGGTGCAACTCTGTCCTAGCCCAAGCTCTATCTGAGAGGGTCAGGTGGATGGAATGGCTTTGTTGATTTCTAAGGCCCTAAATTGATATTGACGTTGAAGGCCTTGGTAACACAGGATCTGCTGACTGCCATTTATTCCTACAACAATTTATGTTTGGATAATGTGGATCCTAAGGACGCGGGTGGTGCTGTGGTCTAAACCACTGAGCCTCTTGGGCTTGCCAATCCAAAGGTCAGTGGTTCGAATCCCCGCGACGGGGTAAGCTCCTGTTGCTCAGTCCCAGCTCCTGCCAACCTAGCAGTTCAAAAGCATGCCAGAAAGTGCAAGTAGATAAATAGGTAGCACTCAGGTGGGAAGGTAAACGGTGTTTCCATGCGATACCCTGGTTTTGGTATTCCATTGCGCCAGAAGCAGCTTAGTCATGCTGGCCACATGACCCGGAAAAACTGTCTGCGGACAAACGCCGGCTCCCTCAGCCTATAAAACGAGATGAGCTCCGCAACCCCAGAGTCATCTGCAACTGGACTTAACTGTCAGGCCCTTTACCTTTTTTTAATGATGTCACATACCTTTCATTCATGATGTCACATACACTATTAAAATTTATTACATATCTAAAAGGAGTTGCTATCTAATGCAGAGGGCAGTGGGGTGAAGTCTTTTGGCCCATGAAGGTGAGGCAGGACACATAGAATAGCCTGATTTGAAAACTCAAGTTTTAAAAAATTCCTGCTGAACATTATGATTGCAGAGTACATATGTCCAATCATCTTCTGGTTGGGCTATTTCCTATCATGAAATAAATCATCTCTACCTTGTCTTTCAAAAGACTTTTCGCAGCCTGCCAGTGATCAGAGCATTTGATCAAAGACTTCTTTCATAACATATACCTTATCGTATCACGAGATCAATGCACATGCAAGAGGAAATATTTCTATCAGTACGGCTGAGTGGAAATTTACATAGAAGTAAACTACGTATGTTGAACACCAGATCCAGAACTAGAAATTTATCATAAATTAAAAAGAAGAGGCTTTGGTGCTTTGATATCTATTTAAGAGATAATGTCAATGGAATAAAACGTTGTCACAGGATAATAGCTTCCCACTGCGAGATAAATGTCATAGCAATTCAAAGGCACTTTATTTTCAAAGTTAAAAAGCTACTATGCTCTCAGAGAGAGCTAGTATACTACTTTTTTTATTTCAGAGGGATAGCCATGTTAGTCTAGAGTGACAAAACCAACAAAACAGCTCTCAGGAAGTGGCCACAGCTCAGTGATGGAGCGCATGTTTGCAGAAGGTCTATGTGCAATCACTGGCATCTCCTTGCAAAATGAGTGGGTGAAGGCAAAGATGGCTGCTTGAGTTCCTGGTGAGCTGCTTTCTGTCAGAGTAGACAATATTGCTCTAATTGGACAAGGAGTGTGACCTGGTATAAAGAAATTTCCTATGTATCTTCAAGACTAACATATGTATAGTGGCATAGACATTTTGATTAGTTTTCCTCCATCCGTAACAGGGTGTATGTGTGTCAGCTACCTCATATGGTGTAACAGATGTGGGAACATCTTCCGATACCATGAAGTACTTTCAGGCTCAAGACTTGCCCTCTCCACCTGGGCTAATCATTACACCCTCCTATACAGGGAAAGCTATAAATGGCTTCCAATTTGACTTATATTTTGCCTGTGAAACAGTGATCTTCCTGGGTCTGGGTTATTTGGGTGTGTTTCTTGGTTCTGTCCTAGCACCCAGCGTGGTATAGTGGTTAAGAGCGGTGTACTCGTAATCTGGTGAACCAGGTTTGATTCCCCACTCCCAGCTGCTGGGAGTGACCTTGGGCTAGTCACACTTCTCTCTGAAGTCTCTCAGCCTCACTCACCTCACAGAGTGTTTGTTGTGGGGGAGGAAGGGAAAGGAGATTGTTAGCCGCTTTGAGACTCCTTCGGGTAGTGATAAAGTGGGATATCAAATCCAAACTCTTCTTCTATGGCTTTGAACCCCTTCCACGGTTTCTGGCTTCTAGTTCATCTCTGGCATCTCTCTGGTTGTGCAAGTCAACTCAATTCATTTCATCATCATCATCTTTATAATGTATATACTGCCTTTCATCTTGAGAAGAAATGCCAAGGCGGTTCACAAACAGAAGTCATCAGGAAAATAGCAAATAAAGAATGATAAAAACACAACTGCCCATAATTCAAATACATAGTAAAACGACTACACCAATGCATTATCCATTCTTGCTACAGCTTTCCATGCCATGTTCCATTGGTGGGGAGGGAGCGCCCCATTGCAGGAAAGCCCCATTGCAGACTTCTTCTTTTTAAAAATAATTTGTATTACTTTTCCATTTAAACGTATATAATCACATCATTATTATCCACTTCACTTCTTTGGCTCTTAGAGCCTGTCAACTTCCTTCCCTCCCACCTCTTGGCTTTCAAACCTAACCTTTATATTACAGCATTATATATATATTCCAATTCTAATATAACTCTTTACTAAATACCTCAAAATTTAAGTAAATATAGAAAGGTAAAAAAAATTCTCATTACAAGTCTTCAGATAACCCTACTAGTGTTGTTAATTGCTTACAATGATCTTTCAAATATTGAATAAATTTACTTCAGTCTTTTATCTTTTTTTGGGGGGGGGGTATCTCTTCACGTACTATACCCTGTAAAAAGGCTTCTGGTTTTTTTTTTTTAACAAGTGTTTTTAAACATTTTCTTTAACTCATTATTGTCAGGGGCTGGCCGGGTTCCGAAGCGGTGCCAGAGGAGACAGCGGACCTAGACAGAGCCCCGCTGACGCCCGAGGAGTTATTGAGGGTCTGGGACCAGGAGCAGGCACAGCCCCTGCTGACACCAGAGCAGATGGTGCAGCAATGGGAGGAAGCCTCCACCAGAGGGCTAGCACAGCCAATGGGAAGGGACCAGGAGAGGGAGTCCGAGGAGGAGGGGAGGCTTAGAGAGCCTGCCAGAGCATCAGACACAACCAGCGTGGAGGGCGAAAGCGAAAGGGAAGAGGGGGCAGGAGGACCACCTAGGTCAAGGGCACGGAAGCGGAAAAAGGAGAGGCGGAGACTAGGGTTTCCGAAGCTCCTCTGCTGGGGGCGGAGCCGCAAATCAGTACTCGAAGGATCTGACTCCGAGGGGTCGGATGCATAGCCGTGAAGTCTGGACTGTTCAATGTTATAAAATAAAGTGATTAGTTAATAGACGGCGTTTGTGGATGCTTACTTCCGAGGAGACACACATCCGTCTCACAGCATCCTTCGAGTCTTCGTCACCTCCTCAGAAGTAAAGCACAACCAGCATGAGCAACGCGGAGGAAGCCGCAGCGTTAGCTGCCCAAGGAGCCGGCGGTGGAGGTGCCCCTACCTGGGAAGACAGAGCTCGTGAGCTAGAGGTACTGTACCGAATTAGTCAAGCCAGGTTGGAGGAGGCAAGAATTCACGCTGAGCAGGGCAGGAGTGCGCAGGCGGCAAGGCGAATCACCATGCTAGCCAGCAGGTTTCAGGGCAAGCCGGAACAGTACATAGGTTTTAGAACGGACATGCTGTATACCCTGGAACTGCAAAAAGACTCATTTAAAAATGAGGAGGAGCAGGTTGGATTTGTAATTTCGCATTTTGAATTAGCTGCTCGTGATTGGGTGAGGCCACTGATTTTGGCCAGGGACCCAGCGCTTCAGAGAGTAAAAGAGTTCTTTAAAGCGATGGACGCGGTTTATACTAGCCGCTCTGAACAGGAATTGGAATCGCAGGAACTCCTGCTTTTGAGGCAAGGGACTATGACGGTGCGACAGTACCAGGCAAGGTTTTCGTTGTTGAGTCATCGTCTGGGATGGGACACCAATACGCCTCAAATGATAGCGCTCTTTAAGTTAGGTCTGGCCGATGAAGTAAAGGACTCTTTGGCGAGAGGGGGTCCCTACAATGACATGAAAAGTCTCACAGAAGCAGCGATGGCAATCGGCATTAGACTGGAGCTCAGAGACAAAAGCAGGAAGGAGGGGAAGGCGGGAAGGTGGTTCAACTTCCGCATTCCAACACAAGCAGAGAGACCGGCTGCAGCGCAAACGCACCTCCCGGAAGAAACGCCTATGGAATTGGGGGGAGCGCGCGCGCGCCCTTTTTCAAACGCAACGGTTGCCAAGGGGAGTGACACGCAAGGCGGGAAGGCGCCCAGGAAGTGCTTTGTATGTCACCAAATCGGACACCTAGCCAAGGCGTGTAATAAAAAGAAGGTGTGGCAAGGCATGACGGGGGCTGTAACAGGAGAGGGGGAGGAGCAGATGGCAAGGCAGGGAAACGGGAATGCCGGCTGGCAAGTCACGGGGACGGCCAGCCCGGCTCAGGAGCAGTAAAATGTCCCCCCAGCAACGCACCCGAGACGCCCCCCCCAGCCCGCCCGAGCGCACCCCCCCCACCCTCCCAAGCCAGGCATCGTGATGGAAGTCACACTGGAGCTGCCCAATGGCTTCACCATGCAAGTCCCCGCCCTCGTCGATTCGGGAGCCTCGGCAGACTTCCTGGATATAGACTTTGCCCGGCAACACCAGCTTCACCTCCTGCCTTTGCATTTCCCCTTGCAAGTCACCACAATTGATGGGAGGGAGTTGAAAGGAGGGGCTGTCACACAAAGCACTCCACCCATGCGGATGGGGATTGGAAGGCACTCTGAAGTTATTGCCTTCCACGTCACCACGTTAGCAGGTCCCCCCATCATACTGGGGATGGGGTGGCTGGACAGACATGACCCAGTAGTGAGCTGGCATCAGCACTCTCTAACGTTTGGTTCTGCGTATTGCATGGAGAATTGCTTGCAGCAGATGCGTCCCAAGGGGCAAGCAGATGCAGCCATGATGCAAGCAGGGGAAGTCACGCTCCCTGCGCAATATGCGGAGTTTCAGCAGGTGTTTAGTGAAAGGGAAGCGGACAAGCTACCTCCCCACCGCCCCTACGACTGCCGAATTGACCTGGTGCCAGGAGCTCAGCTGCCACCAGGCAAGCTTTATTCAATGTCGGAGCAGGAGATAGCAGATCTGAAAGACTTCATTGACAAAAACCTGGCCAGAGGGTTCATCAGGGAAAGCAAGGCTGTAGGGGGCAGCCCAGTGTTCTGGGTGGACAAACGTGACACCCCCCAACGGAGGCTCGTATGCGATTACCGGATCCTAAACTCCCAGACCCTCCCTGTCTCCTACCCCATGCCGAGAATCGACGACCTGCTGGCGGCGGTACGCAAGGGCAGGATCTTCACCAAGCTGGACCTGAGAGGAGCGTACAACCTCATCAGGATCAGGGAGGGGGATGAGTGGAAAACTACTATGTTCACACCCCTGGGGCCTTATGAGTTCCTAGTCATGCCCTTCGGCCTCCAGTCAGGCAGCCAATGCTTCCAAGCGTTCATGCATCACGTGTTGGGACCCCTGTTGTACAAACAGGCAGTGGTCTATTTAGATGACATTCTGGTGTACTCTCAGACCCCGGAGGAGCACGTGCAACACGTCAAGGAGGTTCTGCAGAGGCTCCAGGAGCACCAACTATGTGTCAAGCTGGAGAAGTGCCAGTTCCACACCACAGAAGTGGACTTCCTGGGCTACCGCCTCTCAGATGAGGGAATAGCCATGGACACCGACAAGGTAGAGGCGATCTTACAATGGAAGAGCCCCAAGACCAAGAAAGACGTGCAAAGGTTCGTCGGCTTCGCAAATTTCTATAGAAAGTTCGTCCCGGCGTTCGCACACATGACGGCACCAATTACAGACTGCTTGAGAGGCAAGAAGAAGTTCCAGTGGACAGAGAAGGCGCAGCAAGCCTTTGAAACGCTCAAGAAGGTCTTCGCCTCAGAGGAGCAGTTGCTGCACGTGAACCCCAGCAAGCCCATCAGGATAGAGACAGATGCATCAGATCGCGCCATAGGAGCTATACTACTGCAGCAGGATCCAGCAAGGGAATGGCGGCCCTGTGCGTTCTATTCCAGGAAGCTGAGCCGGTCGGAGGCGAACTACGCTATTTGGGACAAAGAGCTATTGGCAGTGGTAGCGGCATTCAAACACTGGCGTCACTTTTTGGCGGGGGCGCAGCACCAAATCCAGGTACGCACGGATCACAAGAACCTGGAGTACTGGCGCACGGCGAGGGTGCTCAACCAGCGCCAAATGCGATGGGCAGAGTTCTTCGCGGACTTCAACTTCCACATCCAGTATGTGCCGGGCGAGCAGAACAGCAGGGCGGACGCCCTATCCAGGAAGCCGGAGTACATGGAAGACGAAGGACCTCCAGTGGCCAGGGCCATCTTCAAACCTGAACAGTGGCGGTGTGGGGCGGCACTGGGTGGTCGGGAAGAACTGGTGCGCCTCACACAGGCCGATGCCTTTGCCCAGAATAAACTCAGGGAACTCAAGGAAGGGGATCCCAAGGCAGGAGGGTTTGAGGAACAGGAGGGGCTGCTGTTGTACAAAGGGGCACTGTATGTGCCAGGGGAGGACATGAGGGCCAAAATTCTCAGACAGCTCCATGACAATCCCACAGCGGGGCACTTTGGGCAATTCAAAACCATGATACTGGTCACGAGAGAATTCTGGTGGCCGAAAATCAGACAGGACGTCAGGGACTACGTCAGGGGGTGTGAGGTTTGCCAAAGGGCCAAGGGGGAGAGGAGGGTACCAGCAGGGCTACTGGAACCGCTTCCCACCCCGAGCAAGCCCTGGGAAGCGGTTTCGCTGGACTTTGTCACGGATCTCCCCCGGTCCAAAGGCCACACGGCTGTACTGGTCGTAGTGGATCTCCTGACCAAGATGGCCCACTTCATTGCCTGCCCCAAAGTGGTGTCGGCGGAGGAGACGGCCCGGTTATTTGTGCAGCATGTGTTTAAGCTGCATGGTATGCCAGCGAGAGTAATTTCGGATCGCGGAGCCCAATTTACCTCCCGTTTCTGGCGCAAGCTCATGCAGATCTTGCAGGTGCAGGTGTGTCTGTCCTCCGCACGCCATCCACAGACCAACGGTCAATCGGAGCGTGTTAATTCCATTCTGCAGCAGTATCTGCGTTGTTACGCTTCCCAGCAACACAACGACTGGAGTGACAAGCTATCCCTTGCAGAGTTTTCGTACAACAATGCTCAACACTCCTCGGCAGGCATGTCCCCGTTCCAGGCGAACTACGGCAGTCACCCCAGAGCCTTTCCGGGAAGGGAGGGGGAACAGGGGGATGGAGACGTGCCAGCCGCACAGAGCTTTGCTGAGGAGTTGGAAGCATTGCATCAATTGCTCAGTGACAATTTGGAGCGAGCAAAAGAAGCTTACAAAACGGCAGCGGACCGGCACCGCAGGGAAGGGGAGGACATCCAGGTGGGAGATATGGTATGGTTGTCCACGCAAGGGTTGCCTATCCGCGGCGGGTGCAAGAAGCTGCAGCAACGTAGACTGGGGCCTTTTGAGGTAGTGGAGCAGATTAACCCCGTGGCTTTCAAACTGCGACTGACGGACGACATGAGGATTCACCCAGTGTTCCACAGGTCTCTCCTGTCCAAGTACAGGGAACCTCACAGGTACCAACAGGGCTACCAGCAGGGGTCACAGGGGTTACCGCTGCTGGAACCGGAACTGTTCAACGAGGCTACCGAGATTTTGGACTCCAGGTGGCAAGGGGATGAACTGCAGTATTTGGTAGCGTGGGAGGGGGAGCCAGCTTCGGAAAATGCATGGGTCCCGGCAGAGGAAGTCACCAAGGAGCATCTGGTGTGGGAGTTTCACGAACTATTCCCGCACAAGCCCAAACCATACCGTTGGCAACTAAGAGACGTGTTTCAACCCACAGACTCGGAGGAAGGGGACTTCTGGGGTTTCCCGCCATCAGAGGGGGGTGACGGGTACCCTATGGTAGGAGAAGGAAGCGAGAGTGCAGAACCCTTCTCTCCACCCATGGCCAGGGAGGACTGGGAAGACGTGTTTAACTCTTCGTCCAGTGGTGACACCACAATATTCTTAGGTTTCCCTTCCTCCCCTGACACAGCAGATGAGTCTTGGGGGGAGCTGGGGGATCTGGCGAGGGAATCCGACACCGATCGACCTCAACCCTGTGTGCCTTCTCAGGAGGGGAAGGGGGGCTTGGAAGGGGGGGTGGATGTCAGGGGCTGGCCGGGTTCCGAAGCGGTGCCAGAGGAGACAGCGGACCTAGACAGAGCCCCGCTGACGCCCGAGGAGTTATTGAGGGTCTGGGACCAGGAGCAGGCACAGCCCCTGCTGACACCAGAGCAGATGGTGCAGCAATGGGAGGAAGCCTCCACCAGAGGGCTAGCACAGCCAATGGGAAGGGACCAGGAGAGGGAGTCCGAGGAGGAGGGGAGGCTTAGAGAGCCTGCCAGAGCATCAGACACAACCAGCGTGGAGGGCGAAAGCGAAAGGGAAGAGGGGGCAGGAGGACCACCTAGGTCAAGGGCACGGAAGCGGAAAAAGGAGAGGCGGAGACTAGGGTTTCCGAAGCTCCTCTGCTGGGGGCGGAGCCGCAAATCAGTACTCGAAGGATCTGACTCCGAGGGGTCGGATGCATAGCCGTGAAGTCTGGACTGTTCAATGTTATAAAATAAAGTGATTAGTTAATAGACGGCGTTTGTGGATGCTTACTTCCGAGGAGACACACATCCGTCTCACAATTATATATCATTTCCCAGAAAGCCTTTACCTTTTTACAAGTCCACCACATATGGTAAAAGATACCTTCCTTTTCTTTGCATTTCCAACACTTGTTAGATCTTGTCTTCTATATTTCAGCAAGTTTTGATGGTGTTAAATACCATCTATACATCATTTTCATCACATTTTCTTTAAGTGCACTGCATGCAGTAAAGTTAATACCTTCATTCCACAGCCTTTCCCAAGATTCTCCATTGCAGACTTATTGGGATAATTATGTGCTGACTCTTTTTATGCTTGTTCACTATTGAGTTTGTTTATGTTCACTGTTTATGCTATTTATCATGCCTATAATCTGTCCCTATCCCCCTGAAAGGAGCTCAGAGTAGCTTAAATATGGTTCACCCATGGTTTCTAGACAGTTTACAAGGCCAAGCCTGTTTAGCTTCAACCGCAGAACTACACCATATGTCTTCAGAAGCAATCTCTGCCATGTGGCAACCTTCAACCTCCAACAAACGGCTTTCAGTTGTATTAAACCTGTCCCAAGTATTCTTGAATATATTCCCCAAGTGCTACCTGAGTGTTTTTAACATCTGTTTGATGTTATTCTATGGATAAAGGGGGGCATGTTCAAATAATGTATTCTGCAAAGAATATTTGATCAGCTCTAAATTTCAGACATTTGCTCTATGCTCTAACATAGCTGACGACCGCATGCCAGTCAATGATATCGGTGTGTTTAAGGGTTTAGTTGATTGAAATTGCAAATTGGGTAAGTTCAGTGCATGAACCCAGGCAGATATTTGTTTTACATTTAGAAATCAACCTTCCCTAGCAGACAGCTATTGAAAAAATATTTATATCGTAAATTATCTCCCGTCTCCAAGAGCCCCTTCTTGTAATGCTTTTCAAAGCCATTTGTTCAGAAATTTCACTGACACATTCTATTAGCAATAATTTATGTTTACCAATGAAACCTGAGGGGACAGCTTGACACCTTGATATTTAATTCTGTGGTGAGGTAAAATAAATTGGTAGATTCAGACCTGTTCGACTCTTCTAGTATAATTTATGGGGGGGGGGCATTCTGCACTGTTTTGAATAGCAGAATTTGGATTTATAAACAAAAGTGAATAACAACTGTCCATTTAGAAGAACTGTGTAAATCTTGTGTACCTTAGCAAATGAGTAATTTAAAGATAAAGTAAATAAAACTTGTTTCCCAACCACAGTTGAGCTCTTTATGGTATAGATCCCAGCTGCAAAATAGCAAGTTCCCTCCCCAATGTTGTTAAAAGGGGGTGGGAGGGAGAATATTTGCCAAAATTAATATAGTTCCATGGTTGCAAACCCCAAATTTGTGTGCTGTCATTTAGGCAGCATAAGGTCATATTATTTATTTGTACCAGGAATGAGGAATCTCTGATCCTCTAGATGTTGTTTAACAGTAGCCTTCCTTTCTGTAATTCTCTTCATTTTGCTCTTCGCTTTATTCAGTGGAAGTGTCCCAGCTGACCAATTGCATGTCCTACAAAGATTGTTTCTATTTTGCCTTTGGAAAGTAGTATTTTAAATGATAATCCACATCAAAGACCATTTTTAAATATTTAGAATAGTTGTTTTTCAGCGATACTCCATTCATGTGGAAGACAGGCAATGAAATACTGTCTGTTGTGTGCTATAGTGGTTAGACTGTCGGACTAGGACCTGGGAGACCAGGGTTCGAATCCCCACTTGTCCATGAAACTCACTGGGTGGGGTAACGTTGGGCAGTTACTGCCTCTCAGCCTAACCTACTTCACAGGGTTGTTGTGGAGATTTAATGAGGAGGTGAGAACCATGTAAGTCACCTTGAGCAAACTGGAGAGAAAAAATGGGGTATAAAGGCCAGGAATAAATAAATAAAATAAATAACTTCTGAATACATATGTTTAGGATTGCAGCTTTATTGACTAAATAAAACATCACTTAGTTCAATGGGATATTATTAAGTGCTCTTGTTGATTTTTAGACACATTCATACAAATACAAGGTGTCAGACTCAAGGGATTCTCTCCTCCCCCCCGTTAGCCTCCAGGATCAAAGAAGAACAAGGAAGTTCATTGGAAGGAAGTTTGATGGTTTTATTCAGCAGTCATGGAGCACAACAACAAATCTAGTCCTGGAAGCCATTATGACGTTGCTCACGCTGATCCCCTCCTCTTCCTTCCCCAACAACATCCTGTGTCCTTACGCAAAGTCTCAGGAGTCACATGTCTCTGCATTCTTTGCTCTTCAATCCTGATTGACTGGCGTGTCCTTCTCTCAACACCTCGAAACTTGGCAGTTCTCTGTCCTGTCGTAAATCCGCCCTGTCTCCATCGCTTCTTGCAGCTACTGGAGGGGGGGGGGAGAATCTTCCCACTCCTCCTCTGAAAGAGGATTCAGGGATTCAGACCAATCCCTGGCACAAGGCTGGTGTAAGCTCATGGAGAAGTCACTGTGAAGCAATGACACTATGAATTGTCTATTATGAATGAAATAGCCACAAAGTTTCTTATTGGTCACACCAGTAAGCAAGTCTGACATATAACCACTTATAGAAGCCGGGAACAGCCCAGCCCAGCCCTGCCCTGCCCTGCCCTGCCCTGCCCTGCCTTGCCTTGCCTTTTCCCTAAAAATTAAACATGCTCTCCCTATATTTGCCGCCTCTGTCCACAACTGGGTGGTGGTGTCCAAGACTGAATCTCCGGCTACAGAGGAATATGAAAAAATGTGTCTTCTACATTCCATCTGTGTTTGTTCATTTACATGCAGGTTGACACTTGATGCTGGTTTCATCATGTAATAAACATACATGTATAAACCATGCCTGTGCACACTATGTTTAAGCAAGCTATCTTGGGACAGAACTTTGGCCCATGGGAACCAAATTATACAGCAGCCTAACCGTCTTCTGGTGAGCTCTACTCTTGTAGTACCATTAGAAATATGGGCCCTTGACTTTTTTATGGCAGTAAACTTATGACATACTGTCTTCGCTATGTTCACAAAGACTTGAATATGAATACTGTCATTTTGATTGAAAACAAGCTGAAGGTCTGTAAATAAGCTATGCAGTCTAAATAGCAAACTATCAACTCCCAGGAAAGCAATTGTAAAGCTCAGTGATAGGTTTGTTGTTTTTAAAAAAACACTAAAAAAACCCACCCCTGATTCTTTTTTGGCACAGGAAGGCAGCTGATTTCCATCTAGGTTGATCATCCCACACTATTAGTGTATTTGTTGGTGAAATGATGTGTTTTACACAAGTTGGATCTTCATCCCAAAACTACAAAATATGATTGTGTCCTATTGCATTTGTAGCCCAACTTTGCTCCAAGGAAATGATGGTGATATACATGGGTCTCTTCTTCCACTATTTTATCTAATGGGAATCCTTTGAAGGAGGTTAGGGTGAGACATAATGACGTGAGACATTATTCTATCATGAAGCATTCCTATATTATTACATGTCAGCAATAGCATCCTGAAATCCAACATACTTAATTAAAACACTCGATTATCCTCACAGCAACTCTGAGAAGTCATTTCCCAGTATATCTATCTATTTTGCACATATGGAACTGAGTCAGAAAGAATCCTTTACTTATAGAAATAACTGTGATCATGGTAATATCTAGTTATCTCCCGCTTGGACTACTGCAATGCGCTCTACGTGGGGCTACCTTTGAAGGTGACCCGGAAACTGCAATTAACCCAGAATGTGGCAGCTAGACTGGTGATTGGGAGTGGCTGCCGGGACCACATAACACCGGTCCTGAGAGATCTACATTGGCTCCCAGTACGTTTCCGAGCACAATTCAAAGTGTTGGTGCTAACCTTTAAAGCCCTAAATGGCCTGGATCCTGTATACCTGAAGGAGCGTCTCCACCCCCACCGTTCAGCCCAGACACTGAGATCCAGCGCCGAGGGTCTTCTGGTGGTTCCCTCATTGCGAGAAGCAAAGCTACAGGGAACCAGGCAGAGGGCCTTCTCAGTAGTGGCGCCCGCCCTGTGGAACGCCCTCCCATCAGAGGTTAAAGGGATCAACAACTACATGACATTTAGAAAATACCTGAAGGCAGCCCTGTTTAGGGAAGTTTTTAATCTGTGACATTTTAATGTATTTTGACATTTGTTGCAAGCCGCCCAGAGTGGCTGGGGAGACCCAGCCAGATGGGTGGGGTACAAATAATAAATTATTATTATTATAAACTGAAAAAATATTGGAGGGAATATATCCAACTAAATTTCAAACCTCAGAAAATGTAAGGAAACCAAATGGCCCCGATGCACCTGTGGTTAGGGATGGGCAAATCAGTCAGTTTTGGCTTTTCCCAGTTTCTCATTTTTCCAAGCTAAAATTCAGCCCTCCCACATTCAGTCCTCCCACTGACTTAAATTCCTCCCCTCCCCATCCTTCCCCATGGCCTTGTGAGCTGTGTATGACAAGTAACCTCATAAATGAATGTGCTGTTACGCAGGATTTGAGAGATCAATCAAACAAGTTCAGCAAGTTCAACAGGACCTGAATGAACATCACAGGGTGGAAGCACTTCTTCTAGATTTGCCACCAATATAATTTATGAAGTTGGTTTACCTTTACCTGGGATTCACAGAAAAGCTCAATGGAGTTTGTTAGTCAAGCTGTGATGTTGGTATTATCTGTCTCTCACAAGCACTGGAAGTCCTCTTTGGAGTCCAGAGATGGTTAAGAAACTGTGTGGTGAAGCTGATAGCACTTGGGTCTGGAATTGCCAGTGATAAAGCAACTTTTTGAAATAGGATGTCCCTGCTTGGGAGAAATATCAAGGCAAAGCTGAGAGAAGCAAAAAGGGTAGAAGCAAAATTTTGCAAAGGGTCTGCCCGTGAGCATCTTTATCTAGGTGCACCTCCACATCAGCTGCATGCACAAATCTTCTGTGCCAGAACATTGTAATTAGTTCTGTTTCATTTCATTGAAATGTAAATTCATTTTAAAAAAAATATTCTCAGTATGAAATTGTGTCCCATCCCAGTGAACAGATTTACAAAAGTCAATCCACATAGATGATCACGTTTTCACAACCATCCTGACATGCTAAAACAAAATTTGTTCTATAGGATTTTGAAAGTAATGCTCTAAGACCTTTCACCATGTAATTCCCCCTCTCAACTGCACAGCTTGTACTAGAATGAAATGGCAAGCCATGTTTTCTTAAAAAAAACAAAACACACACACACAACCAACCAGTAATAACTGTTAATTCTTTATGGTACAAATGCAGCATCTGTGTTGTGTTAAATTCCCATAGAGGGAGAGAGAAAGACAGAATGTGTCCCTTGCCTTTATGTGTAGAGTACATTATTGAAAAATATTAGTTCTAAGACTCCAAGTTGAAAAAGGGCACCACTGAATCGAAAAAGAATATGGATGGCTTTAATATGCTCTGTGATGAGTTACAAGCTATAAAGCATACCATTATTTAATGAACATTGTGTTGTGTGGAATTTTGAAGCAATCTCCCGCAGAAAATTCAGTTTTATATTACTTTGAGGTAAAAAATTTAAAGACAAAAATAAAATGGGAAGTAATGAAAATCTTCTGTGGAAAGGGAGTTAGAGTAAGTGGGGCAGAAAAAGCAATACCTGTGAAATCCAAAGGTAGGTTATGTGTTGAGTGACGGGGGTCAGTTCAACCTGACATGTCTCCCACCATGACAAAAGTGCAGTGGGTCCTTATCTGAGAGTTGTTGTTTGCAGATAACGCAGCCTTGATAGTGCACTCTGAGGAAGCTCTACAGAGACCCATCAACCGTTTTGCCCAAGCCTGCAGAGAGTTTGGCCTTACCATCAGCCTGACAAAGACCAAACATTCTGGATTAAGACATTACCAGCACTCCATGCACCAGCAGTGGTGACCACATGCTTGAGGTGGTAGATGTTTTTTTCTACTTGGGTTCCTCCATAACCTGAAATCAACACTGAGTTGGACAAGCATATTGGCAAGGCAGCTACAGCAATGACTCACCTCTCCAAAAGGTTATGGGAGAATGTGATGCTAACGTCCAATACCAACATGAAAGTCTACCAGGCTTGTGCGTTGAACATGCTGCTTTATGGAAGTGAGTCATGGGCAACTTGCAACCGCCAGGAGCAGCACCTCAAAGCCTTCCACATGTGCTGTGTCAGGGAGATATGGGGCATCACATGGCAGGACAAACAAAGATGTGCTCTTCCAAGCCCACATTCCCAGCATGTTCTCACTCCTGTCTCAGCAACGTCTATTCTAGCTTGGTCATGTCCACAGAATGGAAGATGGCAGGATCCCCAAGGATGTGTTCTATGGGGAGCTGGCTTCAAGCACCAGGCCCATTGCCACACCAACTCTGTGTTACAAAGATATCTGCAAGTGTGACATGAAGGCTGGCAGCATCAACTCCGCTGTGTGGGAATCCCTTGCAAATGACCACAGTGCTTGCACACAGACACACAGGTTGTGTATCCATAGCAGTGACCAGATGAGAATTAAACCACTGGGTGGAGCACAGAGAGAATAAATGCCACAGTGCATCCACAGCAGCACAACTGAGCCTCTGCTCTTTTGATTTCCATGAAAGTGCTTCCTTAAATTCCCACCCCAACCCCTTTGGCATATTGGATGTGGAAGCAAACTGGTGCACAATTGACCTCACTGATTTTCACACATAGAGCAAGAACAATGTAAGATCTGAGTCATTCTTGTGTTGTGCCATTCATTTTTAAACAGGTCAGTTCTGCTGCGAGATCCAACAGTTCCAAGCAGAGCTGACCTAAACTTTCTGTAAGATTTTTCTTTTTTATCACTGCCCTAGAAAAAAAACAATTCCAGGGGGGAAAAAAGAAAAACTTGAGGGCAATGGACCTAATGATTTGGGACACCAATAGTTCTAGGACACTGTGATGAATTCAAAATGCTGCCCAGGAGACTGCCAACCCAGAAGGAAGTTGGACAGTGGGCACTGCTAACAGTGAGCCTGCTACTGGAGAATTCATCCTCCCCTCTGAATAATTTCATTGAAATTGTCCCACCACCTTCCCTGCACACAAATCCAGTTTGGAGAGGCAATCTGCACACAGCAGAGTTGCACAAGTCTAGATTTGTGTCTGGGCCTAATTCATAGTGCTGGGGATTTCCTATGGCTTAGAGTCAGAATACTTAAAGGATCACATCTTCTCATATGAGCTTGGCTGCCCATTACAATCTCTGACTATCCCTCAAACATCCAAGCTGTGTTGGGTTGAGATGCAGAAGAGGGCCTTCGCTGTGGCCACATCTACATTGCTTCTTCCATGATGTTCCTTCACTGCCTTATTAATACATTTTTATTCTGTTCATTTGAGTTGTTTCAGGGTTTTTTAATGCAATCAGGAATATCTCCCATATTGGTCTCTCTTTTAGCTTTTGAGTTGAGTTGTGCACTATAATTACTGCTTTTTAAATTGCAGAAAGGCGGAATACACACACACACAGTATTATATATAAACTCTGTGTGGCAGGTCTGAAAATGAAGCTATGTCTCTTCTTTTGTAACTTCCATTATAACACCTTGATTCCTGCATGTGTGGTCTAATTGCTTCCTCCTCAGTATAAACTGAAATGGGATTTAACACAAAGTGTCAGGGACTGGCCCGAGCCAGGAGGGGTGGCGCAAGGGACAGAGGCATCCGGAGGTCACCCATGGACGCCAGAGGAGGTATTGCGAGCATGGGAGCAGGAAGAGGCAGCACCTAGGCTGTCGCCAGAGACAGGGAAGGAGGTGTGGAGAAGTGGGAGTGAAGAGGTGTCGCCACCTGTGCTGATGGAGGAAGAGCGGGTGGCGTGGGAGCCTATGGGAGGAGAGGAGAACATGGAGACGGAGGGAGAGCAAGGGGTCGAGGATGTAGCCGGAGCCTCTGCAACAACTTCCAGGGAGGATGAAAGTGAAAGGGATGAGGGCAACGCAGGGGCCGGCAGAGTCAAGAAGCGGAAAAGGAGGAGTGAGAGGAGGCGTTGGAGTTTTAAGAGGCTTTTATGCTGGGGGGAAAAGCGGAAACCCTTACTTGGAGAATCTGGTTCCTCGGAGGAGGATGATGAACTGTAAAGCTTGTCGGTGAAATAAACTTGTACATAAGTTAAACAGACTGTCGAGTCGCTTACTCTTGAGGAGGACACACACATCCCCCTCACACAAAGTTACCAGCAGTAAACAAAGAGTGAATGCTAATGCAGATATGCTCCAACATCTCTGTTGTACTTGCTGGTAATTGGGTAATTGCACTGATCAATTTAAATGGCCCCATTATAATATGTTAAACACAATTTAGCTACAATTGAAGCATCCAACAGTGGCTTTTGAGCATCCCAAGGCAATCAATATTGCAGCCGCATCCTATTCATATCTACTCAGAAGTAAACCTCTTTGAGTTCAATTCAGGGTTATTGTACTAACGGGGCCCTTGAAATAACTGTGAGGAACAGTATGATGCATGTGGATGTTGTAAAAGTACTTTATTTCATCCACATATTCTGTGTGGAGGCAATTACGATTGCTCAGTCACATTGAAATCAGGTCAACTTAAGCATGGCTAACTTACTGTGTTTGGACCAGTAGCCAAGGGTCATTTCTCTGGAATGGCTACAAACTTGTAATATAAGCTCCTTTACCCATCCACTGCCACCCCAAAGTCTTTTTTTTGTTTGTTTTCATAGGTTGATTGCTTCTTGCTTCTGTCATATAATGTGACATGATAGGCTTTGGATACACACAAGTCAGGAAGCAAGATAAGAACCTTATTGTCTGTCCATGATGAACATCAAAGCCCCATCCCTCTGTCCCCTAATTTATTCTCCATCAGAGAGAAATGAACAAAGCATGTGCACAGTCTGAGTCAATGAACAAGACAAATCTGTGGTGCTAAAGTTGACTTCCTCAATGAAAGAGGAATGTAACACCCTCTTTCCAACCTCCTCTTCCTAAGTACTCACACAAATACACCAGGTGATGCTTACCTCCTGTCTGACAGGAACCTAAAAAGGGGGTTCCTTTTCAGTTTATGCCTTCCCTCATCCCCAATAGCTAAGCAACCCTCTCCATATTTGAGCAGATCACACTTTGTTGTTGTTTGGCTATCTGTTCCCCCTTGAACACAACATAAAAAAATGGGGTGTTTATAAAAAAGTTCGTTCTTCTCTGCATGTTCTGAAGATTGCTGGCTTCTGGAGCCCCATGGTGGTTTCACATTAACTCAAGTTGTTCTGCTTGTAAGGGTTCTGTCTGCACTATACGTTTAAAAGCAGTATCATGCCACTTTGAACACTCACGGCTTCTCCCAAGGAATCCTGGAAACTGTTGTCCATTAAATATGCTGAGTATGGAAGAGAACCTCTTTCAGAGCTGCAATTCTCAGAGTGATTTAGCAGTCAATTCCTCTTCACAGGAAACTCTGAGGATTGTAACTCTGTGAGGGGAGTAGCAGGCTCCAAACAACTCCTGGTATCCTTAACAAACAAATATTTTCCAGGGTTCTTTGGGGAAAGCCATAAAGTTGTAAGAAATTGATTTAAATGTACATTGCAGATAGGGCCCTGGTCTGGAATATGATTTTATCCAGCTTGGAGTACTTACATGCAATGCATATAGGAAGCTACTATGTACCAAGTCAGACAATTTGTGCATCGATCCAGTTACAACTGGCACTGACTCTTTTAGGTCCTGGGGAGATTCTTTCCCACCAGTTGCCACCTTATCACCTGGGGACTGAACCTGGGGCTTTCTGCGTGCAAACGTTAGGCAGAACCTGCAAAGGAAAATACATTTTATAAGCATGATGAATAATGGACCTGAACTACAGATGGAATAATGAAAAGCGGTGGGTGGGAGGGTTTGGTGCTTTAGCTGATTGTGCTATGGAAGCCTCACACAGTCAGTCTTTTAAGCCTCGCTGCCAGGCTGGGCAGCGCAGCAGCTAATACCCAGCTGCCCACTGAGGCACTGCCTTCCAGGCAGGACATCCGAATGGCCCAATCAAAGTGGCATTCTTTGGGGACTGAGGGGAATTCCCCAACAATTGCTGGCAGACGGGTGTGCTCTGACTGCAGAGTGTGAGTGGCTGCAACCACACACACAACCTGTCATGGGGTGTCTGCCACTGAGCTATTGTCCCCTTAACCAGTGTTTAGATATATTATAAACGCAGAATCAGTTATCTGAAAAGGTGTTTTTTGTGTGGCCCAAATGTAAAATGAAATTCTGCACATGCCTCCAGCACTGAGACATACTGGGCATAAATGATTCTGGGCTTTTTTTAAATATGAGATGCTTATTCTCATCAAAACAGTTATTGGCCATTTTGAAACTACATGAACTACAAAGCCAGCAGCTTTCTAGGCAGACACAGGGAAGTTCTTTAATGTTATCCATTTACTTGCAATAAAACTCTTATGAAGCTCACTTTGAAACTCTCTTTGATCGGTATAGGACCAGACAACCTGACCAAGAGGCCTTTTGTTTTACCCTTTCTGTTTGGTTCAGTTTTCTCACAGTCCAGATCTAAAAGCTCTAATTCCTAGGTGTGCTCCTTTGGCAAGGGGAGCAATCTTATATTACAAAAGAAAATTATCCAGGGGCAAGGGTGCTATCACTGGGAGGCCCTGGGTGCTGAAGCACCCACAACATTTTCACTGTGGGTGCCCAGCTGGGTGACCCAATGCGGTGCATGCATGATGTCATACGGCATGCCAAGGTCCAACGGGGCCTGTGACACCTTCTGAAAGGCTGAGGGGAATTCCCCAACTGGCCTTTTAGAGGGTCCAGTGGGGCTCGTTGCAGCTGCAGCAGGGTCCGATAAGGCCCATTGAAACTTGTGACATCATGTGCACATCGCAGCGTGCTGTGTGACATCATGCATGCAACTTGTGTGACATGAGTCAGCGTAGTGTAGTGGTTAAGAGCGGTAGACTCGTAATCTGGTGAACCGGGTTCACATCTCCACTCCTCCACATGCAGCTGCTGGGTGACCTTGGGCTAGTCACACTTCTTTGAAGTCTCTCAGCCCCACTCACCTCACAGAGTGTTTGTTGTGGGGGAGGAGACTTCTTAAGGGGAGTGAAAGGCAGGATATCAAGTCCAAACTCTTCTTCTAATTCTTCTTCTTCTACTACTACTACCACTACTACTACTACTACTACTACCTCACTTGCCAAGCACCCAATGTGGGGCAGAACCCAGCACACCTGCCAGGGGGTACTGTTGTTGTTGTTGTTTAGTCGTTTAGTCATGTCCGACTCTTCGTGACCCCATGTTTGGCACCATCAGAGTAAGTGCAAAAAACATTAAGGGCTTGTGGGGGGGGGGAACCTCTTGGAAATAACCAAAAGCCCTCCCTTAGACTTTTTTGGAAACTGAGTAGCATTGCCACCCTGAAGGTTACGTAATAGTCCTACATTCCCAAAGATATCACAGCACGATTTTCACTCTTTCACATCATGACTTTTACTTCCCATGACTTCTGCACTTCTGCGAATCCATGAATAAAGCTCTTTAAAGTGTTTGCTACATAACATCCCCATACTACTCACAACTGCATTGTTAGCAATCATTAGACTCATACCAAATTGTGTTGTTCTTTTTAAATGTAATAATGGTGGATTTAAGCACCGTTTAGTATTTTCCATGGTTTTTTGTTTTGGTTGTTTTGAAATCCAGCCATTAAAATGTGCCTCCTTAAAAGCAACTACCTGCAATTCTACCCATGTTTTGTTGGAAGCAATTCTCACTCTGTTCAATGGTACTTACTCCCTAGTCAGCGAGTGTATTTAGGATAGCAGTCTTTTTTTAAAAAAAAACAACGATATGATGGGAGCGTTCCAATTTTTGCTCACTTTACCGGGTAATTTTAGCAATCACTTGTTTTCATGATGAGTAGAGATACTGGTTGACTTGTTGATATTTTTTACTTCATCTTGTTTCTCTGCTGAAGTTGTATATAGTCGCCTTTCTCATTTCTCCTAGTAATCCACCAGGATCTCTAAAAACACAAACAATGCTATTTCTTTCCATATCTTAGCAACATGTATAAATAATTTAGCAGGTTCTGAGCAAAATGCACTCCACACTTATTGACCCCTGTAGTAACCTCTCCTCTAGTGAGTTAAAGACTTTGTTTTCAAAAAACTAAGTATGCTGACGGAATTTCAGACAGGCATGAACAGAGATCATTTCCATATATACAAATAATTCTTCATGTAACCTTGGGGAAGACTAGCTACCTTTCAAATATTTGAAAAATGAAACTTGATAACGAATCAACTTGCTATTCTCATTCTTCCGCTCCACCTCTGTCCAGTCCATTTTGAATATCAATTTATTTATTTATTTGGTAGCTTGTTTGCAATTCTGCTTTGTTGCCTTTCATTTTGAGGAAATATAATTTCTTCATCCACACATTCAAGCTCCAGAGTCAAGATACTTTGCCTTGGATGTTTTGGCAGTTTAAATCGTGTGCAGTCATTGTATCTCGAGCATCGTTTATATTGCTATGCAAAGCTGAAGTAATAGTTTTACCAGACAACAAATTTGCAGTACGGTTTCTTCCTTATGCTGACTTGGATACAGACTTTGCTTCCACCAGTGGACAGCTAAGTGATTTTGACTGATTTTTGCCCTCTCCCTGAAGCCCCCCACCTCACCCAGCACCATCTTCCAGACTTTTCTGAAGGGTTAAGGTACACCAGTATGGGAGGTGGAGCTGGTGACTGAAGGGACACCAGGGAGAAATTGGCAAAAATCTCCTCATCTCCTCTGCCAGTAGGATCTTTCTACTGAACCAAAAGCTTTCCGTGGACTGAAAGAGTCTTTATGTCAAAGGAAGCTAACGTCTGGATCTAGCCCATTGTTATTTGAAGGGGTGAAAATGAGTAAGACTTAAAACATTAAATGAATCAAACAAACAAACAGTAGGATTAATGACCTCTTAAATATGTTTTAGGGGACGCGGGTGGCGCTGTGGGTTAAACCACAGAACCTAGGGCTTGCCAATCAGAAGGTCGGTGGTTTGAATCCCCGCGACGGGGTGAGCTCATCAAAGTGCAAGTAGATAAATAGGTACCGCTCCGGTGGGAAGGTAAACGGCATTTTCGTGCGCTGCTCTGGTTTCACCAGAAGTGGCTTAGCCATGCTGGCCACATGACCTGGAAGCTGTACACCAGCTCCCTTGGCCAGTAAAGCGAGATGAGCACCGCAACCCCAGAGTCATCCGAGACTGGACCTAATGGTCAGGGGTACCTTTACCTTTACCTTTAAATATGTTTTATGCTTCCCAACATTTTCTCACATGGTGAAATAGGGGTCCGTGCATGGCAGTGGTACCGAGATGTACATGGGGAAAAGCTAAGCTACCCTGATGTTGGATCCATGCATCATGTGCAAAGCTGCCCTAACAATCAGATTACAAATAGATTAAGAAGGTTATTAATCTTAATGGACACTTCTGTTATGCTTTGAGGTATATACCTAAACTTGCAATGTGTGAATGCAACAGATTTTTGCAAACCTATGTATCACACAGATACTCTTGAAAGAAGTAATGATCTGCTGCATCCTTCTCCTGGCTTCCAGTCGGTGGCAATCCCATTATTGCTGCCTTACAATGTGTGAAGCTATTCTAATTTATGTAAATGGGGGGTGGGGACATGAATTCCCAAACCCTTTATGTTCTGTGGTAACGTTTGATAGTTATATTTCAAAACCGGCATAATTTAATAGATTGCATCCATGTCTTTAAAAATAAATATGATCAGAGACCTAGCTTGAATAGTCTGAGGCAAATGTCTAAGCAACCTCTGTCCCTCATCTATATTATTCAGAAAACAATCAGTTATCTAAGAAGGTTAGTGTAAAAATCAATAAGACAACACTCACAATATATTTTGCACATAAGAAACATGATAGAAGTCATAAATAAGAATGGGTAGATCAGTGATTCACATCATATTCCGTATGCCTCACATCTGAAATTGTCTAGCGGCAATGCTATTTTGCAAAGCTAAAATAAATTTCATTATTTTGGGGGTGAAATTATGATGCTATCCTACTATTTATGCCCGCCCCTCCCTTTATCTTGGTATTTGTTGTTTTTATTAAAGATACATTATTCAGCTTTGCCTGCACCATACATTTATATATAATCCTGGAAAGGGCATTGCTCTAAAATTTTTATACCTAAAGATCGCAGTGAGAGATTTGATTGATTAGTTAATACTATCTGCTATTTGAAGCACTAACCCTGAAGGCAATAAATAAAACATATGGTATTAAAACTATACCGCATAGTTAATACAGGCTCACTTGTGTCAAAGCATTCATTGCCAGTGAAATTTTACTAATGGATCTGAACAGTACCCATCAGTGTGATTTCACTGGCAACTAAAAGCCGTTTTCTTTATTCTGGTCTTGAGGATAACTGAGTCATACGGGTCTTTAATCTTCTGCTGGAGTGAGATGTCTAAACTTCAATATGTCTTTGAAATAAGTGGCAGTGTCTCGTGTGTGTGTGTGTGTGTGTGTGTGTGTGTGTACAGAAAGAAATCTTCTAAGGTCAGGGTTGATTTTGTATTTCTAGATCAATATTAAAGATAATCATATAGTGCCTCTGAGTTGTGCCACATCTGACCTTGAAGCACTAGATTATTGTTCAATAAGAGTCAGAAATGTTTAATCTCCTCATGATGGGTTTGCCTAATTTTAAAATATATACAGGTGCAGCCACATTGGCTTCATCTGTAACTAGAGCGGAGGCACAAAGGGTAAACAAAAGTGACAGGATAGGAAAGCCCTCATGAATCGAACTCAAGGTCTCCATATGAATCATAGAATCATAGAATCATAGAATCATAGAGTTGGAAGAGACCACAAGGGCCATCCAGTCCAACCCCCTGCCAAGCAGGAAACACCATCAAAGCATTCCTGACAGGTGGCTGTCAAGCCTCTGCTTAAAGACCTCCAAAGAAGGAGACTCCACCACACTCCTTGGCAGCAAATTCCACTGTCGAACAGCTCTTACTGTCAAGAAATTCTTCCTAATGTTTAGGTGGAATCTTCTTTCTTGTAGTTTGAATCCATTGCTCCGTGTCCGCTTCTCTGGAGCAGCAGAAAACAACCTTTCTCCCTCCTCTATATGACATCCTTTTATATATTTGAACATGGCTATCATATCACCCCTTAACCTTCTCTTCTCCAGGCTAAACATACCCAGCTCCCTAAGCCGTTCCTCATAAGGCATCGTTTCCAGGCCTTTGACCATTTTGGTTGCCCTCCTCTGGACACGTTCCAGCTTGTCAATATCCTTCTTGAACTGTGGTGCCCAGAACTGGACACAGTATTCCAGGTGAGGTCTGACCAGAGCGGAATACAGTGGTACTATTACTTCCCTTGATATGGACCTTAATGGCTCTCGCTGATGCTTTTAACTGTGGTGTTAACCAATATACTGTATATACAATTTCTTTTCTGCTTATTGCGTGGCAAAGAGAAAGGAAATGGGAGTTATCCAAGTCTGAACTGAAATCATAGCAAAAGCACATATTTGTTACATACCGTATTTTTCCATATATAAGACACCCCCATGTATAAGATGCCCCCTATTTTGGGGGACTCCAAATTAAGAAAACACCCCTCAGCACTACTCTTGTATAAGATGAGCCCCAATTTTAAACATATTTTTTTGGTGAAAAAAACACAACCCAGTCTTATACATAGAAAAATACGGTATGTTTTCTTAGGGTTTAAGAAGAAGAAAAAGATCAGTTGGAGTACATTTGTATTTAGTCTAGTAAATTAAGCTTAAATTCTGCAACAACAACAAAAAGATACTTAGAAAACCTCTGTAAGACTGGTCTAATTGTGTGACACATCAGTTGAACTCCTGCTGTCCCACATTAAATCTCTGATATGCTTTTGCATGCTGCAGGCTGCGTTGGGGGCCAAGTTCCAAAGTTACAATTACATGACTGAATGAGATTTCTGTTCAAGCTACCACCACCCTTTGGAAACTGTTGCTGTCTTTATGAAGACTGTTTTGTCCTCTTTCCAAATTGGGATTTTGAGTCCTGACATGGAATTTCAAAATTTCATTTGGATTTAGCTCTAGGTGAAAATTTGAACACAACCTACAGCTGTGTGCCACAAGAAGTCGTACCGAAATTCTTTGGGCTTCTCTGAAGAATCTTCCAGTGTTTTGCCTCAGGATAGGGCTTGCTGATCAGAAGGTCGGCGGTTTGAATCCCTGCGATGGGGTGAGCTCCCATTGCTTGGTCCCATCTCCTGCCCACCTAGCAGCTCGAAAGCACATCAAAGTGCAAGTAGATAAATAGGAACCGCTCTGGCGGGAAGGTAAATGGCGTTTCCGTGCGCTGCTCTGGTTCGCCAGAAGCGGCTTTGTCATGCTGGCCACATGACCTGGAAGCTGTACGCCGGCTCTCGGCCAATAAAGCGAGATGAGCGCCGCAACCCCAGAGTTGGACACGGCTGGACCTAATGGTCAGGGGTCCCTTTACCTTTAGCTCCCTCACAGTTGTTTTAAATTGCAGAAATGACAATTCATGTACACGACGACAGCAGCAAGGATACTATTGGCCCAGAGATGGAAACAATATAAAGTTCCAACCAGAGAGGAGTGACTGATGAAGATGATGGACTGTGCTGAAATGGCGAAACTGACTGGGAAAATCGGAAACCAGAAAGAGAAGAATTTCAAGAAGGAATGTGAAAAATTTATAGTGTACTTAAGAGAACACTGTAAAACACTAAAAAAACTTTGGGTAATGCTTGTACGAAAAACTTTGGAAAAATGGATTATTATTATTTTTAACAAATTAGAGAAATTAGGATAAGGAGATGAAAAAAAGATTGATAATGGCAACCACGGAAGGGCGGAGGGAAGTCAAAGGATTCAGAGAATCCTAAATGAAGAGGTGAAGGATATGTTTGAATTTAAATTTGCTATGTAAAACTTAACAAAAAATACATTTAAATAAATAAACAAATTGTTTTCTATGTGAAATTCAGTGGTCATGTAATGGTATCCCTTGCCCTGAAAGAAGACTCTTTGATTCAGTAGCTGCTTCTATCAGAGGAGCAGGGAGGGAGCCCCCACCCCACCTCCCATACTGCTCCAAAGGGTTCCCATATCCTCTACAACAGGTTTTGGAGGGAGGAAATGGTGAAGATCCCCTCCCTCTCCATTGTCGTAATGGAAGTATCACTGGGTTCAAATAGGCTTCCATGAGCAGGAAAGGTATCATTGCATACAACCCAGTGTTACTGAAGAAAGAACCATAAGGCACAAATTGTTGCTGAATTTTGTTTTACTGTAGAACATAACATTGTGCTTGTACCTTTTCACATTTACCTGGAGGTAATTCAGTGGAATCACTTCTCTGTAGACACACTAAAGGGTTATGTGAAGACCCATTTATTTCCATTGGTCTTACTCCCAGGCAAGTGTGAGTAGAGTTTCAGCCTGAAACTCACATTCTGTGCATCTCATTGGGAAACTTCCAACTCTAAGCTTGAGTGTGCAAATACACAGGGGGTGCTATATTTGGAAAGAATTAAATTCACGCTGAATACAGTAATTTGATTAGCTTAATGTTTTTATATTAGTGTATATTAATTCCATTTTAGATTATATTAAAAACATACTTGTCTAATTTGTCTGATGGCATTTAGTTATAGAATTTGGAAGAATGTCTGCCTTTAAAAAGCAGCATATTCTAAGTTATCCTTAGGCTTGTTCTAGCATTGTAACCAGCTTGACAGTTCTCCAACAGCATTCTTCTATTAGGGAAATAGAAAGACAAGAAATCTCATAAGAAACCTGTTATATTGGTTTTATTGAGTTATCAAGTGCATAAATGCACAGACATTAAAAAATGATGATGACAACTCCATATGAAATAGGGCCATTATAAGCAACGTACAGTATAACTTATGGGGGGAAATAAATAAATTTCTTCAGATACAAATGCAGAACTAATATAGTTTATTATCAGAGAAAAAGGTTCTTTGACTGAATATAGGTGCACTTCTAAAACTGAAAAAAGAGATTCCTGTAACATTAATATTTCTGATTTATTTTTTTAAAAACCTCTATAATAATTAATAATAATAATAATAATAATAATAATAATAATAATAATAATAATAATAATTTATTATTTGTACCCCGCCCATCTGGCTGGGTCTCCCCAGCCACTCTGGGCGGCTTCCAACAAATATTAAAAAACAATACATTAACATGTTACAGATTAAAAACTTCCCTAAACAGGGCTGCCTTCAAGTATTTCCTAAATGTCATGTAGCTGTTGATCGCTTTGACCTCTGATGGGAGGGCGTTCCACAGGGCGGGCGCCACTACCGAGAAGGCCCTCTGCCTGGTTCCCTGTAGCTTTGCTTCTCGCAGTGAAGGAACCGCCAGAAGGCCCTCAGCGCTGGACCTCAGTGTCCGGGCTGAACGGTGGGGGTGGAGACGCTCCTTCAGGTATACAGGACTGAGGCTTCTATAATCTGGCGAGCCAGCATCGCAATGTACAATATGGTGCACTTCTAATCAAAATAGATAATGGGGAGGGGAAGGGGAACAGAGCTGAAAAAAGGCACAGCCAAATCTATTCACAGCAATATAAAGAGAATAAACCAAGCTACAAAGTGGTCAACAGAGTTCTACTGGCATTCTCTCTCCCTGGTTTTGCTCTGAGAACAATATATGTTAGGAGCTGTTGGTGTTCTATCTGTCGGCTTTTTCTCCTGCATTAACTAGACCAACCTGAATCATTTCCCACATATCATGAACTTCAATAGGTCCTTCCTGCCATGGTTACTTGTGTACTTCCTTTCTCCCTTCTCAATATTGCTTCAACTTCAAGTGATTTTTGGAAAGGCTGATGAATAGAGTTTTGAACGGAGCTACCTGAAATTTACCATAGTATAACACTATCTAAAACAGAGGATCATGGCATTATTTTTGAGGCGCGTAATATCTATCTACTTGCAAGTAGAAGCTTGTTACAATATTCTTTGTGCTCAAAATGTTCAGATTTTGCATTATACATCTTTAATGCTCATGAGGATCACTGTGATATAATAGCTTTAGTTGCTGCAAGTGTCAACAGTGAACACAAAGTAGGTCAGTTAGATAATATCATACCTTTGCTCTCTCTTACCAAGTACCTTGGTTCTATCTGACTGTTCCCTTGAGAGATTTGAGTAAATTTGAGTAAATCGTGAGTATTTGAAGCCTAACTATGGGTTAACTGGGAATAGGTATTTCTAGGAAATTTCTGAAATATGAGGGAAAAGGAAAACTTGACTTGCTCTTCTTATCAACCTCACTTTTTCATTACAATAATTTCTACTAGTTTAATGTTATGCCACCAAATGATACATCCTCATCAAAGCTATTCATTTTTGGAATGGAAAAGAGCCCACTTTATTATGCTAACGTTTCCAGCACCTTACTAGAAAAGAAATTGCATTCTCCTTACAAGTTTGGGGATCAATGCTCCCTATCACTCCATGTTTGGTAGTTTGGCAGGCCTTCTCTGCCCTGTGGGGAAGGTTTTTGGTTCAGGGATCAAAAGAGCATGCAGGAGATAGGAAAGGGAGTCAAGAAGAATTGGGGTGCTTACTTTCGACGGCTTCACTCACAAAGGATCATAGGAACGTGCAAGCCCACTCACCACGACAAGGCAATGATCCAGCGGGTGGGATCTTGAGTGTAAGTCACCCTGGGAATGTTTTTGGCTGAACAACAGGGTAGAACTTTCAGAAGACATGTGAAGGCAGCTCCGTATTGGAAGTTTTAAATGTTTGATGTTTTGCTTTTTTAATTATTACAGTCGTACCTTGGAAGTTGAACGGAATCTGTTCTGGAAGTCCGTTCAACTTCCAAAACATTCAGAAACCAAGCCACAGCTTCCGATTGGCTGCAGGAAGCTCCTGCAGCCAATCGGAAGCCATGGAAGCCGTGACGGACATTCGGGTTCCAAAGAACATTCGCAAACTAGAACAATCCCTTCCGGGGTTGCAGAATTCAGGAGCCAAAACGTTTGACTAGCAAGGCATTGGACTTCCGAGGTACAACTGTATTATTATATTCTGATGGAATGCCACCTAGAGTGGCTGGGGCAACCCAGTCAGATGGGCAACATTATTAATTACTACTGCTACTGCTACAAGTGAAATGATAGATAGATGATAGATGATAGATAGATAGATAGATAGATAGATAGATGATAGATAGATGATATAGATAGATAGAAAGATAGATGATAGATGATAGATAGATAGATATAGATGAGAGAGAGAGAGATGATAGATGATAGATAGATAGATAGATAGATAGATAGATAGATAGATAGATAGATAGAGATAGATGCTCCCCTGAGCACAGGACAGTTAACTCTGCATCTCTATTCCCTCCACTGGAATTTTTGCACCAAATGGATGTGCTTTCACCCCTTCTCCCTCTTTCATTAGTATACAGTACTGCTTCCCCCCCTTTAAAAGCTTATTTTTAGTATTTTGGGTTATGACTGTATTAGGTGAAATACACCCTTGAATTTCTGCGTATATGTGGCACCACATTAATTAATTTGAAACTGAATATCTTTTCCACCCCGCCTGCAATAAATAAATGCTTTTCTATTTCAAATTGCATTCTTGGTATGGATGTGAATTTCCGGGTTCTGTAAATTTTAGACACATTCTCATGGTAACACAAAATTGATTCGCACAAAAGATCCGCATCTCAGACAAGCACAGGTACCTGGAAGTACATGGATACGCATGTTTCCAGACACATGTAATGTAAGGCGGCTTCTGTGTGTTATGCTGCACTAGCACAGTGCCAGGACTTTGCACATTATTTATTTACTATAGATATTTATAAACCATATTTCTGGATCACATCCACCCAAGGCAGAGAACAGCAGTGCAGCAATAAAAATGCAATGATATAGTACAGGATTGTATATATTGCAATATTAATATAATAATAAAACTTTAAAATGGAAAAAGTACAAAAAACTAACAATAATCTAACAATATTTCTGAATTTCTCTTCCCTTAAATGTGAATCAAGCACCAACATTGTTACATTTTCAATGTTTGTTAAAACTTTTGCTTTCCCTAAGCCTTCCCAAATTACCCTAGTTTACCTCTGATGTTTTAATTCTTGTTGATTTTTTACATTTTAAAACTTTTATGATTGGCTATATATTTTATGTATTCTTACTATTTGGGTATTCTGTAAGTGGTATACATTCTAAAAATAATAATAATACATTCCGCTAGTATAAAGCTAATTCCAAAACTACAGCAGTGGTAAAGCAGTAAAATAGGGGCATGTACAAAATCCACATGAATTAATAGCCATTTAAAACAGATAGGCTTAAAACCTTTTTGAAAACTATGGGTGAAAGGGCCAACTGTACAGACTGGCGGAGGAAGAGTGGGGTGCCATCGCTGTTGCCCCCCGCCTGTGCTGGGTGCCCCGCCCCTGCAGGCGGTGTGCCCCGCCCCCAGGATGCTCACCAGCCCAGCCCCTGTCTGCTCTCTGCCCCCAGGTGCTGGAGCATGAAGCTCCGCCACTGACCATACATATCTCAGTAAGGAAATTAGGTAAGGTGGATACTATGATTGAGAAGGTTCAATCTCCAGAGCTCACCAAACTAATTGATCTTACTGGTGGGTCAATGAAGAGGTTGTCTAATGCCAACCATAAAACATGAGCACGTTCAGATGTTATCAAAGTCAGAGATCTTTAAGATCAGCAACATTATGTTAGCACAGAGCTCTTTGCCCTAGTGCTGCCTGTTTCTTCGACTTGCATAACAGATCACAGACTGGTCTAAAAATACATAAATAAACCATTACTAATGGGAGACACTGTGACATTTTGATTTATCACTGGTCCAGTTACAGTCAGTGTAACAGCATCATTAGATGAAAAGGCTGTCTAATGACTACCACAGGACAAAGAGCAGATTCAATAGCTGCTTCTTAGGAGGAGACTCAACCTGACATGAGCATCTCTAACTGAACTCTTATTAAACGCCAGAGCAGCAGCTTTTGAATGGCCGCCTAGATTTCATTCTTAAGTGTGCATAGTTAAAAGTCATTCTTGCCACAATGCAATGAGGTCATGTCAACGTGGTTGAGTTTGAGGCAGAAGATATTCTCTCACCATGGATATTTTTTCACCGTCCACTCTCCCAGTAATGCATTTATCACATAATATGCAACACACACAGGGACCAGGTGGCGCTGTGGGTTAAACCACAGGCTTGCTGATCAGAAGGTCAGCGGTTTGAATCCCTGCGATGGGGTGAGCTCCCGTTGCTCGGTCCCAGCTCCTGCCCACCTAGCAGTTTGAAAGCATGTTAAAGTGCAAGTAGATAAATAGGGACCGCTCCAGTGGGAAGGTAAACGGCGTTTCCGTGCGCTGCTCTGGTTCGCCAGAAGCAGCTTTGTCATGCTGGCCACATGACCCGGAGGCTGTCTTCGGACAAACGCCGGCTCCCTCGGCCTATAGAGCGAGATGAGCACGCAACCCCAGAGTCGGACACGACTGGACCTGATGGTCAGGGGTCCCTTTACCTTTACCTATGCAACACACACACACACACACACACACACACACACACACACACACACACAGGAACTTCCATCCTATCAGCTATCTACTGTTTTACAATGATATTTCAGTGCATTTTAAAAGGAGGGGGGAAAGAACAGGACCCAAAGATGTTGTCCAGTTGGCAAACTAAAAGTACTTCAAACTTTGTAAACACAGAAGATCTTGTAAAGTCCTTGGAGCTGAATGGGAACGATGAAATAGTTCCTTCTCCCTAGCTAGTGACATATCTATGTCTTTTTTTAAGGAGAAGCAACAAACCAGTGTGGCATATTTTCATCTTCAAGTCACAACACTTACCAGAAACAAGCAACAAGGCTCTCAAATTACATTTAAGCTGAGAAAAGTGTAATCTAACTATCAAAGGAATTGTACTCTAAAGTGCTCCAAATACTGCAAACACAGACTGGATATAATCTCTCCTGACTAGATTTAAAGAAGAGCAGCAGTGTTAAAAATAGTCAGTTCCCACCCACCACCCCCAAAATACAGGCAGCATCTGACAACTGTCTCTAAGGTGCCTTGCTGCATTAAGAGAACACACTATGGCTGTTGTCTCTGTATGTTGCCCTTCCAGATGCCCAATCCTTAGTTTTAAAATATGCTTATTATACAGCCCAGAGCTCCTTGGCAAAGGTTACATAATGTTTTATTTCAGTCTGTATTTTATTTTTTAACACAAGATTGCCAGCGCTTACAAATTAATCACACCTGGATTCTGCTTTCAGAGATTGCATCTCTATTAGGACTATAATTGGAAGCACAATCTTATTCATGTTTACTCAGAAGTAAGGCCTATTGAATTTAGCAGGAAATAAATCTCATGCCATCCTGACAGTGTTGTTCGATCACGGCAAGCATTTTGGCTTTCCAGGCAGAATGATCTCCCTCTCCTCCCCTGTGTGCTGTACTGGAGGTTTCGCTGACTCCCCCGGAGCCAATTTTGTGGGTGTTGGGCACACAAGGCAAGGAAATAGGGGAAACCCCTGTTGTGCAAGCCAAAGTTCTTGTGCAGAGCTACTGCTGACTAGTTACATCCTACCCAATGGGACTTCTGATTAAAAATAGAAAGGATTGCAGTGCAAAACTTGCAAATTAGGCTGATTTTCTCTTGTCATTCAGATAGATAGATCATAGCTGTCAACCCTCCCTTTTTTTGCGGGAAACTCCCTTATTCCAATGCCATTTCCTGCTGCTATCCCGGATTGTTGATATCCCTTAAATTTCCCAGATTTCAAAGGAAGCAGCTCCTCTCCCTCCCTGCCGGCCAGGGAGGCTCCTCAGCTGCGTCGCTCAGCTGCCAATAAGGAGTCTGAGACTGACTGGGGGCGGAGCTTGCATGCCTTGTGCAGCCAGACCCTCACGCCCAACCAGACAGACAGCCTGCCTGCCGTCTACGCGCTCGCTCTTTCGCTCACCCGTTCGCATACAGCCTCTGGAGTGCAGGGTGGCGAGGCTACTTGGTGCCATTGCACCGCCCTCGCGGCTCCCTTATTTTCAAATCCAAAAGTTGACAGCTATGTACATAGATAGATAGATCAATAGATAGATAGATAGATAGATAGATAGATAGATAGATAGATATCATAGATAAATATGAATACCAGCAATGGGGCATGAGGATGATAAGCAGTCCTCATTGGACAGAGATGGGGTGCAGCCAAGACAGGGGAGCTTGGGTTTGGCAGGAATGCCAACCCATAACTCCCCCAGCTTCAACACTGCCCTGCTTTATCTCCATCCTGGAGCAGCCACTCTACTCCCACCTCAGCCTTTAATTTACACCATTAAAAACAATATCCATGATGTGCCAGCCGCCTCCACTCAGCTGAGATGCTTCTATAGTCATAGAATCATAGAACTGTAGAGCTGGAAGGGACTACAAGGGTCACCCAGTCCAACACACCTGCAATGCAGGAATCTTTTGCCCAGTGTGGGGCTCAAACCTACAACCCTGAGATGAAGAGTCTCATGCTCTACTGGCTGAGCTATCCTAGCAGTCATGTATATGGAGTAGAAGAAGATGCAGGCACAATGACTTACCTGGAGAACATTGGAAGCTGCTTTATATACTGAGTCGGATACAACTCCATATACCAGAATCTACCTGGTTCACCATTGTGTGCAACTATCAATAGATTGAGATAGAAGTCTTTCCTATCCCTATCTGGGAATGCCATAGATTGATCCTGGGACTTTTTGCATGCAAGGCAAGCACCCTACTTCTGAGCTGAAGCAGTTTCACCTTCAAGTAGCTCTGTGGAACCTAATTCTAATTTAGGCTACATTACAGTACCCATAAGGCATAGATCTCCCAAGTGTCAAATTACCCTCTCTCTTTTTGTACCAATTTCGCAATGAGTTATACGTATATGTCTAAGTCCAAGTGCCTTAACATTGCTGTGAGTCATGCTGTCTTGAGCTGAGCAAAGTGGAGAGCTGGCTCTCTGCCAAGGGTTTCTATAGGTTGACTATTGGTGGAGGACAATGTATATAAATAAGCAGTTGGCTTTTCCAAGCATTTCAGATATAAGACACACCCACCTGTAGTGGGCAGAAACTAAGGCTGCATGCACAGTGTACCTGTTTAAAGCACAGCATTCTTTTTTTTAAAACATATTCCTTCCCTCAAAGGACTCTAGGCACTGCAGTCTACCCTAGCAATCCTTCATGAACTACAGTGCCCAGAATTCTTTGAGGGTGTGTGTGCTTTGGAATGTGCTTTAAAGGTACAGTGTGTATGTAGCCTGTTTCAGCAGTAAAGTGAGGGTAAAATTAGGGGTTGGTGGGATACAAATGGCTCGCAAGGCCCCAAAGGTACCTTCCTTTTTGTTTCCACATCATAAAATTTGCAGCTGCTGCAATGATCACAGCTGTTTTCATCCGTCTGTGCTGCATCAGGTAAATCAGTACCAGAAGAACTGTCCTGATGTCAATGGGAGGATGTGCCTGTGGCTTCCAGCATTCTTCTGTAGTGTCACCAAGATGCCTATAGGAAGTTGCCTCATACAGAGTCAGACCATTGCTCCATCTAGCTCAGCATTGTCTAGGATGACTCGCAGCAGCAGTCCAGGATTTCAGGTGGGAATCTCTCCCAGATGCTGGGGATTGAAACTGGAATTCCAACAGACTCTCCTTCTCTTTCAGTGCTGAGCGGCAGATCGCTGCTGGAAAATTGGGAAGTTTCTCAGGCCTCCATAAAAAATATCAGCACACCAAGCAAAAAGGGACCAGCTTGTAGTCTGCAAAGAAAAAGGCATAATTTAAGTTTAAGTTCATCTCAACCAGAAACCTGATGAAAATGTGTGCCAATTAAGTTTGTCACATTAAGTTTGATATGGATTTCTCTTTTAGAATAAGGTGGTTTTAATTTGGGAGTTAGGGCTGAGTCTATACGACTCATTTACCAACTTAATATGAATGTATGGAACTTAGGGATCTGCCCCATTCCATTGGACCATGGGGCCACCTGTTCAGTATTCACAATGATTAGAGAAGCTCTCTGCAAGTCTCAGACAGGGGTGTTTCCCAGCCCTACAAAAGATGTCAAGGATTGAACCCAGGATGTGGCCCTTCCCGAATCTGTAATTTAATTTTTACATTTGAAAATAAACAGCTTATTAAAAAGTAAACCCAGTTCTTTCTCCTCCAATTAACTGTCCCAAATCTCCTGTTGTTCAGAAATGGCAGACAACAAAATCTTAGAATCAAGGACCTCAGAAATTCAGAAGAGCCCAGTTGGATTAAAGCAAAGGCCTATCTAGTCCAACATTCCGCTCTCACAGTGAGTGGCCAGCCAGGTGTTGATGGGAAGCCGACAGGCAGGGCAGAACCATGACAAATGTGATATGTAGTCCTTTTATCTGAGTTCTAAATATATTCACTTTGAAGTGTTTCTCTCTCAGAAACCTGCCCATACTGGACCTGCTATTCCATGGGGCTATACCATGTCACTTGTATGTGTTAATATAAAACAAACAAACAAATAAATAAATATTGCGACCACATGAAGAAGAGGAAGAGGAATAGGAAGAGTTTGGATTTGATATCCCACTTTATCACTACCCTAAGGAGTCTCAAAGTGGCTAACATTCTCCTTTCCCTTCCTCCCCCACAACAAACACTCTGTGATTTGAGTGGGGCTGAGAGACTTCAGAGAAGTGTGACTAGCCCAAGGTCACCCAGCACCTGCATGTGGAGGAGCGGGGAATCAAACCCGTTTCACCAGATTATGAGTCCACCGCTCTTAACCACTACACCACTCTGGCTCTGTACTGCAGATACTGATTTCAGTGCCACTTAGACATGTGGGGGCCAAACCACAAACTGAATAAGATGTCATCTTTAAAGACCACCAAGCCATGGAGCATAGCACTAGAAGCATGCTTCCCCCGATTAGGCATTTTGCAAATGACAAGATGGTACACCCCATTCCATGTGCTGAAACTGTAATTGAATTCTACTCCATATTGATCCAGAGCAGAACTCCAATATATAGTTAGTAGAGTAAAAACTTAAACACGTTGCAGGATTCCCCCAAAAAATAGACCAGAGGCAATTGTATTTTAACCAACAGAGTTTACTGCTGCTACTGAAGGTAAATGAGCATAATGGTCAAAAATCCAATACATTCAGAATTGGCACTGTCCATAAGAAATCCAGTTGCAGCAGACTTCGAAGGCAAGCCAGAGCAAGTAGATAAATGGGTACTGCTGCGGTGGGAAGGTAAATGGTGTTTCCGTGCGCTCTGGCACTTATCACTGTCCTCTGTGGGCCAGTAGCAGTTTAGTCATGCTGGCCACATGACCCAGAAAACTGTCTGTGGACAAACGCCGGCTCCCTCAGCTTGAAAGCGAGATGAGCACTGCAACCCCATAGTTGCCTTTGATTGAACTTAACCGTCCAGGGGTCCTTTACCTTTACCTAAACTTACAATAACTTATAGTAAGTCTAAACATGAACACTATAGCATCCTATGTGCAGAACACCACACCAGAAGGAAAAGAGATAGAAAGAGAAAGTGAAACCCAGGCTCCTTCTGGCCCTACTTTTATAGTCAGCATGACCTTGACAGAAAGAGATAAAGAGAACCAGTTCAAACCAGCTTCTCTGAAGGTATAACTCAAACATCATGAACCTTCTGCTTGTTTCTTTCACACAGAGAATCTTCCAGAACCCTCTTGAATTAGGTAGAATAGGAAAAAGCTCCACGCATCGGGTCAATACTTTCTGCACTAAGAAATGCAAACTGACAGAAGCAACCCAGACTGGCATATGGAGCTTACTTCAACATTGGCAATGGTACAGTAGCAAGGTATCTTAGGGGGTGGTGGGCAGGCCTATTTCCCATCACATCTCTATGCTCCCACACCTTGCCACTGCTCCCCAGCATACATTGCCCAAGGCAGCTGTTTCATGCTGCCTAATGTCATGGATGGTCCTATTTCCTATGAGTGCACACGCTATAAGGAGGATAGCTATGTTGATGTAATTTGTGAGGTTACCAGAATACAGGAAGTGCTGTCCACCTTTTCTCCACACAGCCAGTTCTCTAGAACTGAATGATCTAATGGGTGCATTTAAATGTATTACAAGGCATTCATTTTCACAGTGGAAACACCTTTACTAAAATTTAAATAAATTCAAGCGAATGGCTTAATTAGAAGCAATGTCCAGTAAAGCATCCAGTAGGGAAGCTAATTACTCGATTGTCAAATGGAATAACAATAATTTCCCTTACAGTGAAAGCTCTCCCACTGTAATTAGGTTATGTCATACTTTGCGCTGAAGGGAATATTAAAAAACACAAGAGTAGCCAGTTCCATCCACTGTTTAATTTCTATTTATAGACTTATGCTAAATTGCTGCCTCTGCGATACAGCTGGAACATCAATAACCAGAACAACAACAGCTCTTCTGTTGGTCAATTAAGTTTGCTATGTGGAAATTAATGTAAATATGAATCTTGCAAGTACTTTTTTGTTGACTAATCATTTGTAGTGAAATACCAAAAAAATGTATGAACACATGAAATATTCAGAAGAGAAGGCTCAGAAGAAATGGGTTTTAACATGTAATCTTAATGAATTAAAAAGCATGTATTTATGTAATATCCAGAGCTGCAACACTGCTTATACTCAATGAACATTTTGCCATTGACTTTGATAGTAGCAGAAACACACCCGAGGTTGGTATTCCTTTTCGGGTGGGGAGACTTTTTCTTTCTTTCTCCAAATACCAATTTAATGCTCTACCAACTAATCCAATGACTTGATTTCACAGGGGTTTACAATGAACGATAGAATGCCCCCCTCAAAATCAGTATAAGATTAATAAGAATCAAAACTTTAACCTGTAGTGCTAAAACTCCACCTGATATAGTTCATCCAATAGAAACAATCCCAACTCTGCCAAAAGGTATATTAAACAAAAACAAAAAATTGTGTGTGTTTTCTGAAGGACAGAAGGCATTCACCAATTAAATAAAAGCATAAGAAAAACCTGCTAATGGTCCTTACAGCCCAGCACTTTGCTCTCCCTATGGCCAACCAAATGGCCATGGGAGCCCAGGAAGTAGACTGGCATGTAGCAGCACCTCCTTACTTGCAATTCACAGCAGCCAGCATCTGAGGTAAACTGTCTCTAAGAGCAGAGGCACAACATAGCCATTGTGCCTAGCAGCCATTGATAGATGGGCCCAACTTATACATGCTCATCAATTTGAATGGGTCTACTCTGAGTAAAATTTTGTTGCATGCCACCTAGTGTGGCCTGCTTTTCATGCTGTTTGCCTCATTTGAGTGAGGCCATGTCAACTATAAAGGTGCCACCACAAATAAGGTCCTCATAATGTTCCATTGTACTTCAGATTATGTGGACAACAATCAGCGGTCTGATTGTGGGTTTCGTTGTGGATTAGAAAGTCAAAGCCAGCTTTCTGTTGCCGTGTTATCAAAATGCATGTGACCTGCACATGCACAGAGAACCATTACCCCCCCCCCAACTCTGAATGTATTACTCGGCCATCATTAGTCTTTGGGCAAAGATTTGCTGCTCCAAGCATCCCCACAGTTACTGAACAATAGATCTCTCTGCAGTGGAGACTGGCTGAGAGAAACAAGTAGGCAGGCTTCATCAATATGTTATATGCCAACAGCCACACTACCAGTGTGTGAGATGGAAAAAGTAAGGTGGAACCACTATCTTCACCAAGAATCTACAGTGGTAGAACTGTGCTGTTTCCAGGTAGGGTAATCACAGGAGAAATCAAAGATCAGGCTATTCAGTCAAACGAAAAAGCAGCAGGGTGGCATGAAGCCCATCAAAGTGGTGAGCAAACAGTAAACACACCGTCCAGCAAACTCCTGTCAATGTTTTAGCATCTGTCCTTCCACTTGATTCAGTCTGTGAGACCAGGTCATATTCTCAGTTGCTGAGCAAGACTGCATCTCCACATTATTGCCCTGGTTTTTGCAGCAGACCATGAAGAAGACATTTCATCATCCGTGTGTTATCCCAGAGGAATATTGCAAGCATATAATCTTATAAAGACAGATGGTTGCTAACCATAACAGGAAAGCGTTCTTTCCCTCCCCCTCACCCCCCCCACTACATTTCAATCCATTATGTGTGGGTGGTACGGTGTTTGAAGGCTTCACTAACTTCAGAATATTCATGAGCGATTGCTCAGGTGTTCTTGTTTGCAGTCCATTTTAAGGACGTGGACCAGTTCTGCATTCCTTTCACTATGGTTTAGTAAGGGAATAGCTATCTCTCTACCAGCTTTCAAGAAATTAACCACATAATGCACTTTAGTACTACTCATTTAACTTTATTGATCTCTGTAAAAAAAACCAAACAACAGCTGGATTTTGTGTGGGGTTGACAACTGACAGGGGTGGGAAGAAAGCTTGAATCAATTGTTATTGTTATTGTTGTTGTTGTTATTATTATTATTATTATTATTATTATTATTATTATTATTATTATTTGCTGTCAGACAAAGAGTAACACCATCCCTGTCCTCCATCCCAGAAGGCAGACAAAAACAACAACCCCAACCTTTGTATCAGTCATTTGATGTCTAGTTAAGGAAAGAATAAGAGGACTTTTCTATGAGACCTCTTTGCTACAGGTACCTCCACCTTCCCAAAGGTTTAGATTTTTTGTTGTTTGCTTGCTTGCTTGCTTGGAAAGCTGTCTAACTGGCATGCAGGTTGGGAATCAAACCACATTTCCAAACAGATCTGAATTTGAAAGGCTTTGAGTCCACTTCAAACTGAAACAATACTTATCGGATGCCCCAAATTCCAAATTTATTCACATCACTATTCTTAGGTGGATAGTTTTTGTGTAGGGCTGCACCCAAAAATTCATCAGAAGACTCTGTTTCCCCTCTAGGGAGATATATTTCATTCAGTTTGCATTTAGAGGTGAGTGTAGCTAATTCACACTTTCTGAAACAATACACCAATCGAATCACAGCCATATTGCAAAATTCACGTTTCCGAGTTTTACAGCACAGCTGAGTAACAGTCGTAAAAATATGTATATTACAAAATGTGCATAAAAATGCATATATTGGTAGAAATAACATATAATATGCATTCTAGCAGAGAAAATTACAATCCTGTTTTAGTACACAATGTGTTTGAAACATGGTGACACTGTTTTACATATTCATCGTAGGTTTCCAACTTCAGGCAACAATGCTTTTCAGAAGCTAGAGGGAAGGTTTTTGTGTGAACCTGGGTGTAAAAACACCAGAGGGAATCGGGTTTTAATGAAAAGCTGCCTCCCAGCTGACACATCAGATGAAGTCAGTGAGTTATGAAAAGAGATTGACAGTGTTAACAAGGGGACTATATCCAGCAATTCCACTCCTGAGGTTTCCTAGATATATAGAACCTGCAATACTAAGAAAGGTCAATTCCTCTAGGCAGGGAGTTCAGGAACAGACCCTGCTATTGCTGTTAAGTATGATTCAAGCTAGAAGCAAGAGTATCAAAAGGTCACATCCATCCACAACTAACTAGCACCAATAAAAATAAGAAGAAAAGAAAACAACCACCATCCAATAGTAGAGCAGCTAATCATTTCATTGCCGAATAGCATAACAGCAAATGTTATCAACATCATAACCATAATAGGCAGTCACATTCTGATTACTGTGCCCATTTCTGTTCACCACATCTGGAAGAGGATATTGTAGAGCTGGAAGAGCTACAGAAAATGACAACCTAAATTTCAGTAGGTTGAAGCACCAGACCTATGGCAAGAGGCTAAACTGTTTAGGTTTGTTGTTGTTTTTTTTAATTCTGAAAGGGGGGGAATGCAGTTCTATACATTGGGGTTGAATAATGTGCAGCCCTCCATCTGCACCCATCACCCCCTGAGGAGCAGGTACATAGCTTTCTGGATCCTTTGCTTGAGGCTCAGGTGGCCTCAGTGGTACGGAGTGCCTTCCATCAGCTTTGGCTGATGGCCCAGATGCACCCCTATCTGTCCTTAAGAGGGTAAAGAGGGAAGGAGCGGTTAGCATTGTGGTCTAAACCACTGAGCCTCTTGGGCTTGCCAATCAGAAGGTCAGCAGTTCGAGTCCGTGCGACAGGGTGAGCTCCCGTTTCTCTGTCCCAGCTCCTGCCAACCTCGCAGTTTGAAAGCATACCAGAGCAAGTAGATAAATAGGTACCGCTGCGGCAGGAAGGTAAACGGCATTTCTGTGTGTGCACTCTGGCACTTGTCACGGTGTCCTGTTGCACCAGAAGCAGTTTAGTCATGCTGGCCACATGGCCTGGAAAGCTGTCTGCGGACAAACGCCGGCTGCCTCGGCTTGAATGAGATGACTACTGCACCCCATAGGCAAGTTTGACTGGACTTCACCATCCAGGGGTCCTTTACCTTAAGAGGGAATGTAACACCATCAAAAAGCAGGCACTCTCCTATCCATCCAGTTTGGGGAATGGTCCACTAACAGTGCCTCAGTCTTATCTGGATGGAGCTTCAGTTTCTTGGCTCTCATCCAGTCGATTGTCAAGGCAAGACAGCGGGCCGGCCATCCACTGCCACACCTGCATATGTAAAGAAGTAGAGCTGTGCATCATCAGTATATTGCTGACAACGTACTCCAAAACTCCAGATAACCCCGCTCAGTGGTTTCATAAACAGCACAGAGGATAAAACTGAACCTGGGGAACCCTACATTGAAGGCTCCATGGGGCTGTAGAACACCTTCTGGAAACAATCAAATAGGACTGGAAGCACAAGAGCAGGCATAGTCAAACTCGGCCCTCCAGATGTTTTGGGACTACAACTCCCATCATCCCTAGCTAACAGGACCAGTGGTCAGGGATGATGGGAGTTGTAGTCTCAAAACATCTGGAGGGCCGAGTTTGACTATGCCTGTTCTAGAGTGTGGCCTGCCACATGCCTTGGGACAGCCTCATGGTTGTCACAACAGCCATGATTTCCTAAGTCATGCCAGAGCCAGCTGCCTTAGCATAGATGTTGAAGTCCCCCAGAACCAGCAGTCTGAGAGTCCTCAACAGGTGGGCAGACAGGTGGATTGTCCCAACTGCTCAGTGCCAGGAGCACACACACTAGATACCCCCACCAACTGGAGAGAGAGAGAGAGAGAGAGAGAGAGAGAGAGAGAGAGAGAGAGAGAGAGAGATCACTGCAATTCTCCCTCCCTGGTCCTCAAATCTCCCCTGGTGCTGCACCGAGTACCCAAGTGGGCACAGGTAGGTGAAACCAACTCCACCCTGCTCATCCACCCAGGCCTCAGTGATACAATCAGATCAGCCTCCTCATCAATAATCAGATCATGGATGAGGGAGGTCTTTCTCAGAGCCAACCTGGCATTCAGCACCAGCAGCTGTAGCCCCAAGGTCCACATAACACCGGTCCTGAGAGACCTACATTGGCTCCCAGTACATTTCCGAGCACAATTCAAAGTGTTGGTGCTGACCTTTAAAGCCCTCATCAGCCTCGGTCCTGTATACCTGAAGGAGCGTCTCCACCCCCACCGTTCAGCCCGGACACTGAGATCCAGCGCCGAGGGCCTTCTGGCGGTTCCCTCATTGCAAGAAGCAAAGCTACAGGGAACCAGGCAGAGGGCCTTCTCGGTGGTGGCGTCTGCCCTGTGGAATGCCCTCGCAGCAGAGGTGAAAGAGATATACAACTATCTGACATTCAGAAAATACCTGAAGGCAGCCCTGTTTAGGGAAGTTTTTAATCTGTGACATTTTAATGTATTTTGATATTTGTTGGAAGCCGCCCAGAGTGGCTGGGGGGACCCGGCCAGATGGGCGGGGTACAAATAATAAATTATTATTATTATTATTATTATTATTATTATTATTATTATTATTATTACTAACTGCCTGTGTCATGTGTGCTTTACCCAGCCTGCCCCAACTCCCACAGCACACCTACCCTCAACCACTGTGATTGCCCCCTCTCCCACACTATCCCCAGATCCTCTCCTCCCAGACACATCCCACATATTTCAATTCGAAAACAACAAAGACCCCAAAAGTAAAAGCACACAAGTTAAAAAGCAATTAAAATAAATTTGAAACATTTAGAAACATTTTAAACTTTGGGGGCAACAATAGCAGCCTATTAGAGCACATGCTACATCAGTAAAGGTCATGCCACCTTCCCTGGTTGCTATGCAACACTTCCACCCCACTCTTGGGTGGTTGGCTAGCTCTCAGAACAGAATTAACCCTTAAGGTTACAGACTGAATGACCTCTGCTGTTGCGTGCTTCCAACATGTATTTCTGTGTCTTCAGTTGTTATTCTGCCCTATGTTCCCAAATTCACTTTTGGATAAACGTACTTATGTTAGGATCAAGCTATTTAGGTCCATAATTAATTAGCATAGATTTAGTTTTTTTGCCTTCTAATAGCGACTTCTTGGTAGAAAGCCTCATGGAAGCAAGATTTATGAGCCTCCTCCACCGCCACATACACATTCCCCAGCTAACTAATGAGATCAGTGTCAAACTGGAAGTGAGCCAATAAAAAGAAACCCACTAAAAACAAAACAGAAATATTGTCAGCAATTAGTGGATTTCTTTTTTTAAAAAAAAAGTTTTAATTTTAAGCTATTTGGGGAATGTTTCGGGGATGAAGAGTGATGTATAATATATGTAAATTGGTTACTATTCTGGCTTCACCAGAAATGTGGTAGTGGGTCACTTGACCCATTTACAGGTCCAAGTTCTGTTCCCCATCTGTGACCTACTATTGTAAACCCTCACAGTTCAATCTTATTTGTGTAAGTGTTGACCAGCACACATGTGCGGCAACTTACAAAGCAGATTGGGGGCCCCCGGTGTGGCACAGGCACATCGTGTGTGTGTGACATCACACATGTGCATTGAGTGTCTCAAGTGCTGGCTTCTTCTTCTGTAGCTGCTGGGTGATCTGTTGCTGGCTTCTCCTCCTTCTGCTGCTGCAGCTGCTGGGGAAGGAGACCCGGGCTGCTGCCAATGTTCTGCCAAGCGTTGAGCATGCCACACACCCAAGGCGCTGTGCACACCATGTGGTGTATGTGTCAAGCATCCTGAAGAGCTGGGGCATCTTTCACCGGCAAACACAGCAGCAGGAGGAGGAGAAGCTGGCTATGGAAGCATTGACTCCATACTGGGCCTCTCCTGCCCCCTGAACATTAGGGGGGGCTCTGCCCGGCCAAATAATTATTTTGGCAGGCAAAGAGCTCAGTGTGGTGTAGTGGTTAAGAGCGGTAGACTTGTAATCTGGTGAACCGGGTTTGCGTCTCCGCTCCTCCACATGCAACTGCTGGGTGACCTTGGGCTAGTCACACTTCTCTGAAGTCTCTCAGCCCCACTCACCTCACAGAGTGTTTGTTGTGGGGGAGGAAGGGAAAGGAGAATGTTAGCTGCTTTGAGACTCCTTCGGGTAGTGATAAAGCGGGATATCAAATCCAAACTCTTCTTCTTCTTCTTCTTCTTCTCAGTTACTCCCCCAGAGGTGGTGCCCCTGTTAGCACAATAGCACAACTGTACTCCTTATACAATTTCTTAACATTTAGTTTTGTTTCATTAAACAGTTTTGTTAAATTAAGTATACTTATGGCTTGTGATAAAGCTACAGATTTTACTGATCTAAGCACCAGGAAAGGCAGAATTTCTCACACTTGCTGTTTTAATTATATGGTTCAGCGAGAAAAGAGGCAGCATCAAAAACTACTAACGAATCATGAGGTGGCATGTTTGCAATATCCTATCAAGATTAAAAAATGAAAATGAAAACATGTAACTAAGAAGCATTTTTTGTTTTGTTTTTCAGTTGTAGTCAGAGGTCAAAGATGTTTATAAGTAGGCACTTTAGCAGTTACTCAAACAATGAGAGATCTATAATCCAGGCGGAGATTGCACATCTCAGGGTGCAGAGATATGCAAACACTGGGCTTTTCAAAAATGATAGTTGTTTCCCCGTTTTTGTCTTTCAGTTGGCCGGAAGCCATGAAAGGAACTTGAGCTTCTCCGGGTGGTTTGTTGCCTTGGAGAAATTTCCCACACAAAGTTTGTATCCCCCCCCCTTTACCTTTCTCTTAGTAACATTCATCCTTAGCCCTCTTCCAAGAACTGTGCTTTCTGTGATTCATGTTCAACAGGGTTGTTTTGATCTGATCAGTTAAAAGTGTGAAGGCACATACTTTATTGTTGTATTGCTGAGGGATCAATATGCTACTTGCTTTTCTCACAACAGCCTTTTGTTGTGATGGGGAAAAATTGAGGCCAAAGTCAACTGTGTGCTATTAAGGACGTTTCTTGTTAAGGATTCAACAACAAGCCAACATATGCTAGGTGGGTGGCGCCGACTGCTTTTGTGGCAGGCAAGATAGATGGACAATGAGTTACAAGTCTCTTTATTAAAGGAGGAGGAGGTTTTGGCTGCCAGTGCACACCGTCAGAACTGCAGAATAGCAGACTGTTATCCCCCACACACTCAAATTAATAATTCTAAAGGGATTCTACATCATTTCAGTAATGGTGAATAAAGAATGCGTGGCTTTGTTAGTTCCAGATTTTAACTAATTTCAAATATAATTTTTTCTCTCTCAAATAGAAACCCCCAAAAGCAAATTTGGGCAGTGAAATGGATGACTAGGACATAAATGGACCTGTATCGGTTGTGATTCCAATCTCACAATGTTGCTACCAATCTCATGGTCACAGTATTATAGGGTTTTTAAAACGTATACCGTATTGGCTCGAATATAAGCCGCACTTTCCCCCTCTAGATTCCGACTGTGAATCTAGACCCCTTGACTTTTAAATGTGCGGTTTATATTCAGGTGCAGCTTATGTTCGGGCCAATACAGTATGCCTGGCCATATTTCCATAGCTCTAGAATGGTCCTTAGATGATCACACAATTGAACAATGTTGTTTTTTTAAATACCTTGGCTACATCCAGTTGGCTTGCCCATATCAAGGCCATAACTCTCCTAACACATAGGACTTCTGGTGCATTGCTTAAATTTTTTTATACGAGGGGATCCTGGCACTAAAAGCCTTTGTTGGTAAGGTGATTCCTCAGATGCTCTACGGGGTAGAACTCTGGGGGTGGAACCTGAAGCTGTTAGATCGGCTCAAAATCTTACAGAACTTTTTTCTTTAAAGAATTCTAGGCCTCCCCAAAGGAACCCCAGCAGTCCCCCTAAGAGTGGAAGTGGGCCTACCCTCTTTGTCTGCTAGGGCCCATTTAAGATTTTTGCGCTCATTTATCAATCTTGCAAATGCCTCGGACACTCTACTGGCTAAACAAGCCTATGCATTTTTCCAACACAATTCTGCTTGGTGCCAAAACCTCTCAGATATTTTGTCCAGATATACCCTTCCTGAGTTCAATACTCTTAAACTCTGGAGCCATATTTCCTATGAATGTGTGGTTTATAAATATTTAAATAAATAAATAAAAACATGAGGCCAAAGCTTTCATGCACAGATGTTTGGTACTCTCGGTATTGACAAACACCCGTTATCCTGTGGAGGTGGCAGGGATCCAGTAACTAGAGTCACCACAGTTCCATTATTATTATTATTATTATTATTATTATTATTATTATTATTATTACTGCAATGCGCTCTACGTGGGGCTACCTTTGAAGGTGACCCAGAAACTACAACTAATCCAGAATGCGGCAGCTAGACTGGTGACTGGGAGCGGCCGCCGAGACCACATAACACCGGTCTTGAAAGGTCTACACTGGCTCCCAGTACGTTTCCGAGCACAATTCAAAGTGTTGGTGCTGACCTTTAAAGCCCTAAATGGCTTCGGTCCAGTATACCTGAAGGAGCGTCTCCACCCCCATCGGTCAGCCCGGACACTGAGGTCCAGCTCCGAGGGCCTTCTGGTGGTTCCCTCGCTGCGTGAAGCCAAGTTACAGGGAACCAGGCAGAGGGCCTTCTCAGTAGTGGCACCCGCCCTGTGGAACGCCCTCCCTTCAGATGTCAAAGAGAACAACAATTACCAGACCTTTAGAAGACATCTGAAGGCAGCCCTGTTTAGGGAGGCTTTTAATGTTTTATAGATTATTGTATTTTAATGCTCTGTTGAAAGCCGCCCAGAGTGGCTGGGGAAACCCAGCCAGATGGGCGGGGTATAAATAATAATAAATTATTATTATTATTATTATTATTATTATTATTATTATTATTATTTGAATTTATATACCGCCCTATACCCAGAGGTCTCAGGGTGGTTCACAGAAAAGATCACAATATATAAAATCAAAATAAAAACAAAATTATGCACTCTCCCATGTCACCAACCAAACAGAGAAAGAGCGTTCACCTGGTTGTGTAAGATCATGACATCTGCGGCTGCTTATAGGGAAGCTCTGTAATTAAAAGAAACCCATAATAGCTCGTTTGGAAGCCTCTGTGACACAGGCAGTGTTAATATTGAAACTTTTTCCTCATCACTACCCCAAAACAATTATTCTGCAATCAAGCACACCGTTATGTCGTATATATCCCATTGATTTCAGTGAGGTGTACTGATGAGTAACCATGCTGGATGGCAGCCAGGTTTTATACGCTATTCATACATTTAAGGCATCAACAGTTCCACTACATCCAGTTGCAAAACATTTCCAAAAACTACCATATTTTTCCGTGTATAACATGACTCCTATTTTGGGGGACTCCAGTTTAAGGAAGTGGGGGATATGGCCCACAGTTGTTGAGCTTTTTACGGGGAGGATTGCCCAGGGTTGTTGAGCTTACAAGTTCCTGCTCATGGCTGGAACAAATCGCCCGTCCCTCTCTGCACTATCCCTGTATAAGACGACCCCCGATTTTAATCATTATTTTACAGTAAGAAAACTTTGTCTTATACATGGAAAAGTACGGTATATGGGGCAATTTTTAAAGTTACTGTTGCATTTCATTTATTCTGTCCATCAAATAACCACCTGCAATGTTGCAGCAGGCTGAAAAATGTCTCTAGATTTATCCAACTCTTCCTCCAAGGAACTCATAGCCTCATGCATTGTATAATTTTATCCTCCCAACACCTGGTTGAAGGAATGGCATTGTTTCAGTGTGAATGCAAGCTAGGTGTGGGACAGGTGGGCATGGTTTGGGGAAAAGCCCGTCGTGGGCCAAATTGGGATCCATGCTTGGCCTAATTAGAGCCACAGTCCTGTGCTCCCCATTCCTGCTTTACATAAAGTTTTTTTGGGGGGGTTAAGGCTATGTAGGCTAAGCCTGAGAGTGATTTTCTTGCTGTCCATTCATATCGCACTGCCCAAATAGGCTAAACATTAGGTGGTCTAATGATTTACTGCTTGTTCCAGGTGTTCATGTTGTGGGTCTAAAATGGAAATTAAATCCCAGAACCGAGGTATGCAGCAAGCTAGTTCAAGTGAATCAATACACATGGCAATGTTATTAATACTGAGAAATTTGGGGGTGAACTGTTGGCTAAGATGACTTGGCTGTTTAGTTTTGTTGACCTATGATGTTGTTTAAAATGGCTACTTGGCTTCTGGCTGGGCTCTTCTACCTGTCAAGTTAAAATCTCTAGGTTCTGATTGCTATGCTAAGTGATCAATAAAATAGCAGTGACTCAGACCATACTCTCAGTGTTTTGGCTCAGATCAGACTGCTAGTGTTCTGACTCATTCTGAGCTGCTACACAAACTACCTTACTCATGTCCTCACTTAAACATTTAAACCTTTTGTGAAACATTTGCTTTACCCTTCCGAAACTTGTACTCAAAGAGACTTTTGCAATTCCCTAATTCAGCTAAATGTTCCCAAATCATTTTAATTGACCTAATCCAAAATGAAATGAGGTAGTATTACATCAATATTATGTGGTGGGGGTAGCCAAGTGTATGTGTAATTGCAAAAAAAGGGGAAGTTCTGAAATTGAAATTATACATTAGCTATGATATATATATTCATTTAGTGAGTTGTAGCTTACTGACATCCAGTGGGTCTACTCTACACAATTCAATGAAAACAAACTTTGAGATTTATAAAGTTCACACTGCATTTAGCCATGCTCCATAGAAAGTTGTATATAAGATATATGAGCAAATTTTGCAAACAAAAATAACACACTCATACCCACATCAACCTATTTTCCCCACAAGCTGACAGGTAAGGTGTCTTTGCTTTTCAGTAAACCAGAGTGGGTTTAAAAAAAACAAAAACAGATATAGCCAAAGAGTTAATTTCTTAGAGCTGTAAGAAAGTTGGCAAAAATGTTAATTTGCATTTGGCAACATGCTATAGATGGCATATCATGAGATCTGGAGAAACAGAACACAGATTTTTTTATTTCTTCGTGCGCGATACTTCACATTTTATAAATGTATGCATGCGCATTCCAAATGTTAATTGGGATTATAAATCCTGGTGATCTTGTTTGATGCGGACCTCACTTTTCCTAACAGTAACCTGACGTCGTATCTTTTAAGGCTGTGCAATTAAAATGACTAATATCAGGAGGTAGAGCAGTAAAATATAATGTTAATTGTAAAATCATTAGAACCGACACTTGGCTTGTCATGTGACTCTGCAAACACCATTGTGCTAAAGTGCTAGCAGCACTCTTTTTTTGATGCTGCATATATAATTAGAAAAAAGGCAACTACCTCCTGTCAGGGCTTTCTCACTACCTCTTGAGCAGATTGCTCTTTTTATCCCATATAAAATCACGGTATGGCTAAGGTGTTGTTGTTTTTAGGGCTGCTGATTTGAACTAATATTGAAGAATAAATGTGCAGTACAGTCACAAATGATTTTGCCTCTGACAGGGTTTAATGCACACATGCAACAGTGTGCATATACATATTTGTAGTTACCGGCTTAAGATAAAGACACAAATGGCAAATTTTTGTATTGTGGAAAATCCAGGCATTTTCAGCAATTATATCTACCTTCAGAGATTCGTAGGCTCTTCCCAAAAGAGTTGTTGTTAATATGGCAGAACCTTTCTTCTTCCCAGAAGGGAGCGAAAGCTCTAAAATGAGAGATAATCTTTTTTTTCCCCTTTGCAGATTAACCTAGGTAAATGGATAGGCAAGCACTGTTTAATTGTAAGAAGATTATAATAGCTGCCAGGGAAGTGTCTGTTGCTTTTAGAATAGATTGAAAAGGAGGTGCATGGTGATAATGTGAATTGTCAGTGTACGTGTGTGCTTGAATTGCAAAAGAAAAAAAAGTGTGAAATCATGATTCATTGACAAATTTATCTAGAAATATATATATATAAAATCCAATTGAAATGTGTGCTTTGTAAATTTAGGTGGACGCGGGTGGCGCTGTGGGTTAAACCATAGAGCCTAGGGCTTGCCGATCAGGAGGTCGGCAGTTCGAATCCCTGCGATGGGGTGAGCTCCCATTGCTCGGTCCCTGCTCTTGCCCACCTAGCAGTTTGAAAGCACATCAAAGTGCAAGTAGATAAATAGGTACCGCTGCAGCGGGAAGGCAAACGGCATTTCCGTGTGCTGCTCTGGTTCGCCAGAAGAGGCTTAGTCATGCTGCCACATGACCTGGAAGCTGTACGCCGGCTCTCGGCCAATAAAGTGAGATGAGCGCCACAACCCCAGAGTCGGTCATGACTGGACCTAATGGTCAGGGGTCCCTTTACCTTTAAGCCGGGGATTTATTTATTTTTTTTAAACCAGCTAATACAGTTTCTTTGCAAAGTAAGATGTGAGTATGAAACAGCAGGGAGAAAATATGCTTTATAATTAAAGTATGGACCATGAGCAATAGGAAGCACAAGCAGGGCAGGGGGCATAGTGAGCTGTGCTAAAATGCATTAGAAACCACACCCTTTCACTGAGTCCAGTACAGTTGAAATCAAGAACCCAACTTCTCTTTTATTGTCCTGTGATCAAGGTTTAATGCCCACCCCCTAAACTGTGTTGTGTTCTGAAACAACTGCTAAAGGGGTCATTAGTGGGCAGTGGCTCTGCCGCTGTTTTGATCGAGAACAAGTCTGTTTATATGGGTAAAAGCCACACTTTAAAGATGGAGGAGTGATAGATAATGTTTCGTTGGCCCAGTCATCAGCCCCCACACAGATGATCTTGTTGAGCCTCCAGAGCTTCTCTAGTCTTTTATTCTTCTCCCCTTCCCTCCTGCTGAGCCAATTTGGCCTGAAAGGGGAGTGGATGCACAATGCATGCATGACAGCTGCCATTTGAGAAGGGCTTCCTGCTCCAGGACCCATTGATGGTTTGTTTGTCCCTTCATTGCGATCATTTCAGGCAAGCAAGGATAGGTCTTTGATAGAGAAGCAGTAACAACAAAACTCATTGGTGTGTTCTATCTCATAGTGTGTTTCTGCTAGCAGAAAGAACTTCTGAACACGCAAGGCAAGATTTCCCCCAGTCCCTGCTCTCGCTTAGAGTTCCTGCATCCACTAATTCCCCACCCCCAGCTCACTAGAATCAATGAATGGATACAAACTGTAAATACAGTATTGAACAAGCTTTGACAGTGCTTTGTTTACTAAATCCAGTAGTACCTTGGTATAAGCTGGTTTAAGAACAATTTGGTTTACAAACTCCACAAAACCAAAAATAGTGTCTTGGTTTGAAAACTTTACCTCAGTCTAAGAACAGAATCTGAACAGTGGAAGGGCACTGGCGGCAGGAAGTCTCATTAGGGAAAGTGCACCTCGGTTTACAGAATGGTTTTGGTTTAAGAACAGACTTCCGGAATGGATTAAGTTCATAAACAGAGGTACCACTTATAGGTAGGTAGCCATGTTGGTCTGCCGTAGTTGAAACAAAATAAAAAAAATTCCTTCCAGTAGCACCTTAGAGACCAACTAAGTTTGTTCTTGGTGTGAGCTTTCGTGTGCATGCACTGCACACTTCTTCAGATGCACACGAAAGCTCATACCAAGAACAAACTTAGTTGGTCTCTAGGGTGCTACGGGAAGGATTTTTTTTAAATTTTGTTTCAAGGTACCACTGTATAAGGAAAATAAACTTGCTAAATTAGACCACTCTCTAGGGCAGGCATAGGCAAACTTGGCTCTCCAGATGTTTTGGAACTACAACTCCCATCATCCCAAGCTAACAGGAGTTGTAGTCCCATAACAGCTGGAGGGCCAAGTTTGCCTATGCCTGCTCTAGGGCATCAGAAAAAATTATGATGCAAATCACCTCATTGGCATAAGATGCTTTTCTTGAAAAATTGGCAACCCCCCCCAAAAAACCCCACATTACTTCCTCTGGGTCTTGCAAAACTGCTTCTGAGAATTGGGAAACCCGCTGTAATAGTGTGGGCTATGGCAGCGTTTCCCAACCAGTGTGCCGCGGCACACTAGTGTGCCGCGAGACACCGGCTGATGTGCCGCGGGAAAAGGGACCTGCAGCCCAGGGCTGCACAGGACCGTGGCGGCGGCGCTGCCGGAGCCCGGCGGCGCTGCCGGAGCCCGGCGGCAAAGCAGAAGCCAGGGCGGCGCTGCTCCCTTGGCTGCTGCAACAGCAGCAACAGCAGCCTCGCGCGAGAATCCCGACCGGAAGCCTCGCACGAGAATCAGAGCCCAGGGTGCCCTGCAGCCCCGCGCTGCACAGGACCGTGGCGGCGGCAATGCTGGAGCCCGGCGGCGAAGCGGAAGCCAGGGCGGCGCTGCTCCCTTGGCTGCTGCAGCAGCAGCAACAGAAGCCTCGCGGGAGAATCCCGACCTGGTGCCCCAGCTGATGGGCGGGAGAAAGGACGCCGCGCTACAGCTGATCCCAGAGGTAACTCTGGGTCAGGAGACCCGGCGCAGCCGGGTCGGGGAGGAGCGGTGTGCCGCGAGATTTTTTTAATGAAACAAGTGTGCCGTTGCCTAGATTAGGTTGGGAAACACTGGGCTATGGCACAGATAGGTAAAAATTGCATGCTGAGCCTTGAGCAAGAGGAAGCGCTTCCATTAGTGAAAAGTCACCATTAGATACATGCCATTTTCTCTCTTCTTTCTTTGCCTCAGTTTCCCACCAACTTGAGAGTTGGCATATCAGGTGAATAGTAAGATAATTTTATTGCTTCATTGCTTATAACTCTACATTTTGATTGGGTTTACTCCCAACAGATTTGTTGCACAGAAATAAATCCACTCACACAACGGCAATTCCCTACACTCTCCTCCCTTTGGAAATCAAAAATCTGTTCTGAAGGGCAGTGCGAACTCCCAGAGCATATTTGCTGGACTGGGGAACATGCAGAAGGAGAAGAGAAGTTTCATTGCAGACGCAGAAGTTGCTCCACTCATGCAAGGACTTTGCTGGATATGACCCATTTTAGTAATTTATTATCAGATATATGCCCTGCCTTTTTATAAGATATCCGATGCATGAAGATCCAAAGTATATTTTGGCCTCCTGTTCTAAATGAGAAGTATGAAATTCTGCATTTGGGAAGATTATAGATAGATCAACATTCAGGATGTTTGATAACTGAGGAAGTTAGACATTTTTGCCTTGCTCCACTGATTCCTTGCAGACGCACAATTTCTGATTTGCACATGAAGGCCTGCAATCCATTCACTTCAGATGAGGAGGCAGTTCTGTGTACACAAAGATAAGTGCTTGTGGAGTTGCCTTTTTTGTCCTAAGCGTGCATGGAAGCATATTCACATGAGAGAGGCATGCAGCTCTAGCTCATGGTTTATGAGTTTCATGTCCCAGGATCCAAATAGGACATTTAAGATTTTGTATTATAGCACCATATTTCACAGCTTTGCTTGTAACAAGGAACAATAACAACTATGAACATTGCACTTCTGACAAAACATCAGCATTTTTATTTTTTGGGTACTGCATAGAGATTTTTTTTTATAAAAAAAATAGCAACTAAATAATGTCAGTATTTGTTTTCATGGTATTAGTATTCGTTGTTAGGGCTATCAGCTTTCTTGTAGGTATAAAGCAATCACCAACGGAGGAACATTTTCACTATAATGGTATAGAATTACGTAATGCAATGGTCTTGTTAGAGTCTTATTCCTCTGATCCATTACATGGAAGCTGCTTTTTAGAACTGGAATCATATCCCAGAGACGTCATTGCTTCTGTGATTTTACCTTTCAGTTTGCTGTAGGGATGACAACTCTTGCTGGATCGAATTATTACATTTTATGTATCTTCTGATTAAGGAATACTTCTTATTCACATCAGAAAAATAGCAAGCAATCCAAGCCTCCTTTGAAACGTGCTTTATTTGCAATCTGCAATGCCACTAAAAATAAATGACTATTAATGGTTTCTAAGGTCTTTCATTTCTACTTGTCATGTGATAGAAGGGGCGGCTATTTGAGAATCAGAGTTTCAAAGCACGCAAAACTGATTTTATATTCCCCCACCCTCTATTTTTAAATTAAAATAGGTTTTGTTTTAGTTTTTCATCATTTAAAACAATTGTTGTTGTTGTTTGAAGCATGCAAATTCAATAAAATTCGTAAAAACAGAATATGGCAGAAAGACCAAAGTACCTGTACAAAGGTACCTTTGAAATGTTCTGAAACTGATCATATATCAACCATCTAGGTGCCACATTCTGCATCAGCTGAAAACCCCACCCACAGGGTCCATGGCTTGGCTTTTGAAAAACAGGGGGTCTGCAGTACTTAGCAAATTGGGAACGACTGCTTTAATGTAATTTTAATATTTTGTTGGAAGCTGCCTAGAGTGGCTGGGGAGGCCCAGCCAGATGGGTGGGGTATAAATAATAATAAATTATTATTATTATTATTATTATTATTATTATTATTATTATTATTATTATTAAAATTACTATTACAATATGAGAATTTAGAATTTACCAGGACATGGAGAATTATCACAGGCCTTTGAGAGTGGCCAAAGTTGCTGCAGAGTCTTGCCTTGTGGATGCACTGTGCCACAGAAACCATCTGTTCATGTAATATTTTCATTGTTTTTGTTGCTGTTGCTGTTTATTGTTAGTGGCTTTGAAATATTTTCATGGGAAGCAATTCAATAAATAAATGAATAATGATAAAGTTAAGGCCAGATCTAACAGCACCCTGCTCTGTGAAGCTGCTCTTTAAGCAGGAGTGTTACCCCATCTAAAACAGGATAAGCACCAACTCTCCGGTTAGAATAATAACTTATCCTCATCTTATCTGGACTGAGCTTCCGTTTTTTCTTACTCATTGCATTAGTTACTGACCTCAACCACCCATCCAGAATATTTGAAGTATCTTACTTGATAAATATAGAAGAATGGGTCTTAATCCAGACTTCCTGGAATTCCTTGATCAAAAATCCTGAGATAGTGAATATCCAGCTAGACTGGGAGTGGCCGCCAAGACCATATAACACTGGTCCTGAAAGACCAATATTGGCTTTCAGTACGTTTACAAGAACAATTCAAAATGTTGGTGCTGACCTTTAAAGCCCTAAATGGCCTCGACCCTGTATACCTGAAAGAGTGTCTCCACCCCCATCATTCAGCCCCAACACTGAGGTCCAGCTCCAAGGGCCTTCTGGCGGTTCCCTCACTGTGAGAAGTGAGGCTACAGGGAACCAGGCAGAGGGCCTTCTCGGTAGTGGCACCCACCCTGTGGAATGCCCTCCCATTAGATGTCAAGGAAATCAACAACTATCTGACATTTGACTTTTAGAAGAGACCTGAAGGCAGCCCTGTTTAGGGAAGTTTTTAATGTTTGATGTTTATCGCATTTTTTATATTCTGTTGGGAGCCGCCCAGAGTGGCTGGGGAAACCCAGCCAGATGGGTGGGGTATAATAAATGGTGATGGTGATGGTGATGGTGATGGTGACACAATGCAAATTTGCATGTGTACTTAAGCTCTCTGTGCTAATGATCTAGAACTTTGATCAGAGAAGCAGACTGGCTGAAAAAGTTTTGGAAAAGGTAGGTGCAAGCCACACTGACATTGCTCCTGCCAACTGTTCATATAATACTTTATGTGCTGGCATTGTGATTCTGCATCCTCAGTGGATACCAGTAGGGGACTGGACCAGCCTGACAGGTGCCATATGGATTACCCATCCTCATTCTACACTGATGACAGCCAGAATGGCTCAGCACAAATGAGCCTTTCATAAGAGATGTCAAAAAGCCATTATCCCTTGAGTGACAGAAGTAGACATACTTGCTATTCACTGTAGATGTTCTTTCACTTAAAATTATAGTACACTGAACAGCAATTTTTCTGTGGGATAGCTGGATAGCAATGCATATGCAATAAACTGATGGCTGAAATTGTAACCACTGTGCCGTTTGCATTTATTTGCAATAAATGTGATTTCTTCTGAAATGGTGCAAATTAATTACTAATGTTCTGCAAGTGTCTGTGATGAATATGATCTTGCTTTTTCTTTCAACTTTGACAGACTGCACAGATGCCCTGTGTTTAGATATCCCAGTGGCAGCCTGAACAGGGCACAGAGGTTTGTCCTCTTTGTGTCAGGTGGGGGTAATTCTTGTGGGTCTGTGCCAAACATTCCTCTATATAGATCAGAAGAAAGAGGGGGGAATGTATTAGAATTAGATAGTTTAATGTCATGGTGCTAACAGATGATGGTGATGATTGAATTAAAATACAGCTTCCTGAGCATCAAGACATTATGTGATTGCATAAATGCTCAACAACATTTAAGGGACAAACAGTATAGGAAGAGAGGTTACAAAGTTTGGGACTTTTTCGTTTAGAGGGAAAGGCCAAGTAAGGAAGGACAGGGAATAAAATGATGCATAATGTAGGAAAGGTTTTTCTCCTCCAATAATGCCTGGAGCCATCCCTTTGATAAATCTCAGGTCAACTAAGGAAGTTGAAGGGTGGGAGATTCAGGACAGACAATAAAAGCACATAGTTAAACCATTGAATTAGGTACCACGAGATGCAGCCAGAAATCTAGGCTTGGTCATGTTTGAGCAGTTCCCAGGTGTGGAACGTGCCTGGTGAATGGTGAATTTTGAAGACCCGTCTCCATCTCCAGAGGCTTGCACAGCTGTTTGTTGCAGCAGCCCTGGCTACAAGTTCTTCAGGCAAATAGTGCCTCTGGAGTTGTCCAGGGGGTGCTGGTTGCCAGGAGCTGAGGTGGCCTCGGACTAAGTAAGCAAGTGGGCACAAGGTCATCCATTTCTTTATTCTAAACCATTCTCCTGGGCCTGGTGATATGGCAGACGTTGCCCAGTGCTGCAGAGCTTTCTACAGCCAGATCTTTGTAAGCTGCTTTGTAATCTTTTCTGATGAAAAGCAGTATATAGAAATACTTGAAAATAAATACATTAAAAAGTTAAATCTGGACTGGGGGACACAAAGGATGCAGATCCCACACAAAGGATGCAGATCCCAGGACTTACTCCTGAATTCACTGTAATTAAATAGAAATAAAATAAGTGTAGAATTGGGAAGAGGCACTTTAACAGAACTGTAACTTTATTTCTGGCATTTGAAACAAGTATATCTAACTCATTGTGCTTCTCCGAGCTCATTATGCTTTATTCTTTATGGGTTGTTTTTCATCAAGTAGTGTGTGGGTGGCCTACATTTGTTTTATAATTAGAATTTCTTTTTGTTGCAACTCTCAGCTATATTACCATCTGTAGGGCAGTGTATGAAATTATCTGTTGACTTTGGAAAGTGACTTACAAAATAAGTTAAAATGACCCATTCTGAATACTGATTGAAGCTTTTGCATTTGGTTCAAGTTACTGAATTTAGTAAGCAGAGGTTTGTTTGTTTGTTTGTTTGTTTGTCTGTGCGTTTTTAAAAAGTATAATTAGCACATTAATCTCTGTAGAGAAGAATTGGAATAATGGAAATGAACATTGCAGTTTTGCCTTCAGAAACAAGTTGTTTGCTTGGAGCTGTCCAAGGTCCTGCAGCTGCCATCTGACAGTGCCTGCCTAACACTGCAATACAGTACATGCCTGCTTAGAAATAATACCCATTCAGTTAAATGGACAAGCACAAGCAAGTGTGTATATGATTTCAGCCTCAGCTGTCCACAGGTGTCTGTCATTTTTGTGTGGACTCCTTTTGGTTGGGGCAGAAAAAAACTCTTATTCCCCTCAACACCCTTCCCTAATGGGCAATAATACCTGCTCTCACTATGAATTACTTTCATTCATTATTTCATCACATTCCTTTATTATTAATTTAAAACATTTATCTGCTGTTATTGTTGCTGTTATTGTTATTGTTATTGTTACTTTGAATCCAGCTTTTTAATATAGGTAATGAATTCTGAATTTTGCCTAGGCTATAATTGTAGGTTGGGATGTGTCACAGCGAATGTGTTATGCCTCGATACATTGAACAAGGGCTGGTTCATACATTTAAAGAGAGCCAGTGCGGTGTAGTGGTTAAGAGTGGTAGACTCGTAATCTGGTGAACCAGGTTCGCATTTCCGCTCCTCCACATGCAGCTGCTGGGTGACCTTGGGCTAGTCATACTTCTCTGAAGTCTCTCAGCCCCACTCACCTCACAGAGTGTTTGTTGTGGGGGAGGAGGGGAAAGGAGAATGTTAGCCACTTTGAGACTCCTTCGGGTAGTGATAAAGCGGGATATCAAATCCAAACTCCTCTTCTTCTACTACAGCACACAGAAATATGATTGTTGTTGTTTTAAGTAGTCAATATAGATAAGCAAATTAAGATATATGCAGCCAAATCAAGACTTACTAAAGGCTTGCCAAAATTAAAAGGACTTACACTGTTTTCAAAAGGTGGGGGAAGGCCCTCTGACCTCAGTGTGGAAGTCTTTCCATTTAAAAATAAACAAATTTGGATCCCACTTTCCTTGATGTAGCACAAGGTGCTTCCTCCTGCACACAAGCGCACACACACACACAAGCGCACACACACACACACACACACAGAGAGAGAGAGAGAGAGAGAGAGAGAGAGAGAAACACACTTGAACCTACTTGGAAGAGGGAGATGTGAGGTCACACAATAAGTTTCATGGCTGAGTTTTCCTAGTCATAGTCCAGTTCTTTAACCATTACACTTTACTGGCTGCTATAAAGCTCGGTCCATGCTCTCAGGGTCATTTCTTCTGTCCCTTCCCTTTAGGAGACTTAAGCTCTGAAGGTCTGAGTTCCTCTCATTTGGATTGTGAGCTGGTGCCTTCTGCTTTGCTTTTAGTCTTATTGGAGCACACGGGCAGAGCCAGCAGGATTGCATACCTCTAGTATTTAGCTTTGAAGACAAATTAAGTAGCCAAATATAACTGGTTACGTGGCATTGTGATGTAACCACTGGCTGGTAGTCAGGAAGATGAGGCAGATTGGGAAAACATGCAGCCTCAAAGTGAGAAGAAGGTAAACAAGTTGTGTGTAATATCTATCAGAAAAGCTTTCGTCCCCCCCCCCCAAAAAAAATTACCACTTTCACTCTGAAAATGTACATACGAACATGCATTGCACCATGATATACCATTCTTGGCAGCTCGTGATCCAAATATATTGTTATGGTTGCTGTCCAAACATACAGCCTTGGTTGAAATCATTTGAGACATGCTTTTGGGTAAACATTGTTAGAATTGCATGGGCGGGTAGGGGCTTTAAATTTTGTTGAATGTCAACATCAAATGCTTGAAATGTTCTCCAGCATCTCCTTCCGGGCTCATCTGCTTTTGAACATGATTTTCAACAGCTAATAGAGTTGGCATGGCTGCCAGATGAGGTCCTTCCTCTTACATTTCATAAGGAATCAAGGCTTGCCACCAGCATCTTATCTTCATTTATTGTATCTTTTACCCGGTGTGTGTGTGGGGGGGGGGGAATGCAACTGGGGATATTTTTGATAAGAAAAAGAGCCCGAGGCATGTCGTCCCTTTAAATTCCTGCTTTCTGTAGGGAGGACTACCTTTTTATGCCTCTGCTTTAACCTGCTAACCTAAGAAGGCAGGTTTAACATCAGGGGTTTAGGGGATATGGTGGCTATTGTTATGCTGCACACATGCCTGTGTGTCAGGATAAAGTACCCAGTGATAGCTTGACCCTTCTGTTTTGGTTTCTGGCGTGCATTTGATGGCTTAATGATGCACTGCAACTCCCAGTACATATGAATTTATGCTTTTGATTAAAGTACGTGCTGTATTTAACTCCAGAGAGGGGAAGTTTTGGAACAGTAAGAGAGGTGGTACAGAGAGGGCTCAGAGAATATGGTAAATACGCAAAAATCACCGCCCTTCTTTTCACAGAAGCCAACACAGGATCTAGGGTCCCTCCAACATGGAAGGAGTACAGTTGGATACAAACCTTCATTATTAATCCCAATTCTGAAGGGATAAATGTAACATATTGCAGAGAAAATGATGGCATATGTTTGCTATTTAAAACTGAACAAAGTAGTAAAGATCCTGGTTTACACTTGCGATTTGATATATGTATTTCACAACATATGCCCATTGTTATGGAACGGAAAATTGTTGCTTTATAATTAATTTAGCACAAATTGGATTCTTTGGGTGCTATGGTTGTGAGAGAGGAGGGGAGAAAGAAAGAGAGAAGATGCTATTAGTATGGGGATACTTTCAATGTAATATAATATGGAGGATATCAGATGCCAAGATTTTTCTAGCTCTTCCTATTAGAAAACTTGTGTCTCAATATGTTGCTAGGCTAATTTTATAATATGTTCCATCTGTGAGTGTAAATACAAATACCAGCTTTCACAGATACTCCCCTCATAATTTGTATTATTTTTGGAAATGAATCCACAGCATTTATTATTATAAGCTTCAAAACAAAAGCCAATACTAACACATAAAAAGGGATATTGTTGAAAAAGAACAAGTAAATTATAATCCATGAGGAAAGCGATAAAACCCCAAATGTATACCTTGAAATATTTTTACCATAGCTCTAAAGAATTCAAACCCAGATTTATATAACATTAGTATAAATTACACATGGAAGAATCATCAAGTATCCTGTCAAACAATATCTTTCGTGACATTTAGATTTGCATGTAAGAGAATTCAATTATCTAGTGAATCAGAATGCTAGGAAGCTACTTATACCCCCCAGCCCAAAATTAAATTCCCTTTTTTTCTTTTTAGATAATATTTAGCTTTAAAATAAACCAAAGTGGTGGTGTTATTTTGACAAAAGGTCCCCCAATGCTTGCTTAAATTAAGCTCCAATGCCATCAAATTACATTTTCAGCATCTGAACAACTGGCCTTTCTTTGAAGAAAAAATGCCACACACATATATTTTCTTTTCCAGTATTGCACATTCTTTGGTTGAAATTCTGATACGTGCAGAACCAATATTCACAGCACAGCTGAGTTGAATATATGTCAGTTTCATTTTTGGTCTTCCTATCTGCATGTCCAAAGACAGGGGACGTTTAGCTTCATGGCTAAGCAAAGGACACAGAAATGTAAAGGGTTCCTCTGCTTTTTGTCCAAGCAAGAACAGACCCATCAAAATTAATAAAAATGACTTAAGTTATGTCCATTAATTTCAATATGTCTACTCTGAGTAAAATTTACTTGACTACCTCCCATAACTTGGTCTCAGTTCTAATTCATATCCTAACAATTCTATCTTTTAACTGCCAACCTTGCCTGGTGGATTAGGCTTCTCCCTGCAGTGTTGGAAGATTTCATGGTACCAGACCAGGAATATTCAGTTGCTCCAAGGAAAAAGTGGATCCACTCACCAGTCTTTCCCATGTGCATTCACTGGAACAGGAACTTGCATCACATTGCCTAAACCCTGAGGAGACGACATTATCAGCAGATGCTGATTGCTGGACCACAGAGTCCTTGGAGGGTTAGGAAAGACCTAAGGTGGTTTCCCTACAGAAATCTTTGCAGAGTAAAATCCTGATCCACAGAAGAAGGCAATGGCTGCAGAAAAAGGCAGTAGCCCTTTACCTTGTCCCAATATAACATTAACAGGGCTTTAATCTTGATTACCAAATCCTGTTAGTTGCTTGAAGAGGTTACTGAGACAACTTCCTTTTTTTTTCTTTTTCTTTTTTTTTTTTTTCAGCTACAACACTGCTAACCCTGGCCTGAACTGGCTCTTGTCCAAGGTCCTGATCTTGCCTTACTTAAAATCTCATTCTCTCCCGTCTGTTCCAGAATCTAGGGCCTACTAAGCCCCGTCTTCTTGGGCTATCATAAAATTGTACTTTTCTGTGAAGCTGTTGAAAGGAAGTCAGGGCCTATCTTGACGAAAGCTTGCTATCTTGATTTCCCCTTTTCCTGCTTCAGTTTGGTATTGCCTAGCCTGTTATGGTTTGACAGTTTCCCTCGTTATAATTGTTGACTTTCTTGGGACAGCTGCTTATTTTATGGATAATCCAATGATGGGTCATTGTTGGGTAGCCACTCTTTAGAGTGCTTGTGCAAATGATTCCTTTATAGGAATGCTTGTTTAATTGCTTTCTGGGACAGTAGTCCAGGAGGTCAGTTTGTATCAGGATTCACAAAAAATTGTAGCATTTGTTGTTCATCAAATGTTTACAAAGACATCTGAATCCCTCCGTCCATATTATTATATACTTTCATACTGCTTGAATTATTTTCAGCTCATGATTGCACATCAAAAATCTTTTGTTAATACAATATTGCATGAAAGTCAGTAGCATCTATTTCTCTCTCAGTAACAAGTGTTTTGCATGTGTTGTTCTGAGCATGCCATCCTCCTTGCCACGAACAATAACCTTTTCTCTGCACAACTAATGAGAGCAGTATAAGGAACTGAAGCTAGGTGGGGGCTGAGATAATAAGTTCACAATGGCATTGTAAGAACATGATTTCCAGTTCTAATACTCAAGCTCCAGTACAATAAGCATATCGCAAGGAGACGGAATCCCAACAGAATGGTCAAAAGGAAATCATCCCTGTGACTGATGGAGTAGGTTTTCAGACAGGTAATCTCTTGCCCGGGGACCTTGACCCACATTCCTTCCCTTTAAAAAATAATGTAAAAGTCCATATTCTAGGCACGGAGAAGCACAGAAGAACAGACATTCATGAAGAGACTAGCTCTCAGGAAATGAGTTCACTGTATGGGCTCAGTCTGATTTGCTGGGAGAGAGGACTCTTGCTGAGCTTAGGGAAGTAGATGTAGTGATGTATGTTTGAGAGAGAGAGAGAGAGAGAGAGAGAGAGAGAGAGAGAGAGAGAGAGAATATCCCTCTGAATTTTCCTTGCAGCTTTGCCACCTCCTCTAGTCCTCATGCTCTGTTAAGACAAAAATATTAGCAAACTTCCCACACAAGATATTGTTAGCAGCTGACAGCAGTCGGTGTTCTCACAGCACAGCATAAAAATCCACAAAGAGGAACAGCTCTTAAGACTCATTTCCTTGTGCTTGATCAGATCCTTGTATACAGGATTCCTTGTGTTTGAATACAGATCATTGTGCTGTATTCGGCTTATATGTGAGATAGATTATTCAATTGATTTTCACATTAAGCAGTGAGATCACTCCTCCAGCTTACCAGTAGTTCACCATTTCATGTGTTGGTTGGACAGCATTTCATGTGTTGGTTGGACAAAATGCAGTTCTGTGCTTTTCATTGCTCTTATGATGGCTCTTGAACAGTGGCCAGCTCCCAGAGTTCTTTTGGACAGGATGATAATATCTTTCTCTGGGGTTTTTAGGAACTTCTGATCTGGCTTTTCAAGTACAAGAGCAAATGGACAACAGGGCTTGTGTTACGTACAAACTAGAGATGTGCACAATTCAACTTGTATATTTATCCGTAGCTTTGGGAAACTGGCCAATCTCTTTCAGAGTCGGCTCCCATGCATTATAAAGGGGAATCTAAAAAAGGAAGTAAACTTTTTCTCCTTTTCACAGAAGTGGATAGAAATTTCAGGAAAAGCAACCCTTCCAAAATGGATCAAGCCTTCCAAATGGTAAGCAGATACATACAGGGGCTTTCATACAGTGAACCTTTAAATTGTGACTTATTTGGGGTTTTTTAAAACAAAGGAGAAGTCTATAATGTTTTCATGTTTATTCCAGAATTGGATGCCACTTGCAGGCAAGGTCATCCTTCTGAAGAGATGAAGAATAAAACAAGGGCTGCAATGGTTTGCTCATAGGAGCAGACTTTCATGTTTGGGGGTGGGTGAAACAGGATTCATAGAGGCACTTTGTTAGTGGGGGAAAGAACACTGATCCCCAGGAAAGACTGAAGTGGAGGAAATGTAAACCCCCTCTAAGGATCCTGTTAACTCCAGGGACTGTTGGTGGAAATGGACATTTGCTTCCACTCCAGACAGATTTTTTGATGCACAACCTCTTTTCATTGGGAGACACAGAGATCATTCCATTGACATAAATAGGAGAAGGAGCTGGTAGAAAAACTGGAGTGGGGAGAATGTCACACACACACACCCAACAACCATGTTATAACAAAGTTCGTTGATACAGGGTGGTTCTGCGCACACACACACACACAGTCATCATGGATTTAGGGGATGATTTCACTTAGGGGAAGGCATAGATCCACTTGAAAAACAAAAAAGTTTTTAAGCCAACCCCACAAATTGATGTGCACTAAAAACTTGGTGTGCATCAAAAAGAAAGTTCCCCTGCCATCTAGTTAGACAGAGCAACTATATTCTGCAACCCTATCCCTGCAGAGCATGTGTGAATGTGTTGTATGCCTGAAAGCTTCTGAATATATGAAATTAATGCATCATTTCTGAAAACTGGTACTAAGGTCTCTGTGCACTTCTCCTCTGATCCCACGTGGCATTCATGACAAATTCGCCCTGAGTTTCTAGATACTACAAACTCTTTTCTACTACTGAATTCTATTGAGACCTAATAAAATTGTACTGGATTTTTTTTAGAGATTGTGTAGACCTTGCACTGGAAAACCCCCTTCAGGGTCAAAGTAGTTCTGATCTGTTCCTTTGGTTCTTTAAAGGGAAAAAATCCTTGGCTTTACTACGAAATGAATAGTGTAGATCTTGCATTAGTAAACAACTTTCCTGCCAATTATGTTTCAGGATGCAACATAGGAACATACCTTCAAATTAATGCATAACAGGACCACAAGTTGTGGGAGGCAGAAGGAGGATTTCAGAATGTACCATCCTTTCCACAGGGGTTGAATTATGGATAACACATTCTTAATTTCAGCCAATAGGCCATACTTTTTGTAAAAATAAAAGAATAGCAATGTACATACATAATATTATGTTGTTCAAATTGTGTCAATATTATTTACCTCAAATTTCAATACTTAAATATAATATTAGCACAATTGTGGGTTCCCCTCAATCAATCCACAAAAAGATACTTTCAAGTGTATTAAATCGAGTCTACAGTTGAAATAGTGACTCTATACATGCCTACTCGGAACTAAGCTCCCTGTTTTTAATAACATTTACTCCCAGGTATGCTTGTTTCGTGTTGCAGTCTTTAAAATGCAACATTTATTTGAAGCAGGAACTCGTACAGCAATGACACGTTTATAAATATGGAAATAATTCACTGTACCTTTTGTTTCTTTGTGTTGTAAAAAAAAACAACACAGCAGAATTGTCATAACCAAACAATTTGCACATCAGGTTTCTAATATTCTACAATTGCACATTATCTCAGGGAAGCTGAAAAGTTGGAAGACCCTTGAGTATATAATATTTTGGAAGAATTAAATAATATTACCTCTGTACACTTTGAGTCTTCAATCCTCGTGTTATTGATTTTATCCTCATGATGAGCTTCTACAGATGTTGATGGTATAGGCAGAAAACCTTCATAAGCCTGAGAACCATTCATTTCTTGGCAACCTTTCAAGAGCCCCATGTTACTGGTGCATACGGAGGGATGTAACTGTGGGCAGAGCAATACATGTGAATTTAGCATTTATACAAAAGGAAAATTATTATTTTTAACACTGGTCCTGAGAGATCTACATTGGCTCCCAGTACGTTTCCGGTCCTGAGAGATCTACATTGGCTCCCAGTACGTTTCTGAGCACAATTCAAAGTGTTGGTGCTGACCTTTAAAGCCCTAAATGGCCTCGGTCCTGTATACCTGAAGGAGCGTCTCCACCCCCATCGTCCAGCCCGGACACTGAGATCCAGCGCTGAGGGCCTTCTGGCGGTTCCCTCACTGCGAGAAGTGAGGCTACAGGGAACCAGGCAGAGGGCCTTCTCGGTAGTGGCGCCCGCCCTGTGGAACGCCCTCCCATCAGCGGTTAAAAGGATCAACAACTACATGACATTTAGAAAACACCTGAAGGCAGCCCTGTTCAGGGAAGTTTTAAATCTGTGATGTGTTAATGTATTTTAATGTTTGCTGGAAGCCACCCAGAGTGGCTGGGGAGACCCAGCCAGATGGGCGGGGTACAAATAATAAATTATTATTATTATTACTTTATACACACTTGTTCCACTAGTACTGAGGCATCTTTGCTGCCTGAGGCGTATGTGTGTGAGGATGTGGCACTGAAACATTTGTATCATCATGCACTGTGTGGGTGAACCAGTCAAGACTTCTTAAACACCAGCCAGCTCCTCCTCCTCCTCTTCTTTCCAGTGGCACCCAACCCTCCCTTGCACATAGTGCGATTCATTGCTCACTTTGGGGCTTAGCAGGGATTTTTGGACTACCCACCAACTGGCACTGGTGGGTTGGGTTTTTTCCACCTAATGTGTAGCACATACGCAGTACAAATAGTTTAAGTGTTTCTCAGATAGGTTGATTTGATCACTTTGGTGAGAACACTCAAGAAGAGGGAAAGTTAAGTTCAGCAAGGTACCTTTTAGGTACCACTCACAGTTGGAGGACCCAGAGGAAAGTTAGGGACCACTTTTGAGATTATCCTGTGTAACCCATTCCAGAGTTATGGGGCTCTGGAGGCAGTGCTGAAGGAAAGCCTCCTTGCCCTCAGGGTATGGCTGGAGAAAGAGGGTCAGTGATATCACTGTAGTGTCATATTTCCCATTGGCAGAATTTGTCAGCCTACTGGCTTTGCCTGATATGTTTATCATTAGTTCCCCCATGAATAGTTTTCCCTCTACAAGTGTTGGCGTTTCAAATAAAAAAAGGTAAAGGTACCCCGACCGTTAGGTCCAGTCGCGGATGACTGGGGTTGCGCACTCATCTTGCTCTATAGGCTGAGGGAGCCAGCGTTTGTCCGCAGACAGCTTCTTGGTCATGTGGCCAGCATGACAAAGCTGCTTCTGGCTAACCAGAGCAGCGCACGGAAATGCCGTTTACCTTCCCGCCGGAGCGGTACCTATTTATCTACTTGCACTTTGAAGTGCTTTCGAACTGCTAGGTGGGCAGGAGCTGGGACCGAGCAACGGGAGCTCACCCCGTCACGGGGATTCGAACCGCCAACCTTCTGATCGGCAAGCCCTAGTGGCCCATAATTCAACCTTGTGTCCAATTCTTTATTTTGTCTGTCAAGTCAGAAGTGCTTGCCATCTGAAATGATGACCTTGCCTATTGTTTTCTCTCTGAACTACTTTCGGGAGTGTGAATAAGAAAAAGCCATCAAGAAGCAGAGTGAGCCCTGAATTCATGTTCATTTTACAGAGTTCATTTAACAAATCAGGTTTTGATATCATTCAGCTCAAAAAAGTTTGATCTTGGCTTCACAATTTAAACATTTAGGAATTTTAATTATGTAGGAAGATTACAGTTGTTTTTTTCTCATTAAACACCAGCAGGAAAGTGCAATAGGTCAAGAATAATCAACAAAAATGGTGTTATTCTTAAGTAAATGAATGTTTTTTGAAGGTTTTCTAAGTTCTTGATTAAAATACTTCTAGAAACCATTTTTTTACTTGATCACAAAGGGGTAACGGTCTCAAAAATACTTCATCTTTATCAGTTCTGCAACAAAGTAATTGCCATTTAAAGGTAACAATATAATCAGTAGATTAGACTAACAGACTTTAGGGCCATAATAATGGGGGAAATGGAATTGTTGTGTTATGACATTAATTTGCATAATTTATACAGTTAAATATCAAGCATTCTTCTTAATATAAAATTAGGTTTTTAAAGTAGAAGCCCATAGTAGGTATCTTAGCATCTTCCCTCAAGCATAACACATGCTAATAACACTAAAGAGGACTCTTTGGGGATAGATGTAGCCTTAGATTCAATTTCATACATTTAGGTTGTAATTCTATATACATTTGCCTGGGAGTAAGTCCCACTGACTCCTGCCAACTAGCAGTTCAAAAGCACGTCAAAGTGAAAGTAGATAAATAGGTACCACTCCGGCGGGAAGCTAAACGGCGTTTCCGTGCACTGCTCTGGTTCGCCAGAAGCGGCTTAGTCATGCTGGCCCCATAGCTTGGAAGCTGTCTGCAGACAAACGCTCGCTCCCTCGGCCTATAGAGCGAGATGAGCGCAGCAACCCCAGAGTCATCTGCGACTGGACCTAACGGTCAGGGGTACCTTTACCTAAGCCCCACTGAATTGAATAGCACTGACTTTAGAGTACTCGTGTGTACCATTATTCGCTCATATACAATGTATTAAGACTGTAATCTTAAACACATTTATTAGAGTGAAAGTCTGTTTGAACTCATTGGTACTCTCTTCTGAGCAAACATGTTTAAGATCATGCTGAATATTTTAGTTTGTTTGTGTGTTTCCCTACCTTGTTGTTCCAGTTACAGGTAGGTAGCCGTGTTGGTCTGCCGTAGTTGAAACAAAATAAAAAAATTCCTTCCAGTAGCACCTTAGAGACCAACTAAGTTTGTTCTTGGTATGAGCTTTCGTGTGCATGCAAGTGTGCATGCACACGAAAGTTCATACCAAGAACAAACTTAGTTGGTCTCTAAGGCGCTACTGGAAGGAATTTTTTTTTTTTTTTTCGCCTACCTTGTTGTGTTACAGCACAGATTGGCTCCCATCAGCAGCTGCCCACACAAAGACTTTCACATGTGCAAGGCTTCCCACCTCTCTTTCCCCCCAAATAGGCTCCAAGGGTGTCAGCAGAACCTCCAGAACAGCATGAAAGGGAGGAGATGGATGGATCGCTCTGTATAACAAGACAAAAAGTTCGCACATTCAAAACAGTGCAAGGTTGAATTCCTTCCAGAGAAACTCCAGTTGGCCTACAAGATCCGGTGTCTACAAGTGGGAAACCCAGGCTGAAATCTCCACTTGGACATGAAACCATGGGCCATCCACTATCATTATGAAGCCTATTTCATAGGTTTTAGGGAGAATGAAATGTGCTAGCTCCAAGCATGCCATCCTGAACTCCTTAAAGAAGAACTGGGCACAAATGTTATATATAGAACATTGTTTCCTGTATTGAAAGGATTGGTGGCATTTTATATAAACCAAATTAGATCTACCAGAAAATGACATATTTGCCTTCCTTTGGATTTCTTCTGGATTTAAAAGAGGCAAGGTCATAATTATACAGACTGCTATCTAATGTGGACTAAGTAGACAAACCAGTTAAGTGTTTTTTATTTTGTTTTTACCTCTCTTCCACTTTTGTTTTCTTTGTCAGCACTAACTTAATATCCATTATTTATTAAATGTAATATCTGACCTCGTACACACTTTTCAAAGGTGCACAGGCCAAAAAAGAAAACAAGGCAGAGTAAGCCCAAAAAATGCCTATGGTAGCTAAGTCAGCAGATTCAGTACTCTGAGCCTTTTGCAAAGATGCAGGTGCACAAATCACTCTTGCCTCAGAAGAAGCACAGCATGCAGTTGTCTCAGGAAGAAGTAAAGGTGATTTCCCTCCCCCTTTCAGGGTGAATACATTTTCTATTTAATTTGAATCACTTCTCATCACACAAAACTGAAAGATAATTTCAACTAATTTTTCAGAGACCCTAGCAAGCAGAAAGGAGGTCTTGCATTGTGTTTAGCATATCAGAGAGATAACAATCTCAAGAGTGTAGCATCCTTGCTGCTTATCTCATGTGAAATTAGTGTACTACAATTGGATCCCTTTCACCTGTCAATTGCTAATCAGATCTAGAAGTAGCATTTAGCAGAACTTCTTTCTGCTTTTTGATTTTTAATTATTTAAAGTCATTTGTGTTGTCTGGATCAGGTGCACAACATGCTTTTTGGGCCAAATGTTTTGCACAGGTGGCTACAATGGACACGACATGAATGTTATGTAGCACTATGACTTTTATATAATCAAATACATCCTTAAGAAGGTAAAAAATGCCATATAAATGGATTCGGGAACAATTTTGGGGGGCAGGAAAGGTATTAACTGTATGCTGCCCAGAACCCCATCCCATTATAGAATGAATACATTATTAGACGATAAGCAAATTTAATTTCAGCTAAAGAGCAAATGTAATGACTAGAGCAGGCTTCCTCAACCTCAGCCCTCCAAATGTTTTGAGACTACAATTCCCATCATCCCAGACCACTGGTCCTGCTAGCTAGGGATCATGGGAGTTGTAGGCCAAAAACATCTGGAAGGTTGAGGTTGAGGAAGCCTGGACTAGAGATTACTTTATGAGGACAGCATATTTTAAATATCAGAATTAACTTCCCTAGTTTAAAAAACATGCAGGACAAATAGACAGTAAGTTTAAAAAATATAGAGAGAGCAGTCAGTGATTGAAACTTTGGGAAATCATGCAGTTCCATGTTTGCCCTTTTTTATTCAACACATTGACAAGGATGCTATTGGATTTCTCATTAGTGCTGAGAGATACTTTAAAAGCAGACTCGCTAACACTAAGCAGATTTGCATGCATGTGGACTGAGGCCGTTATTGGAGTCGGGACCTCCAATAAGGAGTGTTGCTACTTTTTTACATGCTCAACTCATAAAGACTTTCACCAACTCCTGTTTACAGAAAACTACTGCCCTGCTAGATGTCTAAGGTACAAGCAAGTAGATTCAGTATGCTTCTTTGGGTTTTATGGGTTTCAGAGCTGAATTCACTTCACCTTGTAGTCGTGTGTGTGTGTGTGTTTGTGTGTGTGTGCGTGCGCACTTCCCATTATGCGTGAAGGGCACATGTGTTGAATTAGATAGTATTTAATTTTAAAACACTGAAGCCAAGAAAGGATTAGGTTCTATGATTTTTTAAAGAGATGCATCTAAGGATATAGGAAGTTGCTTTATACAGAGTCAGATCACTGGTACATCTAGCTCACTGACCAGGAATCTCCCTCATCCCTATGTGGAGACACCTGGGATTGAACCTGCTACCTTCTGCGTGCAAAACAGATGCCCTGCCACTGAATTTATACATGCCACTCAGACCTAATGGGAAAAGAGCTTTTGTACTTAATCACAAATGCTAATCTGATAATCCAACTGTATTTCAACTAAAACTAGTTGAGGAATGCATCCATTTGACTACATACGGTAACTTATACAAAAAGAAGTAACATACTTGCAAATTGGGGTACTGTTGTTTGTTTGTTTGTTTGTTTATTAAATTTATATACTGCCCTATACTTGCAGGTCTCAGGGTGGTTCACAAGATAAAATTACAATATAGAAACACAAAACACATAATCAAAATATAAACAGAAACAGCCGAATAAACCCCAACACATAAAAACAGTTAAAAATGGGTTTTTAAAAACAACACACAATTAAAAAGCAGTTTAATTGTGTACACCACATATTAGTTGGAAAAACACTGTGTTTTTAAAGATGTGCACATAGGACAGCGAGCCCAGATCATCTGATTCCCTGGCACATAGGTGCAACTTAAAAAAAAAAATGTGCATGTGCATATTTACATGTTTTAAATCTAATGAATCCAGGGGTCACTAGACAAATACTGGCTGGGTCTCCCATTCATTAGCATACCTTATTTCTTCTGGATGATGGGAAATCTGTGACCTGTGATGGCCTGGGACTCGGGCTCAGACTCGGAACCAGAGGAGTCTCAGTCTGCACAGGATCCTCTGCCCCAGGCATCATCTGAACCAAGTCTGGGGCCTGATCCTGAAGAGCCCCAGGCTGCACAGGTTCCCCTGCAACAAGCACCAGCTGAGCCGAGTCAGGGGCCTGAGCCTGTCCTGGCTCCAGATGCAGAGAATACCTCGTTGCCGTCAGCTGGGCCATCACTGACAGCTGCTCCACTACCGGCTGGGTCAGGAGAGGCTGAGGCGGCCCCAGGGTCTAGTAACCCACCCGAGTCTCCCGAGCTGCAGAGACTCTTCGAACTCCGGACCAGACCTGGACCTCGCTTCCCAGGTACCCTCGGGCCAGCACATGACCCTTCTGAAGAGGTACTTCACATGTTTTCTCTCCCAGCTCTCTACCCCCTGCTGGGTAATCCTTCCTCTGATGTTCCCTCTCCTGTGATTCCAATGATGATTCCCCCCCCCCCCCCGCATGGAAGGGTGGACATTTCCATCAGAATTAGAGGAGAGGGAGAGAAGGATAATCCCCCCTGTGCTGTTCAACTGCCCAGGGAACAACACCTGAAAGTGGTGAAAAAAACGAGAGTGAACTGCAGAAGGAAGTTAAATCTGTCTCCACCCATTTTTTTTCTGGCTGCTTGGTTGATCTGAAGGCAGCCCTGTTCGGGGAAGTTTTTAGTATGCAATGTTATATTGTGCTTTTAATATTTTTTTGTTGGGAGCTGCCCAGAGTGGCTAGGACAATCCAGACAGATGGACGGCATATAAACAAACAAATATCATCATCATCAATGGCATGGTATGTTGTGGACCGTGTTAGATAAGGCAGTGGGCCATATGGGGAGTGCAATTTGCACCCTGTTGAACAAGAGATGCAGGTGGGGAGGCATGTTCCTTGGAGACTATGCATACTGACCGGCGAATGTGCACATTGCCCAGAGAATGCGCAAAACGGGAGTAGTTGAGGTGTGCACTTTCCACAGAGCCTGTGGGGAGATTACGCAGAGTGACTGGGAAATGTGCACACTTTCCTCTTCAGGGAAGGATTATGTACAAGACCTGATGGATGTACATAACGGCCGTTTGCTTTGCACACCAAGGACTCAACTTAGCTTATCCCTCCATCTCTTCCCCCACCCACCCCGAAAGACACAGACTTCTTGAAAGGTCCTTAAGTCTTGTTTATTTCCTCCAGGTAAAATTTCCCCAGACATTAACAGGGTGGAGAAGAGCCCTTAAGTGGGGGGAAGCGGGTGGAGAAGCCTTTGCTCCGAGGAGGCTGCTAAGGCGAGAGGGCCGCAGCATGAGGCGGCGGCACCGGCGAAGCTGAAGCCCGAGAGGAGTTGGGAGTCGAGGCGCCCGCTTGAGCAGCAGTCTAAAGATATGATATCGACACGCTCAGTTGCATCTTGTTAAAAGCTTCCTGCGGGTTGGCAGAACGAAATCTTTATTTAAAACACACAAAGTATCGTCAGGGGAGAAAGAAGCGGAAGGGGGAAGACGGCGAGGGGGGGGGGGTTAGGTTGGAGAGGGAATCTATGTGCGCTCTCTCGGTGAACCCAGCAGCGGCGCGAAGCGAGGGAAGCGAGCGAGGGCAACCGGCAGGAGGAGCACACCGTCGCCGGGTCTTGCGCTCCCGAGACGGGGAGCACCTGCAGGGCGGGTCCTGTTCGGCGCTGCCCCTCGCTCTCGTCAGACGCGCGCCCTCCTTCCCTCGTTAAATGCAGCTCCTTGAGGGAGAGCGAGGGCCTTCCTCGTATTAATAGCCTGGGAATCATCTGTGCTTACACTTGGAAGAGATCGTGAGGGGGGAAACCAGGCAGCTCCTCTGAAACCACCCATTTCCAGCCTTTTATAAAGTGATGACTAGGGTCATTAGCACCATTAAAGGTGTATTATTTTAATGCCGTATTAACTGCTTAGTCGGTCAGGGCGGCGGGGGGAGCAAGAGGAGATAAACCCGCCAAAGAGGGAGGGAGCGGCGGCGGGTTTTAGGACAGCAGGGAGCCGGCCGTTGTATCTGAGCGTAACGGGATAGCGGTGAGAAGGTCCGTCCGCCTCTGGGCCGCGGCGCTCTCCGTTTCCCCTCGCGCGCGATTTGAGCGGAGCGCGCGCGCCTCGAAGTGCGCCGGCTTGGGGGGGGGGGAGGAGGAGGCGCGAGGCAGAAAGTTCATGAAGATGTATGCCCTCGGCTTGTCTTTTCGGAGAAGCGGGGGGGGGGGGGAGAGAGAGAGAGAGAGAGAGAGAGAGAGAGAACGAGAACGAACAATCTCCCCCTCCAAATCGCGGGTCTTATATATGAGGGAGAAGTGGGGCTGCTTCTTGTCAGGACTGAGAGGAGCGCGGAATAAAGTGGCGCCTGAGGTGACAAGCATCATGAGAAAAGGAGGGTCGCTTTCCAGAGAGACCGCCTTTGTGTTACACGTGTATCCCCCCCCCCCAACCTTCCAGCAAAGCATTCCGACACCTTCAACCTGCCGCCACCCCTTTCTTGGTGGTAAAGCGCCAACAACCGTCTCGAGACGATAGTTTTTTCCGCTCTCTGGGCAGTCTTTCCTTCCGCACCTCAGAGCGCCCCCCCCCTCTTCCTTTCCCCTGCGGCTTTTGGCCGAGTAGGCAAGCACCGGCGAGCGCGCGAGAGAGAAATAGAAAGCAAGAGCGCCTCGCCTCGAGCCACTGCCAGCCATCAAGTGGCTCGTTAAGGAAATGCAGGTGAGTGTGAGGAGAGCGGCTTCGAGCTGCTGCTGGTAGCGGCGGCGGTGGGGATGAGCCGGAGCGAGGGAAAGAGAGAGGAGCTCGTGTTTGCGCGTGCAAGGAAAGGGACGCTTTTTTTGGTGTGTGCGTTGTTGCCGCCGCTGCCGCCTCCTTTCCCTCTCGCCGGCGGGAGGAGAGCGCCGGTTGCCTCTCTCTCTCCCCGCGCCCTGCGTGGGTTTCTTCGGAGGGCTCGCTTCCACAGCACCGGCACCGAGTCCCCGCTATCCGTTTGCCCGTCTCCCTGCTCCGCTTCTGCCAAGGAGCTCCTGACTTCCCAGCCTCCGCGCCGCGCGCGCGCACACACACACTCCTCCTCTCGCCGTTCCTCGCCTTTTATTTATTTATTTTGCCCCTTTCTTTCTTTCAAAAAAAAAAAAAGAGAGAGAGAAATCTTTCTCCTCGCCACCACACTCTCTTCTTCTCTGGCAGCCTCAGCGGGAGGGGAGAGTTGCAGGTACCGTCTTCTTCTTCGCGCCCTGGCAGAGCGGGCGAGCGAGAGAGAGACCCTCTCCTGAGTTATTTATTGAGGGGTGGGAGAACGGCACCCGCTTCACAATTGCGAGGAGAGAGGGAGGGGAGGGGAGGGGGAAGGAGAGCACTTGAAGCGCCCGCCCGCCCGCCTCTCGCCCCTCCTCCCTCTCGCGCTCGTCTCCCCCCTCCCTCCCTCCCCCTCACCCAGCCCTCCTCGCACCCGCAATCTTCTCTCGGCACCAAAACAAACCTGCTGGGCGTGTGACATGTGGTTGTCTTTGCAGTTCATTCGTGGCCTTTGTGGAATAGGAGCGCTGCTCGTAAGGTGACCGGCAGGAGCGGAAAGGAAAGACTCCTTAAGATTTCCCGGAGAGGTCCGAGCTGGCTGCATTTAGTAAGTCGGTTTTCTTTTTTTGACTCTTCATTTTGTGTTTTGTCTCTTTTATACCGTCTGCCCCGTAAGCAGATGCGATGCTGTACATACAACATCGCGAGTCATGTAACTTAGGGGCGGCGGCGGCGACCATTGGTAGTGTGCATGGGGTGGGGGGGGAAGAAGAGTGCATTGAGCTTTTTTATTCCTCCTTTTTCAACATCGTGAAGCTCAAATGTCAGAAGAGTTGCAGGAGCGATGCTGTTGCTTTTGCTGGAGATGTTACTTCCCGAGTTAGGACATATAGGAACATTCATCTGTACACCTCCCCCCCCCCCCCGTTTCCCAACAAAGAGATGCTCTTCAGTAGACACCTAGAGGATTTTAAATGGAAAGGTAGCACTAGGTGTCAGTTAAGTCTTCAAGTACCAATACATGGTAGCAATATAGTCTTGTGGTTTACTTGCTTGGATTCAGTTTGTCTTTACCTTAGCCCCATTCTTGGCTACCCTTGCCTTTTGAGACAGATTCTCAAATGTTAAGTATTGCCTACATCAAAACAGTGTTTTGATTTGAAAGTGGCACAAGCAGGACACAACTTAGGCTCCAGATGCAGTGTTATTTTGTGCTGAGAATATGTGTGTCCTGTGGGAGAATGAATTTGGACAAGGCCATGGAGGCTGTGTGATTGAGGTTAGTTAATGACAAGGAAGTAAAAGCTTTGCCTGACTTTGGAGCCGAAGAAATGTCTCTGCATTAAAAAAAAAAAAAAAGTTTTAAGAGCCTTATTCCACTAGGGTCAGACAGACTGATTGTAGCTGGTTTGGTTTGGGTTTTGTTGACCATCTGAAGGGGATCTGAGGATTAAGTGATTGCAACTGGACAAAATAATGAGCAGTGAACATAGCCAATCCAAAAAGAGTGTGTACACACGAACACATATACACACACACACACAGAGAGAGAGAGAGGCTGTTTTCAAATATTTAATAAAACCTTTGTCAGTGGAAATAGAGTTGAGTCAGTTCTGAATGTACTAGGTTGAATCAATAACATCTCAGCATTGTTTGTTATTGCCAAATGGATTTTGATTAGAATAATTTTGTGCTCCTAGGCAAAAAAAATTGGTACATGCTGCGGATCGCAATATCTACAGTCATGAATTAAACTCTCTCTTTTTTCCAAAATAGAAACTACCTGTATCATGAAAGATGATGTGGCAGCAAAAAAATATTTAATATGAGTAATGCTTTCATTGTTTTAATATTCCCAAGGTATTGAGGATTCACTATTTTCAGAGTTCCAATACTCTAGACAAACAATATTGAACATGCATTGCTCCCAAGTTCAAGTGTGACCATTAATGGTTGATTTTGAAAGTTTCCTCCTTATACTACTGCCAATGGCTGTACTGAAACATGAAAGTTTATTTCTTGCAAAACCGGTTTTTTCACTAGCACTTCTAATCAGATTTGTAATATGCACTGTGCTAAGGCCAATTAAGCAAAACTGGCTTAAGATATTAATACTAGCATAAAGTATTGCTTGGCATGTGCAGTTAAGTCAGAATTGCTTACAGTTACCATAAGCATAATGATGGGAGTACTAGGAGAGCATAGATTGCTAGTTCTAGGAAGAATGAATTAATGTTGGCTTCATGGTAGCTGGATTAGAATAGTTTTAAACAGCAACATTTGTGGCCATCTAAAGGTTATTTAATGGTCTTAGAAACATGAAAGAACTGAATGTAAGAGAGCTTCTCTTGCAAAAAAATAAGTGTCTTGTCAGGAATTTTGTTGAGACTACATGAGATGGTCAGGTTCGGTTGTCTTATTAATAAAAGTGGTTCGCAACACATTAATGTATTCAGCCAAGCCAAGGGATTTGTTTGCTAGTTTTGCAGAATATTGTTTAGCACAGCACTGCTGACTATTGTTGTTTGAGACTAGGATGCATTATAATTTTTTTGAAATATTTTCTGGAAACTTTCTTTTTTTGGCATGTTCTTTGAATGAGCACAGATCTGATGGGAATGCTGAACCCTGTCTTTGAAAATTATATTTATATCGCTGGAATGACTTGATATAATTTATCTAAAATGTATACTTGTGCATATCGTGTTTAACATTATGCAATTACATTTTGATAATATAAAATTCAGGTGAACAAGAAACTATTGTGGGCCAGTGCATTAGGGCACAGAGAAATTATGGGGGTAAAACCCTCTTCCCCTTTTGTGCTGTAAAGGTAGTTGCATTTTTGAAGAGGATAGAATAAATTTGCTGGTGTCAGCAGTAATGCATTTCATTATGCAATTGTTCTTGTTATTCAGATCAGATAATGGCCTGATGAAATACATAAGCAGCCTACAGGGAATGAATGATTAATTTCTCTAACGTGTGCTTACTATAGGACTTCTGACTAATAAAGTACTGTCTACCAGTTCTTGCTTACAGTTGCAGTTAGTGGAGAAAAATAATATTCTGTACTTACTGTTGTTGTGTTAGTAGCACTCATTTATTCTGTTAAATAAAAGAGAATCCTGAATTCAATAAGTTTGGCCTAATTCATAAGAATAATAAGGTACAGCGATGACCCACCAATTCATTTTGTGTAACCTGTGGGTGTTCTGAATAAGCAAAAAGCAAGCAAGCATGATGCTCATGTAAAAATGGCATATGAAACATGTTGTTAAACACAGAATGTCTAGCTATTTCTTATAACTAGGTGTACCTTTTAATAACTTTCTTCCCAAGTTAAAAACAAGCAAACATCCTAACATAACTACTAATGACTCACACAAAGCATTCTACCAGTTTCAGGAGTACTCTTGAAAATTATTGAAAGTATTCAGTAAGTTAGATTCTTATTGTTGGTAGTCCATGGGCATTGCATTATTAAAAGTTTTATGTTTAGTATGTGTCATGAAAATCCACTAATCTGTTTAGGATAAACCGTGAGGATTCTCCCCCCCTTTTTTTTTTCACGTGGAGCAAAATAATTTAATTTGTCAAATCAACTCCATGAAAGTGTAGCATAAACAGAGATGTTAAGAATATCAGCTGTTGGAGCCGGTTAACAATGTAAGGTTTCACTGAGTTCATTCCAGTGATCTCCTGCACTCCCCACCCCAATAGTTATTGTTGGAGTGACAAATTTTGTAACGTACTTAAGGTAATAATTTTTTTACCTCCAAGAACTAGTAGATAATTCATATAGTTTTGAGGTCTTTCAATCCATTTTACATTTGTCTCCCTCCCAACAAACAGATGCTTTTTTTTTTTTTTTTAAAAAGTAAAGCATAAAATGTATTTTTGTTTTTGGAAGTTTTCCTGGTTTTCTTTCATCAGCATGAGATTTGATTTTAATAGTTTTCTGGTAGTATCTTTGGTGAAGTTGATAAACAACTGTTTTAGGCAAAATTAAACTGAAGGAATAAATGCATCATTTGGCAGGACTCTAAACCTTTCTGGGTTTGTAATGTAAATTTCAGGGTGCTTTTCTATATGAAGTGAGCACAGCCACAATCAAGAAGATAAAGGAAAGTCTTGCTCATAATGGGTATCTCAATAATAAAGTTTTGGATTAGCACAATATAATGATTATTTTTGAAATTCTAAGAACAGGACTTGTGCAGCTTAATCTTATATATCTACTAAAAGATCATTGTCAGTTCAATGGGACTGATTCTCAAGTAAGCATGCATAGGATTGTAGCCTTGGTATATGAGGTACTTTTTACGAGTTCTGTAGTAATAGTGGATTTGATACCATAACAGTATATGTATTATATAGTGTATTTGTATATGGTGACCTGAGACAACACTATAAAGTGCAGTGCTAATATTTTTAGATACATTACCAAGTCAACATGTTTTAACCAGCTACTGTGTTGTGGATGAAACTGGGTTCTCCAGTTTATACTAAGATGTATCAATTGAAGTTCAGCTGAGCATTTGGCCCTAGTTAAGTTAAGCAATTGGCCTATTAAAAATTTAAAGAACCACTTCTATTAATGCTATCATTTATCAAATTGCAGTGAATTTTTCAGTTGTCGGCCACTGTTAACTAGAAGTGCAATTCCACAAATTGCAGCTGCTATTAAATAAGTTTGATATCTTGTGGCAAGTATTCATGATAAAAGCTGCAAATAATGCAGTTTTATCAAAATAAATGATACAAAAATTCAAAGCACAGTATGAACAATGCTCAAAATTGATAACTAATTTGATGTAATGAAGCTGTGTAGAATGCCTGCTAGCAGTGAGCAGTGAGACATCCTATTCATGATTAATAGATATGCTTTATGGGCCCCATCCCTTAATCTCTAGGATTGTAAGTGACAATAAGATTAGTTTCTATATATCAGGAGTCGTGGATCAAGTGTTCACAGAGCATAATTTTTATGTGGGTGGCAATTTGGACGACTTTGGACTGGGGAGCTAGGTAATCTTCATATGGGTTTGGTATGTAGAGATGATATATTTGAGCAAATCTAAATTGCATAGGTAAAATGTTGAAAATAATTCTAATGACACTTCATCAACTGAAATATCTACCATGACAGTGATATGACCTCTTTATTCATTTAATTACTTTGTAGAGCGATAATATATTGAAAAGTTTTATAGTAAAGAATGCAGTCACATGGAGTACGTTGTACTTCAAACATCCTTACGAGATGCGTATTATCTGTATTTTAAACGGAGCTGATGGCATCAGAATGCAAAATGCAATTCAGGATTTGGAGCCTCAAGTACCTGTATCACATTAAAAAATGACTTGCTGTATACTGAAACTCTGTAACTTGAGGCATGCAAACATCATGTAACATGCTTTAGGTAAGACACAGAGTTGCAAATTTGGCCTTTGCTCTTGTACTTCCTAGCTGTTCTTCCCTTGTGTGAAATATGAATGAGAGCAGGATATTGTGCAAACTGGAATTCAAGACTTAAGGCAGAATAAGGCTGAAATAATATACATACCTATTTGGTAAGAAATCTGATTGGGCACAGTGGGGCTTCAATCTGAGTAAATATGTATAGATATCCATAGATTTGGTTTAAAAACCGATGACCAGAGTTTCGGTTCTTCCGAATAAGATATAATTTAACAAAGGGTGTGTGTGTTAGCTTGTTGTTTCCAAGTTTTTACTAAGCCCTGAAAAGAAACATGAGAAGCAATTGATCATGCCTGCTTTGAGAGTGCACATAAGCACCTGTGCTTATGCCAGGTACCTTGACTGCTGTACTGATAGATGTCCTCCAGTTTCTCAGTAGTGTTCCTTCTACTTCCACCCACCACCACCCCTTCTCAGGGCAGTTGAGTAGTTGTTTAGAAGAAAAGTTGGTGTGGAGATCTGAGCTTACAGTATTGTTGTGAGATGGCTAAGGATGGTGGCACATGTCCTTTTCTCTCTTTTTCATTATTTTAAATTATTTAATTAAAACATATGCAACAATTACAGAAAAATAAAACAACAAACATATAGAGAATGGTCTCTGAGAACACCACCAAAATTTTGTCGAAGTGTGTATTGCTAAAACCACCACCATTTTAACAAACACCAAATAATGGATAGGGCACCATCCTTCACCCAGATCGTTGGCCAGAAAGAGAAAGATATATTATATCAGCAGCAGTTATGGCCTACAGGAGTTTATATATTACATGTGTTATTCTTACCAGTCAATGTTTATCCAGCACTCTGCAACCTCCCTGGTGGTTTATGCCTCCTGATCTCAAGAAGTACATTTCCGAGCACAATTCAAAGTGTTGGTGCTGACCTTTAAAGCCCTAAACGGCCTCGGTCCAGTATACCTGAAGGAGCGTCTCCAACCCCATCGTCCAGCCCGGACACTGAGGTCCAGCACCGAGGGCCTTCTGGCGGTTCCCTCACTGCGAGAAGCAAAGCTACAGGGAACCAGGCAGAGGGCCTTTTCGGTAGTGGCACCTCCCTGTGGAACGCCCTCCCATCAGAGGTCAAAGTGATAAACAACTACATGACCTTTAGAAAATACTTGAAGGCAGCCCTGTTTAGGGAAGCTTTTAATGTTTAATAGACTATTGCATTTTAATATTCTGTTGGAAGCCACCCAGAGTGGCTGGGGAAATTAATTTATTATTATTATTATTATTATTATTATTATTATTATTATTATTATATTAAAGCTCCATGGAAGGAGCTACCTCATGACACCTTCCTCTGGGCTTTGATTAAACATGGGTCTCCAGGGAAGCTGTAGGGTGCAGACCACTGGTGAGATTATTTGTAGAATGAAAGAGTGTGGCCACTCATAATCACCCCCTCGACCATCTCAAAATTAAGGTAAACACATATAAAAAATTGAACCCCACCCATAGGAATTTCGCTTAACATATGCTCTCTCCTTTGATAATCTCCAAATGCAATTTTCTCATGTGGAGAATGCTTTTTCTTTCTTTCCTTTTTAATGCAGGATGGCAGAGCCATATTTCCCTCAAATATTGTGCTTGATGTTTCCTTTTCTGCACAACCCACTATCAAATACTGTATTTTCATGGAAAAATAACATGTTGCATTAAATGTCCTCTTCAACAGAGAATACACCTTGCCAACGTTGGAGTCCAGATGATAGGCTTGTTAATATATGGGCATTCACTGAGTGCATTAACGACAACTGAAAGCCAGTGTAGGACACAGCTATTTCAAACTCGGTGAACAGAATATATGTTGGTGATCCTGAGGGGTCACATAATCTAGGTGAAGCATTGCAGGACTGCTGAAAGTGAAGATACGCAAGGGAACTTTATTTTGCCTAGGCAGGATTTATTTCCATTCTGGTCCGTCCCCCGTCCCCCCAAACTCCAAACGCTCAGCTGGACAAGCCTCTTTTAATAAGTGTTTCTGTGACTCATAGCTATTTGTCAAACTCCTGCTAACTAATGTTGCTAGTCTTATTCAGCACTTCATATGCTTTGCCCAAGGAACTTAAGACATTCTCCTTGAATGTCACTTATGGTGAAAATGTGTTGGTGACTCCAGCTACAAGAGATGGGAACAGGGTAGTTAACTCCAGTTTCATATAAAATTCAGGGTGGGATTGTTCACATTGGATACAGGACATGATGCAACACAGAATTGGAAATTACAAGTCTTTATGATTGTATGTTTTTATTTTAAGATAATAATTATAATTCTGCCTGTCTTTGGGGGGGGGGGGCGGAAGCCCAAGATAGCTATAACAATATCAATATGCTATATTAGTACAATCAATTCCTGGTTAAGAGGAAAGGCACACACATTTTCTGCATATTAATGTATTTTATTATCTGTTGGAGGCCGCCCAGAGTGGCTGGGGGGACCCAGCCAGATGGGCGGGGTACAAATAATAAATTATTATTATTATTATTTATTATTATAGAATTGTAATTTTATAATTAAGCTAATTAATTCTAATTCTAATACAATTAGAATCACTTATGAGACAAGAGTCAAATATATATATATATATATATATATATATATATATATATATATATATATATACATATATATAAAAACACGTATGCATCATTGTCAGAAGAAAATATAGCTAACTGCATTCCACTGGAATTTTATCAGAAACGTGAAGCGCTTCTGCACAGGAATTAAATGGAAATCAGAGTGCCATAAACTACACACACGAGGATTCCTGGCTTGCTTTACTTTCTGAGTAAATTTGTATATAATGATTGTCTCCCAAGCATAATGAATTTATTGCTGTTTAGATAGTTGATTTGGAGACTTCCAACTGCATGTTTTACACCTTTGTTCCTGTATACCACTGTTTAAGAAGGTCTTTATGTTAGGAATCTAGGGTTATTAGGTTGAAAATGATGAATAAACATAACTTTTGGGATTACCTGTGATCTAATGTGGATAAATTCCTAGCAGTGATCAGCAACCAAGTTCCCATCGAAGGTGAAAGTATGAACTAATCTGTTTGCACCTTCCAACAATGCTGGCTATAGTTGGGATGTATTGTAGGAAGTCTTGCCTACTGAGAACTTTGAGTTGTATCTAGCTTTGGGTTGTATAGCAGGCATGGTGTAAATACACCCCATCTGATGTTTTGAGTAACATATATTACATATTTGTCATCTGTTTCTATGGTTAAAAAAAACAAAACAGTTCTTTTCTGGTATGGGCAGGGGGAATTGCTCTGAATATTTTTGGGAGGGAGTTGCCACTTTCCTTACTGAGTCTCACTAGGGAGTGCAGCTACGGTAGTGGGAAGCTGTGGAAAAGCCTCATGGCACTTCCCAGAATGCCTTGCAAGTGATGGGAAATGATGTACTGTAGTATCACTGGCAAGTCATTCAAGGGAGTCTAGGGGGTGGGAAGCTGTGAAGACTGTATTGCACTCACCATGAATAGTGTGCAGTTTTTTATGTCAAAAAAGCAAGTAAAACCGGAAAGCCTTTGCTTACCTTGAACAAGGTTAAGTGGCAACCCCCTCCAGAACCCACTGGCCTATGGTTTTTCATGGTTTTCATCTTAAAGGTAAAGGTAAAGGGACCCCTGACCATCAGGTCCAGTCGTGTCCGACTCTGGGGTTGCGTGCTCATCTCGCTCTATAGGCCGAGGGAGCCGGCGTTTGTCCGAAGACAGCCTCCGTGTCATGTGGCCAGCATGACAAAGCTGCTTCTGGCAAACCAGAGCAGCGCACGGAAACGCCGTTTACCTTCCCGCTGGAGCGGTCCCTATTTATCTACTTGCACTTTAACATGCTTTCGAACTGCTAGGTGGGCAGGAGCTGGGACCAAGCAACGGGAGCTCACCCCGTCGCAGGGATTCGAACCGCTGACCTTCTGATCAGCAAGCCTGTGGTTTAACCCACAGCGCCACCTGGTCCCTTACCCACCCAACAAATCATCTTACCCACCCAACAAATTGTCAAAATAAATTTTCAGCACAGATCTGCTTTAATTACAAGTGAGAATAGTGTATACTGTAGCAAATACTGTCTTGCCATTCATTTTAAAATCTATGCTGTTGGGTTGTCAGTGAAAGGAGGAACTTCTCGTGTCATTATCCAAATTAGCTATGCTAGAGCTTCACTTTTTAATGATTGTATATTTTGGTAATAATCTTTTCACACCATTATGACATGGCTTTTCATGGCAAACGTATTTTGTTACTGAATCTCTTTTGAAAAAATAAACTCATTTGCATTTATTCATTTCAAATGTATTTCCATAGAGTTCAAATAATTCTACTTCAATAGTTTCAAGGATTTTCATTGGAGGGCAGTGACAGTTAATTTATTTAGAGATTAATAGCTCTTATTTAAGAGAAAGCTGCATACCAAAGTTTGATGCTCTCGAAGTGTGGACTTAATTTTTTTTAGGTTGTCTAATATAACCAAACATTGCTACAGAAAGATTCCCTAGGTATTATAGTTGCCCTACTCATGGATTCTATACTCAGAGAATGATATCCAACAAATATTGATTAACTGGTGGGAGGGAAGCCTGATAATACATAAGGAGAGCCCAACTAGATCAGATGAAAGGTCAAGCTAGTCCAGTATTTTGTTCTCATAATGGCCCACCAGATATCTATGGTTAACCCACAAGAAAGACATGTGTGCCATGGCACTCTACCGCCTGTGATACCCAGGAACTGGTAGTCAGGTGCGTACTCCATAGCCATTGTTACTAGTAGGTACTTAAAGCTTAAAAAGGGACCCAGGTGGCGCTGTGGGTTAAACCACAGAGCCTAGGGCTTGCTGATCAGAAGGTCGGCGGTTCGAATCCCTGCGACGGGGTGAGCTCCCGTTGCTCGGTCCCAGCTCCTGCCCACCTAGCAGTTCGAAAGCACGTCAAAGTGCAAGTAGATAAATAGGAACCGCTCTGGCGGGAAGGTAAACGGCATTTCCGTGCCCTGCTCTGGTTCGCCAGATGCGACTTTGTCATGCTGGCCACATGACCTGGAAGCTGTACGCCGGCTCTCGGCCAATAAAGTGAGATGAGCTCCACAACCCTAGAGTCGGACCCTTTACCTTTACTTACAGCTTTATCCTTCAGGAATTTGTCAAATGCTCTTTTGAAGCTATATAAGTTGGTTGCCTTCACCAAATCTTCAGGTAGCAAGGCCCCCTACTACTTTTCCATTAAAGCCCAACCTAATCTTGAACCTCAGTGTCTGCTTGTTATGATGTGTATGCCAAGTTTCCTGCCAGATATTTGTAGCATGAATGTAAAATGTGGCGGCAAAGGGAGTGAGCGAGTGCCAACCAAAATCTCAGTTCCCACTTTTTTGCCTCACTTACCCCTCCTTCATTTCTGTTCCTGTAATTTTTGTTTCAGCTTTGCAAAGAAGAATAGGGTTCTGTTCCAGTAATGGTTCTTGTCTACAAAAGCTAGAGAATGAATGTGAAGAGCAGCTTTCATCTGCCTTCAAAAACAAGGGCTCTAAATCTTCAGACTATACAAATGATGCTCATTTATGTGAGAGCTAAATAAATTACCCATAGCATCTGAAGTGCCATGAAGGAGCATAGACATTTTGGAAATCCTTGACCTTCCCGCCAACCTTTATGCTATGTTGATATTTTGAAAATTAGGAAGTAAATATGAAAGGACAGAAAGGATAGCTCCTCAAGTGGAAATATGTTAACTGACTTCTTTAATAGTCACAAACTTTAACGTTGAAATGTTGCATATTGGGTTTCCCAGCTAGATTGGGGGGTGGGGGAATGGTTTAGGTATAAGCATTGGGTGTGTGTTTGTATTGTTTTAAAAGCCATTTTTAGTTTTTTCCTACATGAATGTGAATCATATTGAGACTTATGTCAAAGGTGATTATTCAGTCTTTCCTGTGAGAATATGTTACCTTTATGTTTTCGCTTGTACCTACAATAGCTGTCCATGGCACTTAGTGATGTCATTGCAGAGGCAAATCTAACAGATTATATAGCATTGTGCAGTCATCCCCTTATAGGCAGCCCTATCATTTATTTTATTTATACAAATATTTACATACTGCTATATCACCAAAATGTATCAAAGTGGTTTACAACGGTAAAAATATATAATAATAATAATAATAATAATGATAATGATAATAATAATAATTTTTTATTTGTACCCCGCCCTCCCCGGCAAAGCCGGGCTCAGGGCAGCTCACACCACCAATATGCCTTGCTTAAGAAGAAAGAGGCTGCTGTCAGGAAAAAAACTAGGGCTTATGCAACCATATCAAGACTAAAAAAAGGTGTCAAACAGTATTCTAAAGATGTAAATATTTATATAGCTAAGATGCATATATCTATATATACATAGATATAGATAACTTATTAGATATTTAACTAATTGGATATGAAACTTATTAGAGATACATAACTTATTAGAACCACTATTTTAAAACCAACAATTAAACTGAATAAGATATGGCACAGTCCTAATAAACACAAATATGCAATGTGACGTTTTGTGATGGAAAGCTCATTCTGTATGAATTTCTTTTAAAATAACGGAAGGCAAATGGTGAAATCCAATCAGGATTCAGTGAAAATGAACACCCAGTTAAGTGTGTGTTGTTTCTGCAAGTATCGATATGCTGGCCATTGTGCCTACAAGATTTCTAAAGTTTCCACCCTGAAGTCCAGCCTATTGATTCACACACTACTTATATCTTAGGATGACAGTTCTGCTTTAAGTACGGAGTATATAATTGGGTGCAAGACAAACTGTGAGTTGTTTCTTTGTAATTATAAGTGAACTTTCTTCATCCATTTAGAGGTAGTGATTTGCTTCAGAGATAAGCTTTATTTAGGCATCCAGTTTGCAAGTGTGTGAGCAAACATGCCAGGGAAAGTGGATGCATGATGTGCTGCTAAACTCTGCCCCTTTCAGTATATCACCTTTGTACTGATTCTCAACCCTCTGTGAGTAGGAGGGCAGATGTCTGTGGCATGAGCTTCCATGAGTAGAGAAGGTTTCCCATTTCTGATCTTTGCCTTCAAACTCTTGAAGGTCTGTGAACAGTACAGTGTTGATGCACTTGAGGGCACAGAGCTTAGAACCTCCTTCCCTCCACTTCACATGTTTACTTATGCTCTTGAAAATTGAACCTCCAGCCATAAGGGTTTGCTACAGTGTGCTTTCCCTGTTTCATCTGATGAAATCATCTGGTATCCCTTGAAATGTCTTGTTTTCCAAATATGAAACATAAACAAAGAAACATACAAGTGGAAACCAAAATTATGTTAGATGACATTTATAAAGGGTCAGAGAAATTCAATAATATCTGAAGATGCCCAAAGAAAAAGTGCCTGCATTGATATTTCTGTATCATATAAGATATCTGCATAGGGAACTTTGAGTGACATTTATAGCTACTGAGCTAGGTGGCCTCAGTGCTTGCAAACATCTGTATCACAAAAAGTCACGCTCAGTTGATGTTCCACCACACCGTGGGTGAGAAGTCGGAGAATTGCATGATTGGTATAATGAAACACAAGGATCAAAGGAGTTGAGAAGTGCCAGGTGGGTGCTATTCAGTAAATATATATATATTTGTGGGTCCTTGTGTTAATAAAAACATAGAAAAATGTAGAAAACCTGTGTGCTTTATGAGCTTTGTGTGTGTGTGTGTGTGTGTGTGTGTGTGTGTGCATTTAATTAATCAAAATGAATGAAAATTAGGCACAATATTTGCATGCAACATATTTTTCTCTTCTCCTCCTTTCTCTAACTACATTTCTGTAGCAATTACTCTGGCAAAAGCTGTAAAGCTATTTGAAAGAAGTAGGATCAAATTGGAGCTTTTCTTCACTTGCTTCAAATCGGAACGGCATGGATAGCCTGAGAAGAACAGGGCATGGGAGAACTAATCCTACACTCTCAACCATTCTCACTTTTTTCTTGCTGTGTCTGCACTGTTTTTCTAAAGAGTGACTGTCATGCACAGCTCTGATCACGATGTTGGAGAAACCTGCTCCAAGCATCCTGATACCATGTTTTGGAGTAGTTACCTGTCAAACAAAGTAATTCTTTACCACAATTTGTCTATTCCTTATGGCACCATTGATGTACTGTGTATGGGTCCTCAGCTCTTGAGTGTTGGCCTCCCCTTACTGTCACTATTGATGGGTAGGCCATATCCTACTTTTTAGCATAGTTGTTATTCTAATTAAATACACAGCTGACAAGGGATACTATGGGAAGCATTGCTATTTGTTCTAAGCAGCTGAAGATGATGGGTTTGTTTGTTTGCTGTTTGCATATTCTTCTGTACCTTCTTCACTATGTTAAAAAAGGATTTGCGGCACCCTGAAGCAAGTTGTTGGAGGAGTTAAACTTACCTTCCCTGCAGCAAATGCGGTCATAAATTGTGAGCTGTGCTGTCTGTGCAGGCAGGAGGAAAACAGGGTGTAACTGATGACTACCCTGCAGTATATATTTAATTTCATGCAACTCATGGGACAATCAAGTTGGAATGGGTTGCTGCTGTGTTGGCTTCTTCACACCAGGGCAGTGGTGGTTTGAAGTTGGAGGAGTCAGACTATGTCCTTTCAGCATTTCCACTTAGGTTGCAACTAGGAGGAGAAGGGAGACATATGGTTCCTGTATGAGAAGGATCTCCCTGGATGTTATGGCTGCCTGGATGAGATCAGGTTACTGTCACTGCAAGCTTAGGAAATGTAGAGTAGCTAGATATTGCAAAGGCCTAGGAGGTAGAGCTTTGGACTTTAAATTCCCAGCTACCCATGAAGCTTGTTTGGGTGATTTTGGGCACATCCATAGCTTTGAAACAGCTGTTGCAATGAGAAAACGAGTGGGCAAATATAATTGATATAGGAAAAACGACAGATAACAAGGTTTAGAATATTGCCTTAACATCAACAAAGGAATTCCAATCTCTGGGTTGTTTTTAGTTTTAAGGACAACTATGTAAGCAGCTGTCTCTTTCCCTTTGCTGTAAACCAGAGAAAGTAACCTTAGTTCCCCTCACCTGCACTCCTGTCTTAAACAAATGTGACCTGTTTTCTTGCTAACACCTCTTCTCTTGTTCTTATTTTTCTAACATGCACGCTTAAATTCTGCATAACAAAACATGTTGTGCCTTTTCAACTAGAAATTTGAAAACAATTCAGCCATGAATAGTCATGGAAATTCATTAATATTAGACACATTCTGATAAGTATCTGATGTATGATATTCCCATAATCTCAAGTGTGAATGCTGCATAGGCTGATATTAGATAAAAGGACTTTAAGTGTTAATTGGATTACTTTCCTCCCAAACCTCTAATGTGTGTGCCTTTCTCCCCAATACCTTTCCATTGCCTGCTGAGTTAACTTCAGTGTGCATTTAGTTGCAAATGAGAAATCTGAACTTGTAGAAAGTGCTAGACAGAATGGCTGTGTGATGCAAACATGACCACTAGGGAACTTTGTAGAACTGCTAGGCTACTTGTTACAAGAATAATTGTGTGCCTTCCTACAGTGAAGATTTCAAAGAATAAACATTGGCCTGGACAACGTTTAAGCAAACTGAACCCGATGTTATTAGAATTACAGAAAACATCTCAGATGGTGAGATGTAAAGTCATGTTAGGTTTGTTGTTTAGTCGTGTCCGACTCTTCGTGACCCCATGGACCAGAGCACACCAGGCACTCCTGTCTTCCACTGCCTCCCGCAGTTTGGTCAGACTCATGTTGGTAGCTTCGAGAACACTGTCCAACCATCTCGTCCTCTGTCGTCCCCTTCTCCTTGTGCCCTCCATCTTTCCCAAAATCAGGGTCTTTTCCAGGGAGTCTTCTCTTCTCATGAGGTAGCCAAAGTATTGGAGCCTCAGCTTCAGGATCTGTCCTTCCAGTGAGCACTCAGGGCTGATTTCCTTCAGAATGGATAGGTTTGATCTTCTTGCAGTCCATGGGACACTCAAGCATCTCCACCTCATCTGTCTCCTGAGAAATCTCTATGTGGGACAAGAAGCTACAGTTAGAACTGGATATGGAATAACTGGTTGGTTCAAAATTAGGAAAGGAGTACGACAAGGCTGTATATTGTCTCTCTGCTTATTTAACTTATATGCAGAATTCCTCATGCAAAAGGCTGGACTGGATGAATCCGAAGCCGGGATTAAGATTGCGGGAAGAAATATCAACAACCTCAGATATGCTGATGACACAACCTTGATGACAGAAAGTGAGGAGGAATTAAAGAACCTTCTAATGAGGGTGAAAGAGGAGAGCGCAAAATATGGTCTGAAGCTAAACATTAAAAAAAACTAAGATCATGGCCACTGGTCTCATCATCTCCTGGCATGTTAGGTTAGGGATGCCTAATAGCATGTTTAGTACGCACTATTGTTTCTAGTTTGGAGAAATCGAGAATAAATGCATCTCTCGTCACCTGCCCAAAATGACAGAACTTCCTAGATGAGATTCAGCTGATCCCATCATTGCAAAGCCTTCACAAGGACTTCCACTTCTGCAGTGGGGCTTTCTCCCTCCTCCCCTTGTGGCCCCTTGCACCTGCTGATGGGGGATGGGTTCAGAAGAACCCCCATCATGTTGTGTGGGGAGGAGAGGGTGGGTCATTCCATCTGGAAAGCTGCAATGCTGATGGGACATTTGCTATAGCTCAACATTGAATTCCACCTCCAGGGTTCTATACCCTAAGCTAACAACTCCATTGCCACATTTTAGGTGAGCCCTTGCCCCAACCCCAGTGTTGTTAACTTATTGATGGGCAGGGCTCTGCTCTTTGCAGCTAAAACTTGGCCCATGACCAGATTGGCAGGTGTTATGCCAGGACACAGAAATTGCCAACTTTATTGCAGCTTGGCCTTAACTATCTCAAGTTCACTCATATTCTGCCCATGGCCCCAGCTGACTTTATATAATGCTGTTCGAATTTTGAATTTTAGTTTTGTCATGTAAGTGGACAGCTTGGAGGCAAATTTTAGCTAAGGCTATGATTCTCAGCAATAATATAATCTGAGGCACATATTAGGCAGATATTTTAAAGAAGAGGTGGCAGAAATGAAGAACCAACAGGGGCAGAATAATGTCATCAGAATGCATACTCTTTGAAAAATCACATGTTTAGCACTTTCCTCAACTTAGCAAGCATTTTTATCATTAACCTATGTATATTTTTATTGCCAACACGCTATCCAACATTAATTTGTTGATAAGCCGCTTAAAGGTTAGAAGGTTTTCACTTCAACACCACATACCATCACTTCTGTGCATTTTATTTATAGACTGTAAGGTGTTAATTAAGAGTTTTATTTGACCCCAGATTCTTACAGTTCCGCAAATGTACCTCTCTCTCTAAAAATCTCAGCTCAAGAACGGCATAGCATATGAATGCTGATCACATTTAATGCTGATGTTAACATATGGTCTAATTAAAAATTATAAAAAATAGTTCGTAATTTAAATAATTAAACCAAACTGTCATATGGGCATTTGAAATATTTGCGGGTTTTTTCTGGGTGTCCCCCCCCCTTGACAACATAGCAGTGAAATCTTCCATCACGTCTGTTCCTTTAAAGTGCAAATTGTTCAGTAAGCAAGTAGGATATTTCATTTAGTATAAATCCTGGAAAACTTGTTCAGAATCATATCAATCCTAACTTCTGGAAATGTTTCCAGAAGGTGGACTAAAAAGGGGGCAGGACATCTTTTCCTGGCAATACATGATGTCATTGGTCAGTGAAAAAAAACAATAGACTAGGGGGCAGTCTTGACTTGAACTGGGCTGGAAAGAGATCAGGCTTGACTTGCTCTCTGTACTTTATCCAAAGTTATAACTTCGCCTCCCCCTCTAATCCTAATGAGGGTTCAATGTATTTGGGAGTATTAATGCTGTGAGCTCCCAACAGAACACTAAAACAATATAAAACTTCAAACATTAAAAAGTTCCCTAAACAGGGCTGCCTTCAGATGTCCTCTAAAAGTCTGATAGTTGTTGTTCTCTTTGACATCTGGTGGGAGGGCGGGTGCCACTACTGAGAAGGCCCTCTGTCTGGTTCCCTGTAACTTGGCTTCTCGCAGCGAGGGAACAGCCAGAAGGCCCTCGGCGCTGGACCTCAGTGTCCGGGTAGAACGATGGGGGTGGAGACGCTCCTTCAAGTATACTGGACTGAGGCCGTTTAGGGCTTTAAAGGTCAGCACCAACACTTTGAATTGTGCTCAGAGCCAGTGTAGGCCTGGCACCCCGAACTTTCTTGCAACATTGGGATGTCTGAGGTACTGGTCGGAGAGGAATGGCAGTTCACCTCTCTCTGTTAGCTACTGGTGGCAGAAGATAATTACATGGTGATTATTAATCACTCTGGAGATAAGGGTGATCTGGGAGTGTTCATCAAATGCTTTGATCAAGACTGGTTTTTCTGCTTTCTATGCCTGGAGGTTTGGACAGGAGTTAGAATGAGCTGGCAAGCTGAGGAGTTGTCATCATGTCCAAATACCATGTAATCACCTGCACCTTCTCCTTTTAAAACACTTCTGGGACAAAAAAAGCAGATGCAATTTGGTTGACATTTATCAATAATAACAATTAGGGAACCCATCTTGGACTTTTCATGGAAAAAAAGAAATGAATGATTCTGAGGCACCCTGACTTGACTTAAGGGAAATATCGTTTAACAGAAAGTGGAGAAGACGGATGTTAGCCTAGACTGAATGTTTTAAACAACCCTTTTTTTATGCAACAGGCAGATGGAAAATTGGAATTTTCCCTTTTGTATCCTTTTCTAGTGTTTCTTTTTCTTCTCTGTCTCATTTCCCTTTCCTTCTACTTTCTTCTACTCTATTTGGAGTCCTATGTCTGGGGCCTTTATTAAGGTCCAGAGATTGTATACTCATGGGGGTGGTAGATGGTTGATGGAGGACCCTGGGTGAGAGACAGAGAAATATCTGTCTCCCAAGGTGAGAGACTGTGAGGAGAAAGGGAAGATCCCAGGTGAGAGCTGGGAGAAGTTACTCTGAGGGAGGTAATGGCAAAATACTTCATCCCATATATTCACCCCCTTCTATGAGTAAGTTTCTGGAACTATTTGCTGGAAAAATGAGCAGGGCCTTCTTTGCTGTGTCACCCACCCTGAAAAATTATCTGTTCAGGGAGATCCATCCAAGGCATTTCTCTGCTTTTGTTTTAATGAAAAGTGAAGATAATATGCTTGTTTACCAGAGATCTCTTTCATTATTACTGCAGCTGCTGTTTACCTTATTATACTTTTTATTGGAGTTCTGTGGTTTGAAAGAGTAAATTTTTTAGCTGTTCTGGTTTTAATGGAAAGGCAGCTTAAACTATTTAAAATGTGGTACCAGATCTGTTATATTACCTTGGTTTTTCTAGAAAAGAAAGTTTGAAGAAAAGGGATGTAATAAGTTGTCATTAACAATGGAGAATTTTGCACATTACTCCATATACTAAAATAGCAATCTCAAGTATGTCATCCATCATAGATGCTATGAAATAAATTCACAAATCTACCAGTTTCTGAAATCCATGCTAATGTTGCTCAAACACATTCATGCAGAAGTTCTCCATCTTCTTAGTTTATAAACAAACAAACAAGGTTTTTTTGTTTTTAATTCAAGTCTATTCATGCAGTTCTTCAAGTTATTTTTGTATTCTACTTCTATTACATGGTATTTGTCAACATTAAATTTTGGTTTCCACTTGTCAACCTAGTTACACAGTAGAACAGAATTCATTTACATTTGACTTACTGCCTGCAATGTGTGCAGTATTCGTCCCAATTTTATGTCATCAGCAACTTTTACAATCTAGGTCAGTTATAAAAAGTAAGAAACCGCAGAAGCTCTAGTAACGATGACCCTAATAAGACCCCAACTATTTTTCTCTCTCCCACTTTGAAGCATACTTTGAAGAAATGTTTTCTTCTCTTCCTGGTGTAGTAAATAGAAGTATTTGGAAACATAGCTTTTATTCTTGAAAAATGAATCATTTTTACTCCAGGTCTTCATCCTCTTAGAATAGAAATGAGCATTACCTTGCTTGGTAAGGAGACTGAAAACCTTTGGGAGAAAGGTCAAACTAAGTATTCTTAGGCCCCTGAATATAAAACTTTTAATTTTTGAGTGAAGCTGTAAAATGGCCTCATTTGCACAAGCTGGTATCTATAGCTGGAATTTCTGTCCACTAACTCCTGGACAGAAGTTCACCTTCATCACCAGCAAGGCTCTCATGTGGTTCTCTAATCTCCAATTTAAATCCATGCTGCTTTCGTTACCTTATGTTTAGTGAATCAATTAAGGGCAAACACGAAGTCAGTTACAATTTCTCGTACTCACCACTGTGTTATCCTGGAACTGGCACTCAGGAAATGAATATTTTGTGGCTTCTTAGCAATTTCAGAATGGGCTTCTGACTACTATAGGCTTTGGCAAAAACCTAGTTGAGAGTTGTTCTTCTGCTTGCCAGGCAGAGCTATCCCAAGACGTTTTACTGCCTGAGGCAAAGAATAAGATGGCACCATGCCCACTCCATCCCATGCATACATGATGTAAGTACACTCATACCTTGGTACCAAACGGAATCCATTCCGGAAGTCCGTCCGACTTCCAAAAACGTTTGAAAACCAAGGTGTGGCTTCCGATTGGCTGCAGGAGCTTCCTGCAGTGTGGTGTAGTGGTTAAGAGCGGTAGACTCGTAATCTGGGGAACCGGGTTCGCGTCTCCGCTCCTCCACATGCAGCTGCTGGGCGACCTTGGGCTAGTCCCACTTCTCTGAAGTCTCTCAGCCCCACTCACCTCACAGAGTGTTTGTTGTGGGGGGAGGAAGGGAAAGGAGAATGTTAGCCGCTTTGAGACTCCTTTGGGTAGTGATAAAGCGGGATATCAAATCCAAACTCTTCTTCTTCTTCTTCCTGCACCCAGTCAGAAGTTGCGGAAGCAGCGTCAGATGTTCAGGTTCCAAAGAACATTCGCAAACTGGAACACTTACCGGTACTTCCAGGTTTGCTGTGTCCAGGAGCCAAAACGTACCAAGGCGTTCGACAACCAAGGTACGACTGTACTGGCAGATGAATAAAAGATCAACATTGGTGATGGAACAGTACCCACCATCACACCTGGGGGCAGCAGGCAAGCTTAGAGGGTTTAGGGCAGCCATGTGGCACACACAACTTTGTCCTCCAACACATTGTCATTGTTCTCAGCCTCCTCTTCCAGGTATCCTAGTATTAATCATAGGGCCAGCCTTGTGACTGGCAACTTCCAGATTTTCCCCTCCTGCATAACTGGCATAATATTTTCCCCCAGAGATATAATCCAAGGGTGATTCTGCAACTGTCCTCTGGAGAAATGGACATCTACGTATGCAATTGTACCTCCCCTTCTCCTCCCCTGCAGCCACAAAAGGTTGGGAGAATGTGTAATAACATCCAGAATTTCTTATGTTTAGTTTCTTCTACTGGATGACAAACTCTACTGTATTGTTTCAGTGCTTATGGGTTTCTCTAATTCCTATGTTTGATCTCATGTTGATCTGCTGAGTGATTCATCTTTTTAATTATTTTTGAGCAACTATATTTTAATTAATGTAAAAAATTCACGTTAAGTTAATTACAAGTACTTGAGTGCCCTGACCTACAAGGAAAATAGAATATAACATATATTATGTAGGAGTACCAAATTCTAACAGACAGCTTGTGTGCTATAATTCTAAGCGTGCTAACCTAGAAATCAATTTCACTGAAACCAACAAGGCTGATTTCTGAGTAAACATGGTTAGAATTTTGTGTGTTGATGTATGTGTGTGTTATACACACAAGAGAATACTGCATTTTAAAAATAAAATAAAATATTCATATATGGAATTGAAAAACTTGTATTCTGTCTTTTAACACAAGGGGGGTTTTGAAACATCAGTGTTGGCATAGAAAGCCAAAGCTAGTAAAATAAAAAAACCTTGCTTAAACAAATGTATATTTACTACATGGTGGAAACTAAAAAGGAATGTGATCAGCTGAACATGCTGTGGGAGAAAATTATACAGCTGCAGTATACAGGCTGAAATCCTGGACCCACTTCTCTGGAAGCAAGCCCCCCTTGAATCCAGCATTAGTTCAAACCTCTATAGGTTTCTCAAGTTAAACATCATTGGAATTTATGCCTGTTTACCCATTCCCACAAACAGATAAGACCAATGCAATGGGTTTTTTATCTGTTTGGACAATTCCAGGAGTACCTCCTCACACTTGCCATAATGTGCAAGGGAAATATATATATTCAATAAACCACATTCTTTATCACCACTATCCTGCTTTTCCAGACAAAGAGCCCAAGTTACTTATTCTTACATATTTTATCCTGTTACCTTGACGCAGGTGTGGGGGGGGAGGATTCTGAAAGGTACACAAACAGAATTAGTACACTTGGAGCTTTTTAAATGGATGAATATACAATTTCTCTATCAATTGCAGCTAAGACTGTAGACCATTCTCAACAGTACACTGTACCCTCATAGTTTTGGTGGTAGATGCAAAAGCTAACACAATGCCTATAATATTTATACCAAATCTTCTTCCTGTGTGTAGAAACTATATTTGCTGAAAACATACTTAATGATTCCCCACTCAGAAACAATATAGTTTCTTTTAGTGCCTTTTTTTCTGGGGTTACTCAAAGGTTTGCAGAACTGCCTCTCCCCATGTTAAAAGTGTGGCACTTACTGTAACAACTTCATGGTGAGTACCGGCACCTTCTATTCTTTTCTTTTTCTTTTTAAAAAGCACTGGTTTTAAGGCTTTTATGCTGAATAGAATGTAAACACTAACAGTTATACAAACTGTCTTGCCTGCTTGCTGTGAGCTGTGGGGATGTATTGTATTAGCTGTGGGCCAGGAGGTCAGTTGAGTGACAGAGAAACTCGAGCTTTTTACATTGCTCCAAACAAGAGGTGATTATGTGTTTATATAAAGGAGCAAAGGCATCTACAGCCAGTAAATTCTAATTGGTCAGTTGTGGACATTCTGCTCCATCCCATCTGGTCATCACTACAGGCCAATGAGAGGGAAGAATTCCGCTCAGATTTAAATGATTGGCTGGGGCTGGAGGGGAGGCTGGCTGGAGAGGATAAAAAGCTAGCTTCTGGTAAAGCTGTGCAGGTGTTGGTTAGTTGAAGGCAAAGCTGGAAGTTGGAGTCTGGCAGTCGATATTGTTATGAGCTTGTGGGATGTGAGAAACCCTAAATTCCTGGGTCCAATCTAAGTTAGAATTAATCAAGGTTTGGGGAGCTGAACTGTGCCAAGCACTGAACCCCTGGATTCAGTGCTTGAGTTAAAAAAAAACCCATACACTTCATTAGAGGAACAAAGCCTGAAAGTTCGTTATGCAAACAAAAGGGGCAAGGAGATGGGTGATTAACAAAGCAGTTGCTCTTGCCAGACAGCAGAGGAGTGTGATGCTATCCTTCCTCAAGAGAGGTAGTTAGCTGGAGACAATAGGCCACAGTTTTTTAGGAATGCAGTTGGCAATGATGTGCAGGCCCCCCCCCCAAAAAAAGAGCTAGAGAGCATGACTGATTTCTGTTTCGGATCCAAGGCAGTTGCACCCTTTGGAAAAGATGCATGAGACCCTTTTGGAGTGTAATGGTGGGAATCTCTCCATCATAGACTCAGGCTATATACTATATGTATGTAAATAAACCATATATCATAAAGACACAACAATCTCCACTGTGTCTCATGTGCAAAACACAAGTGCCTGGACCCCTGGAGTCTCTCATCGCTTGGAAACTAGGGTGGTGTGTAACAATATTAAGGGGCTTGGGGGAAAGGGAGCTGACAAGACTACAGCTGAAGAAGAATGACTTTTGACTGTAGAAGCAACCTTCATGAGAGCTCCATTGCTAGGTGTCAGTAGGATTTCTGGTGATCTGAGGAAAAAGTAGTTGATGGACCAGGGGGGAAACTACAGGGAAAATCATGAGGGAGAAGAGATGGTAGATCTGATTGGAAACTGCACATACAATACTCGGTGCCTAGCTGATGAGTGTTAACTCTGGAGAAGTGTTACCGGGAAATTGGCTTAAGATTCAGAAACGGTGATGAACTGATGCTCACACAACTCTCAAAGTGACAGCGACCCTGTGTTATCTTAGACTTACCATTTGGAATTACAGTAGCCTGATTGTTTGTACATTCCTATTCAAAGGCACTGTAACAGTTAGCCAGCTAGGTCTTTTAAGTAACCACACATAAAACTATCACCATCTGTTAAGTATTGATAATTTTTTTAAAATAAAATATAATCAAATTTATTTTTGCAGTGTATTTGGAACTCTGCTGTTCGTCCTTTGCTTAACCATAGCTACTGGTGGGTAAAGTGAGGAAGAAAATAAATGGTGGCAAGAGTATCAAATGGTTAAGAAAAATAGATATTAGGAAAAGCATAGGAAAGCTAAGTGTGAGCTAGTGCTCAGTAATAAAGGGTGAAGGATTTTCCATATCTACATTTAGTGTTCCTCTGGAAGGGATTAAATCAGTCATAAAGTGAGGCTGTAATCCTAACCCCATGTGCCTGGGAGGGAGCCCAAATGAACTGAGTAGCACTTATAGTTATGCTGTGAGCTTTCCCCCATCTTAACACCCTCTTGGCACAGAATTAATTCCTTGTACCAGACAGTCAAAGCATTGTCGGTACACCATGCTTTTGCTTAGATCAGAGCAAGTTCTGTGGCTTGACTAACAGTGATCTTTATCTTAGTCTATGACTGGCTGACAACCATTGAGATAAACCCATTCCCTCTTTGGTTGGATTGGATTGTATCCAGAATTACTGCAGCAACAGCTTCCCTGGATCCCTGCTAGAGCTAATGAAGATGCCGGGAGTATTTCTAATATGGATTTCACTGTATCTTCAGACATGCCTTTTGAACTTTCATCTGATCAGCATCTGGAAACACATTTGCATTTTCTACACAGAATCTTAAGTGATATCTTCTTTTTTTTACTAAGAGCTTAGAATAAAAATCATATTGAAGTTCAGTGCTTAATTAGATGTGTGTCTGATTATGTACAGGGTCAAGGACAGTTGCAGCCTTATGAGAATAATGTAGGTGTTTAAAGGCAGCAATTAATGTGTCAACTACACATATTCCCTGATATACTACCACCTTAACAGTTATCAGATGCATATTGGCATTTTGCTTTCCATGAGTTCATATTGTGCAGGTATGTGTGGGATTCCCAAACCAGAAACAAAGCTGCGTTATGGAGTGATACTTCATCCTTAGATCTTGATCATATTTTTTTATAAATTATATTTGAGTCCTTGTGGGAAAAATCGATGCCTCCCTCACTTACAGTCATACTCTCACCACAAACACCAACTTTGCCTGGGGTTCGCTCTTATGTTCTTGGCCTTGACTGAATTCTGTTCATGGTGCAAATTATTACATGAGGCAGTTTCACTGTGGAATCTGATCTCAAGCTGGATGTGCTACCAGAAGCCTCTAGATCTGTGGTTCCCAACGTGAGGCACATGCCCCATAGGGGGTGGGGCAATTTGTTTTTTTAAGGGGAGCAATTCGAGAAGGAGTTATTAACAGTTAATGGCCGTTTAGGCTTCATCCATGTGAATAGTAGTTCACTTTTTTAATAATAAGAATTATATGCCACAGGGAGGGGGGGCATCAGGAAATCAAGAAAAATAAATCACATTTGAACGTTAACATTTATGTAGAAATTGGGTCATAAGTTTTGAGTTCAAATAGGTCAACAGTGATCTAGTCAAACACCCTCTTCAGAGACAGGAACATAAATTGTCAGCTGTTCCTTTCTTCTAGAGAAGAATCTACCAGAAATTCGGTGTTTCATGAGAACATAAAACCACCCTAGACCAAAGTGCCATCTTGTCCAGCATCCTGTTCTCACAATAGCCAAAAGATGCCTCTTGAAAGATCACAGGCAGGACAAACCTCTTCCCACTTTTAATTCCCAGCAACTGGTTTTCAGAAGTATACTACCTCTGCCACTGGAACTAGCACAAAGCCACAATGATTAGTAGCCACCATATTGATCAAAACTTCTTTTAAACTCATCAAGGTTGGTGGCAATCATTACATCTTGTGGGAGTGATACCTAAACTCTGTGCTCTGTGAAGAAATGGTTTCCCTTGTCCTGCTTCTCTCAAACATTCAGCTTCATTGGGTGTTCCAGTATTATAAGAGAAAAAGGTTTCTCTAGTTGCTTTCTCAACACCCTGCATAATTTTATGGGCATTTATCGCACACAGCCCTTAGTTGCCTGCCACCTCTATGGTAAGGGGGCATTATCTTCATTTTTGTTCATAACTAGTAAAGCAAAGTAAGGTTAGGACACATCGCTTGATTTTGCACATCTGACTTGCATGTTTTGATCAGAAGAATTAAACCTACACATAGTCCTTGCATATTTTATATCTGCTAAGTGTGGCTGGACTGCATGGTGTATGCAGAAATGCTGTATACAAACCAAAGCATGAGTTCAATCTTAATCAGTAAGGGATTTTAAAAAGATTTTCTATGATAGGCTCACAAAGCATTGACATCCAAATTGCATGCAGAGAAAGTCAATAGAATTAAGCATGCCTAATTCAGCATGGGATCACACTGTCATCTGGATCTGTCTATATACAAATCAGATGATTTGTATGTTGAATGCCAATTTGCAATGGCAAGAGATGCAGAAATACAAATTTTCCATTTCCTTTTTCACAGATTGTGGCCTCCCACTCTCAATATGCATTACGTTGGGAATGTTTGAACTACAGTTCTTCTGAACCACTAGCAAATGTGTTAAGCTAAGCAGCTTCCCATATGGTTTTGAATTGGATGGGGGACCGCAAGTTGAGATTCCTGCATTGCAGGGGGTTTGACTTAGATGGCCTTCAGGATCCCTTCAAATAATTCCATTATTCTGAATTTGGTGACTATAGATTTTTTTTTTAATTGCCACAGCCATAAGCACACTTCAGAATTATTTCCAATTTTTGTGTGAATTGGTATAGGATGCAATCAGTGTTAATTATGGTGTAACCCACCCACCCCAGCCTTTATTAGTCATTCTATACGAGTTCCCTTGTGCAGCTATTAAGAGAGGCTGCAATTCATAGCTAGTAGTTAAGTCCATGAACTGGAAGTCCATTGAACAAATTGTAGCACAGGTAAAAATACCGGTAATGTCCTGATCTCAGGACATAGTCAAAGACAACCTTGCTGAAGCTAAGTGGTACTACATTTGCTCAGAAGCTGGATCAGTGACCACCTGGATATCCCGTTGTGGAGAAATAAATTTTCATTTGTTTACATACTAAAAAAAAGCTATGAGTGATGTTACACTGTAGGCAGGACAGACACCAAGGTATTGGGTATAGGATGTTTCTGCCTACCTTAGTAGCAGGGAGGAGTATTCAAGGACGGCCAGTGGACTGGGATGATCAGAGTTGTAGTTCAGCAATATATGTGGGGCCAAAGGTTCCTCACACTTAGCTTAAGTTCTCATTAAAGCAATGAGACTAAGGCTGGAATCCTAAGCACTTTTAAGTGTTTTAAAGTATTTGACCTCAATGGATCTATTTCTGGAAAATAAAGAATGAATGGGATTGTACTGTCGGTTGGTCGATGGGACTTGCACAAGTAACTTTCATAGTTTTTAGTTAAGAAGACTCTTCTATGGCGCTTTACAAAGTTGCAAATGAAATAATATGGCATTGCAATGAATCAAAGATAAAACTGGGAATGGGGGGTTTCTGGATTTCGAAATGAACTAGCCTGATCCATGTTTGTCAGATTAATATGTGGGTTGGAACATAGCCCTGCACTGGAATTAATAGCTCCAGTGAATTACTTATGAGAGCTGAGCAAAAAGGCTGTATTCTCTTTTTCTTTATTTAAACAATAAATTGCTTCTTGAAGCAGATTGGAAGCAGACTGAGGTTGCCACACAATGTGACAATGGAAACGCCCCCCTGAAAGTGGTGAGGCACAAACCACTGTACATCAAAGAAAGATGGTTGCCCTGTGGATTGGTGAGGCAGGCACCTTTTCCATGCACAAGCAAGATGGTTTTAATGACCTGTCCCAGTTAGTAAAGAAAACAGCTATGAGCACACTCACTGCAGATTCTGAGCTAACTTCAACGGCAACACATGTGTTTCAGTAGTCTAACAAGGAGGTTTCTGGGGTGTGTGTGTGTGTGTGTGGATAATCTGTGTCTAGATTATATCTGTCCAGGACAACAAGGAACAATCTAAATTGGTGAAAAACACTCTGTACCATTGAGATCATTAGCTGAATCAGGGACAGTGAAGCATAGAATTAAACTGGAGGACTTCATCTCACATATATTTTTTTTGTAATATCCATCCCTAACCAAAACAGCCCTAATTTACACATGTAAGCATATAAAATACACCATTTTATCCTATTTTAATTATATAATGGCTATAAAAATAAATGTCCAAAATGTATCTAATTGGCGTGATAGATGTACAAATTAACATATTTGGCTTACTAACGTTTTGGCAGCAAACCTACATTTTTTATTTATACCTACCTGTGTAATGAGTGCCAGGGAGATAAATGATTAAGGGATTTCCCTGTAGCTACTGAACATATGGTGCATTCCAGTATTCTGTTGTACCCACCATGGTATTGTTTTGATAACAAATGTTTTGCATCACAATTTTCATACATGTGCTTCTCATGACAATTGATTAATTTATTTAATGGGGGAAAGGCACTTCCATACTTCATCATAGTCCTACCCCTTGTAAAGTTTCTGTTGTCAATCTTATTGATTCGTGCTCTGTCCAAACGCTGAAAGGGAGATGTGATTAAAACAGGTATCGAGGTATTCATGATAGTAGAAAAAGCGTTCCTTTTCTAGGTAAAGTTGTTTGTGAAATAGAAGAGTCCTCAACTCTATGAGCTACATGGTATCAAGCATAAAACAGAACTGGCACAATCTAGCTGAAGCTGAGCACTTTTCAGTCTCAGATGTTGACCTTTCTCCACTGAAATATATGCTTACCTTTCGCTTGCATTGTGCTCTCAAGTTTTCATTTTTAGCCATTATATTAGCAAGAAATTACTAAATGTTCTTAAAGGGATTCTGCTAGTTGAAAAAGGGAGTATATCTTCTGAAAACACAGGCAACCCCCCCCCCAAAAAAAAAACCCATTGAGTGGTTACAGTTACCATTTATGAATCATTTATCTGTGTGCATCTTTTGGGGGATGGGGGTTTCAACCCTAAAAATTCTTAGGAGATATCATTAGACTGCTACAACTTATAATGGGAAAATCAATGCGGTGAGAAAATTAAATTTTACTGAGAGCCTTTAGGCAAAGTGCAATGTTAAAAATGCATCTTAGTTTCCCTTGTGGTTCAGAGGAAAGGGAAAAAATGGAATCTGGGTTAGCTGTCAGCAAACAACATTTTTTATATATATAAACTGGCTAGACAGCCTGTGAACTAAACACTTTCTTAATGCTTTCTTCCTTGATTACTTAATATGGTGAAAATAACCAGTCCAATTTGATAATTTGAAAGGTCAGAAGATTCCTTAATCCCATTTTCTTCAAAGTTTGTCAGAATCAATGAGTAGATTTTTCCTACCAGGAACAAGATTTTATTGAAGGAAAACTGATTTATGTTAACTTATACAGCAATGACATCTGAATCCCTAGAGAGTGAATGTGAATATGAGAGAAGCCTGAAACAGAATACAGTGTTTGTGGTTTATTTGAAAAGCAAACCAGCTTCTCCCCCCCACCCCCACCTTTTCTTTTCTGAGATAAGCATTTTCAGCCGTCATCATCAATGATCACTGTCCTGGTTGGAAGACATTTGAAATGTATACAGGACAGATGGTATGTTGAACAAGCATACATCAATTAGTTTACAAGAAAACTCAAACTTTCTACATGAAATTATGCAAATAAGTGAAATGATGGAAACTAATGTATTAACTGTTGCAAATTAGATGACTTTTTTTCCCCTAATTGCACTCACAGACTGAAAATTGTGCACTACCGTAAGACACTAAAGCAACATGAAATGTAAATCAAAGTTGCAACTTATGTAAAAGATTGCATTGGGATGCATGAAGAGAATTATAATTAGGACAGAATTCGCTCAGAATAAAGGCCTACTATTAGGCATCAATTTAAGACTACGAGAGTTTGGGAATGCATCCAAGTCTTGTTCTTCCTGCTTCCCAGTAATATCTGGTGATAATGAATGTGTAAAACAGAATGGCGGTGAGGATAATTATGATGTGTTGACATAATGTCATGAGTTTTGAATCCACATAGGTTGTGAAGGCAATACTGGTCTACTGGTGGTTGGTGGGGTTGCAGGAGTGACTTCATGCGGGATCAGACTACACAGGTGCACTGGCAGAAGCTCCAAATTGCTTCCACTGATGCACCCAAGCCCTGACCTCACCCCTCTCCCTTCCAGTAGGAGGCAGCAGTGTTGTTGCCAGGAGGCTATTTCAGCCCCCACCAGGTGAGCCCCTCCTGGTTTTTATGCAGGTGCACACATGACCAACTCACCAAGTGCCTACCATGGCTGGAAGTCAGCGTAGTGACTGTAGAAAGCAGCTGCTGCATGCTGAAACTAAGGTCTAAGTCAGGGGTAGGCAGCCTAAGGCCCGTGGGCCGGATGCGGCCCAATCGCCTTCTCAATCCGGCCCACAGACGGTCCGGGAATCAGCATGTTTTTACATGAGTAGAATGTGTGCTTTTATTTAAAATGCATCTCTGGGTTATTTGTGGGGCATAGGAATTCGTTCATTTCCCCCCCCCCCCCAAAATATAGTCCGGCCCTCCACATGGTCTGAGGGACAGTGGACCGGCCCACAGCTGAAAAAGGTTGCTTACCCCTGGTCTAAGTTATGTGGATTGTTACTGTATCTGCTAATCTTAACTATGTTCTCACTCTGTGCAATTCCATACAGATAATGTGAAACAATGTTGCAGAACTCATAAATAAATTCTTTCAGGTGCATTATTATCTGTGCCTGTATTAATCCACCACCCATTTAAGTTGATGGGGACCCAACACTTATTTATTGATAATGAACTGTTATATCAGGGTTGTTGTTTTTTAATTGACACGAGGGATAATGGGATATATCCTGGGGCGAGATGACAGGAAAATGGGACAGAGTAGAAAGTAGACTGAGAAAGAAGTACAACTGGAGGAAAGAAGAGACTGAATAGAAATGGGTTGAAGACAGGCAATTTTGGGTCGAGGAGAAAATAGTGGTGGCAAAACCTCCATAGGACCAGACATACTGTTGTCTAGAAGAGAGCAAATAGGCATCATATAATAGAGAAATGATTCTGTGCTTTTTACAGCTAAGTCTCATAAAGCACAAACAGCTACAAGAAATGGCAACAATTTAATGTACTGATTATGCTTGAAACCTACAGCCTTTACTGAAAAAAGAGTAAAAAATAATAGTGGTCAATTTCATGGTTGGATTAAAAAATAGTAGTAGTAGTAGTAGTAGTATATAAACTTCAGCCAGTACACTGTCACACTGCCTAGTGTTTTTAGGGTATTAATGAAAACTAGCTTATCTGACTTTTAAATTATATATTCTGTGATAACTTGACCTTAGTCAACTTGACATGACTAGCTTCCCCATTTGGGGGAGGGGGGAGAGAGTTAGGAAAGCTTGAAAACCAGGCAGTGCTGAATGAAATATTTGAAGTTTAATTTCCTTGACATACTTAGCTAATTCAGTCTTTGCGAATTCCAATATGAAATGGCCTGATCTTCACTTTTGGACTAAGCTTCAGATCTGGATTTACTAACGAAGGGATTTTGCCCTCCTCTGAATTTTGCGATGAAGTCCAAATGTATCAAAATGCATTTGAATTTAAATATGTATTTTGAGGAAAAATATATGCATTTAAATATATTTAAAATGTATTTATGTTGAGAAGATTACACACACACACACACACACACACACACACACACACATTGGTTTAATGCAGAAATAGACCAGAATTATGGATAAAATGTGCAAAACTTGCATTTACTGGAAATAGATTGATTTGTGCATCCCTTGGTGTGCTCCTACTTGTGATACACAGAAGCAACAAAGGACCTGTCACAGGATAAGATGTGTTTGGACACAGTGCTGGCCCCTGGACATTGCCTTCAAAATGGATTACTGAAAGGAGATTCCGACTAAACATCAGGAAGAACTTTCTGACAGTAAGAGCTGCTTGACATCAGAATGGTCTCCCTGTGGAGGTTGTGGACTCTCCTTCCTTGGAGGTTTTTAAGCAGAGGTTGGATGGCCATCTGCCGTGAATGCTTTAGTTGAAGAAGAAGAAGAAGAGTTTGGATTTGATATCCCGCTTTATCACTACCCTAAGGAGTCTCAAAGCGGCTAACAATCTCCTTTCCCTTCCTCCCGCACAACAAACACTCTGTGAGGTGAGTGGGGCTGAGAGACTTCAAAGAAGTGTGACTAGCCCAAGGTCACCCAGCAGCTGCATGTGGAGGAGCGGGGAATCGAATCCGGTTCCCCAGATTACGAGTCCACTGCTCTTAACCACTACACTACACTGGCTCTACACTTGAGGTTGTGGACTCTCCTTCCTTGGAGGTTTTTAAGCAGGGGTTGGATGGCCATCCACCATGGATGCTTTAGTTGAGATTCATGCATTGCTCCGGGTTGGAATGGATGACCCTTGGGGTCCCTTCTAACTCTATGATTCTATGATTCTTAGAAAACTGTAGCAGTGCTACTTCTCCTATAGGAACAAATCAAACTATTTCTTCAGTTCTAGTCCATTATTATCCTGTGGTTCTATAATGCTTTAAGTTTTGCTGCAGTTGATTTCTGATGAAAAAAAAAAAATTTCGTTGATGGGTTTTTTCCTCAAAACATAAAACAACCTCTGCTACACAACCCTGACACCTTTTATTCTTTTGATTTCTATAGAAATAAAAATACTGTAATTGTTAGATTTTCAAAGGAGAGACATATATTTTCTCCAGCAGAGAAGTATTAAAAATAATAAGTAAACAAGATATCAAACCTTCAGTAAATTTTTTAGAAGGCTTTTGTGCCAACCTTTTAAAAAAAGATGTTATTTTGTGGCTTAGGGAAAGTATTATAGTTGTTTTATTAAACATTTTTCTTTGCTGGAGAACTGTATTCCTGGACACATTTATTTATATGGTCAACATATTCACATATATAGCTCTCTCATTTCTGTTCACTTGTGTTTGATATGCATTTTGTTCTGGTGAGCCTTTTGTCAACAAGTTTCAAGTCCAGAAAATGTACAGTACAGTGGTACCTTGGTTTAAGAACAGCTTAGTTTATGAAGAACTTGGATTAAGAATGCTGCAAACCTGGAAGTAGGTGTTTTGGTTTGTGAACTTTGCCTTGGAGGCAGAACATGTTCCGCTTCCTGTTGAGTATGTTCCATTTGTAAATTGAGTCCCCTGCTGCGATGGGAAAGCACGCCTTGGTTGAAGAATGCTTTGGGTTAAGAACGGACTTCCGGAACGGATTAAGTTCGTAAACCAAGGTACCACTTCATGTCCTCTATCAATCACAATTGACACAATGATGATAAACAGGAGAAATTGTTTCCTTGTATTTGAAACATTCAAGATATATAATCTGAATAGTATTGTTTCAATTAAATCAATCTCTTGATTCCAGTATCAATTAGTCATTTAAATTTTTATTGCTTCTAATCAGAGTTAGGTATCCAAAGCATACTTTCTATGAAGCAACCATTATATAATGCATCTTCCAAGTAAACATGTAGAGGATTAGTCTGTACATTAATAGTACAGTAATCACTATATATGTATCTGTATCTGTAGTGTGTGTGTGTGTGTATTAATAATTAATAGACCCTTATTCTCTTATAATGGCAATGATGACGACCCGAGAAGTGCCACAGCTGAGCTCTGGTGAGCTCTGGCTGGGGGAAAAAATGTCCTGCTTATTATCATCCTCAGCCAGTATGTAGGTCTACCTTCATACTACTTCTTTGAATTTATCCTCATTGCACTGCTTGCCCCATAATATCCATTCCCATGTTATGCACACCAATAGTTCCCGGACCCCCTTGTTAGTACCACTTTGATTTATAGCGTTTTATCTATTAAGATGGCTCTACAGAAAAAATTTCTGTGCAATTTTGTCAATTCTTACGTACTTAGGAATGCATCTAAACATTGCGATTTTCATATGACATGCTTAGAGTATTCTTTTCATAACCTTCACCTAAAAAGGAAGAGCAGTAGGCATTCCAAGATAACATACAATAGGCCTGTGCGCTCATCTATCAGCAGAAGCTGTTCCCAATTTAGCAAACCTCTCTGGCATCCAGCATGCCTTAAAATAAGCTTATCCTGCATTACTCATAGTGTAAGATCCAAAGGTGAGCATTTCATTGCAGTGGTTCAGGCACTGGTAACTTTTAGACTGGATTACTGCAGTGCATTTTATGTGGGGCTTTCCTTTCGCTTGGTCTGGAAACTGCAGTGAGTGCAGAATGCTGGAGCACAATTGCTTACTGGAGTATTGCCACCATAATATATCTCTCTGTGCTCATAGATCTTCACTGGCAGAGAGTTCACTACTAGGTAGAGTTCAGGTTGTTATTTTGCTGTTGTTTAGTCGTTTAGTCGTGTATGACTCTTCGTGACCCCATGGACCAGAGCACGCCAGGCCCTCCTGTCTTCCACTGCCTCCCGCAGTTTGGTCAGACTCATGTTGGTAGCTTCGAGAACACTGTCCAACCATCTTGTCATCTGTCGTCCCCTTCTCCTTGTGCCCTCCATCTTTCCCAACACCAGGGTCTTTTCCAGGGAGTCTTCTCTTCTCATGAGGTGGCCAAAGTATTACTACTGTTATATAAATCCATATGTTTTGGCAGAACTATCCAGATGCATGATTTGGTTATATCTGTTTTTAAATCTGTTTAACATTTTTCTGTGTTTGTTGTTTTTAAAAGTTTTAGTTGCTTTAAATAATTTTAAAATATTTTCAATATGACTTTATTTTATTTTTAACTGTGTTAAATATATATATATATATATATATATATATATATATATATATATATATATATTAATCACAGATGTATGGTGTTCCATTGAGAGGAAGTATGAAATAAAAATTAAAATTTTTTATAAATAAATCTCAAAGAACAAAAAAATGACTGCATATTCAATCCTACAGTGTTAAGTCAGGACTGAATATGTTTCTGTTAGTCAAATCAAAGGGCATGATAATTACCAAAAGGTCCCACAAATTCTTATTACATTATGGCCTCCACCACACTTTATTTAATTCTGTTCAAAATCATGCGCATGGAATAATGCACTAATATTTCCTCAAAGGAAAACAGCTCGACAGTTTCCTTCTGTGTGTATAAAGTATTTCATATAGTACATAACTTATTAACATTAATTTTGAGAGTAGTTTAATTATATCAGGTGAATAAACCAGTATATCTAGAGATAACGAGTGATGATGAAAGGCAAAACACAATATGTGTCCTAGATTTCCCTGGTATTTGGCAAATTGCTGTACTTTGTTGAACGCTGTGACAACTGGGGGAGCGATTATTGAATGAAAGATATGTGCCTTTTAGACTGGCTTTTCCATTTAATTCTTCGGATAATTTGCACTGCACATCAATCTCAGACCTTAGGTGTAAAAGACAGCACCACCAGGCAGTTCCTTGCATATATTGTAAGAACAGACTTCAGGATTGTGCACTAAATAGTCTAGTAGTATGGGAAGATATGTATAAGGTAAACACTTTCTCCTGCATTTAGGTTTGTTACAAAAAGCACCCACCTACCCTGAGAAATATATTTCAAAAGGTCTCAAAACCATGTTTGTTTGGGGTTTAGTTTTGCTTCGCAGTTTTCAGCATGCACTGTCATTCCTAAAATAAGCATCCAGCTGTCAAGTCCTGCACCACATTTCAATATAGATTTGACAATAGGCATAGTAAAGCTGGTGGGGAAATGTCTTCAAGATTCTAACTGTATATGCCTACTATTCCTAGGACTATTTAAAAGTAGTTAGGTTTCTCCTGTGCCAGCTCCACTTGTTTTGAATGGATTTGAGTGGCAACAAATAACTTGCTAATGTCTACCATTAAAATTATGGATTGGTCATTCCTTCATCAGAGGGCAAACGGGCAAATTTAGCAGGGGATCAAATACCTTTCCCCCCTCACTGTACATTGCTCAAAGATAGGTCTTCTCTTCCTGTATGTTTTTTTCAATCAATCAATCAATCAATAAAATTTATTCGACCGTCAGTCAGAAAGCACATATTATCCATACAAAAGTTAAAACATCTAAACATCTGGAAAAGAGTGACACTTAAAAACAGCGAAAAGTATATTATACATTTAGACCCGTGTTAATACAGTCAATTTTAGCCTTACAACACTTAAAGGCCAAAAAAAGAAATTTGGCCACCGAGAAGGTTGTTGTTCCAGTGAACTTGTTCAGCAAATACAAAACCAGTCTTTCTCTGTCTACTTGGCTATGTTGGCATAGGAGTGGAGCTATACGTTTTTGTCTAAGATCTGCATAAAATGGGCAGATCAAAAGAATATGTTCAGTTGACTCAACCACTCCCAGAGCACAGGGGCAAAGTCTCTGGGCATATGGGACTTCAGTGACTTTTCAATGCCTTCAGGTGCTGAAATTTGATGGCCAGTCAACCTTGGTCCTGACTGAGCATTCGGGATAAAAAACTAGATGAAAGTGATCTAGCAGTTGGGACGCTTTGTTGCTCAGCACCCTCAGTATTGACAGCATCATTCCTATTCTGATGATCATAGAATCATAGAATTGTAGCATTGGAAGGGACCCCAAGAGTCATCTAGTCCAATCCCCTGCAATGCAGGAATCTCGGCTAAAGCATCCATGACAGATGGCCATCCAACCTCTGCTTAGAAACCTTCAAGGAAGGAGAGTTCACAACCTCCCGAGGGAGACTATTCCACTGTTGAACAGCTCTTACTGTCAAAAGGTTCTTTCCTGATGTTTAGTCAGAATCTCCTTTCGTGTAACTTGAAGCCATTGGTTCAAGCCATTGGTTCGAGTCCTACCCTCCAGAGTAGGAGAAAACAAGCTTGCTCCCTCTTCCATGTGACAGCCTTTGATCAGAGGGCATATATTATACCTCCCTTCATCTGAGGATCATAGGGCAGTTTACACTTATAAAAACACAAAAATGCATACTATAGTAACAAACCAAAGCAATACACCCACAATACACAAACACCCACACACACCCACACACCCACACACCCACACAAAGAGAGAGAGAGAGAGAGAGAGAGAGAGAGAGAGAGTTTAAAAGGCCTGGGAAAAGAGGAATCTCTTTGCCTGCCACCTAAAGATAAGTAACGAAGGTGCTGGGTGAGCCTTCTATGAAGCAAAACACGACAGAATAAAAAAGTTATTTTAGTAATACAACGGTTTACAGTCACTTTACAGTTTAGGAGTCACACAAGGTTGAACAGTGTATGAGCCAAGGCCAGGCAAGAAATCAAGAACTGAGAGCTCTACTTTGCTTGGGGAGCAAGTCAGAATAAGCAGGCAATACTCCAGATGGCTAGGTGACTTATATTCAGGGCTTTTTTTCCAGCCGAAACTTGCCCGAACTCAGTCCCAGCACCTCTCAGGTGGGTTCCATTGCCATTCTAAGAGAACGTGGTCAGTTCCAGCACCTCTTTTTCTAGAAAAATAGCACTGCTTTTACTTTTCGCAGAATGAGTTGTTAGTAAATAAATCTGGTCCAATGACAACAACAGTGGTGAGTCCAACTTTTAAATTTCTAGAGAAGGAATAAGACCTTCTGTGTTGCTGCTGTCTTACGATCTTTTCAGCCTTCAGTTTCAGACTGTGAATGCCTAATGTTGCACTTGAATGTCAGAACACAGAATGTCTGATAATTATGTTGTGATGTTTGTGCAGCAGTTATTAAGGGTTGCCAAACATCTTTCAAAGAAGATCAAGCCTTCCAGAGTCCTCCCTGCCCCCACTTAGGCATGTGTTGCCTTTACAGTTTAAAAGGAAGCTGTTCTGCAGAGTTTACATCTCTGAGAAATTACAGTTAAGGGTTTTGTTTCTTTAAAAAAAATCAAGGGTCTTGTAAATTACTATTCATCAATAATCCAAACTGTTTATTAGTCTACCAGCTGAAGGTTAATGGTTAGCAGTCAAGTTTAACAAATTACATGTATATATTTTTGGCCATGGGAGTGGGTAGAGATAATACAAGCTCAGACTCAGAAGAAGATATTCTATGTAATTTTGTCGCTGTCACTCCTTTGGAAAGTCCTCATTAACTCTGCAATTGATACACTGATAACCTCATATTGATCTGGTAAATTATGTTTCTTTCTGCTCCATGTATTCAACTTTTCATGTAAATATGCTAATTTATAATGTAGATTTGTCTTATTTATCATCACTTGTTTTATGAACTCATACATTACAGAGCTTTTCAAAATTTATAGACTACTGCAGAACACTGTGCCTACATTCTCAAAGAGAAGGGAGTCTGAGATAGATGGGAGCTTCTTAAAGGTAAAATATTGAAGGCACAAATGCAGACAATTCCAACAAGAAAGAAAAGTAGGAGGCATCTAAAGGAACAAGTGTGGCTTCATAAGGAGCTTACAGATGAGCTGAGATTTAAGGAGGACCTGTGTAAGAGATGGAAGAAAGGGGAAATCACAAAGGAAGAGTATACACAAATAGCAATCAATTGCAAGGGGCAGGTCAAGCAGGCCAAAACTCAGAATGAGCTCAGCCTTTCAAGATAGGTTAAAAATAATTTTTAAAAGTTTCTTCAGCTAGCTTTGAAGCAAGAGGGAGAACAAATGATAGGTCTTCAGCATAGGGAAGATGGAGAAACCCTACCGGTATTAGGTGACCGAGAAAGTGGAACTGCTCAACTTTGCCTCTGTCTTCACCCAAAAGGGAAGCAGTTACTTAGTTATAATAAAATTAATGATGCTAGGAGGAGGCAGCAGCTCAAGATAGGAAAAGAGGTGAATTCAAACCTCCAGGGCCTGATGAGTTGAACACAAGGGTATGAAAGGAGCTTGAGGGAAGTGATCTATTTCCTATCTGGGAAATAAGAGCTAAGTTGTGAGAGGTTTCTGTTGTGATGGATTCTAGGAAAGATTTCAGCTTAAAGGGTTTGTTGAAAGAGGAGGGTAATCAGTTGGTGATTATATATATATATATATATATATATATATATATATATATATATTTATATAATAGGAATTCCAAAGGGTAGGTTCCACAACACTAAAGGTGCAATTACTACAAAGAGTGTAGGATCTCACCTGCAGAGCACAATGATCAATATTGGTGTGTGTGTCTATCTCGTTTAGCTTCAGTTAGCATGGCTAAGCTCACCAACACAAAACAGTTGTTTTTAGCAGAGTTGTTTTTCTTATTACACACAAAACAGACACTCTACTGTATATTTACACGCATTCTATATACAAGTTACACGAAGCCTTCTTTCTCTCTCCCTGGTGCCAGAGAGGATTCTGTATTTCAAAGTCCTTGCTTGAACCAGTGTCCATTAGCAAGTTCTAAGTCCAGTCCCGCCACAGACTGAGTCCTCTGAGTTCTGAAGCCTGACCATAAGTTGAGTTTGGATTTGATATCCTGCTTTATCACTACCCGAAGGAGTCTCAAAGAAGCTAACATTCTCCTTTCTCTTCCTCCCCCACAACAAACACTCTGTGAGGTGAGTGGGGCTGAGAGACTTCAGAGAAGTGTGACTAGCCCAAGGTCACCCAGCAGCTGCATGTGGAGGAGCGGGGAATCGAACCCAGTTCACCAGACTATGAGTCTACCGCTCTTAACCACTACACCACACTGGCTCTTTCTTATCTATGTTACTGGGCAAATTTGGCAAGTAACTTTGTGTATAAAAGGGCTCAGGTTACAGCATACAGTGTGGGTCATGATGGGAGATTGCAGGAATTGTTGAATCCTATCTGTTAGGGCTGTGGATTCATGTGAAGACTGGTAATGTGGCCAGCACGGAAACGCCGTTTACCTTCCTGCCGGAGCGGTACCTATTTATCTACTTGCACTGGTGTGCTTTCGAACTGCTAGGTTGGCAGGAGCTGGGACCGAGCAACGGGAGCTCACCCCATTGCAGGGATTCGAACCGCCAACCTTCTGATTGGCAAGCCCAGGAGGCTCAGTGGTTTAGACCACAGCGCCACCTGCGTCCACTTAGAGACAATTGTAGTAAATAAATAATAATTACAACACTTCGATCATGAGAAATATTTCACACCCCAAGCTATTTAATATAACTAAATGCCAAATGACCTTAAATACTGCATTGCAAACTGTACTCAAAAACTTAAAGAGCATTATCATTGTTCCTGCTACCAAAGAGAAAAAAAATCTTCCTTTGGAGGTGTGGATATCTATTTTCCTAAATCTGAATTTGAAAAATGGAAGATTGTTTACTACGTGCTATAAAGAAGTTGGCTGCTTTGTAAGAGAAGTGTTGCACAAATAGCCAAATATTAATCATGAATGTTTACAGGCCAGTGGACCAAAAGAATTGACACTGTCCCCAGAGTGGCTTTTTTTTAAGCAGGTATGGTGGGAGGAAGCGATCAAATGCCTGTTAAAAATGTATGAGGTGGGTGCATGTTCAGTGATGCAAGCCATTGCAAAATGTTTGTGATCATACAAAGAACCTTAGCGGAATGAAATACCTGTGGCTTTTTTGTGGGTGAATAAAATGGCTCATTGTAGCAAAGCTTATGAACTGGAACAGAAATCTTGAAATACAGATGTTTATATTTTCTTCCTGCCATTGCTACAGTTCTCTTTTATTGCTGAGCAAATGTCATTTCAGAATGGTAGGGAGGGTTTGAAAAATGGTTTATCTCAAAAGATAAATGTTGTTGTTGTTACAGTACTCTTAACTGGTATTGTGGTAAACGATCATGTGAACATACACCTAAGGTTATTGATAGTTATAAATATGTGTTTGTTTTTTTAAAACGAATTTTAGACATTGATTTTAGTTTTGGTGCCTAAATTTTAACTTTAAAATTCCTCTGAGATATGTTTTTATGGAAATGCTAATATTGGGCCCTGTGAGTTGTGTTATCCTATTTGCGGCTTGTACAGTGCCGTTGTTTTATTTGATTCTCGTTTGTTTGTTTGTTTGTATTGTATGATGGGCGCAAATGCCGAAATAAATGATCTATCTATCTATCATACACCTAAGGTGTTATGAACTATTGTTAAAAGGGTAAAAATTCTGGTGGAATTCAACATGACTAATCCAGATGTATACAGATTCTCTCTTTTATTTTCATTTTCATTTATTGTTTTGTTTAAAAACCAATCTCCTTAACTTACATATTCCATTCGGAATATATAAATAACATTGGAAATACTGGAGAAATAGCAACGTTAGTAAACCTGTCAACTCTGCTGTAAGTGGGTGACTTCTTGACCCAGCTATACTACTTCATTGTCAGATGCTGCTTAAGGCTATGGATGTCTTTAATTGTGTTGGGAGCAGTATTTGATTCACACGTTCAAAACAAAGGAATTGCTGAGGAATAGGGTGGCCCTGTGTCCTACTTTACAGGCAGTGTGATTCTATCTGGCAGGCCTCTGTCTGAAGAGCTGCCTGATCAAAACAAAATTTAAAGATTTGGGAGAAGGGCTTTGAAGTTGCATAGCAGCACTTAGTACCTGGATAACAGACAGAGCAAACAGGTCACCTGGTCTCTCTCACAAAAAATAGCAATAATTTCTTTTATATTTCTTTTAATAATTTTCTTTTTTATAATAGCAGTGCAATAATTTCTTTTATCCGCAGTCCTTCTTGCCTTATTTCCGCCCAAATGATATTTATCTAAGTGCTCATGCGCTTCTACTCTGAAGTACATGTATATTTTGGGTTAGAAGTCTGGATCATGCGCATCCCCCCCCCTTTTTAAATTGCCACTCAGAGGTAAAGGTGGCTATACTTTTTTAAAAAATAAAAACCACAACAAATTAATTAAATAAAAGTATTTAGTAACACTGTTGAAGCAATCAGACTGTGGGCCTCTGAATCTGTATGGATTTTGCAGTGCAATTAGAGCCCTAATGGATCCATGTAGGTTTGATTTCTGAGAAATCCAAGCTCAGATGTCCCTGTGTTGTTTAGTCTGTTCGCCACCTTCAAAACTGACTCTAGGCTGCTCTCCCCATCTGCCCATCTCATCTTAATGCATAGTATTCTCTGGCTAGCCCGTGCTGTCAAAGACAAAGGTGGGAAGAGAAAGGAACTGAAGCAGTCAGTAGAAACAACTGCCCTGAACCATGTTGTCCTATAATGAATAATCTGTGATTCATTTAGAGAGCTTCTGCTTTTCCTTCAGCTACTGAACGAAATCTTGGATTTGATCATATGAAAGCTGCCATGGGCAATATTCCTAAAGCAAAAGCAAAACTAAACAAACAAACAACCTATCATGTTTTGCTGGAGCTATTGTTGAACGGAGGCATCTCATTGTCTGTACCTCAGGGGTTGGGTCAGCCTCAGGTGCTGAACTTTAGAGTCGTGATGGATAGAGGAACAACAGTTTGGAAGACTGCTAATATGCCTTTATACTGAGTCAGACCATTGGCCCAGCCAGCTCAGTCTCATATCTGCACTGACTGGAAGCAGCTTTCCATTGATTCGGGAAGGGAGGAAGGCGCGTGCGGGTGGTGTGGTGCACACCGGGTGTCAGCCATGAGGGCGGGTGATATCGCCACACCACCCGCTCACGCTCGCTGTGCGGGCGGTGGGCCACTAGGGACGATGCTGCGGGTGGCTAGCGGTGCCCCTGACACTTGCTGCACGAGCGGCTAGTGGCGCCCCTCCTGACGCTCGCCGTGCGGGCGGCAGGCGGCTAGGGATGCTTGCCGTGTTGGAGGCTAGACCCACCCTTGTGGGCCAGCTAGCCTTGCCCCCGCGGCACTCCGGGTGCCGGGGCAGGTAGCTCCGCCCCTGCGCAGCCCTGCTTAGAGATCCCAGGCATTGAATTTTGCAGTGTCTGCCTGCAAAGCAGATGCTCTACCTCTGAGCCATAGCCCTTCTTTCCCCTAATGTCCCCCATGAGTGGATTTCCAATTGGTGCAATTCTCTTCAGAAAGCCATTTCACTACTTCCTGGTGGGTGTGGTGCTGATCTAGGGAACTGCACCATCCCCTTTTTTCGTTAATGATTCCTCCATTTCAAATCCCTTGCCCCTTCTGCTCCAACCTTTATTATAAATCCAAGACTCTCCATGCTGTCCTCTGTGAAAGGAATTGAGCATCTGAATATTCATTTTCAGAGAGGATATGAAGAAGAGTTTGGACTTGATATCCCGCCTTTCACTCCCCTTAAGGCAGGCATGGCCAAACTTGGCCCTCCAGCTGTCTTGGGACTACAACTCGCATCATCCCTAGCTAACAGGACCAGTGGCCAGGGATGATGGGAATTGTACTCCCAAAACAGCTGGAGGGCCAAGTTTGGCCATGCCTGCCTTAAGGAGTCTCAAAGTGGCTAAAAATCTCCTTTCCCTTCCTCCCCCACAACAAACACTCTGTGAAGTGAGTGGGGCTGAGAGACTTCAGAGAAGTGTGACTAGCCCAAGGTCACCCAGCAGCTGCATGTGGAGGAGCGGAGACACGAACCTGGTTCCCCAGATTACGAGTCTACTGCTCTTAACCACTACACCATGCTGGCTCTGCGTATAAGGAAGCTGTCAGTTTATGGATAGAAAACCAGTTGTTTTCTCTTGGTTCCCCCCACTTCCCCTTCAAGAGTATTTCAAATGAATATACTTCCATTTAAAAGCCAATATTTAAAAGTTGTCCAAGTGAAATTTCTTTTACAATTCTACTGTGTGATTAAGTAGTTAGGAGGAAACCAACTGTGAACTGAGAAGTTCTGATTTGCTTTATGTTGTCCCGAAGATAATTTGAATTATTTGAATAAGCTGGTTATTTGTATCCCATGGAGATGCACAAATCACACTGGAATCTTTGTTTCAGACAATGCCAGATCTCCTGGCGTGTGTGCAAGTCTCAGACAACTGTTGCTAATAAATAAATATATTGGTTACGAGTTACCGTGGAGGTTGTCATGCTTGTGAAGCATAAAGACACCAAGGCATGTGCAGGACATTTTATAGTGAGAAAATGTAATGGTGGTGACGAGGTGGGAAATATTTGCATGTGCACACACACACTCTATTTTCCAGGGTTGAGCAAATATTTAAAATACATTGTGCAACAGGGAACCATACAGTACCCTCAAGCTTTTAATTAATTTAACATATAAAATAAAATATCTGAACTGGGATTTTTGTGTCAAGATTTTGGAAATTTATCTCTACTGTAGCAGAGTTAAATTTTGGCATCCACTGTATGCGTGTCCACCTAGCAGTTCGAAAGCACGTCAACGTGCAAGTAGATAAATAGGTACCGCTCCGGCGGGAAGGTAAACAGCGTTTCTGTGCATTGCTCTGGTTCGCCAGAAGTGGCTTAGTCATGCTGGCCACATGACCCGGAAGCTGTACGCCGGCTCCCTCAGCCAGTAAAGCGAGATGAGCGCCGCAACCCTAGAGTCGTCTGCGACTGCACCTAATGGTCAGGGATCCCTTTACCTTTACCTTTATGCTTGTCTACTCAGAAATCCTGTTGGGTTCAATGGGACTTTCTCTGTTGTTATAAGATTTCAGCAGTACAGAGCAATTCTGTTGTCTCTGTACCCCCACTGCAGAACACACATTACAACACAGCATCTGTAAGGCAATGCTGAAATGAATGTAAGGCTTTGAGTGCCTCCCACAGCTCCAGCATACAGCTGTCTTCTACTATGCAGATGAATTGCCCAATGTTTCCAATGACTTACAGTGGGAGGGGGGAAGGGAGAATCACTACAACTCTGACAATGGCTGGTGGGCAATCTGGGGCGAGAGGTTCCTTTCAGAGCATGAACTTTTACCTCATCAACCTTTTTATTTTTTGTGGGTCGCAATTTGTTTCTTTCTATGCAAGTCTATGGAGCCAATTTCTCTGGAAACAGCTGGTGTAGGGATAGCCCACCTGAGGCCCCTGAGCTGTTTTATGGGGGTGCAGTCACCAACCCTGCAAGTCTTCAGATATCTAAAGGGCTTTTACACGAAGGAAGGAGGAAGCTTGTTTTCTCCTGCTCTAGAAGGTAGGACCCAAACCAGTGAATTCACATTACAAGAAAGGAGATTGCAACTGAACACTGGGGATAACTTTCTGACTGGAACAGCTGTTTGACAATGGAATGGAGTCTCTCAGGAGGTGATGGACTCTCCTTCCTTGGAGGTTTTGAAGCAGAGGTTGGATGGCCACCTGTCTTGGATGCTTTAGTTGAGATTCTTGCATCGCAGAGGGTTGAATTATTAGATGACCCTCGGGGTCCCTTCCAATGCTACAGTTCTATGATTCTACACTTTCTCTGTGTATACATAAATGCAAGAAGGACCAAGGATTTGGTTGCCACAAAAGCTATTTCCCCCCATCATTTTTGGACACCCAAGGATTTCCCTGCCCATGCAAGTCTAGGTAAAGGTAAAGGGACCCCTGACCATTAGGTCCAGTCGTGTCCGACTCTGGGGTTGCGGCGCTCATCTCGCTCTATAGGCCGAGGAGCCGGCGTTTGTCCGCAGACAGCCTCCGGGTCATGTGGCCAGCATAACTAAGCCGCTTCTGGCGAACCAGAGCAGCACACGGAACCACCGTTTACCTTCCCGCCGGAGCGGTACCTATTTATCTACTTGCACTTCGAGGTGCTTTCGAACTGCTAGGTTGGCAGGAGCTGGGACTGAGCAACGGGAGCTCACTCCATCGCAGGGATTCGAACCACTGACTTTCTGATCAGCAAGCCCTAGGCTCTGTGGTTTAACCCACAGCGCCACCTGGGTCCATGCAAGTCTATGGAGTGCTAATGGTGCACTAGATTATGAAAAGTTTCTTTCGTCTTTTGCTATTTAAATGTTGAACTGATGTCTGGTCTGATGAGGGTCATCTCCTAGCAAAGCACACAGATTTAATATAGAATGCACTTTAACTAAAAAAAGTTGAGATTTATGTTGTTTACTTTTCCCTTATTGTTACACAGCAATTAAAGCTAAGGAATGACTGCATGGTAAGTAGTAAAATAGATGCTCTCAGTCATCTCATAAAATATTTATGCTGTTTTATAATACAGTATAAGATGATACAGAGCTGAAAAGAGATTGGCAATAGGAGGTTATTCTTAGAACAAAGCATCTGTGTTTATAAAGCCTTTTTTCATGACATCAGCAGCTAGATTTAACTAGGGTTAATGCAGAAATATTTGCTATTGATTCAATATTGAAAAGAGCACGGCAGCATAATAATTCACTTAAAAGTACATACGAGGGTCCAGTAATTCATACAGTATGATTGAAATCTTGTTGTAATACAAAGCAAGCAGATTTTAACCATTAAAGAAGGCAAGCTGCATTAACAGTCATCTCTACACATTTAATAATGTTTGCTTTGCAAAATATTTTTCTTACGCGTACTATTCATATTCTGAAATTAGGTTCAGGCACTTTGCATTGTAGCTCTGAATCTTTAAGCACTAAAGCAGTGTAGTGGCTCCCAGCATGTGGAACATTTTGGAGAACAACGAAGAGAGTAAACACCTTTTTCCCACCCTTGCCGACTGCAAAATTATTTCTGCAAAAACAATCCCACTGTCATTTATTGCCTGGCATCTAGCCTTTTGCATGCTCATGCACACTGTGCTGCTGTTTGGGACAGGACTGGGTTTTGGGCTGTTTAAATCTGCCCAGCCTTTCCCTCAGCTTTCTGTGGGTTTTTTGCAGCACCCACCCTGCTGCCTTTTATTCATTCCGGGCATTTGCTGATCCCCTTTTGGGGTGCTAAGTAGGATTTCTCCCCCTGTCGGCTGATTGGCCTTACCGGTACTTTCCTTTTCACTTACTCTGTACAGTATTGGTTTTGTTGCAGGTGTTTTTGCAGGCGATTGCTTTTAAACATTCATCCAGTGCTCTACCAGCTGCACTGACTCCCGGTGGAGTACAGGGTCAGGTTTAAGGTGCTGGTTTTGACCTTTAAAGCCCTATGCGGCCTAGGACCCTCGTACCTAAGGGACCACCTTTCCTGGTATGCCCCGTGTAGGACCTTAAGGTCCTCAAATAATAACATTTTGGAGGTCCCGAGCCACAAGGATGCTAGGCTGGCCTCAACTAGGGCCAGGGCCTTCTCAGTACTGGCCCGACTTGGTGGAACGGTCTGTCACAAGAGACCAGGGCCCTGCGGGATTTGGCATCTTTCCGCAGGGCCTGCAAGACGGAGCTGTTCCGCCTGGCCTTTGGGTTGGTTTCAGTTTAACCCTGATGTTTCATTCCTTTATGGTTTGATTGGTGGGCTACTTAAAAATGAGGCTGCTTTTTAAATTTTAAATCGTATTTTAACCTGCATTTTAATTGATTGTTTTGTATGTTTTGTTGTGATTTTATTGATGTTAGCCGCTCTGAGCCCGGTCTTGGCTAGGAAGGGTGGGGTATAAATAAAAAAATTATTATTATTATTATTATTATTAAATTGGTTAACTGGTCAAATCAGCAGGTAGGTTATCCAGTACTAGTTAAGATTTGGTCGGCACCCTTAGGGACCTTTTAAGATTGTAGTTCCAAGACTTGCTTTCAGAGCTGTGGGACCTGCTAACAGAATAAGGGGTGCCTTTGAAGCCAACCTGTTATACCCACTTGGAGCTGTCTGCATTAAAATTGCATGCACTTTGTACGCGCTCTAAATGTAAAATACGCACTTTGCCATGTTTTTCATAGTACTCATCTGTAAAATACATATGTTGCATGTATCTTTTATGCCAAGCAATATTTTTGTGTCACCTTTTGCAAAATTTGAAGTGTGCAATCTGGCTGCAAATCCAACTGAATTCTACTTAGAGTAGGCATATTGAAATTAATGGAGCTAAACTAGTAGTGGGTCTATTCTGAATATAAATAACATTAGATATAACCCGGACAGTTGCTAAGGCTTGAACTTTTGTTGAGTTTTCAGTGTGAGCGTTTGCAAAAGGACATATTAACTTATCTTGGAACAGGGCACACAGCCTTGGCTCTAGTGCAAATGATGAGCACTGTGCTAGTTTGCTCTTGGGAATTCTGGGACTGTCCATGGTGGGAAAATATTTTTTTTCGGGGTCCTAGAAAGCACCTTCTTCCTTCCACTGCCCTGTGCAAAGAGAGGAAGGCAATGGTGGCAAATGAGCATTTGAAAAAAGAGCACTTTTGTATTGATCTGGGTACAGCAGTATATGCCGTTTTGTATACAATTTCTTTGTAATATAATGTACTTCAGAGGCTACATTCCAACAGTGTTAAAAGCTCTTGTGTCTATTAAAATCAATAGGCTGAGGGGTGCATAACTCACCTTTGGGTTTTGAACAGCAAAGTAATGCACTCCAAATTGTTCCTCTGATATGACATGTTGAAGAAAAAGGAGCAAATTCCGCTGCTTTCAAACTCTGGCGACTGACAACTTCCAAGTATTTAATTCTACTTGTCTTTGTTTTTACTTGACTTACTCCTATCACGAGAAGCATGATAGATTTTCCTGAAGCCTCTTACTGTGGTATGTCCCTAAATTTTAAAATGATAATACTAATTATAATAAACGATGTGTAGTTTACAATGCATAAATCAGCAAACAAATAAATGGGCAGAATCCAAACAGAGTAGAGTGGAGCCTACACTTGAGGTTTTTCTAATAATTTAGACAGAAGGCATGAAATATTCAACATGTAGTATTGGCTGAGGAGGTAGTTAAAATAGATTTCCTATACAGAAATCTAGGAATAATCACTGCGAAGCAACTGAGAGTCCAGAACAGTATTTTCTTTTCACACCTCTCCTTTGTCCTCCTCCCGCCTCCATTGTGCCCCTTAGCCAAAATTCAGTATTCAACATTATACCAGTAATCTGTGGCAGAGTGGATGAATACGTGATAAATTGTCTCTTGAAGTTTATAAGGTGTTTGTCCATAAAACAAGAGAAAATATTTTCCTCCACATTACTCTGTTCCTGACAATCCTGGCTGGTGGGCTATCTAGAAGCTGTAAACACCTCTTTGCTTTTTAGCACCAAGTCCCGTACATCCATTTCAAGGTTTTACAGCTATAAAGGCAAGCAAACAAAAAACCTTGACTGCCTACATAAACTGGAGTGGGCTGAAATGTTGTGATTTTGTTGATTGCTCTTTTACTGCAGTGGTCAAATAGTTCCTTTGAGACCAGACACTGGTACCCTGCCATCTGTACACTCGATGTTAGACAACTTGTATCAACTGAAGCACTGTGACAAATATTTATAACAAGCATGCTAATTAAATGAAATGCCGCTATTCAGAATTGTGGAGGATATAAGATTAATGGCAAATTAAAAATAACTTGTCATCTTTGTTCTAATAGATAATGATGTTGCTATCATGAGAGACACTGACTGTATTCCACTAGGGGTGAGCTGAAATGGCCCCCCCCCCAAAAAAAAATTCTTGCCGGTGTTGAAAGGCAAACCAACGTGTTTCAGAAAAGTCTTGCCTCTTGACTCCAAATAGGCTTCATCCGCACTCAGTAATAAATATTCATGGTGAGATTTAGCAACATGATCAGTCCCAGAAGCACTGCTCTTTTTCTGACTAAGCTGTGCCTTAGCTTGGGGGTTACACACCCTCCAAGTGTCCCTGTTTTCCAGGGACAGGTCTGGAAGCTATCCTGGCTTCTGATTTTCCCTGCCAGCAGCACCGCTGCTGCTGAGCTCGGGAAGGAGGATGAGCCAGTGCAATGGTGGAAGAAGAAGAAAAGAGTTTGGATTTGATATCCCGCTTTATCACTACCATAAGGAGTCTCAAAGCAGATAACATTCTCCTTTCCCTTTGTTCCCCACAACAAACACTCTGTGAGGTGAGTGGGGCTGAGAGCCCAAGGTCACCCAGCAGCTGCATGTGGAGGAGTGGAGACGCGGACCCGGTTCACCAGATTACAAGTCCTACTGCTCTTAACCACTACACCACACTGGTTGCTTTCCCATGGCTGCTGCTGGCAGCCTCCTCCCTTGGGCAGCTTGCAGCGGCTGCTGGAGGGTGGAGGAGCAGTTGGAGGAGGAGAGGATGCGGCTGCCAAGGCCCAATCTCATGCGATGCGCCAGCTCTGAGGTGCAGGCAGAGGGCAGGGCTGCCCTGGGAGTGGAGTGCAAGAAGTCTCTATTTTTAAGAATAAAAATAAAAAATGCTTTGTGCATCTGTGTCTAATCTTGCCCCTTTCTCCCTCTCTCTTTTTCTCTATTTTTGTAAATCTACCAAAGAATGGAATAAAATAGGAATTAAGAGGTTTGCTCAGGGTGGTGGAGAGTGTGTATGCTGTGTCCTGTTGGAGGGTGTGATGGGTTATATAATGCTAACACATTTACTGAAATTTTAACTGCGTGGCGGGATGGGTCTGAACTTACAAAAGCAGGGAGAAGCAATGGCAGTAAATACTTTCAAATGAAGAGCAGATTGAACGTTTGAAGTTATCTGCTACCCCTAAACAGTACTTTTGAACTAGAAAATGAAATGGTTGAGCATTCGGATCAGAACTTTCACATTAACGCAGGTGGCGCTGTGCTCTAAACCACAGAGCCTAGGGCTTGCTGATCAGAAGGTTGGCGGTTCGAATCCCCGCAACGGGGTGAGCTCCCGTTGCTCGGTCCCTGCTCCTGCCAACCTAGCAGTTCGAAAGCACGACAAAGTTCAAGTAGATAAATAGGTACCGCTCCGGCGGGAAGGTAAATGGCGTTTCCGTGTGCTGCTCTGGTTTGCCAGAAGCGGCTTAGTCATGCTGGACACATGACCCAGAAGCTGTACGCCGGCCCCCTTGGCCAATAAAATGAGATGAGCGCGCAACCCCGGAGTCGGTCACGACTGGACCTAATGGTCAGGGGTCCCTTTACCTTTTTATGCCTCTTTGCTCATGCAGCAGCTGTTTTGGACAGAGGAACTAAAGGTCTTCTGCTGTCTACTTTGAGCAGCGGTAGGGAAGGGACATAGCACCCAACCATGGTGATGAGTCTGGGACTGCCTGCTCCTCCCTATACTATTGCAATAGAAATGGGAACCTTTCTGGCCCAGAAGGGGCAGATTATCTATCTCCCTCCCCCTGCAGATTGACTCTGATAGGTAGGTTGCTGTGCTGTGGGTCAAATTTGGGAAAAGCAGTGTGGCAAAAGCAGGTGCATCATAGGCACACCACAAACATCGTTGGACTGAGAGCATGTGGCCTGGCAGCTCACGGTTATGGATACTCCTGGCATGCCAGAGTCCAATTTCTGAGGCCACAGTGCTTATTGTTCTGCCTGGATATTTCTGCAGTGTACTGAGCAGGTACACAGGTCACCTGATCATGTCATCTACACTATGATGAGATGTGTTGCATTTCTATTTAAATCATGGCATACCCCCCCCCCCCGGAAACTTGTGCCTATATTTATAATTCATCATATGCAAATTTTATGCACATCAGTGTCCTCTTTTTGAGTGAAGCATTTTTCCTCTCTTTTTTGGTGATGTATTAGTGCTCTACTTACTCAGTGCATTTAGGATTGCAGCCTTAGTTGTTTTTTTCTGAATATCTTAAGAAATTAGGGATGCGATTAGGGATTCTTGATTTTTATCTTCACAACAGCCTTATGTGGTATAGATTAGGCCTGAAAGAAAAGCTCACATGACAGTGGCATATGACTTGATCAAAAATGTCTAACATCTAATCTAATAATACACTGGAGGTTCCAACCCATAAGGTGGCTAGGTTGGTCTCAACCAGGGCCAGAGCTTTCTCAGTCTTGGCCCCAATCTGGTGGAACGCACTGTCTCAAGAGACTAGGGCCCTGCGGGATCTGATAGCCTTCCGCAGGGCCTGCAAGACGGAGCTGTTCCACCTAGCTTTTTGTGAGTTCGACCCAACCTGACCCTCGTGCTATAATATAATACTGTAAATAAGACTCTCTCCTATTCTTTCATATTCATGGGCTGCTGCGTTAAGATGGTTTTTAATTTTAATCTTTTAATCTGTACAGTTAATTAATTGTTTTTCTTTTTATGCTTGATGTTTTTATTGTGATTTTAGTGATGTGAGCCGCCCTGAGCCCGGCGTTGCCGGGGCGGGCGGGGTATAAATAAAAATTATTATTATTATTATCTAAGATTATGACCAGCCTTGTTTTGTTTCCAAAAATGATAATAAGGAAGAAGAGTCAATGACTATTCATGACAGCAACAACTGTGTAATGAGAAATGTGTTATCGCCATGCCCTGCGTCTTTCACCCCTCTTTGTTCCCTCTTGCCTGCATGTGAAAGAGTCCTTCTAGGACCCACTTGTCCTTCTTGCGTGTCTTCCTGTCTTACCTATGACTTATGCTTTCTTTCTCGTTTTGTTAGTGTGTCTCTTTCTGTCTGTCTGCTTTCTCTTCCTGTTCTCTCTCTCTCTCTCTTTCCATGTGAGAGAGTAACAGAGAGCGAATTGATAGGATGCTCTTTTAAAAGAAATATTGGTTTTAACAAAAGCAGTACAACATGTAACTGGCAACGCAGGGCACACAACTGAAAATAAAGCAATGCCTGTAAAGGGAAACAATACATTATAAAATTTAAAAAAAATACTTTTCATAGAGATATGACATAGCCACTCCATTGGGAGGTGTGAGCTGCCAGGGCATCATAAATTGCATTCAATTTATTAATAAAGCTTACCAAGGGAAACCAAATTTGATCAAAGTCATTATGTTTTGCTGTGCCTCTTATTACTCTGCAGTAATATGTTAGATGTCCCACACTCTTGACTGCAAGTACTTCTCAGAGCGATCCTCTGGGGCAGACATGTCGAAAGTCTGTTTTGGGGGCCTAATCCGGCCCACCGGCCGATTTGATCTGGCCCCTGTGGCAGTATATGTCCTGGGGTAAAATCCTAAAAAAAAGAAAATGCTCAATAATCCTAAGAAAAAAGCTCGACAACTTTGGTTGGCCCTCACACATGTTCACTTCATCAAATCTGGCCCTCTTTGGAAAAAGTTTGGGCACCCCTGCCTGGGGTTTTCCAGCTTTGAGCACCCTCCAGGCAAGTTGCCATCAGGAGCAAAGAAACAAAATACTTATGGTATTTATGGTGTACTGATGGGTTGGTTGGGCTTTCAGGAAGTAATAGCACTGCTGGGAAGTGAGATCTGTTATATTAGATACCCAAAACCATAATGGTTTGATCACATTGCAGTCCCACCACATGTGTAAAAAATTACCTTTACCACCACAGTAATGCCATCGTTGGGAAGTTGCTCTGTGCTTTCTCCACTTTGATCCTTGTTTCCCAGTTCTGAGTGGCTCTTGTAAAACAAAGCTCTGGGTTTTCCTATTCACTGTAATGGAGAATCTGAAAAGGGCTTAACCTGGCCACTGAAAGGTGATCTAAGTAAGCCATTTGAATTTATCTTCATCAGTAGTTAGAAATACATGTATGAAACCATGTTAAAATACATGCCTATCTAGGGCATTCCAGTGAACAGTCCTTGAAATAAATAAGTCAAACTTCTACTAAGTTGGTGATCCCCCCCCCATTCTACATATTTATTATTTAATTTCAAACTGGAAATTTATGTATTTCAGAAAGAAACTATTCAGCTCCTCCTATATCTGCTTAGTTTATTTTTCTTCCCCCACCCTTCCTTCAAAGCATTCAAAGTAGTGCATATCACTAGATATATAATTATTCAGTACTAGATTCCTTTTGGATAATTCACAGCATTTGGATAATTCACCCATCCCCAATGCAGAAACAAGCACTCTACTTTTATATGCTACCATTATTATATGTTTTATAGAGGTGTATTTGCTGTGCTTTGTGTTTGAAAGGATCAAGCCTGCTTTCTGCAGATGTTCTGTACCTGTAATGCAAAGATGGTAAGGATGTCATTTCAATTCGAGGGTTAAAGTATACCTTGTTGTCAAGAGGATGAACGACTTCATTATGACTGCAGTGCATGACTGAAGAAAGGAAGGTCTGGAGAGCAGAGGGCAGACTTGCTGAGCTTGGAGGATAAGTGCTCCTTGGAACAACTGATTTGTCATTGATAACCAATAAATCATTCCAAGCAGGACATATTCATGTTTTCCAGAAAATCCATGCAAGGCAGTCAAGGAGTAGATGAAGTGAGTCATTCTGCTATTTTGCAGTGCACAAATTGTGGCAATTAGTTTGCGGTCCCTATATAAAGGGGCTATTGGCTATGTCACTTAGGAAGAGAAAATTACCAATAATACGTATTCTGAGCATTCCCTTCTTATTTAATCCAGTGCAAATCAGTGAGAAAGATTACTGACTCTGCCTTTTTACTCTGAAGAGGACATTTCTTGGAACACGTTAATTAGATTTCATTAATTATTCATGTTATTTCCATAGAACAGGTGTTCAACATGTGTAGGAGACATTTAATCAAAAAGTGGATCCTAAACCAATTCATGATTTGGTTTAATTAGGGACACTACTTAGTATGCAATGTGTTTTTTTAATAAATAAATAATAGACTGGACACACATTATTTCTCCCAGCAGGAAAATATGTTTTCAATCTATTTGATGTCAATGCACTTCTACTGTGAAAGGCTCCTGTAATTCATTCTTTTGTTAAGCGTTTGCAGTTATTATTTTTTAACTGGGTCACTGCATTCTATGTTAGTACAGTTTTGAATTATCAGAAAAGATGCTTTTAAAGAGATAATAATGGTTTGTGGTCCCTGATTTCCCAATGCCTTGTACCTGCCTGGTTATGTACCCCAAAGAGAAACAGGTAGCAAATGTTTCTTCAGATATTCATTAGTGCTGAGAACACTCTCAGCTGACACTCATGTCAAAGACTATGCATAGCACAAAGCAATGGAAAAGAAGCAGCCCCAGGTTTAGCACTCAAGTTTCTCTTAGAATTAAATTGAATTTAAAGTGCTTTCATGTTCAGAATATTATGGATAGGTCTCCAAGTTCACACTTACCACAGTTGGTAACCTCTTACAGTGTTATAAACAACATTAGCCCCTGGTGATTTTAGGGAAATAGTATTGTTCGTCGCCGCAGCAAATACACAATAGTACACAGATCTCAAAATGATTATTTTGTCTTCCTTTGATTATGATGAAATAGTCTTTTCCATGATTCAACCTAAATAAAGACTGCCACATTTTGTTCCTCCTACTATTTATGTGTTTCATACAGTTATCGGATCATAGAGTTGTAGAGCTGGAAGGGACCCTGAGGGTCATCTAGTCCAACCCCCTGCAATGCAGGAATCTCAACTACCGTATCTATGACAGATGGTCATCCAAATTCTGCTTAAAAATCTGCAATGAAAGAGAGTCCACCGCCTTCCGAGGCAGTTCATTTTACTGTTGAACAGATCTTACTATCAGAAAGTTCTTCCTGATGTTTAGTCAGAAGCTCCTTTCTCTCTTGGAGCTGGAGAAAACAAGCTTTGGATGCCTAAGTTGTGTATTTGGAGCTTGTGTGCACAGGCGCATGAACGTAATGGATTAATAATTAAGATAGTTTTGAAATCAGCCGAAAATAGTACGTTTCCCCCTTCATCCTCATCTTCACATCCTTCCCCAGACAGAAGTCAAACAAGCTGTCTGAGAGTTCTTTCGGAAATCTGTATCAGTGCTCCCTAATTTATGCCTGACAGCATCCTGTCTTGCAACATGAGTAGAGTTTGCTGCTAATGTTGTTAGGTTTCCATCAGTACTTTGCAGGAACTAATTGACGTGGTGTGATATTGATAATACCCTAGAATGCTGACAATGATGAGAGTATATGCAGCTAGCTGGCTAGCTAGCTAGCTAAACAAACAAACAAACAAACAAACGTAGTTTCTTCTTGCTTCTGCTGTTTTCATTTTCTCCTTGCACCTGGTGAGTTCATTTGATCAAATATATGTTACATTTGAATAATAAAAAAGGAAACTTATGTGTACAGGTTATGGAATATGTTTAAGACAGTTTCTGGTTGGGGCAGGAGACGCAAAATCGAGCAGTCCATGACTTCTGTGGCCTGCATGTTGGCTCGTTTCTGTACTGTAACACCAGGCGATCTGAAGAAAAAGATGTGTTGCCATCCAGTATAACGTAATAGCCATTTTATGAGCAACATATGTGACTCAACTAATTTACCAGGCAGGCATTTTTGCCTCTCGGTCAGAAGTGGCAGCTTGCAAGGGCAATGGGGGTGGGCGGGCACAACATTGTGTGTGTGATGTCAGGACGTTGGGAGAAGTTGGAAGCAGAGCCAAACATGGTGGCCATGTGGCTTCAATGGTCACTGATTCCTGCTGCTCCGCCTCCTGGCACCGTTACTGGTGGGAGGCTGTTTTGACCATCCTTTCCATGGCAGGAGAAGGAGCCGGCCACTGCACTCCACCACTACACTTCACCTCTGCACTCTGACATGGAGGGGGGTGCCAACACTCACCCCAAAAATATTCAGGGGCCCAAAATGGGCTTATCCCCTAGGAGCTGGCACCTCTGCTCTCAGTATTAAGACAAATCATTTGAATAAAGCTAATGATCCTGTAAAGTCCTGGCAATCCTGTTGGAAGTCCACAGCATCACAGGGACTGATGAGATGTGACAGGTGCTTGACATGATCACTCGCCATTGTCATTTCTGGTATTGTGAAGCCTGTCTGGCTCCCTGGCATTCTGAGCAGCTGCAAAGCAAGCCAAATGACAACTAGAGCATAGATAGTGCACGCCTCTCTTATGTGTTAGTAGTGCATGCCTCTCTTATGTGTTAGTGTGGGCAGTGAAGAAGTGCACTTTCCAGCCTTTACTGAACCTTTAGGCAGCTGGGTGGTTGAGCTCTTTCCGGTAGCATGGAGATTTCTGACTCTCATTGTGGGGAAACTACTCCTGAAGCTCCCAGAGAACCACTTTAACCAACAAGCTTCAAGTTCTGAGGGTGAGTCACTTAACTTCAGAGAGGCCTTGACTTCACAATTGTTGAAGTGTCTAGTGCCACATCCTATGCTGCATTTGTGCAATCACTTTCCATTTACGTTTCCTGAATACGTTGACGAGGTGCTTGCAGCTCTGCCTCTGACCATTCGACCTATTGATTCCTGTCCTCCTTGGCTTATTAAATCTAGCAGAGGAGATTTGACTGGTTGGATCTGCAGCATGGTTAACATTTTATTTTATGAGAGACTGGTCCCATTTTCTCACTGGAAGCCAAGGTGGCCTTGGTACCTAGGAGTGCATTTTACCAGCTGTGACAGGTCATGGACCAGGATAGCTTGAACACAGTAGTCCAGGAATGCGTAAATTGGATTACTACAATGCACTCTGTGAGGGGCTTTCCTTGAGGTTAGTCTGGAAAATCCAGTTAGTGAAAAATTATCATGAGATCCTATCAGCATATTATGTTGTTGTTGTTGTTGTTGTTGTTTAGTCGTTTAGTCGTTTAGTCGTGTCTGACTCTTCGTGACCCCATGGACCAGAGCACGCCAGGCACTCCTGTCTTCCACTGCCTCCCGCAATTTGGTCAGACTCATGTTGGTAGCTTCGAGAACACTGTCCAACCATCTCGTCCTCTGTCATCCCCTTCTCCTTGTGCCCTCCATCTTTCCCAACATCAGAGTCTTTTCCAGGGAGTCTTCTCTTCGCATGAGGTGGCCAAAGTATTGGAGCTTCAGCTTCAGGATCTGTCCTTCAGCATATTATACATCTACTCAAAGATCTGCAGTGGCTGCTGGTTTGTTACCAAGCCAAGTTCAGGAAGGGAAGATGGTTAAGCTCTGCTCAGTTGAGAGCCTTTAAGTGTTCCATCTAATTTGGCTGGCCCCTAGCATTGTGATGAAGTATGTCAGCTTTAAGCTGGAAGTCCTAGTTCAAATCCCCATCAGCCAAAAGCTCACTGGATGACTTTAGATAATGCCATATCTAGAAAGTATTGCCACCATTTCATAGTACAAGGAAGTATGGCAAATTTGTCAGACTTCTTAACTATGCACCAGCTCCCATTTAGACTGTCAGTTCAAAAGTATTAGGAAAACAATTTTCAGAAACTGTTCTACGTAGCTGCCAACAATAAATAATATAGAGTGTATCTTAACAGTTCAAGCATCAAACTAAAAAGACCCACTGAAAATATTACATGCACTGAGACATAAAAAAATGCCCACAGTGTGGTTCAGCTCTGCCTTAGATGAACTTTAAATGAGAAATAATTCTAAAAGTAAGATCCATCTACAGAGAAAGCACACACTCTAGCTGTCATGAATTGATGTCTGTGCACTGAGAGGGCATCTATCCAGCAAAGCACTGGCTGTGTAAGGGGAACTGGGACATCAGCCAATCTGTCATTGATCAGGGTCCTGGTTGTGCAGAGTTTAATACTTCAGAAGTGAGACCTTGCATTTAATGTGCTGCAATGCTGGCTTCCAGGACAAAAAAACCACCCCATTTGGCTGATATAATCCCCCTGGTGTCAACATACCCAGCAAACTGGCATTCTATACCAACTATGATATTCAAACAAATTTCAAGGAAAGTTCCAAACAGAATGCATTGCTCTGATCTGCCCTGAAAGTGGTGGTAAAATGTTTTCTGCATTAGAATTAGTGTAGCAACAAATCAGTTTACATCATCACCATTTTAACACACACACAATTCTGTGCAGCATTTTTGACACCAGTATTCTGGGCTTTGAATCAATCTTCAGGCTAGGAACCTGTGACCCTTCATATTTTGTTGGACTCCCAACTCCAGCACCAACCAGTATGGACAATGGACAGGGATGATGGGATTTGTTTCCACCAACTTGTTTCCAGGTACAATTCAAATGCTGATGATAGCTTTTTAAAGTCTTAATTGTCTTGGGTCCAAGATACCTTTGGAAGACACAGGTCTGGCAGTCATCTGGAGTGAGAACAGGGGACTGTGATTCATCATAGGCATTTTTTTTTAAAGGGTGGGGAAAATAGTAATTAAAACAAAACAGCATGGTAAATAGAGGTAAGCCTGTTCCTCCTCCATAATAGTTTCCGCATCTTGATCACTTTTAAACACAATTAATTCAATCATTTGTTTGTTTTGCTCCATATGCATTTTAATACATTGTATTCCCCCCTCCTTTAATTAGAGAATCTAGAGAGAAATTGTGGGTACATACAGCAAACCGTAGGCTTGGTTGCTTCCTACAAATTACCTACTTTCCCACTGCGGGTGCTTTTAATATTCTAGATCAATTGTTCTTTATCTGTATACTCTGTCGAAATCTTTCTGTCAAATATGTTAGTGGAACTCAGGAATGTGCGATTTATTTTCACATAACTCGTGTGTTACCTATATGACAGTAAATCTCAAATCAGGAACGCCTAAAATTGACAGAAAACCTGTTCTGGGTGGCAACGGAGAACTCAAAACAGAACCTGTGAGATGTCTGTTTAGCATGTTGTTGTTGTTTTGTTGTTGTTGTTGTTGTTTTTAAGGGATGATATATGTAAGAGTAAACCAGACAGTATGTGCATGTTTCTTAAAGTTTTTGCACATTTCTGGAGTAGTAGTTGTGTGAAATTAATTGTCCTTGGTTACTCAGCCCTCATGCCTTTGGTTAGGATTGACAGCTATGCTGAGCCATGCTAATTCGAGTAACATTTTCACAACTGTAATTTGTTGTCCCAGGCACTATAGCTGGATGCTTATAATTTGCCACATAAACTAAATTTAAATCAGCTATAAATTAATGAACATATTTGCATAATTTGGAGGAAAATTAGATCAAACATAGCAAAACATTTTTATTTAAGATATCACAAAATCTGTATGTGTGTGGGGGTGTTAGACAGACCCAGAGTGAGCAGGCAGCATAGTTAGGCTAATACCCCCCCAAAAAAAATGGAATAGAAAAACACTGTGCAGCAGCTGCAGCCATCTGCCCACCCCCATGCCTCTGGGGTCAAATCACTGCATAGCATCCTTTTGTGATGTTGCACTGAGCATTTTGTAGGGAAGGAGAGAATAGCTTCTGCAGGGTCTGAGCTGGATGCTTCAGTGCTGAGTTCCCTTGCTACTAGCATTTCCAGGTCAGTAGCTTTCCAGACCCTGAGATTACAGGGGCCAAACCTGAGACCTGGTCTCAGAGAGCATCCTGTTGATGTCATGTCGGCGGGCCCCCAGTGATGATGTTAAGCGTGACACATTAAGCACTAATCACAGTCACTGGGAGCATGCCGGTCAGAAAAGAAAAGGTCTAGCAAATCAGCAAATAAGTCATTGGTTAGCAATTAAGATGGAAACCTGGTTAGGGAACCTGGGTAGGAAAGGTCCTATTGCCCACCTGGAGATCCAAGCCCCCACCCCCCACCTGGAGAGGGGGGAAACACAGGCGAACCTGGAGACTTCAGGTCAACCCTGGGGGTTTTGCAACCCTACTTGCTGCTTGATCCTGCTGCCTTTCATGAGCTTAAAAGGTAAAGGTAAAGGGACCCCTGACCGTTAAGTCCAGTCGCGGACGACTCTGGGGTTGCGGCGCTCATCTCGCTTTACTGGCCGAGGGAGCCGGTGTACAGCTTCTGGGTCATGTGGCCAACATGACTAAGCCACTTCTGGCAAAACCAGAGTAGCGCACGGAAACGCCGTTTACCTTCCCGCTGGAGTGGTACCTATTTATCTACTTGCACTGGCGTGCTTTCAAACTGCTAGGTTGGCAGGAGCAGGGACCAAGCAACGGGGGCTCACCCCATCGCGGGGATTCGAACCGCCGACCTTCAGATCGGCAAGCCCTAGGCTCTGTGGTTTAGAGCACAGCACCACCCGCCATGAGCTTACCAGATGGCAATGGGAATACCCCATTGCAGCATCTCAGAGAGATGCTGTGCCAGGATGAGGCTCAGAGGGGAAAGAGAGGCCCTTTGCCTGACCAGGAACTTTCCCACCCAGTGCTGGGCCCAACAATTAAAGAAATGCAAGTAGAGTCAGATGTCTAACTCTGCATAAGGCAGATTCCTTTGTTCCCAAGCAAAGGCTTCAGTAAATACCCTGCACTCTTAGAGGGCGCACTGGAATTGATCCTTTAATAGACTGACAGAGCTGGCGCTTAAACATTCAGGCCCACTTCGCATGCGTGACCTTTCAAGTACTTTTTTTAAAAAGCTCTAAAAATTAATAAACACATGTCTCTTGAAATGCTCCACCAGTGTTTTCACAACGCACTGGCTTGCATTATTTATTTATTTTTACGTTTAACTATAGTGAAGGCTGAAATCCTTTTACCCACTTAGATTCTCCACTTAGACATTTAACAAGACTTAAGCTAATATGTCTAGGATAGTGACACGATTTTAGAAACTCATGAATGGTTCTGCCATTGTGGAAACACATGTGAGGGTAGATTAACAGCTATAAAAAGATAAAAACTCTATGAGTGACATGATGTTAATCAGGTGGATGCAGAGAGGGACGAGCATAACTCTGCTCACACAGTAGAGTCTCTTAGCTGCCCACTCCTCTTCAACTCCCTAAAGTACTGAAGGACTCTGAAACAACATATGATAGGCATAGGCAAACTTGGCCCTCCAGATGTTTTGGGACTACAACTCCCATCACCCCTAGCTAACAGGACCAGTGGTTAGGGATGATGGGAGTTGTAGTCCCAAAACATCTGGAGGGCAGAGTTTGCCTATGCCTGTGATAGGGCATGGGGGCAACATTCCAAGTCTATGATTAGATCACTTTTAAACCTACCTTTTGGTTTTAGACAATGCTTTCAAAATATAATGGGCAATATGGTGCTGACCTATTGCTATAGGATTGTTTAGGCCACTGAGTTTTGTGTAATTAAGAACTCCATCATGTTCCATAGAGGTGTCATGTAATGGAAAGAGGAATTGTCCTTACAGACAAGCGGCACCTGAAATCATTTTCGTTAATAGGTTGTGAAAGAAATGTTACTAGGAGACTGGGGGGGGGGGGAGAGAAACCTTAACAAAACAGAAGGCTGCTAAATATGAAACCTCAGCATATTTTGAAATCTGAGAATAGCTAATCTCCTGGAACTCACATTCTGACCAAATCTGAACCCTACCACTCAGTTGAATTTATAAACCCATTTAAAGTGGTAACTCGGGTAATTCATCCTGGGTCACATTTATTGAGTACTTGTGAATTATTTAGCATATGATATCTGGAGGACATAAAACTTTATTGCAACATTTTGCACAGGTGCGGGAATTATGGTTGCCTGCAGAGTTCTGCTGCCCACCAGAGTTTCCCTCAGAACTGAATATGTATGCATGTCACTTGAAATAAATAGGGTAACTTGTGTATTTAAGCAATTCATAATATATTCAAGCTTATGCAGATTTCTGTATCGGAGCCCATGTGTTCCTTGCAAAGAGCAAAATCACTTGCCCTGTGGAAATACCTAGCCAGGTAAATACCATTTTACTTGTTAATTTAAACCTAAACATTAGGGGTGTCACATAATTAAAAACTTATTTAGATACTATCTTACACATACTCAACTGGGGGTTTCTGAGCACATAAACCCTAAAATTTACATTGTAAAGAATTGTGCTGCTTAATTAGCAGCGCAGTCCTATGCACGGCTACTCACAATGTTCGAAATGAACCTGTGCAGGAAATGAGAGGCAGCCGCTGAGCTCCGCTGTGTACCTGCGTTGCTCAAAGTGGATATTCATGTCCACAAATAGCATATGGATAATATTAGCAGGGTCTTAATTTGGTCACACTTTGAAAAAGAAATGATGGTGGACCAAAGATATTTAGGGCTTTACCAATAAATGCAAGTGTCTTGTATCATGCTGGGAAGGCAACAGGAATCTAGTATAGAATGGGTGAGGTGCTCTTCACCTAATATAATCTCTCCCCCCCCCTTTTAAAAAAAGAATTTAAGTATAGTTTTTCATCTGTTTGGACATGGAACTCAATCGTTCACATTTAACAGTACAGTGGTACCTCTGGTTGCGAACTGGATCTGTTCTGGAGCCCTGTTCGCAACATGAAAAGGTAGTAACATGAAGCGCCAAATCTGCGCATGCTCGCCGCGCGATTCGGCGCTTCTGCGCATGCACGTGATGTCATTTTGCACGTCTGCGCATGCGTGAATTGCCAAACCCAGAAGTAACCCGTTCCGGTAATTCCGGGTTTGGCGCGTTCGTATCCCGTGACGAACGCAACCTGAAGCTATCGTAACAAGAGGTATGACTGTATAGCCGTATTTTGTTTTCAATCAGTTGCTATTTTACCTTGCTTGAGCTCACATTTGAGGTCATTGCTTGTTCCCCACAAGGCCCTGGAACTACTTTCCCACAAGTTCCTGCAGGGCAGTGACGGCCACCAGCCTAGATGGCTTTGAAAAAGAGGACTGGACAAATTCATAGAAGAGAAGGCTACTAGCCCTGATGGCTATACCCTGCCCCCACAGTTGGAGGTACAGTGGTACCTCAGTTCTCGAACGAAATCCATTCCGGAAGCCCGTTTGTCTTCCGAAACTTTCGAAAACTGAGGCATAGCTTCCCATTGGTTGCAAGAGCTTCCTTCACTTAGCAGAAGCTGTGTCGTATGCTCGGGTTCCGAAAAATGTTTGAAAACGGAAGCATTTACTTCCAGGTTTGCGGTGTTCGAGAACCGAAACATATGACAACGGAGGCGTTTGGGAACTGAAGTTCCATTGTTGTAATCCTCCTGAACACAGTGGTACCTTGGGTTACAAATACCTCGGGTTACAAACACTTCAGGTTACAGACTCAGTGTAATACCTCGGGTTAAGAACTTTACCTCAGGATGAGAACAGAAATTGCACAGCGGCAGCAGGAGGCCCCATTAGCTAAAGTGGTACCCCAGGTTAAGAACAGTTTCAGGTTAACAATGGACCTCCGGAACGAATTAAGTTCGTAACCACTGTACCAGCTGTACCACTGTACCAGCTGCTGGAAACCACAGAAGGGGAGAGTGCTGTAGTGCTCGAATCCTGCCAGTTGTTTTCTAATAATAATAATAATAATAATAATAATAATATTTATACCCAGTCCATCTGGCTGGGTTTCCCCAGCCACTCTGGGCGGCTTCCAGCAGAATATTAAAATACAGTGATTCATCCATTATTAAAAGCTTCCCTAAACAGGGCTGCCTTCAGATGTCTTCTAAAAGTCCGATAGTTGTTTATTTCTTTGACATCTGATGGGAGGGCATTCCACAGGGCAGGCGCCACTACCGAGAAGGCCCTCTGCCTGGCCATAGGCATATGTTTGGCCACTGTGAGAACAAGATGTCATTGGCCTGATCCAGCAGGCTTGTCTTATCATCTTTTGTAGCAGCATAAGTTCTAATGGCAACTTTACAGCTGAATCTTGCATTAGTCCTACTACCTCAGTTTCTCATTATCTGGTATTGTGAAGTCACCAAATTTTGAATAATGGTCTCGAAATATACTTACCCCAGTTGTTAATGCATAGATGTATGATGAGAGGAGCTCTCCTTCCCTGAAATCATTCCCCTTTCTAGAAATATAAATGGAGAGTATTTTGAATTTGTGTCCTTATTTTGCACCTGTGTAGTCGACATTAATCAGAGTATGTACTCAAGCCAGCAGTCACTATGGTGATATTCAGCAGCTAATGACTTTAACTCCTTACTCATTGAGAATCTGCAGTTAATTTCTGAAATTGACTTGGGCACTGAAATTAGTGCATAATTTGTAGAACAATACCTTCTGAGCAATCAGTCTGGCTGGATTCTATGTCTTGGCTCCCAGGGATGGGGCGGAAATTTCCTCAGTGCTCTACTGTGACCAATTTGCTAGACACTGTGCGAAGAAAGCCTTTTCTATCTTGACTCAATATTGATTATAGCTCAATTGGATGTACATTTGGCATATGCTCTTCCCATGTGCAAGCTGAGGATGAGGATGGAATCCTTGGAGGGGTGAGGTCAACCATTTGTGCACGCTTAACCTTTGCCCGTTATTAGAGGCTGACTATATTCATATACTGAACTATTGATGAGGAAGTTCTCTTGGTTTCCTATCATGCAATTTTACAGGGATTGCAATTTCTATAGTTGCCTCTAATTGATTATCTGCAGTGTGTTTACTAATCTCATGATTTGGTCTCATAATCTGGTATCTAGCAGCATTCCTTGACTGGCTGTTTCACACACACACACACACTGCATTTTGGAAATAAATATGATTGTATATATTTCATCCTCATTGAACTGCCATTGAACACTGAGAGCCAGTGTGGTGTAGTGGTTAAGTGGTAGACTCGTAATCTGGTGAACCGGGTTCGTGTCTCCGCTCCTCCACATGCAGCTGCTGGGTGACCTTGGGCTAGTCACACTTCTTTGAAGTCTCTCAGCCCCACTCACCTCACAGAGTGTTTGTTGTGGGGGAGGAAGGGAAAGGAGAATGTGAGCCGCTTTGAGACTCCTTCGGGTAGTGATAAAGCGGGATATCAAATACAAACTCTTCTTCTTTTCTCTCACACTAACAATGTATTTGAAACAATGTATTTGCTGTGGCTGCAATTCTCCTAAAGTTTAGGTATGCAACTTGGACATGGTGGGATTAAGCCCTAAGCACTTAAAATATTTTGGTGTCCCCAGTTATATCTATCTCAAAATATAAACAACAGTAAACTATAAAATAACCTATTATTTTTGAAATGAAACAAAACCTACAGCAAGATGGAAAATAATGTTTATATATGCTTCCATTTTATTTATATTTGGGGGAAAGTTCTACTTTTTCAAATTGCAAAGTCTTTGATCAGATCCTCAAAAGTAATCTTACGTAACATATCTTCTTCTATACTTGCTTCTATTTACTTCATTACATAGTTGTTCTGTTGGGATTTTTAATATACATCAACTGCAAAAATGAATGCTGAGCTTAGCAACTTGTGACCATTAATGCTAAAAATCTGACAATGGAAAATTTCTGGGGTCCCCTCCCTTCCCTTGATGCCCTAAGCACATGCTTATTTTGCTTAATGGTTAATCCAGCCCTGAGCTTGGATTGGTGTTAGATCCACCTCATTCACTTGATTTCCAAGCAGTATCAATGGCCCAAAAGTATCCTGCACAAGCTAAAGCAGGCACACCATCTGCAACCCTTCTTGAGCCTTAATACTCTTAACTATGGGCTGGTAACATCCAGATAAAATTATTGCTATGTGTTGCATGTCAGGCTGCCATTGAAGATTACTTAGAAATTTGAGTTTGCCAAAAATATAGCTGCTAGGCTGTTAACTGGGATAGCCAGATGGAGGGGAAGTTACTGCGGTCTATAGAAATTACCTCTCCCCAGGCTCTGTCCAGTTGAGGAGGGATCTAGTGTGTGTGTTCCTGGCATTGGGGAATCGGGACAGATAAGGGATTCTGCTGGTTGACTGCTCAGCAGTTTCCCAGCCTGAGCTGACAGTGACAGTCTCCAGGGGCCCTGGGTACCAGGCCTCCCCCCCACACACACTGCAACCCACTGCTGCCTTAGCTCTGTTGAGGCCTGCTGCAGACGCAGACGAGCTACCAGGGTGCAGCCACAGCCTCGGCGGGCCTCAGCAAAGCCCCCACAACGGAGGTGCAGGCCCCGGCCCAGTTACCATCATGCTGCTGGAGTGCTCGCCATGTCATGATGTGGCGACATGGTGCACAGTGTGTGCTTGCTGGGCACCTACAGTGTATGGCCCAAGTCACCGCACCTTTTTTTGGGGGGGGGGCTTCCATACCAAGGCTCTGGGTTGGCTCAGGACCTCATGACTGCCATGATGACCATGGGGATGCACTGGCCCAGCATTTGGAGTACGTTTTGGAGTACGTTGTCAGCAATATGCTGATGACATACAGCTCTACTTCTCCTTTACATCTGCAGGTATGGCAGTGGATGGGCCGGACCATTGACTTGTCTTAGTAATGGCTAGATAAGAGACAACAAACTGAAGCTTATTCCAGATAAGACTGTTAGGAGCTGTTAGTAGGTAGTTCTCTAGAATGGATGAATGGAAGGTTGCCTTCTGTTGATGGAGTTACACTCCCCCTGAAGGAGCTGGTACAAAGCTTGGGTCTACTTCTGGATCTTGTACTGTCGCTTGAGGCTCAGGTGGCCTCCATGGCATGGAGTGCATTCCATCAGCTCATCTGATGGTCCAACTGTGCCCCTATCTGCACAGGGATAGCATCATTTCTGTCATCTATGCTCCAGTAACCTCTGGGTTAGATTACTACAATGCATTATGCATAGGGCTGCCTCTGAAGGCTGTTTGGAAACTTCAGCTGCTGCAGAATTTGGTAGCCAGGTTGCTCCACGGGGGTTGCATATTACAGCAATCCTTGCCTTGACTGCACTAGCTGCCAATTAGTTTCCTGGCCCAATTCAAAGTGTTGGTTTTGACCGATAAAGCCTTAAATGACTCAGGACTGCAATACTTCAAGGACTGCCTCTGAACTGACCCAGACCCTGCAATCATTATCTGAGGCCCTTTTTTGTGTGCCTCCTCCATGAGATGCCTGGAAGGCCTTTTCTGTGGTGGCTCCCCGCATATGAAATGCTCCCCTCTGGAAGGCTCGCCTGGCACCTTTGTTACATATTAGGCACCAAGTGAAAGTGCTTCTTTTGAAACGGGCCTTTGGGCTGATTAACATTCTGCATCCTTTTACATGTGTTTGTGGGAGGGGGATTATTTGTTTTTGTTTTTATTATGTATTTTGTATAATCATTTTGTATTTTTATGCTGTGAACCACCCTGTGTTCATTAGATGAAGGGTTGTATCCCTCCCCACTCTACCTCAGCATAGATTTCCATTATTTCTTATAAGGTTTGCATGTTTTTATTTAATACAATGGGAAGGGAGAAGGTTTAACTAAATGCAATTCAGTGTAATTTCAAAGAGCCCAATTAAGACTTGTCGTCATGCCAAATGCTCTCTTTATTTTTACTAATCAGTTTGTGCATCTGTTCATAATCACACTGTTAATTTTTATGGACTCTAGGCTTTGTAATACTGCTTTGACATTCTGTTTAATGGTCTTTTCAATGTGAAATAAAACTTGAAAAATAATGGCTTTATAATTTGCCAGGAACTGCACCAAGACTGAGGTCTAACACTCAACTCAGAATGAAGGGCCTTATATCTTTCTAGTTCATTGGCAATTCCAATAAAGATTAATATTTTATTTATTTCATATGTTGGATATAAGGAGCTCATTTGGACCATTGGAGCATCTGGTCTAAGGAAACCTTAATAAACTTTAAAGCAGTCTTCTGCTACTTCAGATCCCCAGATGTTGTTGAACTACAACTTCCATCATTCTTGATAATTGTCCATGCTTTCCAAAATATATGGGGCCTCAGGTTTGAAGAAGGTTGCCATAGAGGATGAGTCTATCAATTGTTAGTCATGATAGCTAAATATGTTCTTCAGATTCAATATGTTACCAACTTCTATGCTATATATTTCCATAATTCATACCATATGCTGAGGACAAACAGCGTCATAGTTGTGCCTGCTTGTGAGCTTCTGGGAGCAATTCTGCTGTCCTCCGTTGGGAATTAAATGCTAGACTAGATGAACTGTGGGTGTGAATCAGCTGGCTTTAATTGTGTCCTTTTATGTCCTTATAAGAAAGGCTCTTTTACATGTTGTAGCTATTGGGTGCATAGTGGGAGGTGTGCATGCTCAAAATGGATATGATAAAAGTCGTGAGAGTGCATTCCCTTCATATCTATGCACACTGCAAGCATGAGAAGCAGGGAACATTGGCTGCCATTCCCCTTACAGTCAAGCTGCAAAGAGCCAGGCCATACCCCTGCTGAGGGTCAAAATTATTGCTGCATTATGCAGACTCCCTTTTGCTTAGCGTGCTCAAGCAAGCAAAGCAGGCTTTTACAGAGCACTACATAAGCATAAATGCCTTACTTATCCAATATCTCTGAGGAATTGGTTAGCAGCTGAACAAATGCAATCAGTTCCATGCATTTGAAGACTTAAAATTAAGTTGCTTCTAGAGTTTCCGTTTCATGTGCAATGTGTTTCCTTTTTGTTTTGCACAGCAGAAGCTAACTGTGGGGTTGATACAATTCCCCCCTTCCCCAACCCAGTTTACAGAGTTTCACTATGAGAATATTTGATGGTGTACACTTATGATCACTAGCATTAGAAGAGGAAGCTTTAAGCCAAGCATTGATTGGGTTTTAACTATCCCCTCGGGATTTAGTTCTACAGAACTGTAAGGATATGTTATCTTTGCTTAAATCAAAAAGATTATGTAAATACATTGCATACAAGTTGGAAGCATAAATCACAGATGTCGGTGTGATGGAAAGTTTGTTACCAGAGAAATCTACAGCTCCCAAATTCCAATGTGTTAATTAAAAGGTGACATCTGGTATACTAATTTATGCTAAGTGAAGAAATGTTCAGATTAAAATAGGATGTGTTTAAATGTTTGGTGTCATCACTGGGAAACTAAAAGTCATATGATAAGTGAGGTGATGGTGACCCAAATATCTGCAAGTGGGTGTGCTTATGTGCAGTATAATGTCAAAGAAAATGGAAGGAAGGGGTGATATAAATGAGAAAATATAGATCAGAAGTGCTATTTCTAATTCCGGTTTAAATAGAATTAAATTGCATTATTGCACTTATCCCCCCTCAGTGAGGTATGAAACCCCACAGTTATCACAGAGTGAAAAAAAATATGTGAAGAGAATCATTCTTCGCCATACGCTCCAGCATTTCACTGATGAAAACTCGTAGAGCCCTAATTTTTTTCATTTTTTAAAGATAACATTTTATTTCCAGAAACCCTGTGTAAGGACTTAAACCCTAAAGGATGACAACTCTAGCAGTTCATAACTATACACACTTAAAAGGAATGCCAGAAAGGCAAAAATAGATGTGAGAGTTTCGCCAGGATGTGATATCAGAAATTAGAGACAGCGGGAGCATATGCTTCACCCTTTCCAGAATTTACCCTTCTCTCTTGTTTCCTACTATGGTTGCCTATAACATCCTATTTAACAACAAAATAAAATCAACAACTGAATCAAGGATTGCCCATGTTTCGTGGTCCACGGGCACATGTGGAATTTTTAGAGAGTACCCTTGTTACTTCTCTTTCCCCAATCCCATCATTCCTCCTCATCTTTGAGCAGACACAAAGGTACCATGTACAGTTTGGCATTAAATCATATATCAGGAAATTCAGGTTGTGAAATTAAGAGTTGATTTGGAGGTCTTGCACCACAAACCCACTGTCCCCAAAAGATTAAACTCTTAGTGAGAAAGGACTCCGCTAACACAGAAATAGTACCTCGGGTTAATAACTTTGCTTCAGGATGAGAACAGAAATTGCGCAGCGGCAGCGGGAGGCCCCATTAGCTAAAGTGGTACCTCAGGTTAAGAACAGTTTCAGGTTAAGAACGGACCTTCAGAACGAATTAAGTTCTTAACCCGAGGTACCACTGTAGGTGATTGTGAGTAGACAGCAAGAGGTCCCCCCTCCAGCCCCGAATGCACTACAATCTGAGCCAGAGACAAATGATTGGAAAAAATGGAAGCTTTTCATATTTCTTTTGGGACACACATGTATGCGACCTTTTGCAAAAGAATGCTTGAGAAAGATGCACTTGGTGATAGTAGCATGCTTTGAAAGTGTTGCCAAAGGTAAGGAGCTTTGAAGAAGAAGAAGAAGAAGAAGAAGAAGAAGAAGAGGAAGAGGAAGAGGAAGATATCCCGCTTTATCACTACTCTAAGGAGTCTCAAAGCAGCTAATAATCTCCTTTCCCTTCCTCCCAAACAACAAACACTCTGTGAGGTGAGTGAGACTGAGAGACTTCAGCGAAGTGTGACTAGCTCAAGGTCACGCAGCAGCTGCATGTGGAGGAACGGGGAAGCGAACCCGGTTCACCACATTACAAGTCCACTGCTCTTGACCACTACACCACACTGGCTCTCTCAAACTACATGGATATATTACTTTGCCCTGGCTATACTTTGCCTGCAATTTTCTCATTTATGCTTAGAGTGCACATTCTACCAGATTGTGGTTGGGTATGCTGCCATAATCTTTCAAGATCTCAAAATATGCAATTTTATTCTTTTCTGTATTTAATGAATGCATGCTGTAGAACTTACATTCCCCCCTGAAGGTTTTTATGTATTGTTCCATCAGCAGTCACATTAAAGCCGCAAACCACTTAATCTACTATACTTAAATGGGAACTAAGCCAGGTTAAATGCAGGCATTTGTGGTTTATGGATCTTGCTAAAGGTGTTGCTGTGTTAAATGCATTATAAGCATTCACTTCCTCAGTATATACACTAATAGTTATTTAGCTTACAAAATAGAATGCCTCTCAAATGTTGATTTTGAAGGATACATCTGTGCCTTAGTTAATACCACCCACCTTTACTTACCAAGAAGTCGTCTTTCTTAAAATCATTGTGTTTATATAATTGTAATTCATGCGAAATCACTAATTATCTGCTTTTTCTCTGCTTTTTTCCTTTATTAGGGAAAACTATAAATGGTTGGTATCTGGGGTTTTTGGGTTTTTTTTTTTTTACATCTGTCTGGAAGATGTTCATCAGATTTACATTTTCTTATTACAGAATTTTAAAATGAGCCACACTTCACAGCTCAAAGTGTGGAAGATGTCATTAAACTGGCTGTCTAATCAAGAAGGTGTAAAAAATTTAATTAAACTAATGGCAGGCTGACATAATTATTCCAAAATACATTAAAGTGCACGCTGTACATGTGATAACAATTTTCTAATTTCTTATAAGATGCCTTTTATTTACTAAGGTAGTGCTCTATCATCACAATGCCTAGGGTTAAATGGGTGGGCTCCATGGCAGTATACAGTAGTTCTAATCTTGTAGAGTGTTGCATACGCAACTGACTCCACATTGTTCTCTGGCACTGTTTAAAGTAGTCTTGAAATTGCACAGAACACTGGTGCTCAGCAAAGTTGGGAGACTGGGCAGAGCTTTCTTTCTCACCCACAGAGATACAAACATCAGCCAAACAAAGGACAGCGATGGTTTGGGTCTGTATGTTTGTTTTTTACTTGGCAGGTGAATTACCACACATCCCATATATAAGTTTCTGCTTGCTCCAGTTTTCCAAGTATGATAAGCAACTTCCTGAGAAGGCTATATGTGTATGTAGGGGCCATAGCTCAGTGGAAAATTCTACACTTTGCATGTAGAAGATTTGGTATCACTATTTGGTATCTCAGGTAACAGGGTTGAGCAAGAAGTGTATATTTGATTTTGGAAGCTGCCAACAGTCAGATTAGACTAGATGAACCAATGGTTTAAGTCACTAAATACCTCATGAGCATGCTTCATATCCTGATGATGTGGAGGTATTGATTGCTAAAGCATTAAGTATCTATACCACTGTGAATTTTCACAAGACAGGTGAAGAATAATATAATAGCAGGGTCACCATGGGGGTATAGCCCAGCATACTGACTGGGAAACATACAGATTTACATCTATAACACGTTTCTTCATCTGTTTCCACCACGGTCATTGCACACCTATATATTTGGTTTAAACAAATGGGCTATTTAAAAACATTGATGGCTGCTTGAGTTCTGCTAGACTAGAGGCTCAACAAAGCCTTTTGTAATTTTTGAAGGAAGTCTTAAGAGCCTTTCTTTTCAAACCAACACTAGAAAACAAATCATTAGGCCAGGAGGGAGCTATTTCATATGACTGTTTTTTTGCATCTTTATGTCTCAAGTGACAATGGAGTGCACCTCTGGGGGTGAAGTCAAACTGGTGCATTAACAGCATCAAAGTATCTTCCCTGGGGTGCAAGTCTGGGTAATATATATGGAGGTCCTGGGGTTGCTGATATGGTCCAAAGGAAAGCAGAGCAATATGTTTGGCACCAGTATGGCTGCAGGAATTGCTGGGAGGCATACAAGGTGACATCTGACCGCCTTAGGGACTCCACTCTGGATTTGTGTAGAGTTTACCCCTTAGCCTTTTCTTCTCCCAAAGATATCCCACAAAGTAGCGGAGGTTTAGGATCAAAGTTTTCCATCTCCTAGATAGGCTACCTTCCCAGGTTGTTGGGCCACATCTGCCCATCACTTCCCTCCACAGCAAGTGCAGAAACCACCTTCTTGACCATTGGCCCCACTATTGGTCTTTTCCGCTCAATCTGTCTTCATATGACTATAAACATGCAAACAAATGACACTAAAGGCTAATCTACACATTTATATTCTCATCTGGAAGCTGGAGAGAGGAGATGATTTTGGCTGTTTCCTCTTTTCCCTGCAGCTTCTGGTGCCACCAGTCTCACTGTTTTGGAAGTTCCACAATCCTTCACAGCAGATTTGGGGGCACTAGAGTCTGTATGTAAAAGGAGAATGAAATAGCTCTCATTCCACACCCCACGAGTGTGGGTGCTCTGTGGATTGAAGGAGCCATTCTCTTTCCAGGAGGTAAAGCCTTGATTTAGTTGAAGTCAGTGTGTTTGAATAGAAAAAGGTACATGGATCAAGATGTATATTACAGCATTCAGAAGGTGATCTTATTGACACTTGGTGTCAGGCGGCTGCAAGCAACTCCCACGGTCGGTTGCAGAAGCGTACAAAGACAAGGAAGAGTTTCTTCTTACCGTCTGCTTTTTATTCAGTACTTACAGAGAGAGGCTTCGGATAATGGCATTGTCCCAAGTGAATCTCCACTCCCCTTCCCTCCCACTCCCTCATTCATCACCAACATCATCTCCTCTATGGGTGCCGCTAAGTGCCTTCTGTCTTCGAGCTCTTTGCTCTCCTACTTTTAAGGCTCGCCGGGTTCTGGGAGATGGTGGGTCTGGAATGCTTTCTAGTGACAGCCTGTCAGCAAGTTGCTGCTGCTCCTCTCCCATTATTTCCCAGCTTTCCCCCTCATCTGCCTCTGAGCTGTGACCTCCCTCAAACCCCTGTTGTAATTCTGAACTGTCTTCCTCTTGTCTGGAAGGGTCAGGCGGGGGAGGCGGTCTCCACCATTCCTCCTCTGACACTTGGAAACTGCCCAGTAGTGTTTGGTTTAACACATTTGTATTTATTGCATAGGGCAGGACACAAATTTAAAATAAACTTAGTTCATTACAATGATTACATGATGTAGAGTATATCTTTTATGCATGGGCCACAAGATGGCACCATGGCATATCAAATTTGTCATCTTTCTTATGACCAACTACAACCACCACCCCACACACCCCCCACACACCCATGCTAAAGAAACATGAATACTGGGCTCATTTGTGCTTAAAATTAGCAAGGAGATATATGCAGTATAGTAAATATTACAGTGCTGTTTAGCAGCCCATCCATTCTTAGCTTGGATATCTATTTGGACAATTAGGAATTTAGGAATCCTAATGTGAGCTGACAGTTTTTTCTTTTTTCTTTTCCTTTGGTTTTTTTCATCTGTTATCCCCCCTTTCTTACTAAATGTACAATTTTTTAAAAATCAGTTAAAAGCACATAAATGCAGGGAATACAGGTTCATAAACAAGAAACACACAATACTTCTCACCAAGCTCTAAAACAATTACATTCTGTTTATGTTTATCTTTATTTGCTTTTGAGTACTTTGTAGGATGCAATTTAGAAATGAATAAAGACAAGGAACACAGGGTTATAGAGTGATTAAGGACTCCACGAGGTCAACTTCAGGCTAATGGCATAGCAAGAGTAGTGCTATGTTTAATTTTGCATTATCTGTAGCTTCTGAACCAAATGCAAGGGGAGCCCCACACAGACTGTGCTGCAGTAATTGAATAATCTACATATTAGGGGCATGCATGGGCTCTGAGATCCACCATGTATCCATTTGCCAAAATTCTGTTTTGCTTCTGAATCTGACACACTGTCCTGTCTTCCACTTCAATCTATAATTCAAGCTGAATCACTCTATAAAATGAAGCTCATTGTCCCCTATTCACTATAATGGGAAAAATCTAAAAAATGGCTATAACATTCCCCACTTTTGGCCAAAGTGGATTAAATTTAAAATAATTCCCTCTTATTAGAAGCTTAACCTGTCAGTCTCCCTCTTCCTTCCCCATTTTGACATCTTCCTTAATGGGAAAAAGCATACATTTTGCTATTGCAATGCTGTTCACTCCCCCCCCCCACAAAGCACTGAGTTTGCAGGGCACTGGCAAAATCATTCCCTCTGATTACAATACAGGTCTGTCAGCTATGAAGATGCTCTCCCTCCCACCCCCTTATTCTGTTAAGGTAGAGACATAAGTTTCAATTTTGAAAAGCTATTCCCTTTCCCCTCTCCAACCACATATTGGCCTTTTGAGAGCCAGTGTGGTGTAGTGGTTAAGAGCGGTAGACTCATAATCGGGTGAACCGTGTTCGCGTCTCCGCTCCTCCACATGCAGCTGCTGGGTGACCTTGGGCTAGTCACACTTCTCTCTGAAGTCTCTCAGCCGCACTCACCTCACAGAGTGTTTGTTGTGGGGGGAGGAAGGGAAAGGAGAATGTTAGCCGCTTCGAGACTCCTTTGGGTAGTGATAAAGCGGGATATCAAATCCAAACTCTCTTCTTCTTCTTCGTCTTCTTCTTCTTCTTCTTCTTCTTCTTCTTTTTCTTCTTCTTCTTCTTTGTACGGTAAGCATATAAAGACATAGAGACACAATTTTTAATTTACTAGATGCTTGTTTCTGCCATTTATTGATATCTGTGTTGCTGATACACCATGCTTGCCCTTGGGCAAGCCCAAAATCTGTCCACGACTCCTTGTCACAGCTCAGGATTTGGGATTTGATCAGACATTCCGAGAGATATGCTGCCGTTATATTTTGTGATTCCTCCTGCTTTCTCTTTGTAATGCCTAGTTGGTGGTGGGGGTCATGATGAGGATGCTTGTTTTGTTTTGTTTTGTTTTGTTTTGTTTTGTTTTGTTTTAATGGATTGTTTATCCCACCTTTTACAGTAAAATACTGTGTTGCATGCAGTACATTAAAATCACAACATGTACATAAATAATTTAAATAGAAGCAACTGGAACTTAAAAGGGGGAATTCTAAGGGAATTCTAAAGATGTGGGGACGTCACTGAAAAGGTCAGGTTCCTGATGGCTCTTGGAGATGGACCTATGACACAATTCAGAAGGCCAAGGTACGTACAGATGGCTCAGGCAAACCTTCAAGTAACCTGGTCCCAAATCATTTAGGGCTTCAGAAGTCAAAACCAGCACTTCAGTTTTAACCCAATACCTGTATAGGCAACCAGTTCAGAACTTATAGCACAACGGTGTGACTTGGTCTGAATGACTGGCCTCAGAAGCATTCTGGCAGCTGCATTCTGTACCTTTGAACGGTCTTCACAGGCAGCCCCATTCACAGAATATTAGAGTAATTAAGTTCAGATGTATCTTCTTCTTCTTCTTCTTCGATCACTCGTAGCTGAGTAAGATTGTGTTCCATAAACACAGTTTTAAAAGTGAGTCTGTAAGTGACTGTGGAGACCAATTCTGGATCCACACGTCTTTCCACAGTGGGGACATAGGTTTCTGGTCAACAACAAGAACAACAACCCAATGTGTTTCTAATTCTTGATTTTATTTTATTGTATTTCTGTGCCAGTTTTCATTCACACGAATCTCAAAGTAGCTTATAAACAATAAATAACAATGACACAATAGAACGTGATAGAACGTCACAAATAAATCATATAAAATAATTAAAAAGCATCAAAAATTAGCAATCTACAAAACACTATTAACAACACAGCGACTAAAAAATAAGGTAAACACCACAATTATAGTCATATTATATGATTAACAAATCAACATGGCATTTATAATGTAGGAAACAATAGTAGCAACATTAACAGAATAGCATCAATCAATCAAAACCTTTATTGCGTTAGCATACAGCCATAGCAAGATAAAACAATACAAAAAATACCAAAACATTGAGTTAAAGGAATATAAAAAGAGCATTAAAACAGGTCCAGGCATGGGGCACACTACCCTGTCAGGGTAGCCCTGAGTTTCAGAGCCTGCACTATGAAGATTGCCACCCCACGAGTAATTTGGGGATTTGCGTCCACGAGAAGCGATTTCAAACCGTCATCCTTAGATGTGATGGTGGACGGGATCAAGTGGAGGAGCTTGGATCTTATTGGCTCATATATAGGGCAGTAGAAGAAAAGGTGTATAAAATCCTCTATTTCATTCATTGTGCATGGGCATATGCGCTGAGTAATTGGGGTCTTGGAGTAAATCCCCTGCAGGAAGGCCGTGGGTATAGAATGGAAACGGGCCATAGTGAACGCTCTTCTCAAATTAGGCTCCGTCAGGTCTATCAAGTAGTTGGCAAGAGATCTTACCACTTTAACTTTAGGAAGCCACGTAGAAAGGCGGGCTGTGGTGGACCGTGCCCGATCCATGGCCTCGTCCCTTGTAAGAATCCAGGCCCGGATTTTATGTTGGTCCCAAGATGACAGCATGTCGAATTCTGGGAGGGAGTAGCGTGTAATAATAGTCTCCATGCCCTTGGACCATTGGGTGCTATGGGAGCAAGTTAAAAAGGCTTTTCTGGCTAATAGAGAGTCTGGGGCATTTATTAGTTTACAATAAAAATTAATAATTCTAATGTGGGCTCTTGCAACGATGGAAGGGAGGCCCAGTTCTGTTCTTAGCTGTGCAGCAACCGAGCCCTTGGGGAGACCCAGTATCTTTCGTGCAAAAGAGTTTTGTAGAATCTCCAGCCTTTGTAGGGTTTTTAAATTCCACCCCCAAATTTCCACCCCATACAGTAGCATCGGGATGACTTTGCTGATAAATGCTTTTCTAATTGGTGGAACCAACTGGCCGCCTTTTGCATAGTAGAATTTCTCCAAAGCTTTGATGGTTCTGCGGGCAGCCAGGATGGTCATAGCATCAAAAAAAGAAGCTAAGCACCGTTTAGTTCATACACACACTGTCCGGGCCCTCATGAATCATAATGCTTGGTATTTTACTATGTTTTTACTATGTTACTATGTTTTTATGTATGCTGTAAGCTTCCCAGAGTGACTGAGGAAACCCAGCCAGATGGACGGGGTATTAATAATAATAATAATAATAATAATAATAATAACAACAACAACTTTCACCCTATTCAGTTCATTAAAATACACATAAAATACACATAATGTCTGATGTTAAGCCAGCTCACCCAGATGCTGCTCCAGCTGGGGTCCTCGGGTGGTGGGCGATTGTGGAAATGGTGGACTCAGACAATAGGTGTACACTTTGCTGTCAACTCCTTATTTGTCAGAAGATTTACTGTGCATTAATTTGGTATCTAAGGAATTTCATCCACTGTACTAAGATGAGACGTGTGTTTACAGAGTTCTGATTTTAGAATGAAATTGTCTACAAGAATTTCATTGCACCTTAATAATGCTTTGAGCTACCACCAGACTTCTGCAAGCATCATTACCTTGACTTGCAGGCGTAATGTTCTTCTGCATGCTTTCCCCCATTATTATCTTCGTTGCTGCTGCTGCTACTGCTGCTGTTTTTCATTGTTGTGTCACTGAGGAGGTGTAAGAATCCGTGAAAAAAGAATCAATATTTTTTATCCTTTGTGTTACAGAACAAAATCTGGATATGCAAAATCTGGATATATTTGTTACTCAGTGTTCGGGCATCAGAAATGCATAATACACTGTTGCAAAAGTTGGGCGCCACCCCCAATCTCTGCCGAGCTGTGGGAAGGTCCCAGGGGGATCCTGACACTCACCCAGGGTCTGTGCAGGGGCCGGAGGAAGGGGGTGCAGTAGGTGCGGGCTGCCCCGGATGTCACCACTAAGGTGGGTGACAAAATGCTGGGCGGCACTCCCTGGGGAGCCTGCAGCACACCCAAACCACGCGTCTCTCCTAGGAGTGATGTGGTGGCTTGGGTGCGCACAGGCTCCGCGATGCCCAAACGCTCTGCCTGCTGCCTCCCCCCCCCAGCTGTAGGACAACTGAGTGGGAGGAGGCAGGCAGACTCTGGAGACCCCGCGGTGTGGCCCGCCCCTATGGGCGGCTCACCCCTATGGGTGTGCCACCCCAGATGCCCAAGCAGCTTCCTCCGCCGCTGGGTCTGTGTTCCTTTTAGAAAGCGTGTTCTCCTTCATGGAGAGCACGTGTTGCGGTGGGGGCCAGCAAGTCACGCCTCTGGTGCTGGGCGGGATCGTATAGATGGCCACTGCTGTGATTGGACCCAGGGTGTTGTTGGGGAGATTTGTATGTTGCAATTTATTGATGGACAGCCCAGCGTATATATATTGGTTGGTATGCAATGTGATTTCCCTCTTTGCTGCGTGCTTCGGATCACCCTCCCTCCCTCCCTATATTTTAGGCCTCTGCTTATTGACCTTGCTACCAAAATTTATAATAATACCATTCAGATACATAGTAGATTGGGATTTCCAAACACACACTGCTTGCAGATGTGGAGATGTGTTCTTTTCTCACGGAGCAGAAATCTGTTTTTTTAGGGACGCACAGTGAACCATGGGAGGTATGTTAGCCTATTTTGGGACAACGATTCCTACAATTTTTAATGCTAAATACACATCAACCATGGTGAATGTTGTTAATTAATACATGCTGTATTTGTAGGGTATATTTCATAAATGTCAAGGATACTGAATCAGATTAAAACTATTAACTACATGTAGCTCATAAAAATGGTATCACAGTCAACGGAGATAATTAGTTCTTTAATTTCATATTTTTAATTGACTGCTTCTTCAGTTAATTAAACATTAAATGTAAGCTTTGGTTACAATCTAAATCTAAATTGTTTTAAACTGTCATTAAATGAATTATTCTTCATGTATATAGGGTAACATGTCGACCTTTGGGTTTCACCAAGCACTACTAATTGATGCCACTGTGCCTGGAAATTAATTTCTTCCCTGGTAACTTGGTCAAGCTGGCGCTTCCATTCATGTGGACTTTTTATTTCATCCGATTCGAAAGACTCTGGGCAGTAAGCAAACCTCAAAACACCAATAGCCCAAATGGAAGCCAATAATTGAAAATACAAATTGTAATTATATGTGGATAAAATACCACTTCTGCCATTAAGTCCCAATGCCCCACCCCCAAATTTTGCAGCACTGCAAAAGTCAGGCTATGGTAGTGTTCCAATGCAGGTGTGCACAGAAAGTACCTCTAGCTCTGCTGGCAGATTTCTATATGATTTGCAGTAAGTACACAGCTTACTGATTTCTGACCTCCCCAATTGTTTAGCAATAGCAATAACAATAACAAAACACCCCTTGATCTCCCTCAAAATTATACTGTTCAAATGAAGGATGCTACGTGGAACCAGGAGAGAGAGAGAGAGCATGATGGCTTATAAATTGCATCAATTATAGAGGGCTACTTCTGGATTTGGGTTAGACTGTGGGTAATGAAAAAAGAAGACTTTAATATCAAATGTGATGTTTTAATGCATCAGCTATTTCATTAGTAAAGGGTAAAGGGACCCCTGACCATTGGGTCCAGTCGCGGACGACTCTGGGGTTGCTCGCTCATCTCGCTCTATAGGCCGAGGGAGCCGGCGTTTGTCCGCAGACAGTTTTTCCAGGTCATGTGGCCAGCATGACTAAGCCGCTTCTGGCAAAACCAGAGCAGCGCACAGAAATGCTGTTTACCTTCCTGCTGGAGCAGTACCTATTTATCTACTTGCACTTTGACGTGCTTTTGAACTGCTAGATTGGCAGGAGCAGGGACCGAGCAACAGGAGCTCACCCCGTCACAGGGATTCGAACCGCCGACCTTCTGATCGGCAAGCCCTAGGCTCTGTGGTATAGGGTTTCATGCCGGCTTCTGCAGTCCATTGCTAAGCATTAAATGACTCTTGAGGTTGTTTTTTTAAAAAACAAACAAACAAACAAACCCAGGAAGACTGCATAAATATTTTAGTGACAGGATGAGACTTCCCAAATTTGTGGACATTCATGTCAGCAAGTTTAATATGCTGAACCCTTTATTGCTCAAGGCAAATGTGAAGGCTAGTGACCCTGTTTTATGTACTTAAATGAAACCTGAATTTATTTATTTTTTACTGGTTGCTGTGAGTGTCAAATCCATCAAGAGGAATGCTCTTTCATCTTCTAAGGTTTTTGGGTAAGTTCTAAAAATAAAATAAAGAACTCACCTTAAAAGCATCCCCTCCCCCTAAATGATCTGCCATCCAAAGATTGAGACATCCATTGCATTTTAAAAGTGCAAGGCAGCTATTACTGCAGACCAGTTTTTGGAAATTTACGGGCTCCTTGTGGAAGAGAAGCACATCAGCTATAGACCTAAGACAGATAGTAATGTAGGCTTGTATCTATTCTGCCCCATACTTCGCATGCAGTCACCTGCTTTCTGAAGAAAATAGTCTTGTCACTGCCTGGAAATAGATACAGTGGTATAAGAAAAGTGTTTCCTCTATTACAGATGGCATCCCTATATGCTTGCTCTCTGTCATCATCAGTGATCCATGTAGGGCTTTGTGGCTTCAGAACTGATCTGCAGACATTGCATGTAAATCTTATCCAACCAATCAACTTTTCGTGGAAGCAGTTCTTCACAGATGATTTACTTCAAGAACAGGCTGACTGAGCCTTGAGCAGGGGAAATGCTATCTTCCCAGTAGAGGCAGACACATTAGAAATGGATAATTCAAAACTTCTAGAAGCTGGAATCCGCTCAATAGCTGCGTGTTTCCAGCCCAGTCTGAAAGTTGAGCTTTTGCAAATTTTTGCAAATTTTTTTTGCAAAGATTTAAACCACATTCAGCTTCCAACACAAATCTTTGGTGTAGTTAAAAATGAGTTCGCCAGATAATGTTATATGGCAGAAATGCTCATTAATCAGTCATATCGTTGAAGTGACAGTTTCAACCATACTTTGATGAAATCCACTTAAAATCCATTGTTGGCAACAGGGTTCATCTAAAAGATTTTTTGGGGGAAGATGGGGTCTCTTTTACATGATATAATGACTGAGTAAACTTTCTTTTATTGGACTTCAGCAAGTGGGGAAAGCAATTGGAAAATGATAGTATGGTATGTTAGGAGTCATTCTGCAAAGAAAAAGAAAAAGATGGTTCTAACTTTAAGAATTGTTTCTGTGAGTTCTGGGTGTGGTTTTCTAGGCTGATTAGGTACAGCTGGTGATTAATACAAAAGGAGGAGAACTTGTAGTTTGAATTTGCCTGCAAAAGAGAACACCCACATGCTTTGTGTTTGTAAGTGTTTGTAAGGTTGTAAGTAAAACTCTTGAAAAATTGTGTAGTCCTTCCAGCAAGTATTAGATTTTGAGTTTATTCCTACTGCTGCTGTTTCATTTATTGCTACTGCTGTGTCATTTCTTTTCTGCTGTGTCATTTTACTAGTATTAGTATTCATTTGACTTTGATTAGTATTCATATTTTTATACTTCTTGGATTTTGCTTTATGACTATGTAAGCTGCCCTGAGAACTCAATAGCTGAAGGGGTTGCATATAAATCTATATAATTGAAACAATAAAATATGCAATCTGTTCTTCTAAGTTGCTTGGAAGTATAGTTATCCCCAAAACTCAGTGTGGATAGCAGCAAACTGATACCTACCATGATAGTTTGTCACGTTCACATGTTTTATTCATAAATATACCCTGTTTCCCCTTTTTTTAATACGTAGTCATAAAGTAAGCCATGGCAGGGTTTTTGTACCTTTGTGAGAAGTAAGACGTACCCCAAAAGTAAGCCATGGTGCCGCCATTGTTCCCGTCGCCTCCTCAGCCCCTCCTGCGTGCGCAGGGAGCCAGCGAACCAGTGAGAGGCACGGGGGGACGACGTGCCTCTTGCGGAGTTCTGCCCCGCTTGCAGGGAGAGGCGCGCGGGGGGGGAGACGCCTCTTCCTGCCCCGCCTGTTCCCCATGCGCAGAGAGCCAGCGAACCCGCGAGAGGCACGGGGGGGAAACACGCCTCTTGCGGAGTTCTGCCCCGCCTGCTCAGCACGCAGGGGGAGGCTGTACCGTACCATACTGACGTAATAAAAATAAGACATCCCCTGAAAATAAGCCACCCTGTGTTTTTTTGATGAAATAAAATTATAAGATGGTGTCTTAAAAAGGGGGAAAGACGGTATATATATAATTAACTGTCTCAAAATATGTAGCTATTTACATACATAGCTGACTAATCAAGTCCTCCAAATCATGGAGAGCCACGTGAGATCACCAAACTGCCTTCTTGTTATTGGGGTGGGCCCATTTGGATGACCTCCTCACCTCATTGTTTGCCCCTTTCAGCTACCACCCCCGCCTTATAATCAAGTGTTCTGTGAAGTATTGTCAATGATTTGATAGCCCCCTAAAGACATATAGAGTACCATTCAGCTAGCTGGCTTCCTCTACACACAGGTCATCATCATCATCATCATTGATGACTACTACTAATTTAATAAATGTCAGAGAAATAATTCTGAATTTGCTTTTACATATGTTTCCATATTTTCTCTTTAGATCCCATTTGGAAAGCTAGTGTACCAGTTAAAACTTTGGGTCAGATACAGCATGTGTAAAAGAAAAAGGATTTTGTAGGATAGTAAGAGGAAGGATTGGTATTATTTATTAAATTTGTATACCGCCCTATACCTGCAGGACTCAGGGCACTTCACAACCATCCAGGACGATGGATGCCAGATAATCAAGAATCTCCAGGCAAGAACAGAAAACTTGGCAAGGTTTAGAATATTGAATGGATGTCTAAGATTGCAGTCCTATTTACATGTTGAAATGGGAGAAGGTTTGACTAAACTCAGTGGACTTGGTTGTACTCTGGTTAAGATTTCAGAGGAAAGACAATGTGTTGGGTCCAATTTTCTTCTGAAAGTGAATAGCACCTTCCATTTTCAGAACAGCTTTTTTCTGACTTAGCACAAAATTTATTGCATGTGAAAAGAAGTGTGCTTCAGTTTGCAAAAGGTGTTGAAATGTTTAGTACCATGTCCCAAAAGTTGTACAAGGTCTCAGAAGCTTGTGCAGGATCTTGCAGAAGGTCTCAAGATACATTCTGGCTGTGACAGTGCTGGTTGTACAGAACAGCCAAATGCTGTCAAATCTGGCTGTGTTTTCTCAAATTCAGGACTATTGAGGAAAAAACATGTGCTTCAATATTTTAAAATAGTGAACAGATGTACCCTTATTATTATCAGTAGGTTTTAAATGTTAAAAGACTACTGATAACAATAGATAAATAATTTTACAGCAGGTATGTTTTCTCAGGAATACTTGCAGTATCTCTGTAATGCGGACCTGGTTTAATATCCTGTTGCAGACATAGGGTTCAGACCAGGGTTGATAAAAATAAATTATTATTTTTTAAAAATGGATTTTTTAAAATTTAAATTGGATTTTTTGATTTAAATTGGATTTTTAAAATAAAATGCTTTGGGAGGAAAAATCTTTCTAAAGATAGTTTTCTATTTAAGTTACATTATAGTCCAAAGGCTGTTCATCAGGGAATAAGGATTTGTTTAAAAATTTTCATGTGTGCTAAAACTCAGTCTAAGGTGTTTGTTTGTTTGGTTTTTAAATCGTTTAACCACATCAGTTAAGAAACATGGATACATATGCTATAATGTTATTGTTTTAGTTAAATAAATTGCTTAAGTTATTATTAAGGAAATTATTATTTTTCTCCTTCCAATAAAGTACAGCAGAAAAGTTGTCCAAATATAAACAGTTAACTTATTAAACCTCACAATAATTTCATAATTATCTGTCAATGTATTTCTAATAGTATAACCAAATCAGTGATTTTTGATATAACTGTAAAAACTACTCTGAAAATTTATTATTCCAAAAATGAAACCTTCATCTGGTTGTAAATATTAAGATTATACCAGCAAGAATGAGTCTTTCTGGAAAAAAAGAGAGAGATTTAAATCCAGTCTTACTGACTAGTGATTTAAATCCTTTCTTACTGACTAGTGATTTAAATCGATTTGATTTAAATCAAGTCCGCCCTGGTTCAGACTGACAGTAAAACACATTTCAAATGGGCATGCACGAACTGGGGTGGTAGGATCCAGCACTGACCTACACATACAGTCGTACCTCCGCTTATGTATCCCTCCGGTTACGTAAACTTCGGGATACTTAAGCTGCAAACCCGGAAGTATATTTCTGGATTTTTGCCACGTGTGTTTGGGCAGAAGCGGTCCCTCCGGTTGCAGAAACCTTGGGATCCGACCGGAGCTCCGGAACGGATCCCGTCCGCAACAGGAGGTACCACTGTATTCATCTAAGAATCTGAATTAGGCTTCTGCCTGTACAAGTGCATGTGCTGAGGCATCTTGTGCACATTTAGGATTCCTCGTGTTGTACATGCACTTGCATATACTCGAATTCTATTCAGCCTGAAAGTCAAGTGCATGCATTTGTGGTTCTTTTGAATATCCAAGAAGAGTTTGGATTTGATATCCCACTTTATCACTACCCGAAGGAGTCTCAAAGCGGCTCACATTCTCCTTTCCCTTCCTCCCCCACAACAAACACTCTGTGAGGTGAGTGGGGCTGAGAGACTTCAAAGAAGTGTGACTAGCCCAAGGTCACCCAGCAGCTGCATGTGGAGGAGCAGAGACGCGAACCCGGTTCACCAGATTACGAGTCTACCACTCTTAACCACTACACAACACTAGCTAGCCCAATCATGTGCACGTGTAGACAGAACTGAATTTCTATTTTGTTAAATGAAGTTTAGTCTTTTTTTTGTATAGCCTGAGGAAACTTGGTGAATTAATGATGGAATCAAAATTGGACTGGGGTCTTCCTGGTTTACAGCCTAGGTTTTTTTTAGCCACGCAGAATGGATGCAGGGAATTACTACTTCAACACTATTACTTATAAAGATGTGATTCATTTGTGTTCCAAAGCAACTTTTATAGGAAAAGGAAATAAAAGTTGCTGTTTAGGTATACAAGTCTAAAAGGTAAAAAGAAAGAGAGGGATCCACACACCACAAATGACAATAGCATATATAGAGATATATGTCCATGACAATACTGAAATAAAGTCAGTTCACAATGAAATGTGCATGTCAAAGCTATATATCCTTTGTACCCAGCCACATATGCCAAAGAATTAATGAATTCTACTGCATATTTTTCCCCTACCTTGTAGAACTATCTGCTAAAGTAATATCAGAAGATAAATTGAGTTTACGGTGAACTGCTAGGCCCAGTCTTTGGCTGTAAATCTCACAAGCTAACTTCTTCCAGCATGCAAGACAAACTCTGTGCGGTATATATGAAATTCATCCTGCCAGAGTAATGCCTTTGTGAAAACTTGCTCCGTTTTAAAGGGGTGTTGATCGCATATAGCTCACAACATGTGTGACTTAAGGCCTGAAATAATGTAATTATACTTCAAGCACCACTTCTCCTCATATAAACTGACCTCCTCCTCATATAAACTGCAGTCATCACTTGAGGCCCTCTTTCGTGTGCCTCCTCTATGAGAGGTTGGAGGGGAAGAGAGCCAGGACTTTGTTAGTGTCAGATGTGTGTGCGCTCGCATGCGTTAAATGCATCTACATCTGTAGTAGGTGTGTGGGGGAAAAGGTGTGTGTGGTGTTTTTTTTGTCTGTCTGGTCCTGGCTGTAGTCCACCCAAAAATAAATAGACACCGTGTATTCTGATTAAAAAAAATACACTTCCAGCACAATCCTATATTGAGTTAAGGCTCCAGTACTTTGGCCACCTCATGAGAAGAGAAGACTCCCTAGAAAGGACCCTGATGTTGGGAAAGACTGAGGGCACAAGGAGAAGGGGACGGCAGAGGATGAGATGGTTGGACAGTGTTCTCGAAGCTAGTAACATGAGTTTGGCCAAACTGCGAGAGGCAGTGAAGGATAGGCGTGCCTGGCGTGCTCTGGTCCATGGGGTCACGAAGAGTCGGACACGACTGAATGACTGAACAACAACAAAGTCTCACCATTGCTTATTTTTCTGGAGGTACTCACCTGTATGCACTTTCCCCTCCCAATCTTGGCTTCTAAACCGAGCGTGTGAGGATGAATGTGCACCTTTTCTTCCACACCCATGGTGGCGGGCTCTTCAGCACTGCCAGGTGGTGGCACTTCCTCCTCGCCCTTATCCTGTGGTGGCACAGCTGCAGGAAGCTGCCAGGCTGCCTCTGAACCTTCTATTGCTACTTAGCCAGCTCCGAGACTGGTGGAAGGTGGTCAGCAGGTGAATCAGGGCTGTGGCAGCAGCAGCGTCCAGGCCGGGCAGCAGCAAGAGGACTCTGGCTTCCTTGCCTCTGTGGTTGGCGCAGAGGCAGAAGCCCATGCCTCCTGGCAGCTGTGAACCCAGCTTGGGGCACTCGATGGGCAGTCACCCTGCCCTGAGCCCGCTCCACAGCACGGCCCATGCAGCAGTAGCAGCCACAGCCAGTCCGCCAAGAAGGGTACTTCATGGGTGAATACCGGCACCTTTTTTCCTAGGAAAAAGGTCACCGAGTTTTGGTAAGTTCAGTCAGGCTTAATCCCAGGAAAATTGGTGTAAGATTGCCATCTTGGTTTGTACTTCTGCATTTATTATCCTGGGAAGAAGTGCCATTGAATTCATTGTTGCTTACTTCTGAGTAAAATGCACAGAACTTCAGAGTTAGCAATGTGTATTTTGAGAGAAAATAACGTTTTCCCCAGCTGGAACGTGCCAGAACTCAGTTTCGGCACCTCTCAGGTGGGCGCCATTGCCATTATAAGAGAATAAGGGAGGTATTACTGGTTGAGTTCCCGTACCTCTTTTTCTAGAAAAATAGCACTGATTAAAATACTTATTTAACATGCAATTTAACCCCCCCCCCAATAAATAAATAAATAAATAAACAAACGGATATACACAGAAATGGGATGGAACAGATTTATAAGCAAATGCATGCAAATGCAGCATGGACTAAAACTAGATTTTTCCATCCTGCTTGTATCCAATGTACTATTTGTTAGCATATCAAAAAGTCTCATTTCATTGGTATGCACAGCCCTATATTTGCTTGGAAAACTGAATTTTCCAGAACTCAAGTAAGGCATCACTAAATAAAATATGACTAGTGCATCTAAGGGAAGTTATTAGTTATATTTTGTGAGCCTGGCATGGAGCCAGTGCATTTGATGCTTGATTTACTTTCAAGAAAACCTGCAGCCCTAATCACTCTTCCTCCTACTCAGGCAGAAAATCTTTTCAGTGCTATTTCCTTTTTAAAAAGCATGACATCATCTTAAATATATGTGTGTGTGTGCGCGTGCGTGCGTGTGCGTGTGTATACACACACACACACACACACACACACACACACACACACACACACAATGTTATCCAAAGTAAACACAAATTTCAAAACATTTAGTCCCACAACTAATGGGAAAAAGCCTTTCTCTCTGAACAGTTTGTATATTTAAAACGTTTACACTTACTGAGTTATGTGTATATTGAATAGTACTTAAATAGCTAAGTTAAATATGTGTTTGCACTGTGTGGGTTTTAGTTTTTGTGGTTTACTGTGGTGTGTTTAGCACAGGCTTTTGTAGTACAAATCCACAGGGCTTCTGCCACACTGGGAAATCTATAAAACAATATGATCCCCAATTTCAAAAGGGAAAGGAGAAAGTTAGACAAAGTTTAGATGATCCTATGCAATAAACCAGTAATAGTGAGTTGGCAGTGCTGAAAATAAATGTCTTTATCAGTTGCCTGCTAAGCAGTTAAAAGTTCTGCATATAGTGCTAAATATATGGTTTGTTTGTCTAAAAATGGTAGAGAAGTAAGAATACAGTGGTACCTTGGTTCTCAAACGGCTTAGTTGTTGAACAAATCGGCTCCCGAACGCCGCAAGCCTGGAAGTAAGCGTTCCAATTTGTGAATGTTTTTTGGAAGCCAAACTTCTGACGCGGCTTCCGCTTGTGTGCAGGAAGCTCCTGCAACCAATCGGAAGCCGTGTCTTGGTTTTCGAACAGTTTGGGGAGTCGAGCAGACTCCCAGAATGGATTAAGTTTGAGAACCAAGGTACCACTGTATTTTCAAATATATTTTGTCAGTGTAAAAAGATGTCCTTAATATAATTTCTCCTGCCCAAGATCTGGGAACTATTAATAAGGGACTTTTTAAATGTACACAAATATGCGTAGTAGTGGCACTATTCACCCTCTTCCAATTGCCTGTCTATGTTCACATATTTATGCTATCTATGTTCACATGTTTATGCTATAAACGTCCTGATCCATGGGCCCTATGTGAGTGGTTTGATGCACCGCTATCAAATAAGGATGTCAAAAACTCCAGAATGGCTGGTTTTAGTGCTTCATTAAAGAAATGTGTAAAGCTACAACACCATGAGGTTGTTTTAAAAAGACAAAAAGTGTGTGTGCTGTTGTAATTTTCACAGATATGCAACATGATTGTGCATCTAAAATGTCCCAGAATGAAGTAACAGAGGCTATCACACACACTAAGCTGAGTGATTAGAACAAAGCGTGTTCTCCCTTTATGGAGAGCACGCGTTGCGGTGGGGGCCAGCAAGTCACCCCTCTGTTGCTGGGCGGGATCGTATGGATGGCCACTGTGGTGATTGGGCTCTGGGTGTCGTTGGGGGGGATTTACATGTTGCAATTTGTTGATGGACAGCCCAGAGCCTATATATTGCAAAGCACGTGGTTTAGGAGCCCTCTTGGCTGCATACATCGGATCTCCCTCCCTCCCTCCCTGTTTTTAGGCCTCTGCGTTGAGCTTGCTATGCCTGTCATGGGGTCGTCTGCTTTTGGGGCAGGGGCCTGGTAGGAATTTTTTCCATTTGGCTGATTGGCTGGTGCCATCTGGTTTTCGCCTACTGCGTAGCAATTAGTCACAACTTGTAAGGTTGGCGGTTAGGCATTGGTTTTAAATTGGTTGTTGGAGGGGCGGAGTTGGCTGTGGTTGCCCCTCCAAGGCTAGAAGGGGCGGAGTTGGCTGTGGCTGCCCCTTCTATGCTGCTGCTGTGTGGGGAATTCCGTTAAAGGAATCCAGGGGCTCGCCATGCTTGTCCATATCCCCCGGTAGGGGGCCAGGGCCCACACAAGAGCCCCTGGGAGCATTAGGGGAGAAGGGCACACATTCTCTCCCCAAAGTGTTTTCCCCTTTACTGACTCCATAGGCGGATGGATGTCAGTTCTGTCCCCAGCGGGACAGATAGTCTGAACCAATGCCTAAGCAACCACTCACATATTTTGTATTTTAATAAAGTTGTGGCCAAAATCATGCCAAAAACCTTAAACAAAAATTCTTGTGTGAAGTGTGTATCATTTGAGGGGTGGTCTGGGGACCTCGACACGCAAAGGTAAACTCGGTGAAAACTGCGAAACTGGGAGGGCGGGGGAGAAAACATTAGCCTTCTTCATGCAACTTCCATTGTGCAGTAGATGGGCTTTAGATGGTGCTGGAGGATGTCAGTGTGCCATATGCATTTTAATAATCTTCATTTGGTAATATTTATCAATCACAACCTATTTACAATTTTCTGAATTACAAAATATTGTAGCACCTTAAAGGCCAACACATTTATTATGGCATGATCTCTCATGGACTAGAGGCAGTCCATGAAAACCTCTGCCGTAAAGAATTTGAGAGTCTTTAATGTAAGGTGCCATGAGACCCTTTGTTGTTTCTGCTGCAACAGACTAATATGGCTGCCCCCCTGGAAAGTATTCTGAAAGAATGTCATGCTGGACAACTGCAGTAGTGAAAAGGCAGTAATGCAATCTTCGTTAGGTTAGGCTGGTGTCATATGCTAATGTAATTCTGAATGACATTTAACTAATCTGTGTTGCTGTCAGCAAGTGTGAGCTTTCAGATTGCAGTTTGTAGACGTCTCCCTCCCCCCTTTTCTGGTTCTTTTTCTAAGACACATTTTAGATTCTATGAAAATGTAAAGTACAATGTTCTTGGATGCCTACCTTGTGAATCCCTGCAAGCATGAATTGATATATTTGGATTTTGCATATTATTATTATTTTACATATTGCTTATTACTTCTTTTTTTAAAAAAGAGCTGCTGCATAAATGTTCATAAGGCTTATTAATTTAATGTTCACACAGTATATACCTCAAGTACAGCCAAGATAATTAGTGCATCTATCAATTTTAGCAAATTCGTATCTGGCAACTATACATAAAACTATATGGTTTAAGAAACTTTTAACCCTTCCCTGTCATCATTATGTCTAATTTTACTCAATACTCCCTTTCTCTTTCTTCACACTCTTGTTCTTCCCTGCTCTCTTAAATGAGATACATACTTTACCTCCTGTGGTGATATTTGTATCCAATATACAATCATACTGAATCTATTCTTGTGGTTTCGTTAGACCCCAAACAACGTTCGCCAATTAGGGAGTGGAATAACTTTAATTGGCTTGCTGCTTTGCTCATAATGCTTTCCTAAACCTTTAAATTTAGGTAATGGTATGTCAGTTCCCAGTCTCTGGTTGTAGTACAGGTGACTTCTTCAAAATTATTTCTGGACACCTGCACTACATTATTCAGTACACAAGAAGTATTATGTGAAATCATATTCATTTTGTATCATAGGTATATCTGCTTTCTTGAGTAAAGGAAATTCTTCTGATTTTATACATCAATTGACAGGAGGATGCTTGGGATGAAAACAGACGAGTGTTTTTTAAAGTTGTAGATGCCACGATGGGTGCTTTATTGTTCTCTCTCTCTCTCTCTCTCACACACACACACACACAGAGAGAGAGAGAGAGAGAGAGAGAGAGAGATTCTCTTTCTTTTTAATCTCACTGTCCCATTTGGTGGAACAGGTTTACAGATTTTTGAAGCACTACAAATGTCCGTAAAGCCTGTTCCTCCAAGATAACATTGTGATGAATGTACACATCGTGAGCAACAATGCCTGTCTCATACTGTCTTCAAGTCTCAGGGGGGGGGGGGATTGTCTGTTTCCAGCTTAGCTAGGGCTATCTACCAAAGTTCCTTGGTTCAAAGTTGTCTGCAGTTAATAATTAAGATTGTTCTATGCTAAATACCGAGTCACCTTTCCCGTTCCCTTGCTTTTCCATCACACTTTCTGTGATTAGTAATCGAATACATAACTTTGAAAAATACCACCAGGTACAATGCTAGAAACAGAGACCCAGGTGGCGCTGTGTGTTAAACCACAGAACCTAGGGCTTGCTGATCAGAAGGTCGGCGGTTCGAATCCCTGCGACGGGGTGAGCTCCCGTTGCTCGGTCCCAGCTCCTGTCCACCTAGCAATTCGAAAGCACGTCAAAGTGCAAGTAGATAAATAGGAACCGCTCTGGCGGGAAGGTAAACAGCATTTCCGTGTGCTGCTCTGGTTCGCCAGAAGCGGCTTTGTCATGCTGGTCACATGACCCAGAAACTGTACGCCAGCTCTTGGCCAATAAAGCGAGATGAGCGCCGCAACCCCAGAGTCGGACATGACTGGACCTAATGGTCAGGGGTCCCTTTACCTTTACAATGCTAGAAAGAGTGCCAAATGCATTTTCTATGGGAAGGAAATCCCCATTGCTGCAAAAGGTTCCCAAGAGCCTTGTTTGTAGCTATGGAGAATGGCTGGAAAAAGCTTAAAGAAGAAGAAAATATTCTCCTCATGCTATAACAAAGCAGGCAATAATCCCATAGTTTAGTAAAGCATGGGGCAAGTTCCAAGTCATCATCATCTTACATTGTTAGAATAAATCTAGATTCATGTTGCTATGGGCACAATGGAGTGGCAAATAATGAGAATGAGATTAGCAGATAGCACTTGACGTATACCAGTCTCCACATCACACTGTGGATGTAGTGAAGGCATTAGAACAGCTGAGAAGGCTGCTACAGCCTATTGCAGTCATAATTTAGCTGAGCAATATTGTTTGTTCCAATATTAACGATTTACCTGTTTTATGTGTCCTGGGGGATTACGGAGCACTTTGGTCAGCATTTCATTCTATCATTACATTTCTCTTTCACCCTCCAGTCTAGTACTAGCATTGTTGGTTGCAGAAAATGTAGTATCAAAAATGTTAAAACTGCTGCCTTTCTTTTGGACCAAATTCTGTTTCTGAAAGATAGTGTCAGCTTTGATGTCCTATAGGAGATGGGATTTTTTTATTTATTTCCCATATCTGAAGACAAACATCTTGTATGGCTTGAAAGCTTGTGTTCTTTTGCCCGCTGATGTTCTTCTAGTTATGCTAAAGTCTTGAGTCTTTTGTTTCACCTCAAATGATAAAGTAGCATCATCAGTAGCTAGTCAATCTTAAACTGAACATCACTTAACATGGAAGAATCTTGGGTGGAATCAAACTGGCAACTTTGCATTCGTGGAATGGCTTTTAATCCAGTAGACACATTAACTAACAAGAGAAAAGGGGAGGTACCTTTTGAGAGTTTTCCTTCCTGCAGCCCTTGGCACCCTCTAGAATCCTCTATAATAATCTCCCTGTGTCCCTGCGTCTGCCGTCCGTGTGTCAGTGGAAATCGCAACTGCGCATGCGCTCCACTGACACACGGATTGGAGCGCAGAGAGGAGGAGGAGCCTGAGGTTGGAGCGCAGCGCGAGCGAAGCGCTTGCGCTTCGCGAGCCTCCGAACCTCTCCGCTTCAGCCGCAATGGCGGCCGCTCCCCGCGCGCTGCTGCTTCTCCCCCTCCCTTCTTTCTCCCCGCCTCAGCCGCCCGAGGCGGCGGCGGTGAGGGCGGCCGTCGCCGGGGCTGCCGGCGGGGCAGCGGCAACAGGCGGCTCCGCCATGGTGGTGGCTTGGCCGCCTGAGGCGGGGAGAAGGAAGCGCCTCGGGTCCCCGCCGCCGCTGCTAGCGCCCATTATTAATGGGCTTAATTCAACTAGTGGTATAATATTACAAAAGGCATCTGAAGAATGGTATAATGTTACAAAAGGTATCTGAAGAAGTGTGCATGCACACGAAAGCTCATACCAAGAACAAACTTAGTTGGTCCCTAAAGTGCTACTGGAAGGAATTTTTTAATTTTTTAATTTTGTTTTTACAAAAGGCAGTAACTTAGGGTGGCCAAGTGTCCTCTTTTTTCAGGACACATCCTCTTTTTCAGGGGTAAATTTCTGTCCTGGTGGATTTTTAAAATTTGCCAAAATGTTTCTAGCTATACTTTCTAAATGAGACATAACTGGTGGTTGAAGACTTGCTTTGCTCTTCTCTTCTCCTGCTGCCCTCAGCAATATATCACAGCTTCTGTAGCCTATATATAGTAGGGGTATTTAAAATGAGGGTCATCATAGTGTCCTCCTTTTTGCCCTTAAAAATATGGCAACCCAACAGTAACTTATAATGAGAATATAAAAATATGATTCTTAAAATTGCTTCCAAGAAGAAAAAGAAGCAAAACGAGGCAGTTTGTTGATTGTAGCCAAAGCAGACCTGAAATTAGGCATGCTTTTTCTTTCCTGTGAACACACAATCTGATTTATGTGGCAAGTTAACAAACATTTGCAAAGGAGATGCTGCAGCAATGTGCCATTTTCTCACTGTGTGAATCATGAGCTGCTTTCCAGATAACTTCTGAGTCTGCTGGTGCATTTATCAGGATTTATAAACTTTATATTTATCATTGTATGTGTGAATGTGCTTAAGATCTGCAAGGTGACGTAACAGGAAAAGTCCTATTTAGCTTAAAAGATGAAAGTTTTCAAGTTACAAGTTTTCAAAATGATGCCATCTAGCAATGCAGATTCCCTCAGCCACGTTGTGTTCTAGGATGCTTTAGGGCAGAAGTGACTAACCTGTGTCCCTCCAGATGTTGAAGGCTGGGTGTTCAAATCTGCACAATGGGGTGAGCTCCCTTTGCTCTGTCCCAGCTCCTGCCAACCTAGCAGTTCGAAAGCATGCCAGTGCAGGTAGATAAATAGGTGCCACTGTGGTGGGAAGGTAAATGGCATTTCTGGGTGTTCTGGCTTCTGTCACAGTCCTCCACGGTCACTATGGTTGTTGTGGATGGGGAATAAATTCAATTCAGTTTGCATTTAAAGGTAAACCTACTGAATTATTTGCACTTTGGGAAACAATGCATGAATTGAAACACAGTCGTCCTTCGAAGTCCACAGTTATGTGTACAAAATGTGCACACATACTAGGGTTAAGTCTGCACAATATGATGCACAATATTAGTGAAAATAACATATGCAATGCATTATATTTCGGAAACGTACTTTGCAAACTTGTATGCATTAGGCAGAATTGTATACATAATTATGTGTATTACGAAAAATTCACGCTAAGATGCTGGTGAATTTTCATGAGGACTTTCGAAACACTGCAAACTGACAGATGAAAAATGTGGATAACAGAACAAAGGTTTGAAGAAATGAGAACCGAAACTGACAGATATGCCCATCTCTAATGACGTTGCTATGAAGTTCTAGTCCAGGGGTCCCCAAACTAAGGTCCGTGGGTCGGATGCGGCCCAATCGCCTTCTAAATCCGGCCCACGGTCTGGAAATCAGCGTGTTTTTTACATGAGTAGAATGAGCCAGTGTGGTGTAGTGGTTAAGAGTGGTAGACTCGTAATCTGGTGAACCGGGTTCGCGTCTCCGCTCCTCCACATGCAGCTGCTGGGTGACCTTGGGCTAGTCACACTTCTTTGAAGCCTCTCAGCCCCACTCACCTCACAGAGTGTTTGTTGTGGGGGAGGAAGGGAAAGGAGAATGTGAGCCGCTTTGAGACTCCTTCGGGTAGTGATAAAGCGGGATATCAAATCCAAACTCTTCTTCTTCTTCTTGTATTTAAAATGCATCTCTGGGCTATTTGTGGGGCCTGCCTGGTGTTTTTACATGAGTAGAATGTGTGCTTTTATTTAAAATACATCTCTGGGTTATTTGTGGGGCATAGGAATTCGTTCATATTTTTTTCAAAATATGGTCCGGCCCCCCACAAGGTCTGAGGGATGGTGGACCGGCCCCCTGCTGAAAAAGTTTGCTGACACCTGTTCTAGGCCACTCTTGACAGGGAACACAAACTGCCATTGCGTTCATTTTCAATAAAACAGCCTCATTGCTAACAATTTCCAGTAATGCCTTGTGTGCTGCCCTTGTCAAGGAGGGAAGAGAAAGACAAGGCTGTGTTTAATCTTATGGGGATAGCTGCAGACATGGGCGCCATATCATTACTAGGAAGAAAATTCCCAAAATAAATGGACATGATTTCTATTCATAGAAGCACCTAAAACATTTTATGCAAATTTTCCTTGCAACATCTGACTATACTGAACAATTCCAGTGCCAGATTAAACCCCTGGAGGCCCCTAGGCTGTCGAAATCTCAGGGACCCCATGCAAATTATCTCCTAATATGTTCTTGTAATTTTCTTTCAAGATCAAATCAATATTATTTTGATTTGTTGTCGCGGGACCCCTAAAAAGCATGGGGCCCATAGGTCGGGCCTACTCTGTTTGGTAATCCGGCACTGAACAATTTCTATTGTTTTGCAGCAGTTTTTACTTAGGAATATCATACTGAAGACATTTCCATTTTAACAAGCAAAAACTGCATTGAGTTATCTTAAATAGTCTGGCAAAAATGAAGTCCCTCAAACAATTATCTAATTTCCATCTATACCCATCCACCAATTCACATTTATAAGTTTATGGAAATTGGAAAGTAATGAAAATGCATGCAGAAGTATTAAATTAAATGCTTCCTTTACAGAATATATGCTCCCATTTTTAGCCAGGAAAAATAACCACAAGTAGATTTTAGCACTCACAGTATTGTATTTGTAACATGATTTAAATGAGCACAATTATAATTAGCAAAAAGAATTAACTCTAATGCAGTATACAAATTGGTTCTACTTCCAAAAAATGCTGATGTTCAACAAATGACATTTCATAATTTCTAGGATTTTAATATGGAAAAATCTTTCCAAGTATAAAATCTGAGATTATCTTTCAATAGGTGATTATTTCCCCACTAACAATGACTTTTTAGTACAAAATCCATTGTTATTTAAAATGCACATTTTGTTAGCCTGCATAATTCTTGCTAACACTGAAGGCTGCTTTTGACTTTTCTTTTCTTTTAAAAAACAGCTTTCCCAAAATTCCTTGAAACACAGACTCTTCTAAGAAGCAGAGTGAAGGCTAGGCTGGAATACTGAATATCTCTTTTGAAAAACTACTAACACAGGAAGGGAGAGGAATAGCTTAGTCTCATGACACTTATTAACAGATTTGAAATAGCAAACCAAGTTAAAGCTACCAAATTTTTATGAAGGCAAAAAAATCCAATATATTTTCCTGTTTTCTTAAAACAGAAAAACAAAACTGGTTGAATATACATTGCAGCCTACATTAAATGTGTAGTGTGCTGTAGCATCAAAGGGTTTTTGTTTGTTAAAATAAAAATAAAATAATAAAACTAAGAATGGGAAAGCGGATTTTCATAGGGACTCCAGTGTTCATGGAGGATAAGCTTTCCTCCGCAGCTGTGATCCCACTGAAAAGTCCACGGCATAGCAATTACCGTACTTTTCAGTGTATAAGACTATGTTTTTCGCTTTAAAAAGCATGCTAAACAGTGGGGGTTGTCTTATACATGGGTAGTGCATAGGGTGGACGTTTGATTGGTTGCTGCCACAGCTGTCAGTGGCTATTGTGCGTGTTATTGGTTGCTGTGTCAACGGGTAGTGTTGATTGGCTGATGCTCTGGTAGTTTGGTGGGTGATTGGCAGCTTCTGCCGGTTGCGATGGGACAGACGGGAGGCAGAATTTGTGATGCGTGTGGGTGAGCTCAACAGCTCTGGGCAACCCTCCGCAAAAATAGCTCAACAACTCTGTGCCATCTCCCCCCATATTTTTAAAATTTGAGTCTCCCGAAATAATGGGGGCATCTTATAGATGGAAAAGTACGGTACTATTGGGGGGGGAATATTCAAATTGTTGGCTGAGGCAACCCAGTCAAATGGGTGGGGTATAAATAATAAAATTATTATTTATTCATTATTATAGAATATGGCATCCCTATTTTCATCAGAGAAATGTTGAAGGGTATGCTAGTATTCCATGTAAAACAACAGAGGTAATCCAACAAATTTACTTCCTGGTTTAACCCCAGGCAAGTGGGGTTTAGATTGCTGCTTGAGACTAAAGTATTCCTATTGTGGTGTAGGATTGTATTGAGAATTTTCTGAGCAAAGTGAAAAGATAAATCTGGATATTAAAAGAAGGTACAATTACTAACAACAATTAGTTGCATTTTCAGTTGTCATTCTGTAACATGAAACACCACTGAATAACTGTGCATCTGTCTGTCATAGCCCGGTGTAGTCATCCCACAGTGTATAATGTGCATTGACTGATGAATTCACGGCACAGTGAACACAATTGCATTTCTAACATAGAAGGCTGCAAGGAGCAGAGAAGTCTGCAGTCATACATAAACCTCAGGAGACCTCTCTGGTGGCATGTTTTTTCTTCTTAATATTGGCAAATATTTTACAAATCAAAAGAATATTTGAACTTTTGTTCTTCCTGCTTTCTAAAGGCCCCCAGTACACTTAGTCAAGAGCAGGAAGCACAGGATTACAGATACCAGACATGTGCTGAAGAGCTTCCATATTATTTTTGCACAGAAGGAATTCTCAGAAGTTTCAAATGAAATCAAGTTTTCTCATATGTAGGCCCTTTGGCTTCAAATGAAGAGAGCAGTAGAAAGGTAGGAAAGCTGCAGGGGGACAAAAGGGCTGTATTCAGCAACATCCAAACACCACTCTTGGATACAGCCAGAGCTTAATTGAGGAGGAAAGTATATTTTAATAGCATATTGTGTCTTTTCACAACAATAGTGCCAAACCTACTGTAATTGTCTTCAGCATTTTTGCTTCAGTATTACTTCAGAAACTTTAGAATGAACATTGCGCTCAGCATTCCTTGGGAAACCCCCTTTAGGGGCACTACACAGTAAAAAAAGAAAAGTGTTGTTGTTTTTAAGTGACAAAGTAGTTTTGACCCAACTGCCCAAAGACTGAGGTGCATCCAAAGCACTTCAAAACGGTGCCTTTGCTACAAATAACACCTGCCTTCATGCCCTTAGCAAGTGGCTTTGTACAGTCAAGAGGTGGTTTTAGCCATGTAAAGGAAAGCAAGGGATGAGACGCAACTCTTGAGATATGCAGGAGGCATATTTCTATCAAGCACTCTGGAAACAAAGAGTGGTAAACAAATCACAAGGGAACACTGCTCGTGTTTTCCTCTTACACATCAACTTTGTTATCAATCAAGCATGCATATTCCTTACCCTCAGAATGACCCCAGATGTTTCAAAATCAGCATTATTATTGGTGAACCCTTTTCTGCATACCCCTTCCCCTTTTTGTTCATTGTTTTAGGGCAGAAGTACAGACAGGTGAAATGTTGTAAGAGCAAAGACAGTGACCATACAATGGTCTGTTATACTTTTAGAAGTACTCTGGAAAGATAAGCATCTATTTAGTTATTTTAATCCATTGAATTTATTTCTACACCCAATGCAGCAATCTCCTTGGAAAAGTGAATGACTTTCTAGTTCCTCACCATTGCTATTTTTTCTAGAAAAAATAGGTGCCAGAATTCACCATGAACATTCCTCCCTCATTCTCTTAGAATGGCAATGGCGCCAACACATTCCAAACACTTACTGACTAAAAGAGTACATAAGTACATGGAGCCTTACACTAAGATTCTGAAAAGATACATGAAGATTACCCAAAGCTAAGAATAACAACGATGAGTGCAGCCTACATATATTTAATCCTAATTATAGCTGCACTCTCCTCTCTTTGCTGTTTGAATATTCAGAACTACTATTACTTTGCCAGAAGCACTTTTCATTTCCCACATAACTTCAGGACTCAATTAAATGGTTCTGGATACATTTTTTTACAAGTTTTAAAACATTTACACTGCAAATAAATCATTTTACTTATTCATGTAGTTTAAGAGATTAGTTAATGACATCTCCTAAAGCCGAGGGAGATGATTGGGGTTGTTTGCTACTAAAATTATAAGACAAATCAGAGCACTCTGCATTATCCATTTCAGAAGGCTTTTTACAAGGCAGTATAAAAAGGGGAAGGGAATGTGTGAAATGCACAATAGCAGGCTTACTTAGCTTCCAAGGCTTTCAGCCAGTCACCAATAATGGAAGCCTACACAGCACCCAGAAATGGAAAATAATAATTAGTACTTATCTCCAGACATAACATCTTCAGACAGATGCCTGATCATCAGTTAACTAATATGCAAATTAGCTTTGGCTGAATTTCAGCAAGCGACAAGCGGTGCAGGGAAAACTTCAGTCACCGTTATGTTTTGCATATCAGGAGAAGGAGCGCACAAAATAGGTGCTGGCTCTATTCTACTGAAGAAAAATAAAATTTGTAGCTTCATACCCGTACATCTAAATTGGCTGAAGCTGTAGTGAAAACAAATGCAGTCGTACCTTGGATCCTGAACGCCTTGGTACTCAGACGTTTTGGCTCCCGAACGCCGCAAACCCGGAAGTGAGTGTTCTGGTTTGAGAACATTCTTTGGAACCCAAATGTCCATTCTGCCCTGCGCCACACCATTCTGCCCCTCTTTGTGACATTTTTGTAGCATTTCTAGCTCACGTCTCGGTTTGGCTCAAAGCGTGCATGCACAGTTGCACACTTATTGGACGTGCCTAAAATGGTTGCTGCCTGTAATTTTAATCTTCCGGTACAGTAGCAGATGACATGGTGAAGTAGGGGAACTCCCCTGATCTCCAGTCAGTCATGATGCTGCTGAGGTAGAAAAGGAGGAGTTTATGTGAAAGAAAGGGGTGCAAGTGCACTGGTGAACATCAGATTAGCACAGCTGGTGTGTTTGCACTGCAGCAACCTCACTGCTGCCTTGCTCGTCTCGCTCCACATCTCAGTAAGTCATAGCAATGAGATCAGGTGAGTGTTGTCATCCCACCTCATCTACTATTGTTCCTGTGTGAGTATGGTGTGTGAGTATGGATGTGGGTGGCGCTGTGGTCTAAACTACTGAGCCTCTTGGGCTTGCCGATCAGAAGGTCGGCGGTTTGAATCCCCGCAATGAGGTGAGCTCCTGTTGCTCTGCCCCAGCTCCTGCCAACCTAGAAGTTCAGAGCACACCAGTGCAAGTAGATAAATAGATACCGCTGCAGTGGGAAGGTAAACAGCGTTTCTGTGTGCTCTGGTTTCCATCATGGTATCCTATTATGCCAAAAGTGGTTTAGTCATGCTGGCCACATGACTTGGAAAGCTGTCCGTGGACAAACACCAGCTTCCTTGGCCTGGAAGCGAGATGAGCACCGCAACGCCATAGTCGCCTTTGACTGGACTTAACCATTCAGGGGTCCTTTACCTTTTAATCTTTATGATACTAGTAAATTACGCATGCTTTCATTCTGAGAATTATTGTGCTGTTCAATGCAGTTTGCATGTCAGTCTTCCTGCTACCCTATGGGCAATGTTTTTGTAGAACTCATCAGTGGCATGTCCTGGGTATGTCTGAGCACCTCCAGCTGTTGCATATCAAAATTGCTAAAATTAATTCCTACACCATGAAATTTGGAAAGAGAACTTGTGATGTGGGCCACATTTAGACTACTGTATACAGTTCTGGACATCCCTTCTCAGAAAGGTGTGGTAGCTCTTGAAACGGTATAAAAACGGAGCAACAAAATTATTGGAGCACTTCTTCTTGAGGCTAAATCATTTTGGCTTTTTTTATTTTGGGGGGAAAGGGCAGCTGAAGGGGAATATAGAGATTTATGAAATTATGAATAGTGTAAGAAGAAGCCAAAAGAGAATTTATTCTCCCTTTCTCATATAATTCTAGACCTTGGGGTCAGCAAATGAAGTTGTTTGGCAATAGATTCCAAATGATGAAAGGAAATCCGTCACCCAGTGTCTAATTAATTTATTATTTTTCTTTTAAAGGCGCAGCTACCAATTCTTCTTGGGTGTTTCAACCTCCCTGGCCTACATCAGAGTCATAATACTTTTGTTTGGTCAGGAAAGTGGTATTGGATGTTGAATGCAGACATTGTGGTCTAAGAAGGAGATAAAGACATGTAATTACCTCAAAGGGCTGGAGTGCTAAAGAGCCACTCCATGTCCATTTCCCGTTCCTAACTCCCCTCCCTCTTTATCTATTGGCAACTAGAGAAGCTTAGAAATCAGTTAATATATATCTAAGTTTAAATCCATTTGCACAAATGGAATTGACTCTGTATGAACTCAACAGATAGGATTAATAGATTGTCTGTGGAACAGATCTTCCTTCTCCTCCTCTTCCCTCTGTATTCTGAAAGCTTTTAGAGAGGGCCAAGTGTTCCTCCTGAAGATCATAGGCTTCTGGAGGATGCCATGGGAAGGAAAACATTAGGCAGAGAAATGTACATTGCAACATAACATCACTGTGGTTTTGTGTTATTATTACACGGGCCCAGGTAGCTAGTGGGGAAAAATTGTTTTCTCCTGTGCTAAACAAAACAAAGTAAAAACTGTTAATTTAAAAACAAGAATCCTAACTTACAATTTGTGTATGTTTTGGGGCATGATTTCTTTCTTTCTTTCTTTCATTTTACACTTTTTTAATAATGAAAAAATACGTTTAAAAAATAAAACATAAGACAGCATCAGTGTGGACAGTAACAAAAACTAAAATAATTGAAACATATACATAATTTAATTATTGTTTGATTTTATACCAATGTTATACATTTGATGTTAGCCACCCTGAGACTGGTTTCACCTGGGGAGGGCGGGATACAAATAAAAGTTCATTGTTGTTATTATTATTATTATTATAATAAAAGAAACATGGTTCTTACAGCAAAGACAATAAAATCTTTGCCATTCATGAAAACCAGTTCTTAAACTGAACATTTTTTGATCCCAAATATTTCACATTATAAGGTAGCATTGCCTATTTCCAATGCATTTAAGAGGCGTTGTTTTCTATTCCTGAACATTAATTTTAAGAAAGCATGAGCCTCAGTACTTCTGTTTTTAGAAATTAACTGCTGCAATTGCCTGCTACTCTCAATGGAATGTGACTAAGAATGAATCCTTTTTTGATACACAAGTTGCAGTGTGACCCAGTCCCTGCTGCATAAGCCATTGAAATGTATATTTGATCTAGAACAGTAAGGTTTGTTTCCCCTGACGTTATCTTACTTGTACTGCAATTCTTGCAGGAAAGCTTTCATCCCATGTTGCTATATTTATGATGGTGATGGTGTTGATCAAGATTTCTTTACTCACTCATCTTCATATGGTCCCAGGGCAGGTTCAAACAATGTAAAAATACAATATTAAAATCCGTTAAAGCAATTTACAATCAAAAGAATAGGGTGGGTGGGTGTCTAAGAAACATAGAATCGCAATCTCGGGTATCAAGGGTAAAGAGGTCACATGCAAGGAACCATTGACACAATTGCTTCCCATTGCCTACAATTAATTTGCTTCCCAGGAGGTTAGCTGTGCCACACACAGGATTCCCTGCAAGCCCACCAAAAGCTTTGTAGCCATATCAGGAGCCCACAAAAAAACTGTTTTATGTCATTGTATTTTTTTTAATGAGAAATAAAATTCCACCCACCTTTATGTATAATCTAACTTTTGATTCCTTTTGTATCTGAAGAAGTGTGCATGCACACGAAACTTTTGTATCTGAAGAAGTGTGCATGCACATGAAAGCTCATACCAAGAACAAACTTAGTTGGTCTCTAAGGTACTACTGGAAGAAATTTTTTTATTTTGTTTTGATTCCTAGTCTCTCTTTTCCCCTTACAACCCCTTCTACCTTTTGGCTGTCTCTCAATGAAGAAATTTAGATAGAAGTCATATCAGGAAGGAGCTTGTCTTTTCATTTGTTTATATTAATACGTAAAACACTCTGTGCGTCATGTCATTATATAACAAAAGCTTGAATTTTAAAATTTTAACAGACCACAACAGGTATATTTTATACACATTGTAGCCCATGTCTTTCTTAATGCACAGACTCTATATGGTAGTAGCAGTTTATTAATGCTTGGGCCATAGGCCATTCACATATAAGGTAGATGGGTACATTACAAAAATCAGTAGTATAAAATACTGCACAAAATCTCATTACTACCTAGAATCATGTATAACACCTACATCTTAAAAAAAATACTGCATAAGTCACATGTAGTATCTATAACACACATTGAAGGGGCAAAATTTAATACAGATATAAAAACATTATACAGATATAAAAACAGTTAAAGCTATGGTCTTCCCAGTAGTAATGTACGGAAGTGAGAGCTGGACCATAAAGAAGGCTGATCGCCGAAGAATTGATGCTTTTGAATTATGGTGCTGGAGGAGACTCTTGAGAGTCCCATGGACTGCAAGAAGATCAAACCTATCCATTCTTAAAGAAATCAGCCCTGAGTGCTCACTAGAAGGACAGATCCTGAGGTTAAGGCTCCAGTACTTTGGCCACCTCATGAGAAGAGAAGACTCCCTAGAAAAGACCCTGATGTTGGGAAAGGTTGAGGGCACAAGGAGAAGGGGACGACAGAGGACGAGATGGTTGGACAGTGTTCTCGAAGCTACTAACATGAGTTTGGCCAAACTGCGAGAGGCAGTGAAGGATAGGCGTGCCTGGCGTGCTCTGGTTCATGGGGTCACGAAGAGTCGGACACGACTGAACGACTGAACAACAACAACAACAAAAAAAACATTATTAAGAGCTGTATTGGTTAAATACTACTGGTTTATGTACTACTACTACAGATGAGGAACTTCTACAGTTAATAGAATAATAAAGTATCTCCAGTTAATTATTACCAGGAAGTGATGGCATCTCCAGAGCTCTAGAATGATATGTCACAATAGATGTTTAATTGTTACATCTCAAAATTAATTTCTCCTCCTCCTGATAGCCTCCTCCTAGGATCCTGATAAATTAGTTCTAGCTTCAGGCAATATTCACTAATGTTCCCTGAAGATGAATTGAATTTGAGCATCAAAACACTAGTGTCAAAACAAATTGTGCTTTCTATTTCTTCATTTAAGACTAATTGAGGAATTTTCCCAGTATAGTTCAAGCCTTAATTTTCACAAAGGAACATTATGTGACCAAAACAAACCAGGGCAAAGCATCTAAGCCGTGTTAGCTCAAGAAGTAGCAATGAAGTGTCCCTGCAGTACTAATGTTACGACAATAGCTTGATAGAAAGGGCAAGTTTTCTGTGCCCCTGGAGGTGGGCAGCAACAGATTAGGATCTTTCACAAAGTCCGCACATGATTCGTGCCTACCAACTTTCACAAACCCTAGTCCAGGATTTCAAAAAGATTCATGAAAGGATATTTTGTATTGGCTATACAAACCTAACACACTAGACTGGCGCACTGAATGTGTGGATAGTGTTGCTCTCAAACTGAGATACCATTAATAGTGCAGACCTCCGTTTACAGGAACAGGAAAAGAATTTTACAGTACTTGGTTGTCTCAGTTGGTCTGAACTTGCATGCTTTTCCTGCAGTTCCCCAGAGCTCAATTAAGTCCCAGTGAGATGTTCAGCTTGTTGTTAATGAATTGGAAGGAAAATGTATACACATTGGGATTAAATCCTGCTTCTGAGCAGGCAGGCATAGGATTGCACTGTTTAATTTAGCTGTTTGATTTCTTCCCATTCATTACTGCTATAGAATAACCAATATGGACACACAATGTTACCATGTTGTAAAGAAAGTGGAGGCAATGAGTTCCACACATCACCACGAGATGTAGGATAGCAGATGATATGATTTGCTAACTTATGCCACTGCCATGAAGATACTGCAATGTTGTTGCTGTTGTTTTCAAAAGAATTGTGAGCAGAGATAGAACAACCACTTCTTTTTTTGCTTGCTGCAAAATTCTATGAACAGGGGATATAGGACAGTGATGGCTAACCTTGACACCCCAGATGTTTTGGAACTACAACTCCCATCATCCCTAGCTAACAGGATCAGTGGTCAGGGATGATGGGAGTTGTAGTCCCAAAACATCTGGAGTGTCAGGGTTAGCCATCACTGATATAGGAGCTTCAGCAATATGTTACAAAACTAACCATGATATTATATGCAACCTGAAGCATATATTGCTGTGTAGATAAACTGGCAGAATTTCCATTGGACTGAAATATGTATGCACAAAATAATAGCATTTGTTGAGTGCTCATTCTCTACACTATGCCCTAATTCAGTGATGGCTAACCTTGACACTCCAGATGTTTTGGGACTACAACTCCCATCATCCCTGACCACTGATCCTGTTAGCTAGGGATGATGGGAGTTGTAGTTCCCAAACATCTGGGGTGTCAAGGTTAGCCATCACTGCCCTAATTCCAAATTTGAACCCAAATTTAACTTGAATTTAGACCTTTATCCATTGTATGAGTACCTGTTTGAAGTCAAGTTAGTAACACCAAGAGCTTGACTTTATCATGACTTAAGTGTATATCTGTGTCTGTTAGCTGCCACTGCTGCTGCATTATTTATTAGAACTTGAGGTATTGCATTATCATGCATGTTACAGCTATGTTCCTGGGAGTGAGTATTTGCAGGAATGTGGGGCTTCCATGGTGTGTGGAAGCCCCCACATTCCTGTAATCCAATCCATTGTGAACAGACAAAAATATGTCAAGGGGGGAAAATAATTATGATAATGATAATGGCAAATTTCCTTTTTGATGTTTGTACTAGTTGCAGTGAAAAGCACAGCACAGCACAAAAGATAATTCTACCAGAATTAGCCAAGTGCCTGCTTTTAGCAAGTCCCTGCTTTTAGCCATTAAAGTGCATTTATAAGGGAAATGTTTCAGCTGGATACCTGCTTCACATCTCAACAGCTGGGTTGATTGGAAACCATGTCAGGTGCTACATTTTAAAATACTTTAACATAGCACCTGCCTTTGAGACAATGACTTGCACAATGATTATACTTCATGGCGCATTCACACTCCTTGGGATCCCATTAAACAGTTTGGACACTCTTGTCATAATTCTGGCTGTGTGTAACACTTCCCCCCTCTTGAAACTGTTGCTCTTTCCACCTGGGCAAGGATCTGGGAACTGAAGCCTTCAGGCTTACTCCAGATACCTGAAAGGTGACATCAATCTCCCAGCTGCCAGGCACATCTCTCTTTATATTACTTTCATCCTTGCATTTTGAAGAACGTCAAGAGAAATGGAAATATGAGCAACTGAAGGAAGCACCTAGTAAAAAGAAGAACACTCATCTCAGTGACTTTATTTGCCTTGTCTCCCTTGCCTTCAGGTCTCCCCTAGTGGGGGGAAAAATAGAATGGGGTCATCTAGTTCTGTGTTTCTCAAACTATTTGATGTGTTGGGTTGGCAGTTCTCTGCCCCCCTCTCCCGGCACCGGCACCGTATTTGGTCGCTGAAGCATCCCACCCAACCTGGCCTTTGAAGTACCAGTAATCAACTTAATAAGTATTTATCTGCACTGGATGTTTATGGAGATTCTCCCTTTCTCTGGTATTTGAAAACGTGATGTGCTCTTAATGTGTCAATATGATGTTCAAGCACACTTGAGGTTTCATGCTCTTTTTATCAGCACTGAATAAAACCGCCCGATTTCTAAAGCGAGACCGTATGTTTAAACAAAGTCGAATAGGCATGAAGCTATTTGCCCAGACAAGCGCATTATGTGACCTATGAGAGCAGCAAAATAACCAGACTGCACAACGGTGATGGGATAAAATCAAACCAAATCTTTATTGACAGCAGCAGCAGACAGGGCAAGGGCTGGGCTGGCATTGGGTCCCAGCATCAGCTCATCATCCCACAAGCCCCATGTTGATGAAATGGATCCGCTGGGTTTGGATTGCTCCAAACTTGTACGACGGGAGTCGGCCAGTATTGAACCTTGCTGTGGTGCAAGCCAAGCAAGCAAGGTCTCACTGGGGGACCAGGGTGCAGATTCCAACCAGGCGGATCCAGAACCCACACTTGGGTTTGCCATGGTCAATGCTCCCCTCAGGCCCCTTATGGGGTCCCCCTTCATTATGTTGATTCTGCCCAATGCCATTTCCGCCCTCATACAGTCTTCTTCCACCTAACAAAGGAAAGGCATAATTTCACTGAGGGAAAAGGGGGGCGGGACCTCAACCAAGTGCCAATCAGGTTGAGAGGGAAAAAAATCCTTTCTGGCCCTGTCAACCAGCAGCTCAAAATTGTTCAGTGAAGGCTCTAACCTGAGCGTGGTTGGGCAGGAAGCTCTCAAAGCAAAATGGCTGTGAGCTCCAGGGGAAGCAGCCTTATATAGGCTTTCCCCCTCCCCTCTTCAGCAAGGGCTCATGGGACAGCTTTTTCCCATGAGCCCATCACACAGAGGTGCTACTGAGCAAAACCTTGCCCAGTATTTTGCTCCAATCTATGGGCCACAGCGCCGCCGAGCAAAGGCGTCCCATGTTTACTGAGTGCAGAACAGGGATTTTCACACCCAGGCAACTTTTTTGACAGCTCAAAATGTATTTATGAAAGATTTTACTACAAGTTATTTTCACTTTTCTGGTTACCCAGCATGTCTGTCTGCAACTAAACGAAACAGAGAGGTACAAAAATAAGGTGCTAAGACAGGCAATTGGTTCTGAATTCCTTAAACGTTTCTGATAGTGAATCACGTAGAATAAGAAGGGCCACAGTGCAGTAAGAAGGGCTGTAGCTCAGTGGCAGAACATCTGCTTTGCATGCAGAAGGTCCCAGGTTTAATCCTTGTCTACAGGTATGGCCGGGACTGTCTTCTGCCTGAAACCCCAGAGAAATTGCTGCCAGTCAGTGTGGGAAATATTGAGCTAGATGGACCAGTGGTCTGACTCATGTAAGACAGCTTCCTTTGTTATTATATATAGTGTGCACAGAGCCCATTTCATCCTGCCGTATAAAGTAGAGAAAATGTATTTTACCGTGGTTTCACTATGGCCTGTTCATTGATGCAGGGCAATGAATACTAATTAGTACTACACTGAAAATCTCTCCAGCATAGTCATTCTCCATCAATTACCGGAAAGGAAATTGTATTTGAATATTATCAGAGGGCAATGTATGTGGGTTGAGATACCGAGCTTTGCGCTTACCTTAATTCTGAGGTGTCGTAGGAATTTTTTAAACTGCAATTTTATTCTACAAAATAGAATGCAGGGGGCTAGATGACTCTCGGGTACCTTCCAGCTCTACAATTCTGTGATTCTACGATTAAGTGAAATCACCTCTCCAGTGATGTTTGTTCTGAAGCCTTCTTGGGCTGCAGCTCTCCCTGAAAATACAGTGATATTCTCAGCTGAGATTTACTGTAGGTGCAGAAGGCAGGGGTGACATCTATCATGTTCCTGGCTGCTGTTTGTGTTTGTGTTTTTACATTTAAAGAAATCAGCACAATCTTTTATTTTTTTAAAGTAAAAGAACATCTCTAAAAAACAAAGCCTAAATCACTCAGTACCTACCACTACTGCTCTGGTTTAAATGTGCGGTTTGCTGTTAACTTACTTTGGATAATGAAAGATACAACTAAGGAGAAATAATGGATGCTGGAATCAAAGAAGCAACCACTCACATCTTGCTTTAAAAAAAGAAAAGGGGGAAAGCTGGCTTGGAAAAGCTGAACTGCACCACCACCAAAATAGCTGCTCAGCCTGTTTTGTAAATGTATATATTTTTATTGTACTTCACACATCTCCAATGTTTTATCCTACAAAGGAACCTTGCATTGCAACAACTGCTGAAGTTTTCATTCCCCTGCAAATCACATAACAGCAAATGGTAATGGCAATTTGTGATGGGTAATGCACCCATTAAATTAAATTTGCAGTGCGTTGCTAAGGCTCTTTGTGCAAATGTTGCTTAACATTTTCCTATAGAGCTATGGTCTTCTCTTGTGACTTTATAGGAATGTCTTCTGAAGAGAGAATTTGAAAATAAAACTAGACTTTCCATTGACATTCAGCAAGAATGCATTTTAGATTCAATGCTGCAGTCTCTCACTTCATGACCTAAAAAAATTCATGTATAGTTTGCCATGCATTCAGTAAATATGCTGGTGAGTAGTTCTAATAATAATTACCATTATATCTGCATTCATGTGGTTTTTCAGCTTTTTTGAAGTCATCTGTAAACTCACGTGTTTTACAAAACCATATTATTTGATGCATCAGTGCCAAAACATCTTGATTCTTCCAAGCAACTACAACCTACTATGCAATGTTGCTGTATACAAACATTCAATATTTCCCTTTCCCACCAGCTTGCACACCCCCTTTTATTAGAGTTTAAACACACACAGTGCTCAAGTAGTTCAGTTCAAGTGACATCAAAGTGTCATAAAACCTCTCTAAAGAAGTGATTAACTTCTAACGAGTGACTGCTCTGTGTGAATTATTGGTTCATCTTTATCCTATGCCTGTAAATGTCTTAGGATATTTGCAATCAAATTTTCTTCACAGTTACAATAAACAACACACCGTTGGAAGGTGCTGAGGGGCTTATTACAAATCAGCAAAAATTATTTTAATGCCATGCCAAATCAATAGATGAGCTACATAAGCATGAAAACAGGAGGATAACGTTGGGGGAAATAGATGTTAGGATATCGTTACACATAGTGTAGTTTTTTGTTGTTTAGTTGTTTAGTCGTGTCCGACTCTTCGTGACCCCATGGACCAGAGCACGCCAGGCACTCCTGTCTTCCACTGCCTCCCGCAGTTTGGTCAGACTCATGTTGGTAGCTTCGAGAATTGTGCCCTCCATCTTTCCCAACATCAGGGTCTTTTCCAGGGAGTCTTCTCTTCTCACGAGGTGGCCAAAGTATTGGAGTGTAGTTTACATTTCTCAAAAAGCCCAGCACATTAAATTAAATTAAACATTAAAACAAAAGAAATAAAATTATTAAAACAAAGCTCAAATTGAAAAAAATGTGATGCATAAGAAATGATTGAAATTCTTGATTTGTAAGAGAAAATTATGTTTGTAGTTATTTGGTTTGCACACAACTAGTATTCTTTTTCAAAGAGCAGTTGCAATTTTAGTCTACTTCTGTGTAGAAATGTCAGGAGAGAACAAGTAGAGGTGGTCACATAGATGACCAGTCTCTCCAGATTTCCAGAAGCAGAACTGGAGCAGGGAACACATCTTAGGGAGGTTTCCTGCCTCAATTATTCTGCCAGCTCTTGATTCTGTGATCTGTTAGAGCAGTTGATTAATATTGGCGCTGAATTTTCAGAACCTGTTAAAATATAGTATATTAAAGTCAGTGACTGACCTTACATGTTGGACATGTCAGCCTTGGTATGAAGCTGTTTCTGGGAAACATGGATTTTAATTAATGCATTATATGGTTTAATGTTTCTGAATTCTGAGACCTAGTTAGAATTGCTCAACTGATTTGGCTATCTTATATTTGCTTTATAAAGTGGGCATAGATACATTTATCTCCTGAGACATCCCCCCCCCCAATCATTCAGAGGGTAACATAGTGGGTGGGTTTTTTAAAAAACATTTTATTATTTTTCTTCAGTAAGTGACCCTCAAATATGACTCTTGCTTCTTTTAAAAATGTTATTTATACATCAACAACTGTTGCTATCGGTTCTGACTTTCAAGCATTAGGGCAAAAAATAAAATAAAATAAATGCCCACATGGGTATATTCAGTTTTATAGCCTGAAATACTGGTACAGCTGCTAGAGGTCATTTAAAATATTATGTGCTCATTTGACACTGTAATGTGAAAGGTAAATTCTGCAAGGAAACCTAGAATAAATAAAATGTTATCTGAAAGCAAAAAATAAAGAAATACAAAGTCCTACCAACTGAATTGTTCTGACCCACATGGGAGAATAACATAAAATAAATTATGTTCTGTCAGCAGTATCAGGTAGTGGAAGATTCCATAAAAAGATTGCTGTCATGGATTTCTGAAAACAGAATGCAATTAAAAATAATCTTTTATCTGTTAAGTTCTTACTTATTTTTTAATGTGTAGGTTTATCCTAAAAGAACTTGCTTCTTCCTACCTGTCACCTGATAAATACCCTCACTTATCTGATTTACAAGCCGTTGTTGTGCCAGGCCCTTCCTTTCCAGATCTTTAGTCGTCAAGGTACAATGTGACATTTCACAACTCCTGACCCACTTACATCTCAATACTTGAGTTTGCCTGCCTGCTGTGATTTTGCCACCTGAAATGCTCCGCTTTTACTCCTTACCTCCATTTTGTACTATTAAAAACAAGGTCAGACCAAAGTTCTTCAGTGATTTTGTGGCCTGTCATGAACTGGCAGGATGAGGAGGAAGAGGATCCCAAAAAGGGGTGCAGCTGAGACTGGGATACATCGGGGCAAGCAGGGGATGGGGAAGGAAGCACTCACAGGATGATAGAGGTTGGTGAGGGGATGAGAGTCAATGCACAGGAAGCAGAGCAGCAGGACCCATCACCTGAGCGGCCCCTGTTACCATGGGCTCTGAGGCATAGGGAGCAGCGGAAGTGGCGCTCTAGGAGGCTGAGGCCTACAAAGCCCCACAGCCCAGCTCCCTAGCTGGCCAGTGGGGTTTCGCTCACTCTGGGAGGTTTGAGACTCCAGAGTTGGAGTAGGCTTGGAGCTGGTGAAGACCACAGGCTTCATCAAGCCCAGATGCTGCAATCAGCATGCAAAGTACAAAAGGGAAAGATAGCTGATGTGCTGTGTCTGCTCAACTGCCCATGTCGATGTATACTCCTGGACCTCCATGGGACTGTGCTTTGGGTTTGACTCTGGACTGCATCCTGACCACTGGACTTCAGACTTGGCTACTTGGATTGACCATGTGCTGCATTTTTGGACTTTGCTTGTGTGGATTGATCCCTGGACTTTGAACTTTGGACTCGACATACTGACTTGCTGCCAGGTAGTCCAGGGGTTCAGGACGGGTCTCATAATATCATGGTTTATTATATGCATACACCTTTAGCACCTGCACTTTTGTAACTTATTTCCATTTTAATAAGCTATTAGCTGTCACAAAAGTGTACTTTGTTTATTTCTTTAGCCACACACCAGCGACTTCTCATTCGCTACATCCCCATTACTTCCTAGCAGCCTCACCAGGTCCAATAGGAAGCAGTCACCACTGCCCATGGTCTCTTCTAGTTATAGCATCCACAAATGAGTTAAGACTGTTGGTATTTTATGCTCATTGCATCAAATTAGTACAGATTGATGAAATTGCAGCTCTTTGATCGAATTAATTTCTCATGTCAACTTTCCAGTGGGGGAGTGGGGAGTACCTAAGCCCTCTAAACTTCTTGAATAAATTTCATTCACTAGAAGTTACTCCCCTCGTTTCCAAATGCCAATTTCTCCTCCATTCAAGTTGAAAGTCCGCGGCACAGAACTTTTAAGCTCAGCACCGCTTTAAACAAAGAGATTATTGTAGAGGACACTCAACACAGGAACCATGGCAACCATGTTCAGTACTCATCAATGACAGTGTTAAAAGCTAATGAAGCTTCCACATTAGTATAGAAGAAACTAGTTAATACATGGTGACAAGAGAGCAACCCCATAATATTTCCCTCCAGAGCACACACAGAGAGAAGACAACCCAGGATACAACACAGTCCTATCACCAATGTAGATGACTGTTGTGGAGCAAGCCTGAAATTTGCAACTTACACTCTCCAAGAAGAAGAAGAAAAAGAGTTTGGATTTGATATCCCGCTTTATCACTACCCAAAGGAGTCTCAAAGCGGCTCACATTCTCCTTTCCCTTCCTCCCCCACAACAAACACTCTGTGAGGTGAGTGGGGCTGAGAGACTTCAAAGAAGTGTGACTAGCCCAAGGTCACCCAGCAGCTGCATGTGGAGGAGTGGGGAAGCGAACCCGGTTCCCCAGATTACGAGTCCACCGCTCTTAAGCACTGCACCACACTGGCTCCCAAGGACAATACTTACAGGGGAAAAGGGGGGAGAGAGATAAGGTCAACCTCAGTAGGGAAAAGAGATGTAAAATATATAATCCCCACTTTTAGGGAGATAATAGAATCTATATGATTAGAGGCGTCTAATATAGGATAGGATTTACTCAAAGGCACTAGGTTCCTGCTAGAAGCATTTTTAAATGTGAGAGATATTACTGAAATAGTGGCGTTTCAGAGGCCAGTTTGGCATTTAGAATATAACTTTGGGGCAAGAAAGCAAGCAAAATGGAGCTGACTGAACAATGTCTGCAGGAACTTAAGATCTTATTACCAAAGAATTAATATAGAAAGCACAAGTGAAGTTGAATTCAAATGTCTTATCTTCAATGGTCACAGTGGTGGAACATATGCTCACTTTGTATCTGTAAGAAAGTTCAAAACAAACTAAGCACTGAGCAAGCAATCCAGGAATTGTTGTGTTTAATGTGCTTGATCTATAGCTTGATGCACATTTAAGAAATAAGGGTGCAACAGTACAGGTTGTCAGGGCTAACGTTTATGAGCTTTTATAGAGGATGATATTGAACCTACACTTCCAAACGTATGCTGTTAGATTTGCTCTATCTTGTGTGCAACTTCTTATTGCTTAGAAATTTTAAATGTAGACCATCACTTCAAACAGCTAAATCACAAATTTGCCCGCAGAGAAATTAATGTGTTTTACTAGCAAGCTTTGAAAATAATACCACACCATTCATGTAGAACATCTGTTCAACAGTATAAAATGCTTGACTTCATTTTTTCCAAGTACATTTTTTAAATAAAAAAACAGGCAATTTCCCACACAAAAAACCTTCATATAATACCACTAAGTCGAATCCAGGGGGTGAGATAATCAATTCCTGTTGGGAGGCTTGCTTAATTATGCCCCCCAGCTACTTAATATTTTAACGCTGAAGAACATAGCTAACTTAATTAGGTATCTTTATGTTGATGGAAAGCTTTAGAATGAATACTTTTATTGTAGAATTATATACTATATGTCCTTTTATCCATTACTGTTTCAGATAAGGTCTAAAATATGTTTGGTCTTTTCTTAGTCGGTATATTAAAATTATCATGCATATGTATAAAGGTAAGGCGTAGCTCAAGTAATAATTCACCTGTATTTAGAAGAATTTTCCAGTATAGCTGTGCTGGTTTCTGGAAGTGACTGTACTAACATATTCGAGCCATACATCTGTGCATTAATTACTATGTAATTTTCACTGAAAGCCTACTTTTCTCTTCTGTATTTAATCTTTCCTTTACACCTATAATGTTTTATATTTTAAACATCTTTATGCACAAAACACGAAGTAAAATACCTCACCACAAAGTAGCAAGAACTAAGTGGAGTAGTCATCAGTTCTCCATGGTTAATCATACACTGAAAAATGGGAGTCATATTTGAAACTCCTTCTGTGTGGCTTTTTAATATGAAGCAATGGTGTGAATATCATTTCCATGGCACACTGGAATGCTAATAAATGAGATAAATAGCTGTCTGTGCAAAATAATAATAATAACAACTGCAACTTATTTTGGTTGCACCTGTCTATTATTATAAAATTTTACCATTTTTTTTTCATATATCAGACTATGTTCTTTGCTTTGAAAATTTAGTCAGAAATTGGGGGGGTCGTCTTATAGACAGGGGTTCAGGCTCTGGTTCTGGCACGGGCAGGCTGGGCTCAGGTTCGGGCTCTTGAAATATGGCAACCCTAACTTTGGTTGACCTCCACACACAAAAAAAATCTCAACAACTTTGGCCAACTTCCCTCAAAGAAGCTCAACAACTTTGGGCGACCTCCCTGCAAAAAGCTCAAAGTTGTTCTGTTTGGTTTTTTTAAAAAAATGATTTCTTAATTTTGGGTTCAAAAAAATTAGGGGTCTTCTTATACATGGGGGCATCTTATACATGGAAAAATACGGTAATTATATACAGATTCTGTTGCACAGATTAAAATACACGTTTAAGGACAAAAAGGCCCATTACTGCTCACAGCGGTGGAGGACTCTTCGCACATAGGCTTGCAGTTTTGCAGCACTTCCTAAAACACTCGTGTGCATTTCAGGAGGTCCTGCTTGGCTGTTAAACCTGAGCATGGAAAGCTCTGCACTGCTGTGAGTGAGCAAAGTGGAGTTTGAAGGGTAAAAAAATATCCTTCTGGCACCTCGTACACCTAATAAGGTACGTGCAACCCCACATCCATTAATCCTCTCTGAAATCACCTCCTCCCTATTTTCTTTGCAAGATTCTTCAATTTTCCTCTTCAGCCCCTTGAGCTACCCCAAAAAAGGAGGGGTGCAAAAGTTTGGCACAGCGCTAGAAATACTGGTTTGGGTGTTTGTGCCAGAAATGTTGTAGCTTTGAAAGCACCTACTTCCTCTTAATTTCTTCAACTTACCTTTTTTTAAAGTGGACTTCAGCCTGCTCCATTTTTCCTCCTAAGAATATCTTTTTGTTCAGTTTTAAATGGTTCCCATCACCTGTTTATATCTTTTTCAACTCCCAAAGAGGTATCTGGTAGATTTCCTTTAAGTTAGACAAGCCATAAATATCTCCCCAGTACTGAATAGGTGTTCTTTTATTAAGTCCATAAAAGGGTAATAAAATAAAGACTTGGAGAACCACACTTTCCAGATAGGTCAAGGCTGCTCTCAAAGAAGTTCACATTGTCTGTCACATCTCTTTCCCCCCTGGGGTGTATTTCTGCTCATTTTAACCAAAGCTTTAGCTACTAGAATAGATAACATTCTGCCTATTATTATTATGTTTTGAGATGGTGCTTTTTGACATAACTCTGTTAAGGAACAACTTAAATGCATCAATAACTTTAAGAATACGCTGAATGTTCCTGTGAGAAATATTTAAAATATGCATTAGTTTTTAAATAACTAGAAATTGAGATGAACTTTGGGCTGTCTGACAAAGCTTTTTAAGAAGCCCATTTTAGAGGAGTAAATATTACTTGATAACACTGGGTTGTAAATATATTCTTGGGGATCTATAGAGCTATGCTAGAATTATCCAATTGTGTCTGCACACCAAGAGATTTTCCCTTTCCCTCCAGCTGACTTGGCAGTTTCAAAACCAGTTAGCTATGCAAATAAAGCTCTCTTGGGCATACAAACTGGTTACCGGTACATACTTCTTTATAAACTAGCCCTTGTTAAAGGTCAAAAGAACGAGAAACAAAAAATGAATCATTCCACAATTATGTATTATTCAGATAACCAGTAATGAAAGCTATCCTGAATTTTTGTGTATGGCTAATTTGTGTGCATGCATGCTTTTGGCAGTATGAATTACTGATATGTTTTTGGAATGCTAGCATGTGTGGCATGTATTTTATATAACAAGATTCAGTACAATTTTCTTAGCAGTTTGGAATATAAAGATTTATTATTTAGACACCACTGAGCTCGTCACAGCACTTTCTTTGCCGTAATAGTTCAAAGGGTTCTCTCCGTTTGCATTTTAGTCACATTTTCTCATGGATATTTTGAGGTATTCCTCTTGTGCATGATCCCCCCCCCCCTTTCATATAATGAAGGTCATTACCTTGCCCTGGAGCGAAGACCAGATAGATGGAACAAAATTTTATTGAATAGAAAATGCTAACCTGTAATGGGCCCTTCAGTCCTGTGGTATAGGAAGGTATACCCAGGACCACAGCATAGAGAGGAGTTTGTCCTCTGAGAGAAGACCCAACATTGTAGGTCCCACTCCTACCATGGCAGAAGGTTCTGCAGCCCTAGCCTCAGAGCTCCAACATCAGTATGAATTGGTGTTGTGCCAGGGCAGATTGGCAGGAGTGAATGGATCCAAACAGTCCATGTTTCCAGACCTCTGACACGTTCTCAAATCAGGGACAGAATTGTGGCAGTTCCGGCACTGTCATAGTGAATTTTCTTACCAGTGTTCCAAACGGGTAGCAAACCATTTAGGAAATCAACAGAAACACCCCAGAGGAAGCAAGAATGCCACCATGCCTTCACCTCTTTCCTTATGGTGACAGCCTAGCAGGGGTTAGGTGTGACAGTTTGTCCACCATTGGTTCTCCCGTCCCATCGACCTTTAGACCGGCAGCCTTCTTTAAACTCCCAGCCTCTCATCCCTTCATTGTTGTGGGTATCCTGTCTACCAAGGTAGAAGCTAAGAGGGATCGTCTTCATCTGTCCTTCAGATATCAACTCTAGGGATAATTATTCTTATCTCACTTCTGCCAGTCAAGCCTGCTAACTGCAGAAAAGCCTGGTGGTCATGAAAACCGCTTCCCCTCCCAGCGGGGCGGAGTTGCAGGCAGGCCGTGTGCTTGGGTGTGTGTGTGTGGCAATGCCAGCCGCGTAAGAGGGAGTCCCGGCCGCGTCACGCCCCCCAGCCAACCAATCCGGTCAACCGGGGGCGTGGCTTGCATTATTTAAGCAGCCACGTGGCCGGGGGTTCGCCCTTCTTCCTTCTCCTTCGTCGGATTTCCCGCCCTCCCACCCTGTTTTCATGCGTTCGCCATCTTGGCCTTGCTATGGACCACAGTTGGTCGCCTGTTGAAGGGGCTTGGTAGGAATTTTCTCACTTGGCAAACTGGCACCAGCCATGTGGTTTTCGCCTACCTTATAGCAATCGTCACAACTTTGTAAGGTTTGGCGGTTAGGCATTGGTAAAACCTGGTTTATGGGAGGGGAGGTTGTGGCCTTTACCTGCCCCTCCTCTTTAAGGGTATTCCATTAAAGGGATCTGGGGGTGTGGATCTCATCCAAAGCCCAGCTAGCAGCTAGGGCCATGCCACAACCCCCATTGGGGACCCTGGGGGAGTTCTCAGTTGATGTACATCAACAGCCCCCCCACCCCTACTGGTGGTTGATCCTTACCAGACTACCTGCATGGCAGGCAGGAGTCAGACATAGTTGGGTCAATTTTAATGCCTAAGCAAATAACTTCTCACATTCTGTAACCAATAAAGTTGTGTCCTTAATTATCCCATTAACCTAAAATACTGGCGTCCATGTATTTTATTATTCAATGGTGACTGGGAGTGGCCACCGGGACCATATAACACCAGTCCTGAGGGATCTGCATTGGCTCCCAGTACGTTTCTGAGCACAATTCAAAGTGTTGGTTCTGACCTTTAAAGCCCTAAACGGCCTTGGTCCTGAAGGAGCGTCTACACCCCCATCGTTCAGCCTGGACACTGAGATCCAGCGCTGAGGGCCTTCTGGCAGTTCCCTCATTGCGAGAAGTGAGGTTACAGGGAACCAGACAGAGGACCTTCTTGGTAGTGGCGCCCGCCTTGTGGAACGCCCTCCCATCAGATGTCAATGAAATAAGCAGCTATCCAATTTTTAAAAGACATCTGAAGGCAGCCCTGTTTAGGGAAGTTTTTAATATTTGAGTCTGTATTGTTTTTGACACTCGATTGGGAGCCGCCCAGAGTGGATGGGGAAACTCAGCCAGATGGGTGGGGTATAAATAATAATATATTATTATTATTATTATTATTATTATTATTATTATTATTATTATTATTAACAAATGGGGGAGGGCTCGGGGCCCTGATGTGCAATGCCATCTCTCTCTGGCATGACTGCTGCCACTGCTTCCTTGAGGGATGTGTGACTGGCTTAAACAGGCACAGCTTGCCCTATTCCCAAGCATGAGGCATAGTTGCACAACATCCACACAAGAGCTCCGCATCCCGCTCCGAAATCAGTACACCCCACGCATTCACTTCATCAGACTACGAGGATTTGGGGTTGTTGTTTTTATTGCTTCCTCTAAAGGTGCCTTCTTCTGGTATAAAATGTGTGAAAGTTCAAAGTGCGGAGATAGCTGAATATGGTTGAACCATTGCATTACGTTGGGAGGACATTGGTTTGATTACTATTTTTTTATAGCTTACTTTTTTAGTGATAGATGTCAGCAAATAGATAGTAATGTCATTGCGACGTGCAGAATTTTCTTTGGACAACTTTCTTCAGGGATATGCAGTGGAAACCAATGTTTCAGCTAATCAAGAGCACTGAATTTCATGAAAGGTATCCTGAAACGAGGGTGTGGTTAACTGAATACCCTAGCTGCTCTAAAATCAGTTTGAGAACATGGGCACAAGATTCTCCATAAACTTTCGGTGACTGGAGAGGCCCTCCTGTTTGGGAAGGTTCAGAATGCGTCCACCATATGCTTCTGTTTTAGGAAGAGGGAATGGGCAGTGAAGGGTGCCTCCCCCCTCCCCAATAAATGAGAGAGGAAAATAGGTTTTGAGAACAGTTTATTCTGTTTCACATGGCAATGAAGTTACCCTCTGGTATTTGATAGCAGAAGAGAGATTGGCTGGCTAGACATAAGAAAGGAGAAATTAAATATCGCAGAAGTATTCAATATTGCCCACTTGACATACCTCCTCTTTACGGTTCCCTTAAAAACAACAACCCCAAAATGTGACGATGAGCATCCAGTTTCACCAGACACACCAATTAGTTCTGTTGCTGTGCAGTTTTCAGGAGCAATTGTATCATTAAAGCATTTTAAATGCACTGTCAGCAGGAAACATGACAATAGCTGCCAGTAAAAAATATATATCTCTGAAGACTATAGCAACTATTTGTTTCACTTTGCAGTGCCTCTTAAAAACCATGCATTTTTCCACCTTGCAATTCAGAAGAAACTGAATTATAAATTCTTATAAAGAGAATTTTGGAAGATATAAATATCTGACTTTGGCAGCTCCTATCATTTTGTGATAGTGTTAATATTTTGCTTTCACTTTAGCATCCTTCATAGAAACTTGTTATCCACTTTACAGGTGTTTTTTTTAAACAATTACAGTGGAATTCTCCACAACATAGAATTCCTCTAAACATGTGCTTTTTCCAATTGGTTGGACCAGGAATCTCCAAATCCTGATAAGTTTGCTGATCTCTGTACATCATTCTATATTGGCTCAAGCCATTAGATTTCATAATGTTACCTTTCTGAAAATAATGTTTAGGCCAAATATCAGCTTTTGAGGAGGAGAGCCATTGTCAACAGCATCTCCTATAAATATGCTGTACAACCTGTAACTTAGTTCATCTTCCCTTACCTAGAGAAACGTGAATTTTCCAAAGGGGTCATAGAAACAAAATTGGGGGGGGGGCAATAATCCCCATGGATTGGCTACTCCAGGCAGTTTGAGTCAAAGGATGAACCATGATGCATTGCAGGCCTCAGACTGCCTTGCAAAGGCATCCTCAGGTCTACGGATTCTTAAGAGGACTCATAATCCAATGTGGCTCATGAGCAGACCAAATCAAATTGAGTATGCTTTGCAATCTGAGTTTAGATTCCTTCTCTATTCCTAGCAGTAGGCAGTGGCGTCGCGAGAGGACAGGGGGGCGGTCCACCCCCGGTTCCAGGGGAGGGGGGTGACACTTGGGCCAGCGCCACCCCGCCCCACCGGCGGGCCCCACAAGCCGTGGAGCGATGCAGCCTCACCCCGCAGCCTGCTCGCAAACCTGCTCGGCGGCCTGCGAGCAAGCCACGGAGCGAGGCTGCTCCGCCCCGCAGCCCGTCTGGGGCCCACCTGCCGGTGCCGCTATGGGGCTGCCGCATGTGAGCGCCGGCTCATGGGGCTGCCCCATCCGTGCTGCGCATGCGTAGTCCATCCCGGTCGGCACTGCTGCTCCCGCGGTGACCGAGCAACCCACCGAGCAAGCGCCAGCTCCTGTGGCAGCCCCACGAGCCGGTGCTCGCTCGGCGGGTCCCCGCGGGAGCAGCAATGTGGGAGCAGTGACATCACGACGCATGCATCAGGATGCCCCGCCCCCAGGGGGTGCCTCCGCACGGCAACGCCGCCCTGGGCTTCCTACGCCTCTGGCAGTAGGGGAAAAGTTAGAAAATCTCACCACCTCCACTTTATCTATGGCAAATCCCACATTGCTTTTGCCTTGGAAAAGCAGCTGTTGAGCTGTGCTTACACATAAATGTTTCCTATTTCCTTGAGGACAGGCCTTTTGTCAAATGTGGGATAACTTGATCCATATATTAGCAAAGAGAAGTATGTTTACAATACTTAGGTGTTTTGAGGTTCACAAGAGTCAGCTTTTTCCCACAAAGTCATATGTACTGCTGACTTAAGCAACTGAGAGTGTGACTTATTGTACCAGGAAGATTATTTACCAGCTATTCCATATGACACAAAAGCTAAACCTGTTTTTATTTCTGATAGAACTGGTCATAAGAGACTTCTTGCTGCCTGAAGAAGTTTGCAAAATTGAAGTTTTTGTTTATGCTGTTAGGACAGCATATTAGAGGGCGTGAAATGCTGATATTTTTATCAGACATATACTTATTTGCATTGTTTTAACATTACTTCACCTTCATCGAGCATCCCATTTGTCTTCAAAGGGTTTAACTTAACATCCAAACACAAATTCAAATACTAAGTAAATTAGTAACTTTGTACCTTTTAAACCCTAGTCAATAAAAGTAAAGCTAGACACACACAGAGAGAGCGCTATGCGTGTTCAGACCTTTTATCCTCCCCCTTAAATAAATTCAGACAAGACTCAAAATTTTGGTTTGGTTTTTTGGCCGAATTTAGGCCACAACTTTATTGATTACAGAAAGTAAGTGGTCGCATAGGCTCTGGTTCGACCAGCTCCCTGCTCCGCAAGTAGCGCTGACCCAGGGTTCCAGCATAGGTCAGCCAAGGGTGAACACCTGGATAAGCGGAAAGCCGGGAACAGGCTATGTCCGCCACCCAAATGTCCCCCCGGACTCAGGCACAGGCACAACCCACTCTCAGGGGTTGACCAAACCATAGAGTCCCTGGATTCCTTTAACGGAATACCCTTCACATAGGGATGGACAGAGCGTTCTCCCATCCCTATCACCTGAACCAGAGCCTATCCGCAACCTTACATGTTGTGACGATTTGCTACGTGGCAAGACTGGTGTTATATGGTGTTATTTTGCCCACAACATGGGGCAAAATAACTCTGAGATTTAAGAGTCTCCTGCTCTACTGACTGAGCTATCCCATGACTAATGGATTCTGTACGCAGCACCAGATTTCAGCCCTTGCCTGCTGCCTGTTAAGCAGAAAACATGCTTATGCCACCTTCACCTTTCGCACAAGTGCAAGACAGAATTTACTAGACGGGGGGGGGGGATGAAGTTTGGTGGGCATCCATCCAAGATCTGCTTGAAATCTTCCTGAGAAATTCATGCATTGGGTGTGTCTTAAGACCAGACTACAATCCTTTGTGGTAAACCATTGTCTCATAATATGCTATCCCAACAGAAACAAACATGTCTAAATTTGAAATGAATGCTGTATTCCTAATTTTTTTTAAATCAATCTACTCAAATGTTTGCAGTGATTTCAATTAAGTACAATTGCATCTTTAATTAAATTTCTAATTTAGGATTACGTTTGCTGGGGCATTTTCTTTTTTAGTGGTGTTGCTAAAAATGCAACTCCTTTTTTGTTTTTAATGGAGAGCAGTTACGAGATGCCTTCTGGATCGTCTTGTTGAGGTAGAAAGATTTGCCTTTAACAGGCGCTTGACAATAATTGAACAGTAGAAGTGCTTCCCAGTATGGTGAAACAGTAATGGAAAGCTTCAGCTCTCGAAATTATGCCCACAGAAGAGCAACGGCAGACAAAAGGTGGCAACTAAGTTGGTATCAAATTGCATCAGTGAAACCTGGAGAAATGGCTCAGTAAATTGAACCAGATGACAGTGTTGATGCAAAGAGAGAAAGGAAAAGAGAGAGATGGAGAGTGAAGGTGAAAAATAAATTGAAAACATGGCGAATACCCTCCTAGATGTAATATCACATCCTTTTAGTTTGTATTCAGCCAGAAATAAGTTCCCTATTTCTGAGGCATATTTATATTGCAAGTTGGCTGTAACACAGAGGTCCCCTGCCCAACACATACACACAATCTGCAGCTTTAAAAAAAACGCAATTTTGTGACTCTTTGTACATTCGTATCTAGGAAGGTATTTCTGAGCAGAGTTGCTCGGATCAGTGGCGTAGCATGGGCAGACACAGGGGCGGTTGCTCCGGGCACAAAATTGCTAGGGGCATAAAATTTCAACACCAGTTGCTGCCTCAATACAGCTGCACACTTCCATCGGTGGGGTCCATTGAAAACAGCTTCTCCATACAAACCAGGGAGTGACCTCTCTAGACAAAAGAACAACTCCCCCCCCCCTTTAGCTCTGTGGCTGCCATCTCCTGGGTGATGCTGACACCATTAGGCAGTTGAATGTGCATGCAAACTACATCCCTACCACCCACCCTCTGTGCAGCGCTGGGCACTGGCAACCCATGCCATGCCACTGCTCAAGATTTCTCTTAAAGTTTGTAAATAATAATAAGTTTGTAAATAACTGTTTGTTTGTAATAATAAGTTTGTAAATAACTGTTAATTGTGTTGCCATTTAAATTCACTTTCTAAATGGAATTATATCTAATAGCATTGGCTGTATGCGGCTTCCTTGATTTTAGGGGGGGGGGGGCGGAATTGCACCTAAGGATGCATTTTATTGCCCACCTTTTTTCTTATGACTGAAGATGTGATGCTGTTTTATAGTCCCATAAAGAAAATAAACCTAATGCATTTGGCATTGCATTTTGTGCTCCCTGTATTACGAAAGGCAATTCAAATGGAAAGAGTGAGTGTATATTTTAGCCACTTTGATGAGATTTTGTTCCTTCAATTGAGCTTAGAGAAACATTTTTGCCGCAGTTCTGCCCAGTTCTGCCCACATATATAACATTTATAACTATATCCAGTATTCCGCCTCTGTAGCAATTTTGAAGATGGAAAATGGAAAACAATGGCATTTATCTGCACTGATTCAAATCAGAATCTGTTGTTCGCTGCACTGTTGCAGTGACTTTGCAAATAAGAGGCATTGAATGCCCACACATTCCTTTAATTTCAGAATGAAGGGATTACTTTTGTACAATTTTAAATTTCCTTAAAGAGTGAAAATGAAACATTGGGTGATTTCTTTCCTCAGCAGTCGTGCAGATCACATTGATTATTTTATCCTATGATTGTTCTAATTACCTTAAAATAGAACAGGGGGATAAGTTTGAATTGATTCAGATTTAAGTGTGAAACTATCCAATTCACACATTTTAAAACTTTCCAACACTTCTAATCTATTTTCTGAAATTCACATTTCTTCAGATTTTGTGATGCAGATCTATACCCAAGTAAAGTAAACGGAAATGTGCACACTAGGGGAAAGTGTGCATTAAAAATGTGTATGTTATTTAGAATAACATATGCATTAAGTTAGGAAAAGTTAAATGCAAAAATGCAAATATTGGAGGGAAGTAGTCAGTAAAATGCTGACAAGTTTTCATGAGCACTTTTAAAAAAATCTCAAACCAGTGTAGAAATGCGGGGAACTAAATTTAAGATTGGACGTGTGAGAAACTGAAGGAAACTGAAATCAATAGATTTGTTCATCCCTACCTTAGAAATATGCTAAGCAAATTCTAACCTATACCAAACAGACAGCTAAATCTAACTCTATTAATAGTGAGTATCACATACAATATATAAGTTAACCAGTAAGCCTAGAGCAGGCTTCCTCCAACTCGGCCCTCCAGATGTTTTTGGCCTACAACTCCCATGAACCCTAGCTAGCAGGACCAGTGGTCAGGGATGATGGGAATTGTAGTCTCAAAACATCTGGAGGGCTGAATTTGAGGAAGTCTGGCCTAGAGTGAAGAATTGTAAGAGAAAAATAAACCCTGGTCCTGAGCTTTTTTTTCTACAAAAAGAGATGTCGCAACTCTTCCTCGCCCACTCGACCCAACACCACTGTGCTGCTCCAATCGCCGTGCCACCTGCAGCCTCTGGTGTGCAGCCCCAAACACCATGCCAATGTGCCACTACGCTACAGAGGTGTGAGGATACACCAAGGTGGTGCCGCAACTCAGTTCTGGCTGAAAACAAAGCCTGCCCTGGTCCTTCCTGTAGTGATTTGCACACCCTCCATCACACACTATGGTTCATACTGGAAATGATTGGAGGGATCAGATTGCAGACATTCAGCAACACAATCCAGGCCCAAAATTCAGCCCAACATCAATTGTGCACCTCACGAAAATCTTTGGTGCTCATTTTCCTTCCCTTACATACCTTGAATGATCCAAACATGGGGAGAAGCGCTGTGGTTAAACCTCTGGTCTTCGGTACTGATATGCATCTCTACCTCATCATTCAAGTAAGGTAAAGGGAACGGCGTTGTGGAGGTTTTAAAAATGATTTATTTGGGGTCAGAACATCTTGACTACTCTGTGTCACATTCTAAATTAATCGGAAGGGAGCAGACCTATGAAATATAGTGCACGGCATCCTCCTTCCATGTCCTGCCAGATAACTACTTCCATGAAAACAAAAGCCTTACATTGATATTTAAAAGTTTGAGGGCTGTGGCATAATTGGAGTATAGTGTCCCTCATAGAATCATAGAGTTGGAAGAGACCACAAGGGCCATCCAGTCCAACCCCCTGCCAAGCAGGAAACACCATCAAAGCATTCCTGACAGGTGGCTGTCAAGCCTCTGCTTAAAGACCTCCAAAGAAGGAGACTCCACCACACTCCTTGGCAGCAAATTCCACTGTCGAACAGCTCTTACTGTCAAGAAATTCTTCCTAATGTTTAGGTGGAATCTTCTTTCTTGTAGTTTGAATCCATTGCTCCGTGTCCGCTTCTCTAGAGCCTCATTTCACAATGATTGGTGCTCTGGAGCCTCATTTCACAATGATTGGTGCTGTTGGGGAAATGCTGGCAATCCCAATACTTCCCCAACAATGCCATTGAAGTTCAGAACTGAATGGGTTCCAAAGCTATCCCCTCCATCCCAGTTCAAATTGCTGCAATAATGGCTGCAATTTTTAAAAATGCAATTGCGCTCTGGTTTGCATGTAGAGCTCTTGCAGAACAAAGGGGTCATGTTGCCTTCAGTGAACACTGAGAATGTCAGAATCCTGCAACTACAGCAACATTGTTATGCAGAAAATAAAAGGCTGGACACAGGTTTTGTTTAATCCACTTCCACTAACTTTGCATTTCTAACTTGCCTTATGTTCACCAGTCTTCCCATGCATCAATGAGTTAGATCTTGGTATTGACGTGGAGGCAGAAAATGAGGCATGTGTTTATCCCAGGTTGGAATGGCTCAATATTCACAAAATATATTATCTAGTGTCTTAATATGTTTCTTCTTCATTACTGACAACTGAAAGCTTTATTTTCACCACAGACTGGCGTCCGTGTTGCCATTTGTCCCAATGGAACTAAATTGTGAAAATGGCAAATAGTTTTCTTTGCTGAGTAATAGATCTTTCACACACAAGCCCCCTTTAGTAGTCTGAAATGCTGCTGGTTTAATCATATCTCTCTGTTGAAGTAAACGCTTTTAAGCAATAATATACTGGAAAGAGAAACTATTTGATTTTATGGTGCCTGAATCAAATAGGAGCATAGGTAGGTAGTAGTTTGTCTAGGATATTAAGCATGATTACCATGGTAGTATAATAGAAAAATACTTGTAATGAAAGCCTTGGCTCCCATATTTTTGGAACATAGATACAGGTTTATTGACCATTTTAACAAGCTCTATGAGAACATCCAGTTTCATTGCTCTCAACTTTGCTTTTTGAACAAATTCCATATTTTATGTCATTTTTTAATGTTTGTGGTATATACATTATGCAAAAACTGAAATATACTTAAATGTCAAGGCTTAAGGCAGTGTGAGGTAGGGGCTAGAATATTTATTACTTATGTGTATATCCCACCATTCCTTCAAAAGGAGCTCTGGGGTATAGACCAGGAAGATCTGGATTAAATCCATACCAAGTTTACTGGATGGCCTTGGGCTGAGCTCTAATTCTCAGTTTAACCTTCCCCACACTGAAAGAACTCAAGAGCTCCATTCATTTCTGGTATCAAAAACTTTCCCTAGGCTCACAATGTGCTCAAAGGCACCCTTCTTTACATCTAACTTTGTGTGTGTGTGTGTGTGTGTGTGTGTGTGTGTGTGTGTGTGTGAGAGAGAGAGAGAGAGAGAGAGAGAGAGAGAGAGAGAGAGAGAGAGAGAGAGAGAGAGATAATATGAATCTGGTGGTAAATCTTGGGGTTCTGGTAAATAAATAAAAGTAGAACCAACAAGTCTGAAGTCTACCCAGCCTGGGCTTCTTGAAAGAACGGCAAGTTAAACTACTACTAGTAGTAGTACTACTAGTAGTAGTACAATAAATAAAAGAGGAGAGATTGGGGATCAATAAGTCCAATTTCCAAAACTGCAGTTAATAAAAACAAAACAAAACATCACATTTAAATGCACATGATAGATAGGTGAAGTTGAGTTATGTATTGTAAAGCATGCATTTTCTCTCTAAACACGAACTCTTAAATTGGGGTCCATCTCCACCACCACAGCTAGCCGGCCGGCCACTCTCTCCCTGCTCTGTCACCATCTCCTCTTCCAATGTACTTACTTAGGTGTGGGGGCAGAGGCATGTGGAACAAGCCTTCTCTGCAGTGGCGGAGCTTCATGCTCCGGCACCGGGTGGCGGAGAGCAGGAGGGGGCGGGGTGCACCGCCCGCAGGGGCGGGGTGCACGTTCTGGGGGCGGGGCATGCCGTCTGTGGGAGTGATCCCCACCGGGATCACGCTGCTGATGGTGGTGTGCTCCCCCCACACTCCTCTTCCTCCATCAGTCCCTATCTAGATCTTTTCATACAAGACCCATGTAACTCTCTGGCACCTAAGAACAACTCAACAGTAGATTTCTGTGACCAAAAGACAGCTTACAAGCCATTCTACATTGAGTTTGAGTTCACATTAGGAAATAGGTGTCCTGGAGGCTTTTGGTCTCCCATGTTCCTTGGTACCAGGGAAGCTGCTATTGCATTATTTCAGGTAAAGGATATTCTGTGGTTGTTTAGCTGTAATTTATATATCGGTATCTATTTCTTAGATATACTGTATAATCTGTAGCTACACATACTTTCAAAGTATATTTTTTAATATATCTATTATTTACTCTTTCAGGTTTTCAAGAAACTGGATTGTGCTTCTACTGCTTTAATTTTGGTAAGTTTTTAACGAGCTTTTAAGTTATAACTATATTGAAAGTGAACTGCTTTTTGAATGGCTCCGTTTCATTTGTTGTCTATGTTCTGTCAGGAAGCATTGTTTAAAGCCTTTCAAACATGTTGCTTGCATTACTGTAGAATAAATTATATAGAACTCAGTTCTGCATGGTATAGACCACTAGAGTACTTCTCATATTTTCATGATATGAGCACAGAATGGTCAGTCGAAACTTTTCCTCTCTCCCCATCAAATAGCTTGATCTGGGGTGGAATTTACACACATATAAAGAACACTGTGAAAGTGCTCTTTCTTAAAACGTTTTGAAAAAGACATTGAATTTTTCATAGCTCACTCTCGCCATCTAGCGTCACATCTGCATATTGCACTTTACAACACATTTAAAACATTCTATTTGCAGCTGTGTAGCTGAGTCCCAGCTGCTCCTCTGTGCAAGAGTTCCATTGATACACGGAGCTCTAATGCCTGCAATATCTATCTACTGTTGTCTAAAATAATAGATAAAACTTTTAACTTTTGTTGGAAGTTGAGCTTTCTTTCAGCTGCCATATAAACAAAAAAAAAATCAACAAGTAATCTCTCTGCGCAAAGTGTTACCATGTAAAATGCAGCCAGCATGTTTGAATGTCCAAATGTGTCACTCTGTTCTGCTGGCTTTCAGTTCTGCTGACATATTCTATGATGTGAGATGTGGACTGGAAGTGAGAAGGAGAAACTGGTGGCATTGAGATTGCTATATTAATCATACACAATTAAACCTGTCATGCATTTTTGGAGTTTTTGCCAGCTGAGTGTTTTTCTTCTACTGCAAACAGTCATATTTAAGTCAAGGAAAGGAGTATATTTGACACTGTCTTTGTTATGTTACTGCCCTGTTGCTTAGATCTGAATTGTCTTCTTTTAAATTTAGTTGGAAACAGTTTGGCAATACTGTGTGTTTCAGCAAAATATATCACACACACACACACACACACACACACACTTTTTCTATTTGGCGATTTTACTGTGTTTCCTATTATCTAAGCATTGGTATTTTCCCTTAAAAAATAAATAAGGCTTTAAAAATGGTTTCAGAATGTAACACCGATATAATAGATTTCTGCTTTTACCTCTTTTTACTTGTGTTTTATTGGAAAACGCATTGTCAAGGGACAGTTTAATTCTGTTAAGTGTTTTATTAGGAAATAGCTGGATTTGTATTTGGAATCCATTCTAATGCATTATTACTTAGAGTGTGGATTTTGGAGCTAATGTGTGTTGCAAACAGCACATAATTGAAAAATAAGTAATGATAATATATCTTTATTAAATTTTCAAATGGAAGGTATTTGTTTTACATATTCTTTAGACAGCATTGCAGTTCAGGGTGAAGCTATCTTTCTTGACCAGTGTACATGTCATAGAAGGTAATTGACAATCCATGTCCACTCAGTGTCAAATTTTCTGAGTTAGCGGTATGACAAAACAACTGTTTTCCCGCACCCATTTGCCAGATTTCTATTTTCCGGGAAGAAACTGTGTCCTTTTGCCATGAATAGGCTATTTAGCTTCTGCCTCCCTCGTAAGGTAGGGCTGCTGAGATGCTTTTGTGCAATTTACCCAGTAGAACCGCCATCGCCACATGCCATAGTCTGAACACCTGGGAATTCAATTTTATGAGGTGGAATTCAACGTCACACTCTGGGGGATGTCCCATCATCATAAGAATTGCAGCGTGCCTGATGGAATGATCCCACTGTCTCCCCCACCTACCCATGTGGAGCTCTGGGGGTTATTATGACACCCCCCAGAGCCAATTTTGTGGGGCACTGGGAGAAAAGAGGGGACAAGTGTTGCACTGATGGCACTCGTTAGGTGAATCGCGCCCTGGGTAGTTTAAAGTGGAAGGAAACAAACTCCAATCGCCGTGTGTCCGCAGGTTTAATTAGCATTGGGGTTCAGTGATCGTCAGACAAAGGAACACAAAGCCAGATACCAGAACTTTCTCTTTTTTGGCTGGGTGTGGATGGTCAAGGGTGTAAGCATCCAATCAAATGGAGAGAAAGATGAGAGAATTTGCTTCCTGCCTTTAGGACACATACTGGATTATGTGCTTTGCTGCTTCCTTCCATTGGAGACAGAAAGCTGTTATCAGAAATTCCTTAAAGGCACAGGAGAGGTGAAATTACTGCTAAGCTTGGTTCGGGTGAAACTCTGTGTATGCCACAGGACCATGTGAATAATCTGGTTTTGCTCTGAGCAACAAGAGTGCCGTTGTCATAAATCTGGGGAAAGATATGGTGCAGGCCAGTGCTGATCCAAGCAAGTATCAACCACAAGGTTGAAATTGATCCCATTGAACACAACTTTGTATCTAATGCAAGCAATCCCTATAATTCTGCCATTAATCATCCCTTGTGAATGTATGGGAGTTGGAAGGCAAACATATCCTGCCTTAATTAAACAAAGTGCCCTTTCTGCATTTCCCAAGAAATACCTATTCAGTGGGGAAAGAGCACTTTGCTAAAATAAGATTTGTGGGTGGAGACATCTTTGCAACTTTTCCTTATGCCCTCTGGCATGACACTTAGTTGGTATGACTCAGGCTTACTGCCTGCACATTTTGTTATGCAATACACCTAGGTCCAGGGAATCTTCCACCTCCACCTTTCCTTTCCTTGTACCAGTAATTAAACAGACTGTCTAGGGGAAGTATGAACCGTTTGTACTCTGTATATGAAACTGCAGCAGTCATTCATTTCAAATACTTGTAAAAACTATCCCCAGTGTGATCATTGGTTGCTCAGATGACTGGCAGATGGGTAATTACACCCACCTGTCAAACCTGACCTGTAAGGGATGTGGGAGGTAACAATCTAGTCTCTGCCAGTTGAGAAAAACTTCCCTGTCCTTAGACTAGATTGGCCTTTGGGCTGATCTCCCAAGACTCTTCCTACATTCTTAACGCGCTGAGGTCAGTGGGGAAACCTGCCGGAGTCATACTGCTCCTTCCACCTTCATTTAACGTAGTGTTAATGTCTGAAAGGGGCTTGCTTCAAGACACGATAAATGACACTTGCAGCAATGAAGTGCCAGCGAAGCTTCAGAGAAGATTTTGTTCAAGGAGATGAATAAAGCATGAGCTGCAAATCGTAGTACCTTCTATGAGAGAGAGGGGGATAGAAAGGGAGAGAGAAAGAGAACAGGAACTCAATGCGCGTAGGAAGCTAAGTTTGGGAACATCTTGCGAAGCAGCCATTTTTAGATGTATTTTTTAAAAAAAACAGGTGGTTTTTTTTTAAGGTTTTCCATGTTTTTATACTAAGTGTTGCATGATGTTAACTAAAGTTTTTGTGGTCCACCCTTTAGTCTCCAGTGACATATTTTTATAAAGCTTTCAGCAGCCAATATTACACCTGTCATCCCTTTGGTTTGAGGGCCAATTATATTTGCCTCTTTTGCTTCTGTTGGTGTTTAAAACCTATCACTATTTTACCTTTTGAAATGAGTTATGTGGAGTAGGAATTGGTGTTCAGCATTCTCAACACCCCATGCTCTTTTGAACAATATTCCCCCGCTTCTTATTGTGAGATAGAATAGTGCTATAGTTAGAAACAAATCCAGCTATTTCCCCTTCCCTTATCCATGGTACTCTATAAATAGTGTTTAGGGGGAATAGCACTGCACAATAACAATAATTAAAGCACTCATAATTAGGTCATACATTTTCTTCAACATAAGCAAAACTACTGGGCAAATATTTGTGTATCTATTTTATATGAATGGATGGATAATTGGACCCTTGGTTCTTACTGTCCTTTTTTCGTTTTCGTTTTTAAATAATTAAGCCTTAAAAGGTGAAATTTCTGCCGCAGAGGGCAAGCTCATTGCGCAATGCACATTTTGTATCTTAGTTAAGCCTTGTAAGGTAGTGTATATGGCATGATGTGGCATTGTAGAAAAAGAAGAATTCTGGTTAGAAAATGAGTTCCACTATTGCGTCTTTTTAAGGCTCCTCTGTGTGGCTTTCATAGATTTGAGATATGTGATGTTATGATAATACATTATGCCTCGGATTAAGTGGATTCTAGGCAACAAAAGATTATGCTATTATGAATGTGTTAATCTTGCAGGGAGAGTGGGTGGACCTGAGGGTGGTGAGCTAATTTCCCCTACCATAATGCATATTTATTTACAATATACACATTTATGAACCTGGAAAATAGGACTTGGAACGTCACCTCTTGATACCACCAGGTACAACATATATTTTACTGTGGTGGCGCTGAAATTAGTCTCTGTTCTGCATGCAAACGTGCAACTACTGGAGAATTTCCTGCTGCTTAAGTGGCCCCATTGTGAAAGTCAGCTTTTGCTTTGAGGTGCTTTTATTATTCATAGGGCAGCTCTGCAAATAGGATTGTACTTTTCAAAATTGCATGAGACACACTTCCACAAGCCTTGCATTTTGTAGGTATCCCATGATAGTGGTTCTGAAACAACCTTTCAGGGAGTTATAAGTTTGGCCTCTGTATTTAAACTCTGGAAATGTTTGAGTGATTGATAGACGTCTAACTCCTTTTTTTGTGCAGAGTATATAGTGTATCACTTGGGTGATATATGCATTCACTCTCAAACTACAGGCAATGAATCCGAGATTGTGTTTTCTTTTTTGAAAGTAATTTTATTTGCAACAAAGGAATGCAGGTTAATAAATTATTTCTCAGTGATTCACCTTTGCGGTATAACTATTGTCTCTCAGTGTGATATTCTGGTACTGATTTCTGTGTTTGTTTTCCTAGGCTTTTGCATATACAGTATTATAAAGATTCATGCCTGCAGTTTATGATAATGTTTTCAATAGCATTCACTATTCCTTATTGTGTTTGTTGTATTTCATGTCATGCTTTATGGAATAACATTAGGGTATGAATAATTATTTTAAGAAAGGCAAAAGCTCAGAGGGTTCTATTGTAGATACAGAATTTGACTGCATAAGGTCAGTAATCAAATCTACCTTTCCTCTTCCTTGTTTTCATTGAATAGTTCCTAACTCCAACAAGTCAGCATTTCCATGGAGGGGACCATTGCTAACTTGGATTTGCTAGTAGTAGGGCCTTGGCATATAAAACATGAACAGTGAGCTGTTCAATGGTCTATTTTTATTTATTTATTTTTAAAATCCTGCTCATGTTAAAGTCATTGGTATGATAAAAGTAGTTCTTTGAATTCTAAATTAATTCATAAACTTTGAAAATCTTGTGTGATTTGGTGTAAGTATTGCATTGATTCTCCTATCTCTCTTATGGCACGATGCCCAATCTAAAGTTTTGTGAAACATGTTAAGGCAATACAATGTTATGTCAACTTGTCAAATTCAATCCTTCTCCCCAAATGGGGGTGTTTTTGTTTTTTAAAAAACTCAAAACCTTTAATGCTGAATACATTGGGAATAATAATAAAAAATAGGAAAATATTACATTTAACAGGAAAATATAGCAGAAACACTGTTTACCTTCCCGCCGGAGCAGTACCTATTTATCTACTTGCACTTTGACGTGCTTTCGAACTGCTAGGTTGGCAGGAGCTGGGACTGAGCAATGGGAGCTCACCCCGTCGCTGGGATTTGAACCACCAACCTTCTGATTGGCAAGCCCAAGGCTCAGTGGTGTAGACCACAGCGCCACCCGTCCCCTCCTTGTTTAATACCCTTTAAACTATACCATTTCCCCCCCCCCAAAAGGCGTAGAGCACCATGATCCCCACTCTTTTGAAAGAGAACCGTTTTATAAAAGGAATGGACAATTTTGAGCAAAAACAGTCATTTTTTTTCCACTCCACTTCTCTTGCACAGCCTTTTTGGTTTCTAGGACCAAATCATTAAAATATAATATATCTTCTAGCTCTGTTGAACCTGTCAGCATATGTTAGTTAAAATGTTTTCTTATCTAGAGTATTTTACTCAAGGTTGTATAGAGTACCTTGTCCACATTTATGTTCTGCATTGAAACCTTACATCAGTGAAGTGCTTAATGTGCTGTTATGCACTTTTTACATCAAGCCAACAATACAGATTTTCTCTGACACAGGAAAAGATACAGCACTCTGGAGAAATCCACAAGGCAAAGGATCATTATCTATGAATATATTGCATTTTTATAGGCTTGGCATCGTCTTTTGTGTGTAAGGAAGCATCTACATATTTCCTTTACAAAACAGCCTCACTGATAATTATTTGGACATTTCTTTTAATCTATTTAATTCCATAATTTTAATGGATACAATGAAGAATTGCAGATTAGAGATTTTATACTCAGCTTCATAGTAAAGGCAAATCTAGCCCAAGGGATACTCTTTGGATTCAACCAAATCTAAGATACATAGTGTTATTAGTTTGTGGGGAGGTAGGTTATATACCTGAGCCCCACTTCTAATTCCTGGATTCAGCATGGATCCAGTATATTGAATAGCCAGCCCAGCCTGGTAATGGCTAAGTTGGCATTCATCTGCCTTGGGAGACAATGGAGGAATGTGCCTTTGGGAGTGAAGTCAAACTGCTGGAAGGTTACAGTGCCTGCTGTGGCTGTGGAGACCAATACAGGAGAGACATGTTTCATTGCAGCTGGGGCCACTTTCCCCAGCTATGCAACTCGCTCCAACTCGCTGGCCGGGTCCAGCAGGGTCTTTTTGTGTTTTTAGCATTCTAGCTTTACGTTTTCTTGGTTTGACTACCTCTGACAATTATAAGACTTGGTTGATTATTTTGAAGGGTTTGTTTTGTTGCCCCCTCACGGGGAAATCATGGAATCTAAAGCAGTGGTCAGCAATTTTTTTTCAGCAGGGGGCCAGTCCACTGTCCCTCAGACCTTGTGGGGGGCCGGACGATATTTTTTTGGGGGGGAATGAACAAATTCCTATGCCCCACAAATAACCCAGAGATGCATTTTAAATAAAAGGACACATTCTACTCATGTAAAAACACGCTGATTCCCCAACTGTCCGTGGGCCGGATTTAGAAGGCAATTGGACCTGATCCGGCCCCCGGGCCTTAGTTTGCCTACCCATGATCTAAAGGGAAGTTGCTTTCGGAGCGCTGTACACTCTTGAGACGAGAGAACCTGAGCTGTACATTTTAGCATGAGCAGTGGAAAGGAAACGTGTGAAGAAATTTCAGCAGCCTAAGCCATTGCAATTTACATGTGTAGAAAGTCAGGTAATCTAATCTTGTTACAAAAGATGTGCTGAGAATGTGGTATGATGAAAGTGTTATTCATTAAACTGTATAGATACTACATTATAAAATCCCAGAGTTAGAGGAGCAAAGAGAACTGCTAAGCTGATTAAGTTATTCAGTAGGACTGACTATGTGGGAAAATACTCATAATGTTTTAAGCAGTAAAATCCGCTCTATAGAATCTCAGCAGTGAAGCAGATGGCAGTTTCATTTTTTAAATGGTATTATTTTATCTGTATGAAACAGACACACATAATGAGGTATTATGCCTTCTCCCCCTTTTCTTCAAAATATCATTGTTTGGGGCCAACAGTTCAAGAAAGAGAATTGTACCAAAAACGTGTTTCCTTGTTTTAAATATATTGTTCTGATTTTCTTCGAAGATGGAATCCTTTTCTAGTTTACACAAAAGCTAAGAAGTTACCTCTGGGTAGATTCTAAAAATGTTAGTTCTGTCTTAATCCTCAGTTTTAATCTTTAGTAAAGATAGCTATCACTTCAGGGGTGATGCTGAGATAATTAAAATGAAGCATATTTAAGCATGAATTTAAAATATCATTTTATGTTTTGCTCTGTTAATTTTCATATAATTGTAACTGTCAGTTTTTAATAAATGAAAATTAAAAAATATATTGTTATAAAAAGAGATACAGCTATCATAAAAATCTTAGGGGCTGAAAGCAAACAAAATATATTTATTGCATAGCTAGATGGAAACCAGTGGCTCACCCAACATTTTGGAACATCCCACCAGTCCACATGCAAGAATTAGGCATATACCTGTGCTTTAAAAATAGACAAAGTATAGGCATATACCGGTACTTTGTTTACTTTTCCACTATCAAGTAGATTTCATCTTGTGTCTGCATTCACTGCCACTGGTTGGAGGTGGTAAGACTCTTTGATCTCAGTATCCTATGCTGTGGCCAAGTTTTGCACCTTATCCATCAAAAAACGTAAATCGCTTCTACTGGAAAATATACTATAAATTTCTTTTGCGCCATTGGTTTTTTGTTTTTGTTTTTAATTCTAATCCTTAGGATTTTGACGCCTTGTAGCGATATTCTGATCGCTGGTTTGAAATTATACTGTATTATATTGCTGGCTTTTGCTGTAATAAACTTTTTGGAACTTCTGGAACATTGGAGGTGGTAAGGAATCGCAGAATGTCATAGAATGTGGAAAGTCTTACCTAGTGTTGAAAGAGGAAGGGGGAAGTAAAATGCAGTTCTGCTGTTCTCAGCAAGAGCCATATAATAATAAATAATAATAATAATAATAATAATAATAATAATAATAATAATAATAATTTATTATTTGTACACCACCCATCTGGCTGGATCCCCCCAGACACTCTGGGCGGCCTCCAACAGATAATAAAATACATTAAAATATCACAGGTTAAAAATTTCCCTAAACAGGGCTGCCTTCAGGTATTTTCTGAATGTCAGATACTGTAGTTGTTTATCTCTTTGACCTCTGCTGGGAGGGCGTTCCACAGGGCGGGCGCCACTACTACTATACTTAGTGCAACATTTACTTTTGCCCCAAAATGTGGAACAATGACCTACTTCTCAACAGGAGCTTTTATCAAACTGAAATAATTAGTGTATCTTGTTATCGTATGTAAGAAAAAGATTTATTGCTATTGTTTGAAATGGTTTATTTCATGCCATTTCCAGCTATTGAATTGTCTGATAGCTGGCCTTTTGTGTGTGTGTGTGTGTGTGTGTGTGTGTGCTTCCAGAAGCCCTGAAATATATTTAGATAGCCTGACTTATGCTAGATAAAAAAAAAATGCAAAAAAGACGCGTTGCTTTGATGCTTGTCACATCTGTTGAAATATATAAAGATGTGAAATTGCAGGTGTAAAAATGTTTTGTTTTTAAGAATTGAGCTATGATCCCATGAGAGCTTACTTGGTGCTCGACACAAAGGGCAGCAGAGACATTCACAACGTTTCCTTCTTCTTTCTCTTCCACCACCCCTTTCTCTTTTTAAACCAAAGAAGTAGGGTACATTCTGTTCACCCAGTAGTGTTAAAACTCTGGAAAGGACAATGCATCCCACAGATATAGTTCAAATGGGAGAAAGAAATAGATTTGTTCGACAAAATTTCAAACGTCTTATGCCGGTATGCCTTTTGTTCTATTTTTTTTAAAAAAGTATTCATGTTCTCCTACAAATCCTCCTGAAATTTGTCTCTGTTGGGCATTGCTTATACTCGCCAGTAAGATCCTTAAATAAACAGTGCTAATGATTTTGAAGGAGTGAGCATTGGTGCCACTGAAAAAGGGTGCAGCACTGATGCAGCTGTGATCACACTTCTCTTTCTGAGTACTTAGCTGAAATCTGAGCTGAGAGCCAAGATTACATTTGCAAATAATTCAAACGAATTAAAATATTACAACTGAGTGAAACACTGAGGTGGAGTTCTCAGGGCATAGATATGGGGCAGAGGACTCAGCTATACAGCTGCAAATGTAATGTTTTAAATGCATTATACAAATGTGACACTAGATAGCGATAGTGATCTTAATAGCAAATTCAATATATTTAAGAAAAAGGATTTTCACAGTGGTTTTTATGCGTGTCTAGATTCCACCAGAATCAAAGGCTGAACCTTGATGGGTCCAAAGGGCAAAGCCCAGTGCACCTTGGAAGTCGAACGGAATCCGTTCTGGAAGTCCGTTTGACTTCCAAAACGTTCGGAAACCAAAGCACGGCTTCTGATTGGCTGCAGGAAGTTCCTGCGGCCAATCGGAAGCTGTGGAAGCCCCGTCAGACGTTCGGCTTCCAAAAGAACGTTCGAAAACCGGAACACTCACTTCTGGGTTTCAATCGTTCGGGGGCCGATTTGTTCGGGAGCCAAGGCATTTGAGATCCAAGGTACAACTGTAATTTTGAGCAGCTCAAAGATGCCGTCATTTGTTTCAGTGGTAGCACAGAAGTTGCCTATTCAGTGTAGATGTGAACCAGTTTTGCCCTTGTATTTATTTTTTTTAAACTGACCCCCAAAGGGATGACTACTCTAGCTAATGTATGTCACCACAGCAGCATGGTACTATGGGAGGAATGTACAAAACAAATGCATCTGCTTTCTGCCAACTAACTAGAGGAACTTCAAATCACACACAAGAGTGTGTGCAAGTGTGCATGCACACGAAAGCTCATACCAAGAACAAACTTAGTTGGTCTCTAAGGTGCTACTGGAAGGAATTTTTTTATTTTATTTTGTTTTACCTTATTGCTGTGTGGTTTGCCACTTGGATCCTCGCCTTGGCGCAGTAGAGCAAGCAAGGAGCAAATTGCTTGACTGCATTGGATGCATCCCTGCCTAATCATATCCTCTTTGTATTTATACTGCTTGACACCGTTTCCTCTCAGCAGATGCCTGTGTGGCATTTTCTTCATCAGACTGTTTGTTTGGTTTTTTTTACAAAAAAATAAATCAATCAAAGCAATTTCCATAGCAAAAACTGAACGTTAGCATGTCCAATTAAGTTACCCTTATATCTATTCATTTACTAATGCAATGTTTTACAAAGTCATTGTCTATTTTTAAAAGCAAAGCTGTTAATCGCTTGTCCTGCATATTTTGCAGTGTTGGAGAAGTTTGTCAGTGTTATGTTAATTTAACTTTAACGCTATTCGGCAACGTCTACAATATAAATTGAAGATGTGCTGAGATTGTGCTACTGCCACTCTAGATTACTATTAGGTATAGTGTGGTCTACAGGAAATTACTGTGTTGTATTGTTGTTGTATTATTTGCAGATACAGCAGAAAAAGACACTGAGCTAAGATTAAGGCTGTGAATGCTTGCGGCGAGGGGGCGGAATCCATGTTATTAACTGGCTTGCCTTTTAATTTAGGAAAGCTTTGGAATAAAACAGAGGTGGGGAACTTGTAGACTTTCCAGATGTTCAAGGACTTAAGTTCCTACAGCTGCAGCCAGTAGGGACACGGGTTAGGAATGATAGGAGTCATAGGCTGGGGAATAACAGGTTTTTGTTTTTACCCAGTTGACAACTTGATCCCTGAATGCCCAAGGCAGGTGGAGGTGGCAATATCCCTCATAAGACATTGAAGCGAATATCTTTAACCGTCTCTACTCTAACATTACCCTTTCTCTTTATGTTCTAGTGTGGTCCTCACACAATGCTAAACCAAACTATGACTTGGTTTGAATGTATGGGCTTTGAGAGATGAGATTGTGGCCATTTTGTTCTTCTCCTTGCTGTGTGGCTGTAAATGAAGTCATAGCTTGGCTCAGCAGGTCATCTCAACCCAAACCCAGCCTAGGTTAGAATGACATGGTAAGCCAAACCATGGCTTAGCTCAGCAGCACAGAAGCAGGAGGATCAGGGGAAGAGCACTGTGACCCACCCAATCTCTCTGGGATCTGTCAAACTCACATATAGTGGTACCTTGGTTTACAACCATAATCCGTTCTGGAGGTCTGTTTGTAAACCAAAACAGCTTGTAACCCAAGGCGCGCTTTCACCAATGGGGCCTAAAAAAATATAAAAAAAATGTTTGTAATCCCCCCCAAAATGGGTTGTAATCCAAAAACAGGTTGCAAACCGGGACACGCACATCTGGGTTTGATGTGTTTGTAATCCAAAACGTATGCAAACCAAGATGTATGCAAACCAAGGTACCACTGTATTTGCACTTTGCGTTTTGGAACTCAAACGGTCTTCTGGGATGGATTATGTTCGAAAACCGAGGTACCACTGTATCTGTTTGCTTTTATATATGCTTATTAGTTTGCTTTTATGCTATGCTTATCAGTAGGCTTGTGATGCTTGGCTATTGGCCTAGGGAGGGGGAGTTATCAGTGCAGCTTGGAAGCCTAGACAGGTGGGCTTAATTGACCAGCTGTGTTGCAGATATTAATATTGTGCAGTTTGAAGTGACTCGATGCATAAGAACCGACAGAAATCATTGTCCAGGCCCATAAAAATATTATTCAAATTTTGCTAGCAGAACTCTTCAAAAACAAACCAGAATGCAGTAAATGATACATCCAAAACATCCATACAGTGTTTACATGCTCAGCATCTTAGAAATAAAAGATAACTCCAAGGAGACCTATAAACAAATGTCTCTCTTTCTTCAACAGCATCCACTTCCGTGCAGCTGTTTTGCTTAAGAGCTTCATTTACATCTTCTGTTCTCTGTCGCTGTTCAGAGAAAGGCTAGCTACCACCACTTTTTCAAGATGGCAAATTGGCAACTCAATACCATTGTCACCCGATCTAAGGTTACAAACAGAAAACAATCCACAGGTAATCATTAACCCATTTAGAAGCTTACAATCCCATCGAAAAACTACTGTGGAAAAACCCCACTGTTAGCAATACATAGTTAGCCACTTTCCATTTTTAACCTTTATTAATACATATACATTTTCCATTTCTGTGTCAATTAAATCTATTATACTTAACAAGCTGACTATGATGTTATCTGTACAATTAACACATAAAATGCTTGCCGCAATGTGGACAGTCATTACAAATGCTTGTAAGGCGTTTGTAAGTTTTCACTTTCTTATATTAAAGCGCTGGAACAGATAACTCTTGCATTTTGGGCATACTTATTTGGTGTCTCTGTATCAAACTTACTTGCACAGCCCTCCTTTGGGCCTATGAATATGAACAATATCATACCATTCGTTTTGAAAGATAAGTTTTAATAGTTCATTACAATTTTCAAGTTACAAATATGTTTCTTCCAATGTACGTTTATTTAGGCTAGTATAATTAGGCTTCCCTATGTCCTCTTTTTCCAGGACACGTCCTCTTTTTCAGGGGTAAAATTTCTGCCCAGGTGGATTTTTTAAATTTGCCAAAATCTGGCTATACTTTCTGGATATGACATAGAGCTAACTGGTGGCTGAAGACTTCCTTTCCTTGTCTCCTGTCCTCCTTAGCAATATATCACAGCTTCTATAGCCTACATATCGTAGGGTTATTTAAAACGAGAGTCATCATATCATCCTCCTCTTTGCTCTTCAAAATGTGGCAACCCTTTCTGTCACATATTTAAGAAATTTCTCCCTGAGGCAGACACATAAGAACTAGCTGATCGTGTAATAGTAGCATGTCATCTCGAAAACATTCTCAAGCAAATGACTTCAAAGAAGATTCTCAGCAACTGTATGAATTATAGGAGTAGCTCACAGTGGAAAAGAGATAAACTTTGACTGAATGGAATGGAATGAAAGAGTTTCCCAGTTCCACGGATACATAAATTATTTTCTTTGGGTTGCTTGAACTTTGTATGGTATAATGTGTTTACTATTCTTTTGCATGCAAAATAAGTAAGTGTTTTTTCTTGAGGTTATTTCTTTAAACATTATAGATTACGTATGAAAGCATGTGGGGAGGGAGGGGATCCCACAGAGAAGATTTGTATTTTTAGCGGTTGCAAACTAATTTTAATATTTTTAAAAATAATAATTCATGCTTATTGAATATTTGGTGCCTGGAGTACCTACTCCAAATTCCCGAATGTCATATTCTATAATTTATTTTACTCACGTAAAAATCAAGGGAAGGAGGATTGATTTACTGATTTATCTAGCATATGTACATGTGTACACTACTTTGTATGGAACAAGAAGAAAATGTATTATGCAAGAGCTGTAAATATGTGAATTTACACCTGGTTATGCAGATACTTTCAGTTTTTAGAATCAGTATACAAACCTGAGTTATGGAACTTGAAGTCTCAAAGATGCTAAAGTATTTTGAACACTTAAAAAAAATAAAAAAATGATGTTTTCTATTGTTCTTTGTGCTTGTTTGGCATGTGCACTTTGTATGCTGTTTAATGGAAAGTTCCTCCTAAAAAGTGGGATATAAATCCTCCTTAAAAAGTAGGATATATGTTTTATTTATTTGTTGATTCATTTATTCATTCATTTGCACTGCTTTTTATGTTTTATGCTATTTTATGTTTTATGCTTTGGCAGCAGTAATAGAAGGCTGGACTGTCACTTTTATAGAGGAACAACGTTTTAGACATATGAAAAATAGATCAGTTTGTATCAAAGACAATCCATCTCTGCAAAAATATCACTTCCCTTGATTTTTACGTATTCTCCCTACCACTGACCTAATTTATGCATGTTATGAAAATTAAGGTAGCACTTGACTTTTAGCATATTGTGTGATTCAGGATATTATCTCAAATAATCATGCTGGCTGCTAAGGAGTTACCATTTTAACACTGGAATGAGAAAGATATCTGCATTTCATGCATCCTTTCCTGTTTTTCCAAGGCATGTTTTTTCCAAGAAATACCTGGTTCATATGTGCTGACACATTCAAGGGAAGGCACTTTTGAATACTGATTGTCTATATATATAAAATCGTTCAAGTTGGATGTTTGTTAACAATCGCCTTTCTCCATAACCCCTTGATTGAGTCCGTTCAAATTTGGACACAACGTTCCATGCCCATATGGGAGTGATCATATGTACTTACATTGCACAAATACCACACCTTTCCCAGGTAAAAATGTGATTTTGTGGAAAAAATATAGCGCCCTCCAGTGGATGTTAAACAGCACAGCACAACACACCTGTTTCTGACCCCTCCTCCTTTCCCAATGTCACTACCACCATCCAATTGACAGACAGACCGCCCACAAACACTACTGCTGGCTCCGCCGGCGGGTATAGAACCACGCCGGGAGGAATCGACATTTTCGCGGTTTGCAACACTACCTCAACCGTCTGTAGACAGAGGCCAGACGACAACGCCGCTACTCACATTTCGGGCCAGATACCACAGCTTCCACAGATACAAACGTGCTCCTATAAAAACAAACATAAAGCCCACCACTACACGTCAACAACATCGAAGAAGGCCATTGACAAAATCAGGACAAAGAACCTCATAGACTAAAATAGTAGTAATAAACAGTTGTAGAAACGAAGAAAAAACGGGAGGGGCAAACGGAGAACACATAGACTGAACTTCAACGAGATAAGCTGTAAGTAAACATACACCTTCTCTTTCATACTGTATCTTACTTTGCATTTCACCAAATCAGCCACAGCAAGGCGTGGCCGGGTCAGCTAGTAATTCATAATATCTTGATTTTTAAAGTTGGGGTTTGTAGAGCTTGTAAAGTTTACAGCTACTGTGCCTTTCAGTGTTGACCCCTAAATGAAGGAATCTCATAAGAAGCTAGTGAGCCCCACTGTGTTCCCTAGGATTCCAGGATCATTTGATCATAAAGACCTAAAAAAAGTATTTCAGTCTAGCCTATTTGAGAAAATCTACAACACTTGTGCACAAGGGACATCTTAGATGCATATGCTTTGCAATTATGTGTTTAAATTGTGCTAAGGAGGGAAGGGAATAAGCTATTTTAAAATTCTAAGGAGTATGTCTGAAATTTCCATATCATTGTTAACAAGTGCACACTCATCTTACTAAAAAGAATGTCAACTAATAAATAATCCCTAATGTTACTTCCATAGAACTCACCAGTTCTAAATCAATATTGGGGTGTATGCGCGTGGAATTGCTCCAATGTGATCTCAAATAACAAGTCCACTGGTATCCATAATATTTTCATTAGAAGTAAAGAGTGAACCTGGAAGCTATCATCTTTCCAATGTATTAGCATAAAAAAATATCCCCAGACTGACTCTAGGAAAATGTTTTATGTGTCCTTTTTAATAGGAGCTCTAATTAACACAAAAAATAAATTGGATATCCCCTTGATGGCCTGTATATGCATATAAGCAAGTATAGAAATTCATTAATGTTACATGGTAGTTGTTACGCTATCTTGGAGCATCTCCTTTGAACCTGGCCACCCTAGTTCTTCCTGTGAAGAGTTATGATTCAGCTCCGGCTTTCCCTATAGTTTTGACTAGATGTGGCTGGAGGCATTGCTATGTACATCAGAGGAAAATGGGGAGAGCAAGACAGTTTAAGGATAAGGAAAGGCGTGTAATTACAGGGAGTTCCTGCTAAGGCATATATACATATATATATATATATATATATATATATATATATATATATATATATATATATAATTATTATTATTAAAAAGGGTGCACCATTACATATGTACTTGACTTAAATTAAAGTCTGTTTTGCCCAATCCATGTGGCACTTACCATGAAACACATTTACGGCAAAACAAAATTGGTTGATGGCAATAATTTTGTGTGTTTGTGTTATATATGAACAACCTCAAGAAGGCCTTTTTAGCCCTGAAAGTCAGTATAAAAACACTGAACGAATGAATAAATAGTTGGCACAAAAATGCTGCAGTTCTATGTGCCAGACTGGTGGTCACATTTGTAATCAGTTGGACCACGTATAAAGATAGCCATCACAAAATGTCAAGGGCACTTCCCAACCAAACTATCTGCACATGGAAGATGTTTAACTCTTTGTTGCTAGAGGTAACATTTACAGTCACTTCTGCAGTTCTGGATATCTACGCACACCAGTCTAGCTTCTACATACAGTAGTTGTTCCCAGGTTCATGCTCTAAGGAGCAGTTGCAGTAACGGGACCACTCCCCTTCCACTAGTTTATGTACCTTCCCCTGACAGGCTGTGCACACGCAGCCGGAGACTGCTCCTGCATGGCAACTTCCTCTGCTCATCCCTTTTCATTCCTTTGCTGGTTCTGGGAGACAGTGATACAGGAGAGTGTGGGGAAAACGCCTGGCCCTTCACCTACCTGACCTGCCTCTTCCTCCTCTTCCTCCGACCCATCCCGTGCTCCAACCTCCAGCTCTGAAGCTTCCCCTGTTTCTGACTCTTGCCTCCTGGCTGGGTTACCCACAAGTCACTGCCCCCCCTCTCCCGAGTCAGGGCATACTTGTCAGTGTCCTGCCAGTCAGTGATGCATAAAGTTTAATTACAACCGTATAACTTTGTTATGCTTATACCAGAATCAGCCATTCCTTCCCTTTCTCTTTATGGACCCAGGTGGCGCTGTGGGTTAAACTACAGAGCCTAGGGCTTGCTGATCAGAAGGTCGGCGGTTCGAATCCCTGAGACGGGGTGAGCTCCCGTTGCTCGGTCCCAGCTCCTGCCCACCTAGCAGTTCGAAAGTACATCAAAGTGCAAGTAGATAAATAGGAACCGCTCTGGCGGGAAGGTAAACAGCGTTTCCGTGCATTGCTCTGGTTCGCCAGAAGCAGCTTAGTCATGCTGGCCACATGACCTGGAAGCTGTACGCCGGCTCTCGGCCAATAAAGCGAGATGAGCACCACAACCCCAGAGTCGGACATGACTGGACCTAATGGTCAGGGGTCCCTTTACCTTTTTAAAGATGCTAAAAAGACACAAACAAGCACACACAACAGTTTGTGTCACTGTCTTATTTTTCCTACAGTGTTTGTAACTGCTGCTCACAGTCAAAACTACAGATGGGGAGATTTACCTAGTTTTGTACTGCTACAGATGCTGTGTAGAAAACGTTGCTGATGGACAGCCAGTACTAAATGATGATGTTCATAACTTTTCTTGCCCTAGCACCCCACTATGCAATCTTTCCAATTTAATGTGGGAATGTTTGGGAACGTGGATGATGATTTATAATTTAATATATCTCATCCTAACTTGCGTGTGGGAATGTTTTGGAACGTGGATGGAGATTTATAATTTAATATATCTCATCCTAACTTGTGCTAACAAGTTCAACTAGCAGAGTAACATTCCCTTTTAAAATACACACAGCGGAAGTTGCTTTGATTCGCTAGAATCAACTTAATCTAGTTTCCTGGTTTGTCACTATATTTCCCCTTTGTCCCTCTTCAAATAAGACACAACACACGTCTTCTATAAAAAGATATAAAATGTTTACTCACATGTATCCAGCTCAAGACAAATCCCAAAGAAGGCAGGCTTATTCTTAGTAAAGATATTTACAATTGGAATCTCCCCATGTGGGAGAGAAGTCCAGGCCCCAGTTGGCTGGAAGCCAACTGAGCATCCTCACAGTTCGAGTGAGAGAGTGGAAAGGAATGGAATGGCCGCTGACCTGTGAGGTTCTTTGTTCATACCTTCCCAGGTGAAGCCACTCCCACATCTAGTTGCAAGAGGAAATTGCCTCAATCCATGTGACCAGGAAGTTGTGGCTGGAGGACTGAGGCAATCTCCACTATCTGCTCTAGCATTGTTGTACTTGACTGCTCTAGTGTTTACATCCCACAAACCCCTTCTCAGGCAAATACAACATACAAAACATAAACAACTTTATTCAACCACCCAGAGTCCCAGCTTGACACGTAGATTCTGGAAACTCTCTTTTGGCAAGGGTTTTGTCAAGATGTCGGCAGTCATCTCTTTGGTGCAGCAATAAGACAGTTCCACAAGTCCATCTTGCACCATCTGGCGTATGTAGTGGTACCTGACCCCAATGTGTTTGGTTCTGGCTAGGAACTTTTCACTCTGCGTCAGCTCCAGGCAACTTTGATTGTCCTCTAGCAGGCTGACAGGTTCCCTTCTCACCAGTCCAAAGTCTTTGATGAGTTCATCAAGCCAGGCAATTTCTCTGCATGCTTCTGTAGCAGCAGAATCACAGAATCACAGAATCACAGAATCATAGAGTTGGAAGAGACCACAAGGGCCATCCAGTCCAACCCCCTGCCAAGCAGGAAACACCATCAAAGCATTCCTGACAGGTGGCTGTCAAGCCTCTGCTTAAAGACCTCCAAAGAAGGAGACTCCACCACACTCCTTGGCAGCAAATTCCACTGTCGAACAGCTCTTACTGTCAGGAAGTTCTTTCTAATGTTTAGGTGGAATCTTCTTTCTTGTAGTTTGAATCCATTGCTCCGTGTCCGCTTCTCTGGAGCAGCAGAAAACAACCTTTCTCCCTCCTCTATATGACATCCTTTTATATATTTGAACATGGCTATCATATCACCCCTTAACCGTCTCTTCTCCAGGCTAAACATACCCAGCTCCCTAAGCCGTTCCTCATAAGGCATCGTTTCCAGGCCTTTGACCATTTTGGTTGCCCTCCTCTGGACACGTTCCAGCTTGTCAATATCCTTCTTGAACTGTGGTGCCCAGAACTGGACACAGTATTCCAGGTGGGGTCTGACCAGAGCGGAATACAGTGGTACTATTACTTCCCTTGATCTAGATGCTATACTCCTATTGATGCAGCCCAGAATTGCATTGGCTTTTTTAGCTGCTGCATCACACTGTTGACTCATGTCAAGTTTGTGGTCTACCAAGACTCCTAGATCCTTTTCACTTGTACTGCTCTCAAGCCAGGTATCACCCATCCTGTATTTGTGCCTTTCATTTTTTTTGCCCAAGTGTAGTACTTTACATTTCTCCCTGTTAAAATTCATCCTGTTTGCCTTGGCCCAGTTCTCTAATCTGTTAAGGTCATTTTGAAGTGTGATCCTGTCCTCTGGGGTATTAGCCACCCCTCCCAATTTGGTGTCATCTGCAAACTTGATCAGGATGCCCTCAAGCCCATCATCCAAGTCATTGATAAAGATGTTGAATAAGACTGGGCCCAAGACAGAACCCTGTGGCACCCCACTAGTCACTTCTCTCCAGGATGAAGAGGAGCCATTGATGAGCACCCTTTGGGTTCGGTCAGTCAGCCAGTTACAAATCCACTGAATGGTAGCATTGTCTAGCCCGCATTTTACCAGCTTCTTTACAAGAATATCATGGGGCACCTTGTCAAAGGCCTTGCTGAAATCAAGATAGGCTACATCCACAGTGTTCCCTTCGTCTACCAGGCTTGTAATTCTGTCAAAAAATGAGATCAGATTAGTCTGACATGACTTATTTTTCAGAAACCCATGCTGACTTTTAGTGATCACAGCGTTCCTTTCTAGGTGCTCACAGACCGTTTGCTTAATGATCTGCTCTAGAATCTTTCCTGGTATTGATGTCAGGCTGACTGGGCGGTAATTGTTTGGGTCCTCTCTTTTCCCCTTTTTGAAAATAGGGACAACATTTGCCCTCCTCCAGTCTGCTGGGACTTCACCTGTTTTCCAGGAATTCTCAAAGATTACTGCCAGTGGTTCTGAAATCACCTCTGCCAGTTCTTTTAATACTCTGGGATGTAGTTCATCTGGCCCTGGAGACTTGAATACATCTAAACTAGCCAAGTGTTCTTGTACTACCTCCTTACTTATTCTGGGCTGTGTTTCCCCTGCTGAATCATCTGCTCCATATTCTTCAGGTCGGGCATTGTTTTCTTTTTTGGAGAAGACTGAGGCAAAGAAGGTATTGAGGAGTTCTGCCCTTTCTGCGTCCCCTGTTCGCATTTCACCATCTTCTCCTCTAAGTGACCCCACTGTTTCCTTGTTCTTCCTTTTGCTACGGACATACCCATAAAAACTCTTTTTATTGCTTTTAACCTCTCTAGCAAGCCTGAGTTCATTCTGTGCTTTAGCTTTTCTGACTTTGTCTCTACATGTGCTGGCTATTTGTTTGAATTCCTCTCTGGTGGTTTCCCCCTTTTTCCATTTCTTGTACATATCCCTTTTAAATCTTAACTCAGTTAAAAGTTCTTTAGATAGCCACCCTGGCTTCTTTAGGCACCTTCCATGTTTTCGTCGCATTGGTACTGCTTGAAGTTGTGCTTTTAATATCTCCCTTTTAACAAACTCCCATCCATCATGAACTCCCATCCCTTTTAGTATTACTGACCATGGGATCACATCCAGCATTTCCCTAAGTTTTCTGAAGTCGGCTTTCTTAAAGTCTAGAATTTGAGTCTTAGTATGCTTGGTTGCTCCTTTCTGATGTATAATAAACTCCAGAAGAGCATGATCACTCCCACCTAATGATCCTGCCACTTCTACCCCATTAACCAGGTCATCACTATTGGTTAGGACCAGATCTAAAATGGCTGATCCTCTTGTTGCTTCTACCACTTTCTGGACAATGAAGTTGTCTGCAAGGCCAGTGAGGAATCTGTTCGACCTTATGCTCTTGGCTGAATTTGACATCCAACAAATATCAGGATAGTTGAAATCCCCCATTACTACTATCTCATTTCCTTTTGAATGCTTGGTCATCTGTTCCAGGAAGGCATCATCTATGTCCTCAGTTTGGCTCGGGGATCTATAGTAAACTCCCACAATGAGATCACTGTTATTTTTCTCTCCCTTAATTTTGACCCAGATACTCTCAATTTGGCTTTGAAGTTTTAAATCATGGATCTCTTCACAGGTATACACATCCCTGACATATAATGCCACTCCTCCTCCTTTCCTGTTTGGTCTATTTCTCTGAAATAGATTGTATCCCTCTATTACTACATTCCAATCATGAGACTCATCCCACCAGGTTTCAGTGATGCCTATTATGTCGTATTTAGTTTGCTGTATCAAGAGCTCAAGTTCATCTTGTTTATTTCCCATGCTCTGTGCATTTGTATACAGACATTGAAAACCATTGATCATTCCCCCTAGTCTCCTACTTAAGGATTTTTTCCTCCCACCACTAGGTCTGTGTGCTGTTTGCTCCATTTGGTCCTTGACTTTTGGATGATCATCTTCAGCATTTGATAGACTCCTACCTTCAGGACCACTGTCTCCCTCCCCCACATAAGTCAGTTTAAAGCCCTCCTGATGAGGTTTTTGAGATTGTTGGCAAAAACATTCCTCCCAACCCTTGTGAGGTGCAGCCCATCACTTGCCAGAAGTCCATCTTCAAGAAACTGCAGGCCGTGATCTAAGAATCCAAACCGTTCCTGCCGGCACCATTTGCGAAGCCAGTTGTTCACTTCTCCTATTTTCCCCTCTCTTCCTGGGCCACGGCGTTCAACTGGGAGGACAGATGAGATGACAATTTGTGCATTTAATTGCTTCAGCTTCCTGCCCAGAGCCTCATAATCACTTTTGATCTTCTGGAGGCTATGGCTTGCGGTGTCATTGGTTCCCACATGGACTAAAAGGAAGGGGTTTTTATCCGTAGGTTTTATTATTCCTTGCAGCCGTTCTGTAACATCATGGATCTTGGCCCCGGGGAGACAGCATACCTCTCGAGACATCTTGTCAGGCCCACAGATCACTGCTTCGGTACCCCTCAGTAGGGAATCCCCTATCACCACTACACGTCTCCTCTTAGGCTTGGTCGGGATTCTTACACGTGCTGTCCCTTCCAAGGTCGCCTGCACATTCCCGGAGGACTGACTATGCTGCTCGTCTTCATATACCTCATCAACTGTGATGAGGGAGAGATCTTCCAATGGAGTCTGGTCTTCATCTTCCAGATTTGAGAGCACTTCAAATTGATTTTGTAGTTCTAAACACTCAGAGCGATCCCTGGGCATTCTACTTCTGTGAGTCACGTTCCTCCATACATCTGGCTCCTGAGTTGGGGAACTGATCTCCTCCTCAGGGATGTGCCCTGTCTCCTGCTTGGTGGAGACAGTGTGCTCTGCTGCATCCAAGAAAAGCTCCAGCTCTTTAATTTTCTGGAGCGTAGATACACGGGCCTGAAGTTGCTGGACCTTGTCTTCGAGTATGGCAACCAACTTGCAGTTGCTGCAGGTATAGCTGTCTACAACCTTTGGCAAGAAGACAAACATTGCGCAGGAATTACAGGCGACTACAGTTGTTCCTTCCCCCTCCTGAAGTTGCCGGACCTTGTCTTCTAGTAGGGCAACCAACTTGCACTTGCTGCAGGTGTAGCTGCCTACATCCTTTGGCAAGAAGGCAAACATTGCGCAGGAATTGCAGGCGACTACAGTTGTTCCCTCACCCTCCATCTTGAAGCTTGAAGTCAGGACACACAAAAAAGGAGCCTAGGTCTCCCCAAGTAAACGTTTGAGACTAGCTCTCCTCAATTTAAAAGATAGGTCAAACTGCGCGCGCCGCTAGGCGCGCGCCGCTACCCTCCAGGCACTGATTAGCTCCGCCCACAGCTAGTCGCCAGACAAACACACACACACAAGCCAGAAACAAACTCTCTCGCACGCACAAGCCTGGGAAACACACAAACAAATAAGGAAACAAATAAGCACACAAACTTAATCACACACAGCCCCAAAAAGACAAACCCTCAAAACCTACAAGCTCAGCTCACCTTGTGCTCCCTCCTCAGTCGCTGCCCTCCAGGCACTGATTAGCTCCGCCCACAGCTAGTCGCCAGACAAACACACACACACAAGCCAGAAACAAACTCTCTCGCACGCACAAGCCTGGGAAACACACAAACAAATAAGGAAACAAATAAGCACACAAACTTAATCACACACAGCCCCAAAAAGACAAACCCTCAAAACCTACAAGCTCAGCTCACCTTGTGCTCCCTCCTCAGTCGCTGCCCTCCAGGCACTGATTAGCTCCGCCCTACAAGCTCAGCTCACCTTTTGCCTACTTCCTCAGTCTCTGCCCTCCAGGCACTGATTAGCTCCGCCCACAGCTAGTCACCAGACAAACACACACACACAAGCCAGAAACAAACTCTCTCGCACACACAAGCCTGGGAAACACACAAACAAATAAGGAAACAAATAAGCACACAAACTTAATCACACACAGCCCCAAAAAGACAAACCCTCAAAACCTACAAGCTCAGCTCACCTTGTGCTCCCTCCTCAGTCGCTGCCCTCCAGGCACTGATTAGCTCCGCCCTACAAGCTCAGCTCACCTTTTGCCTACTTCCTCAGTCTCTGCCCTCCAGGCACTGATTAGCTCCGCCCACAGCTAGTCGCCAGACAAACACACACACACAAGCCAGAAACAAACTCTCTCGCACGCACAAGCCTGGGAAACACACAAACAAATAAGGAAACAAATAAGCACACAAACTTAATCACACACAGCCCCAAAAAGACAAACCCTCAAAACCTACAAGCTCAGCTCACCTTGTGCTCCCTCCTCAGTCGCTGCCCTCCAGGCACTGATTAGCTCCGCCCTACAAGCTCAGCTCACCTTTTGCCTACTTCCTCAGTCTCTGCCCTCCAGGCACTGATTAGCTCCGCCCACAGCTAGTCACCAGACAAACACACACACACAAGCCAGAAACAAACTCTCTCGCACACACAAGCCTGGGAAACACACAAACAAATAAGGAAACAAATAAGCACACAAACTTAATCACACACAGTCCCAAAAAGACAAACCCTCAAAACCTACAAGCTCAGCTCACCTTGTGCTCCCTCCTCAGTCGCTGCCCTCCAGCAACATATTCGGACTCTGTTGAAGACAAAGCTACACAACTCTGTTTATAGCTTCCCCACACAACAGGTCCATCCCCAAACATAAAAACATGACCACTTGTGGATTTATAGTCAGCATTATCCCCGGCCCAATCTGCATCAGTGTACCCAACCAACTTAGGGTCTCTGACAGCTGGCAACTTTAATTTACAATTTATTGTACCTTTCAGGTATCTAACCACCCTTTTCAGCCCCGCTAAATCATGCTCAGTGGGAGAATTCACTTTTCTACTCAGAATCCCCACAGCATTAGCTAAGTCAGGTCTACATGTGGTAACCATATACAAAAGTTTACCAATTACCGACCTATATTGACTGTTATCTGGCAACAGCTTCGAATCCTGCTGATTCTTCAAGAAGTCTGTAGCCATGGGCGTTGCAACCGGGTGTGCGTCTTGCATCTGCAAATACTCGATCAGTTCATGAATCTTTTGCTTCTGGCTGAGAAGAAATGAGCCATCTTCTTCTCTTTCCACTTGGATTCCTAAGTAGTATTTGACATCTCCAAGTTCTTTTACTTGTACCTCCTTGCTGAGGTGTTTTACTATTTGTGTATAGTCTCTATTATTTGCAGTAGCAATAATTAAATCATCGACAAAAGCCAATATATATGAATATTGTCCATTACTTGACTTGGTGTACAAGCACTTATCTGCGTTTCCTTGCTTGTACCCAAGTTGCACAAGCATACTGTGCAATTTCTGATTCCAGGCTCTAGCCGCTTGTTTAAGCCCATAGATTCCTTTCTGGAGTCGACATACTAGATGCGCCTCATTTGGTTTTGTGAAACCTTTAGGTTGTTTCATATATATTTCTTCTGAAATTCTCCCATGTAAAAACGCAGTGCATACGTCAACGTGCTTCACGTCCAATCGTTTAGAGGCTGCAATGCTCAAAAGCATTCGGACGGTACTATATCTCACGGTTGGTGCGAAAACTTCGTCGTAATCTTCACCAAAACGTTGTGAAAAACCTTGTGCTACTAGCCTTGCTTTGTAGCGTTCCACTTCCCCTTCTGACCCCTTCTTAACCTTGAACACCCACTTGCACCCAATGGCCTTCTTACCAGGAGGGAGCTCTGTCAGGGTCCACGTCTGGTTCTGATGCAGTGCATCCATCTCCTCCTGAGCGGCCTTCTTCCAGAGACTGGCTTGCGCAGATGGCATCTTCAGAATCTCTTCCCATGTGGAAGGTTCCTGTGGAGACACCGACCCTGCAAGGTAGGACAGTCTTGCTGGTGGGACACCTCTGTTGGTTCTGGATGAGCGTCTGACCTCTGGTTCTGGTTCCTGAACCGCATCAGCTTCCTCACTCCCTTCCAACGGTGGCATGTCCTCATCTGAGTCCTCCTCTTCGTCTCTGGAGCCGCCAGGGGTCTGGTCATCTGCGTCTTCTGGTGCGTCGCCTGTAGGGGGTGCTATGACACTAGAAGGCAGATTAGTATCACGTGGGGTTTCAGAAGGAAAGTTTATGAGTTCTTGAGTCCATTCTGACTCCTTGGAGCAGCCAATAACAGTGTTCTTTGTGTCTGCTTTTGCGTGTTCATCAAAATAAATTGCATGGTGCGCACTCACTTTGCCTGTCTGTAAGTCCATTACTCTGTATCCTTTGCCTCCAGCAGCATATCCCACTAAGATACCTGCTTGTGCTCTGGAGTCAAGCTTGTGCCTCTGTTCCTTGGGCACGTGGTAGTAACATATACTGCCAAATACACGTATGTGCGACAGACTAGGCACCTTTCCATGCCAAAGTTCAAATGGTGTGCGCTGTGTTGCCTTAGTAGGCAACCTGTTCTGGAGATAGACAGCCGTGTAAGCAGCATCTCCCCACATCTTCCTAGGCAGGGACGCTTCCTTAAGCATACACCTTGTCATTTCCATAATGGATCTGAACTTCCTTTCAGCTATGGAATTCTGTTGTGGCGTGTAAGGAACTGTGGTTACATGTGTAATTCCTTCCTTTGCCATAAGGGCTTTCATCTCATGTGAGCAGTATTCTCCTCCATTGTCAGACATTAAGACACCTGGAGCTCTTTGGAACTTGTTCCTAACCATGGCAATGTAATTCTTGAACATTTCTACTGTCTCACTTTTATCTTTGATGAAATATGCCACACAATATCTCGAAAAATCATCAAGAAAAATCAAAATATATTTATTGTGTCCAAGTGATGGAACACTGAGTGGCCCACACAAATCTGAATGCACAATATCCAGAACTTTAGTACTCCTTTGTTCTGTGCAACGTGTAAAAGAAGGTTTTACTGCCTTTTCAGTAACACAAGTTATGCATTTTGTTGGAGCTTGGTTGCTGCCCCCTTTTACCTGCAAACCTGTGACAAGATCACTTCCCTGTAGACTCTTTATGATGGTGGTGTCTCTGTGTGCAAGTCTTCTGTGCCACAGCGTCAAATCTGCGTCATCCTTCTGGCTGGAGCGTGCCACTTTTGCAGACTGGTTCTCTGAAAGATTAACCTCATAAACACCATTTATTAATTTTGCTTCAATGTACACTTCACCATCTTTAGTTACACAGCATTGTCCGTTCTCAAATGTGATCTTGAAACCTTTCTTGTCCAAAGTAGAGACACTGAGTAAATTGCAGCTCAGTTCTGGTACATACACAACATTGGACATTCTGGTCCTAAAAGATTCATTGTTTACATTGAACTCCAAATGTATTGAACCTTCACCTTTGGACTTTAAAATATTTCCATCTGCAACCTCAATTTCAGTCTCTTTATCACTTAATTCATTAAAACAGTCTTTTTCAAAACAATAGTGGCTGCTGGCTCCAGAATCTAATAACCACTTATTGCGTGTGTTTTCTTGGCTCTGGACAGCTAAACTCCTTTCTTTCAACAGCATGTTGCACTCAAATTTCCCTTTTCTTTCTCCTTTACGCTGAAAGGCTTGGGAATCTTTCTCTTTAGCTTTAGGCGCTCTACAATTTCTGGCTATATGGCCGATTTTATTACAATTGTAACATGTGACCTTCTTGTGTCCATCTCTGGACTGTGCAGGCTGTTTAAAAACATAATTGCTGCCTTTATTTCTAGTGCTCCTTTCTGGGGAATCAGATCTCTTTCTACATTCCTCTCTTAATTCACTGGTCAGTTCCTTAAAAGTTAGATTCTCTTTATGATCCATCAAACTGACAAATGCATCAAAATGTGGCCCTAATGAGGCTAACAGAAATGATACCTTTGTTACTTCATCAAAAGATTGTGGAGTAAGTTCAAGCTTTTGAATAATTTCTGTGAATTTATCAATATGCTCTGTGAATTCTTCTTTTGAATTCATTCTCAGTCTAGTTAATTTGCCCATCAATGTTCTGTAGGAGTTCTTTGTAGATTCTCCATACATGCGCTCAGTATCTTTTAGGATCTGAGATGCATCATCTTTGCTATTTATTAACGATAGATGCTTATTGCGAAGTCCACTCAAAATTATGTGCTTGGCCTCGCTGTTCTGCCTTTTCCAGACTTTAACCTTGGCTTCATCATCTGTACCTTGGGGCTTTGCTTTCTCTATCGCATCCAAAACATCCCTTGCTTCTAAATATGCTATTAAGCGCGTTTTCCAGTGCACAAAATTGTCCTCATCTAGCAGCATTAAGCCTGGCTTTTCTTCACTATAAAAACTGGCACTAGCCATCTTAAAATCCAAAATTTGGAAAAAATTTCAAAATTCAAAAATTTGTCAAAATTCAAAATCAAAAATCTCAAAATGCAAAAAGCAAAAGCCTCAAAATAAATCTTCACTGCCTTTGGGTCTTTTGTGAGCTCTGAGGGAGGGGAGGGGTAGCTTAATCCCCCTTTCTCTAAACAATAGGACAAAAGACCATGCGGTCTGACCAGGAAATGCTCTCAGAAAAATCCTACTCAGCTCAAAAATGCAATCCAACGCAATCCTTCAAAAATACACAAAATACGTAGCGCTGGGCATACATAACCCTTTGTGGGAATGCTTTGGAACGTGGATGGAGATTTATAATTTAATATATCTCATCCTAACTTGTGCTAACAAGTTCAACTAGCAGAGTAACATTCCCTTTTAAAATACACACAGCGGAAGTTGCTTTGATTCGCTAGAATCAACTTAATCTAGTTTCCTGGTTTGTCACTATATTTCCCCTTTGTCCCTCTTCAAATAAGACACAACACACGTCTTCTATAAAAAGATATAAAATGTTTACTCACATGTATCCAGCTCAAGACAAATCCCAAAGAAGGCAGGCTTATTCTTAGTAAAGATATTTACAATTGGAATCTCCCCATGTGGGAGAGAAGTCCAGGCCCCAGTTGGCTGGAAGCCAACTGAGCATCCTCACAGTTCGAGTGAGAGAGTGGAAAGGAATGGAATGGCCGCTGACCTGTGAGGTTCTTTGTTCATACCTTCCCAGGTGAAGCCACTCCCACATCTAGTTGCAAGAGGAAATTGCCTCAATCCATGTGACCAGGAAGTTGTGGCTGGAGGACTGAGGCAATCTCCACTATCTGCTCTAGCATTGTTGTACTTGACTGCTCTAGTGTTTACATCCCACATTGCGCTTGCAAGTTCAACTAGCAGCGTAACATTCCCTTTTAAAATACACACAGTGGAAATTGCTTTGATTCGCTAGAATCAACTTAATCTAGTTTCCTGGTTTGTCACTATATATTTCCTCTTTGTCCCTCTTCAAATAAGACACAGCACACGTCTTCTATAAAAAGATATAAAATGTTTACTCACGGACATCCAGTTGCAGAGACAGTAAGATTCCCAAAAGAAGGCAGGCTTATGCATAGTAACGATGTATACAATTGGAATCTCTCCATGTGGGAGAGAACTCCATTAGGCCCCAGTTGGCTGGAAGCCAACTGAGCATCCTTCCTGATAATCCAGGCGAGAGGCAAGAGAGCAAGAGAGAGAAGAGAGAGAATGGCTACATGACCTGTGCCTTTTGTTCCTAACCTGCCCAGGTAAAGCCACTCCCACATCTAGCTGCAAGTGGAAGTTGTTTCAGTCCAGGTGACCAGGAAGTTGTGGCTTGAGGACTGAAACCCCTTCTAGCATTGTTGTACTTGACTGCTCTAGTGTTTACATCCCACATTTAACATGAAAATATTAATCCTGGAACTGATATATGCACAGTTTGCTCCAATAGTCATTTACTACCATTTGACCCAATCCCCCTCCTGACTTACTGATCTGCAGTAAGCGATGGGCAGCGCATGGTTCCTCAAGGGATCACCGCTGAAAATCAAAGTACAAAATGAGATGAGCACACAAGTGTGTTAGGCTTCCTTTCTGTGCTTGTGTGCATTGCTAAGGTAGTGGGAAAGGAAAAAACCAAGCATGATTTGAAGGAATTACAGCAATCTGTATACTTAAAGGAATCTCCACATCATCCAAAAATCAAATTTCACTCCTCAAACAATTTCACGTAATTTGGAAACCCAAAATTGGGAGAGAATTTTGCAAGTAAAACAGGGAGAATTTTGCAAGTAAAACTGATCCATGGTGAAATAAATTGCACAAGCAGGTGATCTGCAATTCACAGCATGCGATTAGAGACTCCTGATGTAATTAGAAGGGATTTATTCTCCAACATATATCTGTGCTAGTTTGAATAATAAATCTCCTGATCTGTGAATTCCAACTGATGTCATCAGTAACACTTGGTACGAAAAGGAATGAATTTTCACATCTAATCTTTAAGTGTTACACCTGAGATTCACCTGCACGGGCTGCCAGATAGCAACCTTATTCGCATTGTGTCACTGAAGAACTGCAAACACTGAAACAATGTCTCAGGTGGTTATTTTTGCTGCATGTCATCTGACACATCTTCAGCTTCGCCAGGCACAATCGTGAACTAACATCCTCTCTCCTGACGTGGCCCCTGGCATACCTCAGAGCAGGCCTAGGGCTGTTCTAAATTAAACTGGCTACAGTAGTCCCATGTGGACCAGCCAAGATGGCGGCACTGCTCTTCTCCGAAAGTCCTTGAGTTCTGCTTAGCCATTGTTTCTTTTCTTCCTTCGCTTTCATTTTATGGAAACAAGGAATGAAGAAAGGATGAGGGAAGGAGTTAAAAGTACTGGTGGAGGTGCTAACCAGGGCAAACAACATAAAGGGGGCTATAGGGATAGTGAAGATGGCTGGGAATCTGCCAGACTGTGCAGCCCCACCCCAGCCAACATTGGTTGAACTGCTCTGATATAGTAAAATGTTACAGAAACAACAACAACAACAACAACAACAACAACAACAACAACAACAACAACAACAACAACAACAACATGGTGAAGCAACTAGTAAGTAAAACAAATAAACTTAACAAGTGGCCTGAGGTGGCAATTCTATTTTGACGATTTTTCATGGTCTTCTCCCATACCGATATTTAATCCCTGGATATTCATCTGAAAATCTGAGTGCTGTATATTTCAACATTGACAATAACACAGATCTGGGGCTTTGTGACAAGCACAGCATAGGAAAAGCCTTTAGAACAGCAGCACCTACCGTGGTTTGTTCCTGGAATGCGAACCCCTTTCACTATTCAATTTATTGCAAGCAGTGCTTGCAAGTTGGATACTGGACATGTTCGTTCCTTTATATCTCCAGACGCAGTGGGAAAGAAGACAGCGATGGCTATTACTGTCTATTCTCTACTCGGTCATTTTGACTACCCCTGCTGCCTCAACTGCTGTCATGATCTGGAATCCAGGTGTTCCCTGCAGCAGGTATCGGAGGAGGCAGCTGACAGTCCTGAGGAGGGAACAGTCAAGCCTCACAGTCTCTTGTATTTGAAATGTTAAGAAAGGTGCATTATGTACAGGTTGTGAAGTGGCAAACCCGATTTAACAGTCGTAGGGCTTTGTGAGTTAAGATGGAGTAGAGATTTTAAGAGACAGATGGGAAGGGACTCTGTGAATAGGGCAAGGGAGGGGTGAGGTGGAAGAGAGACACATCTGTGAAGCTTTCCATCTTCTTGGGTCTTTCTTCAGTCTTTCTCCACGTTGGTTGCTATGGGGGGTGGGGTGGGGGAATTGTCACATCTTGTACACTGAATCTTTTCCCTCCTGTTGGGCTCAAGTCAGGTACCTTCTGAGATGCCACCTGATAAGTTCATGGCTCAGACGAAACTCACTTAGCCCCGCTAGGCTACACCAGCTGTTGCTACAGCATGTAACCTGAACTTGGTGTAATGGCAGTGCTATGAGTGGTGAATATAACAATAGCACAATGTAGCTGCATTGATTTATATTGCCTCTGAACCTGGGAGAAAAGAGGAATGACAACAGTGTTCTAAAAATCACCTTTTAAATTTTATTTTTTACAAAGCCTAAATATAAATTACTTTGATGAAATGTTTCGACTTATACGTACATATCATATCTTCTATTCTTTTAAATTCTGTTTTATTCTTTAAAAGGGGGAGCAGGAGGAGGAGGGGGAAAACAAGCTCACATAATATGTTCAATCATCGTTAAAGGGGGGGGGGGTATATTCCTGCAGGCTAAAGAAGAAAATGAGATGTCATTTAGCTGTTTCACTGTTTCTGAATCTATTGTGGGTGTACTTTTCTCCATGGTAAGATAAGCTCTGTTTGTCTAGCATAGGGTATAATCTTCCAATCTTCTTTTCCCCAAACTAGACAAACATAATTATCACAAATTATATGGTCCAACTGAACAGGAAAGATACATCATTATTAAAAGTCTTTCTCTCTCACACCAGTATTGTCTGTGGGCAGCACGGCCAGTGGGACGATGGGAAAAGGAGCTCACAGATTGATCTTTTGTAAGTTACAAGTAACAATAATAGTCCTAAACTGCATGCACAAACCCAGGTAATGCCATTTTTATCTTGTGAACTGCCCTGAGACCCGTGGGCACAGGGCGGGCATATAAATTTATTAAATAAATTAACAACAACAACAATTTTCTTGACCACAGTGGATTGCAGTAGTGAGGCACTATGTATTTTGTGTTGCTGCTGGTGATGGAATTCCACTGGAGAGCTCACCACATGCCCATTTCCATTTAAAAATGGTCAAGTGGCAAGTATTACACTGGTATATAAACTGCATCCTTATCCGTAACTAGCTAGAACTGGATTAATAGATCTGTTAAAACTAGCTAGATCAGCAGCAAGTGCTAGATCTGTGTTGGGTACTAGGGTGGTAGATATATTCATTGTCCTGCATTGGGAACATGTCTTCTCTTAGGCAAATGCCAGAGTCTGCAGAATGAATTGTAATTTCAGGGAGCCCACATGGCAATGTCAGCATCTGTGGCCAGATTTTCCCGTAACAATAACTATAACTCCCAGTACGTTTCCGAGCACAATTCAAAGTGTTGGTGCTGACCTTTAAAGCCCTAAACGGCCTCGGTCCTGTATACCTGAAGGAGCGTCTCCACCCCCACCGTTCAGCCCGGACACTGAGGTCCAGCGCCTTCTGGCGGTTCCCTCACTGCGAGAAGCAAAGCTACAGGGAACCAGGCAGAGGGCCTTCTCGGTAGTGGCGCCCACCCTGTGGAACGCCCTCCCATCAGAGGTCAGAGTGATCAACAACTACATGACATTTAGGAAATACCTGAAGGCAGCCCTGTTTAGGGAAGTTTTTAATCTGTAACATGTTAATGTATTGTTTTTTAATATTTGCTGGAAGCCGCCCAGAGTGGCTGAGGAGACCCAGCCAGATGGGCGGGGTACAAATAATAAATTATTATTATTATTATTATTATTATTATTATTATTATTATTATTATTTCAGTCTCAGTACCTGAATTGCTATCTCAATATCTGAACAGATATCCACACAAGCTTTAATGAATGAAGGGTGTGATATAAAATTATTCTATTCCTGTTATAGTAAATCTTTTTCCCTCTTACAAGCTACACAGATACATTGACAAACCGTTTTTGAGTTTTTGGGTTGATTTTTTCACAGCATGGAAAAGGCATCCAGGCCTTTGTAAACTGAAACTTTCAAACTGTTAATGGGAATTATTTGATCATGCAAACAACATTAGTAAATCTGCTGAGGCGGCTGAAATGTATCAGTTTGACTCTAGTAATTGCTGAGAGATAAACAATTAGTATTCATTCCACCCTATGCCAGCCCTGATCTTTCCCCATGTAGTGAATGAAAGACAATTTGATACATTATTTACTCAAACGAGTTACACACATTTCAAAACATCCATAATGGTTTGTAATGCAACGTTTCCCTCCTGAAATGCTTAGATGGATTGGCATGTCCAGAGTAAGCGGAAAAGATTCACAGTTGGAGAATTTAATGATGTGCCTGTGGAAGACGGGCCTTAAAAAAAAGAGCCTAAAATGATAAAATATGTGTGGCAAGTTCTATAAGCCTATGCCTTGAAAAACAGACAATTGAATACTTGTCTTCAAAAGGGTACTCCAGCTGTTCAGTATAAAAGACAATTTGTCCCAACGTGATAAAATCTTTAGTTTATATATCTTCACAACTGTCCACTGATCTGATAAAAACGTGACTCCTGTTAACTTGGCAATTCAAGCTATAAAGGAAGCATTTAATTTCACTGCTCTCTGAAAAAGATGTTGTGGTCTAGATATTAAGTGGCCTAAACCTTTTGGCAAGAGGGTTTGATTTCAAGCCATTTTTAGAGGCCATGGTTCCTTTCTTGATATCAAGCCCAAAGTCAGGGCCCAATACTAGCAAATGGGCAGAGTACCTTATTGTATCAGTTATGTTGGACTCCTAAGGCTTTCCTGGACCACAGGGGTGGGGAGGCTAAATTAGATATCACATGGCAGAACAATTAACATCCCCCCCCCAGTTTTTTTAAATGAAAAGCAGCTGTGGGATGTTAGGAGTGGGGAAGCAAGACAGCAAAATCCTTTTTCCTCCAGCTATTCCCCCACCCCCCCCATTTAAAATTGACTCTGAGCTCTTTTTTCCACCAACAGGAGTTGTCAGGGTGGAGAATCAGCTTCTTTTGTGTGGATCTTGGCAGATAGCAAACTGGGTTTCCCCACTCAAAGTATGCTGCTGACCAGGACTCAGATTTCCTAATCCATTCATGGTATGAGGTTGGCTACACATTTGATTACGTTTGGAGAAGAGTGGAGTACAAGCCTGGGTGACATATATTTGGTGACAGGACTGTAATTAACAGAGCCTTGACTCCAGCTCAATTGCAACAATGGTGTATTTGATGTATTTTGCCACCATCATGCCAGGAAGACTTGGAAAATGTCTTCAGGCCAGCATGGCTACTCAGAAGCACTGCTCGCCACTATCTGAGACAGCACTTTTCAGCTCAGCATTCAGAAACAAAAGGACTCAAATATTCTGTACCTTGCTTGTGGTGGCAACCTTCAGACTCGAATAAGCCAATAGGAAAGACATCCAGGCACAAGGTAAAGGTAAGATCCACAGTTGGGTCATGAAAGGCGTAGCACTGAAGGATTGCAAACTCACCTACATTAGTGTCAGCACTGGATGGGGCAAGGGTGGTTTTAGTGGCATAGTGAGATGTTTCAGTGTTGTTTGCTTTGCCCATGAAATCCTCTGCAAAGCAGGTTTCTTTCCCTTCATCCAACTTGCTAATATACTAAATGATCAAGGCACCATCTGGAGTAATAGTCATGTGGCAGCTACTGATCAGAAGTTCAGTCCCTTTGGTCCAGAGTACAGTGGCCTTTGGTGCAGCTCTTGGCTGGCAGTGAATAACAATTTCTTCACCTTGAGCTGCTGGAATCAGTTGCCTGACAAGGTTTAGCCGCAAATGTAGAGCAAATGTTTTCGTAACTAATAAAGCACCTGCTGCTGTTGGTGTATATATTATATATGTAAAAAGGTGGGGCTGAGTTCATTTGATCTGCCCAACCTAATAAGAATAGGAGAAAGGAGGGAGCTGACATGAAAACACAAGGATGAAGTCTCCAAACTGTAAATTGATGTGTTCTTCCTTTTTTCTTTTTCTTTTTCTTTTTGTCATTGATAAGACTGCATGCCCCCAATGTAGCAATGTTCCATCAGGGTCATAAGGAAGGGAGTAAATATAGGGATGGATGGCTCACTCAGTCAGTAGAGCTGCCCACTGCATCTTCATTTGGTGTGAAAAGATCCTGGACAGCTGAATCAAGAAGAGCTGGTGATAGTGTTTCCCCATTAACCATCCTGCTGTAGTCTTCCAAACCAGGCCAAAGAGTAACCCTACATAGATTGCATTGCAGTAATCAGATCTTGAGATTACCAGGGCATGAATCACTGTGGCCAAACTATCCTTGTCCGAGAACAGCTGTAGTTGGCACACCAGCACACCTGAGCCTACTGCAACAAGCATGGATCCATGAGCACCCCCAAACTTGCTCTTTCAGAGGGAGTGCAACCCCATCCACAGACAACTGGCCAATCACCCAGAGATGGAAGCCATCAACCCACAGTGCCTCTAGTCTTCCCATGGTTCAATATCAGCTTATTGACACTCATGCAATCCACCACAGCACCCAAACAACAGTCCAAATCATGCACAGCCTCTTTTGACTCATATGTTATGGAGAAGTAGACCTGTGTGTCATGTAGAAGTTAAATAGCATTATTATAGACATTGAATAACATTGGGGTCAATGTTATACCCCACAATGCAAAGATGAAGCTGACACACAGTCTCTCAATGCTATTCTCGGAATACGGCCCTATTGGGGTCCTCAATAGCCATCCTATAGACCCAGTCCATGGGAATATCATGGTCAGTGGTATCCAAAGCTACTGAGCGACAAAGAAGCAGAAGTGAAGTCACAGTTCCGCTGCCCTGCTCTGCATGTAGGCCATCCATCAGGGCAGCCAAGATGTCCTGGGATTAATTTCCCCACTAGCTGTTCTGAGAGTCTTAAATTTTGCTGGTCTTTATTGTTAAAATGTAAGGCTTTTCTGTTTGCCCAGACTTTTGCCTGAGGGGAAGAACAATTCTATCTGTAGATGGTTATGAGGTTGAGTCTCTCAAGATTTGAGTGACTGACATTAACTAATTTTTGTGTAAGTTTAAATAATTTATATAGGTTTGCCTCAAGAAATGGTTGAGTATTCATTCCTTAAAAATAGAATGCACATGAAATACTAATGCAGCTTTTCTCATCTGTAAAACGAGTATCTCGTAATTTGCATGCCACTAGACTTCACTACCTGCACTACTTATTGGAATAGTATGCTATTGGAAAATGTCCTCGTTTACTGAATTTTCCAGAGAAAGGATTTCAAATTCCTAACATAACAGCTGCCTACAATTCTTGAGGAATCAACATACTTTCACTTCAAATCTTCTCTGGTGGTTTAAATTAAACTACACTACAAAGGCTGACTTCACATGAATATATTTGGATAGGTTTACTTTCATTCAGGGGACTTTTTCGTTCAATAAACTTTTTCAGACCATCTGTGGCAGATACATACAGATCTTCAGTTCTTTAGAATTGTCTGTACATACCCATTCACATATATACGTGTGTGTGTGTGTGTGTGTGTGTGTGTGTGTGTGTGTTAGGCATAACATATACTCAGTGGTTAATGTGCATACCAACTGGCATATTCCCAGACTTCTTGGAGAATGTGCATGCAGTATGTCTGTGAAGAGGGAATTTTGCACATTTGCTGGTCAAAATGCCCAATCTCCAACTAGACTTGGGGAATGTGCTTATTTGACTCTATTTTGTACAGTCAAGTATGCATGGTTTATAAGGCACATGTCCTTGTTTTCCATCTTTAGGTCAGAAATATGCACTCTGCCCCACCCCAGGCTGTTTCTGGCCCACCATCTAATCTTATGTGGCCCTGCAACATATCCCCTAGGGATCTGCACACACACCATGGCTGCAGTCCAGTGGGGGGGGGTTAAGTTTACCTGCCTTGGGTCAACCTGGGGACCATTCCCCACCCTTCCCCAGATCCGGTCCCAAAAACATTCAAGGGTGGGGTTGATGTTCAGTTATGGTTTTGAATTCCTTATTAATCATATAGTCTGACAGAGATGTCAGAGTGCCTCCTCCCCCCCCCCGCCCCAAGATTGAACCCTCTGTTCAACAACTGTTATGGGGAGAGCTCAATCCCGCAGGGTGTGGGAGATATTGGTAAGCAGCTTCCCTTTAGGTTCAGGCAGAATTGACGTTAGTGGAATTCTATATCTTTGCCTAATCTATTTTGTTTATGTATGCTGAACGTATGGGATAGAGGGGGCTGAATATATGACTCAATAAGTAAAAAGTATCAGCAGCATATCTATATCTCTAATTTTGACACATCATTCTTTTTAGAAGCTGAAATAATTTTACCAAGGTATTACAGGTTTTGATTTGTATCTCTTATACGAACATGACAGCGTGACAATTATTTTTGATCCTTTCATTTCCTGTATATTTTCAGCTACAAGCAACATAATATGCCTATCACTGAATCTCTCTGTGGATATTTCTGCAAATAATGTTAAGTTTGTATTGGTCCCAATCTTGCTTGAACAATGACAGTTGTTATACTTCAAGAAGTCATTTTTTCCCATTAAACCTAACATAATATGAGCCCTTTAGATATGAGAGACTACTGTCTGTGTCTTTTGTTTTTTTAAAAACCTTTGCAGTCATTCTCTACAGGGAGTGATGTTTAACAAGTATTCTATTTATTTGCTACTTGAACTGTATAAATAGATATGCTGACAAGACTCACTGATGGCAAAGAATGACACGTGCGGGAACAAAGCTTCATAAAAAGAATTGTTGGAACAAAATTTTAAGGCCCCTTATGTTCATTCCTCCCTGTTGTATTGCTTGAAGGTAAAATTTAAAAAGATATCATTAGAGGTATCAGTTATTGTGACTTACTAGGTACCATATTTATAAAATAAGAGAAAAGATTACTCTCCTTAGCGAATATTCCCAGGGTGTCCTGCAGAATTGTTTTTAATCTGAATTGTGAAATGCAATTTTAAAATCATAACACCAATTTATTTTTGCTCTGTTCATCTTGAACTGTATTTCTTATTAATATTCTGTTCTTTCCTGTACGTTTATCCCTTGACTTTTATGCCTCCATGGGGTTTCTTTTAACAAATAATGATCTAAGCTACAGAATAGTACTGCTCGTATCAGTGAATTTCTCCCCCCCCCACCCGATGTCAAAACACAAATTTTGTCAGATTGTTAATGCTCACCTCATATGCAAGGCTCTTTCTCTCTCTTTTTAAAATAATTTTATTAGGTTTTCCAAACAAATAAACATATAAACACATCTTAACACATAACACATACTAAAACAAATACAACAACAGACACCTATATCTTCATTTTCCTTTCTTCTTTCCTTATCATCTTAGTTGACTTCCTCCTGTCTCTCTTACTGCGTTTCATTGTATTTCATCTTTAGCAATTTCTTATCATCTTCTAATATTGTTTTCTTATTCTAACTAATACTATTTCTTATTTTAACTTAGCTTAACACTTTATATTTCCTTACTCATATTACTATCTTAACTCATCTTAATCATGCATCAAATGTTCTACTTAGCTTATCTTATTTCTACTCTGTAAACTACCACTTTTTCCAGCATTTTCCTAACTTTAACTCTTACAATAATTTCTAATATATTCCTTAAATTTCTTCCATTCTTTTTCCACCGCCTCTTCCCTCTGGTCGCGGAGTCTCCCCGTCAGCTCGGCAAGTTCCATATAGTCCATATGGAAGGCTCTTTCTTGCCCTTTGTTTCCCTAAACTCCCCATCTCTAAATCCACTCAAAACCACCTCCCACCCATCCATTTAGTTATCTCTTCCTCTGGTATCTGGCAGCAGTGGAGGCAAACTTATAGGTTGGGGGGGATACAAGAGCCAATGATTTTTAAAAGTGAGGGGTTAGCAGTAAAATAAAAATACTGCCCTTTTAAATTTATACTCTGAAGCCAATAAAGACCTTCAAAATAAGGAACATCATCTCTCACTTTTTGATGGCAGCGAGGATGCCTATAGCAAGGTTTGGGAAAATGTTTGAGATAGTTAATTTGCACTACTGGTACTCAAGGGTCTGGCAGATAGCCTTGCTAGAAAAAAAAATTCCCATAAACAGAAGGTTTCTAGGGGGACTATTTTGCAGAATGGTCTGATTTCATATCATGATTAAGGAGGCATATGGACAGAAGGTTCCTCCACCCTATTCTAAAGTATAGGCATATGTGTGGTGGTGGTGAGCTCCCATTGCTCTGTCCCAGCTCCTGCCAACCCAGCAGTTCGAAAGCACACCAGTGCAAGTAGATAAATAGGTACCGCTGCAGCATGAAGGTAAACAGCGTTTCCGTGCACTCTGGTTTCTGTCACGGTGTTCCGTTGAGCCAGAAGCGGCATAGTCATGCTGGCCACATGACCCAGAAATTAGATGAGCGCTACAACCCCATATTTGCCTTTGACTGGACTTAACTATCCAGGGGTCCTTTACTGTGTGTGTGTGTGTGTGTGTGTGTGTGTGTACACACACACACACACACACACATATGTAAAAAATAAAAGTAGATCATCCTGGGACTGGAAGGGAGAAATTGAGTCCCCACTGCAGGCCAAATTATGTCAGCGGTGTTTTAGTTTCAGAAGTAACTCAACCATTGACTGTTTTCATTTATTTGTTTGCTTTAAGAAATAGTTTGTAGAAATAAGCTTGGGGGAAATTAATTGATGTGACAAGAGAAGATCTCAAAAATAAAAGCATCCACGGGAGAATAGAAAATACTTCAACTTAATGTGCGACCTAGAAATGCAGCTGGCATTGCTGGTGCAAGCACAGCAGTTTATGTATCACTGCTAGCCTCACTGTATCTGGTGGCATCTTTTGTGAATAAAGTATGTTGTCAGTAATGGAAATATTTACAACTGCTACCAAGGGTGAGAACCCACCCCCCACCCCGAAAACAGAACAATTGGCTGCAAAAATCTGGTAACATCAGATGGTACTTTAGGATGGAAAAAATAAAAATAATACAGTTCCTTCCCTTGTCATATCTTTCCCTGCTCCCTGTTTACAGTTCGAGAGTGGATTTTAAAGTGTGCAAGTGTTCCTTTTTAAAAAATAAAAAGAAGAAGAAGATGGAAGTACAGCAAATTTAGTAATGTTATTTCATGACTGAATTTGGCAATATTTGATTAGTGCCATCTAGTGTACATGCATACAAAATCAAAGACAAGACAAAGAGACAGAGAGAACAATACATTCTCTATCTTAATTCCATGCATCTGAATGACAAGGACGTGGTATTTTCAAACATACTAACTATATACCCTTTCTGACACTTGAACACTCAGCAAATGTTCCTTTCTTGGCTAAACATTTTTATTTTATCTGGATTTTTCATAATATTGTTATAGAATAGCTTGGGAAACTTACACTTTCTTTGAAATTTCAGAGATAACTCTATTGTGCTCCTCAGAGAGCAGTGTGAGATAAATAGCTTTGTCATACACATCTGCTAGTGTACCTTAATAATCTCAGACATGCCATCATTCAAACTTTGTGAGGAAGAAAAAGGATGTTTCCAGAAGCACCTTGGTGATCCTTTGGGTAAAGCTAAAGAGCCTTGCATATAGAGCTGATAAGACACTTTCTTCCTGAAACTACAAAGGAGAATTCTAGGCTAGGGTATTTAGGTAATATAAACGGAGGAAATGAAGCTAATTTTTGATAAAGTTGCTTTTGACATTGGGTGGCTTAGCAGCAGATAGATGTAGGAAACAGTTTCTCTACACCTGATAAATAAGTAGTTGCTCTGTTTGCTTTCTCTCTATAACAGAATAAGCACTATGCTGGCCTTGAGGGTGGTTGTTTTTTGCCCCCCCCCCCTTGTTTAATCCTAGTCAGCTGCAAGCAAGTCACATAAATGACAGTGATGATTAGCCACCTGACACATAATTACAACAAGGGCATTTGTACTGTAACACGGGTTGTGTGTATTTTAAGGTAAATTAAAGAAGATAGGTAGGAAACATTTGACTATCCAGATGGTAAGGTAAAGGTAAAGGGACCCCTGACCATTAGGTCCAGTCGTGTCCGACCCTGGGGTTGCGGCGCTCATTTCACTTTATTGGCCGAGAGCCGGCATACAGCTTCCAGGTCATGTGGCCAGCATGACAAAGCCGCTTCTGGCGAACCAGAGCAGCACATGGAAACACCGTTTACCTTCCCGCTGCAGCGGTACCTATTTATCTACTTGCACTTTGACATGCTTTCGAACTGCTAGGTGGGCAGAAGCTGGGACCGAGCAACAGGAGCTCACCCCGTCGCAGGGATTCAAACTGCCGACCTTCTGTTCAGCAAGCCCTAGGCTCAGTGGTTTAACCCACAGCGCCACCTGGGTCCCAGATGGTGCTGAACTACAATTCCCATCAGTGCTAGTAAGCATGGTCAATGGCCAGGGATGATGGGAGTTGTAGTTCAGCAACACTTGGAGGGCCAAAAGTTATCCAAGCCACATATAGTCAATCATTTGGATTCATAATATTATCTGCACAGACCATAAATGTTTCGTGCATCCGTGTCTAATCTTTCCCCTTTATAAAATTTATTTATTGGTGTGTGTTTTGCGTTTTGTAAATCTACCAAAGAATAAAATAAAATAAAATTGGGGATAAGGAGTGTTCTCAGGATGGCAGAAGGTGTGTCTGTTGTGTCGTGTGGTGTGGTCGTGGTGGAAGTGTTCTGCAGAGGAACAGACAAAGAAATGGGGATGTCGAGGAGCGTCAATTGTAGGGGAGAGAGAAATGTCTCTATTTTCATCTGAGGAATGTTGGAGGGTGTGCAGAATGAGGACATGCTGAGGCCAGCAGAGGTTGAAAGGGCTGATTGGAGCAACACTGTTCCAAGCCACCCTTCCCAACAAAGAGGGTTTAGATTACATCCTAGATCTGGATACAGTCCTATGACTAGGAAGCTGTCATTGTGGGTTTATCAACATACGGCATATACTAGAAATTGAAATCAGTTGCATTGGACTGCAGTGCTGGTTTAAACATAAAAATAAGGTCTAACAGAAGCATAAAAGGTAAAGGTACCCCTGACCATTAAGTCCAGTCGTGGACGACTCTGGGGTTGCGCGCTCATCTCGCTCTATAGGCCGAGGAAGCCAGCGTTTGTCCGCAGACAGCTTCCGGATCATGTGGCCAGCATGACTAGACCACTTCTGGCGAACCAGAGCAGCGCACGGAAACACCGTTTACCTTCCAGTCGGAGCTGTACCTATCTACTTGCACTTGATGTGCTTTTGAACTGCTAGGTGGGCCAGGAGTAGGGACCCAACAAGGGGAACTCACCCCGTCACGGGGATTCGAACCACCAACCTTCTGATTGGCAAGCCCTAGGCTCTGTGGTTTAGACCATATATATATATAATGAAATATGAAACAGTTTGTTTCATGGTCTACCTATCTGTAGATTGATGAATTCAGTGTGCTAGAAGGCAATTATTGGTATTCAGGCAAGTGAGACTGGTCAGTCTGAATATATGTTTCTACTAGAAGCACCGCCAATGATTTACTTACTTAGGAAGTGGGTAATCAATGAGACAGCAGGATCAAACTATCAGGCATTTAGAATTGAATAGGGGCACTTTTTTGTGCAATCCATCTACTCGGCTACCTTCTGACGCATTTGTTTTTTTGTCTCCAATGTCCGGCCTATTTATTTGAGTCACAGTTTGTTCTCTTTATTTTCCATATTTAGCTGCCAGATGCAGTTCTTGCTAAGGCTTACTAAAGAATGGACATTGCAATAAAAAAAATCATGTGCCTTCTTTAACACCTCTTGTTTTAATGTTCCAACAATTTTGTTGTCAAGCTGTAAAAATATTTACTGAGCGTGGTCTGATGACCAATTTCAGAAGATGACATGAGTGTGCGCAGAGGGGTGCACTTCAGAATTTTAGGGATGCTTGAGGAATTCAGTCTTAGAAGATTCTGATATGCACTGACGTGATCTGTTCCTACCAGACTAAATTGCAAATGAGAACTTTTGCATTGTTTGGATGTTCACATGCCGTTCTCAGCTCAAAAGAAAATCATATTTAGGAATGCACATTTTTTATGAAATATATTAACAAACTAGTTGAAGTTAGCCCGTTAAATAACGGGCGCTAGAGGAGGAGGAGGCAGGAGGAGGCAGAGCCCCAGGAGGAGGAGGCCCGGGTTCAAATCCCGCCTCAGCCACGGCGTCCTCCTCGGACCGCTTCCCCCGTCCGAGGCTGCAGCCGCATCAGACCGGGCAGGTGAGGTGAGGCGAGGCGAGGCGGGCGGGTCTGTGGCTGCAGAGGCCGCGAGAGCCGAGGTGAAACCCGAGCCGCTCGCCTCAGCCGCCTCCAGGGCGGCGTCCGGGTCCCCCCCTCGCCCAGTTGAGGAGGGAGGCTCTGCTAGGGCCGAAGCGCCCCTGGCGAAGCCAGCAGGTGCGTGGAGGTGCCTGGGCAGGGCGAGCCCGGCGGCGGTCGGTTGCCCCCTCAGCGAGCCGGGAGGGCGACTGTGCGAGGCGGCGGCACTGACCCAACTGACGACGCAGCTGCGCACGGCCGCCCTCTCGGACAGGCCCCCTCTCCGCCCGCTCCAATCCCTGCGTCAGTGGGGCGCATGCGCAGTAGCGCATTTCCACTGACACACGGAACGTACGCACGGACACAGGCACTTTATTATAGATTATAACATGTAAATGCATGTTTCCTAGCCAGGGTGTTCCCCCGCTAAGTCACAGTTTAATGCAGAAATGGGACAGAATGGACTTATGGGTAAAGAAATGTAAAAATGACAGAAACTGAAAAGATACTAGTTCAACCACCCCTATTAAATTTTAATTCCTTGCTCTGAAAATAGAGGAGCTAAAGGAACTTTTTACAGACTCACTACCCATTTCCAATAAATGAAATATACAATGCATTATCCATAATTACATTCTTTAATTCACGCCAGTTAAGTATTGTAACGTCCTGATAAAATCCACTATTTTAAGCAGTTGCAGGGTAGAAAGAAAACCATTCACTTCTGGCAATTTTTAAGCAACATCAGTGGATCATATATTGGACACTGTTACTTATCATTATAGCTGGTAACTCAGCCTAAAATGACTCATCTTTAATTGGGATCATCATTTAATTAGATCTTTATTTTCAGTGTGTAGTGACAATTAAGAAAATGCCATTGTGCATATGAAATGGAATTAAAGTTGAATTGGTGAGATGCCCAAACCGAATAAAATCATGCAATACTAGATTAATGAGTCATTTAAAATGTCTGGGGAAAATTGGTTTAGCAACTGAGCTAAATGTTAAATCATGTAACATCATAAAATAATAGAAGAATGTCATTTATTTATTGTACCATGAGACTTTTTTGGGGTACAATCTTAACCATTACTTGCTTAAAATAATGGGAACCAAACGGCTTACAAATTACAAAATATGAAGTATCCAAGGCCAGAATAAACAAAACCATATATTGTTCAATGAAGCAATTAGAAGATCTTCAAAGGATCAGTATTTCCTCAATCCAAAGATCGTAAAAGGTCTGCTGAGATAAAGAGATCTGAACCACGTATTGTGGTATAAGAAGGTCTGGTCTGCTACCCAGTCTGCCTCAGTACTGGCCAATGGGGCGCACTTGTGGCCTGTTCAGCTGGGTGAGGCAGACCATGTGACACACTGCATCACTGTGCATGCTTGGTGCATGGTATGGCGGTGGGCCACCCTATTTTAGGGTTGGGTGGCTACTTCCCACTCTCTTTCTCTCCTTGCAACAGAACCCTCTCTCGCTGTCTCTCATTGTGACTTGTTGGTCGCTTTGGGACCTAAGTAGGAATTTTTGGCCAACCCACCTTGTTTGCAGGTTGATTTTGTTTCACCTATTCCATACTGAATATCTGAGTATGGACAATAGATGGTCTGCTGTGCTTTTGACTTGAGTAATCTGGTCTTTAATTCAGTTGCTTTTGGTGGTAAGGTCCAGGAAGGAAAACAGTTGTGTTTTAGCCCATTGACCCTCCCACTGTGCCTCCCTGTCCCCACCCCCCACCCCCGAACACTAGGAGCCTTGGAAACCAACAATAACACAACATGGAAGGTAATACTATGGAGCAAAAGAGGATGGCCTCTCATAGCTTCAGGAAGCTTGGGTCCATGACCCCCTTCCTCTCGATGCAGCCTCCTCCAGCCAGCGCCGCATGGAGTTCTGCCTAATTTCCTCCTCCTCGTTCCCAGGACACCCTGCCCAAAACCTCTGTGTAAAACACACATAGGCAAACTCAGCCCTCCAGATGTTTTGGAACTACAACTCCCATGATCCCTAGCTAACAGGACCGGTGATCAGGGATGATGGGAATTGGAGGGCCGAGTTTGCCTATGCCTGGTGTAAAATGACAACTGTGTGATGTCACACCCATGTTGCCCTGGCAATCTCCACCTCGGTTATCAGTATGTTATTTTGTCTTGTAGATGGCTTTTGTGATAGGCTAATGGCAAGGCCATCATCACCCTCTGCCCCTCTTTCCAGCAGAAACACAAGCTCAGGCTGTCAGCTCACCCTAATTATCAGAGCTCTGATTAAGCCCCAGCATCCAATAATCTAGAGGGGGAAATCTCGCAGCTAGGGATCTGGGGGTTCCCCGTTCCCCCCCACTTAGCCATAACAATATAATTATACTTATCTAACCTCATTCTAACCTCGTGCTCTGGTCCATGGGGTCACGAAGAGTCGGACATGACTAAACAACTAAAAAACAACAACAACAAACCTCATCCTTCAAGCAATTTCTGATTAGTACAGATACACAAAAAGCCACATCTGGGCATCGGCCTTCCACTTGAAATGTTATTTCCCACCAAGAGGCATTATTTCAAATGCATGGTCTTCTCTTTTTTTGGCGTGGGTGTATATAGAATGTGACCTCCAAGCTGAAAACAGGGCTGTCTGTCATGTTGGCATATTGTTTGCAACAACAGTTCATAAATAATATTTTAGTCATTGAGTGTCTGTAAAAACTAGGACTGATATAAGCTTAACTGAAGCAGCTATAAAACTTCTTAACTCCCTGTCACATGAAAGTCTGATTGTTCTTTAGTACAGGGCTGGTAAAACTTTACAGCTTTCCAAAGTTTTAGCAGCAATGAATTCATACTTCTCACTAGCATTTTGTTTTGACACCTTTTCCATCACATTCGGCATCTGATGAATAATATGAAAATGGACTTGGAAAAGGAGGGGGGAGAAGCTGTCTGCTGCATTCACAGCTGGTGCTATGGTGCTGTTGTGCCTGTCATCACCTGCCTACACTTAGTTAATAAGCATCTGTTCCTTTCCCTCCCTTTCCCCCCCTTGTCTTGTACTTACAAAAGGTACGCGGTAAAATTGCTATGTTCCATTGTTCCATATTTCTGGCAAGAGGCTTCATTCTCCATCCCAAATATCAATTCCAAGATAAGTTGAAGACCAACCCCCCCCCACCTTCATTCAGAAACAAAGAAACCTCAAACTGTCTAGCGTTATATAATAACTGGATCTTACAACAGTTTTCTTCTTTGAGATAGGTTAATGTCAGGTCAGTTTTAAAAAGCTGGATTTTCTTTTCACTTGGGAAATGCTTCTATCATAAATATTGTGATGTGTTCTCAAAATATTTATTTAGGTAAAAGGTAAAGGTAAAGGACCCCTGGACAGTTAAGTCCAGTCAAAGGCGACTATGGGGTTGCGGCACTCATCCTGCTTTCAGGCCGAGGGAGGCAGCATTTATCCACAGACAACTTTCCGGGTCATGTGGTCAGCGTGACTAAACCGCTTCTGGTGCAATGGGACACCGTGATGAAAACCAGAGTGCACGGAAATGCCATTTACCTTCCTGCCACAGTGGTACCTATTTATCTACTTGCACTGGTGTGCTTTTGAACTGCTAGGTTGGCAGGAGCTGGGACAGAACAAAGGGAGCTCACCCCGTCGCAGGGATTCGAACCGCTGATCTTCTGATCAGCAAGCCCTAGGCTCTGTGGTTTAGACCACAGCACCAACTGCATCCCTTTCCTCTGCCATACAAGATTCTAATTCTTTTACTATCTGTTTCACTTGTCTTTTAAATATCTATTTATTTGTCAAGGCTTTCCCGGCCTCTGAATTTGGTTGTTGAAGCTGGACCTGGTATTTGACAATTTCAATTTGCATTTTGCTTGGTGTTACAAAAAAACCAAATATTTACAATAAACGTTATGAGTTTTATTGCAGTCCTGTGAGTGTCTTTATTTATGGACAGTTTTCTCTAGTAAAAGGTAAAGGTAAAGGAACCCCTGACCATTAGGTCCAGTCGTGGCCGACTCTGGGGTTGCAGTGCTCATCTCGCATTATTGGCCGAGGGAGCCGGCGTACAGCTTCCAGGTCATGTGGCCAGCATGACTAAGCCGCTTCTGGCGAACCAGAGCAGCACACGGAAACACCGTTTACCTTCCCGCTGCAGTAGTACCTATTTACGGTATCTACTTGCACTTTGACGTGCTTTCGAACTGCTAGGTTGGCAGGAGCAGGACCGAGCAACGGGAGCTCACCCCATCGCGGGGATTCAAACCGCCGACCTTCTGATCGGCAAGCCCTAGGCTCTGTGGTTTAACCCACAGCACCACCCGCGTCCCAATTTTCTCTAAGTATACCATAAATTTGGACCATTCTTTTTGGAATTCCTCATTGTCCTGCTGTCGGATTCTTCCAGTTGCCTTGTTATTTCCGCATACTCCAATACTTTCTGTTGCCATTCTTCAATTCTTGGAATATCCTGTTGTTTCCATCTCTGTGCGAGGAGCAGTCTTCCTGCTGTTGTGGCACTTGATATCCTATGTGATGGCAGGTTTGTGGCAGGTAGAGCTATGGATTCCAATGCAAAAATGGGAGCCTTAAAGTGTGATCTCAGTTGTGCATTGGCACAGGAAAGTCGGCTACAGCCCTGCATGGTGTTTGAAGTCTTAAAATGATGCCAGTGATACTGCAGGTGGTTGGCCCTTGAGGCAAAGATCAAATAAGGATTTGGGCCACCAAGCCAAAAAGGTCCCCCAGCCTTGCTCTGATTCTCAAAGTCTTCTGTTGGCATATAATTTGAGTTCATCATATATATTTTTGCTGGTTTTTTATTTTTATGGAAGGAATATTTTTATTTGATTGAAAGCAGGGGATTCTGCATCAGCACTTGTTAGGCACAGGGAAGGTAAGATGAAAGACAGCTACAGACAGCCACAGTTTCAATGAACCACTCTAAAACAACTTCATTCAGAAACAGAAGTGAAATGGATGAACAAATAAAAAAGGCAGAAAACATTTCTAGTATGATAATGTAAAGCATAAAGAGTATGTTATTTTTAATAGTCCTTTACAATGCCTGTTTTGTTGCTAGCTGCGAAATCTGTCAACATTGCCTATAAACTAAACTGCAAACTGCTTGTTATTGTTCTAACTATTTGCTGAAATGAAATTTGTTGCCAATGGTATTTGTAAGAACCATTTCCCTTTATTTCTTGGGAAATAGTCTTACAAGTACACAGATTATTGCTTTCAAGAAGACACAACCTACCACATTGTTTGCAATCTCAATTTAAGGTGGTTTTCCCATGAACCTTTCCATAAATTGTGTGTGTGTGTTTTAAAAAATGCATATACCGGTAGGTGGCAAATAATTCAGATGTGTCAAATAAGTTTAGAAGTTTTGATAAATCTGCAAGTGTGAAATCACAGATGCGAGACCACAAGAAAAGCCTTCATTCCACCTCATATCGCCTTGAACACATTACTTTTCAACAGAAACCATTCACACATTCAGTTGCAAGACACTGAACATCAGGCTATCAAAGTATATGACATGAATGGTGTACATGTATGATCCTAAATCAAAATTAGAGTCTTGGTTATCTTTCATATTAAAGCAGTTCAAATTTGTGTGGCTTGTATTGTGGGGCATTGTATCTTTCTGTACCTGGGCTTAGGTCCATATGATGTTGGAAGGAGGCCCAAAGTCAGAAAGTAGTTGAAAGAAGGGGAATGAACTCACAGTAAAACTTGAAGAAGCAGGTGCGTAGCTTGGGATTACCCTTAGGCCCATAACTCTCAATGAAGGCACAAGGGCCCTTATGGCTATGAGTTGTTTTTTTTCTAGCTTCGGCTGCTATGCCAGGTACAGTTGTTCCTGGACAGGGAAAGTTCGGCCAAAGTAATGAAGGTCTTGGTGACCTCTATATTGAACTATCACAAATGTGCCCTGTGTAGGACTACCCTTGAGGTTGGTACAGAAACTGCAGCTGGTGCACGAGGGTTTGGGGCTGGAAAAGCTCCATCTCAGTATTTTATACCTGTACTGAAAGGTATGCACTGATTGCTAACGTATTACTGAGCTAGGTTCAAGGTGTGACTTTTATTGTACAAAGCCCTGAACAGCTTGGGACCAGGTTACCTTGGGTTGCCATATTTCAAAAAAAATGAAGATCCGGAAACAAAAGTTGTTGAGCTTTGGCGAATCTAGGCTCGCCAAAATCTAGACTTCAAGCATCGGTTGCCATATGTCCGCATTTTCCTGGACTTTTTTTGGGATTTCCACCCAGACACTGCTTGCAACTGCATGCCATACGTCCAGGAAATTCCAGATGTATGGCAACCCTAAGGTCACCTTGCACATTGATAGACTGGAGGAGCCATCTTGACTATCCCGGGGTTATCTCATAGTCAGTTACCGGTAATTTCTCGCTAAGGATTTCAGTGCAGTGGTACTAGTAATTTACAACATTCTTCGTATGGAAATCAGGCAGGCACCTCCGATGCTTATATTTTGTCATCTGCTGAAAACTTGTTTGTCTTGTCAAGTGTTTGTTGATTCAGTGTTGGTCATTTGTTCTGCCGTTTATTATTTTACACATTTATGATGTTCTAATCATTTTATTGTACGCCACCCTGATATATTATTTTTAATGTGTTGGTGGTTTACAAATATTCTTATGAACACTATATGTGTGTTCACCTCTCTTTTAACCTGCCCTTTTAAGGCAAAATGTAAAAATTCAGGACCTTCCAAAAAAACATCCATTCTGCAAATTTTACTCAATATATAATTACAAATGGGCTCAAATAACATTCCAGTAAAATAAAACAACTTCTGCACACAACAGTAAGCTACAATATATATTGAAAGATGGAAGAAGAATAAGCTTTACAGCCTATTGCCAATTAATTGTTAATTAAGTGAATTGCAGTTGTTACTAAGAAGGGACAGGATCAAAACCTTTGAAGAAATGTATGAGTTACATAACAAAGGTGATTAGAGAAATTCAGTGTGAACAAAGTCTTGTGTAGAAACATAAATCATACAAATAATTATCTCCATGTGGTGACAGGTCTTAGTGGACTTCTTTAAGATCAAGTCCCTGGAGATCCTATACAGCATTTATTAGCTTCAGTCTCTTTTATATAAACGACAGTTTCTTATAGAATAGAATACCCAATCTAAGCATTCAGAATTTTTGTGCAACATTTATGGGTTGTATTGTTGAGTGCTTCGTTCATTTATCTAAAAAAAATTACAGCACTGTTATAAAACGGACTCTTGTCTAATTACAAATGAAGTACTTGTCTACCAAATGTCCTATTATTTCTTGAAACAATAATCCTATTAAATGAGACAGTCAACAGTTACAATCAATTAAGTGTTGAAGTTAGTAATTATGCATCGCTGCTTTGCAAATACTAACCCGTTAGACGAGTGGAATAAGCAGACCGTTAAAAATACTTTGGGTCCTGCTTTTCATTTGGGGTGGCAGGGAGGCTTCCAGAATGTGAAAGCAGGCCACAGATTTTATTGATTACAGTGTGGTAGGCACAACATTGAGTCAGCAGCTGTTATTCCTAAGACCTCTGCTCTGAAACCCAATAGATCTTTCCAGCATGCCTGGTGGGGCTGCCCTGGAAACTGGCAGCATAAAAGTACCTGGAATCTCTCTAGTGGTGCCAGGACAAGCCCATCAGAGATTGAGCTGATGCATCTCCTCAGCACTCTTAGAAGGGTCCCCCTTAGGATTAAATCCTACCCAATGTTATTTCTGCCCAGCTGAAGATGACAGACCTGTGTTGAAGACACCTAACAATCATCTGCTATCCACTAAGGGAAAGGCAAAAGCCTTTCAACTGAAGGCCAGTTGTGGTTACGGGTTAACCCTGTAAACAGTGACTACTCAAAGCCTCAGAGTCTAAAACTGTGGGCTGGGGGGGGGGGATCTGGCCATGAGGAGAGGCCAGGTTTGGGCCAAACAGCCATTTTAAAGGGCCTACTGGCTCATCCTCCCTGAGATCTTGCAAGGCCACATGAGGAGGAGGAGAAGAAGCCCCACAAGATCCCAGAAAAAGATAAGCTCCTCATTTGGCCATAGCAGCAGATGCAACCATCTCGCAATATGGCTACCCCTGCAATTTTCTTTCTGGACTGATGTTGATATATGCTATAGCTGGCTTATGTATCAGCCAAGTTAGGACATGCTTGGTTAGCTGCTGCAGCTGGTGAAATTAGCAGCTCGTGTGGATCTATCTGCAGTTGATGTGCTAGAGATGCTCTACAGAAATTTCTTCCCAGGGCTAACAACATTAAACCCAATTTCCAGGTATACTTGAAGGCTCAGCTAGTTATGTCGGTGATCCATGGTGTCGGTGATCTTCTTCTTTTCCCTCTCTGCCATATGGGATTGTTCACCACCCTAATATCCTCTCCGAATTGTGTTAAGCATTCTATCCCTGTTCCCCCACTCCCCTGGGACTAATACCACTTCAGGAACGCAGTGGAGATTGGACAAACAGAGCAGGATGTAACTGTTAAATGCCTCCCACAGTACTGCTTTGTTTCTCAAGCTGAGAGCCTCTGATGGCTGCTAGAAGTAAAATGAAAGAACAGCAAACATGGACATTCATAATCACAGATCCCCATGCAGTACATCTAGTGTGGACCTGTGTGAAATGCCTTTAAGTGTTATTTCTGGGCCATTATAATCTTACTCTAGAGATGAGTTCTGTCTGAATCAGAATCTGGGTGTGAAGCGTGGTTTCTGTGGAGTGGAAGCATGTCTGGAGAAGGCTCAAGACCCACTGGTTTCTGTCAGATTACAGGCCATTTCTGGAAATACATGAGAGGTAGAAACAGAACATCCTTGGACATCCTAGGCTGTGTTATACTCACCTCCTGTGGCTGCAGGATTCCTAGTCAAGTGTTCAGTCAGTGGAAAACACGGCCCACACTCTGCTGCTATTTGTTAGTTGCTATTTGCTGTTTACTGTGCAGTATAATTACTGAATACATAAAGAAATTAATACAATTACATATATTATCAGACGTTATGTGAACATATTATCTAAATCTAGTAAGTGATAAGGCTAATAAGATTTGAAAATTAGAATACATTTGCTAGGATTATAAATTAGTATTTTGTGCAAGATAAGTACTTCACTTCTAAATCTAATGCAACTGAAGTAGGAGGATTACATATACCAGTGACTCTCAAGGAAAGAAGAAAAAATAGAATTTTGTGATGTGGAATGGATATAATTAGGAATGTGAAAAACCCATCACCGCATCTCTGCAGGATTTGTATGTTTGCTTTCCTCACCACTCTCGGATATCCATGGCAAGGCTGATAACCTTGCTTTCTACAATATAGGCCTCTCTTCTCTGAAACACTCTTACTTCCAGAATAAAAATAGCCAAGTTTAGACACTTGACTTGCATTCTAAAATAAATGAATATAATTTGATGGAAGCAAAGTTACCCAACGCTTCCTCTCCTCATCAGTTATCTATGCCCCCCACTCTTTCTTAGAGAGTTTAGTGGTTGCCCTGTGTATTAGAGAAGGAGCAGTACCCCTGGTGGGGGACACGTCATGCTCCTTTTGGGTTAGTTTGTCCACCTTTGGTTCGCACCCTGCACTCAGCTCTCACCTGTGGTTCCTAGAAGCTGTCAGCATGTTCCAGTGGTTACACCCTGGAAATGGCTTCAACTGGCCAGCTAAACCAGGTGAGGGTAGCTGATGAGTCTTAAACTCTCAAAAAGACAGGCTCTGGAGGACTAAGCAGATGAGACCAATAATGGGTCCAACAATGAAGAAGGCTGTTACTGCACAAGCTGTAGAGGAAAGTAGCCCATCTAGGAGAAGGTGCCAGGGAAGGGGATATATTTGGAAGGTGCCTTGTGGGATATCTTAAGGAACTTTGACCTTTGATTCTTCAACATCAACTTCGTTGGACTGGTCATGTTGTGCAGATGCCTGATTATTGTCTTCCAAAACAACTACTCTATTCTGAACTTAAAAATGGAAAGTGTAATGCTGGTGGTCAACAAAAGAGGTCTAAAGACTCTCTCAAGACAGATCTAAAAAAATGTAGTATAAACACCAACAACTGGGAGACACTGGCCTGCAGGCGTTCCAATTGGAGAACAGCCTTTACCAAAGGTGCCATGGGCTTTGAAGACACTTGAACTCAGGATGAAAGGGCAAAACATGCTAAGAGGAAGGCACACTTGGCAAACCATCACCTTGATCAACTCCCACCCGGAAACCTATGTCCCCACTGTGGAAGGACGTGTGGATCTAGAATTGGCCTCCACAGTCACTTACGGACTCACTTACAGACTTAAAACCATGTTTATGGAAGACAATCTTACTCGGCTATGAGTTATTGCAGAAGAAGAAGAAGAAGAAGAAGAAGAAGAAGAAGAAGAAGATCTTAAGGAACAGGAAAGGCCAAGGAGTAAGCCCTACACAAATCTGGCAAGGATTTGGCAACTCCTGCAGCCAAGCTGTTGCCAAATGTATTATTCTGCTTTCTTTTGGACTACATCAGTAAGGCAGCCCAGGAGCTCCATATACACTGCCCACTGCCCAGGCTTGTGCCCAGGGGAAGTTACTTCGGAGCTGCCAATGCAACGGTTTGACTTCACTCCCAGAGGCGTACTTCGTGGTCTCTCGAGACAGACAGATGCCAACTACGGGTTCTCCTGAACAATGTAGAACGGGGTGCAGAGATGGCTCCCTGATTTTGATCAATTCTTATTTTTGACCTACTTCAAATGCAGGTGGAGTATCACACATTGGAATGTCCTTCCTGTACCTCATCCTATATTGTTCAGGAGACCCTTACTCAGCCATCTGGGGCAGGGGGTGGCCAGGGAGCTGCAGGGGAGAGAGGCAGGATTCCCCCCCATCCATTAGTTTCATCTCAGTTGCTTACCTTAGGATCCAGGCCATTGTAAACTACTTTTATTTATAAAGTGTTTGAATGGGCAGACCAAATGAGTTGGATAATTTTGAGTTCCGTACTCTCTCTGATTGCTTAGTATTCTAAAGGATATATTGCATCCGATATGTTGGTATAGGATTTGATGACCATCAAACTTCCTATCCTAGAGAGTATTGTAACATAAATAACATTCTCTGTTGTTATTTAGAATAAAAGTCTACGGTACTGGCTCCACTTACTGGAGCACAAAGTGGCTGATGAAATGAACACCTATATAAAATACTTTACTATTGCCAGCAAAATAATAATAATAATAATAATAATAATAATAATAATAATAATAATAAATTGTGCAGCTGACTGTAATGCTTTCCTGAAAGAAAAAGCTAATATCTTGAAGAAGCCTTTATTGCATACACTGATTTTGCCTTATAAAAATATCTGCAGGAACATTATTAGTGTTTTCTCTCTGGGTCTGGCCAGATCATTACTATTGTCATGAGGCATGATTTAACATTTCAGGAAAATCAACATCTCATAAATAATTAAGACCTAATCCTCTCATGCATTAACACTCTTTCACAAAGCCCTGGAAGCATAAAGGGGGCTTCATAACCAATGCAATGTATATTTATAATGCCCATGCAGTGCAAATTGGCTTTGATTTAAATAAAGACTAAGCAATACAACTCGCTTTATATGGATGAAGAGCATCACAAGTGCTACTACATTGAAAACCTGCATAGAGATTCAGCAGAAAACATATTGTTACATGCAGTGCTATTTTTCTAGAAAAAGAGGTGTCGGAACTCACCATGAATTGCTCCCTTGCTCTCTTATAATGGCAGTGGCGCCTACTTCAGAGGTGCTGGAACTGAGTTCTGGCCGATAAAAAGCCCTGGTTAAATGCCAGCCCAATCTTCACAGCAGTGCGAAACTCCAGGGTTGCAGATGCTTACCCAGGGTTTGTGTTTTCTTTTGGGAACAAGGTACAGTGGAAACTGTGGTGTCTTTATGATATATGGTTTTATTTGCACATATATTCACCTGAACCTAGATGGAGAGAGTTCTGAGCATACACATTCCAGGAGCGTCTGGCCTGTTTATTACAGCTTGTCCCAGCCAGCCCACACGGTGCTCTGTCCTCTCTTTCTCTGCTTGCCAAACCACTTGCAGAACTGACACTTTCTTCCTGTTTGCTTACATCATCCACCCTGGAATCCTAACCCCTTTGGTCTCTGCCCACCAACACACAGCTGGAGGAGGGGCCCCTCCTCTCTTTGTCTGGCAGTCTTCACTCTCTCTTGATGGGCCATCACCCGTCTTTGTCCCTTAATGGCAGTGTTAGAAATTTTTATATATATTCCGGGCACCAAATGGTCCCTTGAACCAGGGCCACAGTCAAAGTCACCAAAATGGAATGCCTAGTTGCCATTTTGGGGCCAGATGGCTTGAAAGTCATATTTTTTCAGTGTGACTTTTTGGTTCCTGAAATTCATTCTGATTTTTCAGATAAAATATTGTACAGTGGTACCTCGGTTTTTGAATGTAATCCGTTCCAGAAGACCGTTCGAGTTCTGAAACGTTCGAAAACTGAAATGTTTGTCAATGGAGATGTTCAAAAACTGAGGTACCACTGTATAATGGAAAGAACTCTACAGGGTGTGTTGCTAGTGCGTGAAAACAGTCAAGATCCAAGGATCCCCAGGCATGCACCTCCAGATAGTGGTGATGTCAGTTCCCATCCTGGCGCCCAGGCATCTTCACTTGGTCACAAGTGGCCAATAGCCAGGTGCAAAATGTGCCTGGTGCCTGGCGAATTTTGACCGCTGCTTAATGGCCTGCACTTGGCTAACCCTGCCAGGCTAGTCTGGTCCATTAGCATAAACTAAATCAATGGATTTTTGTGGCTGGCATAGTTTAAGCAAGGTAAAGGTAAAAGGACCCCTGGCCATTAGGTCCAGTCGTGTCCGACTCTGGGGTTGCGGCGCTCATCTCGCTTTATTGGCCGAGAGCCGGCATACAGCTTCCGGGTCATGTGGCCAGCATGACAAAGCCGCTTCTGGCGAACCAGAGCAGCGCACGGAAACGCCGTTTACCTTCCCACCAGAGCGGTTCCTATTTATCTACTTGCACTTTGACGTGCTTTCGAACTGCTAGGTGGGCAGGAGCTGGGACCAACTTTTACTAATTATAAGAATTATGGGTGCCCTGTGTCCACAAAACTCTGGCACCCCAACACATAACAGTATTTAGCAGTCTTCAGATCTATTTCAAAATATATTGTTACCCAGTTTCATAATTAGAGAATGGCAGATGGCTTTGACTTCACTTTAAAATAAAGTATCCATGTATATACTGTACCGAAGCTCACTTTAAAAAAATCAAAAAACAAAGCCCTGTTTTATTTTGGAAAACAAAAAAACCCATAGGTGCATAAATAAAAATTACCTACCAGGAAAAAAAGAAAGAAAACCAACCCACATTTGTTCAACTTTATAGGAGGGTAAAAGTTGTCCTTGACATGGTAATTAAAATTCTGGAATCACATTGTCCTCCTTCCTTTCCATTCAGGATGAAAATCCATAATGCCAGTTGAAGTGTCCCTCTACTCAGGGTTAGAAAATGGGGAATAATGAGTAGGGGCATCATAAAAAGCAAACAAATGGAGGACTCATAACAGTAAACACCCTTCTTTAATTCCTTTCATGTACGTTTGAGTACCCTGCCTTTCTGTTTTGTTTTACAGTATTTAAAAAATGGGCCTGCAGTTGCATGAATTGCTCCTGCTTCTGAATAATCATTTCTAATTTAAATAATCGTGTCCTGGGTCCTGCTAATCTCGATCCAGCAATTTGCTAGAAAATCAGTTGTCATTGGGACTGTTTTGATTCCTGATGCTCAGAAGACAATGTGCTTTGTTCTTGTTCTCTCACAATGAAGAGAGTCATATGGTGTGAACTATGGCTTTTCTGTTTCAGATTGTGGCAAGGTTATCTCGTTTTTAAAATATTCCCTTCATTCATTCATTCATTCATGCGGGTGGGGGTGGGGGAGTAAGTTGTGGAGAAGTGCATGGAAGCGATTTGTGGTCTGCCTGCAGTCAAAACAAGCAACTTTAATAATTGTGCTCTTCAGAGAACCCCGTCACCATCACTTGAATTTTAAATTGATATTAGGCCTTGTCTCAATTTGAGCTTTTAGAGTCACGAAGAGTTGGACATGACTAAACGACTAAACAACAACAACCCTGTTCTGAGTCACCAACCCAAGCAGCCAAAAATACTGTGGTCATCTTCCTAACTCCAAGTGCTCATACTCCCAAATATTACTCATTTAAATAACAAAAATAAAGACTATCTCAAGGAAAGTAGATAATCAGCTTGCTATCATGGTCATTTGTTGTGGAAGGTGAGGAGAGCTGTGTTTTGCAAGGTTATCTGGAGATTTTTTTAGAAAAATGGAATAAAATATTGCATTGTATTCTGTAGCTTTATGTTTTTCTTGAAGGAAAGTCACTAAATTTCTAAAATCCTGCACATATCCTCTCACATGATGGGGCCATTTCTGATAGCCCTGGGTGTTTTAGAAAATAGTTGATTACTGCTTTCTCAGTAAGGAACCCATGTCACTCAGAGCATATTAAAGGCAGTTTTTCTAAATTCTGGGCATTTTAAAAACCATTTCCTAATAATAATCACTGTGTGATTTGTATTTCACATTGCCACCATACACTTGGTGGCACTGTGGGCAAAAAATTCCTGCATTGCAGGGGTTTGGATTAGATGACTCTTGGCATCCCTTCCAACTCTACAATTCTATGAGCCTTGAGCATTTTCTCTGAGTAATTCATGGCACACCCAAGGTACATTTACTACCAGTAACTGCCGGCTCAGACCCCATCAGAGTTTGTTTGACCTAAGAGTTTTTCAAACCCAATGTTTTCTCAAATGTTTCACCATCTGAAGCTAGCGCAATGAATGATATTAGGATTTAATCCCTCTCCTGATAAATTAGGTGCCCGTTAATAGTGAATAGCATCAGTTCCCATGCCTAAATTAAGAGAACAAAATCTTACTTAATGAAACACTGCAATTACTAGCAGCTATCTTCTTTTTGAAGTGCTGCCTCTCTTGCTGTCAGTTTTTATAGTGAGGTGACATGTGAGGATGGCACACAGGGAGGAAGCATTTAGAAGACAACAGATCAATAGTTGAAGACAAAAGGTAATCAAAGAGTCTTACAAGGCTGTCAATACTGTAGCTTGTTACCTGGGCAGTATCTCCCCTTAGAGATCTCTTGCTTATTTAACTTCTTTATTAAAGCAATGCCAAAGAAAACAAAGGGATATAGCCCAAGAGCAAAAATAAAAGAATTGTTATTATAAATAATGGTGGATTTATATACATTATATTCAGGGATATTGCTTGTGAGGGTAACTTGCCGGATCTCTTATACGGTAGTAACAACAAAAGCATCCCTCATCTGTCCTCAGTATCTTCACAATACGCTTTAGAGTTCATTCTAAAGAAGAGAAAGGTTTGGGCAGGAAATGAGGGCTTTGTGGCGTTACAATTGTAAGCTTTGCAACAAAACACTTTGAGTTGATGTATCCAGGTTAGATATTCGGTACTCATGTTGCACAAAGTCTTTTCTGTTAAACTCCTGCTACTCTGCAAACAGTGTGAATCATGCTTTTCTTATCAAGTAGCTTATAAAAAAAATGGTGCAGGTTTAGTGTGTGTTGAAACCTTGAAACTCTGCTAAATGGAAGCTCAGACAAGTTTATATACAAGTTGGTTTTCAGAAAGTACCCTACCTAGGATATGCCGCAGACTGTGATACAGATATTTCAGTGCTGCGATTTAAGCTACTTTGCAGTGTGATCCTCACAATCTAATTGAGCTGTTACAAAACTTGTTCCCTTGTATGATACCCAGATGGTAGGATTTCTAATTTCCCAGCCAATCACAGTATAAGGAACCCTTGGTGGACACTGATTTTTAATTGCACTTTAAAATAAAAAAAACTTGATACCATGCTTAATGCAACTATATTGTTCTATATATGATGAAATCCTATAGCAGGCACCCCCAAACTTCGGCCCTCCAGATGTTTTGTACTACAATTCCCATCATCCCTGACCACTGGTCCTGTTAGCTAGGGATCAAAACATCTGGAGGGCCACAGTTTGGGGATGCCTGTCCTATAGGATGGCATAAAACAAACAGCTGTATTCTGGATACTAACTTTTTACAAATAGATGTCAGAGACATGGCCGGCAGAGAGGAATCTGCAGAGGGGGAGGAAGAGGCAGAGGCAAACAGGAACTTGATTCATTCACACCACAAAAGTGAGATAAGCCCTTCTCGCTCTGGAATGCTGCCTGTAAGTTTTTGCAGCAGCACAGAGATGAAGGAGCAGGAGGCAGGTGGTAGGAGGGGGTTGGATTCAGCTCCAGAGGAGGAGGAATTGGCTGCACCTGAGTCTCCAAGAAGCAGGAGGCAGAGTAAGTTATTAGAACAAAGGAAGACCGGTGGGAAGCGAGGGTGGGCTTGGTGTATATCTGGCCTTGGGAGTGGTGGGAAGCTAGTCGAGTCAACTGATTCTGACAGTGAGGTATGAGTTGGGGGAAGCTCAGATTGCTGAAAGCCTGTACAATGGTACCTCTGGTTAAGTACTTAATTCATTCCGGAGGTCTGTTCTTAACCTGAAGCACCACTTTAGCTAATGGGGCCTCCTGCTGCCGCTGCGCTGCCAGAACACAATTTCTGTTCTTATCCTGAAGCAAAGTTCTTAAACTGAAGCATTATTTCTGGGTTAGTGGAGTTCTTAACCTGAAGCATATGTAACCTGAGGTACCACTGTAATTGCTAAATAAACCTCAAGTAGTAAAACTGCCAGTGTTCTGTGTCTTGTGTGAGAGACGTGCTAAACCTGACATATATTACAAAAAATTCTTCACTATACTTACTTGCTATCCATCCATATGGTTAACAAAAGCATTTAAGGTCCATCACTATTTTGCAGGCTGCCATCTGATTGGATTTCACTTTGATTCTGACTTGATTTTAGGATGTAGGATGTATTTTAATTGATTGCTTGATTTTATGGTAATATGTCATATATTTGATGTTAGCCGCTCTGAGCCCAGTTTTGGCTGGGGAGGGCGGGGTATAAATAAAAATTTATTATTATTATTATCATTATCATTATCATTATTAAAAAGGCCTCACATTTTAAGGTAAAATTTTATATTTAAAGAACACTTGTTATCCTAGTGCCTTTTAAACTTCACTTTGAAGCAGCTTCGCCCATTTTTGACATGGTTTCAGCCACCTCTCAATATATTGTTGCCAAACTCAGTGTGAGGGTTTCCGAGGTGGGGGGGTCTACATCAAAATTTTGGTTCCAGGTGCCATATTGATTCAAGATGGAAAACCAAAATGTGCTGTGGCATAACTGTACCTGTTTTTTTGGCATAGCTTTGGCTGGCTCTTGAGATATTGACATGAGAATTTGACATGATAGTTCCAAAGGTGGGGGAAATGGACTTCATTGGTATTTGGACACTAGGTGCCAATGTCAATAAATATAGTGGACCAAAATGTGACTTTGTCGTGACATCACTTGATTTTTGGCAGAACAGGTCCAAATTCACAAATTACACTATCCAGTTAAAGATCACAATATTTTGTTGTTTCTAAAAAATCCTGGGCAGCAGTGGGTACTCCTTATTAGCTAGTGGCTAATAAGAGAAAGCTGACATTTTTCAAATGCAAGTGTTGTGTGCTTTCTCCATAAGGGGCCCCAAACTGAACTATGCAGTGGTATTTCAAATGTTTCTGGGGATGTGTTCCGCTTTATCTTGTGTGCTATAAAACGGTTTGGAAAACAAATTTGAGTAGCCTGATGCAGCCCTTTTCTAATTAAAAAATAAATGAGTTAACTGTTCCTAATCAGTCAAAAACCCTTGTAAGTAAGATATCATAGTCCAAGTGTATGTATGGTAGTATCTGCCATTTATAAATGTTTATTGTAATGTAGCTTTTTTGTATGGAAAAGTTCTTTATTTGCCACCATGTTCCTTCAGTGCAACCAGGTGGCACTCTCCGTTGGATGCACTTTTTAAATATTAATTGTATATATTATATCATCTGCTGCTTTATAAAATTACTGAGGAAAGCAGGGTACGAAGGAGTCTGAATAACATTAAGCAGACATAACAATATTACTGCCTAGGCAACTGATGCTTGATCAAAGTGAAGCTATTTATCAAATGGAAATGAAATTTACGATCTCCACATTAAGACTATATATATATTGCAAATTTCTGTTAACTTGTGAGGAGTAGTTTACATATAGTCTCCATAACTGACTTAAAATACTTTTGCTTTGTTTTTAAATAGTAACTGCACAGTCTATGCATGTTGTCTTGGAAGTAAATCCCACTATGTTCAGTGGGGCTTACTTCTAAGTAAGGGTGTTTAGGATTGCACATGAAAACCTGCTGGGGAATACACCAATATTTCAGAATTTGGATCTCCTTGGCAATCTGTTTATCTTTTCCCGCAGCTGATGTGCTAGAGAAGAAGAGCAATTTTGTTTTCTCCCAAGTGGTTTAGATTTGATTTGAACTCGCAGCAGAGTTTAAGCTGATGAATAGCTTTTTATTGAACATGAATAAATTGAGAAATTCAGATTAGTCAGCCACTTTTTCCTCATAATTTATATTACGAAGAAGATGTATGTGGCGAAAAATAGAACACAAAGGTATGCACATTTGATGACTTGTGCTGGATGACTTGCTAAATTAATAGAATAATTAATGAATTTTGATGCTGTTACAAGCTCTTTTCTTTTTCTTTTACATTATTCTTACAAAGGGGGGGGGCAGGGGCGGAAAACACAGCTCATGGAAACAGGGTCAGTCACCATGAAAGACAACAGGACACTAGGCAGCCACTTACAAACACACTGATTGATATCCAACATAGGTCATACTCAGAGCAAACCCACTGAAATTAATGTACTTGTACTTTGCTTCCAGTGAGTGTACTCTGACTATGAATAACACTGGACTTCATACTGGGAAACAAAGACTCATTGCCAATTCACCCTGGAAGAAGACTCAACAGACAAAGAAATGGTAAAAATGTCATATTTATTCCAACATTAGAAGATTGGTCAAACAGTTCTGTGACTGTGGGCAGATGGGTTTGAATTAATGTATATGAAGGAAGCCTTGGGTATATGAACCAGGCATGGGTATCCAGGCCAAGCATTCACCAAGGTGTGCACACCAGACGTAACAAGCATCTCCCCACTTAATAAAAATGATTTGGCAAAAAAACAAAAAACAAAAAAAAAAAGCATCTCCCATGATCTCCCAAGCCAAAGGTTGTGGAAGGTGACTTAAGAGTGTCATTTAAAAGGGAAAGTGATGCAGGCAGTGGGCATTTTTTGTAGGAAGGCTGTGCCCAGCTGAAGCCTCTAGAGCAGCGTTCTTCAACCTTGGGTCCCCAGATGTTGGTGGACTACAACTCCCATCATCCCTGACCATTGGCTAAGATGACTGGGGATTATGGGTATTGGAGTCCAACAACATCTGGGGACCCAAGGTTGAAGAGCACTGCTCTAGAGAAACCAAGATCAGCAAGGCAGGCCATGACACAGGCTCAAAGTCTTCTTATCCTTTACAGAGCAAAGACACACAGCTCTCTCTTCCTTGGCTGCAAAAGATAGAAGTGATGGAGGAGTGGAAGCAGACTTAAATGGCAGTTTGGTCGCTCCCTCCTACTGGGCACTCCTGCCCTGGGATCCGCACGACCCCTTCCCCAGTGGAGAGACCAATTCGCATCTTATTTCAAGAAGATGGCAGATTCACCCATGCTAAAGAGCAGGAGTGGCATTCTTTGCAATATAAGTGTAATGGACAACTTGCTTTTCAGACAAAAGTTAAATAAGGTTGCATCCTTTTTATTGCTGGAACGCAGTGTAATTTTCAAGGTGGTCTGGGTTTTAGATGTAGGCTAACTCAGCTGAATAAGTGACCAATTCCCACGGTTGCTATTAGAAAGGTTTGCCTTGACCTCAGAATGAACAGGGTCTTTAAAAAAAGGTCCATCAGCATTGATTTACTGAGGATTTCTTACATACCACAAATCTGGCACATCATTAAACTGAAGGAATTAATATTAAATTTATTGATCTAAAAGAAGAGATAATGAAGAGGATACACTGATACATCAATAAATAATGACCTTACAGGAAAATGTTCTAAATAACTAAAAGACAGATCACTGGATACAATCCCGGTATTATAAATTTAGGATACTTCCCCCCCCCCCCATAAGCACAAAGGAGATATTAGCGTCTGGTGTCCAGTAAATTATTGCCTTAATTAAAAAGCATAAAAATTGAATAGCAGTGCAGCTGAATTTGATTGTTTCAGTAATATTGAGCAAACCTGCAGAACGATGTGAGCATTTTCTTTTCTTTTTGTACCTTTGGTTTATGAAATGAATGCTATTTCTTTCTCGAAAAAAACATAATATTTTTCTAGGACTTGGAGAATGCTCAGCATGAGATTAAAATAACTATATAAAAAAAATCAGAGCAGCTTTGTGAACCCAAGAGAGAAATGCATCCCTACAACAAGCTTGCCATCTGTTGTCTGCTTGTTTAATGAATTTATAAATGCTGGTGGTTGCTGATTATTTAGTAATTGCTAATAAAAAAAATACAAAATATAATTGAAAAACAAGAGTGTTTGTATATTCAGGTTTAGTTTTAATCTTTTGGCAAAGTTATATTGCATCTCACTTTTTGGATACAAGCCTTCCCTTCCTATTAACTTATGTTCTGGGCTCCCTCCAACATTTAATTTAAAGTCATTTGCACATTAAATGCAGAAATGCTCTGCCATGCCTAAGATTTGATGAACCCGAAGGCAGGCTACTTAGTAGTATTTCAGCAAAGCATGATGTATCCTCTAGATTCCCTTGTGAAAGCTAAGTGAAACATCATGTTTGGGAAACTTCTTACAAGTGGCTCACGTGAGACCTTTGGGTATAGGGCAGTATAGGAATTAAATAAATTAATCATCATCATCATGTTGCTCAAAATTCATAGTGCAAAATGGCGGTACCATTGTGTTCTCTTAGAATTATTTTTATGAAAGTCATATGTCAATGACAATAAGCTGTGAGTTATTGGGTTGAGAGCAGTACATGTGAAAAGGATCTAGGAGTCTTGGTAGACCACAAACTTGACATGAGTCAACAGTGTGATGCAGCAGCTAAAAAAGCCAATGCAATTCTGGGCTGCATCAATAGGAGTATAGCATCTAGATCAAGGGAAGTAATAGTACCACAGTATTCTGCTCTGGTCAGACCTCACCTGGAATACTGTGTCCAGTTCTGGGCACCACAGTTCAAGAAGGATACTGACAAGCTGGAATGTGTCCAGAGGAGGGCAACCAAAATGGTCAAAGGCCTGGAAACGATGCCTTATGAGGAGCGGCTTAGGGAGCTGGGTATGTTTAGCCTGGAGAAGAGAAGGTTAAGGGGTGATATGATAGCCATGTTCAATTATATAAAAGGATGTCATATAGAGGAAGGAGAAAAGTTGTTTTCTGCTGCTCCAGAGAAGAGGACACGGAGCAATGGATTCAAACTACAAGAAAGAAGATTCCACCTAAACATTAGGAAGAACTTCCTGACAGTAAGCTGTGTGACAGTGGAATTTGCTGCCAAGGAGGGTGGTGGAGTCTCCTTCTTTGGAGGTCTTTAAGCAGAGGCTTGACAGGAATGCTTTGATGGTGTTTCCTGCTTGGCAGGGGGTTGGACTGGATGGCCCTTGTGGTCTCTTCCAACTCTATGATTCTATGATTTCTGGAGCAATGCACAGCTGCATTAAACCAAACATTTATTAGAGTTTGGTTGGGCCAGTATCGGTAAATGTTCGAAATGTGTTTAGTTTGGTGAAATAGCTAAGTTTTCTAAGTTTCGGGATGCTCTTCCAGAAACGCCAACATTCCCAGCAGAACAGCAAAGCAACTGTTTTCCTGTTCTATTAATCAAAACTGCATAACTGTGCATTACCAATGTGTCCAACATATTCATTTATATAACCATTTTAACATGTCAAATACTTCATTTCCTTATTTGTATTACCAATTAATTCATGTTCATATTGCATAGATTTGAAACTGGATCTAAGAAGCATTCACTTTTCTTAGGTCATCAATTGAATTCAAAGTTAAGCTGTGATTTGATCCTTTTTCTCTCACGGGTCCAAGTCCAACAGTGGTACCCCAGTCCTTTTAATGTTCTGAGTGATGGACAGGTCCTATTGGTTTACTTCATAATTTCCCGTAAGACTAATCCAGAGTTTTCTGGTTTGAAGTCTATGTACCCTAGACCACACAGACTGTGGGTTTTTTAGTTCCCCACCTCAGATGGAGCACATTAAAAATAAAGCTTACAAAATTATTATCAGCATATCTATGTACTATATAATAGAAGGCTGAGATGATTTACGCTATGTTGAAAAATACTAAGAGGTGTATATCTGATGGGAGAATATAGCTTTGAAGCTTCATTACTCTGTATCATGAAGAACTGCCTCTGGTGAGAACCACTCACAACTTAATGACTACATAAAAGCTTGGATGAGTACAACCCACTGTGATTAACTCTAGACTCCTGCAACATGACACACAATTGCTTGTTTCCAAAGGCCCTGATGTGCAAATGGAAGTGACTAGCCCCCACGATCTCCCTCTTTCATGGCTCCTGCAAATTGCCTCCAGGGAACCTCCCCGTTTTTCTTTTTCAGAGGGCAAAATGAGCTGCAGACAAAAGGGAAATCTGTGTGATTACCCTCTGTGAACAAGGGTGCCTCCTGCTCACATGCTCAGATCATTAGCTCCAAGCCATAAGCTGGCATGCATGCCATGGGAAATCATAATGAATCACAGTGCACTTTTCTGTTTCCTTCAGCCTGTACATGCAGTCAAAAATAAAAGGATGTCATTGCCCCTTAAAAGAAGCTAACAGCTGTGTTCTCCCCCCCCCCAAAAAGCTCAACAACTCTTGTCAATCCTCAATGACAATGGGTAGATTGGTGGGGTACAAATAATATATTATTATTATTATTATTATTATTATTATTATTAATTATTATTATTTTACACTGGGAGTAGATCACAGTCTCTTGGGAGTTGGATGGGCCTGATGTAGGGTATATATATTGTATGCCACCATGTTCCACTTTCATAACATGCTAAAGTATGGCTTATATATCCTGTGTGCATTCTTTATATTGTTGGTAGGCACAAGAATGTGAAAAAGTATCTTTAAAAAAAAACAAAACGCATTTTTAAAAGGATACCCCTTGTTAAGAATTTTCCTATGGCATGTGCAAATAGATCCACATCTATATATTAGTTTGATATGTTATACAGTAAGAGATGCATATGTATAATGGGTTCTATCCTACTTAGAGAAGACACATTGAAATCAATGTACTTGTTATGCAAGTCCATTTACTTTGATGGGTCTACTCTGAGTGTGACTACTGTAAATCTATAAGAAACACACACTATCCTGAAGCATAGAGTAAAAAGCTGAAGATGCTTATCTAATACAAAGTTTCAGCCTCCGTGGCCTGGGACATTTTGCAGCAACAGTAAAAAGTATCTAATTGCTGGAACTGATATATTTGCTTAACGGAGATTATTGTCAATGCACAGACTTAATTGCCACACATTTCAGTGACTGGGCATTGGAACAATCAACAATTACTCAACTGCTAAGTTGCATACCTAGACGGCAGAGGCAAATTGTTAGTGGTAGCATAAATTTCATATAGAACCTAGTTTGATGGAGTTTTTGTTTTTTGGGATGTTTCTCTTTGCCGTGCTTGATAAATAAGTCAGAGATTATTCAGCACATTTTTAAAAGGTTACAAATGATTTGCTTCATATTTTTACATATCTCTTAGATTAGTGTGTTCTCAGGGATGCCTGATGATTCTGAGTGATTATTCTCGTGGTGTATTTGTTTCCATTGAAGTATTCCTAATTAAGTTGGTTATGTTGTCTCCTTGATTTTTGTCTCTGTGGTATTACAACAGTGTCACCTTTTCAAAATAGGTATTTGTCTTATTGAAAAGTTTTATTAGTAAATCAATGGGCACCATGCACCAGAGGGTATCTGTAAGTCACCTTGTGATTTGGGTGGTACAGGAGAGGAGAGAACAAAAAAACAGAGTATATGAAATGAAACATTTAACTTTGACTAACTCAGATGCAGCTATCTGACCAACTAGGGAGTGGTTAACAGTCAAAAATAGATGCTCATTGCTTGATTATCACAATATTAGGTAATTAGTGGTGTAATGCTTAGAGCATTGGACTGTGACCTGGGAGACCAGGGTTCAAACCCTCACTCAGCAATGAAGCTCACTGGGTAACCTTGGGCCAGTCACCATCTTTCAGCCTACCTCACATGGTTGTTGTGAGGATAAAATGGGGACAAAGAGAGCCATGTACACCAGCTTGAGCTCCTTGGAAGGAAAAGTGTCATATAGTTCAGCATCCATCTATCTTGAGAGACAATGGAGTACACCTCCAGAGTCAAACCACTGTGTTAGCAGCACTGAAGTGACCTTCCTAAAATATATGGAAGTCCTGGGCTCCCTCTTGGCCTTGCTGATGTGTGGTGTAGTGGTTAAGAGTGGTAGACTTGTAATCTGGTGAACTGGGTTCGCGTCTCCGCTCCTCCACATGCAGCTGCTGGGTGACCTTGGGCTAGTCACACTTCTCTGAAGTCTCTCAGCCTCACTCACCTCACAGAGTGTTTGTTGTGGGGGAGGAAGGGAAAGGAGAATGTTAGCCGCTTCGAGACTCCTTCGGGTAGTGATAAAGCGGGATATCAAATCCAAACTCTTCTTCTTCTGGTCCAAAGGAAAGCAGAGTAATATGTTTGGCACCAGCTTGGCTGCAGGAGTTGCCAGAAGGAGGTGTACAAGGCACCACCCAACTGTTTTAGGATTTCTCTGGATTTGTGTAGGGATTACCCCTTTGCCTTTTCTTTTCCTTTGAATATCAAGCAAGGCGGCAGAGGTTTGGATCAGTGGAGGTTTGGGAGAGGTGGCATATAATAGCTCAAACAGAAGTTACACATCTCTTTTCATACTGACTGCAATGCTTTTCAACTGAGGTAATACATACAGTCAACAGTCTGCTGTGAGTCATAGAGGGATGTGCACACATCTGAATAAATCCTTAGCGAAATATATTGCATCCGTTCATGCCATTTCTTTTCTAAAGAGATCTGGGAAAGAGGCTATGCTACGAAAAATCCTGAAACACTGACTACACGGAACAGAAGTAGTGTTTGCACTTCGACTCTGCATGGGGTTTCAGGATTTGGATCCACGTTTTGTAAACAAAACAAAATAAAAAAATCCTTCCAGTAGCACCTTAGAGACCAACTAAGTTTGTTATTGGTATGAGCTTTCGTGTGCATGCACATATATCGACATCCAGGACAGAAGCCAGAGTAGAGATGAAAGAATATGTACAGGAGTCAGGGGCAGTAAAAGGGAGTAACATTAGTGACAGAAAGCTTGGAGATCTCTATCCTTATTCATTCATTTTATTGAATTTATATCCCACCTTTTGCTCCAAAGGAGTTCAAGGTAGTGTACATGGTTTTACTCTCCCCCATTTTCTCCACACAACAGCCTTATGAGGCAGGTTAGGCTGAGAAATAGCGGCTAGCTACTGCCTGGAGAAACAACACCAGTTCTCTGCAAAATAACCTGTGGTGACCCGATAGCAGCAACAAACCAAAACTAATAAAGGACTTTTTGGAATAACTTGCTGCATTTTTATTTATTTTTTTGCCGTATGCTCCAATGCCACTCCCAATAAAAACTGGTTACATGAAGGCATTCCCACAATAGGTGAATCATGATCCCCTAACTTCGCAGCCTCTCCAACAATTTGGTGATAGCACACTCTGTTAATTTTATAAGGCTGTGTTAACATTTTGATTATAAAACTAGCAATGATAGAGGTATGTTGTGAATCTGAGGGTTATATATAATGTGTTCAGTTTATAAATGCTGGCATTATATTTCTTTGGTCAAGATAAATGCCATGAATTATATTACGAGTCCAAGGGCCACTTGTATAATATGCACGTCTTATAAATAATATGGTTTCTTTTACAACAGCCTGTATTCCTTCATTGCTAGAGAACAGCTTGCAGATTTGTTACAGAACATATTTACAAATACATGCAACTTCTTAAACAATTGGCTGCTCACAGGATATTTGGAGGAGTGTAGTAACTTAATTGAGATCTCAATCACCCCTTGTATCTGAGGGTTACAATTTCCCTGTTTTGTAATTAACATAATTTGTCAACTTAGAAAATTCTAGTTATAACTGACATACTTTTCAACACATTCATAATGGCTTTTGTGCAATATCCAAAGAGAGGGAAGTAGTAATTAAGTCCCATTCTGGGACTGTGTAGACCTCTTCAGCATCACCTTTCAGAGGTATGATAAGGTACATATTGTTTTATGTACACAGCTCAGAATATTTTTTTATATTAAGTGGTTCATATTTTCCCCAAAACAAAAATGAAATAAGGGGGGGGGGAATGAACATTGGTATCTGACTCCATTTTCAGTTCCAAGACCTGAGAATCATGTCTTTGCGGGGGGGGGGGCAAGAATTGATAAACCGGGTTATCATTCAGTGTTAGGCAATTAGTTGCTATTTTACTGTTAGTTGTGTTATTTTATTTATTACATATTAATGCCACCTTTCCTAAAGATGCTCATTGTTCTCCCACTGACCCATTTTATTTTCAAAGCTGCTGTGAGGCTGAGATATTAGTGACTGGCTACCAAGTAAAGTCACCAGGAAGTTTTGCAGCTGCCTGGCTTTTCAAACCAAATCATTGCTGGTGCTGTTTCATTGCCAGTAAATTCACATTTGATCCAGTTTGCTGGTCCTTAATTAATCTTTGACCTCCTAACCATTATGACTTCTGCTGCCTTCCTTCAGAAGAGGGGGACCACACAGTATTCTTGTTAGTTGTTGCCATCTTCAAGAGCTACCATATAATGTTCCATGCAGCTATGAATTTTCTTTGTCAGTTGATTGGGTGTCAAGTCGATATTCTGACATACCACTGTGCTCCTGGAACTTAATGATACTAACAGATGAATATCATGAGGCTCATATGTCTGGTTTGTGCCACATAGATGGTTCAGAGGTGGCAATAAGGGCTACTGAATTATTCATTTAATCTGCTAGATTTTTAATAGTTAACATTTTTCTGTTGCTTTTAGCCTTCTTGTAATAGACAAAGACCAATGGCCACATCTGTATGCCCTTGGTAATTTATTCCACAACCTCAATTCATACTTTGTTCTTGACACTGGGTCCTTGAAATATCTGTTTTTCTCCTTCCCTTCTGAATTGTATACTTCCATGAGCTCTTCCCTTAATCTTTGTTCTAGGGAGCACTGACCTAGTTTATCACATTCATCAGTGGGCAGGTTGCAAAAAATGAGAGTAAGAACATGTAGCTCTTTGTGGTTAAGGTTGTACCAGGTATTTCTGGATCGGAATGGTTTTATGAATTCCCTTTTCAGTGAGGATCTGTCAATCTACTTCCTAGCTTGCTTTAAATTGTGTCTTACTCCTTTATAAAATTCTATCATCTTTTCCACACAAAAATGTGAATACACTTCACTTAAAATTTTTTTTTAATGACTGCCTATTTGAGCAAAGTCCAAGGTTTTATTTTTGACATTTAAAGCCCTAAAAAGCTTGGAACCAGGATACATAGCAGACTGCCTCCCCTTGCACAAATAATGCCAATTTTTAAGATCTCCCGAGACCCTGCTGGTCATTCCACCATCAGCAGATTTCCACTTGGTTACAACATGGAAGCAGGGCTTTCTTGGTCACAGTACAGCCTACCCTACGGAATAGCTTTCTCAGGTAATTCAAGAGGCATAGTCAGTAAAGACCTAAGGAAAATAGGACACTGCCTTATACTGAGTCAGATCATCTAGCTTAGCATTTTCTACACTGACTGCATACCCTCCCAGTGTCCCTGTTTTCCAGGGACAGTCCCAGAATTACAGAAGCCATCCTGGTTTCTGATTTGATCCTGGAATGTCCCTGTTTTCCTTTTTCCTCCCCTCCACGTGTCAGAGAACAGAGTCCTGTTTATACTGAAAATGAAATCCCTGCACCAAAGGAAGGAAATGGTGAAGCTGGCATACAAAGCCCCTCCTATACTTTTGAAGGAGAATGCCACCAATCCACTTTAAATTCTTTAATTGCAATGCTTCAGCAGCCAGCCATTGTTTTAGGAAACGCGTTGAGTGGTCACATTCCAGCCAGGCAAAACCCTCAAGGAGGATGCAATGCACAGCCTGGAAAGAGGGTTGTGTTTAGGGAGCACATGTGACATGGGAAGAGTCCCAAGGGCCATACAGAGAGGTTTAGAAGTGCCCATTTGAATTTCCCCACCCCTGCTGTATGCTTTATCCAGAGGTAAGTCTCACCGTGCTCAACTAAGCCATACTGGGATGAGTGCTACGTGCTGCTAAGGAAATTGTTCTGCCAGCAGAAACATTTCAGCTTGCCAGATGGAATGATCTCCCATCTCCTCTCTCCATGCACTGTTCTGGGGACACCCCCTGAGCCAATTTGGTTGGTGGGATATATGGGGCAAGAGAGAAGCCCCATTATAGTAGAAAAGTTGTTCGATGTAACGGATTGGCCCTAAGATGAAGGAGTTATTACCTCCCGGTTCATAATCCACCCTCACTTTGAATGGCGGATCATCCTTTAGGGGCGGGACCATCCCCAGTTTAAAAGGAGGGAACGGCCGTTTTTGCAGTTGAGAAGAGGGAGGGTGTGTGTGATGACAGGGAGAAGAAGGGTGTGGGGCCAGGATTGTGGTGGTATAGGTTAGGTTTAATTTGTCGTGAAACTGTACAAGTCGTGTTACTGTAAACAAGTTGGTGAACGCATGAATCTTTAAATCGACTATGTTCTCTAAGAAATAAAGTCCAGTTCTTTTTGTGCCATAAAGGAATCGTCATTATTAATCCAGCAGGGTATCAAAGCTCACAGAGGTGTGTACTCAGGAAGGGGACAAAACTTACCTGAGGAAAGGGTTTTAGTTTGTGTCTCAGAGTCACACAGAGAGGGGTTAGAAGGTGAAAACCTGGAGTGCCATTAAGTTGCCAGAAGTGTGAGGCAAATCGATACAGTGGAGAGCCGAGCTGAGGGCTGCACTGTAGGCAAAAGGTGGATCACTTAAATAGCCCAGAGCATTAAGGGTACCAGGCCACGTAAGCTGGATACGGACTCTCATTAATAATAGACCATAAAAGTGAGAGGGAGTAGGGTTCGAGACGGACCTTCTGTTTTAGAGAGGGAGAAACAAGGGGGATCGTCGCATTCTACTAGCTTCCACTAGGGCAGGTACTGGGAACCTTTGGCTCTCCTGATGTTATTGAACTACAATTCCCAGCATTGGCCATGCTCGCTGGGGCTGATGGGGGTTGTAGTTCACCACCATCGGGGGTGATTCCCATACTTGCACCAGTGGAATGTGTTAGTTGCATCTAGTCTGCTGCACTTATTGGGGATTCTTCCTAGGTTGCTGATGGTAGGGATGGAAATCTAATTACCTCTTCATCTAGCAAGGCAGAATATCCAAATGAACAAGAAAAAAACATCCTCACATACTTTGAAAACTGGAAACTCTTTCACAAATATTCACGTATTTTTACTGCCACTATATTACCATCAGCCTTTTGATTATTACTGTTTTCATTTGTCACTAGAGAGGAGAAATGGTCTGGATATGTGAAGAGATAAAAGGTTAGATATATACGATTTTTTAAAAAACAAATGTTTCACAGCCTAAATATGTTTCTTATAATCATTTTTTCATTATTTGTTACCAAATAAGCTTAATAGCAATTAGTCTATAATTGCTCTACCTGAGAATAAGCCCCATTAAACACAGAGTGGCTATTAGTTCTGGGTAAATATGCATAGGGTTGTACCATACATATACTTACTGTAGCAATTAAATTTGAAATTAACCAGATTCATCAAACTCGATAGATTTCAGTGTCACTCCTGTATTAATGCAAAGTATTTCTGAGATCAATCATAGCCCCTCGTACTGGCTTTCTGTTTGTTTGTTTTTGCCATCTCACAAGCTCAAAAGTCCTGAGAGAATCTTACTGCAAATATGGTTTAGCTGATTTTTATACAGTTGAGATTAAAGTTTTCTTTCTCTGTAGCTCTGCCAGCATTCTTAGATAACTTTAAAACAAAACAAAAACAAAACAAAAACACCAAGCTTTCCTGTTCATGGCAAGTTAAAGGCACCACAGTTAGCAGTTTGGGAACAACAAGCAAGCCAACCTGTTTGCTTGGGTTTTTGTTGTTGTTGTTTTACAAAGTTAAGACACAAGCTAAACCCACCAATGGGCATGGAATGAACTACAAGCATGGGAGAGGGGAAAATTAACTGACGTTTGCTGACCCCTGCTGCTCTCTGCCTGCAGAGTGATGCCAGTGTCACCCTGGCCTACCAAGTCAAGTACTTTATTACGGTGATAGACCAGCATAAGCAAAACATCTAAATAAATAGCACAACAGTATGAATCTAAGTGAATAATTATTAAATAAATAGGAACAAGAACCACACGTAGATTTAAACAAACATGCAGGGGCTTCCTGGAGGCAAGGAGGTACTGAGATGGCCAGGAAAGTTAGATCCTGAGCCATGTCTGGTCCTGGCACAAGATGGCATCAGGCAGGACCCAAGCATTGTGCCATCTCCAGGCTGATGTGTTTATCTGCTTGCTCCCTACCTTCCACCCAGCTAGCAAGGTCAGCAGGGCTGTGGCTGCAACAGGAGTCCCAGAACTCTATTAAGTCAATCCAAGCAGTGGCCAGGGTTAGGATTGCACCCTAAAAAGAAAACCACGTAGATTAAATCATGGAGGGGAGAGGCCTTTTTTGTTTTTAACATTCGACTGGGAGCTGCCCAATTATTATTATTATTATTATTATTATTTGGGCAGGGGTGCCAATGGAATCTTATAAATAACACCATTGCCTGGAAAAGCACCAAAAATGCATTTAAGAAGTCAAATTGTCGCATGTGCTGTGCTTGTTATGCCTGTCCATAGATTTTCCCAGGAATTGCATTAGAACCCTTCTTACTGTTTAAGTCAAGGCACATTTAAGAGTTGGTTGCTGTAGCAGCAAATGTAAAGCTAATGAGCAGGATTTGAAAATGTGTGATCATTCTTTGTAATGGGGAAAACAAATCTGTAATGCTAATTCTCCTTCATCTGGAAAAGTCCATGACTGCACAGAGGGAGTGGAATAAAGAAAGAGAGAGTACTAGCGTTTTTATACAATAACGAAAGACATGAACAGTTTTTACTGTTGGTTGTCAAAACATTTTTGAAATTCTAGGTCCTTGAAAATTAGCTTGCTGTTATCACAGTAGTATTCTGCCATAAGAACCATTATTTTAATTTCTTACTGTTGTTCCTGTGGAGAAATAAGGCTATGTAGCCTTTTGATTTACGTAGACCAAGCGTGGTTATAGCTATAGCATGTCTTTTAATGTGACAAGAGTAACTGATGAGCTCCTATCTCCTTGCAGAAAGCAGGGACAAACTATGGAAACTATGCATAGTTTCATTGGCTCCCGGATCTTCTGTAAAATTGAGTATGAACAAACGGAACTTCATTCCTAGTCCTACTACCTGAGAGCCTTTGTCCTGGAGAAGTCTCGGTTTTCAGCATGGACCTTTCTGCATGCAAATAATTTTCTCTGCCAATGAGCTTTGTCCCCTTCATGGAAGAAAGAAAAAGTGGCTACGACAGAGTAGAGTACAGGACTAATTTGAAAGGCATCACCTTTAAGTAGTTCTATAAATTGGGGAAATCATGCTGCTTTCAGATAAGGCTTTTAATGTGATCCAACAAAAGATTCCACATGCCTGAAAGTTGTAGGTAATTTAATTTCAAAGATGTAATAACACATTCACATTAAAAATTATAATGGTGGGTTTTAGTGTGCTTGGTGTGTTAAACACAGGAACAGAAGATGGGAGACAATGATGCTCAGGATGGAAAAAAGGAGAATATATTACCCACCCACCAATCTCTCCTGCTTTTACTCACTTATCTCTGGATACCTCCCTCATGTCTCCAGCTTTCAATGATTGCCTCCCCACCCCCCACCCCCCAAAAAAACTAGGGAAGGCAATGTGATTTAAAATAGGTCTGCCTTTGCAGGAAGCCACTGTATACCCATCTTTCTCAAATTTGGCAGGCTTCAACCATGCTTGCAGTTAGCATCCAATTGTAGCAGAAAATTAAAAGATAATCTTTTTAAGGAAACAAAACAAAACAAGATTGCGCAGAACACAACCCCCCCCCCCCGGTTGAAGGGATCTGCATAGAATTTGGTAGGCTAGGGAGGAGCTCCCTTGACTGCAAATTTCTTCCACTTATGTAACAAGAAAAAAAATTAATAGGCATTTTAAAATTCTCTATTATAGTCAATTAGGCCAAACAAAGCTTCAGATCTGGATGCAAATTACAAAATCAGATTGGAACGTAGAACAGATCCAAACAGATTGGGATACTTCCAAATGCTACAGATGCAAGGCAATTATTGTAGTGGCTTCAGTTCCTCAACCAGGACTGCAGAACACTTTTCACTCGGATGCTGTGATTTGGAGAACACAAAAGGGGTCTGGCACAAAATGGGTGGGTTGGGTGTAGGAATTACCTATGCCTATGGTTGACAGGAGTTGGTAAAACAAAAGTTAACATCAAAATAGGCTCTAAGTTAACTGCTCTATGTTGGATATTGTTTCATGTGCAAAGTTCATAGGTTTATTAGTTTCTGAACATATTTTTTTTTGTTTTAAAAAGTGCAACCAGTCTACATGCAAGTCAGTGGATTCTCTGTCTTTCAGCAACTCTCTCCCATTCCTGGCAACGTTTAAAAATAGTTGATCAGTGTGAACCAGGAAATGAGTGACCTCTCCAGAATGAGTGACCTCTCTAGAACTCATGTATCTGACTCATCGTGCTCCAACCACTATACCACTCACACCCAGCTGCCTGGCCCCCTGCCCCAGTCAGTCAAGATCCTATGCCACTGAGTTAATATGGGACAGCGTGTGGGTTGTTGTTTATCTGCTTATGGATTTTTGCCAAAATGTTTTTCTTTCAATTCCAAGCCTTCGGGTTATCCGATGTGTACTGATACCCCTGTCTTGAGTGCAGGTGGGGCATATTTGATTCCAGTTCTATAAGCACAGGAATACACAAATATGATGATGTTGATCCACATATGCTGGGACAAGAGACCGAAGTTTACATACTCTAGCATTCTGTTTCTACTGGCAGCCAGCCACATGCCACAGGCAGGGCATAAAGGTGTTGGGTGCCTCCTGTTTTTCTGCAGTAAGTGCCTGCAAATGGACCGTAAAGAAGTTCAAGGTCATAAGACCTGTCCGTTAGGATGATGTTGCTACAGATAATTAGAGATTTCCTTTTGCTGACTTGTTAACTTTTGTGACTTGGCTTATATGAATAATTGTTGACCTCGTTAAAGAATAACTTGCAGTAATGAAAGGGAAACATCAAACGGTATGTATTTGCTGCTGTTTGATACATTAATTGAGTCGTTTTTTGTAACACAACCATTCCCCTTATTTGCTGAAGCCTCAACAGAGTGCATAATTATACCAGAAGATAAAATGTTTGAAATCTAAAAATATTTTCTGCCTATGTACCACAGTACTGAAGATTCTCTTTTCTAGATCATTCCCAATACATATAATGGACTGAACTGGATTGCAGCTCAGTTTAAAAGGGGTGCTATGAACTAAATATTGCAGCATCCAAAGCTCTCTTTTTCCAACAAGAAAATCCGTTATAGCACGAAATGTTTTCCAAAAAGTTATTTTTTTTCTATGTTAATCTGGAGCAAATATATATTGCATGATACACTTTGCATATTTTCCTTTTAAGAAACATGCACACAAAGCATACTTAGGGTTTGTTTGAGGTCTGTTCTGTTGTTTTATACAACAAATCTTTCCAGACAGTCCCCAAAAATGACTGTTAGTTGGTGTAAAATTTGAGGCATAATCAAATGTGAAAAATGTGAAAAATCTGAGCTATGCAACTTCACGAAAGAGTGAATTCACCAAAAACTATGCATATTAATTCTTCTTCTTCTTCTTCTTCTTCTTCTTCTTCTTCTTCTTCTTCTTCTTCTTCTTCTTCGTCCTCTTCTGTCTGTCTCTCTCTCTCTCTCTCTCTCTCTCTCTCTCTCTCTTTCTTTCTTTCTTGTGTGGTTTTCATGTTCTCTGAACCCTATGAATTACATTACAGCAGGGATGTCTAACAGGTCGATCACGATCTACTGGTAGATCCCCGGGAGGTTTTGGTAGATCGTTGTCGATCAATGGTTCCCTTTACTCAGCTAAAAATAGAATTGGGCCTTGCCCCGCCCTCCATTGTTGCACGATCTCCAGAACGGAAGACGGACCTTTTGCAGTGAGGCTGATTGTTTCCTTAGCGATCTTTTGATGAGCGACTTCTCCCCTTTCCCCCTAAAAAAGCTCAACAACTTTGACCTGAACCCCCACCCCAAAGGGGTACATCACTGCCAGTTTTTTTTTATTCTGTGAGTAGATCACAGTCTCTTAGCAGTTGGCTGTCCCTGCATTACAGCTATAACTGAACTATAAAGGAGACTTACCACTGAAGGCTGCTTGCTTATATGCAACAACTGATGTGCATCTTACTTTTCTGCTTTATAGTGTTAGCCATTGATAACCTTGTTATTCTGGGTTTAATTTTAATCTGTAAATCCCTTAACATTCTCTGTCTTGAATGTCTGAGAGACAGACTCTCTTTTACCTATGCTGCCAATGAGAATCTGATAGGGTTCTTGACTACAGACTTTACTTCCTTTTTGTTCTGCCAGAGGCAAAGTCTAACTCAGAATTGCTTTTAAAGCCCCTTTCTCCTCTTAGGATTTTGTCTGATTGGGAAGGGTGTGGGCTGAATTTGTTGGGCATTATTTTTATTTGTTCAGTATTTGGATGCAAACACACACATGTGCAGCAAGTCGAAGAATGCCTTGATTAATTCAAGTCCTGTATGTATGTTTACTACTGTGTATTAGACTGAAATTTCTTCTACTGTATGTGTGTTGCTTTCCTTTTTTATTTCACATTTTAAAGTTAAAAAAAGAAATCCCAATTATGAAGTAGATGTTTTGAAAACTGGGAGGAGTTTTCTTCAGAAACTGCCTTTGGGCACAATCCACTGAGACTTTATTTTGCACACATAAATGAATGGGGCTTGCAATGAAGAGAGAGTTCCCCAGGGTGCTGTGCTTCATGCCTCCTTAAGAAGGCCTGCATCATAATTTGAAAAATGTGGTAATGCATTGTTAAAAGCTACAGTGTAGCAGTCTGAGGATGAAAGCACTGCAGGTGTACAGCTTAATAGGGCTTAATTAAGTACCAGATGAATATAAATAAGAAGCACAGATTGTACGCATTGACTCTTTAGGCAGGTAGGAAACTGCTGAGTCTTGGATCTTGAAATAAAGACAACTGGCGCCATATTTTACATGATCCTGTGTAAGTAACAAATTAAAGGTATTTTATGCTAAACAATGAAGCAGAAAGGGGCACATGAAAGAGATATCACCTGGTTCAGCCAACCAGTCAAAGCCGTTTCCTGGGGTGTGGCCGCTGCTGCATGTTGACAGCTTATAGGAGCCACAGGTGAGAGCTGAGTGCAGGGGGGAGGTGGACAAACTACCCCAGAAGGAGCATGCCATGTCCCCCACCAGAGGTGCAATCCCTCCTCTAACACCCTACAATCCAAACAGACAGCAAAATTGTATAATTATAAAACAGAGTCCAAGTCACTCCGACACTGAGAGCTAATATTTAATTAAGCCAGGGTTCCATCACCAACACAAAACCTAAAAAGAGGCTTAAAGGAAGGTAAATTTAATTACTGATTTCAATAGAGCAACACTGGAAACATACTGCTGTGGGATAAGCTACTAGACAATATGCCATTCCTAAAACTTAGCAGTTGTATGAATGGACTTTAAAAGTAAATAGCAAGGACAATGGGGAAGTACGGGCAATATGGATTGGGAAGATGATGAGAGGGTATGGGTCTTTAAATCCCTTTGCCTCCAGCTGAGATCTCATTCCATATTGGGATCCCCATACCGGCGATTTGCATTTGAAGAAAAGTACCCACTTATACCAATGGAAGCTTTTTCTTCCGATGCAAATTACATGCGAAGGGGACTGAAATATTGATCAGGATTACAGTAGGAACAAAGAGTTAACCCCATACCCATCTTTGCCATTGGACTCCTCATACCTGCTGCTTACTTTTTGAAAAACCATTCAGTTGCTAACTGCATGAATGGTCTCTCATCCACATTGGCCCTAAATACAAGCTATTTTTGACATTTCTTTTTTAAATAGATGCCTTTCACCATAAAAAGTGTGTACCCTTCTTGGATGGTCAGCATTCTGTTCAGGGAGGATCGGCAAAGCAATGAACAATTCTTAGTAAATGGGAAGGCTCTGGGGGCGTGACTGTGAGCTAGGGCCCTGTTGGACACATAAGTGGAAGGCAGAGTTTGTGTAGAAGTAGTTAATCACAACATTTTTTGCCCTAAGCGGGTAGGTGTAAAAGCCCTTCCTGGAGAATGTATAAATCTTCGGAATGTATGAGAAAACTAAGGCACCACTCCAAGGATGGCCACCTTGTCAAAATAGAACCACCTGGGATGTACTCTGCCCTACTAAAAACAAAGGAACCTGACCATCAAGCTCCATATTGCCTGTAGGCTTCAGACAGTGGGTTGTCCAGCCCTGCCTGTGACTTTCTGCATGCAGTTGTACCATTGAATGTACCAAGTTGTACCATTGAATGTACCAAGGTCATTCCCCCTAATGGTGGGGATGGGTAATCTCTGCCATCACCCTTGACCATTGGAAATACTGTCTTGAAACTGGAGTGCAGCAACATCTGGAGGACCACAGGTTTCCTACCTTTGCTATAAGGGAAGTAGAGACTAAATGGGCGTTCCAGGACAGACAGCATTTCTCATTAGGGTACATAGAGAGAGGGGTAGCATTTGCACACACCCTCAGAGCTCAATTTCAATTGCAAAAATGTGTTTCACTGTAAGATCTGGCAATTCTAAGTGAACACTTATAAAACAAACTGATACCTAAGGGATAATAAAAGTAATGCATTATGGGATCTGTAGCACTTATCCCTTTCTTAATATATACTTAAGAGTATTGTTAGGAAATTATCACCAGTCTAATTCCTATCCCTTAGTGATTCGGTTCGACTGTTTGGTGATGTGTTAATGACAGGTATTATAATCTGACAGCACTGGTGTGCAACAGAAACTAGCTCAATAGGACAAGTCATTTATCCAGAACGCAAGTAAAGGAAGTTTGAGAGTATGTCATAGAGCACCCTTGAACACTGACTGCCTTTTAAGTGGCAGTGATGAAGGAACCCACTTTAGCATAAGATCTGTATCCAAGGTTTATAAAAGAAATTAAAATGTGTATAGAGATTTAAGGTAGGATTGATCAACAGCTGCTAGAGACAAATTGAGTCCCCCCCCCCCCGAATGCATTTTTGCAAAACACATAATTAGTATAATTGGTATGAACACGATATATTTCCATTCAAAGATAAACTTTTAGACTCATACTTTTTAGACTCATACTCAAAAGATATACTTGGCAAAATTACATGTTATGATGTCTTGTCAAAAACAAACTTTATAGCTGGAAAATATATTAGTATTGGTTTATTTAGTTGTTGCACCTATATCTGCCTTTTTTTTTTTTTTTTTTTTTTTTGGTAAGCTGAGAGTGGCTTAGATGTGTCTCCTGGATTGTCCTTGAAGACATAATACAGCCATAGTTAAGATGACAAACATACAGTCAAGTCATAGTTTAGTTTGCTGATGGTTTAGCTCTGCCCATAAGAGGCAAGTTTAAGAAGATACTACTGTCCTGCCTCCTGCTGAATACATGCAGACACATAGTCTTACTTGGAACTTAGGCAAGTAATGGTACAGGCTCAACAACAGGCACAGTGCTCAGGAGTCACAATTCAGGAGTTCAGGTGCATGGCAAGATGTTCAGAACTGGATGGAAGTGATGAAAATGTCCCAACAAGTTCCCCCATCTCTCCTGCCAAGCTTTTAAAGATGGGACATAGTGTACTCACTTGCAGTACTCTTTTGCTTTGTGGGGATATTTGGATTGCAAGCACACACTTTGTTGGGGTGGGTAGGTCTGCTCTCATCTAAAGGTGGCACCTGGTTCTAGGTAACAAGAATTCACCCTCCTGCCCAGGCTCCTGTTCAATTGCTGTTGCCTCCTTTTCCAGCTTCCACTGAAGCTTCCTACTCTGCGGGAAGAATAGAGCGGACAATGAGCATCTCTGCTCCCTCTTCCAATGCAACTGAAGTTGGGTTGGAAAGGGGAGGTCCTCCTTGCTCCAATCCAGGTTTCCCCAGTTCCTCCCGTTTCTTCCTCCTCCACCTTCTCTGTCTGAGTCTGCCAACTCAAGCTTGATTCCAAGAGTGCTGCAGGGCTCATGACAGCTACATCTCCCAAGCAGTCACTGAGCAGAATGAGACCTACTTAAATTCAACAATGTATCAGAATCATGTGCTCTGAGGTCATTGCGTCCACCCATCCTCAGGTGAGAGCAATGTGCTTTTAGCTTCAGAGGAACCCATGGGGTCAGTGTGAGACTACTGATCACCTTCTGAAGCTGAGTATTTCAGATTTAGCCTCCAACTAAATGTAGAAGCTGTAAATGCTAAGACTGTAGTCTTTTTACTGGAACAAAAAACCCCACACAGTTATTTTAAAAGACAGATATCTACTCTTCTCCTGGAGATGTAATGATATGAAGGATCTAATGCACAAATGCATATCCTTGGTTTTGACCTTTTCAGAATCTACAGCAAAATACAGGAACCCAACACAGTCTTCTTCTTACTTAAAGTTGAGTTTTGAACAGTGATACATTTTAATGCATCAGTATTCATTCCACTTTCTCCTGAATCTAACCACAAGGTATTATTCTAAACACCACTTTAGGCAGTATATGACATCATCCACACGAGGCTTAACTGTTACTTAAATAATTATTAGTGGAATCATTAATTATTAAGAAGTTAAGTGATTAGTACGGGAATGTCCTCAGAAACTGTGGGGGAAGGAGGTTACCAAAGCATTTTATTTTGACCTGCTTGTGTCGTAAGGATGAATGACATACAACACACAGTGCAGGAATGTGTGTGTGGAGGGAGGAGAAATATTACAGCCGACATAAGAAAGAGAAGAGAGCAATGATTTGTCATGTACAGAAGGACTGCAGGGTACATGACAGAGAAGTGACACAGTGTCCCCTGATGTAGGGAGAGAAAAATTGGGCAGTTTCACTGACATGGAAGATTAAAATGTTTAAATGCTGTGGAAGGAGGACTGGAGCTCACCTATTTAGATGAGTGATCAGAGTGGAAAGGAATGATTAACACAACATTTTGCCTATTATGATATGATAGCAGTGAATCAGGTGAAGGTAATGGCTGTTCTTTCATATTTGCACTTCTCCTGGAAGTAGAAGCCCTATTTTAAAACAATTGCCACCACCAACAGTCTTGTAAAAAGGTAAAAATAATGTTTACTCACTTGGAAAACTTGTTGAAGAGTAACAGTTACAGCAGCTTTGTTAAGGCAGGCTTAAAATGGTAATTCAGTTACAAAGGCATACTCTAGTCCAGGCATCCCCAAACTCGGCCCTTGAGATGTTTTGGGACCACAATTCCCATCATCCCTGACCACTGGGTCCTGTTAGCTAGGGATGATGGGAGTTGTAGTCCCAAAACATCTTGAGGGCTGAGTTTGGGGATCCCTGCTCTAGTCTAATTTAAAATGGTGTCTTGGCATTGTAGCTCAGACACAGCATATGTTCTCACATCGCTGGCTTGATGGAAAGTGACAAAAAAAGGAGGACGTGCCCAGGCAGGTAAGAGAATATAAATAGCTACATCCTCCCACTGTCAGGGCACAGTGACAGTGCCTCTCACAGAGTCCTATCTAGCAAACTTAGGTGGAAACTATGTGAGCTTCAGCTCCCATCATGTGCCTATCTAGCAAAACATGAATTGTTGGTTTGACTGCATTGTTAATATCCCCCCCTCCCAGTTTTCATCTTAATGTGCACATTAAGATGCACAGCATGCATTAAGCTTTAGTAAAAAAATTAATAAATTGCCTTTTCCTATAAGGAGCCTTGTACACCCTTCAAAGAATGAAGATCAAATTTTATCAGTGAGGATCCTGTTTCGGGAGTCCTAGCCCCCTCTACAGTGAGTTTGCCTAATGTGCTTGACACTGTTAAGGAACCTTGTGATTGAAACAGAGATGCAAAATTTGATTTATTTATTTATTTTTGTAGGCCCTATTTGAGTGAGAGAGAGAGTGTGTGTGTGTGTGTGTGTGTGCGTGCGTGCTTCTGGCAAGGTATGGACCAGGCTAGTGTTACTCTGGAATGAGCACTATAACAGGAGCTCAGACTATCTATTTGAGAATAAACAGAAGGCTGCACATTATCTGAGCGCCTTGCCATGTCCCTGAAGTGGTGTTGTGATTATGTTTAAATGCTTGTCATGATCTGTTCCTTTTATTTGTGGGTGGAGATGACCATCAAGTGAACATAAAGGAGGCTATGATCCTTATAAAATAACACGTAATTTCCAAATTGGAAGAAGCTTAACAGTTGGAGTGCTCAGAGCAACTTTGCCAAGCTTCTTACAAATAGCAGAAGCAGCATATGCTGAGCTTTTGCATATATAAATGAACAATATTCAGCAGCCTCCTACTTCAGAGAAGTGTTTGAGACTTACCATCTTGTATATGTATTTTCTTGACTCATTACAACTTATTAGCCATCCATGCAATTTTTTTTTGAGCTTTCCCTTTTGACATCAGTGTATATGCAATTAAGAAGAACGTAATAAGAAATAGTTAGAGGCACCCTATCCCCACATTTCCCATGCTATGGCAGACATTGGTTGCAGTTCATTTTATCACACGATTTGTGATTGCTTAATTTAGCAAGAAGATTCTGACAATGAAGCAAGTGAAGAAGTGTTTATCCTCCTCACCAAGGTGGCAATCTGAGTGGGTCGCACTTATTTGATGTGCATCATAGGGCGATCCCTGACATGGGATCGACCCCAACAAATGATCAACCAGCGGGCGGGTTGAGTGATTCAGGATACTCAGTGATGATGCAGCAGCTAAAAAAGCCAATGCAATTCTGGGCTGCATCAATAGGAGTATAGCATCTAGATCAAGGGAAGTAATAGTACCACTGTATTCCGCTCTGGTCAGACCTCACCTGGAATACTGTGTCCAATTCTGGGCACCACAGTTCAAGAAGGATACTGACAAGCTGGAACGTGTCCAGAAGAGGGCAACCAAAATGGTCAAAGGCTTGGAAACGATGCCTTATGAGGAACGGCTTAGGGAGCTGGGTATGTTTAGCCTGGAGAAGAGAAGGTTAAGGGGTGATATGATAGCCATGTTCAAATATATAAAAGGATGTCATATAGAGGAGGGAGAAAGGTTGTTTTCTGCTGCTCCAGAGAAGCGGACACGGAGCAATGGATTCAAACTACAAGAAAGAAGATTCCACCTAAACATTAGGAAGAACTTCCTGACAGTAAGAGCTGTTCGACAGTGGAATTTGCTGCCAAGGAGTGTGGTGGAGTCTCCTTCTTTGGAGGTCTTTAAGCAGAGGCTTGACAGCCACCTGTCAGGAATGCTTTGGTGGTGTTTCCTGCTTGGCAGGGGGTTGGACTGGATGGCCCTTGTGGTCTCTTCCAACTCTATGATTCTATGATTCTATACTCACCCAGTGCCTACGCCAAAGCCTACTGACACCTGTCATCAATAAAGTGATGGCCTGTTTTGATCTCAAGATGCTGTCCTGTAGCTTTTACTTCTTTCTCCACCCCCCAGCCTACATCAGCAATACGCTTAGTGTGCCAGAACATGGAACTGAGACTTCCTCACACCATGTGACATTTTCTCCAGTGTTTTTTTTTGGGGGGGGGGGAACTACGAGCGATAAGAATTTAGCACCTTGACCTTTCCCACATTGACTCATTTTATCTGAATAGAGGTAACTGAATAGATTTGATTTTTTAAAATGTCTACTTTGGTAATTCCATTTGAAATACATTACACCACATGTTGATGTAAGTGATAACCTGGTAGGAGAGAAAGCTGGGTTCAAAGCATCTTGCTTTAATGGAAATATTCCTGCGCTTTTTTTCAGTTCTGAATGAAACCTAATTGGAGAACTCAATTTGCAGTTAAGTTTCCTCCATCTGTTTTCTGCTGTGGCTAAAAAAATCTACACTTTGGTAAAACCATTAGGTTACTCAAAATAATGCAGCTAATAAAAGACTGGCGATATTTTAGCATTCCTCACACCACTTATTACATATACAGTGTATGTATATGTAATGAACTTCATTCGTTCCGGAGGTCCGTTCTTAACCTGAAACTGTTCTTAACTAGAGGCGTGCTTTCGCTAATGGGGCCTCTTGCTGCCACTGCGCCGCCGGCAGACGATTTCCGTTCTCATCCTGGGGCAAAGTTCTCAACTCGAGGTAACTCTTCCAGGTTAGCGGAGTTTGTAACCTGAAGCGTTTGTAACCTGAGGCATTTGTAACTCGAGGTACCACTGTGTCTCCTTCGAACTAATGGAACCTGTGATCAATAGCACCCATTTATAATTCACTTCAGAGAAAGAAATATTTTTTTCTATTTCAGATTGTTGTTTAGGGTCCAGCTTCCCAGATACAATCAACACCATTAGCAATTACAAAAAAAATAAAAAATAAAATGTGCATATTGCTTTGAAAATTCAAAAACTAAGACTTGTATATGAGTGTGACTAGAGAATGATCATTTGAATTCATTGTGGATGAAGAGATATCTCCAGCTTCACATGTTCAAAAATAAAAGGCCCATACAAGAAAAATACTCCATTAATGTCTTCATTTGAGATAGAAATAAACAGTGATTGTAGGAATTGCTTTACCTGCACAAAACTGTGTTTCAGATCCTTCCAAACAATGGTTTCATCAACAAACAATTAAGATGACAGTACACCATCAAATAAATCAGATAAATGCCGCAAGGCAAGATATAGCATTGCAGTAACGCTGGCACATAGGCAGATATCTTGCATGTATTGAGTATTTAGGATATAAACCTCTTTCAGTATCACTATAAATACATCAAAGCTTTAAAATGCTGTTATTGGATATAACCATTAGAGAAAAAGGTATCCTTTTTAGAAACATGTAGAAAATTCTATATTATAGAGCTCTTGGATCTTTTCAGTTTTAGCTTTTCTCACCCTGGGGTAAGTATTTGAAGCAGGGAGGTGAAATAGGTAGTGATGTAATGTAAAGCATTCTGCTCCTTTCTAGTATCCCTAGAATACTATGATTATGCACTTTTCTGCCTCGAAACACATCTGGCAAAGTATGAGTAGTAAAAAACATCCATGGGAACAAACTGTCCATGGATATCTAAAAATTGAATTACCCATTTTCATGAATATTTGATCTGCTTATTACCTGCAAAATATTCCAGATTGGATGCCCATAATTTGAGTTTATTAAAGTGCTTGAGGCAAGGTTTTGTGTGACAGGTAGGCTGCAGTTCTGCGAAAGAGGAATTGTGCAGTATATTAAATTTAACTGAGTAGGCAGATAGTATGAGGATATAGACTCTTATGGTGTATTATTAGAACATTAATATTTTCATTAATGTACCAGAAATACATAATTTCTGATTTACCATTTTTCAGTGTGCGTATGCTGTAAGGGTTAGACCCAAAGGCAGCTATGCATTTTCAGGCACAACGATGGATATATTTGCAGTCGATTACTAAAGCCTTCCTACACTCTTAAATGAGGGACATATATTCTACAATCTTAGTAGAAAGACATAAATAAGAGGAGCTTTCTATTCATAAACTTAGAAGTAGCAAACAGATTGTATAGGTCTGTTGGGAAAGAAATCACTTCCCAACATAAATGAAATAAATTTAAATTAATTTGGAAAAATCGTTTTATAGCCAAGTCTACCTGGATAGCTCAGTTGGTTAGAGTGTAGTGCTGATAATGCCAACATTGCAGGTTCGATCCCCATAGGGGACAGCTGCTTATTCCCTGCATTGCAGGGGGTTGGACTAAATGATCCTCAGGGTCCCTTCCAACTTTACAATTCTATGTTTCCCACTGGGTTCAATTGGGCTTATTCCCAGGAATGCAGCCGTTTCTGTGTGTGTGTGTGTGTGTGTGTGTGTGTGCGTGCGTGCATGCGTCGTATTTTAAATCCTTAATTTTAGTCATTTGGGTTTTATTGACTCAAAAAGAAATATCATACATGGTTTATTTCTAAACAAATATTATTCAAACTGTGTCTTACAAGACCCTAACTTCCACCTTAATAAGCACTTAATAAGAGGATTTAGGGGCAAAAATGAAGCTGATTCCTAGAAGGTTCCCCCCCCCCCGATTTCAATTTTATTTTACTCATCGGTATCTATGAGAAGGAGGAGCTGCTGCTGATGATAAATGGCATGAGAACTTAAAAGCACGTTGGTCACTGAGCAGTGCAATAGAAATTAATTGTGCTCATCCACTTCCATATATGCTAAACTGAAAAACAACGGCTATATTCTCTCCAGCTAGCTATTTACCCTGTTTCCTCTCATTTCATCCAATTATGCCAGTTTCTTCTATATAACATTTTAAAGGTGTCCAGCACAACCTCCCGCTGCCCTGAACTGAACCTATCTGTCTATAATTTGCCAGCTTTATCTGCTCAGCTTTATCTTCTTCAATATTTCACACACGGTCCACCTTGACTGTAGGCTGCCACTTGATTAGTTCATGACTTGCAGCCTATGATTCTTTCCTAAATTATAGTCAATAACCTTTTACAGAAGTATTCCCTCTTCTCACTTTTCTACCACTTCTGCCTCCTCCCTGCCATCTTCAGGCTTCCACTAATCTCTCTGTCTTCGGTTCCTCATTTGTCATAATCTCTCAACAAACTATTCAACTCTTCAGACCCTGCCCTGACTCACTGCTTCCATTCCACATCTCCCTTCATGCTTTCCAGTAGAGGAATGCCTCCGGAGAACAAAAGGGCAGGCAGATTTTGCCCATTATAAATGTGTCTCTTCCTCTTCCTCCTCTTCTGCCTGGTTAAGCAATCTAGTATACCTAGCACAGGGGTCCTCAAACATTTTCAGCAGGGGGGGGCGGTTCACTGTCCCTCAGACCTTGTGGGGGGCCAGACTATATTTTGGAAAAAAGAAATGAACCGTCATGGGGGGGAGAGAGGAAGAAGAAGAAGAGACCCCGCCTCCTCCTCTGCTTTGCCTCAGCCAGGAAGCAGTGACTCAGCCGGATCCTGTCCCCCAGGCTAGGCTCTTCAGCGTGGGGTGAGAGCGATGACCAGAGCAGCAGCAGCCCCAGGAAAGAGCCAAGCAGCAGCACCATGCGCAAGAGGAAGCCCAGCTTCAGCTGCATCCTCAGCGCCAGCCCCACGAGCTCGCCAAAGCTACCATGGCCGAAGCCCCCCCCCCCCTCGCTGCTCCCTCCCACTTCGCTCTCTGCTCAGCCCGCCACTGCTGTGGGAGCCATGGGCAGCTGCATGTCGGCGGCGGCTCAACGACTGAAAGGCCGCGTTGGAATTTACCTCAGTGTGGCACTGACCAACCAGTCCCCACACCACTGAAAAACCACGTTGGAAATGCTTCCTGCCCCACACGGTGTTGAGGTAAACGCTGACGTGGCCTTTCGGCCTCAGACACTTGGCGGGGGGGGGTTTCAAATGGCCATGCGGGCCAGATTCGCGACCCTTTCGGGCCACATCTGGCCCCCGGACCGTAGTTTGCCGACCTCTGACCTAGCACCTCCCCCTGTTCAAACCAGATATAAGAATTATGAATCCTCAGGGCTTCTTCTCTTTCTCTGCTGCCCTGTTTCCTCCTTTTCACGCTTCATCCTTCACTGTAAAGACTAACATTGTCCACATTCGTGCTACGGCCCTTTCCTTCCTCTTCTAGGTCTTCTTCCTTCTATAACTCTCAGCCCTTTTCCCCATATAATTATTACAGAATGCTTTCCCCAGAGAGATATGCCTAGCACTAAATCATACATTTTTAGATGCCAGGTATAAATATTTATGCATGTGTTTTTAAATATTTAACATTCACTAACTTTGCTGTTTTTAGTTGCTTTTTTTTGTTTTGTTTTTTGTCCTGCCATTTTAATATTGTTTATGTACGTTTCCATTATTTAATTGCGATTTTGCGTGTGTAAGCAGATTTGGTATGCATATATGAAGAGTTTTGATAAATTTTATTTGATAAGGAGGCTGTTATCTAATTCTCTGCTTTCCCATCTTATCTCCTTGTCATCTCCCCATTATTTCCTTCACCACTCTAGCAACTAATCATTCTCCATGGAACCCTTCACTATTGTATTCAAAATTTTAAGCATACCATATTTTTCCCATTCTTTTATTTTTTTAAAAAAATATCACTTGAATTAGTAGTGCTTTTCAAAAGCCACCCAATTTCCCTTTTTCCATTTTGCTCTGAATTGCTCAGACTCTCCCACAGAATCTGGCTTCCATGTTCCTCACTCTATTGAAACTTCCCTCTTCAAAACAGCTGGCAATCTCTTCACTGCAAAATTCAAATGTTTCTACTTTGTCCTCAGTATTCTTGACCTCACTGCTGCAGTTGATCTCTTTTATCTCAGTGCTTTTTAATACACTTTATCACTCTTTCCTGTTGGGTCCCTACCTAGGTTTAGCTCACTTCATGCCCTACCTTTCTATGAATCTGTCACAGAACAAACCAATCTACCCCAATATGTCTAACGGTTCATTCAAAGTTTCCAAAAGAGAATGTTTTTCTTTTGGAGTCAGGCAGACATTATTTCTTCTCCTTCTCTACACACCACACCCAAAAAGTTGTATAATGTCCACTCACGTTCACTGCTCAAGAATGGGATTTTGCAAAAGCACTATTTAAAAAGACTCAGATATTTCATGTAATTGTCAAAGGTTTGTTTACACCACAGCTTCCTGATGTTTAGGCTGTGTACACATTACTGACTTAAAACACAGCTAGATTGCTGTTTTTTTCTAAATTCAGGTTGAAGCTGGTTTGGAGAAAAACCACATGAAACTCTGTACAGTGGTACCTCGGGTTACAAACGATTCAGGTTACAAACGCTTCAGGTTACAGACTCCGCTAACCTCGGGTTAAGAACTTTACCTCAGGATGAGAACAGAAATCGAGTGGCGGCAGCGGGAGGCCCCATTAGCTAAAGTGGTACCTCAGGTTAAGATCAGTTTCAGGTTAAGAACGGACCTCCAGAACAAATTAAGTTCTTAACCCAAGGTACCACTGTATTTTATAAACCACAGAATAGATAAAAACTGTGACTACCTTTGTTTGTACACCACTTCTCAAAACAGCACTGGGAGCACACTAAATGTGCAGCTTTGGTGTGCTCCAATATTGATTCACAGAACCCGTACCACCTTTGCATATGATAATCTGCTAGTTTATAACCAAGACTGTACAATCATTTTGTGGTGACGTTTCATTCTACCTTTAAGTGATTTTCTTTATTGTGTTTCCTCAAAGGTTTGAACAATTATTCTTTGAACTTAGTAAGGCACATCCCCAAATTATGAGTAGCAGCTTCAGGTTCTACTTTTAACTCTTCAATTTTTGTCTGTTAGAGCTAAAAGAATTAAAAACAAAGTTTAGTGTAACCTATCTAAATGCACAGTATATTGCTGTGTTTCATGAAAAGAAGTAAAATGGCTAATTCTTATGCTGCATTAGTTGATGTTAGATTAAGTCTTATTTTTACTTCCATCTTTAAGAAATTTGAAGCAGTGTCCCTGGGTGATATCCAACTAAGTAATACTCAGGATAGACCAACAGAAATCAATGGACTTAAATGGGGCTACTTTGAATTTGACTATAACTGAATTTCACCCACTGAAACTAGTCAGCTCCTAAGGGAAAAAAGAGGAGACTTAAACCAAAAAAAGTATGTTTGTAATATATATTAAAATTCTGTGTGATGAAATTTTTAAAGAATGATAAGCAAAAAGAAAGACAACCTAATGAAAACAATACATCAGATGTAGACTAATTGTAGTTATAGTGTCTAAGCACTTTTTGTCCTCTCCAGAATGATATCTGAGGTTGATGTGATCTAGGAACACAGGGCTCACCCTTCAGATGGGAGACACCATGAATTAGAAGTAATTCATTAATAAATTCTTGCAATAACACTCCATCCCACATGTATATCATCTCTCTCTAAAGAGGCTTTCCAGTATTGTTCAATTTTGAAGTGAGCTGCAACTACAAAAAAGATCTCCAGGACTATATATGAAGATTTTAATACTCATCGGCAAATAACATTAACAACACTAACATAAAGACCATCAAGAAATCCTTATGGGTGCTATCATCAAATGAAGCTCAGTTATCCATTAAATAATAGTGAAAAGCGGTAATAGACTCAAAACTTTGCACATATCTGAAAAACTGAACATATTCCACACATTGCAGCAAAAGATAATACACCACACTGTCCTAATCCATGATGTACATGAAACATTAAGATTCAGACTCAAAAAACATAGATAAATATAATCTGCCACAAATAAGTTGTTACGTTAACTGTACAAAGCTGTTTAAGTCAACTCTGCTTTTCAACTCTTCCTTCCCCCCACCTTGAAAAAAAGTTTGCTTTTCACGAAGAATAATGTTCGTACAAGACAGAGGTCTTGCGATTTCATTGCTTCAATTTGATACGAAATTTGATGTTGATAAGGAATACAAAGTAAAAAGTATCACTGAAACACTGTGCAATCTACATTACAATCTGTAGCTACAACCCTGAGTTCTGCAGTATTTATATATCATTTATATTGATATATCTATATGTATATATTTCTTATACAACAGCACAGACTAGTGGTTGTTCAGCTATAGCAAGCATATGCATTCATCTATTATCCTCGATGTGAAAGACATATGGAAAGTTTACTAAAAATGGTATTACCCTTTAAGATTTAAATTGAAAGGATGTACAAAGAATTCTAGCAGCTGCAACTGTTCAGCAGCGTGTCCAACATCGTGAGTCATGTAATGTATTCTGAAGACATCTACTACATAAATTACAAAGGTAACCTTGTTTCAGACCATAGTAAAAAATAAAATAAAATCCAAAATCTAAATTAGGGCAATACCTTCCTTAAGCTAACCAAACTGTTTACAAAATAGTATGAGAACTTTCAAGTCAAGATGATCTAAGGGTCCCCGGCTGTTGGTCCACAGACCATTAGTGGTCTGGGAGCTTCATTCAGGTGGTCCACAGCATTTTAATTGTGTTTCATTGCTTCTTTTTATTTCTTACGTGTTTCGTTTAATTGTATTGCAATTCGGATTTTATGAACTGAAGTGCAATGTATATGAGACAAAAGAAGCAATATAAATATAATTAAAAGCAGTATGTCATTTGGGACAGTGCATTACAATGGCTACAACAGGCATAATAAACATTAAGGTGTGTGTCAAGACTCTCATGAGTTTCCAAGTGGTCCATAGGGCAAAATGGTTTGGAACCACTGGTTTAGGCTGATGAAGAACTCTGGATAATGCAAAAGCTTTCACGCTATTTTGTGACATTTTGCACGAAGTTGCCCTGATAAAGCAAGCTAGCAATTTTTGCAACATAACATGACCTGTAGTTGTTTTCCTTTTCCTTGTGTGTGAGTGAGTGATTATACACACACACACACACACACACACACACACACACACACACACACTGTCTTTCCCCCTTTTTAAGACACCGTCTTATAATTCTTTTCCCTCAAAAAAACACAGGGTGGCTTATTTTCAGGGGATGTCTTATTTTTATTACATCAGTATGGTACGGTACAGCCTCCCCCTGTGCGCTGAGCAGGCGGGGCAGAACTCCGCAAGAGGCGCGTTTCCCCCCGTGCCTCTTGCTAGTTCGCTGGCTCCCTGCGCACGGGGAACAGGCGGGGCAGGAAGAGGCATCTCCCCCCCCCCGCGCGCGCCTCTCCCTGCGCGCTAAGCAGGCGGGGCAGAACTCCGCAAGAGGCGTGTTCCCCCCCGTGCCTCTCACTGGTTCGCTGGAGTGCGCACACAGGAGGGGCTGAGGAGGCGACGGGAACAATGGCGGCACCATGGCTTACTTTTGGGGTACGTCTTACTTCTCACAAAGGTAAAAACAACCCTGCCATGGCTTACTTTATGACTACGTATTAAAAAAGGGGAAACAGGGTATATATATATATATATAAACCCTGTTAAATCCCTAAATGAATTAGGATCAGAGCATTGCAGTAATCATTTCCCCCCACATGAGACTGCTTGATAATTTTGTTTGGTTTCTAAGGACCTTGTCCATGTCCTGATGTCAGAATATGTGCGGCAAGTAGGTATAAGAAAGAGGAAATTTTCAGTGGTGGCACCCCAAAACTAGAACTGTCTCTCTAGAGAGACGCACCTTGCTCCATCCCTGGTCATTTTTATGAGTGTAATGAAAACTGTATTGCTTAAGCAGTCATTCTGAGGATATTCTTCTCCATAACTAGCTTTTATTGATAATTGCTGCTTTTAAAAGCTGTTTTTATATCTATATCTATATAATATTTTTTCTGTTATTCATTATTGGCTGTTCTATTTTACAATCTTCCTTGATTATGTTTTATTTAGAAAGGTGGGCTAAAATACTGGAAGAAATAAATGAGGGGGGGAAGCATGTATATAAAATCATGTATCTAATCACTATACTTTTAACGATAGCAGCTAAATGAAATTTTGTCTCATTAGAGTATAATAGAACATTTTACCACTAATTGTAAATTATACAGTAATTGGTAAAGATGCGCCTTGTAATTTTTTAAATTAACACGAGTAAAGTAATAATAATTAAAAAGCTAAATAGTAACTGTGAGCACTCCCTGTAACGCCATGATCCCAATACTGATCCTGTAACTATCTGAAAGCACTTGAGAACAATATACATTGGTTCCCAGTATGTTTCTGAGCACAATTCAAAGTGTTGGTGCTGACCTTTAAAGCCCTCAATGGCCTTGACCCAGTAGACCTGAAGGAGTGTCTCCACCCCCATCGTTCAACCCGGACACTGAGGTCCAGCTCCGAGGGCCTTCTGGTGGTTCCCTCACTGCGAGAAGTGAGGTTACAGGGAACCAGACAGAGGGCCTTCTCGGTAGTGGTGCCCGCCCTGTGGAACTCCCTCCCACCAGATGTCAAGGAAATAAACAACTATCTGTCTATTACAAGACATCTGAAGGCAGTCCTGTTTAGGGAAGTTTTTGATGTTAGATGTTTTACTGTGCTTAATGTTTTAATTTGTTGGAAGCCACCCAAAGTAGCTGGGGAAACCCAGTCAGATGGGGCATATGAATAAATATATTGTTGTTATTATTATTATTCACATATAGTTAAAGGGGGGATTGTCCCTGAACATATTGATCGAGAACAGTTTATACACCCGTATCAGATAAAGTGCCTGGTAATATTTTATATGGTCGGTATGATATACCAGGAAACTGATTTTTAGCATCTCTTTTATGTTCAGTTTGAACAGAAGCAGATCCTCCTGTTTCTGTGCCTGGATTCCATTTCTGCCTACAGCAGAAATGTCTCCTATTTTATTTTTAGTCTTAATGTGTGCTTCATCTTTGAATTGATGCTTGCAGTTTTAATGGGATTGTTTTACTGTGTGTTTTGCTGCATTTTTATGGATAATAATGATCTTGTAGGCTGTTCTGTATGCAAATGTGTAAGAACAGAATGTAAATAAATGCTTATAATTATAATATTTACTATCAACCCGAGGATTCCATCCCCAGAAGTCAAAGCAGGCTTTGACAGTCTGTCTCTGCAGTCAAGGATAGTACGATACATGCTGATCATTTTAGCTCAGCTTCAGAGGTTCCCTTTGACTCAAATATGAGCTACACCAGGAAGAGAAAACTATGTTTACCAAAAGTACTCACCTTGCAAAGCTTATGAGGGTTCCAGTGGGACTGCCCCCCCCCAGGAAGTAAAGGCTTAGACAGATCGCTGCAATGAACAGCAAAAGACAACATTCCGACATTTTAAAATTAGCCACAATTTTATCGAGGGCCTAAGCAAAATGACTTTTGACTTCTGACAGACAGCCTTTACCACATTGTTTTCAAATATGTGAAATTCTTACTTCAGATAAAACTGCACCCTGTCAAATAATGCAGCACTTAATTAAACTTATTGTTCTCCCAGAGCATAAACTTTTTGCAGTATCGCTTGCTCATTGTCTCTTGCTAGTTAATCCTTTGCATAAACGATAATGTATGGATAAAACCTTGCCGTAGCAGAACTCAAGGCAATGTCTCTTTATAAATTTCTTGACAGTGTCTAAGTTGCCCTGTTTATTTTGAGTGAAGGTACATTCTATAGGGATCTAGCACCTTTCACCATAATGACCTACTTCAGTGTAAGTAACTTGTGTTCCATTTGCCTTTCTCTTAACAGCGACGGCAATATTCTGTGAATTACTGTCTACGCTACGACTTTCTGTCACCCAGTCCTTTTACTGAGGCAAGAGATATAAGACTCAGTGTAACTGCCTCTCAGGTAATTGCTTAGGAACATCAAATGTATCCATACATTGAACAGAAATGTGTCAGCTATTAGCAATTGGCAAGGCAGCTACTTTCAAAGTGTCTCTTATTAATGGAAGGCATAATTCAAAGGATTAGTGTGCAAAATGTCTTTAAGATTCAAAAGAATGCATGGTAAAAATGTCTTTAAATTCAGGACAGAAAATATGGAACGATCCCTGATTTCCTCCCAAGAATTTAGCACTTTCCAGTTGCAGTAGGTAGGGATAGGGGAGCATTTGCAGCTTTTAGCATGCACCAATTAAAACAATGAACATGAAACACATGTATTTTATCACTGGGCTTCAGCCCTTTCCCATATAATATCTCTATAGCCATGAAACTATTATCAGGTTGGCACGATGACAAAATGCAGGAGTGACAGCGTATGAATGCATGCCTCTGAATGCAATTTCCTCTACATAAAAAGCAAGATGTTATTTGAAAGTTCCAGTCCAGCATAGCCTTCTCACTGACATGGTAGCTTTTTTTTTTTTTTTGTACCGAGGAGCTAATTAGGGGTGGGCAGACTAATTCATTTCCTGTATGTATGGACCCAGAGGGCGCTGTGGGTTAAACCACTGAGCCTAGGGCTTGCCGATCAGAAGGTCGGCAGTTCAAATCCCCGCCACAGGGTGAGCTCCCGTTGCTCGGTCCCAGCTCCTGCCCAACTAGCAGTTCGAATGCACGTCAAAGTGCAAGTAGATAAATAGGAACCGCTCTGGCGGGAAGGTAAACGGCGTTTCCGTGCGCTGCTCTGGTTCACCAGAAGCGGCTTTGTCATGCTGGCCACATGACCCGGAAGCTGTACGCCGGCTCTCGGCCAATAAAGCAAGATGAGCACCGCAACCCCAGAGTCGGACACGACTGGACCTAATGGTCAGGGGTCCCTTTACCTTTTATGTATCACTTTTACTTGTGCTCACTCATGGATCCATCCGGTCTCATTTTTTTAAAAAAATAATCTTTAAGTTTTAAAAACCCATATGGAAATTCACATTTAAGTACTTAAGATCCCACTTCCCTACCAACCTTTCACATGGTCGTAGACTTGTCTTTTTAAATAGTAAAGGCTAGACCCAGGTTTGTCACTAGGCCTTTCCCTGAGCAAAGTTGTACAACAGGGAGTCTCATTGCAACTTGAGGCATACCATGATCGGAACAGATTACAGAATTCCTGACAGTCCACATTAGGCCTGAGGGTGGAACTATCGCATGAGATACTCGAGGAATTTGGTCTTTGAGAATTCTGATACTTTTTAGCAGAAATTGCACTCCATGAACAAACGTATGTACAGTCATACCTCGTGTTGCGTTAGGTTCAGATTGCGAACGCGGCAAACCCGGAAGTGTATTTCGCCACGCGTGTGTGTGCAGAAGCGTTCTGCGCACTTCACACATGTGCAGAAGCATTCTGCGCACTTCACGCATGCGCAGTAGCGCTCTATCACGCTCCGTGCTTGCGCAAAAGCACCGCTTTAGTTGCAGACTTTTCGGGGTGCAAACGGCACCCCGGAACGGATCGTGTCCGCAACTAGAGGTACCACTGTATTGGAACTTTGTTATGATCTCACACTTGCAGAATGTTCAGGTACAGCTTTCAGCTCAAACGTTTTATCAAAATGCATTCTAGAATCGTATTTTGAGAGGGAAATGCATCAGAAATTCATATTTTGATAGAAAATACAATTAGAGCTGAATCTGAAGCCTCCTGCCAGCTCTGTTGCACACAGTAACACAGTAACTCTGTTGCACACAAAGAGGGGACTGAATTTTGCCGTGCCAGCCTAGAGCTGGCACAGTGACTGCTTAAAACTGATGCTATCATGGGACCAAATGAATCCTGGGCTGGCTCAGCAACAGCAGCACCTCACCACCTCGAAAGGTTCATTCTCCTGTCAGTGGCACATTTGGCAAGAAGGAGGAGGAACTCTGTCACCAGAAGAGTGATGCTGTCTTTAATACTCAGGTGGCAAATGGGGAGAATCCGGCAGAGGCTGGTGGAGCTAGGCAGCTTCCTATTCAAGTCACCACACCTCCACCCCTTCCATCTCAGCACGAAGGGAGGCTGGATTCCTCAGCCAGATATGCACATTGAAAAAGAAAGTATATTTAGAAACTTGGATTTAAATACCTATTTCAATCCAAATGTTTGTGTGCATTTCATTTCATTTTTTTTTAATGCTGTTCCTTCCTTAATAGTCTGTGCTGTGGCCGTAGTCAGTAAATGAGCTAGGGGAACTTGCTACCTCCAGGTAATTTTATATGTATCTGTTTCTGTGTTAATAAAGATGTTTTGTGTTTCCCATAACTGAGCAGCTGTCAGCAACAGGAAAGGTTTGCAGAGCCTTTCAACGCATGTTATACGGATTCACGAGTCACATGAATAGCCTCACTTTAACCCTCTGTTCTAATGAAGACAGGCCCTTATTATTAGTGTCACTACTATTCTAAACAGCTGAATCTGAAAAGTTTAATGTTCCACCAGATGGCAGTAAGTCTCCACCTACCCCAGCAGAGATAAGTGACAGTTTGGATATATCTTCCAGGAGGATTCTGTTAGCAAAACTGTGCAGGTTCACAACTAAACTTCTATGTTACAACTGGTTTTTAAGTGAGGAACAAGAAGCCACTACATAAAAGAGGATTTTCTTACATAGAGGCAACCTCTGCAGCAAGAAATGCATATATATATATAGATACCCTGTTTTTTTGAAAAGTGGATGGCGTACAGATTTGCACAGGATTATGAAAGTGCTCCTGTAAATATTCAGCATTATATTGTTCATACAAAGAGGGAATCAAAGGCTACTAAGTTATCCTGTGTTGGCATCATGCAATATGAATGTCTTAAATGCACTGAGGACAGTGTCTGGGAGCACAGTGTCTTGTCACTATTCCATTAGCATTTTGAAGAAGGGCCAATGAAGAGTCTGTGCTTTGATGTAGTGACTAAAAATACGACAGCTGTTTGGTATTTTTAAGGTGAAAGAGGTTGCCAATGCAGCACCCCAGTCTACAAACTTTCCTCAAGCTAATGTTGTTGCTGTTCAGTCGTGTCCGACTCTTCGTGACCCCATGGACCAGAGCACACCAGGCACGCCTATCCTTCACTGCCTCTCGCAGTTTGGCCAAACTCATGTTAGTAGCTTTGAGAACACTGTCCAACCATCTCATCCTCTGCCGTCCCCTTCTCCTTGTGCCCTCAATCTTTCCCAACATCAGGGTCTTTTCTAGGGAGTCTTCTCTTCTCATGAGGTGGCCAAAGTACTGGAGCCTCAACTTCAGGATCTGTCCTTCTAATGAGCACTCAGGGCTGATTTCTTTAAGAATGGATAGGTTTGATCTTCTTGCAGTCCATGGGACTCTCAAGAGTCTCCTCCAGCACCATAATATGATGCATATAAAGCAAACAACCACTTCATGAACCGTAGAATTGTAGAGTTGGAAGGGACCCCAAGGGTCATCTGGTACAATGAGAGCAATAGATAGCCCTGCCTACTAAGTGACATAGTGTGAGTGGTACAAGGATTGATTTGTCCTACCTTTTCAACTGAGGCTGCAATATAGGCTTCCTCAACCTCGGCCCTCCAGATGTTTTTGGCCTACAACTCCCATGATCCCTAGCTAGCAGGACCAGTGGTCAGGGGTGATGGGAATGTAGTCTCAAAACATCTGGCGGGCTGAGGTTAAGGAAGCCTGCTCCAATACTTTGGCCACCTCATGAGAAGAGGAGACTCCCTGGAAAAGACCCTGATGTTGGGAAAGATGGAGGGCACAAGGAGAAGGGGATGACAGAGGACGAGATGGTTGGACAGTGTTCTCGAAGCTACTAACATGAGTTTGACCAAACTGCGGGAGACAGTGGAAGACAGGAGTGCCTGGTGTGCTCTGGTCCATGGGGTCACGAAGAGTCGGACACGACTAAACGACAAAACAACAACAACACCTTTTCAACAATTAGTTAAGTAACGGACTTCAATTCAGTGATCATTAAACTATTCCAAAGCAATCTAGAAAGAGAAAAAAAAAACAGATTTATGTGTAAAGGGGTGTTAAATGAACATGTTATGCCTGTGTCTTGAACTCTCCTTAATCCAGTGCTGAAAACCTTTTTGAATTTTTAAGACAGGGTGGTTAACCCTGTCACGGGCCACATATGGCCTGTCAAGCCACAAGAAATGGTGTGCCAGCCCCTACAGCTGTATCTCCTGATCTGATTGAGAGATAAAGTACTCTGCCTGATCTTTAGAAAATGATCTCTAAAAAAACAAGGTGCTTTATAACCCAATCTCAGGAGATAAAACCCCTCTGCCTGCCCTTTAGACAGCCTTGCGAAAGGGCAGACATCTTTTGAGTTCCTTTCTAATGAGCAGGCAAATAGACCTCCTACCTCTAATGTTAGTTGCTGAATTGGAGATATACAGGTACTGTACAATCCTGGCCTGCTTTTTAAGAGCAGATTCCCCCCACCCCCACCCCACCCAGCACTGACAGAGGGCTGATTTCTCACATCAGCTCTGTGGTGCACAGCACTGAATTCAGAGATAAATTAGCCGTCTGGGTGCTCTTTCAATATCATCTCTGATCACAGTGCTAAGAACCACACTGCTGAGATTGTATATAAAGCTGCCTGCTTGCTCTTTAAGGGCAGTGTTTGCCTACCACTGCAGCACTGGAGTAGGAGTGGAAGAATCACTGTATTTTACTTTGTACAGATCTTTCTGTGAAGAATAAACTGCAGTGTTTCCAGCCCTCCCCACCATAGTTCTGGGGACGGGAAAACTGCATGCGTTCAGAGAAAGCTCTGTTTTTGGATTTTGTTCACATGACTCATGAAATACAGTTGTAGCTTGGATCACGAACGCCTTACGAGTCGAACGTTTTGGCTACTGGACGTCGCAAACCTGGAAGTGGGTGTTCTGTTTTGTGAACGTTCTTTGGAACCCGAATGCCTGACGGGACTTCTGTGACTTCCGATTAGCTGCAGGAACTTTTTTCAGCCAATCAGAAGCCGCGGCTTGGTTTCCGAACGTTTTGGAAGTCGAATGGACTTCCGGAACGGATTCCGTTTGACTTCTGAAGCACCACTGTATAAGTCAACCAATGCAATATATTTGCGCATCGAGGTCCCAGAGCCCACCCCAAATAATTCACACTTCAGACATAATTTTGGTTTAGTGTGGTTTTTGGGTATAATTTTTGGCCACAACTTTATTTAAATACAAATCAAATTGTGAGTGGTTGCTTAGGCATTGGTTCCGACTATCTGTCACCCTAAGGACAGAACTGACACACAGTCAGTAGGGAAAACCTTTGGGGAAGAGTAATTGGGCCGGGGGCGAACCCCAATTCTCTCCCCAAATGCTCCCAGAGGCTCTTGCGTGGCCCTTGCCCCCTACCGGGGGGAATATGGACAATAGCATGGTGAGCCTCTGGATTCTTTTAACAGAATTCCCGCGAAGCAGCATCACAGGAGCGGAGACACAGCCCATTTTCTCCCCTCCAAAACGAACACAAATAACCAATGCCTAACCGCCAACCTTACAAGTTGTGACAGTTTGCTATGCAGTAGGCAAAAAACCAGAAGGCAAGGGGCCAATCAGCCAGCTGGCAAAAATTCCTACTGGGCCCCAGCCCCAAGGCCGACGACCCCACGACGGGCACAGCAACGCCAACACAGGGGCCTAAGAAAAAGGGGGGGAGGGGGGAGATCCGTCGCTCGCTGCAAAGAATGGCTGGGTCAGAGCATGCAGGGGGTTATAAGCCTGCATGCCGTCAATCAAAATTAGATACATTTAAAACTCCCCAACAACAGCCCCTTGCCAATCAATTGTTTGCCCCAGCCTAATTACCCCGCCTTTCCAAGGGTGGGGGTGCTCTCCAGGACCCGTGCGCAACACGTGCTCTCTAATTAAGGAGAACACACTATATATACAGAGAGAGAGAGAGAGAGAGAGAGAGAGAGAGAGAGAGAGAGGAGAGACTTAGATGAAAACTCCAATAATAATAATAATTTATTATTTATACCCCACCCATCTGGCTGGGCTTCCCCAGCCACTCTGGGCGGCTTCCAACAAAATATTAAAATACAATAATCCATCAAACATTAAAAGCTTCCCTAAACAGGGCTTCCTTCAGATGTCTTCTAAAAGTCTGGTAGTTGGTTTTCTCTTTGACATTTGGTGGGAGGGCGTTCCACAGGGTGGGTGCCACTACCGAGAAGGCCCTCTGCCTGGTTTCCTGTAACTTGGCTTCTCGCAGTGAGTGAACTGCCAGAAGGTCCTCGGCACTGTACCTCAGTGTCCGGGTAGAAGGATGGGAAGAAAGGGCAGGAGGCAGCATTGGGACTGATGGGACAGAGTGAATGAATTCTAGTTTTGTCCCCATCTGCCTCTCTGCTGTGTTGTACAAAGGCAGTACTGAAATGAAGGAGGAGAAAGCTGACAGACCCAAGAGACTGGTTGCAAGTAGGAAAGCTGGCAGGTAAGTGGGGGGGGGGGGGTTGGCTGAGGTTGATGGGGCATTGCCCCATCCACCCAATGGACCAATCTCCACTGGTAGAAAGATTGAGGAGTCAGGTAATTGCTTCCTTATCCCTGCCAAAAGCCATCAATTAGAGAAGCTTCTGTGATTCAAAAGGCGCCTGGGAGCATAACTGCCATCCGATAATTATTGTAATAGAAGCATTTTGTTTCTTAAACAAAGAAACAAAATGGCCTTCTCTCTCCTCCCCCAGTTAAATAAATAAAAATAAAACCCATTTTTGTTCCTTTTTCATATTCCCTCCCCCCAAAATAGATTTGAATAACTATTTCTTCTTCTAACAGTCTTATCTAGTTTCTCAGAGGGAGTCTAATTTCCTAGTCCAATATCTGTTTTCACTTATTTGTAGTATAGGAAAGACTTTTCCACTGATGTATTATTTTATTGCTGAGGGTATAACCAGAGTATCTGCCAAGCTGCCAGATTTGACTTTCAGAAGCCCACACAAGTTATTTGCTAATTAACACCATGTGGGCACATATGGAATGTCTCAAAATAAACTTTATTTGTGCAATAATTATTTAAGTGGATTTTATAGCATTCCTGATTGAAACATCTGTGCATCATTTTACCTTTGGAACACGCCATCTTTTGTTCAGATACAACTTACTTACTTTTTTTTGGTATGTAATTGCCCTCTAATGTTCATTAAATATTAGAGAGGGTCAACTTTGCCAGTGGTAAGAAACAAAATAGTTCCTTATCTACCCAGCCCCAAGTAAATGTTTGCTTATATGCTTATTGCTCTGGTCTCAAGAAGACTTATTCAATAAAAACGACATATTGCAGCACCCTTGTCGGAGTATTATTTCCTCTATGAGAACACTGAGCGTTTATTTATATAGGCATGAAAAATATTTCATCCTGCCCTATAAAGGCTAGCATACTCATGTACCTATTATCTTGGAATATCCTCGTGGTGTTACATTTCATTGTGTCTATTTTATGGGAAAGCGATATGTGTTTATTTGTTCAATGAAAGCTTAAAGGTAAAGGTAAAGGGGCCCCTGACCATTAGGTCCAGTCATGACCAACTTTGGGGTTGCGGCGCTCATCTCGCTTTATTGGTGGAGGGAGCCGGCGTACAGCTTCCAGGTCATGTGGCCAGCATGACTAAGCCGCTTCTGGCGAACCAGAGCAGAGCACAGAAATGCTGTTTACCTTCCCGCCGGAGCGGTACCTATTTATCTACTTGCACTTTGATATGCTTTCGAACTGCTAGGTTGGCATGAGCTGGGACCGAACAACGGGAGCTCACCCCATCGCGGGGATTCGAACCGCCGACCTTCTGATCGGCAAGCCCTAGGCTCTGTGGTTTAACCTACAGCGCCACCCGCGTCCCTCAACTTAGCTTAGCATTTCTAATTACCAACATTTTATGAGCCATTTACATTTATTGTGGGGTTGTATCCCCTGTCTAGTTCTACAGTACTGTTATCAAGCTGTACAGAACCTTTATTTGAATGTGCCTAAAAGTATGATGAACAAAGGTTGCAAAGAGTATAATTCCCCTAGTGTTCTGCCTCTCCTCCTATTGGTTTTAAATGCACCATAACAAAATCGTTCTTACTTTCAACATGTTTTATGCACTTCTCAAGACAATCTGATCCTGCAGCCAGCACAAACCTGGGACTGATATTTGTGGCTAGGTGAGGCAAAGGAGGCAGGTTGCACAACAGGGCATGCATCGGCATGCTCAGGTCCGAATGGAGTGTGGCATTTAAGTTCATACCATAGGAGCCAACTAGGGGCCAAGGTCCCTTTGGCCTCCCCAATAAAATATTTCAGGGGGATGCCCCCCAGTTGATGGCCATTGCCATTCAAATGGTGTGTGTGCACTGTGTCTTGTGATTGATTATGCATAGCTTGCTTGGCCCCCCTCAGTATTTTATTCAAGTTGCCCCCCCCCCAATCATACTTTTGGCTAATTAAACCATCTATGGCCTTTTAAACTTGGGGGTTATTATTTTTGTTTGTTCCTGTGGTATATATTTTTGTGATTTTTAAATTGTAAACGTCCCTGTGATCCCTGGATGAAGGGCAGTGGAAATAATAATAATAATAATAATAATAATAATAATAATAATAATAATAATAATAATAACCTATTTTCTTTGAGCATGTTGGTAATGAAAGATTTATATGTATGTTATACTACTTCCAGTCATGCAGTAAGTAAAAAATTGAGCTCTTAGTATAAGACAATAGGTAGCAAGCATTAATTTTTTTAAAAAAAAAAAAGCTTTCAGAGCTTTTTTGTTATATTTGGACATTCTGGGGAAAATGTTTTGGACATGGATAAATGGGAAAGAAATAGTGTAATTATTCTGTACATGTTTTTTAAGTTTAGAGAGGGAATGCTATTTTGGTTTTAATGCACGCTTTGTTCCTAATGCTTTTGTTCTTTTGCAAAGCAGATGGCAAGTAAAGAGAGCAAATGTTTAAGTAAGGAATAACTTGTTCTCTTAATGCAGGAAGTTGGACTAGATGGTTTATTGTTACGATCAAGCTAGAGCCCTTTAAGCTTCTCCGTTTTCTAAAGCTTACAACATTAAAGTTAGGAATCCTAAACTGGGTTGAGAGACAAGGACCATATGGAAGGCACCCATACTGTGGGTTGTATTCAACAAATTCATCATGTTAGTGAAAAAACTTCCAACTTGTGTTTCTCTCTCCCTACAAGCCCCCATCTGCACTGGAACGTTGGGGAAGACCCCATTGTATATGTGGAGGTCCTTATGCTAATGGGGCAACATTGTTGGATTCAACCCTGTGTAGTCTTTGATTTCCAAAAAGGATCACTCTAGTGTGGGCTAGAGCTGCAGTGTGGGCTCTTCCTCATGTGACCCAGGACTTCTCACTGAATCCCAGTAGTGCGACCAAGGGTAATGTAAGGAGGAGAATATAGATGCTGAAAATATCTGTGCCTTACTGAGCCTGAGGCAACTGAAACATTAAGGATTTGGTATTCAGTCTTTTGCGGTTGTTGAACATTTCACAATATGGGACCCTCATAAAGCTCGCTTTCAAGGTTTGAGGATAAACAGAGAAGGAGGATTTGCAAGAACCCTGCTTGTCCTCCTTTGCTGCTTCTTTATCAAACAGCTCTGAAGTTAATGAATGTGATGATAGTGAAGTACATGGGAGTGTTTATAGTCTTTAAGGTTTTGCCATTCCTACTAAAACTTATTTTGCATTTTATTTTTTTTTAAATCCATCACAGGGCAACAAGTGTAGGGTAATAATTTGGCATTTGGTTAGCAGTAGGCCTACCACACTGTGCTAAGGGACACAGGTGGCACTCTGGTCTAAACCACAGAGCCTAGGGCTTACCGGTCAGAAGGTCGGCGGTTCGAATCCCCGCGACAGGGTGAGCTCCCGTTGCTCAGTCCCTGCTCCTGCCAACCTAGGAAAGTGCAAGTAGATAAATAGGTACTGCTCCAGCAGGAAGATAAAAGGCGTTTCCGTGCACTGCTCTGGTTCGCCAGAAGCAGCTTAGTCATGCTGGCCACATGACCCGGAAGCTGTCTGTGGACAAACGCCAGCTCCCTTGGCCAGTAAAGCGAGATGAGCGCCACAGTCCCAGAGTCGTCCGCGACTGGACTTAACTGTCAGGGGTCCCTTTACCTTACTTACCACACTGTGCTAGCTAGGTTCTTCATTGTTATTTCTCTCGATCACTCTGGGAAATCCATTTTGTGGTGTGAGTGTTTTGTACTGGTATATAAAGTAATGCATCTTATTTTATCTGACATCTAAATAGTTGGATCACATTTCAGAATGAATGTTGTCTCTTGCATAATGGTGAAGGGCTAATGAAAGATTCTGAAGCTCAAATGAGATGCTTGCATTTCCCTGGCATTCCGTGTCTGAAGGATCCACAATGTTTTAGGTGGCAATTGAGCTATAATTCACATTGTCAACAGACTACCATTTAGATGTCTTGGATATCAGGGAGCAAGATGTGCAAATGGGCACCAGGGATACCAGTTGTCAGTAATGTATACATACTGTCAACTCACTGCTTTTGATATAAAAATTAACAATATTCTTTTTCAAAAATGTCCAAAGCTATTTGTAAAACGGATATATGTGATATGACTAGGAAGAAAGTTGGTTCAATGGCTAAATGGTTCTATACCCCTTAAGTTTATTTAAGAGAACTGCAAGTATATACAGACAACTCTCAACTTACATGGGGATTATGTTATGGGGATAGTGCGTAAAGCCAAAATTGTGTATAGTCAAAACACATTGGGTTAAATGGCAGGTGGGGTTGCCAAATTCTTTTTCTCCAGACTCCTGTCCCCTTTCAATTTTTGCCAAGCACATAAAGCTGAATGTGCACAAATTAAACGTGTGTAAATTGCAAGTTGCCTATTTGTGTGTGTGTGTGTGTATGTATGTACATGCGCGCGTGCACACACACACACACACACACACGCACGCACAAACGCATTGCACATGTTATAGCCTCTATCAAATAATTATGTCCCAGTTTCCCCATTAATGTTTTTTTTGGGGGGGTAAACAACTTGATCACAGACTTTAAAAGGCCCATTTACACCATTGCTTTGCTCATGGCAGCTACTCTCCACGCAGTTGGTGGTTGCTCCCTGCCCATGGCAACAATAGGGTAGAAAAGTGCTCTTATTATACTCATCACCCTAGACATGCAAAAAGTAGGCATTCAGCTCATGGACAAGTACATAAATGACAGAGGCGAACCTATAACAGTGTAACCAGTGTGACCACACAGGACACTAAGTCACTGAGGAGAGAAGAGGATGGGGGAGCAGTGAGCAGCTGAACTCACTATTTCTCAGCCCTAAAGTATCAAACCTGCTCCTTATTTGTCCTTGCACAGGGTGTCATATTGCCCAAGTCTGACCCTGCAAGTGAGTCTATCTGCTTGGTTCAGAAAACTACTATCACGCTATGTTAATGTGATATGGACTCGTCTACGTCTCGATATATTTGTAACATGGTCCTTAGTTGGGAATAAGGCTGGGTGCACATTCCTGGCTTAAAATGTAGAGAGGTAATTTCCTCCTGCTGTGTTTCAAGGAGTATTTGAATGTACACATGGGTATGACTGCGTGTGTTACCAAGTCACCCGCTGTCCTTCTGTGCCAGTGGGAGCAGAAGGAGTGTGGTGGATGTCTTCACACGGATAACGTTTTTCAAATCAGATTGAAGCTGGTTTGGTGATGCAGTATTTATCAATAAGCTGCAAAACAAGTGTGGATTGTCGTGGGAGTGCACTGGATCCAAAGTAAACAGGAATGTGTACACAGCTGAAGTAGCACATTTCTGGTTTAATTTATACTAAAGTCTGTTCACATCTTATACAAATGCATGGAATGTACTGATTTTGGATAGATGTGGAAATTGTTAAGTAATGCCTCTAGAACAGGCATAGGCAAACTCGGCCCTCCAGATGTTTTGGGACTACAACTCCCATCATCCGTGACCACTGGTCCTGTTAGCTAGGGATGATGGGAGTTGTAGTCCCAAAACATCTGGAGGGCCGAGTTTGGGGATGCCTGCTCTAGAATCTACAGCCATATGGTAAATGACTAGGTGCAAATGAGCTTGTGGGCTGCAATAATATAGTCATGTTTTTACAAACCATTAAGGAGATTTACCAGGCTGATTAACATCGTGCCTACATAAGCACAAAGGGCATTGAAAATAACTCCTGGGTATTTGCTAAGGTAGAAATATAGGTATGGATGAGAAACTTAATATTTTGGCATTAGAAAATGCAGGTTGCAGAACTATTTTTAGTAGAGGAGTTTGGTCATAGATGTGTATGGCACTAATTATATGAATATAACTTAGTTATTTTAATTGGGGGAAAGTGCTATGAATCATGTAACGTAATATATGCATATGACCTTCATCTTCTACAAACTGCACAATTTTGTATCACAGCTTCAGCATAAATTCTACTTTGTGATGCTGTTTGATATAAAAGTTCTTCTATCCATATGCATTGTTAGGTTGTTGTAAATGTTATAAATGTTAACTGCATGTTTCTGAACTTTTTAACAGGGAAATTTTGAGGAGTCTTACATTTCTAATCCTCCAGTCATCGATCCATTTTGGCGTTGAAAATTGGTGAGTTTATGTATTTAATTATTCAAAGCACTTTCCGAATCAGTTAATTAGGTTGCTTAAGAGATTGACATTGTGATAAAATACTTCCTATCTTCCTTTTGGGAGAGTTAAGTTCCCCAAAAGTTTCTTGCATTAGGGTGACAAAGTTCGAAAAACACTGTTACATAAGATTTCCTTGTGCTTTGCTGAAATCTCACTTTTGTTCAGAGAGAGGAACCTGTAAGTTCAATCTTAGCTCTCTAATTGGGTGGCACTAAGGCATCTGCTTTCCTTTTATGAACGGTAAAGAAGACTCTTTTTAACCTGCCTGCCCCTGAGAGCAGTTAGATTGTCGTGCATTAGGGAGAGGTCCTTTTCCGCGGTGGCCCTATGCCTTCTCTTTACCATCTTGGGTCTCTGAGGAACCATCATTATAGGCCTTTATAGGAGAGCCATTAAGACCAACTTATTTCCTTTGGTTTCCCCCCTCAAATTTTATTTTATTGGACTACAAATGACTTTTAAGGTGATAATTCTTACATGCAGTGCTTTTTTCCTTTAAAAATGTTTAGGGGTACTCTCATTTTCCTACTCATATTTGAAATACTGCCCCTCAATGAGGCCAAACTTAGATTCACAAAATGTTTAGGGGGTATGTGTACCCCTGCGTCCCCCCAGAAAAAAAGCACTACTTACGTGAAACAAAATTATTAGCCTAAACCCGCTGCAATACAGGAATCCTTTCTCCCAACGTGGGGCTCAAACCCATCACCCTGAGATTGCGTCTCATGCTTTACCAACTAGTATTTCTTGCTGTGCTGTTTCGCTGAAAGAATATTAAAGTAGTTTTCTCTGAAGGTTCACCATGTATGAGAATAGATATTGCAAAGCTCCTGCTTATAATTATTTTAACCTTTGGAGAATCATTTAATTACTTCAGTCAATGTAGCTGGCTAGTGAAATGTTCTTTCTTACCTGCCTATAATTGGAAGCCGAAAATGATGGTATTTTCTGGTCACCTACGAAACAGCAGCACAATTTTCGTTTTAAAAAGAAAACCCTGCAATTCAGTGTTCCCTAGTGCCATTTCCTTATTTACCCATTAATGAAATGGCATTGCCTTTTATTAGTGAAACCAAATTGTTGCAGCCAAATTGTACATGGAAGTTCATGGCAAACTTCTCTTAAATCCAAGTATTTATCTAGAATGGATCAGGTTGCTTCCTTATTAAAGATATCATAAGAAGATAGAGAAGAGCCTGAGGGAACAGGCCAAAGCAAATTATTTTCAAGCCCTTTCAGATATTGCTCAAATTTCAGGTGTTGATGGTGGGACAAGCAGAAGTGGTGCTGACCTGACTTCCACACCTTTATTATCGTCAGAATTTGGCTGACCAAACTGAGGACCTGTTAAAGCTTTGTAACACGAAGGAGCATTTTGGCTTACTTGATAGAACAACTCGCCCCCCTCCCACAATATTTGGGCTTTTTTTCCTGACCCTCCAGAGCAAATAGGTTGGGGGTGAGGATAGGGGGGAAGTCCTATTCTGTTAGCTTCTGCTAGTGCAACAGGTTCGTTGAATGTGGCACATTGTTCTGTGTATGACCCTATCACTGTTGTTTTTTATGAGCTTCCGATTTCCATTCCATTGTATTCTGCAGCAAAGGTGGATAAACACTCTGGCAAACCCAGCTGCCTGCTTTGTTTCTGTTGGAGGAGGAGGCAAGTTTATGACTGCCTTATTCTGTTCAACATGCCCAAATCCGTCTGTGGTTCTCCAGGGTCTCAGGCAGAAGTCTTCCCCATCACCTTTTACGTGATCCTTTGACTATAGAGATAGAATCATATGCCCTCCTGATTAATTTAGTTGCCCCATTTATTCCACTTCCCACCAAGATTCTCACTCCCTTCTCCTTGCACGTGAAGGACAGGCCTGTGCCGCTCAATGGAATATTTTTTTCACTTTCAGACTCAGAAGAATCTGCTACTAGAGGATCTTTTCTGTAGAGATGATATCAGTCATTAGGAAAGGAGCATTTTTGTTGTGTCACCTTCATTGTGGAGTTCCTTCTCTAGGGATACCTATCAAACCAACCCCACTGCAATCTTTAGAAATTTAATATAATTTTTTTTAAATCAGTCGGGTTTTGAGAATTTCTGATTTTATACAATTGATACTGTTTACACTGTAGTATATTGATTAAATGTATTGATTCTTTTAATTATTGTTCCATGTCCATAATAAGGCAGATTCCTTCGTTCCTGATACAATCTAAAACATTTAAAATATAAGTATGCATTAATTAATAGAGGACGGCAGGAAGAAAGCAGTGTAGCTTCTTTCTTTTTTTCTAACAGAGGTTTTTTTTAAAAAAAACAAATACCAATAAACCTAATTGCAAGCAAGTAATTTTATGCTTCCTCTACTCTTATGGTATTGAATTATGTGACATGAAAAACAATTAATGGCAATGGCAAATCAATTGAGTTTCCTATTTTAAATTGTGTTGTTCATTGGCTTCCTATCAGCGAATATAGGACACGTATCAGCACTAGATTTTTTTTGTTCTATTTACATAATAAATCCAATTAATGCGTAGCGCCTCATCAATAGAACCCCTTATTTCCCCCCATCCTCTCCCTCAACACCCTCTGCCCCCCTTAGTTGGGTTGGGGGGTCCAAAAGACCCCGCAGAACTGTGTGTAGCAGGAGGAGATTGGCGTTGTTCTGACTCGCGAGCCAAAATGCTTGCCTTAGTGTGATGTTGAATTCCTGTCAATATTTTTCACTGGGTTGCATCTGATGGTTTTGCAAGGCAGGGCCTCTTATTTTTGCCAATCTCTCCTATGCATTCCCCCATGAGTGTTGGGGGACCTTTTTGAACTCTATAGGATATGGCATAAAGGTAAAGATACCCCTGACCATTACGTCCAGTCACGGAATACTCTGGGGTTGTGGCGCTCATCTCGCTTTATTGGCCGAGGGAGCAGGCGTACAGCTTCTGGGTTATGTGGCCAGCATGACTAAGCCACTTCTGGTGAACCAGAGCAGCGCACGGAAATGCCGTTTACCTTCCCGCTGGACCGGTACCTATTTATCTACTTGCACTTTGACATGCTTTTGAACTGCTAGGTTGGCAGGAGCAGGGACCGAGCAACGGGAGCTCACCCCATTGCGGGGATTCGAACCGCCAACCTTCTGATCGGCAAGCCCTAGGCTCTGTGGTTTAGACCACAGCGCCACCCGTGTCCCAGCAAGAATATGGCATAGAGGGCTGCAATTTGCATGGGAGGATAGGTGGAAATGGGGATGCCTGGACTTGTTCTAGCAAAAACATTTTTGCTAGTGCAAAGCCGCCATTGTGTATAACCCGCTGCAAATAAACAATAAATTTGTACTATATCTGTGAATATATGACTAATTTAGGGATGTTTTCTTGGGCATGCTTACAGACTGTTTCTGAATGCTTTACTAAATTTAGCTGGACAATACAGATTAGTCAATATAGTCAATAAAGCAAGTACAATGCAGTTTATGAAAGTAGCATGCAGGAAATCAAAGCAAGAGGAAAATGAAGTAAGAGCAAACTTGAGGGGGGCAGGCGCTATGAAATATAGGCAAGGACCACAAACACCAGCGACAACCAAACTACAGCCTATGGAGTTGTATCCAGTTGTGTCCTTCCACTGATCCTCTTTGGTTCAGCAGAGCCTTCTGTGGGCCAAAAGGGAAGGTGGTGATAATAATAATAATAATAATAATAATAATTTTTTATTTGTACCCCGCCCATCTGGCTGGGTCTCCCCAGCCACTCTGGGCGGCTTCCAACAAACACAAAATACATTAAAATATCACAGGTTAAAAGCTTCCCTAAATAGGGCTGCCTTGAGGTATCTTCTGAATGTCAGATAGTTGCAACAACAACAAAAAACCCACTTTCTCCTATACTCACTCACACTAGGATATTCCTCCTCCTCCTCGGCTTCCGCAACCATTGGGACCCACCCCTGTATTATTGGTCTAGCAGGGCAGGGAACTAGGTAGGGGGTGTCTGCTTCCACAGTGTTGCTTTTTGGGACCTTCTCTGTGACACATCATTTGCAGCCTTGCGTTTTCAAGAGAAACAAGACCTTATAGCAAAAGGTAGGCCGATGCCAGATACACACACAAAAAGATAGATAGATAGATAGATAGATAGATAGATAGATAGATAGATAGATAGATAGATATAGATAGATGATAGATAGATAGATAGATAGATAGATAGATAGATAGATAGATGATAGATAGATAGATGATAGATAGATAGATAGATAGAGTGGTAGATAGATAGATGATAGATGATAGATAGATAGATAGATAGATAGATAGATAGATAGATAGATAGATATAGATAGATGATAGATAGATAAATAGATAGATAGATAGATAGATAGATAGATAGATAGATAGATAGATAGATAGATAGATGATAGATAGATAGATGATAGATAGATAGAGTGGTAGATAGATAGATGATAGATGATAGATAGATAGATAGATAGATAGATAGATAGATAGATAGATAGATAGAGATAGATGATAGATGATAGATAGATAGATAGATAGATAGATATAGATCGATAGATACCAAAATAAAGAATTGCATTTAACACGTTAAGATGGAATATTACAACACTGCAAAATGGCTCACTGCTTGCTGGTCGAGGAAGAAACTAGCCCAAACTAGCTGACAATTCTCTGGCTGAGCAAGGTATGGGGAATTGAGCCAGCGTGGTGTCACTCTACCACACCCCAAGCCCTCCAGCTCAGTGGACCTGAGCCCAGGATTGCTCCCTTAGTAAGAGTTCCAAAGCACATAGGAAATATCTGAACTTTTGTTTGTTCAAAGCAGATGCACATTATTATTTCTGCATAAGGCGGTCACAATGAAAAGACTATCTCTGCTGACTTCAAAGTGTTTCAGTCTGCATGAGACTAGTCATTATATGATCTGCCATGGCCTGAATCTGGCTTTTAGCACAAGCATCTCTGCTATAGTCTTCCCCTGCAGTTGTAAATAAAGTGTTGACATGGTTGAGACCTTGTACAATGACGGCTGTCTGCCAATTTCTCTTGCTCGTTAAATATAGAATAGGTTCTTCATGACCCAGCACTCCTCTGTTCCTATTTTGACTTTGCAACAATGGAAACAACTTTGTTCTACTCCCAACATTTATTTGCTTAAATATTTATCTGGGGGTAATAACAATAATTATAAAAAATGTTCAGCCAGCATCTGTTAGAAGACATATTTTTGTTGCTGACAAATTCAATTAAAGATATTGCTAGTAAAGCAATCAAAACAACAGGTAGCTTGGAAAAAGGTCAGTGCCAAATAATTGTTCCCCATAATAATTTCCCAAGCCATTAAGCCTCTAAAATTATGGGATTCACTTTCAAATGAAAATTAAATTATAGAATATAGTCCCCTGATCAGTTTATGGGCATTCTGGAGCATGAAGTGCAAATTCTCTTACAGGAAAAGCATCTTGCTAATATTGTCTCTGATACCAAATAGCTGGAGCTTGATCAAAGCACAATTCAAAAGATGTGAATAATCACTTGGTTTCAACCATTGTAGCTCACTTCCTGGAAGCCTTAACATCTCAATTAACAGGTATTGCATAGTTTTGATTTACCACCTTTGGGAAAGTTGGTTTTGTTTTTTTAAAGAAACATTTCCTTTCCATTTTATCATCTACCCTTTTATCATTGGTTATTAGTGATTTAAATCAAGACACGAAGGAGGAAATAAAAAAAAAGAACTTTATGACACCATGAATGCTCACATTTTTATAACTAAAATACTTTTTGATAGTATTGTCAGTACTGTAATACAATATCAAAAAAATGTAGAACCGAAAATTACAACACAGTCTGAAATATAATTCGAAATCTGAACTTTAAAGACGTGGTTACAATATAGAGGTGTTCCCAATTTCATATTTTACATTCTTCAGTTTAATGCAGTATAACTTAGCTGAATGTTTCCAGCATACTATGCAAAATATTGAATAATGAGAATTCCATTTTTCAAGTGATGCTAAGGGTGAAGGAGTTTGCCTATGTGTTACAGAGATATATGAAGACATTGATCTAGCCTTCCATAGAACTTGGATAGGACAATTTATTCTGTTCTCTCTCTATAGTAGGACCTTTAACACTTGACCCTCCCCCCCCAGGAAAGGGTCCCAGGGACCATAGGATACAATGGATCTCCCTCTTCAATCATGGAGAAGAGATTATGTCAAACTTCCTGTCTCCACCACCGTAGACATCCGTAGCTCTAACTCAACAAATGTTGGAGTTCTGCTATCAAATAAGGCATATGTTAAAGATAATTGAGTGTGTGTATGTCAGGGTATGACTGGGAATTTGAAGAGTGAAGAACAATTTCAGCCACCTGACTCAACCCCAAACTGGGGAATATTTATGCCAGATCAGGAAATGAGATTCATAGTTCCCAGAAATTTCCGTTCCATTGTTTCCGGTGGTTATAAAATGGGTTGCAAGAGGAGTGCAACAGTGCTCGCCTTATTTCTGTCCTGCTGGCAAGAGCCCAGCACGCCTTGGGATAAGATTTTTAAACTGCTCTTGGAATGCTTACAGTCTAATCTCAACAGAACAAAAAATTCCTGCATTGCAGGGGGTTGGACTAGATGACCCTCACAGTCCCTTCCAACTCTACAATTTCCATAGCTACACCCTCCTTTGTCAGATGCTAAACTGTAATCTAGGCCAGACTTTATTTGTTTTTTGTTAGAGCCCCTGATACTAAAAAGAACCAGTCTCAAAGTGGTGGTCAGGGATGTATGTGCATAACAAGTTCCCAGTGACTTGAAAACTACCTGTGTGGTATCCAACTTAATTGTTCCACTGGAGGAAGGAGTTTTGGCTGTGCAATGGAACTTCTCTTTCTTGTTATCTCTCCCAGCAGGCCCCTGTGTAGCCTATACATATGCTCCAGAGGCTTGGGGGAGAGCCCCAGGAAACAGAGTTATGGGCCACAGCAGATTTATTTTTGAAGAAACATATATAGTACTCTAGTTCCTGCTCTCAATTTTGCTAGAGTCGTTCTAGAGCAGTGGTTCCTCTACAGCAGTGTTCCCCAACCTTGGGCCTCCAGCTGTTTTTGGACTACAACTCCCATCATCCCTCACTAGCAAGACCAGTGGTCAGGGATGATGGGAACTGTAGTCCGAAAACAGCTGGAGGCCCAAGGTTGGGGAACACTGCTCTACAGGGTCTGAAAACTATTGATTTAAGGGGGGGGTAACATAAAGTCAGCAGCAGGTGCCATAGTGATTTACAAGCCTATCAGTCCCTTGTGCCGTCCTTGGGTATTTCTTGTCGGTGAAATGGTTGCTTTCTGCTTTTAAGGGGTTGTTCTGTTCAGGAGGTTCAAATGCTCACCACACTGAACCAATTTTGTCAGTAGGGAAAAGAAAAACAATGTTAGAGGACTGTATAGTGGAGACAGTCAGCAGAGAAAAGCTATCCTCTTGATGGCAGTGGTGAAGTTAACAAGAACGAGGGAGTGAGTTAGCTTGCCTCCTTCTGTCTCATGGCACAGCCTACAGCTCCTGCTTTCACGGTGTGCAAACTCACTCTGTTTTACTAGGGCTTAGGCATATTTGCTCTGAACCAGATAAGGTGGGCATAGATTTGGTGCAGTGCAATTTGTAGGATACGTGGCACACAAGTATTTCTTTCTAATTCTCTATGATGAACCATACATGGAGGGGTGCTATGGAGGAATATCTCTCCCCTCCTCCTCCCCTCCCAAAGAAAACATGTTTGAAAATTCATGTTAGGTAAACTGTGAAGGGCAGAGTTCACCGTGGCTTTCATTATATGGAACAGGAGACTGCTTTTATTCCCAAGGACAAGAAAATTGGAAACAAGTTAACTGTATTCAACTCAACCAAGCAATCCTTTGCAATTATATGCCTCTGTGGTGATGTGAGCTCCTGCCTTCAGGATGTGAAATCAAAGCTAACAGCTTGAAACACTGCCACTGATCAGCTAGTCTCCTCTTCCAAAATAAAAAAAAACCCCTCTGTAATCTATATTTTCCTCTCAATGATGATAGTATTTGACTGACTGCTTGACTATTTCTTTTGTAAAATATATTGTTACTAATTCCCACACTTTCATCCAAAAATTACATAGTGTTAGGGGTTTGCGCGGGGCAAAGATCCCCTAAAATTCCTGGGTGCCAGGTTCTCCCCATAATTTTTGAAATTAATAAATGTGTGGTTTGAGCAATGTATTTAGCAAGGCCAGAAAAATAAGTCAAGGTCAGTTTCCTCAAAAGCTTTGCTTAGAGACGTGCCATCAAAGAACAGAGGCAGGTGATGACAGAGTCGTCATCTTCGCCATTATCATCATTTTATTTGTATGCCTCCTTTCCACGGTTAAAAACAATGCTCAAGGCGGCTTACAACATGACAAAATTTACATAATTACAATAGGCATGAACAATAAATAAACCACATCAAAAAAATACACCCAAGCTTGTTAGGAGAAGGAACAAAAAACACTTTTGGGAGTGTATAAGCTGAACTTGATACTATCAGCTGCTTCAGAGATGATCCAATTCATACAAGTGGGAGAAATATAGGTTGCTTGAGGTAACATAACTAGACCAACAGATTACATCAGAAAGAATGTGATCATCTAACATTTGGAGCCAATTTAAGTATGAGGATGCTGTTAAATATTAAAGATCATGTCATCGGAGACAACATTTTCCAGCTGTTGCTAGACCCTCTGCACAGAAAGCTGGGTTGTTGACCTACTTTTCAGAAAGATCTAAACTTTAGCCTGACAAGAAACAGTTGCAGAATACCCATCAGCAGCAAAGAGTACATTGTTAAAGAAAAGTAAACATATTCCTTGAAAGGAACTCCATTAGACTTCCAAATGTGGAAAATAATAGAAACCACGAAGTTCTTTACAAAATATAGCAGGAGGTTTCTGATACAAAAGCCTTGGGTTTGTGATTGAGTATACTCAGTTGAAATCAAGCTATGCAATGCTCTTTCTCTCTACCTAGAGAGAGAATCTTAGAATTGTAGCGTTAGAAGGGACCATGAGGGTCATCTAGTCCAACCCCATGCAATGCAGGAATCTTTTCCCCAATGTGGGGCTCGAAGCCATGACCCTGAGATTAAAAGTCTCATGATCTACCAAGTAATACAAACCTCTATTAGGAACATGCTGGGGATGTATGTGCTGCAGTTTGGGAGAGTCAGAGTTCACTCTGGAACAGCTACTATTTTATTATAGTGACCAGGGGTTAGAATTGTGTGGCAGAATTGCAATAAACACAGGACAACCATTTTGGAATTTTAATAGGCCATGCCTTTATTGATTATAGATTGTTGTATTTTAATGTTCTGTTGAAAGCCGCCCAGAGTGGCTGGGGAAACCCAGCCAGATGGGCGGGGTATAAATAATAAATTATTATTATTGTTGTTGATTACAGATGAAAACCCATCTGCTGGCTGGTTATTTAACCAGAGTTAACCAGGGTTATGGGACTCCCTATGAGGCACATGAAATCAGGGTGACCCTAGCTTCCCTAGACCGGTGGGGGTTACAACCGTGTCATCCAACCATACTAAGGATAAAGCCCAGTGCCTTATCCACCATTAAGTTGTGACAATTGCTATGAAGTAGGGAAAAGTCCCAGGCTGGCCCATTTAGTCTGAAGGCAAATTCTTCCCTGGCCCCCAATACAGCAAAAAGCAAACCCCCTGGTTTGCCGCACCATGCCAGGCCAGTTCCTGCTCCCTATCAGCTTCCCCTAAGACAATGTACTGCATTTTTCCATGTATTGGATGAGGCTTTTTGACTCAAAAACCATGTCAAAAAACTGGGGTCGTCCAATACAAGGATAGTGGCATGGGGTGGGGGAGTGGCGCACCACCAGCCACCTAGTTGGCGGGAACGCAGCTTCCCCCCATGCCACAGTGAGCGGGGAGCAATCGGGGGAGGTGTTTCCTGCCCGCAGCTGGCGGGGTGAAGAGGCTCAACAACTTTGGGCCATCTCCCCTCATTTTCTTAAAACCGAGTCCCCAAAAATGGGGGGGCTTATATATGGGGGCATCTTATAGATGGAAAAATATGGTATGCACCTAATCCCATGCATATTTATTAGCACTACCGTAAGTCACATTAAATTCAATGAAGTTCTCCAAAGTTGGTGTGGAAAGGATTTTAGCCTGAATTTTGCACCTAGCTTTATCAGCTTTGGGACGCGGGTGGCGCTGAGTCTAAACCACAGAGCCTAGGGCTTGCCGATCGGAAGGTCGGCCGTTCGAATCCCCGTGACAGGGTGAGCTCCCGTTGCTCGGTCCCAGCTTCTGCACACCTAGCAGTTCGAAAGCACGTCAAAGTGCAAGTAGATAAATAGGTATCGCTCCGGCGGGAAGGTAAACGGTGTTTCCGCTCGCTGCTCTGGTTCGCCAGAAGCGGCTTAGTCATGCTGGCCACATGACCCGGAAGCTGTACGCCTTGGCCAATAAAGCGAGATGAGCGCTGCAACTCCAGAGTCGTCCGCGACTGGACCTAACGGTCAGGGGTCCCTTTACCTTTACCTTTTATCAGCTTTATGGAGAATCAGAACAGTAGATAGCCAAGTAACACTTGGAGAAAATGTTTAGATTTTACCTGTGGGGGAAAAAATCTATTAAATCCCATTTCAGCCTCTCCTACATGTCTTATTAAGTAGTGTAAGGAACATCACAAATGATTCCTTCAGTGTTACAGCTGTCTGTTCAAGAGAACCCCACATACCTCTTCCTAATGCAGAAATAGCCTATAGTTTTAGTGCAAGCTTACTTTGGAGTCAGCACTTTTGAACTTATAGAATGTGGCTGCATTTAGACATATTGAATATGAACTGAGTCTCTTTCCACCTTCCAGATCACGGTGGTGAGTGGAGCAATGATACTTATAGATATACCAGCCCTATGAATGCAAACTAATTTTTACATTTGGAAACAAGAAGAAATGAGAGTTGTACTTGGAACACTGGATGCATACATATTAAGGAGGCTCCATTTGTATTAATGAGATGGGGCTTGTTTCTGAATTGTTGTGACTTCATCTAAAGTCTAGACACATGCATACATAACATAGCCACACTGTGACAAAAAATATGTATTAGATTATCTCGCAGGCTAAATACTTTGCCCCTGATGACTTTTTTTTTCTTTCTTTGTTCTCACCGAGGAAATGTGATTTTCTTGCTTTTAACCCCTTTTAGTGGAAATGCAATATAAAATACAAATTAAGAGAATAAAATTGAATTTCAGAAACAAATATTACATTTTTTTATTTCAATTCCCACCCACCCAGTTAAGCGGGCCTAGATAAGGGATGCGGGTGGCGCTGTGGTCTAAACCACAGAGCCTAGGGCTTGCCGATCAGAAGGTCGGCGGTTCGAATCCCCGTGATAGGGTGAGCTCCCGTTGCTTGGTCCCTGCTCCTGCCAACCTAGCAGTTCGAAAGCACGTCAAAGTGCAAGTAGATAAATAGGTACCGCTCCGGTGGGAAGGTAAATGGTGTTTCCGTGCGCTGCTCTGGTTTCGCCAGAAGCGCCTTAGTCATGCTGGCCACATGACCCGGAAGCTGTCTCCGGACAAACGCCGGCTCCCTCGGCCTATAGAGCGAGATGAGCGCCGCAACCCCAGAGTCGTCCATGATTGGACCTAAAGGTCAGGGGTACCTTTACCTTTACCTTTTAGACATCAGATAACGGTAATAATAATAAAATGCTCCTTTTAAATGCTCTTTTTGCTTCTGGTTCTCTATTTTGTTACTGCATGAGACATAACCATGGGATCGAATCCATACTCACTATATGCATTCTTCGTAGTAAAGCAAGGAGCATTGCAAACATGTGCTTGTAAAGGTGAACATCACTCCTTTAATGCCCATGAGCAAGATTGGGGGCAAACATGACACTTGTTGCAACAAGTTGAAAAGGGCTGTGCTCACCCCAATCTTTTGAGCAAGCTACACAAGCTGTCCCTACTCCAAGGCTCCTTGCCACTCCTCAGAAAGGGACCTTCTACCCCCACCCCACCCCCCGGTGGCTGACAATACTTGGCCTCAAGTCCCAAGGTGCTCCTTGTCTTGTTGATCAGCGGAGTAGCAGAAGCTTGGTGCAGCGGATGCGTTTGGTTCCATTGAATCACGCAGAGTCGAAAGCTCATTAGCAAAGAGAACTTCACTAAGGATTAAGCTTTGTTACAGCAACAAAACCTCAGGAATAAATGTAGAGTTGAAACAGAAACTCTGAAGACACGAAGAGCAGAAAACGAATGAATAGTTTGTGCCCAGATTTGTAAGCTCAGATCACACTCTAGAATAAAATAGCTTTCTAGGCAAAAGCTGAAGCCCCTTTTGGAGCGCCTTAGGATCAGTTTTTTTATGGTAGTCCAGATCTCAGTCATACGGATGAGAAGATATATCAACTTTTTATGCTCTTCCACACCCGCCCAATGCTCCTATCCCTTCTTTTAGATTCTTTTAGTGTCTTTTAAATTCTCATAGACTTTTATATTCACCTTCTGTTTTAATACCTTTTAGCTATCCAAAACGCTTATCAGATTTTAAATGACTGTATCCTATCCTTTTGTGCTGGTCTGTGACCGTAATAAAGATTTGATTTGAGTGAATAGTAACAGAACCCATACAAGTAACGCTGACACCCCACCCCCTAAGTAGAATAATAGAGGCATAACCACCCCACCACACCCCATTCACCATCCCCTCCCCCTCCTCCTCCTCCTCCTTCTTCTTCCTAATTGTTTAAACCAATTCATGAACCAAGAACTTATACATCGGCCATTAATAATGAAACATATGGTAGATATTTTTCCACATTTATTTTGCTATTTTTGTGATATACAAATGACAAACTTGGTGTACTTATTTGTATAACATTATTCTTGTTTATAAAACCCAATAAAAAAGCCTAGAAAATGAAAGTAGGCATAAGCAGGCAGTTCACTGAATTACAGATATATATCCTCTTCGCTCTTTGACCTTGAGATAACCTACAAGAGTACAGCATAACCCCAAACATCTCCTGCTGTTTCAGCAGAAATGAACAGTTACAGACACACTGGAATAAACAAGAAACACTTCCTCATCTGGAGCATATTTGAGAGATTTGCACATCTTTGTGTTGGAAGCGTGCAAATCCCTCAGTTCCTTTTCACACTTTGGTCTGAAACATGCAGAAACACTTTAGGGGTAAAATAAAGGGAGACTTGCACACTCTTAATTAAAACTTTTAAATCTTTTGTTCAAACGAAACAACAAATGCCTCTTTAAAAAAAAAAGAGAGCTAAAAATTAGAACCATGGACTAAGACATTATTCAATGTATTTCTTGTTTTGCACCTGCCAATTTTTCAAAGGTAGGTGACAAATTAAATCCACTACCCAATTTACACAAATAGGTCAATAATGAAATATTGGCAACTTTCAGCCAGAATACTGAAATATGTGTCCACTTTATCTTATGTTTTAATTAACTCATGCCTTTGGGAAATAGGCTGATTGTATTGCAACTTGTATTGCACTTTTGTATTGCAGAAGTGACTTTTATATATATATAAAGGGGGGGAGGTTGTGAATAACTGCTTTGGTACAATCTGGCTGAACTTTTCTACTGTGTGAGATCCACTGAAATCATTGTGCTCTGAAAGGGACATATTGTGGTCTTTATCAGTCAAATTTACAAAAGAAACAATTCTGTTGTTGAATCAGGGCTGGCTGTACCATAATGCATATCCAAAACTATAACTTTGGATAAGAGATTCTATCTATTTTTCTGCCTTTCTGTGTTCTTTAAAAGAAAAATAGAATTTTCTCTGCCTTTCTGTGTTCTTTAAATGGAAAATAGAATTAACAAGGGTGGATGGCTTTGTTTCTTGCTTTGTGTGTGGAAATGCCTAATACCTGCACTGTTAAATTGTGCCCCATACTTTTAATGTAAGACCTATCACTACAACAAAAACCATATCTATTCAGAAGTTAGAGTTGTATTCATTGTATTACTAAGGCTTCATTTCCCTCGCTTAAAACATCAGAGAAGCCCCCTTAAAATGATAGTGCCGGTTCTTATGGTCTGGCTCTCAAAAATCTCATTCCCGGAGTGGATTGTCTGCAGTGAATAAATCTATATATGAGTAGTTCCCTGTGTGTTGACTTCCTCATGATTGGGACTTCGGATAGTGGTGGATTGCACATAAACAGCTGCTCACACATAGACTGCAATACAGTTGGGGCTGGTGCATTTTGACCCAGTGAGTTTGCTTTAAGGCAGAAATGAATGGGACTGCTGATCCTAGGATTGTTTGAAGAATGTGATATGTGCAAATTTCAGTTTGAACTGAATTGATCCACTCCGCCTAGGCTAATGTGCAGGAAAGAACTTGGTTATCTGCCAGATTTCACACTTCCCAGATGTTCTGAAGGAGTTCTTGGCTCAAAAAATGCATTCTAAAAGGTTTTTAAATGAGTATTTTTGAGGGAGAAAATAAGTTTAGAAACACGTTTACTGCTGTATCCACTTACTTGTATGGGGGTGGGGGATAAAGGCTCTGTAGGCACATTTATCAGGGTGGTTGTAAAATCTCTAGTGTCCATCTTCAGAGCAGACTCTGCTTGTGTTGATACTTTGACCAGAGATTGCTCTGAAGGCATACATAGGGTATTTGACAGCTGCTTCAATAAGCTACAAAGCTTTGAAGTGGGTCCAAATGTTAAGAACCATCTTTCTTCAATGTGGGCCATTCAAAGATGGCATATTACTTCCAAAGTTACCTGCAATGCTTCAGCATTCAGACTTAATCTGAAACAGATACACACCCCTTCCAGAAGTAGACTGATTCATCTATTTCTAACACCTCACTCATATATTTTACAGATTTCATATTAGCATTCAAATCCACATGTCTCAATCATAATTAGAAAACAAAAAAATAATTGTAGCTATACCATGAGGATACTAGTAATTCATACTAACTAGGGGTGTGCATGGACCCCAATATTCTCCTTCTATCTGTGCTTTTAAAAAATGCAATTGATTCCCGGGGTCACTCCATGCTCTGTCCAGTCTTTTATTTGGGTTCTGAGCCACACTGTATTCCCCATTCACTATTATGGGGAGTCGAAAAACAGCTGCAACTTTTTCCCTGTTTGGCAGATGCAGGTGGAATTTGATGGCACAGAAAACCCTCCAGGGTAAAGTAAGCCTGCCAAATTGCATATCCATGGACTTTTGTGGGGAAAGTAAAAGAATCTCACTTTCCTGTATAACACATATTAGAGCAATTTCATTTACTGGGCCAAATAAAAGACCTAAATCCATATTAGTTTCATATTTTCAGGAGTAGAGAATTTGAGTTTATCCCATACTGTTTCTTAAGGTAAGGTAAAGGGACCCCTGACCATTAGGTCCAGCCGTGACCAACTCTGGGGTTGCGGCGCTCATCTCGCATTATTGGTCGAGGGAGCCGGCGTACAGCTTCCGGGTCATGTGGCCAGCATGACTAAGCCGCTTCTGGCGAACCAGGGCAGCGCACGGAAGCTCATACCAAGAACAAACTTAGTTGGTCTCTAAGGTGCTAATGGAAGGAATTTTTTTATTTTTTATTTTGTTTTGACTATGGCAGACCAACACGGCTACCTACCTGTCATTGTATGGCCAGTGACACCCATTATATATAAACCCTTTAAGAGGGTGACCCAGGAATCGCCACCACAGTGACCACTTCACCCCACAATCACCACCCCATATAGGGAAGAAAAGACTAAAGGATTCCACCCAAGGCCACAACCACCAAAGTTGTGACGAATTGCTACGGGAAAGACAAAACCTGCCAATGCAGGAAAATTTCTTCCCGGTTCTTTAACAGCAAACAGGTGGAGGGAGTATAATTGTTTTTGGTTTTTTACAATATTATGCATTTTTTTTGTTTTTTATATTTTCAACCTCTATGTGATCCTCAGATGAAGGCCAGGCAGAATTAACTAACTAACTTAATAACTAACTAACACGCCCAGGGTTCTGGAGGGATATTTTCTTAAATAGTTGTTTTAAAAACTTCATCTGCCGGTACTATCTAGGTTATTTGTCTAATTGGTTTGTAGTTCCTCCAAGTAGTTATATTTTAATAAATATAGACATCATCCCATTGTTTTTCTCATGAGGCTTCTTTTTGGGTGTGGAGGCAAAATTAATCTCTGCATAGCATGTTCATTCAAACAAATGGAATCCAATATGGGGAAAACCTCCATGTTGCGTTGCTTGAAGTATTAGCTGGTCCTCGGTATAAAGTATAATAGCTTTGGGTTGTCTTTATTGACCTTTAAATTAAAGAAAAGAAAAGAAATCCAGACTATCGTTCTTAGATCACCATTCTTTAGTTAATGGCTTATTATTATTCGCAATCAAGATTTAGCATTCAGTGAATCCTTCATTGCGTGTCGAGGTCCCCCATTCACCCCCCAAAATAACACACACCACAGACAGTAATTATGGTTTGGTTTTTATGATTTTGGCCACAACTTTATTGAAATACAAAATGATGTGAGTGGTTGCATAGGCATTGGTTCAAGCTATCTGCCCCCTAGGGGACAGAACTGACGACCATCAGTATGGGAGAGCACTTATTGGGGTTGAGATTATGAGCGGGGTCAAAGCTCTATAACCCTCCCCACACATGCTCCCAGGAGCTCTTGCACGGCCCTGGCCCCCAAGCGGAGGGATACGGACAAAAGCAATGGTGAGCCCCCGGACTCCTTTAACTGAATTCCCCACGCAGCAGCAACAATTGGAGGGGCAGCCACAGCCAGGCTTATCCCCTCCAGCAACAAATACACACGAACCAATGCCTAACCGCCAACCTTACAAGTTGTGACTAATTGCTATGCAGTAGGCGAAAACCAGAAGGCACCAGCCAATCAGCCAACTGGAAAAATTCCTACCAGGCCCCTGCCCCAACAGCAGACGACCCCATGACAGGCATAGCAAGATCAACACAGGGGCCTAATAAAAATGGGAGAGGATGGGCGGGAGATTGTTGCACGCAGCAAAGAGGAATTAACAAAGGCATGCCCAGGGGGTTATAAACCCCTGAGCAGACCCCAGCCAAATTCTCCCCAACAACAACCCAGGACCAATCAGAGCAGAGGCCAAAGTCCAATACTCCCCAGCAACAGAGGGGTGAATTAGCCGGCCCCCACCGCAACGCGTGCTCTCCTCAGAGGAGAACCCGATTTGCTGACAATCTGGATTCTTGCTCAGCAGCAAGTTTAATAGAATGCCGTTTCAAATGAAGGACATTTTAGGATGCACTCGATGCTTCTGGCAACACTTGATGAGTGTGTTTTTGGCAACATGTGTAGGGTACATGAAAAGAAAAACAGTTGATGAATATGGTAATCAGTAGACCGGTAGGCAAACCTTTGTTGCCATTAGTATTTTGCCTCAACTAAATACAATTAAAAATTCCCTAAACCTGCCAGTGTTTTCAGTTCCTTAGGATTTTCTGCTGACTTCCTTTCTGAAATTCATCCAAGCAGAAATCTCTGTGGCAAACTGTATTTGCATGAATGTTTTTCAGAGATTCATCATCATTCTTTTCTGAAAGAGAAACTCACCTCCAATTATTTTACCTGTCTGTGTTGGACATAGGATGTAAAGAGGGCTGTTGTGTAGAAGTGAGAATTTTTCTAACCACTACATGACAAGTAGCAGTTGTAGAAATTTCTTCTTATACACACCTACTATAGTTTAAAGACTTAATTGCTAGGCCAAAAGCACAACCAGGGTCAACAGCAGCTTCAGGAGGATTTTCGTAAGATAAATGGTACAGCAGGAAATGGTTTAGCTGAAGGAAGCACTCTCAACACAAACTAAAAATGGAGCATTTCCCCCTCAGTGTGGCTCCCTGTACCCAATAATCAGCTTATCATAAATTAACAGGTACTGCCTTTAAAGGCCTGCACACACAGCACCAATAAACTTAATTGGTGGTAAAAACACTTCTTCAAAGGAAATTATTATTATTGCACTTATTAGTTGCTTTTTAAAATTAAAAGTAAACTCAAAGCAGCTTACAATATAAATAAAATCCAATACAAAATGAAAACAAACAAGCAACCCCCCGAAGCTATTCCATAAATGGAATAGTTTGTCCATATTTGGTCCCCACAATGTGCTCAACTCTCACTTGTAGCTCCTAGAAGCTGCCAGCTTGTGACAGTGGTCACACCGTGGGAACAGCTTAGACTGACTGGCTAAACCAGGTGAAGGTGGAAAGGTGGTGCTTCTGCGATGATGGAGAGGCACCACCACAATCAGTCCCGATTTCAGGCAAGATCACACTGATTTGGGGTGAGATCTTGCCCCAAATTGCATGTGATCTTGTGAGCTCTGGGAAATCTTGCCCAAAATCAGCACTCATGGGCTTGCCGCCTGTGGGGCTTGTTCTGCCCAAGGCAGCCACCTCACCTTGCCTAATGGCGGGGCAAGCTCTGATGAATCTAAATTAGTCACATCCATTAACTTAAGTGGGTCTACTATTGAGTTGGACTAATGTTGAATACTATCCTATGCATTGCATATGCATCTTGCAGAAATTGAACCCTAGAGCCTCAAAGTACAAACTGTATGAATGGGTCCATTTTTATTTCTTTTTTACTCTGGAGGGGGAAAAATGCTAATTAAAAGCATTAAACATTTCAGTTTGACAGGCTTTTGTTTTCCCCTGTGATTTGTTTTTTAAAATGTTATGGTAAGTTGTTTGTGTGAATTTGTCCTTTTGTGTTGAGAACACAAATTACTGGCTATGGAAGCTTCTTCTGCAGACACATTTTCCTTTACTTGTCTGCACAGATGACAAAGTGCTCATTGTCATCAGATGAATGATCTGTCTTTTGAGACAAATCTGTTGTCAGAGATATATAAAAAAACTTGATTGTAAAAGATTTCTTTAAAAAAAAAACTTTGGTGAAAACTAAAGTAAAAAAATGGGGAAGATTTTTGCCTCGGAAAGCATGGCCACATCTGTTTAAATATATGTAGCAGCTGTGCGGAATAACAGGCCAAGTTTTTAGAACATTTTTGCATGGATTGTTTAATTATCATTGATTTGGCTCTTGATTGTAGTACTGATGATTGAACCTGGCAGTTTAAGGAAACCTGCGCCACTGGAAGCTATCAAAGATACTGAATTTTAGTGGTGATTTATAATAGACAAAATGAACGCTCACTCATTTCGGACTCTACGTGTGCATTTCTTATCAGCTGTGAAATATAGATTCCTAAATGCAGAATATCACAGTCTCCAAATGTAAAAGCTGAAATGTCACAAATAGTCACACAGCAATGCTGTTTTGCAGAGACTTTCTGCTTAGGTAATCACAGAGCAAGTGCTGACAACACTGATATTCAGGAATAGAGCTGTTCTGTGTTACAGTAAATCGAATCTCACAATACATACTTGCCTCTGGGCTTAACTGTTGCGTATTAGAGCTATGTCTTAGGTAACACAAAACCCAGCCTTCTGTGTTGAACATTATGTTCTTAAAACATGCCATTGCTGAACACATTATATTTTATATATAATAAAGAGATCAAAATGATTTTCCCCAAAAGCAATTTAAATGCATCTCTGCTTGTTAAGTACAGTTCAAATCTGCTTCACTGCATAAAACTGGAAGAATCAAATATTCCTCTGGGCTCTAGTCTCAAACCACTTTATATTCAACAAAAAGGGATTTATTCCAATTTTTTTATATCATAAATCAGGATTAGCATGCAATTTCTTTTTTTCTTCCCTCCTATCAAAGTCTAGCAGTATTCCTCTATGCATACAGAAGGTTGTACAATTAAATTATAGGCCATAATTTAGAAATGTGGGAGGATACATTTTCTAAACCAACCATTCCCCCCCATCTATTTCTTGAATCAGTTTGTGCAGCAAGGCAGCTTGCAGAGGAAATAATTTGCAAGCAAAGATGTATTCTCTTAAATAACTCAAAACTATGTATTCAGCTTTATTCATCTCAGCATGTCAGGCTTTGACAATTTTCATAGAAGCCATCTGTGTAAGGTGATCAGTGGTAGCTTCTAATATAGGGAAAATAAATCTATGCTTTTTAATTCTAGTGATCAGATAATTTCTTGCCTAAATGTCACTTATCGTGGAATCAGCCTCTGTCCCTAGCCATGGTTATATTCGTTAGCTACTGGCATGTTTAATTGCCTTTCTTTAAGAGAAGGGAGTCAGAAGTTCCTGTAATTCACTGATAAGAGCACATTGTTTGCAACCAGAAGGTCCCAGGTTCAGTCTGGGAGTTCCATGATGTAGGGGATGAGCCCTTTTGCCTCCTTCCCAATGTTCAAAGGGGGCAGAGGAGGCCAAGAGCAGAGCAGAGCATGGCATGGCTTCAGTGGATTCCTGCCACTGCACAGGGGAAGGAGGGTCAAAGCCGCACCTCCATCAGTGATGGTAACAGGAGGAGCAGGAGGAGCTGCTGGCCATTGTAGCCACACTGCTGCCACATCCAGCTCTGCCCATGGCTCTTCCTCCCTGATGTCCCACGTGGCATCATCTGTGCAAGTCCCTTGTTCTTCCTTGGAAGTTGGCACCTCTGATTCATTCCCTAGCATTTCTGGTTTGAGGGATCAGGCCAGCAGGTGATGGGAAACCCCCCCTGGGATCCAGTGCCAAGCAGAGCAGGCAATTCCGGGCTGACCAGGTGGACAAATAGTTTGACCCCAGGTATAAAGCAGCTTCTCCGAAAAGAAAGTGTACTTTAACAACCTCATCTGCTGAAGACAGTAGAGAATATAAACATATGACAGACATTTTGTGCATTTTATGTATTTTGCCGTTTCTTTTCCATCACCAACTCTTTCAGAGATCACAAAAAGGATTGTGTCCTAGGATGATCTTCAGTCCGATTACTTGTTTTAATATTGTTCACAATTCCCTTGGCAGTAAGGTCCTAGGGAGATTATTCTGTCTGGTGATGTGCCTCACCAAGGATTAACTAGGGATTCGGCAGGGGGTTGTTCCATACATTTTGCTAAGAATTTTATAAATTAAAACCCTTTCCTTTTAAATCTCAAAACTCATTCTGGCCATGGGTCATAACCCTCTCATCTTTAGATATTCATTTCTTCCATAATCAAAATCCAGTGTTTTCCCCTAAAGCCAACTGACTGAATCATTTGCTGGGCTCCACAGAGTAAAAGCCCACTATGTCCTCCCTTCCTTTCCCACAATATTGACTGACATCTCCAAAGTGTAACATCAGCATTTCCAACAAAACACACAAAACACTACATAGATGTGATTCCCCACTACGACCACATTCAGATAATATTTTCTCTTTGGGTCAGTGCCCAAGAAACATTTCACAAGGTAGAAACTGGCAACAGGGGTCCCTTTCCTTACCCCCACCATTCTATGAAAGGCCTTTTCTGTTTTGAAAAACTGGAGAATTGGTTGGTATCCTCATGACAGTGCTTACATGCACTCTGGAGATGAGAGTCCTAGCTTATTTACCCTGTTTCCCCTATTTTAAGATGTAGTCATAAAATAAGCCATAGTAGGATTTTTTCGCATTTGCGAAATATAAGCCGTACCCCGAAAATAAGCCATAGTGATAGGCGCAGTTCTGGAGGGTGCCAAGGAAAACGCGGGGCTGGGCTTACGTAATAAAAATAAGACATCCCCTCAAAATAAGCCGTAGTGCGTTTTCTTGAGGAAAAAAAAATATAAGACGGTGTCTTAAAATAGGGGAAACACGGTACTTACACATTTTCAGGGCATGTAAATCATATTAGCAGCACTGGCTCCTACTCTCCTTGGTAGAGATGTACATTGGACTTCAGAAAAGCCCAGATCAATAACAAAGTAGGCTGTGGTTTTGCTTTTTGCTTTTTGACAGATTCAGATCTTGTTGAGTTGAACTGGAATCTCTTCAAACTGCCCTGAACCAAAACAAGGACTTCCAAATATATTTTAGGTAGTTTGGGGGTATAAAAAATGGTGCAATGTGCTTGCAAAAATTGAAACATTTCTTCCCAAGCTTGCCATAGAGAACATTCTCTCTTTAGAGAACATTAAAGTGTGGGGAGGAAGAATTCCCTTGTGACTGACAAAAGACTTTTACTTCCAGAACTCTTCAAAAACAGAACACAATCATCAAAGATACATCCAAAATATCCATAAAGTGTCTTGTGCTGTCCAGCACAGACTCAGCATCTTAGAAATAAAAGATTTTTTTTTGCATTCAGATAAATATTAACAGCCACCACCCTTTCATGCTGGTGAATTTGCAACTCAATACCTTTGACAACTGATCTAAAGTTACAACACTCACATGTTAGCTAGCAGAAAAAAACAACAATTATCAACTCAGCAAGAGCTCAGAATCCACTTAGTAGTACTACTGTGGAAAACCCCCACTGTTAGCAATATACATTTAGCCATTTTCCATTTTAAACTTTCATTAATAAACATACATTTTAATAATAACAAAAGTATAATAATAATCTATTATTTATACCTTGCCCATCTGGCTGGGTTTCCCCAGCCACTCTGGGCGGCTCCCAACAAATATTAAAAGCACAATAAAACGTCAAACATTAAAAACTTCCCTAAACAGGGCTGCCTTCAGATGTCTTCTAAAAGTCAGGTAGTTGTTTGTTTCCTTGACATCTGATGGGAGGGCATTCCACAGGGCGGGTGCCACCACCGAGAAGGCCCTCTGCCTTGTTACCTGTAACCTCACTTCTCACAGGGAGGGAACTGCCAATAGGCCCTCGAGGCTGGACCTCAGTGTGGACAAGGTGTGGTCAATGCATAACAGCATGACCCTGGAAGACCTGCACCCTGCCTTACGTGCCCTTTACCATCTGGCCTGGGAGAGTGGAGTGCTGACTGACTCCAGCTACAAAAGCTGAGGCTGTTGAACTGATTCTTGGGCTGGAGTATTGTTTACGGGGGGTTGGGAGAGCTGTTGCTGTTACTGACATTATTGTTGTATCTTTAGTTTTAGATCTTATGATTTACAATGGTACCTCTGGTTACGTACTTAATTCGCTCTGGAGGTCCGTTCTTAACCTGAAAACGTTCTTAACCTGAAGCACCACTTTAGCTAATGGGGCCTCCCCCTGCCGCTGCGCCGCCGCTGCCCGATTTCTGTTCTCATCCTGAAGCAAAGTTCTTAACCCGAGGTAATATTTCTGGGTTAGCAGAGTCTGTAACCTGAAGTGTATGTAACCCGAGGTACCACTGTAGTGGCAGAATGCAATTCAGATGACTCAGCCTTGATGCAGTCTTATAATTCGAGTAAAATACGACGGCCTGAAATGAATAAGTGTTAGTTTTATCTTCTGGCAAGACGGTGTTTTAATTTGTGGGTAGCTGTTCTCTCTCTGTATTCTGTCAGGTAGGGTGGGTTAGAAATCTGGATAAAACACAAAATATCTATTATTTCAAGGCAAAGCATTGCATTACTCCAAATGAAATATATGACTTTGTACTTCTTCCTTTTCTCTCGCATTTCTTGGTATTTTTTCCCCTGCTTGGCAAGGGTTTGCCTTTGCTTCACTTTGCTGCACTATCTGTGACAGGCTCTGTTGCTTCCTCTGTATGAATCTGGCCCCAGGGCTGCAGGTTAAGGTTGTTAAGGGACTTGCTGGATCTGCTTTTTTCTTTCTTCTCTTCATAAGTAATTATGAGCAATTTGCTCACTGTTATGAGCGTAATAAAAGATTCTGTGCCAGCCCAGGATGAAATAAAATTACATTTTATTGTAGTAGCTGTCTGAACACTTTTCTTGGGTCTACAGTGGTTTCCTTGCCATATGCATTAACGTGCACGCATTTTCATGTTGGAAATTAGAATAATTTATTTTGAGCCTGACTATGAGGTGAATACCCAGCTCTCGACTTACATAAATAGGACATTATTAGTGACTTGAGCATGCAGTTGTAGGATGTGAAGCTGTGCATCACTAAGCAGAACATGAATTATTTGTTCTGAAAACAAAATGCGCTATCAAATTATTACTGTGTGTTTTATTACTTTCTGCCAATTTTTATTACTTTCTGCCAATTTCACAGAATATTCAGTCACACCGTTCCATATTCTGAACCGATAGTATGGCTCAAACAAGTTAATGGGTATTAATCAGGCGTACATATGAAATTAAAAGCCCAGTGTTATGCATATTTTCATGGAAGTAAGGCCAAATGAGTTCAATGCATTTTACTTCAAAGTAAGTGCATATCAGGGACCCAGGTGGCACTGTGGGTTAAACCACAGAGCCTAGGGCTTGCCGATCAGAAGGTCGGCGGTTCGAATCCCTGCGGCGGGGTGAGCTCCCGTTGCTTGGTCCCTGCTCCTGCCCAACTAGCAGTTTGAAAGCACGTCAAAGTGCAAGTAGATAAATAGGTACCGCTCCGGCAGGAAGGTAAACGGTGTTTCCGTGTGCTGCTCTGGTTCGCCAGAAGCGGCTTTGTCATGCTGGCCACATGACCCGGAAGCTGTACGCCAGCTCTCGGCCAATAAAGCGAGATGAGCACCACAACCCCAGAGTCGGACATGACTAGACCTAATGATCAGTCCTTTTTAAGTGCATATCTATCTATATATATATTTTGTAAATGGCTTCCATCAAGGATGATGAATTCAGGCCAGCTGCTTTTACAGAATTCACTGTTCGCAACCGTGCAATGAGGCAGACCAGAGTCATGAGTTGCCATTCTCCAACACTTTGACTCCCAGTTTTCTTTTTCTGATTGTATTTGTGCAAAAGTTTGCATCACATTAAAAGGTTACAAAATTAAGTATCATGGTTTTTGCTTTCTTGGCCATTATTTTGTCCCTATTGCCAACTTTCTTTCTTTTTTCTTTTTTGCAGTATGGTGCCTGTTTGCCATACACATTTGCTTAATTAATTTTATTGGAGGTGAAATATGGCGACTTCACAATCTTGTATCATGGTTCTCCTATTTTTACCATTTTATATCAGACGCAGTTATGTGTCCTGGGAAGCACCAGTGCAGTGACAACAATTAAGCATTATCATCAGTAAAAATAGAGAACGAAACAAACAAACAAAAAACCCAAATACTGGGAGATGGATGTGCAAATGAATGCATAAAGAATGCATATTAGGTTTTTCCCAAATGAGGAAAACAAGAGACCATCCCCCCGCTGCAGTGAAAGATTATCTTCACATGATTATCTGCTTATTTCACAGTCTATGGGACTCAATTCTTCATACATTGGCCTAGACCAGGTATCTGGAACCTGTAGCTTTTCAGATGTTGTTGGACTCCAGCTCCCATCAGGCTCTGCCAATCTGACCAGGCATCAGGATGATAGGAGCTGAAGTCCATCAATATCTGGAGAGGGATAGGTTATTCATCCCTGCCCTAGACCAAATACCGTATTGGCCCAAATATAAGTCGCACCCCCCCATACCTAACATGAAAAGTTAAACTGCGGCTTAAATTCGCGACCTTACAAAAATGGCCTTTTACGCACCAACCATTTCAGTTTTTCAGTTTCCTGAATTTTAAAGGTGCAGCTTATATTCGGGTGTGGCTTATGTTTGGGCCAATACTGTCAATAAAGAACGACCCCTTATTTCCTTACATTATCCTGTCTCTCCTCCTCCAACCCTGTCTACCTTGGAATCTCTTTCATATTCTGGGCAAGGGTCACCAGTTGATCATTACGTGAGACATCACATCTATTCCTATGATATGCACACATTCCCAATAAACATGTGTTTAGTTTGAAAGATATGGTAGTGCAGAGTTTATGGCCCTGCCAACTGAATAATTTTAACATTTGCTGGGTTCAAATAGGGACTATTTAAATTACTTTGTGAGCCGCTGAAAGGGGCTTTCATCCTCAAAGCAGTGTTGATATGCAACATGCACTTATAATATACAAAACGTTATTGAGTGTAATTCCTACACTCTGTTGTGCAATAGTAACAGAGTGGAATAGCAGATGCGGAAGATCTTGTGGTTCTGGGGCTGGACTTCCTTTCTTCATTGTGGGGAAAGCCTCAGAGAGCCAGTGTGGTGTAGTGGTTAAGAGCGGAAGACTCGTAATCTGGTGAACCGGGTTCGCGTCTCCACTCCTCCACATGCAGCTGCTGGGTGACCTTGGGCTAGTCACACTTCTCTGAAGTCTCTCGGCCCCGCTTACCTCACAGAGTGTTTGTTGTGGGGGAGCAAGGGAAAGGAGAATGTTAGCCGCTTTGAGACTCCTTCGGGTAGTGATAAAGCGGGATATCAAATCCAAACTACTCCTCCTCTTCTTCTTCTTCTTCTTCTTCTTCTTCTTCTTCTTCTTCTTCGTGCAGTGCAGTCTAGGAATGCTGTGTATTATGCCTTTTTTGGAGCATGAAAGTGTGAGATTGCCCACAGTGACTCATTCGTCTGGCATCTTGAGATTTGTGGGAGTGAACCCAAGGAAAAAGTGTGGGGAGGAAATAGGTGTTAGGAAGGCTTTTGAGAAGAAGGTGGGAGCAGAGCTTTTCTCTCTACCAGAGCAGCTGTTGCACCACAAGATAGTTCAGGTTATAAATTTTACATATAGGATATTAAAATGCTTCTACAGTTGAAAGAATGAACTGTATATTAAAGCTTCATCACCTAACACTTTGAGGAATGAAAATCATCAACAGAACATTCATGAAGGATCCCAGGAGCTCATTTTTTGCTTTCTCATTTAGCTTTTCTTCATAGGAGGCTATTTAAAGTGTCATTTTATAAGTTTTGCTAAATGGATTAGAGGCAAATGAGCTCAAGGGAAACATTTTACTTGAATTGCTACCAATCTTTATTATTAAATAGGGGGTGATGTGCAGTGTAAAGTCAGCACTTAAGCTTTCTTTTCCTTTTAATCATTAAATCTAACGTAATAAGGCAGTGCTGAAAAATGCATGTAATGGTCTGTATCAAACGAAGTTCTACTCAGAGTCTACTCAGAGTAGACTCATTGCAATTAATGAACGTAAATTAGTCATGCATATTAATTTTCATGGATCTACTCTGAGTATGACTAATGTTGGATTTAACCCATTCCTTCCCTTCTCCATATGTACTTTTTTGAATTAATACTCACTGAAATGTTTTCATGAAATTATGCATGTTAAAGTTTTGGCTTGCAACAATTTTATATAAGCTTCTTGCTAGAATTGCAATAAGCAATATTTTGCTCTCACATTTTTATTTTTAAACTTTCATTCAAATGTGCAACAAATAGAATTTCCCCATCATTTCCTTCTGCTTTTGTAAGACAATTATTCATGAGCAAACCTAGAAGTCTTGCATGTTGACTTAGGTCTGTTTCCCACAATACCTTTTCATACAAGAAGGTCATGTGGCTCTATTATAACAAAAATAAATTTACATAAGTAACCCATAACTCCAAATCTTAATATCCACCGCTCCCCCCTTTCTGCAGTTACTTATATTGTATCTTTTACCACTGCATAAAGGTAAAGGTAAAGGGACCCCTGACCATTAGGTCCAGTCGTGTCCGACTCTGGGGTTGAGGCGCTCATTTCACTTTATTGGCCGAGAGCCGGCGTACAGCTTCCAGGTCATGTGGCCAGCATGACTAAGCCACTTCTGGCGAACCAGAGCAGCGCACGGAAACACCATTTACCTTCCCGCCAGAGCGGTTCCTATTTATCTACTTGCACTTTGACGTGCTTTCGAACTGCTAGGTGGGCAGGAGCTGGGACCGAGCAACGGGAGCTCACCCTGTCGTGGGGATTCGAACCGCCGACCTTCTGATCAGCAAGCCCTAGGCTCTGTGGTTTAACCCACAGCGCCACCTGGGTCCCACTGCATATCTAATTCAAATCTATTTACTGGTTATCCTTTATATTCTGTTTAGGTTATTCTCACTGCACATTTTTATGTCAGTCCTGCTAATGATTTAAGCTGTTGACACTAATTCTTATTTAAAATCTATCTTATTTAAAAGTTTTCCCCATTCAGTATTAAGACATCTCTCTCCTTGGTTTCTTAATCTTCTGGAAAGTTTTGCCATTTCTGTTTTTGTTGCCAACCTTCCTTGATTGGAACTATTTCTTCTTTCCATCTCTGGGCATACATCATTTGAGCACCCATGGTAGTATACGTAAATAGTTTTTTCTGCTCTTTGGGTACATCTGAACCAATTATTCATAAGACGAAAGCTTCTGATTTTTGTTAATAAAAGTTATTTTCATGTGGCTTTCTTGACAATGGGAATTGTCATGCCAATGTAAATTTTGATCTCAACATGCATCAGGATACTGAGTCCTTTGAGGTCTGTGTGCATTGTTCGAATCTGTTTATATTACATTATTAATGACAACAGTAATTAGTAAATTTGTTACAGCTCCTGGTTGTTCTATATTTCCACATCTTTCTAACCTCAGAAATATAGGCATATTAGCATTCATTGGAAGAAAGAGACCTCAGGTATAGTTCATTCTTCAAGACAAGCACCACTCCAGACATCTACCGTAACTCTGTGTCATTTTCCCAGGTAGTTAAATACTACTTGGAAGGTCATAGCCTTGTCAAATCTGTAGGGACTTTTTGACCAATGATTCGTTATTATGCTTCAGTGACTAGACATATATCACTGACCATTCTGCTTATCTGACCTTGTTACCACCTATGATTCCCTTAGCAACCTGTACACATACTGAATGCCAACTGCTAAAAATAAGAACCTTTTAAATACCCTTATCCTTTTCCAGTGCATGACATTTTCTTTCTGTCTTCCTAATTCCTAAAGTTCTCTATTTGAATTTGTAAGAAGTTTCACAATAAGTTGGTTATATTTTATGATAACCGAGAACCTGATGCTGAGGTGCTTAAGTAGTTTTTATTTAAACCAAAGCAATATATTGATAAGGTCTGTTGTATATGACATTATAAATGGATGTGTATTTAATTTTTTTATGATTACATACTCTTTCTTTTCATGCTTGGGGACAGATTGGTCTATTAGTGTCCATACCAAATCTAGAAACTCTAGCTCAGCTTCCCGAGTTCAGTAACTTGAGCTGGCAGCTGGGATAGTGTGAACAGAAGCAGAAGTGTCAAGGTGTGGCTTGACACTTTTGCAACTACATTGAACAGTGTGTAATTGTGGGGAGATTGCATTGCAGTGGTCTTCATATCTGCTGTCATTGTATATACCTGAAGGAGCATCTCCACCCCCATCGTTCAGCCCGGACACTGAGATCCAGCGCCGAGGGCCTTCTGGCGGTTCCCTCACTGCGAGAAGCGAGGTTGCAGGGAACCAGGCAGAGGGCCTTCTTGGTAGTGGCGCCCGCCCTATGGAACGCCCTCCCACCAGATGTCAAAGAGAAAAACAACTACCAGACTCTTAGGAGACATCTGAAGGCAGCCCTGTTTAGGGAAGCTTTTAATATCTGAAGGGCTATTGTATTTTAATATTTTGTTGGAAGCGGCCCAGAGTGGCTGGGGAGACCCAGCCAGATGGGCACGGTATACCGGTAAATAATAAATTATTATTATTATTATTATTATTATTATTATTATTATTATTATTATTAGACCTGATATAAGCCAAATCTATGATTATACAGAGAATAAAATATCCATATCTGACATGCAAAAGTTACATGCATCAGCTAATATGCCAGGAAAATCATGGCCACTAACCCTGGCTTGGTAGCAAATGCATGCCATATCTAAATTTTCTTACATTTCCCAAGTGTAGAAGAGAAGCTTTGTTTGCCTGTTTTAATGTTTTACCTCTAAAATCTTAGATGGCAGATTTGCCAAAGTCCCCTTCAAGGTTAAATGTTGTCCTTGTAGCTGTTAAGAGGTTGCAGTAGTATATCATGTGTTCGTCTACTATATATTTTATCAAGGAGTTACCGTAGAGAGCATATAATTTTTAGCCTCTTATTAGAACATTTCCTGGTTGATCCTTAGAGACCCTTTTGAGTACCTTCCTCGATGGAACATATAAATATATTACCAAACAGGTGGCAATTGTGTAAACTGTTGTCATATCTCCCAGGCCTGCTGTGATGGTTAGTTCTTAGCTCGTCAGCGTCAATAACTAATAATTGGTTCTACTGAGATTATGATTTTGTATTTCATGATTTCTGCTTTATCTCCTTGTCAATGGATCATAATAAATGATTGATGGATATATATAGCTGTCAGGGACTGGCAGGACACTGACCAGTTTGCACTGGGGGAAGGGTGGGGGCTGGAGTCTTGACCTGAGAGTGGGGAGCAGTGGTTTGTGGGCCACTGCACCAGCCAGGAGACAAGAGGGGGAGGCAGAGGAAACTTCAGAGCTGGAGGATGGGTCAAGAGAAGCAGGTCAGGCAAGTGAAGGGCCACATGCTGTCTCCCAGAAACAGGAGGGGATTGAAAAACCTGTTGTGAAACCTGGGATGTATTTGGGGGATATCTCAATTTTCACCAGCCCCTTATCTGGCGGAAATCCACTATGTGGAATACCATAGGCTCCTTACAGCCGCTAGGTTAAACGTTCTGGAATCAGCGGTTTTGTGGGGAAGGTTCAGGGGAGTCCCATACGCCCAGAGACTTTGCCCCTGTGCTCTGGGAGTGGTTGAATCAACTGAAAATATTCTTTTGATCTGCCCATTCTATGCAGATCGTAGACAAAAACTTATAGCTCCACTCCTATGCCAACATAGCCCAGTAGACAGAGAAAGACTGGTTTTGTATTTGCTGAACAAGTTCACTGGAACAACAACCTTCTCGGTGGCCAAATTTCTTTTTTTGGCCTTTAAGCTTCGTAAGGCTAAAATTGACTGTATTGACACGGGTCTAAATGTATAATATACTTTTCGCTGTTTTTAAGTGTCACACTTTTCCAGATGTTTAGACATTTTAACTTTTGTATGGATAATATGTGCTTTCTGACTGATGGTCGAATAAATTTTATTGATTGATTGAATAGGGATGAGAAGAGGAAGCTTCCAGACAGGTGTAGGCTCTGGCTGCATGTTTACAGCCTGCTGGAGGAAGGTACATAAACTGATGGAGGGGGAGTTGTCCCCAGTTGCTGCAACTGCTCCATAGAGCGGGGACCTGGGAACAGCTGTCTAGAGACTCGATCATTATGCGTAGGTATAGTTGTACCTTGGTTCTTGAACTTAATCTGTTCCGCGTCGGATGTTCGGCTTCCGAAAAATGTCCGAAAACCGGAACGCTTACTTCTGGGTTTTCGGCGTTCGGGAGCCAAAGTCTGAGTACCAAGGCATTCGAGAACCAAGGTACAGCTGTATTCAGACCTGTAGAAGCGATTGTGATATCTTTGACAATAAAGACTTAACTACCTGTCATGTGCATTCCCTCGGCTGGGAAGCATCCTAGACAATAGCAGGTTGTTTTGAGGCAAATACAGCTTTTGAGACATCAGTGAAATAAGCAGAAGAGAAACTCTCAACAAGTTTTATGCCTGATTGCTTAATATTTTATTTATAACGAGTTGTAAAAAAACTTGTTTAAGGCTAATATATGATCACAAAATGTCTATTAAAGATATACCCTCTGTGATGCTTTTTTGGTGTAATTGTAACCAGACGGTTGCAAAAATCAGTGATTAAAACATTTATCCAGCTTTCAACTAATATCTTTTTGCAAATAGTAATACAAATGCTGCTTTTAAGCTTTCTGTCTGCAGCGCATATGCTTTCTAATTCAGTATAATAAAGAAATATCCCAGGGTTTTACATTTTGTACTCAGTTCAGGAATACTATTCAGTTGTGCGATGCCTTAAACGAAACATAATTAAGTTAATTAAGTTATGTTTGAACATAATTTAGCTTTACACTTGCAATTTTCTTGACATTTATAGTTAAATAAAATAAAAGGGATAAATGGTTTAATTCACTTCTATAGATAGCTATGTATTAATAATTCAGGAGTAACTCACATAGCGGAATACTATATGCATCAGTTCTTCGCAAGAGAGTTCAATGAACTCTTTAATGTGACAGTCAGAGATAACACAACGAGTGACTTATTATGCTTGGGAGGCCATAAAAAGTGACTGACACCTCTCTCTTTTTTCCCAGGTGGGTATAAAAGGCAACTGATTTCCTGGCCTTTGACAATCTAGTTAAGTATCAGACTGACAGGATGTTGGCACCAGCTTTGGAGGAATCGATCAGCCTCAACTCAAGGTAGGGAAATTTCACACATGTGAAGCTGCATCTAAGACTTAATTTACAATGTTAATTAGTCTTCACAAGCACGATAGATGATAGATAGATAGATAGATAGATAGATAGATAGATAGATAGATAGATGCAAACAAAGTGGAGTCAGAGATTATTTTCAGAATGGCATCATAAAAACCAAGATAACAAATGAAGATAACTATGTACAGTTCAAAACTTCCTCCACATAAAATTTCAGAATTCACTACAGTGGTACCGGTACCTTGGTTTTCGAATGTCTCTGTTGACGAACATTTCGGTTTTCAAACGCCGTAAACCCGGAAGTAAATACTTCAGTTTTCGAACCTGCCTCGGAAGTCAAACGTGCCATGCGGCTTTCGTATCGAGTGTTACATATTGAGGCTTCCGTACTGAGTTTTCGGTTTTCAGACGTTTTGGAACTCCAACGGTCTTCCGGTACAGATTACATTTGAAAACCGATGTATCACTGTGTTTGGTTTTGGGGGACCTGAACATCCATGGCAAGGTGATTGGCTTTGGGTGGCTCAGGACTTCATGGCTGTCCCATGGGGCTGTCCCAACATGCCACAACACATGTGGCAGGCCACACTATGGACCTTGTTTTCTCAATGGGGCAGGAAGGGAGTGTTCTGAAAGTGAGGAATATTGACATCAGCTCCTTGTTGTGGTCAGATCACCATTTCCCCTCAGCAGAAATACACAGCGACCCCAGCATGTACTCCCTCAGAGATTGCTCTGCTGCCCAGAGTGTTCACTCCTCCCTCTGGCATCTAACTTCCTAGCTTTCAGACCACCCCACCCCGGTTGTCTACGGTGACTGCTTAGGGAATCCATCTGTCTCTGTTTGGCTTTCTGCTCCATGACATGGACAAAATGCCTGGTTCTAGGAGGAGGAGGAGGCTCTATCAGACTCTCTAGGGACATCGTGTTAACTGGCTGCAGTACTGTTTCAAATGCACCTGATTCCTGTCTCTGTTCAGGGCTAGTGCACCTGCTATCTCACTCTTGTTCTTCACTACGCATTAATTCCCAGCTCTTTTTCTTCTTCTGGGGTGTGTCCTGTCTGCCACCACCACAAACCTGGGTCCATTCTCCCTTCATCCGCCCCCTAACTAGAAAGTTCTTGGGGTGGCAGTTTCTACCACTCCTCCTCATCAGCCCAGTCCCTGGACACCTCCCCAGGGAGCAAAGCCTAACCAGAGGAAGGTGAACAAACTGGACAAGGCAACATTATGGGGTTCTAAAATTGACCACAACTTCATTGATTCCAGGTATACCGGTAGGTAGGAATTGGCTTAGGCATTGGGTGGATATCCCTCTCAGCCTCCTGGATTAATGACTCATCTGCAAGACACAGTGCCTAATAAAGGATGGAAGGTTGACATTCAAAACTACTGTAAGCCTAATTAAGCGGGGGACGGGGGCATGGAGAGCTGTTATTTGACTGCCTGTGGTCCTGAGGCCAGGCACAGCTGGCTTTTATCAGCTGGGGACGGACCAGAGTGAAGTCTGGTCCACTCCTAAACCCTGCCCACCTGTCCTGGCCGGATTGGCCCATATTAAAAAAAACCTGGCCATTGGTAATGCCCGCCAAACAGAGCGGCCAGCAAGGGGAATCCCCTAACTGCCAACCATCCTGACGAGCATTGCTCTGCCAAGGTCAGGGTCTACTGCGCCAGGTTGCAACCGCCGCCCACCCCAGAACTGGGTAAGCGGCCACTTCTGAACTAATATGGCAGATAAGGCATATATTTGAGTCTGCATGCATGTATACAAGCACTTGTAATGTTTCTTAGCTATCCACGTTGAGTTGAAAAGCTCGTCTGGGAGCTAGAGAATGTTCATAAGCTCCCCCCCCCAAAAAAAAAATCTCTTTAAAGCATCCTAGCCAGTAAAATAAGATTATAGATATGCACACATCTAAATTTGTTTAATGAATCAAAAATTCGAAACGCAAATACAGTAAGCACACAGCTGTCAGCAGCAAACAATGTTTAATGTTTACATGTGTGTGTTTTTCTGTCGCTGCGCTGGAGTCCTATTTATCTAGTGATTGTGGTGTATGTTTAATCAGAAATATTTATTCATTTGTTTTTAAAACAAAAACAAAAAACCCTAAAACTTTATGGTCTCTATACAAATGTGCTGAAATAAACAAATCTAGGTTTATGCCTGTGCCAAATTAACTTGAGAAGTCTGGATTCTAAAATAAGAGCCAGCAGTTTTCAACCCTGTACCTTATCATCTTTATAGTTCTCTTGGACCTGTGAGGTAAAATCACAAAACGTATAATATGAGCTTTGCAGTGAATGTGATTTACTCTAAGCAATGTCTTTCAGATGCTCTTGAAGAAATTGGTCCTATTCTGCTACACTTGTCCTTAATTAGAATATATGTCCAGAATGCTGCATTCATGCCTTTAGATATCATACTTGCTTATAAATGTTTGTTTTATGCTTATTTGAAGCAGTAATTCATGGGCAATAAAATTAAAAGCTCCTAATTTAAAAAATTAGATCAAGTACCTTAATGAACACTTTGGTAGATTAATACCTACCTGCACATTTAAGCTGTGCAGTAAATGTGGCAAATAACATTTTAACAGGGTGAAAAATTAGTCTAATTTTGGTCTGTTTCCATATATAATTTTTATTTTTAGTGGGTTTGGCTGCAAGTAATAATGGAACCATGTCAATGCTAGTTCTGAGTTGCTCAGGTACATTGTTGGGTGAAGTGGTGTGGTTAAGGAATCATCAATATGCGTCTCTTCAGTACAGTGGTACCTCGGTTTCGAATGTAATCCATTCCGGAAGACCGTTCAGGTTCTGAAACGTTTGAAAACTGAAGCCGCATGGCATGTTTGACTTCTGAGGTGTGTTCAAAAACCGAAGCATTTACTTCCCGGTTTACGTCGTTCGTAAACCGAAATGTTCGTCAACGGAGATGTTAGAAAACCGAGGTACCACTGTTTTTTAGTTATTGACATCATCCTGTGTCTGTGGTGTCCACATTCCTAGGCTTAATTTATTGAACAGAACTGCTAATTTATAGTACAAAAACATGATGTTACAAATATAGCACACAACCATGAGAATAGGCATGCCTCCACAAGAACAGAGAACTTGGGACCCCAAGCATTCTACTTTCACTGTGGTTTGAAAGGAGAGGTGATACTGAGAAGGCAGGGAATAGATAAAGGCAGCCTAGGCACTGGTAGGGAGATTAAGGCAGACAATGAAATTAACTTAGTGTGAATTCATGGCTGAGTTGCATTCTGTTAAGTTGGTGAAAAAATGTTAATTATGTAGGCCACCCCTATCCTTCAACTATCCTTCTGCTAACCACACAGTTTAGCAATTGTTATGGGTGACATCCAGTTTCACCTATCCACTATATTTCCTCCTGCAACTCCTAAAATATGGAAGATAACCCAATATGCTATGGGACGCCCCCACAGCAGATATAGTGGTTAAAGGGGGAGGGTAGAAAAAGTCCTGTTATGAAAAATGAAACCCAATCTGCTTATGGAAATATACTACCCAGAATGATTATTAAACTATGGGGTTAGCAGAAGGGTAGCTGGAAGATATTGTTTAAAGAATTAACCTTTCATAGCTGTGGTCACAGAAGAAAAAAGTTTAAGAATATGAAAAGGCATGAAACATATTTCTGCCCATATTTGCTTGACCAGATAGAGAAATCAATTGTTTGTAACCAGCCATCTATTTGAAAATATTTTATTTAGTTCTAACTGCAGCCATCCGGTAACATAATTAACTTGACTTATACGTCAACATTTAGGCATTCGTTTGAAAGAGTCCCCGAACCCAGTGTTGAATCTGTACAGATGTCACTATCAGATGTGCCCACTCATAAACTTATTATATTTCTTGCATTCATTTGTGGTTTCTTTTCAAATGAAGTACATATTTTTAAATATATTTTCTCTCATGAGGTAAGTGAGCCACAAGTAGAGGAGATAAGGAAAATAAATAAGTAGGGGGGGTCGTCAGTTTCTTTTGGTCCCATTACATCAACATAGTCAGGTTTGCTATTTAGCTATAAAATCTGTAAATCAAGTAACAGTAATACTTAAATGGTTTATTTGCCATTCATGGTACTACGATTTGCACCAGCATAAACGAGTTCATTTATGACAGCAACAAGCCTCTGGTTGAGCAGTTAGATCGCAGATTCATTACTTTAGTTGTCCATGTCTTGGGCCCAAAACTTAATCAGTAGTTGTGTAAATTGTTGCTGTGTATGCAATAACCTGGGGTGATTTATAAGCAAAAAAGTTTGCTCATGGCAGTTTAATTTGTAATATTATCTCAATCTCTTATTGTGACAGTTGTCTATGATTACTGCTTCCTATCTTTCTGTTGATCTAATTAACATATGTGGGAAAAATTAACTTGCAGTAAGCAATAGGTCATAAACTACTGACTAATTCATTGATTACTGCAACTCTGAAATATCACTACAATTTGTGCTGACATAAGTACCGTGATTTGGGGGTAATGCTTTCCCAATTAATCTCTCTCTCTCTCTCTCTCTCTGTGTGTGTGTGTGTGTGTGTGTGTGTGTGTGTCCAGTGACTATGTAAAGCAGGCTATCTCTAGAGTCCAGATATTTATGTTATAGAAAGTCACAGTTATTTAAATATTTATAAAATGAGAGTAGAAAGAAGCACTTTTGAAAAAGCAGTTAATAATGGGCCGGCATCAAGGGAACCATCACTATAACAGCAAAGTGCTTTGCAACTCCAATAACTTCACTAGTGCAGAAGCAGGCCATCAAATTTAATTAAAAGCAGTCAAAAATAAACTGAAAAATTGAACTGTAAAAAGCCTATCCTTTGCCAGCAGCTGAAAGCAAAGAGAAAGAGAGCCTTGGAAGTAGTAATGAATTGATAAGGCTTACTGCCTGCAACTTGTAATTTGCTCTGTCAGATTTTAGTATCAGTTAAACTAGATTAATAGAGCAGGCGCTGATTCTCTATCTTAAATCCTTCTCTGCAGTCCTCCTCTTATGGGCACCCATGATAAATGGAAGCCCGAGTAGGTCAAAGTTTCAATTTGTTTCCCGGCTTGCTCACTTCTTTTAAATAATACTGGCATCTTCGCTTACAGAGATGCAGAGCAAAGGCTCCAGGACAATTTAGAGACTGAAATAAACCTTTTTATTGACTGGTTTTTGGTCCTTGTGGGGGATCCTTATTGCCTTAATTCAATGGGGTTAGGAAATGCCTGCAAAGTGAGCTACTGACATCTCCATCTGCCACTAGAGGCTCTCATGGCGAAATGAATGATACGGAGGCTCATTTGCAATGTGATACGACTAACACATTTATTGCTGCTTTAAATGCTCAGATTAATGTGGATCTGTGCAAACTGTACCACAAGGACAAAAACAATTTACTTGAGATCATTTATTTTTTTTATTTTTATAATGTTCTTTAATGAAGCTAAAGCCTCCCTGCTGTGACCTTATTATGTTTTCCGACATCAGTGGGAAACAGATTATGTTGAATTGAAAGAGAGCTCATGAAACAGCAGGAATTTTTGCAAGGGAAGATCAATTACTTTCTCTCTCTCTCTCTCTCTCTCTCTCTCTCTAAAACTGTGAATATGGAACTAGGAAAGGCAAAACTGAAGTCTGCAACCACTCAGAGTTAAAATCAATTTGCTTACAAAGACGGGAGAAGGGGGGGCTGATTTAAAATACCAAGCATTAAGATGAATCATTTTTTTTAAAGACAATCCACATGAAAGCTTGACAGCACAATTAAGTATTAGATAAGATAAATTAGGTTATAGTATGGACAAGATATCTCTCCTCAAAGTAACTTTCATGAATACCTGTAATATGTGTGTAATATATTGAAAAGTTGACAAACTGAACAGCGTGAAGGAGAATGGTTGGCAGTGTATAATTGATTGTTTTGTTCTCTGGCTGTTAAAACGCCCTCGTGTGTTTAAAACTGATTACAAAATAAGAGTCGTGTTCAAAATGTTACGTAGTTGTTTTTTGAAATATCCATGACTGACAACTAGAATTTTGAATGCGAAATAACTTGGACAAAGACATTAATTTCTCATAATGCCAATCAAATTTCAAATTCGGGTAAGGGAAGCAGGTCAGTTTCCCGAGTTTTCATGAGTCAGGCCTTTTGTGCAAACTTCTTTATAATTGCATGGGACACATGGGGAAAACAGGGATCTCTTGGATCACTCCACATGATACTTAAAAATAAAATAATTATTCATATATAAGCTTCACTATCAAATAAGATAGTAAAGGCTAGATACTATTTTCTTCTTATCAAATATTTAATTACCTTCTGCCATTTAAGAACCTAAGTCACTTTTTTTAATCCAATACATTTTGCAGGCTTGACAATTAAATTCATCCTTCTTTTTAAAAACTCACTATCATTATTGCTGCACATATCTAAGGACAGATTAAGGCTCTCAGTATCCTCTTTCCCAGGCTAAACATACCCAGCTTCTTCAACCTTTCCTCATAAGGCTGGCCTTAAGGTTTGCAGGCCTTGATCATCTTGGTTGCCCTCATCTGCACATGTTCCAGCTTGTCAACATACTTTGTAAATTATGGTGCCCAGAATTGGACACAGTATTCCAGGTGAGGTCTGACCACGGCAAAATAGAGTGGTACTATTACTTCCCTTGATCTGGACACTAGACTTCTGTTGGTGCAGCCTAGAATAGCGATAGCTATTTGACTCATGTCAACATATGGCATCCCTACATTTGTTCATGCTTAATGTTTAATATGCAAGAACAATATTCATACTCTTTAAAGGCATCAGAATAGTGTTGTATTGTGGTCAGAAATGACATAAATCTGGAAACTGTCATCCTGTCCAGGGCGTACTTCTATAAGTCACTCTATGGTGGAATCGGCACACACATAATAAAGGTTTTGAAAAACTCATTGAATTTGGCATAGCACACTGTTGCCATCTTTACAACACATTTAAAACGTTTTATTTGCAGCTATCTAGCTGAGTCCTATGTAAGGTTGCTTTTATAAAATGTTTGGAAGCTAATGTGGAATGCCACAAGCAGGCAGCTCTCATGGGCTTGTAATAGAAATCATATTCTTGCCTGATCTGCATTTGCTTCCAATGTGATTTTGGACACAGTTCAAATGACTGTTTATCACCTTCCAAGCTTTTCTGTGGTTTTAGCCCAGAATATCTTCAGGACCACTTCCACCCATATAAATCTGCCTACTTGTTGAGATCTTTGGCAGGAGCCTTACTTTATTTCCCATTGCTATCAGTGGTGTGGTTTGCAGTGACATGGAAGAGGAGCACTCATTCCTCAGTGACAATGGTTTGCAATTCTGCTTTTAATTCTGTTAGCCAAAGTTGAAGATTTCAGTGGTTCCAAAATCCACCCAAGCATTTATTTATTTTTAAACTCTCCCCATGTATTATGAATGGAAAGCTTTCGGAGGGGTTGAGACAGGAAGAAAAATGCCTTCACTGAAAGAGAAATGCCTCACTGGATCTCTCTAGAGATTTCTAAACCTTTAATGGTTTGAATGGTTACTATCAAACACTGCATTTTTATAATACACAGGGCTGTTTTAATCTACCAGACTGTTCTGCACTTTTAGACAGCATTTTGAAACAACGACATGATGTTATATTTGCATGCATAATATATTAAAACATAATGTGTGTTGAATGAGTGGGTCATGATATATATTTAATTTAATGCTACAGTACTTTCTGTAGTGGTTGTCATTTATTAATGTACAATTCCACCATAAACATGCATACATTTGCAAAATAAAATAAAAAAATAAAAAATAAAAATCTTATCCATGTTGCTTCCTAAATAGAAGATTGCATTTTCCCTTCAAAAGTGCAAATATGCACTTAAAATCCATTAATCAACATGCTAGCCATCCATAGCAGAATTTTATTAACAACACCAAGCTAACCACACATTTGACAGACATGCCTCTCCAGGTAGAAATCTCCCTGCCTTATTTAATTTATGGTGAGCAATGCATGCACATCGGCCATCAAAAATTATTAAAATCTGCAAAGGCAGAAACTGAAGCTTCCGGGGTGGTATTTATTTGCAGAACACTAGAGAACATGTTGACATGTTCTGTCAAATCAAGCACTTTGCTTCTCTGAATGGTCAGCTACAGGACTTATTTCCCAGCCTACTCAGTTTTCTGGCACCTCTCAGGTGGGCGCCATTGCCATTATAAGAGAAAAAGGGAGGCATTCAAGGTGAGTTCTGGTACCACTTTTTCTAGAAAAATAGCACTGGTCAACTAGACGGGAGGCCTACGAGCAGCTCATGAGGACAATCTCTCTCTCCCATTGTTGTTTACCTGCAACAGGTATTGCAAAGGCATATATATTATCCTGGGGATATTGCAACCCTCTCAGTAATATGGGAATAATCATCCCTTAGACAGAATTATACCAAATCTTCAGAGGACATAACTGTCTATAGATATTAACAAATGTTAACTACGTACTTTTCTAATCAATATTGAAAACAATACATTTAGGGTTTGTGTTGTGTGGGCAACCTGGACATGAAGAATTTCCAACTATATTAAACAAAGACATTTAGGTTTACTCAAACAAGTGTTCCTGAAGAACGGAAATTGAGTAAATCAAAACGTCTTTTTGGCACCCACATTTGTATGTGCCCATGTCTATATAATTATGGGATGCATTGCAGTTGATATATTTGTAAAAATAGGGTTCCTGTATCAGGTTCTTCAAGATGAAGCAATATAACTAGTGCTATTATTTGTGTTAGGAGTGTTGATTCACATGCTCTCAAATATTGGTTAAACATAATTTTCAGTTCTTTTCCTTTTTTGCAGTTGTAACTGAAAAGTTTCAATTGATTTTAAAAAAGAAAAAATGGTGGCATGTCATTGGACAACCTGCCATTCTGTTCTTTCTGGAATATAGAAACTGAGCATATAAAAGTGAACATGAGTTAATTGTGCTACTGATTCTGAGACTTATTTTTACATGTATTAAAAACAATAAACTCACTTTAGAAATATGGCTTATTTTTTATCTGTTTCTGATTCAAATGTCAGTATATGTGTGCAATATAAATGAAGCATTGAAATTGCTGGAATTAATTTTGCTTGTCATCTCTGAAATCAAGTGACAATCTCCCATATATTTTAAAATATCCTGACCATGCCAGTAGTAAAGATCGTTTAAAAGCATCGACTTATCTGATGTTTGCATGGGTTTTGTCTTTCATTTGCTTAGAAAAAGTTGAAACTTTTGTGCAAATAATTTGCTCTAAATTAAGTTAACACAAAAGGCATACTCTATAAATGATTTTCATTTATTAAAGTGCAGAATAACCTAAAATGGCAAATATAGAAACCTCTTCTACTTAGTCTAACTGTTTAAACCCTAAGGCCACTTTGATGACAGTATGATAGTGTACTACAGGGGTTGGCAACCTATTTGTAATTTTGAGAGGTTGCATGGCATCTCCCAAAATGGCTGCCATGGGTGTGTGCCATGGCACATAATGGCTGCCGTGGGGAGTGGCATGTGGCTTCAACGTCGGAAGAGCTGAGCCAGTGCAAACATGAACTGCGCAAGAGAACCAAAACAGTTTCTCATGTATTGTGTGTTTTTGAGGCGATATGTATTAAATTTGTTCATAGGCACCATAGGAGGTACTAGTGGTTAGAGAGCACATTGGTAACCCCTACTGTACACTTTCACAAAAAGATACAATAGTTGTTGCAACATACAACATATTTTGCTTTTTTGAAAAATACTGTTTAAGGATGGATAAAATTTCAACAAAGAATCATTCTTTTTTACTCTTGCAATATCTGAGAAAGCGTGTTCTCCCTCTCGGAGAGCACGTGTTGCGGTGGGGGCTAGCAAGCCACCTCCCCTGTAGCTGGGGTGAGTTGGTAGATGGCCACAGCTTGGATTGGACCTGGTGGTGTTGCTGGGGAGATTTATATGTTGCAATTGTGATGGACAGCCCAGCGTCCTATATATTGGTCAGCACATGGTGCGACCTTCCTCTTGGCTGCGTGCTTCGGATCACCCACCCTCCCTAGTAGGAAGGGTAGGGCCTAGTAGGAATTTTTCCATCTGGCGGATTGGCTGGTGCCATTTGGTTTTCGCCTACTACATAGCAACTAGTCACAACTTGTAAGGTTGGCGGTTAGGCATTGGTTATGTTGGCTGCTGGAAGGGCAGTCGCCCTCCAAAGTAATGATGGTGTGATGGGAATTCCGTTAAAGGAATCCAGGGGCTCGACATGCTTTTGATTTTGTCTGGTCAGGGGACAGGGCCACGCAAGAGCCCCTGGGAACCTCTGGGGAGAGGGAGGGCTCTGCTCCCAGCCTCCATAACTCTCCCCAGATGGGATTTCCCTTTGCTGACACGTGGTCAGCTCTGTCCCATCGGACAGCTAGTCTGAACCAATGCCTACGCAACCACTCACATGATTTGTATTTTAATAAAGTTGTGGCCTAAATTATGCCAAAAACCCAAACAAAAATTATGTCTGAAGTGTGAATTTATTCTGGGGGTGGCTTGGGGACCTCGACACGCAAGTAATTGCGCACATTCATTTGATTCCAGATACTTTATATTAGTCCTTTCTAGATTGCTGCAGTTAATATTAATCTAATTATGTTCATTAGGTCCTAAACAGCTTAGAATTGATTAAAAGATGTCAATATTAAATTGCATCTGATATTAAATTACCACGGGCCTAGAACAACTTAAACAAGCTCATGATGAATCTTGTTATCTTGCTCTTAACATTCCTATTAAAAATCAAGAAGCTGAAAACTAACGAAATTCGGTCGTCAAGAAGCGAGTGAAATATTATTTGCCTTTGTTATTACAATCTAGTTTTCTCATTGCTACTTGGTGCACCTCTTCCATGTTCCATTCGTTATTTCTAGAACTTTGCTTTAATTTGGAACCATCTTTTCCTTTACACACCCATCTGTGACTATTATGCTAATATATTCTCAATTCTTGCACCTCTCTTAATTTCCATGGAAGTTTGGGCACATATCAGTAAATAACTGCATAAGCATCTGTTTTGAACTGAGGCTTCTTAAGCGTTGGAAGCATTTCTAAGCACTGGAGCAGCTCACTCTTAATATATCCCATAATTTAAGGTATAAGGCCAGATGCCTCCCTATGCATCTGTTCTGCCCACTGGAGGTTCTGCATGATTCCAACTTGCATCCCATGTCGTTTAACATTTGCAAGAAGCAACTGGGTGGGCAGCCCCAGAGCTTTGGGCTGCAATGCTATTGATATGCTGCTGGCAGACAATTCCATCTCTCTACTTCTTAATCCTAGAGAAGCTGTGGAACTCTCAAACAGGTATTTGGAGGTATTTGTAATGGACGAGGGGGAATAAGCTGAAGTTTAATCTAGACAAGGCAAGTGCTGTGAGTCGGAAAATTGGCTGGTGTCGGTAGAGGGGTTGCACCCCTGCCTGAAGAACGAGCTCCTCAACTCGGGGTTTTTTTTTTTATTCCACACTGTCTATGGAAACACTGGTGACGGTGGTTGCAAGAAGTCCCTTTTAACAGCTTATAAGAAAAAAAAGTAAAGGACCCCTGACAGTTAAGTCCAGTCGCGAACAACTCTGGGTTTGCTGCGCTCATCTCGCTTTACTGGCCGAGAGAGCCGATGTTTCTCCATAGACAGTTTTTCCAGGTCATGTGGCCTGCATGACTAAGCCGCTTCTGGTGAAACCAGAGCAGCACACAGAAACGCTGTTTACCTTCCCGCCGGAGCGGTACCTATGTGTTTTCGAACTGCTAGCTTGGCTAGAGCTGGGACCGAACAACGGGAGTTCACCCCGTTGCTGGGATTCGAACAGCCGACCTTCTGATCGGCAAGCCCTAGGCTCAGTGGTTTACACCACAGCGCCACCCGCCTCCTGCCAAATACAATTGATGCCAATTACAAGATAAATCACACCTAACCACAGTTATGAATGCACTAGTTACCTCTAAAATAGACTTCTGTGATTTATGTAAAGTTGCCTTTGAACATGGAACTGGAAGCTTCAGTTGGTACAAAGCAAGGGCTTTTGGATGTACACTAAAGAAAGTGTGGACGCATTAAAGCAATTATGTGCCAACAGAACAAGTTACTGCTGTGTTTCGTCATTGTTTTCTGACCCATGTATTGATTCACTGCTTTGGGGACCTTTGAGCTAAAAAGTGATATACAAATAAACCATACCATTTAATGTACAGCATTCAGACAGACTTACAAGCCTCTTACAAGCCTCAATACATGGGTCAGAAAACACTTACAAGCCTCTTGGCTTTTAAGTGATTTAACTTTGATTGACTATAGAACTGATAAATTGATTTTACAGTCTGAATATTTTAAAATAATAATAATTGAGGGGGTATCTTTTAACTTTAACAATATTTTAAAATAATGTAAATTACTTGTAATTTTATGTTTATATCCTGGGGTTGATGCAATTAATATTAATTATATCCATTAGGTCCTAAACAATTAGGAATTTATTAAAACATGACAGTATTACATCTAATATTAAAAATTACCATAGGCACAGAGCAGCTTAAATAAGCTAATTTTCGCTCCCTTTAAGATGATGGACTACAAATATTTAAAGTAAATAAAGTATATATTATTCTACCTTGAGAAAAATAATCTGGAAAACACGCTCCTATTTCTCATTCTCTGTAAAAGTATCATTATAACACACACACACATTTATTGATTGATTGATTTGAATTGTCAGCATTCCCATGTTGTAAGCCAAAAGCTGTATTTTCAAAAAAAAAAATAATTAAAAAAAGCTGTTATGGAAAAAAAATTATTTGTGTACAAATGACTGGGCCGCAAGCATTTTATCTTTCATTTGAAACAGATGGAATGTGATAAACGGACCTTTTAGACTCCCATCATTCATTCATTTTAAGAGGGAAGTATAGTTTGTCCCCCACTTATCATGTGATCCAGCATTCTATTCTAATATTAGCATTTCTATCAGTCTTTTACTACAAATTTGAGTGAACTATATAATAATGAATTCAAGCTCTTCCGCATGGAGACTGGAGATACATTAACAAATGCACTGTCACACTCAAATGTACTTATCTACCACCATCCTCTCTAGGCTGACCCTGAGAAAAGCAATGGCCTTATTAGATGATTTACTAAAGCCTGGCCCTGATCCTAAACATTGTGGCTGGGATTCACTGGCTGATTTGAAAAGCACTTGAGAAAGCAATGGAGCTGCTGCAGTAAAATGAAGAAAAGAAAACATTTGCATAAGCATTTTGAGCATGGCTACGGTTAGAAATAATTCACACTGATTTGAGCTATGCTTATTTTGAAGAGCGGTTGAAGTTTAACATACACAAGCCCTGCTCAAGCCATGCCCCCAACATCTGCACCGGCCACTCCACCCCCTAACCTTGTCACGTCAAGGGCTTCTAAGCATGTTTGCAATCGGAAAGCATGATATCTCCAGCGTTCCTAAGTGAATTTGCTTCAAACCACTCGCCAGATCTTCCTGGTCAACATGGAGAGGCCAGAGAGCTGGGCTGGAATGTTGGAAACTGGGCTGGTGCACATACCCCTGTATCCCCATATTTATGTTGCAATTCCTTGTTTGAGCTCAACAACAACAACAACAACAACAACAACAACAACAACAACAACAACAACAACAACAACATAATAATAATAATAATAATAATAATAATAATAATAATAATAATAATAATAATTTATTGTTTATACCCCGCCCATCGGGCTGGGTTTCCCCAGCCACTCTGGGCGGCTTCCAACAAAACATTAAAATACAATAATCAATCAAACATTAAAAGCTTCCCTAAACAGGGCTGCCTTCAGATGTCTTCTAAAATTCTGGTAGTTGTTCTCTTTGACATCTGGTGGTAGGGCATTCCACATGGTGGAAGCTACTACCGAGAAGGCCCTCTGCCTGGTTCCCTGTAACTTGGCTTCTTGCAGTGAGGGAACCGCCAGGAGGCCCTCAGCGCTGGACCTCAGTGTCCGGGTAGATCGAGTGGATGGAGATGCTACTTCAGATATACATCTGAAGAGGACCACAGCTATGAAAACACAGGTCTGCAGAAAAATTGGCGTCCCTGTTCTATCAGATTTCTAATTACCAAAGGACTGAATTATTCAGGCTTGGATCCAGACATGCTTTTTGAATTCACACGAAGGTGGTTCTGCTTATGTTTCTTTCGAATCAGGAAAGTGCTGTCGGAGATTTCGGTTTGTGCAGTGACACTCTCCTGTCAAACTCAAGGGGAAGGCTATTGCTTTCACGTGATATTTTTGGGTTTCCACATCTGGATAGCCACTATTTGGAGAGGGTAGGGGGGCTTTGGTTTGATCTAGCAGTGGTTCTGATATTATGTTTCTGATCCTAACATCTTGTGATTGCCCTTACTTTCTAGGAATATGCGGTCAGCTGCTAGGCATTGATATCCCATTGCACACTAATTCTCCTGAGTAAATGTATCCCCATTTCCTCCTGCCCACTGTGCCCAGGGCTTCTGATACATGTAGAAAGCTGCTGGAGATTGTGTCACACCCTATCATCAGACACATCTCCAATGCATATTTTACAATTGGCATGTCTACACTATCCTGCAGAGCTTGCCTAATTTCCCCCCTTCATTGTGCAGCCCCCCTACAAGTCCTACATCATGCCAAATGCAGCCATCACAAAACAGGACTTTGATAGGAAAAATGCTTTGTTGTATTTCTTTGCGACAAGAAATGAAATTGACAAAAGATTTTAATTTTATTTGATTTTTATTTATTCTATTTCTATACCGCTTTTCATTCAAAAGAATCACAGAGCAGCTTACAGACAATCAATAACAAGAACATGGTGGGACATAATAGAATATCACAAATACAGCATAAATCACAGAATAATTAACAAACATTAAAGTGCAGCCAATTACCCCCTCCCCCTTTTTTTCCTCTCTTTTAGCTGCTACCTTCATTTCTGTCCTTCATCTAAGATTATTACTGGTCTCGAAGACTTGAACTCAGATTTGTAGTCTAACACTTGAAACCCTTGGCTTTGAAAGTCCATATCTGCAGCTCACCAGCTTGCAGTCATTGCTTGGCAAACGTTCCCCATAACTGGGAAACTGCTCTTTCTGTTTCTTTTGGACTGAGCCCAGAAGGACCCTCAACCCCAACCCCCTTGACATGTTTTGAGACAGATCACAAGTAAGGGTAAATATACTTTTCTGGTTTCTTCCCTCCCCATACTTTCTTTCTCACATTCCATCCAGCTTTCACCACTTCCCGCACCCCTGAAATATCATGTAAGCTGAAATATCACCATCCTGCTGCTCTTGGCTCACTGCCACTTCATATGTCTCTCCCCATATCTCTTGTCCTCCCCCTCTGTTGTGGGACAAAGCTTCTGTAATTTACTTTGCAATTTCCTTTTTATTTTAACTTATTGATAAAGCCTCATTTTCTGGCAGAGTTTTGGCCTCCTCTCTGTTATTCTCTCCCTTACAACAACAACAACAACAACAATAATAATAATAATAATTAATAATAATTTATTATTTATACCCCGCCCATCTGGCTGGGTTTCCCCAGCCACTCTGGGCGGCTTTCAACAGAACATTAAAATACAACAATCTATTAAACATTAAAAGCCTCCCTAAACAGGGCTGCCTTCAGATGTCTTCTAAAGGTCTGGTAGTTGTTGTTCTCTTTGACATCTGAAGGGAGGGCGTTCCACAGGGCGGGCGCCACTACCGAGAAGGCCCTCTGCCTGGTTCCCTGTAACTTGGCTTCTCGCAGTGAGGGAACCGCCAGAAGGCCCTCGGCGCTGGACCTCAGTGTCCGGGCTGAACGGTGGGGGTGGAGACGCTCCTTCAGTTATACTGGACCGAAGCCATTTAGGGCTTTAAAGGTCAGCACCAGCACTTTGAATTGTGCTCGGAAACATACTACGTACAAGACTACTCCTCTATCTAGGCACTTGTTTCTAAAGTTGTAGCTTATCCCCACTTTGCAAGCAGTTCTCCACTTGTGCCGGGCTTCCTCTACACGGGTCCGATCAGTTTTCGGTTTGCCCCATTTCCCCCAGGAAGACCCATTTTTTACTGAATCGGTGCAAATGTCAACCCATGAAGAACCCAACTGACATTTTCAATTGATGTTCAGCAGTATAGAGCAGGAGTTCCTGGGGGAAAACAGTCGGGCAAACAGAAGTGTGGGTGACCCCTCATGCTCACACCATGGTCCTGTGTATTTTGATGAAGAGTGGCTGGCTTTATTTGGTTTCAGTTCAGCACAATCATTTGCCGGACTGGCTCACTGAATTGAGCCATTTGTGTTCGAATTTTACAAGTGTGCCATAAGTCAGGAACAAATGAAAGCCTACTATGGTTCTCATATAAAGTATTTAAATATGAAACTGTCGGTACTATTTAATTAAGGCCTTATGCATAAATCCCAGTTGAACGAAATGAGAATATTCTGCGCATGAATGTCTTCATGTTGCTATGAACGTTAGAATTTGGCAGCGCAACATCAGTAATGAAGGTGAAGTATTATAGGTCAAGTACAGCTAATTGCAGAATTCTAAAATCTCTGATTACTGTCAGGACAGTAGATAGAGCACTAGCTTGCTATATAGTAAAGAGGAAACATTAGAAGCAAAGGTCAGAGCATCATCACTACAGTTGAGCTGTCTGGGGCTAATAGATCAACAGAAACACTTACATGCATGGCTGGCTTTAATGGCCATATCTGTACTAAATAGCATCTGTTTAAAATGATATCCAGCCTTAGAAATGGACTGCAGTAATAACCATTGTTCACGTGTATTTGAAAGAATGCTTTGTCACAACAAAAGAATTCAGAAATGTAATGCAAACAAGAGCCTCTTTCTGAGGGTTACAAAGAACATCGCTTACTAATTTTGGAACTGTGTCAGCATAATCAGGATGTTATATAACAGGGCACACTATTACTGTATATTATTATAAATTTGTGTTGATCCTGCTCTCCAGTTTTGGACACCATCTTGGGTGCCACAGACTTTACATTTTGAAGGAAGATAGGAGTCTGTAACCAAGGGGCACTTTCTCCCACCTCTTTTGTGAGATAAATAAAGGGACATAGCCTTCTGAAAGCCATTAACTGGGTACAACCACCTTCCATTTTGTTTCCTTGATCCCATGCCAAGAGGAGCTCAGGACTGGCCCAAAATATTTGTCTGTGGAGAAAGATAATATGATGTTTCCTATTCCACATCCAGAAACAAGCTAGATGGACAATTCAGTTCAACTGCATCCCAAAAATGGCAGCACAGATGGTCACACTGGAAATTATCTATGCATTTCGATGCACAGAGAACCTACCCAAGCAAGTTTCGATTGGCACAGTCTTCAGTAAGCTTACTTAAGAGGCATGTCCAAGCTTTTCAGTAGGTCAGTCTCACTGTGGTGCCACAGATGCAAAGAATCATAGCCAAGGGTTCAGAGTGGAATCTGACTTGAACCATCTGAGCTTGTACTATGTAGGAAGAAAAACATTTTAGAACTGTATCTTAGATATGCTGCTCATTAGCTTTCTCTGGTTGTAGTGCTTATTTTATTTTATTTTTTTAAAAAATCATAAAACTTGTATCCTGTGAGCTATGCCATCTGATAGAAATCATATTGGAATTTTGGTGAAGATGAAAAGTGTTGGAGATAAATTTTAAAAAGCAATTACTGAAACTTGGAGAAAGAATTCATGTTTATTCTAGCAGTGGTTAGCTTTGGTTAAGCTTTATCCTTCTCATGCTGTAGAATCAGGGCATAGGATGTGGGGCTTAGAGTTATGATCAAGACATTTCCATTGTACCTTCACAATAAGGGAAATAGAACAGAGTTTGTAAGAATCTTTTCACATCCCATTTTGCTGACTACAGTTTCAACAAAATTTGAAGACATGACCCCTTTCAATTATTATAAGAAATGTGCTCTTTTTTTCTGTGCAACATCACCATAGTACTGTCCCAGCCACCTCCCAATTTATGCTGTGATATTTACAAAGTAATCCTGACTTCCTGTTGAATTCCTTGCTGGGTGGGAGAGGAACGGGCTCTCACCTGCGGATTGCCCTGTGAGTCTGGCACTTGTTTCCCTAAAGAATGCAAGGGCAGGCAAAGGCACTGGGTGCATGGAGTACTCCAACTGCCGTGACCCCCACCCCCAATCCGTTCTTGGAAGCAGAAGATATTGGGCTTTAATTGCAGTAAAGTACTGGCTTAGTCAGGGATGCGGGTGGTGCTGTGGGTTAAACCATAGTCTAGGGCTTGCCGATCAGAAGGTCGGCGGTTCAAATCCCGTGACGGGGTGAGCTCCCTTTGCTCGGTCCCAGCTCCTGCCAACCTAGCAGTTCAAAAGCACATCAAAGTGCAAGTAGATAAATAGGTACCGCTCCAGTGGGAAGGTAAATGGTGTTTCCATGCGCTGCTCTGGTTCGCCAGAAGTGGCTTAGTCATGCTGGCCACATGACCCGGAAGCTGTACGCCGGCTCCCTCGGCCACTAAAGCGAGATGAGCGCCACAAGCCCAGAGTCGGTCATGACTGGACCTAATGGTCAGGGGTCCCTTTACCTTTCCCTTAATGGCTTAGTCATGGTGGCCACATGACCCGGAAGCTGTCTGTGGAAAAACGCCGGTGCGGGCTAGAGGCAATGAGACAACAAACTGTGGGATATCTCGGCTACAAGGATTTAAAGGTTGGAATTGAGATAAGGTTTCATTCAGTGCCAGAGATGGTGGGGGAAGGGGAACCTACATGGTTTTTTTCAAAGTTTTTCTTCTACATTTCTGATTCGACAACCCTCCACGGAATGCAAGGTTAAAATAGAATATAAAAAGTGAGGGTGGAAGAAACTGGATAAATAATATGAAATTTAACATCAAACTGGAACTGTGTGGGAGAGAGGAATGGAATGCAGAGAGAAAGAAAGGGGAGGGGAGTTTCATCCTTCGAAAGGACTATGTTGGAATATAGAACAAAACCATCCCCACTCTCCGTTATTTTCAAAGGAATGTGAAGGAGACTGCGACAATTTGGAATGTAACTGGAAAGATAACTGACTATAATTTTTTTCAGCTGAAAGGAGGAAAGGAGTCTGGCAGCTGCAAGGTCAGAGGTTTCCTTATTAATCATTGGCAGTTTGGAATCAGACCGCTCTTCCTAGGTTGGGGGGGATGTCGAGGACAGTTTATTCGTTGGAACAGCGGGTTTTTTAACAAGCTCTTTAATCACGGGACAAAGTGACGCAGAGGCTTTTGGAAAACTGTGAGACAACCGCTTCCCCCAAGTCATGATAGGAAATATCAACAGTTGGAAGAATGAAGGACGCAACAGCATATATGGTTGGGACAATATCATGGAGGGGAAATTGCCACACACAGGAAAGAACAATGATTACAAACTGAGTACCTCACTTGAAACTTTATAAATTACTTAATATATTAACATGAATTGAAATCATAAGATTGTAGCTGTTGTATAAGGAATTACTATCTTGAAGGGAATGTAATTGAAATTATTAAGATTTTGGAACATATAAAATAAAAGATAAAAAAGAGGAATCCATCAAAACTAGCACGTGAGGAAGTGACTTTAACTAAATTGTATAATTCGGTATATAAGCAATTGGTTTTAATAATTGTATTGATTTGATAAAATTGGCATTGTTGTAATGAGGCTATTATTGGAACGATATTGGAAAATCACTAAAACATATTTATCAAAGTAATCCCGCCCAATCTATATATCAAAATGATAATCACTGAGAGAACTTCTTTCCTTTGGAGCCCAAGAGACAGGAGGTGGTATCCTTACTAAATATCTCAGAGTCTATATCACATGCTTTCTCTCTTTGCCATCAAACCAAATGTAAAAATATAATAAAAGTTTACTTACAGGAGGGGGGAATAAGAGGTCCATGTAAGTGCCTTACATTTCTCTGGATTGTGATTTCTTTTTAAGCACGTTTTGGATGGCAGCCTCTGAACAGTGCTCCAGGTAGAACTTGCTTTCTCATTCAAGGTTTTATTCCCTCTAGCCCAGATCTTGTTTGGTTGTAAGTTGCTTTGGGTTGCCCTGGACAAGATAAAGCATCTAACAAATTCAATAAATAAATAAGCAACTTCATTTTTGGAATGCTTAGGATAAATCCCTGGGCCGTTGTATAAGTGGTAATCCAACTGTCTTTCAGTCTGGACTCGTGGGGTGTGATGTTGTCTGTTTAAATTATGAGCAGGTCAGAGGAGTTGAACAAGCAATAGTTTATTGCAGAACTATGTACAACAGGCCTTCACTGTTCTAGGAAGGAGGCACTGCAATGTTCCCCCCATACACCCCCATACTCTGAGGCTGGCAAGCTAATAATAGAACAAGATGGCAGAGCACAGTCTGGGATGACTGAGTTGGCAGCAGACCCTGGTTTTGCCATCTGCCGGCATTGCAGGAACCAACTGAGCAGGGGGAAAGTATCAGGGCTACATACCACCAGCAGCTTCATCTATCGCTCTTGCTCGGGGAAGAGTCAGAAAAGTCAGGTGGGAATGGCAAGAGGTGCATAGGGCAAAACAAGAGTGAGAAAACAACAACAAATTGGATCCTCTTCAAGGAGTGTACACATTGCGCTCGGGCCCCAGGCATCTTCCCACCTCCTGGTGTGGGTAAGGTTATGCCCTGCTTCACTCTGCTTGGTCGTTTCACGGCCACTTGGTCCCTAAAGCCAATGGCTTCGCTTAGGGGGTGGCCGCGAAACATTACTTATTCCCTGTGCAATGTTTGCCGGACCTTTTTGCCTTTGTGTAGCGGATCACCCACCCACCCACCCTTTATCTGGTGCATTGGCCTTGCTATGGACTTTGTTGGTTGCCTGTTTTGTAATGGGGGCCTGGTAGGAATTTCCCCATCTGGCAGAGCCATTTGGTTTTCACCTACCGGGTAGCAATTGTCACAACTTTGTAAGGTTTGGCAGTTAGGCATTGGATCGGCAATGTGTGGGGAGGGGAGGTGTGGCCATCACCTGCCCCTCCAAGCTCAAGGGTATTCCGTTAAAGGAATCAGGGGTTGGCCTGGGTCTTGTCCGAAACCCCGCGGTAGGGGCTAGGGCCATACCAGGACCCCACAGGAGCACCGGGGGGGGGAGCTCAAGTTGGTCCGCATCGGTGGAGCTCCCTCTGGCGGTGTTCACCCTTTATCAGATTCCCTGTGAAAGCGGGTGGGAGTCTGATATAGTTTGGATGATTCCAATGCCTAAGTCAATATCACTCACATTCTGTATTCAATAAAGTTGTGGCCTAAATTTTGCCCAATAACTTAAAATCCCGTGTCACGGTGTCTTCATTTTTTGGGGGTGGTTGGGGGTCTCGAAGCGCAACACCAATTACTCATGTTTCTGCAAGTTTGTTTGTTTGTTTTGCTCCCCACAGAAATATGCCAACAAAACACTGCAGATAAAAATAATAAATATACCTATTCCAGTTGCCTTCTGTTTATCAATCGTATAGTGTGTGTTTGTTTTGTTATTTCAATGAATGGTTTTTGCTCACAGCCAAAATATATTAGGTAAATGTTAAAAATAGTCTGATATAGTGGGATAGGAGAGCTGGGGGGGGACATATCTGGCAACCAATGCACCCCTTTGATTTCAGAGAGTACATGGGTAGAGTACATGGGCTCATTTACCAGAAGTAATGTATTTAGCATTTTCCAGAGTCAACCAAACTAAGCCTCCTAGAGCAAAAGCCTTCTAGGAGGCGTAACTTGATCAGAAACAAGTATGCACTTTCAGAGATAATGCTAAATACTTACGGTAAATGAGACCAGCCTCGTCTACCCATGTACTACCTGAAACCAAAGGGAAATATTGGTTGTCAGATGTAAAATATATTGGCATTATTTTCAGCTCTCCTAGCCCACTATTAGGGGTGGTCTCATGTTTCAGCATAGAAAGGCCACCATGGTACCCATCAGAAGGTCCTTTTCTTTCAGGAATGTTTGAGTGTTATTTGTATGTCAGAAAACATATGCTAAATGCCCCTCTGGGAGCCATAATTGTAAAATAGTCCTTTAACATTTTTTTTGTGACTCATATACTCTCATTCTCCCAAAATGAGATGTTAGTACCCTTTATTTTTAAAATATAACACTGGAATAAAGTACCTGGAATATAGGCACACACTTCACATGACTTGTTTCATTACATATCTGAGGACATCTTTCATAGACAGCAAACAATAATAAATATGCTTATATTTTAATTGCTGTATATAGGCTATGTGCTAGTTTGTACCCAGCTCTTTTGTCTGATTATATGGGCATATGGTGGTTTGTTGAAGGAAGGGACAGATCAAAGCCTGATAACTGAGCCTTGGAATAAATAGATTTGTTATTTATTGTAAAAATATTTGTTATTATGTGTTGAAGCAGATCATTAAATATTTAGCTTGTGTCCTGTCCACTAGTAGGGTTGACCATTTTTTTGCAATCTGTTTTGGATATTTTAAACAAGGGCAGTATCTACTGAGCATTTGGCATCAGAGATATTCTAAGCAAACTCACTTTATGAGTTTATAATAATGAGCTAAATCTAACATTCGGTTTTGTTAAGGTTTATTAAAATATTCTATTTGGGAAATATTAACACAAATCATATGGCCTATCCCCACCCCCACCCAACTTTATACGGAAAACATTTGGTATGGTTCAAGTACAGCAGATGGTGCTCTGCAGTATGGATAGAGGGGAGATAAAAATACTGTTAAATTTTGCGAATTAAGAGCGCATGTTGATTATGCTACTTTGATTGACTGAGCTTTTCTATTGCACACGTTTGAACCAACAGCAAGAAAATTGTCATAAATGTTCTTTCTCGGTAATTCTGTGAAAATATATTTTATAAACGGTGCATTAAAGAGAAAAGATCAATCTGCAAATATCAATCTTTAGCAAGCAAGAGAAGTTCTCCTAACGTAAACTAAAATTTGCCCAGTATTGAAATGTTTATTTCTCCCCAGATTTTATATCAAAATCTGGCAGAATAACAACAGGGTTCTGCTATTATAGGTGTCTGTTTTAAATTTTACTTGTATATCACGTTGCCTAGCTGACTTAAATGTTCGAGTTCCAACTATGATCCGTCATGTGCTACAAAGAAAACACATTTCATTTTTATTAGTGCTGTAGTCACTCATTCCTTGCTATGGTTCACATCGCAGCACTGCAACCCTATCGTTCTCACCAGAACACCATTAATTCCCTGTTCCCCCAGCTTGCAGAATTTACATTTTCCTTAGAGGATAATATGAATGTGTGTAGTCTTTGTTAAACATTCAGAACATAATCTCCGTACTGGGTTTAATTTTAACAGACTGTTCCGAAAGGCAGGTGTAGCACTTTGTACAACTAGTTTCCCTTCAGTTGCTGGCTGTAGAATGTCAGCATGTTGCCTTAGTATACTAGCCCACAACCCAGAACTAAGTTTGCTTTTACATTATATGATGGTGATGATCATGATGAAACCTTGACCCCCTCAAACAACCATAAAAAACCTTTAAAATGCTTGTTATAAAAACTTTACATGCCTGCTTTATACTACTACTACTACTACTAATTTTATTATTTATACTCTGCCCATCTGACTGGGTTTCCCCAGCCACTCTGGGTGGCTTACAGTACGTGTTAAAACATAGTAAAACCTCAAACATTAAAAACCTCCCAATACAGGGCTACCCTCAGATGTTTTCTAAAAGTCAGATAGTTGTTCATTTCCTTTCCATCCTTGACATCTGATGGGAGGGTGTTCCACAGGGAGGGTGCTACTGCCGAGAAGGCCCTCTGCCTAGCGAGTCATAATGCGTTGTCTGTGAAGGGATTTTACTTCAACCAGGGACGTCATATCTTCCATCCTATGCCATGAGATTTATCAGCTTTTCGGCCCTCTGCCCTCATTTCTCACCAGCCCATGTATTCAAGAGGCCAGTGGAACTCTGTGGCTCTGTATGAATATTTAACCTTCCTACAATCAGTCTAGTGCATTTGTACCATTTTAAATGATTGATAGGGACGCGGGTGGTGCTGTGGTCTAAACCACTGAGCCTAGGGCTTGCTGATTGGAAGGTCAGCGGTTCAAATCCCCGCGACAGGGTGAGCTCCCATTGCTCGGTCCCAGCTCCCGCCAACCTAGCAGTTCGAAAGCATGCCAAAAAGTGCGAGTAGATAAATAGGTACTGCTCCGGCGGGAAGGTAAACGGTGTTTCCGTGCACTGCTCTGGTTTCACCAGAAGCGGCTTAGTCATGCTGGCTACATGACACGGAAAAACTGTCTGCGGACAAACGCTGGCTCCCTCGGCCAGTAAAGTGAGATGAGCGTCGCAACCCCAGAGTCGTTTGCGACTGGACTTAATTGTCAGGAGTCCTTTACCTTTACCTTTTTACAATCAGTCTAGTGCATTTCTACCATTTCAAATGATTGATACTAGCTCACCCCATTGCTAAATGTCGAAATGTTCTACCGTATTGGGGGGGGAACTACGGCGGAGGCATGAAACAAATAAACAAACAAACAAACAACATTGCGCCTTACTCCTTTGCTAGGTAGTTGACTTTGTAACAGTAGGTCTTTTTTTTGTATGAGGTACACAATACAATTGTGATTCAGACCACTAATGGTACCCCTGAGTCAATTTTGTTTGTGGAGCTGACCAAGGTTACGTTTTGAAATCGACATCTCATACTGTGTGAGAGCATAAATCATTTGGTAGCATTTTCTTTCTTTTATTTTCTTTTTTATCTAACTAGGAACCATGATAAAAAGCACTCTTCAGTTTGACCTTCAGAGGCACACATGTTTTAACAGATTTTTACACTGTAAAAGTCACCTTTAGAGAAGAGTCGGGCAAATGGCTATACACAGGAAGGTGTTTAATCTTGCATAGTTTGCAGAGGCAACCAGTCGTGTTGTTACTTTCGTCTTCCAAATACTGTTTCTCAAGTATGAATGTTTATTCAGGGAAACATACAGAATTAACCTGGGATATGGGATAACAATTATCTATTTTATTTAAGAGCCTGCTTTAATTTGCTTTTTTATATTAAAATTTGCAGCTTTTATTGAAGCTAACTTCAAGCCAACCAAAATGCTCATTTCATTTAATAGCAATCATTTTTGACAGCTGGTAATTTGCTTATTTAGAGCTTTCTGATGTCGCCTTTGTAAAAGCTGTGTTTACTATTAAGTGTCTTCATTTAAAAAAAATATAAAGAATCACCCACTGCTGTTTCAACAAAAAATAAATAAACCCAGAGCTTTTCTGTAAACTTGGATCAGGGCTCCCACAAAGCCTCATGTTTCTTTTCTGCTCTGAGTATTCTGCATCTAGATTTTCCAATGTATCTTTAGATTTCTCTAGGTCTATGGCTTTGCAAGAAGTGAATCTGTACAAAATGTTGCCTGCTGAGCACCAAAGAGCTCTGTATTGTTTTTTGGTTTTTGTACAACAGCATGGATTTTAAGAAGAAGACGATAAAAGCATTGGAGGGGTCTTTTTTAAAAAAATCCTACATTGCTCTGGTTTAATAAGCAGGCAAACCAGAGCTCTTCAGAACTCTGCAGCAGTGTTGCAGACAGACAATCTCATGTTGCAAGGCCTACTGGAGGCCTGTAAGCCCTTATCAGAGAACACAAAACACCTCTAGAATATAAAGCCCATACCCTCCAAGTGTCCTGATTTTCCAGAGACAGCCCCGGAATTACAAAAGTCATCCTGGCTTCTGATTTGATCCAGGAATGTCGCTATTTCCCCCACCAGTGCTGCCACTGCCAGGTTGAGGAGGAGGATGAGCTGGCGATTGTCCTGAGCAACAAATTGCTTGGCTCTGCCCTCTGTGTCATTGATCATAACTATGAGATGAGAGAGAGAGAGAGAGAGAGAGAGAGAGAGAGAGAGAGAGACTGACAATGCTTACGTTGTAGCTTACCAAATCTGTTTCATGCAGGAATCATGTCTAATATTTGTTGCTTCAAAAGACAGAATATCACACAGGTGCCTTGCCATAGGTACTATTTATCAGTTCTTTATGATATGCACGTAACAGAACAGGTAACATAACAGGTGAACTTTACAGATAGGCTGCTGTCCATTATTTGCATGTATAAGTCTTGAAGGCAAGGTTTTAATACAGACCAGTCACACAGTGGATTGGTATTTGCCCTGGCCTGGTCAACATATGTTAGGGGCTTGGTATATATATATACACATACTGAACAGGGCCGGATTTAGGTTTGATGAGGCCCTAAGCTACTGAAGGTAATGGGGCCCTTTATATGTCCAGCTGTCCTTTGTCAACAACAAATTGCCGCTGTTTTTGTGTGTTGAATATATGCTATATGGCAATTTATGGACCTAATAGGTATCTAAAGCCATTTGCACCTGCAGGATGTAGGCACCCTATATATAGAAATGAGCAAACCAGGGATATTTTAGGGAGCAGGCTAGCAGGCGGGGCCCATGACTTACATCATTGGAGCCTACACAACACAAATCACTTTTGCTGTATGTAGGTTTTATTTTATTTGTTTTTTATCTTATATTTTGGAAATGTACATCCAGTTTCCCCCCTTTTAATTTATTTGGGGGGCCCCAAGGGAGTGGGGCCCTAAGCTGTAGCTTGTTTAGCTTATATGTAAATCCAGCACTGATACTGAACAGAGGCACTGCTAGTAAAATTGTACTAATCGGAACATGTAACAAGGAGCAATGGTTTGCATGGAGCTAGACAAGGGAAACAGAGTACGTACTGCCAGCTTGATTAATTTATTTTCTCTGTAGTGTGTATATCTGTGCATACAGTGTACTTCATTATAAGAAAACAAAAATGAACAGCAACCATGGATTTGTTCAGCGTAGTTGACACCTGGGAAAACAGGATCCGTTTCTAAATGGGAGGAGAACATTTGACTCTGCTGTCAAAGGCACGTCTTAGGTATAATTTGCACATTATCTATGCTATGCTATAAAAGACTACTATATATAAATTCCATGAATGTGTTTGATTTGTATGCAACCTTTGTTGTAGTTACTTATAGTACAGTTAACTTTACCTGCTGTGAAATCCACTAGGGGGAAGTAGAGGGTTTAGCCAATTCCCAAACAGTTTGAGATAACAGACTGTTGAGTGAATGAATGAGATATCATTGAACATTAGTATTTTTTACTCCTGAGACGTAGTGTTGCAGTGAATGTCTATGATTTTTGTTTGTTTCCAAGGACAAAAATAGCGCACTTGTAACTGTGGGTGAATAACTTGAATATAGCCATAGGTTTCTGAGCAGCTTTCTATAGAGGCGTCTTGTTTTTTCAAGATGTTTCACAATTCAGCAATATGCACAGATTGAGAATTATGCTAAACCCTAGCTGGGCACTAAATACAATAGCCACTCACCCTAGGATTTGACATTACTTGCAATACCAATAACCCTTTGGAAAATAATATCATTGTAAGATATTCTGATTTTAAATAAGAATCTTGAACATGCAGGGCCATTTTTCAACCAGGCAAACTTTCATTTTGAAATAATTGAGGAGGCTCCAAATATATTTAATGAGCTAATGAAGCTACATGTCACTGCCCCAACCTCTACGCAACACACATAGCCAGAGGCTCTTACTTAGAAGTAAATAGATAAGATAAGATAATTTATTTATTGTCATTGCACAAGTACAAGCACAATGCTATACAAGTGCAACAAAATTGCATGCCATCCCGTAAAAACCAAAAAGAAAAAGAAAAAAACAGCACAAAACACACACACCAAAAAAAGCCACACCTGCGCACACACACACATCACAGCTCTCCAAGGTCATATTATCTGGTTACAGCATTTACAATGGTTATAGCTCTTGGGTAGAAACTGTTCTTCAATCTATTTGTTCTTGATCTAATTGTTCTATATCTTCTACCCAAAGGCAGTGGTGCAAAGAGACTATATCCTGGATGAGATGGATCCTTTAAAATACTGTTTACCTTTTTAAGGCAACGGGAACTGTATAGTTCTTCCAGAGATGGGAGAGGATGACCAATAATATTTTGGGCTGTGGTTATGACCACAGAGAGATCTTTATTCAGGCAAGCAATGGTTTATGCTCACCAGCAGACATGGGGGCCAGGAGTCAGAGTTTCAGGAACAGGGTAATGAGTTCAGAACAGGACAGAAGCATGGAAGCTGTCTCTGCAAGCTCTTAAAGATGAGCTGTGGCCTGATCACTTAATGGGAATGTCAGGGTTGCAAATGCATGCTCCATTGGGGCGGGTGAGTTGGCTCCCATCTCTAAAGATGGTGCCTGGTTCTAGCTGACAAGACTGAAGCCTCCTCTTCAGGCTTCTCTTTAGTCACTCCTGTGTCCTGTTCCACCTCTTTCCTTAGCTGATCAAAGCTCTCACCAGCCTCTACTGAGGCTCCCTGTTCTGCAAGAAGGTTGGTCGGGAGAGCCAGAATGCTTGCTCCCACTTCCAAAGCAGATGAAGTTGTTCGAACCATTCTTCCTGAAGTTGTTCGAACCAGGTTCGAACCATTCTTCCTCAGTCTCCTGTGTCAGAGACTGCCAGTACAAGCCCAACAGCTCTGCAGGGCTAAGGACTGTCACATTTCTTATTGGGGAGAGGAATAAGGCCCAGTACTACTAGGAGTCATTTTGGACTCACAGCTGTCCATGGAGGCGCAGGTTAACTCTGTGTCCAGGGCGGCTGTCTACCAGCTCCATCTGGTATGCAGGCTGAGACCCTACCTGCCCGCGGACTGTCTCGCCAGAGTGGTGCATGCTCTAGTTATCTCCCGCTTGGACTACTGTAATGCGCTCTACGTGGGGCTACCTTTGAAGGTGACCTGGAAACTGCAATTAATCCAGAATGCGGCAGCTAGACTGGTGACTGGGAGTGGCTGCTAGGACCACATAACACCGGTCCTGAGAGATCTATATTGGCTCCCAGTATGTTTCCAAGCACAATTCAAAGTGTTGGTGCTGACCTTTAAAGCGCTAAACGGCCTCGGTCCTGTATACCTGAAGGAGCGTCTCCACCCCCACCGTCCAGCCTGGACACTGAGATCCAGCACCGAGGGCCTTCTGGCGGTTCCCTCACTGCAAGAAGCAAAGCTACAGGGAACCAGGCAGAGGGCCTTCTCGGTAGTGGCGCCTGCCCTGTGGAACGCCCTCCCATCAGAGGTCAAAGCGATAAACAACTACCTGACATTTAGAAAATACCTAAAGGCAGCCCTGTTTAGGGAAGTTTTTAATCTGTGATATTTTAATGTATTTTGATATTTGTTGGAAGCCGCCCAGAGTGCCTGGGGAGACCCGGCCAGATGGGCGGGGTACAAATAATAAATTATTATTATTATGAGTACCGGTATGTTATGGAAATCAGTGAAAAAGAAATTGAAGCCAGCTATTCCACAGCTGTCCTTGTTGTGCACAGCATTGTGATGGACAGGGGAGCCTACGCTTTAGAATGGCATCAGGCAGAGGGACTTGGTTTGCATTTTGACCACTTTAAAGTTTACATGGTGTTTGTCTCCAGAACTAGTCAAAGCATCTTGCAGTAAAATAGGAAGATGCAATACGATAATGTAGGGAAGGGGCACAAATACTGGCACGCTATGGAGGGCAAATACAGGCAAACAGTTCTCAGTAGTGTAATTAAATCTCAAACACAATTGTTAAAGCATATTTCACTTTTAACTTTCCACAAGTAATCTAACGACTGTTTTCAGAAACTGTCAGTTGTAAACAAATGCTAGAAAATATCAACAGATTGCTGCTTCATGCTGGCAACCTGTTTCAAAGAGTTAAACAAAGGCAATTAAGAAACAAAAACATACAGTAGGAGCCTACATGTCTAATCAAACTCGAATTATGGCTATCAAATCCTCAGAGTGAACGATTCTCAAACAATCAACAGATGAAAAATTATTCACACAAACTTGGTGGGGGAAGTGGGCAAGCCAAACAAAAACAGTGACACCTGCTCTCAGACAATTAACAACGGATGTAGGAGTCATCCAACAAACTCTGCCTCACTAATTGTTTCTCATACATGCTGCTCATTTCTGCTTTTAGTGTTCTACAATATTGGTTCTGAGGATATGAGAGGGTTGCGTGCGGAGCTGTGTGAACTGCTTTCTCACCCCCACCCCCACTCCTCTCCCAACCTACCTTCAAGTACAAGCTCAGACCACATAGCCCAGTGATGGCTAACCTTAACACCCCAGATGTTTTGGAACTACAACTCCCATCATCCCTAGCTAACAGGATCAGTGGTCAGGGATGATGGGAGTTGTAGTCCCAAAACATCTGGAGTGTCAAGGTTAGCCATCACTGACATAGCCAAATGACAGGCAATCAAAAGTTTGATAAACCACCTGCCTGTCTGGGACTCAAAAACCAAGGTATTTATGTCTTTAGGTTGAGTCTTGATGTGTTAGTACTTGCAACCAATTAATAGAGCTCCCCCACACACGCCCTATTTTTTCATCTTGTTGATTCTTTCCTTTCTCTGTTTCCCTTAGATTATTAAGTATTCTGTGAGCCACGTGGTCATTTTCCTTTTCATTTCATTCGGCAAACGTCATGACCTGGGATTAAAGTCAGCACCATAAACTGATTTCTCCTGTTCTGATGCCTTTGTCTGTGAGCCAGTTCAAATTTGCAGGTTTTGATACGATCTCTCAACTTTATTGTACCACCTCAAAATTCAGGTGGTGTTTTCCTGTTTCAAAGCACATAGGTAAAGGTAAAGGGACCCCTGCACATACACACCCCATAAACACCTAGGGAAAAGTTGAAAAGAAATCCTGGCCATCAGGGGGTAGAATGTTAACTGAGCTGCTTTGACTTGTAAACTTTTTTTCTGCTGAAAGAGGGAACAAGCTTGTTTTCTCCTGCACTGGAGGGCAGGACTCGAACCCATGGCTTCGTGTCACAAGAAAGGAGATTCCGACTAAACATCAGGAAGAACTTTCTGACAGTAAGAGCTGTTTGACAGTGGAACGGTCTCCCTCGGGAGATTGTGGACTCTCCTTCCTTGGAGGGTTTGAAGCAGAGGTTGGATGGCCGTCTATCATGCATGCTTTAGCTGAGATTCCTGCATTGGAGGGGGTTGGACTAGATGACCTTTGGGGTTCCTTCCAACTCTACAATTCTGTGATTCTATATAAGTAGGTTCCAGGTTCAGTCCACAGCATCTACAGGTAAGACTGGGAGAGACAGCTGTTTGAATCCTGGAGAACAGCTACCAGTCAGCATAGACAGTGCTGAGCTAGATGGACCAATGGTTGTGACTCAACGCAAGGCAACTGCCTATGTGTCATTTGTTCACATTGGAGCAGTATGGGACTGCACCACAATGATGTCCTCATTTCTGGGGGTTGTGTGTGCAAAAAGCACATTAGGTCTAAATAATACATACCTTGATGGACTATTAGGCCAAACTTCCAAACCATGTCTTTTGTGGAACCTTTTTTTATATATACAAAATTATATTCATTCTCAAGCCTAAACATGAAATCAATATTTCTCACTTTATACTGTATCAGAGTTTTGGATGACCAGAAGGTGGCAGCATTACAACTATTTTAAAGCTTAATCGGAAAGATATAACTCCTCAACTGGGAAATGTTGTAGCTATTAGGTTCTTTTTTCAGTCTCAAACGGAAGTTCATGTTATTAATTTACCTGTATTATCTGGAAATTTATAAAAAATAACCACCACATCAGTCTAATGATTGACACAACAATCTAATATTTGTTTCCTTTGTGTAGGCAGAGGCAATATGAACAGGGGAACTTTGAAATGGAAGCCTATTAGCTTGCTTGTAATTTTACTCATATCTATTGCTAGCAAATAACAACAGATATTGAGAAATTATTGGAAGCATCTGAACTGTATGGACTTCGGCATTTCTAATCTGTTTGAAATCTTTCGGTTGAAACTTAGAAAGCATCAGCTACACTGAATGTTGAGACCCGTTTGGCACAAACTGAAGAGTTGTTATCACACATATTCTACAGTAATAAGACTGGCTCTAAGAACTGCATTACATGTTCAGTTATGCCAAAACAAATATTTCTGTTTTGATTCCAAAACTGTAGTACAGTGCACCCCTGCCATAAAAATCAAGGGGAGCTATAAACATTTAGGTCTCTGATTTTGAAATCAAAACCTCTTATTTATTTATTTTGAGAAATTGCTTTTTCTTAAATCACCTTCACTTGCACAATTAAAATCTTTCCTCTCTTCCCCTGACAACCTAATTTGGTATCCATGGTGTGTGTGTAAAAAAAGAAGGCCGAGACAAAGAGAAGGAAATTGTTTCCTTTTTTATCATTCATCTCTGCACTCTGCTCTTCCCTGTTCCCTTAAGCCAGCTCTGAAGACAACTGCCTAGAAGTTGCCTGGCTGAAAGAAAACAAAACAAAAATGAGACTGTGGCTATTCAGCTGCTATGATGCATTTGCTGGCCAAAAAGCATTAGGGCATTCTTCCCCAGCACTATTCACGTTGCAGTTTTTTGTCTTGAGCTCAGGTGAAGATACAAGATACATTTATTACACTGAGCATAAGAAGTGGCCAAACCGACATAATGACATGCTCTCAATACTATGGGCTAAGATGGGGTTTGGAGTACCATTTTATGGTGGTTCCTGGAGGGACATTTCCAGAAGATGAAACTTGGGGATTAATGTTTAAAGACTTGGCACATATAGTTCTATTTGGCTCTCCATGCTATTCAACATTATCATGTGAGGCTAGTGGCAGAATTTATGGTGTAATTGATGAGCCTGCACCCCCTAAACACACCCATGGTTGTGGCCGCACGGCTACTGTGTGACAGCTAGTACACACTTGCCACCTTCTCACTGGGCCACTGGGGTCATTTCATTGTTGTGATAGTGACAGTGTCACCTTTGTTTGGGACTCCAACTCAGCTCCCATTCATAGTGGCCACTTTCCATTTTAATGTAGCCAAAATGCAGTGCCACAGCCCATAGAACTAGGTCTATGGGTTGTGGCATTGCATTTGGGCAACCACTGCAGAGGAGAGCTCAGCTTGGCACCTGCTCAAAAGCCCACCTGCCCAACGCATAAATGGAATCCAGAATGCGGCAGCTAGACTTGTGACTAAGAGTGGCCGCTGGGACACCAGTCCTAAAGGATCTTCACTGGCTCCCAGTACATTTCCGAGCACAATTCAAAGTGTTAGTGTTGACCTTTAAAGCCCTAAACAGCCTCAGCCCAGTTATCTTATCTCTTATCTTATAGCAGAAGGAGCGTCTCCACCCCCATTACTCAGGCTGGACACTTAGGTCCTCGTCCGAGGGTCTTCTGCTGGTTCCCTCACTGCAAGAAGTGATGTTACAGGGAACCAGGCAGAGGGCCTTCTTGGTAATGGTGCCCTCCCTGTGGAACTTCCTCCCATCAGATGTCAAGGAGATAAAGAACTACACCACTTTTAGAAGACACCTGAAGGAAAGTTTTTAGTGCTTGATGTTTTACTATGGTTTTTATATACAGTGGTACCTCGACTTACGAGCGATTCGACTTACGTGTTTTTCGACTTACGAATGACTTTCGGGAGAAACAAAATGGCCGCTGCAACCGAATTTTTCGACTTACGAATGGAAGTCGCGGCCACTTTTAATAGGATTTTTTCAACTTACGAATTTTCGACTTACGAATTTTTTTCGCTCAATGCATTCCTATGGTGATTCGACTCACGAATTTTTTGACTTATGAAAATTGCATCAGAATGCATTATCGTCGTAAGTCGAGGTCCCACTGTATGCTGTAAGCCACTCAGAGTGGCTGGGGAAACCCAGCCAGATGGGCAGGGAATAATAATAATAATAATAATAATAATAGGGATTCAATCTAACTCTTGGATGGGGTTGCAGGTTCATCATTTGAGCCTTTTTCATGCTTGACCATATCCATGACTTGACCATGGCCAAGAGTGCTTTGGCATTCCTGAGGCTGGTACACTTACTATGTCCATTCTTCAAGGTGTTAGATGTGCCCATCAAAGGCCTTAGTCTAAGCCATTCTCCATGGTCTGCCTTTAAAGAGCATTCAGACATTCCAGCTGGTTCAGAGTTTTAAAGCCAGACTGTTGATTTCAGCAGTTACATGGAACATGTGACACCCAACACAAGTGTACAAGAGCACTGAATCTCTACATGAGTGCTGAATCATAGTTGCTTTCTTTTCACGGTTCAAAATGCTAATTATGACGTATTATTACATAGTTGCTTTCTTTTCACGGTTCAAAATGCTAATTATGACGTATAAAGTCCTATCCAGGAATGCTTCCATATCACTCACACACACACACACACACACTGGTTTGACAGATTTGGGAGGGACATGACAAAGGGAGCTTTTGGTGGTTGCATCAATATGTTGGAACTCTACCTGTTCTCTGATATTCTTTTGCTTGTTAGGCAAAGACTTATTTATTTTATTGGTATATATGTTTCATTATTAATCTCATCTCACATGTTGTAGTGGAGTTGTATTGTGAAATGTTCTTTCATTGGTCTTCTATTAAAAAAACCAAACTACTATATTTCATGTTGTTCTTGGCTCCCATGGGTACTAAATGTAGAAAAGTAGGCTATAAATTGAAATAATACATAAATCATGGATGGCGGGGCAGGGGACAGCCTATATGTCATTGGAACTGAAAATAGCTTCCCATTATGATTTAAAAATCAAATTGGGTCCCATCCTTCTTGCTCTTCCCTACTTACTTACTCATTTCTTGTTCCATGTCCTCGGCCTCCTCCTTGCCTTTTTCCTGCCCTTTCATCTTGCCCAGTCCCTCCACTTCTTCCCACCCTCCGATTGACAGCCTTCTTCTCCATCCTCACCTCCCACAACCATAAAACTGTGCTTTGTTTCAGAAACAGTTTTCCATTGAATGACACCATTGGACTCCCTACCAGTACATGAAATTCAGCAGGCATGCTCCGAGATATTTTTAGGTGTGTGCATAAATACATGTGCATGCACACACACACACACACACACACACACACACACACACACATTTCCCACTAGTTTGCTGATATTGCAATGTGTACTTAAGGTTACAAATTCATTTGAAAGTACTAGGTTAAAAATTTGTGCATTAACTACATGAAATAAGCCAATTGTAAAATGTTTTCAATGCACATAACTGGTGATGTATTCGTGACCAGGCACTCATTCCTTCTGCAATCGGGATGTTGATCCTTGGAAAGCAGTATTCTCCTGGAGTACTTGTCATCCCCCCCCCCTTTTAATGGAAGAAGGGAATAAAAAGATAAATCTTTCTCAGTCATTTTTGCTCTAAAGTTTCTACAGTTCCTTTTTTTCCTCTGCAAGCCTTTACTTTCAAAGTCTTTAACCTTTTGCTGCCCTTTCCTCTATTCTGTGTTTCTGTTCATCCTCCGCAGATCTCTTCTTGTTTCACTCCATATATCCTCTTCTATTCTAGGTTTTGTAAAGCCTTTATTTACTTGCACACTTTGCTTCTTGAGGAACTATATTACCTCTGGCAGAAAGAGGATGAGACAAGTGCCATCACAAAAAGAAATGACTGTAGGGAAAAATCTGAACTGTCGAAAGGAGTTCACTAGAGATTTGAACCGCAACAAGCAACACATTTCTTTTGTTTTTGTTTTGTTTCTGTTCTGCCTGGCTTTAAAGATCTCCCTCCTCCTCCCTTGCTTCTGTCTCTAAGAGATTTTTCTTTTAAAAACTCAGTCCTCTGTATACTCCTAAGCTTCCTGTGGTACTTCTTATTCATATGAGAACACAAAAAGTGCATGGGAGGTGGGGGGTAGTCATAATAGTGCTAGAAAGTCTCTTTTTAAAGGAAAAGCTTCCCTTTCCAATACTCAGAACAGACATTTTAAAAGTCAAAAAGAAAGCGAAGATTGCTTTTCTAAGACTTCCTGCTTTGAACTCAACAGCTATGTCCAGTTGCTGAAAACATCTTGCATGCAGCAATTGAACACTCCCTTGTGTAGAACCCTGGAGAGTTCCTTTTTCAACATCACATAGACAGTGGGGGTGAGAACTAGGCTCAGTGCTATTAACAAGCTGATCTGTTAAAGATGCGGATGGAGCAAGGAGATTCTAAACGTTTGATGTCTCAGCCTTCTTCTTAAACACTGGTAACTGGGTTACTAAAGTCTAATCTTGGCATCGTATACATGCATTATCACCCTTGCATTTAATTTTATTTTTTGAGCAGCGAAGAATACTGCGCCCAATGAAGTGACAGCAATGATAAATTAAACTCTGCAAGCCTCCAAGAAGCACCAGTAAAACAAATAATGTTTTGTTGTTGTTCTTAATCTTGAAATTCACAGTGTTTCTGTATCTGCAGTAGGAGAGGGAGGGAAAACCCCATCTACTTAATGCGTATAACAATTGTTTTATCAGGCTTGCACAACTTGTCATGCACCCAAACCATATTTCACTCGCCATTTATTGTGCTGCTTTGCCATTCTCACCATGCAGCAAAACAGAATGTTTGTTGGCTTTGTTTGATGTGTCACAAGTTGCTTAGGTCTGTATTACAGTTTGCAGTATCTTCCCCATAAGAAATATAATTCTCTGTTCAAAGAACAAAGGATGTTTGGCGGGGCGCAGTACCTGCTCCCCTCTATACCTGAACCTCCCTATGTGTAGAGACTTTAAAGGGGGATATATGGCCAACCTGAAGAGTCAGGAAGGGTGCAGGCTCTTCATGCTGGCTAGATTCAATGTGTTTCCCTCCAAGATGACAGAAGGAAGATATTTAGATCTCCCAAAAGCCGAATGTTTATGTAAATGCGGGAAGGATGAACTAGATACGCTGGACCACATTTTCTTCTCCTGCAATTATGGTATTAACGCAAGAAGACGGTTGTTGAGTGCTATACAGGTGGACGCATCGATCGCTGCATCGCCAACAACTCAGGGATTACTGTCGGACAATAATGACAGAGTTACTCTAGCGGTGGCTGAGTTTTTGTGCTGGGTTTACTCAGAGAGAGCGGGCCACTGCGGAGGCGATCAGGGGCTGCTTATTGAAAACTAACATATTGTTTTAAATATCGAACTAATGAAGATATATTTTAATATCAGGAAGTTTATTAATTGAAGGCTATTTTTAATGCTGTACTTATGCTCCTGAATTTGTGGCTTCAGGAAGTTTATAAAGTGATTGTTTTATTTTTTAATAACCCTGCTCTTAAGCTTCTGAATTGGATATGACAATAAAGGTTATGGAATTAACAAAGGATGTTTCATATATGAATTCAGAATTTCTATTGTGAAAAATCCCATCCCCAAGGCTAATCATCCTTATCTGCAAACCTGGGAGGAGGGATAACTCAACAATGAACCATCCCAAAAGTAACCAAAGAGATGTATTTATAGAAACACTGGACATTATTTCACCCTGTGTTGATTACATTTGTTTGCCCTCTTTCTTCTTTGGCGATCACTCATAGCCGAGTAAGATTGTCTTCCATAAACACGGTTAACAATGAGTCTGTAAGTGACTGTGGAGGCCAATTCTGGATCCACACGCCCTTCTCCAGTGGGGACATTGGTTTCCGGGTGGGAGTTGAATTCCTATGCCCCACAAATAACCCACTGTTCAGCAACCCTCCTCATTAGAAGAAGAAGAAAACAATTATGCTTCAAAAGTGGCCTAGGCCACTAGTCACAGGGCCGGACTTAGGTTTGATTAGGCCCTAAGCTACTGAAGGTAATGGGGCCCTTTATATGTCCAGCTGTCCTTTTTCAACAACAAATTGTCACTTTTTTGTGTTGAATATATGCTATATGGTAATTTATGGACCTAATAGGTATCTAAAGCCATTTGCACTTGTTGCCATGCAACCAGTCCATGCAGAATGTAGGCAACCTATATACAGAAATGATCAAACCAGTGATATTTTAGGGAGCAGGCTTGCAGGCGGGGCCCATGACTTACATCATAGGAGCCTACACAACACAAAACACGGTTGCTGTATGTAGGTTTTATTTTATTTGTTTTTTTATCTTATATTCTGGAAATGTACATCCAGGTGTTTTTTTTTCCCCTTTAATTTTTTTGGGCCCCCAGGAGAGTGGGTCCCAAAGCTATAGCTTGTTTAGCTTATACGTAAATCCGGCACTGACTAGTCATCATGGTGCCTTTATGTATACCAGGCATGCCCAACCAGTAGATCGTGGTCTACCGGAAGTTCCTTGGTTGATCCTGGTAGATCATGGAATCATCCCTCTGTGCACTCCCCCCTAAAAAATCTCAACAGCTCTGGGCAATCCTCCCCCCCCCCAAAGCTCAACAACTCGGGGCAACCCTCCCCTTACACCCCACGCATGCTCCTCCTCCCTCCAATGACAATGGGTAGGTCCCTGCCAGTATTTTTAATACTGGGAGTAGATCACAGTCTCTTGGGAGTTGGATGTGCCTGATGTATACTACCTGAAAGATATGAGTTACACCAGCCATCACAGGTTGCCAGCCTCACATCTGAGGCACTATGATTCTCAGAAGCACCAGGAAAGCCCTTTGCAGCTTTGTGGTTGGTGTTTTCTAATATCAATGGGGTTTTTTTCCTAATGGTTAAGGGGTTGACATAAAGATATTACTATAATTGTCATGTTGAAAAAATACAGACTTGCGAAGCGATCAGTAGAAAACGTTTGAAACAATGAGGCATGACTAAAAAATAATAATAATAAAAATTCAGAGCCTTTTTAAAGGAATCCCATTTCCTTCCAGAATACTGAAGATGCTTTCAAAGTGCCACTTCCTTTATTTTTCCATGAATAAAGTATGTCCTGACATGAAAGCGTTAAATATGTGCCATTCTTCCATTATGTAGATGGCACAAAATGTAGTGTCACTTTCTATTCTTATTACAATTGTGAGACTGTCACTATAATTGATTAATTTTGTGCCATTCTCTCTCTCCCTCTTTCTGATCTCTTTGTCACAAGAATAAGCTATCACAGAATTTTAATGCTTGATACACTTAGGGATCTTAATGTATTCTGATTCTCATTCTAGTGACAAAGGTTGGCACGAAATCAGACCGTATTCATGAAAACGGCTTCCAAAATAAAGAGTAAGACTGTACAAAAATCCATCTTCATGACAATCTTGAGAACAATGAGAACAGAAATATCACAAAACAAAAAACCCTCTCTTCTCGTGGCAATTTCGGTATTGTAATCTCACAATGCCGCAAAATGCATTCCCTCAACCTTTTTGATTGGATTTGTTAAATGCAATTTTAGAATACAGGGACCATTCAAAATATTGTTCATAGGATGTCACCATAAGTGGTAAGTAATTTAAGATTCTCCTCATGTGATTTGTTTGAAATAATTGTAGTCTGCGGAAAATCATCATCTGGCAACTAAGGGCCTGCGCTTATCTGCCGAGATACAGGGCCTTCAATCTTAAAGTATTGCTGATTTTAGCTTTCGATTCATTTAGTCAGTTGAAATTGTTGTCATGTTGAAACTGTGTCTCTCTACCCCTCTTAAAACTTCAAAGGCCTGATCCAAACATCTCCACTTGCAGCAATGGGGTACAGATTGAAATCTGTCCTTTTGCTCTTGCCGAACAAATCACCAGTCAATTGTGGGATAAGGAAGGGGATTCCCCTGCCTAAATTTAAGGAGAATGAATTATGTACATTTCTCCATCATCCCTGTTTGATCTAAAATCCATGTACAAAGGCCATATCTAGCACATCTGAGGAGGTTTAGAGATGCTGCAAATAGCTATACAGTGGACGCTTGGATTGCTAATGCGGGAGGCAAGTTCGCAACCCGCAGCGTTCGCAACCCACACTGCTGTGTTTGTGCATGTGCATGATGCAATTTGGCGCTTCTGCGCATGTGCAAAGTGCGATTTAGCGCTTCTGCACATGCACGAGTGCCGAAACCCAGAAGTAACCCGTTCCGGTACTTCCGGGTTCGGCGCGTTCGTATCCCGCAGCAAGCGCAACCCGAGGTATGACTGTACTTTTTCTCCTCCAGAAAAGCTGCTTATTCTATGTTGCACATAAGTGCCCTGAAAAGGCAAAAGGTTTTCATGTATTGCTGATTTGTCAAAAAGAGAAGCCTCCATTGCAAATGTTATGTGCAATTAAGCCAATTGTGCATATGATGTGCAATAATGATTAAGATTTGCATTATTTTATATTGCAGTCTCTGCTTTTGACAGAAGAACAGGAAACATAGCTGGAAATAATATATATGCAAATGATTTGGATTGCTTTGCCAATATTGCTTGTCTGCTTTGTTTATCTATTTGTTTACTTATTATTAGACTTGTTGGTCACTTGTTGCCCGAAGGTCTTCAAGCGACTTACAACACATTTAAAAAGGTGAACCTCAATATATTATACCATCTACAAATTACTACCAGAAACACCTATTATTAATTAAGATACACACCACACACACACACACACACAGCCCCCCCCACAGCAAGATTTGGTAGCGCACTACAGTCATACCTCAGGTTGCGCGTTTTCGGGTTATGGACATGCCAAACCCGGAAGTACTGGAACGGGTTATTTCCGGGTTTCGGCGCTCGTGCATGCGCAGAAGCACTAAATCGCGACCCATGCGTGCGCAGACGTGGCGCTGCAGGTTGCGAATGCTGCGGGTTGCAAACGTGCCTCCCTTACACGTTGAGATTTAAAATGTAATTTTTAAAGATTATTGATTAATGAACTGGCAAAGGTTCACAATGAATGTGTTGCTGCCACTGAAATATAAAATAAACAGAAGTTTTGAGAACTTGTGGATGCATAGAGAATTGTAGCAAACTCTGCCTCAGGAAAAAGCAAAATTGGATTCTATGGCTGTTTTGGGGAAAAATGGATATCAAGAATATTAAAACATGGATATGAAAAGTTTAGCTCAGAAGATGATTCTATTCCATTTTCTTGCTTTATTTCTCTTACACACACCTCCTAAAGGATACAGCTTTTCATGTATTGAAAACTTCCTTACATATCTAGACAGGTATAAAATCTATTACTCTATGAGCCACAACTTCTGTGCCTATACTTGTATATATACAGCTCTAGATCATTGGACAAAACCTTTAGATTCTTTTTTCTGGACATTTTGCTGGCAGACAAATGAGGAACTTGTAAACATTAGCCAAGAAAAGAAAAATAACAACCCACAGCATGTTCACTAAGAAGTAAGCCCCACTGTGTTTAATGGTGCTTTACTCCCAGATAAGTGTTTACAAGTTTGTAGCCTGGCAGACTAATACAAACCCATGTTGCACAGGGGGAGGGTGGAGAGTTTGAACTGGCAGAGGTGCCCCTTTGCCTAGCCCTGCCAGCCTACACTAGCTTTCCATTCCACTGGACCAGAGTCCCTTCTCTTCCACCCGCTGAACAGGTAGGTGCAGGTGCCACCTGGGAGCAAGGAAGGAACACAGCTGAGTAAGCCTGGAATCCATTGGATGGCATGATTGCATCAGGCTCAGTCCCTGCACTAGATGTAGGCTGGTGCAGAGATCTGCCTGCCTTCCCACATTCCATTCCAGCTGCTAGCAGCATTAGCCTAGAATCTTAAGAAATCCAAATTGTAATTCACAGATTCCTGTCCTATATATTCCATATGCTTAGCCTGAGGTTGGCTTCACATATTATCTACTGGTCTATTGCAGATGGGATCACATAGTTAGTTCACTGCAGAAGTGAATTTTATAAGGAAGGCAATCCTAACCTCAAGAGTATGACCAAAGGAGCTTCCTTCCAGATAAGTGTACAAAGGATTACACCTATTAAACTTGACTACCTCATTACATAGGGGCCCAGGTGGCGCTGTGGGTTAAACCACAGAGCCTAGGGCTTGCTGATCGGAAGGTCGCCGGTTCGAATCCCTGCGATGGGGTGAGCTCCCGTTGCTCGGTCCCAGCTCCTGCCCATCTAGCAGTTCGAAAGCACGTCAAAGTGCAAGTAGATAAATAGGAACCGCTCTGGCGGGAAGGTAAACGGTGTTTCCATGCGCTGCTCTGGTTTGCCAGAAGCGGCTTTGTCATGCTGGCCACATGACCCGGAAGCTGTACACCAGCTCTCGGCCAATAAAGCCAGATGAGCGCCGCAACCCCAGAGTCGGACACGACTGGACCTAATGGTCAGGGGTCCCTTTACCTTACCTCATTACATTACACCACCCCACATAATCAAAAGCACCATAAATTCTGCACTTCACATGTGACATACATGTGCCTTTTCCTACCCTGTCTCTGAAAAAAGAGCTGATATCCTGTTTCTTCAGTGTACATGTTTAATTTATTTATACTATATAACACAACAAGGTAATTATCACCATCCTCTTGATCAATTGTAAGTTTGAGAATGCTTTTCCTTTCACATAAGATTCGAATTTAAGAGAAATTGAAATGAGGGGGATGCATTTATCTTATCCAACAGCAATGCAAATGGTGTTGTTGAGTTCTGTGGCTTTTCTGCAGTTATCACTGCATTGTAACCAATATTTCAGAAAGTTTTTTTTTTATATAAAAAAAATCACTAATGGATTTGCTCCTAACCTATGGCAACAGTGCTGGTCAGTTGCCTTTGGTATCACTCGTGTATGCATTGAGCTGATAAGTACTGTAGTTCATTTTCCTCTTGGGCAAGCACAAGAGTGTTTTTTTTTTCTTTTTTCTTTAAAGAAAGGAGAGAGAAAAACCTTCAGACTAATAATTACCTTAGGTTGAGACACAAATAGTGAAATACACTTGATTGCTTTCCAATTCTTAGTAGAATTTAATGAAATATACCTGCCTGTTTCAGCAAGAGGGGAGGGGAATTGTTAGCCTTTTCCCCCCAGATATTGCTAATGTAACTACCGGGTACCTGAATTCTTTTGAACTGTGTTACATTCAACAATACTAGTGTGATAATTAAAGGTAGATAGCCGTGTTGGTCTGTCATAGTCAAAACAAAACAAAATAAAAAATCCTTCCAGTAGCACCTTAGAGACCAACTAAGTTTGTTCTTGGTATGAGCTTTCGTGTGCATGCACACTTCTTCAGATACCTGAGTGTGATAATGTTACAATTAAAGAAAAAATAGGGGTAGAATAATTGCTATAAGTGTGTGTGTGTGTGTGTGTGTGTGTGTGTGTGTAAACACAGAGAAAGAGATCAGATCCATGACGCGCTTTTTCTTGCACCTTCTTTTACGCCCTGTGCTGTTCCATAAAATCTTCCAAATCTCCTGAGCATATTTTCAGGAGGTGCAGGGAAAAGAGGGAGCTGAGTAACTACAAGCTATAATGTCTATGCTGTACCTTCACTGCTGGAGGTTGTATGCCTCTGAATTCCTGTTGCTGGGAATTGCATGTGGGAAGAGTGCTGTTAAATTCAGGTTCTGCTTTTGGGCTTCCTGTGGGCATCTGGTTGGCCAACTGTGACTGTCAGTTTGCATTTCTTATTACAGAAAGTATTGATCTGATGTGTAGAGATCATTCCTATTCTAATTAATTCAAGAGGGTTCCAGAAGCTTCTCTGTGTGAAAGAAACAAGCAGAAGGTTCGTGATGTTTGGGTTATTCCTTCAGAGAAGCTGAGTACAACTGGCTTAAGCTGGTTCTCTTATCTCTCTCTGTCAAGGTCATGCTGACTATAAAAGTAAGGCCAGAAGGAGCCTGGGTTTCACTTTCTCTTTCTATCTCTCTTCCTTCTGGTGTGGTGTTCTGTACATAGTATGCTTAGTTGTTAAAGTTTAGACTTATCATAAGTTATTGTAAGTTTAAGTTAAGTCTGCTGCAACTGGATTTCTTATGGACAGTGCCAATCCTGAATGTATTGGATTTGTGACCATTTGCCTTCAGTAGCAGTAAAGCTCTGCTGGATGAAATATTAATTGCCTCTGGTCCATTGTGTGTGTGGGGGGGAGGGAATTCTCCAACGCCTTTAAGTTTTTACTCTGCCAACTATACGTTGGAATTCTGCTCTAGATCAATATTGAGTAGAATTTCATGACAGTGACAACAGGATGCTGGACTAGATAGGCTTTTGGCCTGATCTAGCAGGCTATTACTATGTTCTTATCTACCATCTCCCCCCCCCCCATTGACCATGAACCAAGGAACTTGTGTTTTTCCCCTAAGGATAGCGGCAGACCTAGATACTTCATTCCTTGCATATTCCTTCTTCCCTTTCTTATTTGTAACCTGAAACCCATATACCTGTAGCACCTAAAAGAAAAAAGCCTCATTTGGATGTTTGCTTTCCTTCTGCTATATTTCATTTTGCACCTGTGCCCAGATGCAAAATCCATAGTTTGCATACTTCCTCCTTGCTTTGTTTGCCATTGAGCCTGGTGAAGAGAGGTCAAAAATTTCCAAGCTATTTTATGATATTTTGGTTGAACTAATAATAAAGATGTTGTCCAATTGTGAATTTTTAAATCTTATGCATATTTTCAGTTCTACTGAAATTGATAGGGCTTATTCCCAATGAAATCTGCACCAGATTCCCAATGAAATCTGCGCCATAATTCTATGCAAATTTACCTGTGAGTAAGTCCTATTAAACATGGTGAAGCTTACTTCTGAGCAAATATGTGCCATAAGTGACTGAACAATGTTCTACTGAAAATTGTCATAATGCAAGGATAACACTACAGAAAAGCTTGCAAATCCTGAGTAGAATGTGGCAGCTGCTACAAACTGAACTGCTACACTGCAGTAGTTCAGGACAGTGAAAAAGAACATTGCATCTAATTGAAACTGCAGGAGAAATGTAGGGAGGCAGAATGTAATTACACAAATTGGAATTTGTCCAGGACACCAGGGTTAACATGCCTACTCCTTTTTTAAAAAAGATGGAAAGAGAGAAAGAAAATATTTTGATGCTTATTGATATATTTCACCCACACAGCATCTCTTGAGCCAGTTGCAAATAATAGGCAATGTGTGAAGAGAGGAGAGCCTTGAAATTTTCCTTTCCTAAGGAAATATTGCTCCCTGAAATGTTCTTCATTAAGAACGGGCTTGGCAAACACCCTCTTTCCTCTAGGTGGCAAAGTGATTAATAAAAAGTGAAGGATGTGGAGGTACTGCAAATGTGTTTAGCCAGTTTAAAACCCAGCAAACTGTTGTCAATGTTAATGTGGCAAAAATCAAAATTCCTCATTGGCCATGAAGCTCAATAAGTTATACTGGGCTTTTGTGAGGATTAAATTGTATACATCTCATGTATATTGATTGGTCCTCGAAGAAAGGACAGAATTATGTGTATTGATGATACTTACTGAAATTGTGAGGTTTAATTTTATCTATTTGCTTTCCAAAATTCATGTTGGATAGAGGATGTATTTTGCTATGCACCTGTTCTAATGAGTGTCTATTTCTTGTGGATTTCCTCACGTCCATATTAGTTTGATGAGGTGGATAAAGCACAATCCTTACATTTGTATTTGTGTGTGTGTGTGTGTGTGTGTGTGTGTCATATATGATTAAATTTAAAGCCATCTAGCTTGTAATTCATAAGCATGTGTGTCATATATGATTAAATTTAAAGCCATCTAGCTTGTAATTCATAAGCATCCCACATGGTTTTGGGCCCACATATGTTCACATGAAAGGGACGCAGTTGGCGCTGTGGTCTAAACCACTGAACCTCTTGCACTTGCCGATCAGAAGGTCAGTGGTTTGAATGCCTACAATGGGGTGAGCTCCCGTTGCTCGTTCCCAGCTCCTGCCAACCTAGCAGTTCGAAAGCACGCCAAAAAACGCAGGTAGATATCTTCCCAGTGGGAAGATAAACGGTGTTTCTGTGCGCTGCTCTGGTTTCGGTGTTCCGTTGCGCCAGAATCGGCTTAGTCATGCTGGCCACATGACCCAGAAAAACTGTCTGCGGACAAATGCTGGTTCCCTCGGCCTGTAAAGCAAGATGAGCGCCGTAACCCCAGAGTCGTCTGCGACTGGACTTAACTGTCAGGGATCCTTTACCTTTACTTTTTTTATGTTCACATGAGGCTTCATGCTGTGCAGCAGAACACAGGCCAGAGGTGGAAAGCACAAAAGGGACATCGATGCTGCTATGTGGTTTGGTGGTGACTTCAAGTCAAAGACAAAATTGAGTCCTAATTCATTGCTTCTTAGCCCATTGTGGCAGCGATTGACCTCCTTTTTCTTTCCTTTTGTGCCACTGCCCAGAGTGCAGTATAATCCTTCACGACATAATATTGTTCCCCAGGACAGGGTTCTCTTGGCTGCCTGGATGGAGGATATAAAGGAGCATATGAGTGTGTGGAGAGAGAGAAGAATGCATTCATTGCTTCACTTGCTTTTGTTTCAGGCCCCTCCCATCGCTGGCATGGGGTTCCTGGAAGATAACCCAAAAGGCTCTTGTCTGGGCAGGGTGGAGGAGAGATTCCCCTGCCTCTGTTCTGCGCAGTGATATTTGTCCTTGGCTTCCTTCAGGCTTCACATGCTTCTCTGAGCCATGTCTTCAGTTCCTCAATGCCCATAAACTTCCTGCTTTTTCTTCAGCTGATCCAGAGCCACACACACGATGTGCTCCTTGGCCAGAGCCAAGGGAGATTCTGGCATCTGACAGAACAATTACCTTAGTGTGATGTTGAATTCCTCCCAGTATCCCCACAGCTCCCAGCAAAAAGTCACAACACTTTACAGACATTTAACTATTTACCAGTGCTGTTTTTCTAGACAAAGAGGTGCTGGAACTCACCATGAACTTATCCCTTGTTCTCTTAGAAGGGCAATGATGCCCACTTCAGAAGTGTCGGAGCTGAGCTGTGGTGAGCTCTGGCTGAAAGAAAGTCCTTTAAACATTTTTAAAAAACAAAATTTTACCTCAGAAACAAAATGGTTTCTCTACACACACATGGTAGAAAGTGACTGAACAAAGTGTGGCAATTTCATACTAAGCCTGTTGTCTAGAAATGCCCCTTCATGGTAGTCTCAACCAAATTCCCCAACGACGTTAAAAACAGATCCCTAATTTTGATTATAATGCGACTCCAATCACAGAGCGTGTATGTTTGTAAGATCGGTTCAGCACCCAATCTGGTATCACTAACGCCTGGGAAATCATACTGCTTTACATCTTGTAAATGCAGTTGAAGTTCCACATGTGCTTTGTTTCAGAAGAGGACACTCGGTTCACATAAAGGACAAGCACAAAACAAAATAAAAACTCTTAGGGGTAAACTAAAGAAAAGAAATTCCCCTCCAGCAGATTCATAGAGATAACTGTGTTATCAGTAGAGATGTGCCTTCCCTAATGCTGAATGTTACATGACTTGCACTGACAAGATTAGCCCCAGTTGAAATGAGAAAGAAATAAAAGGCAAAGACTGCTTTCCCACCCATGCAATTTGTTGAAGGAGCAACAAAGTAATGTGCTAATGTAAATAAAACGGACTGATTATATTGCGCATCAAGGAGCACACCCAAGAATAATAAAAACACATTGACACAGAATTTTAGGTTAAAGGTTAATGGACAAAATTTAGGCCACAACTTTATTGATTACAGAAATGTGAGTGGTATTGGCTTAGGCATTGGCAATAACTATATCTGACTCCTGCCCGCCTTGCAGGAAGTCTAGAAGGTTAAACCACCAAAAGAGGGAGCTCCGTTGATAGCAACCAACTGAAGCTCACCTTGGGGTTCCCGCTGGGTCCTGGCATGGCCCTAGCCCCTCAAGCAGACTTCAGATGAGATCTAGACCCACAGATTCCTTTAACGGAATACCATTGTACCTGGAGGGGCAGGTGATGGGCGCACCTCCCCTCCCCCACATCTTACTAAGCCAATGCCTAACCGCCAAACCTTACAAAGTTGTGACGATTGCTAAGAGGTAGGCGAAAACCAAATGGTCAGTGCCAATTTGCCAAATGGGGAAAAAAATCCTACCCAGCCCCTGTTCCAAGACAGGCGACCAACTCAAGTCCAGAGCAAGGCCAAAGCAGACACCTAAAACACTAGGGTGGGTGGGCGGGCGTTTGGCAGAGCGAAGCCAGGTAAAGCCCCAGCAACACGACGATGCATTTTAAAGGCCCCCACAATCACGCCACCACTCTCTGATTGGCCAATAGGCTGTGGCGTGATCGAGGGGCCACCGCATGGCTCGGGCTCATCCCCCACCCTCTCCATGGATGGGGGGGCACCTTGGGCCCGCGCACAATGCGGACCCTCAATTAGGAGGATCCGATTTGTGCCACTGCCATTTTATCATGTAGAGGTGAAATTCATCTGCCAGAACTAATACTAGCCACTTATGTGTACTCAAATTTGCTCACATTCGAGAGCCGGCAATGTTCTTTTAGAAGCTAATGTTAGTCAGTCCATAATTCCAACACCACTGGCATTGCAAGTTAACTTAGTTTCTGCCTTTGGTTACAAGCTTTAGCTTGCAGCAATACTGAATAAGAGTCATAAAGCGTTACCAGGAACACAGTATGGGGAGGAAACGACAATTAAATTAAGTTTCTGTTAATGGCTTCACAAATGCTGTCACAATTGGCTTTGGGACAGAAAGATAAAATATTTGATATATATAAATATTTACCTTTTTTATTAAAAAATGTTTGGGGTTTGAAAGATTCCACGTTGCTCAACTTTTGCGTCTGCATGCTGATTATTATTTCATTTATTTAAAATATGTTTAGAATGCTTTTCTGGGCCTATTGCCATCCAAAGCAATTTACAACCAAAGGCAGCAAAATATATATTTTTAAAAAATAAAAAAATAAAAAATTTCTAAAATTTAAAACTACTACCCAACAACATGCCACTTATTTTTCTGTACTGCTTATAATGGTTTTACTTGTTTTGATAATTGTATATGTTTTAACTGTGCTTATAAGTACATATCTATATTGTGGTAAGCAGCCCTGGGGAACCAACTTATGAGGAAGGAACATTAAGAAATTTATTTATTTACTTACAAACAAACAAACAAACAACCTATCATTACCTTTGAATGCAACCCTAAACATTCCTGTTGGCAATGGCAACATCTGCTAACAATGCTAATGGGATTTTTAAAGGCACTGTGGTCACATCCAGACCACACATTTAAAACAGATGGCTTCCCCCAAGAATCCTGGGTATTGTAGTTTCTCCTTTGAATAGCTACAGTTCCCAGTATCCTTAACAAACTACCATTCCCAGGATTCTTTGGGGGAAGTCATGCATGATGCTGAATCGCCTTTTCTGAGTTGGCGGCAGTAATAAATGTTTGTCTGTGTGGTGGGAGGGAGATTATTGGCTTGTTTTGCTTTTGCTTTTGTTTTGTTGTGTATTTCGTGTTTCCATTCCGTATTTTTATGTTGTGATCTCCAGAGGAAGGGCAGTATACAAAAATGAATGAATGAAGCCTTCTGTAATCCATTGTGAAGTTTCCTGTAGATGAATTTAGTCTTTTGTCTGCTTTGCCCAAACCATTGATCATTGTGATTGTTAACGAACCAATTCTTCCTATGTTATCTCGAGCTGCTGTGCATTTGCACAGTTGCATCAACATGCTTATCCAAAAATGTCAGTTTGAGACATTTGGAAACCCAAGTCAAATTCTTGAAAGCAAGCAGGTATCAGTTTCACAAGGTAACACTAAATGAAAGCCTTTAAACCAGGGAAGAAGCAGTTTTCAGTAGCAACCACCTAGGAGAAGTACTGTAACGCATGCAGGGCTCCATTTGCTTTTGAGAATCAAATGCAAAAGAGCCACAAAAACTGAATCAGCTGACTCTTTTAAGTTTGTTGTAATCTTTGCTTTATGAATCTTTATTTGAGGTTTTGGAAAGTGACTCAGCTTTAGGAAAACCTAAACTACAGGCTGCTAGCTAAATCAACCCTAGAGAACAGTATTGAAAACTCTAGAGCAGGCATGTCCAACAGGTAGATCGTGATCTACCAGTAGATAACTGGATGCCTGTGGTAGATCACTGGTTAAAAAAAGCTCAACAATTTTGACCTGAACCCCTAAAAACAGGGCTTTCCTTCCTAGAAAAAAGCTCAACTACTTTGACCTGAACCCCTTAAAAAGGGGATAGATAGTTTTTAACTCTGTGAGTAGATCACAGTCTCTTGGGAGTTGGCCACCCCTGCTCTAGAGGAATTAAAGGCTCCTTCCTGGTTGCTGATTAAAATTACAGAGCTACTGATTGCATATGGGTACAAGAATCACTCAGCTAAGAACTTTATCACTATTTGGGAAGACTCAGCAAGCTAGCAAGCTGTTTTTCAAAGACTCCCACCAGAAGCTGGCCACACTTTCTGCAGAAGCAAGTCAGCAATACCAAAAGAGATTGTCCCACTACCCAAAGAGACCAGGCTGGTGGAAATATGAGACAGGGCCTTTTCTGTGGCAGCACCTAACTTATGGAATTCCCTCCCTACAGAGGTTAGACTTGCCCCATCCCAGATGACTTTTAGATGGCAGCAATATCATTTTTATTCTTCCTGGTTTTAGTGTGTATGTGTTTGGTGTTATTGCTGTTGAGGGTTTAAGATTAAATCTTTAACGTTAAAAGTGTTTGACGATGTTTTCAGTTTTGTTATTGTTTCAACTTTGTGTGTGTGTTTTCTTTCTTGTGTACTACCTTGAAAACATCTGTTAGAGCCTGACCAACTGCCAGAGCTGTATTGAATGCATATCTTTATTGTGAAATGAAATATGTGATGCTTGTCACATTTTAACATGCCTGGGAAACAGCCTTTGCCCATCAGAATCAATTTTGAATGTTGATGTGTGCTTTGATAAAGATGAAATATAGTCATAGAAGTTTTAAGGATTGCATTTTCTCCAAATGTATTTATTCTAAAATGGAAAGGCAATAAATGTTTTGAATAAAATGCAGTCCTTCTGTGTGCCTTCTATTAATTCAAGGATATGTGTAAAGTATGCATTAGTTTGGCATCTCATGTCTTTCCGTACTCAGCTCTGTTAGAAAGAATTTGATATTCAAAATAACTCTCTAGTAAACTTTTATCTAGTCCCCTCCTTGTTTTTCTTCACTGTGTATATTTGACTATAATTGACAAGCTGTTCCAAGGCATTAAGTATTCCCCAGCTAGATGGCCTTTGTAAAGAGGAATATCCTTGAAGGTAATCAACAAACTGAAACACAGCATGTTTTCTTAGCTTGTAATTCCTGATAAATCAATACCAGGCAAACACTCTTACTTTAAAGGTTAAATACTTTAAGCCCTTTGGTAGTAATTGAGTGTATTTTCAAGAGAGGTTTAATTTTGATGGGAGTGGGGGTTTTGGTGTGTTCCTCCCACCCCCATGAATTCCAATACTTCAATCCTCATACTTGTGATAGCAAATATTGCAGATTGCTCAGCAGCAGATCATAATGGATCCAAATAAATATACACAGATGCTTCTGTTAGAATAAATGCCTCCAAATACTACAAATTTTGGATCTTCAAGTGGGGAAGCTGGTATAATTGTGTACAATATTATACAGTCCACTCTAAAAGTCTTGCCTTTTAAAAGACTATTAACTTCAGAGTTTATTGTTGCAGTAGTTGCAGTAGATTGACTGTCATATTAGACATAGGCCAGGATCCAATGAACTACCTGAGCCATGTCAAAGGGTTGGAGGTGCCCACAGCCCAGTGCCAAATGGCATAAGTGCCTCTGCAAGTTCTCTGTACCATGGGAGACTTTTGTTTGCAAAGCATAATTCCAAAACTCTTTGAGTGTACAGAACTAATTAAATAGTTCTTTTGATCCTAGTGTTGTTTTGCTTCCATTTTGAAAGCTATTATGAGAACAAGAATATCAGATAAAGTTTATTTTGTCTTCCTTGTCTGCAGTATCTTAGAGAGAGAGAGAGAGAGTGAGAGTGAGAGAGAGCTGGGGGAAGACATCCTCTGTATTGTGATGTACTTGAAACATACCCAGAAAATGCAATAGATGGCTAAGAATATGTTATTTCCAATGTTAAGGATTGAATCCTATGCACACTTGGGACCATAGCATACGACTTGACTTTTAGCAGAGCCTGCCGAACTTTGAGGCAAGGTGAGGTGATTGTCTCAGGTGGCAGGATCCACAGGGGCAGCAGAACCAGCCTCTGAGAAATATGTCACCCATGGCTGCTGCCACAGGACAGCAACTATGACAGTGTGTTCCTTGGAAGTACCTCTGCTGCCTCCTTGGCAGCCTCCCCCCCCCCCCATGCAACCTCTATAGCAAAGTAATGAGCAAAACTAACAGCGGTTAAAAACAAACAAGCAACAGTTTTGACAACAGACCACAAAATCACGCAACAGTCTGCTTTATGCTGTTTATGAACCACCAGAAGCATTCACCTGTCACTACCTGAGTTGTTCAGATTCATGGTGGTCTAGATTGTGGTATGGGGAGCATCCGTTATTGTTCTGCTGTTCATAGAATAGAATCATAGATCCGTTATTGTTCTGCTGTTTGAGGAGTCATTGGTGTCAAAATCACAGGGAGCCAGATTTTGGCCACCTTACATTTTGTGCTGGTTCCCTGAGCCACTGGTTTTAGAAGGTGGGGAGATATCTATGGATTGTATCCAACGGTGGTGTAACCAACCATCATACTCACTTGGAGGCCTCTGTGTCCCTGAAAACCTTCTCTAGTGTGCTAGGGTTCCTCTGAACAGTGCGCAGTGTGTAACAAGGGAGTGCAAAATTGCATGTATGGTGCATTTTGCTTTAACAATCTTCCCCAGTCCTCCAGCTGACCATGCAGATGCTTTTAATTTAAAAGGAACGCATGGGAATAATCTTTCAGAACTATATTCCATTTCCAACCATTCCTCATCCAGAAATGTACTTACCGAATTAATGCAGGACATGTTTTACACTCATCAATGTGTTCCATATAGATATTGATCAACAAAGCCAGCAAGTGAAGTTTTGACATATTTGACAAGTGACAAGATCAAGTCACTATACTTAAAGGTGAACTGCAAAGACATTTTAAAAACCCAGATCCTTAGAGGGAAAAAAAAATCAAAAATCTATATTTTGTGTGCTGCATTGAAATTTTCAAGACGTGCCATATATAACTACAGCAATATTTTTACCCATACAGCAGTTTCATTAGTTGCAAAACATGCACATTGTTTCATTAGATTTCGATGCAACAGTTCAATCCTATGCATGTTTACAAAAAAAAAAAGTTCCACTGAGTTAGGCAAATGGTTGACAGTGGTGTAGCATAGGTTGCCAGCTTTTGGAAGAGGGAAGTTGCAGGGCTGAGCCCGTTTACAATCGCTGTATTTGCAGCAACTTTATTGATTCTCCTTTCTGCCCCAGCCACTTAGTGCATCAGAACCACTCCATAAGGCCCCACCAGTTGTGGGGTAGATTTGGTTTGTGACCTTGGTATATAAAGGTGATGGCACAGGAAATGGGTAATATCACAGGCAACGAAACACATGGAATGAAATGTATTTGTGAATTATTCTTGCAAAAAAAATGATTTTTCTATTCCTCACTATGTAAACAAGTCTCAATTTTATAGTAATATGGTGGGATAATGTTCAGAACGGTGTTGTTTTTGCAGTATTTACGAACAAGCCACCTTCCGAAGAATTATGGCAGCAAACATGCAAATGGATAATACTCTCAGAAAATTGAATTTTCATATCTCATGAAGTATTGCATTTGTTTTTAAAATCTTGAAATTATTAGATTTGTAACAAATAAACTCATGAGAGTTGAAGTTTTCAATATTTTCAGCTAGAAGGTTTATTCCTTAAATAAAGCAGAATTTATGAACAGTGATAGCTAAAGTAAAAAGTGCAGAAAATAAGGTTATACTCAAGGGAAGGTTATGTTTACCAAATGTATGTTGTTATTTTTGAAAAACTCTAATCTGGCCTCATAAGATTGCTGTACACAAAACAGAAGTCAGTGTGTTTCTCTGTTAATCAGTTGGCCACTATTGTCCCCATATACAATTCTCTCACACCCCTTTTTGCCTTTCATACTGACTCACCTATCTGTTCCATGCATTGAGGCTGTGGAACTTGTGTTGTCATACTACAAGTCCCATCATCCCTGATCACTGCCCATGCAGACTTGGGTGATAGGAATTTCAGTCCATCACTGGTAAGGACAGAGGTTCCTCATCATAAGTTCATGTTTTTTGTTGTGCAGAAAGTTCATTGTTTCCTTTGAAATAAAAACCACACTCTCAGGTAACTTGCATTGCACTTTCTGTGATAAACACCTGCATCTGAAGCTATATCAGTGCTATTTGACAGAAAAAATCTGTTTTAAAGATATTGGTCAGGTCATATGGATGGCTTTTCACTCCAGCAATGGATTTCACACAGGTCTGTTCTGAATCTGTGTGCATAAAATGCACAGATTCAGCCATGGCATAGGAGCATGGTACATGTACCATATTGGCCTGAATATAAGCCCCACTTTCCCCCCAAATTCCAACCATGAAAAGTTAAAGTGCGGCTTATATTCGCGACCTTACGGTATGCAGCCAGGAGTGCAGGGCAAACAGTGCCAGTAGCGCGGCAAAGTGGAGCCCGCCCCGTGCGTAGTCCCCCATCCTCTCCTCCAAGGCCGGGAAGGGATACAGCAAGGAACGGGAAAGGCCGTTGGCAACACAGCGCGACTCCCCACTCCCAACCGCCCAACATGCAGCCATATGGCTTATATTTGGGTCTTTTTTTCTCCCCCCCACCCTGCAATTTTAAAGGTGTGGCTTATATTTGGGTGCAGCTTATATTCAGGCCAATACGGTACTTTTTTCCCAAAAGGAAGGAAAAACTGTAAATAGAAGGGGATGAGAATTCTTTAAAAACATACAGCCATTTTCTTCTCTTTTTGTATCCTTCAATCGGATTTGGTTTGAAATTTTATACTTTTATGGTTTTTATGTTCCCAAGTTACAGAAGACAATTGGAATTTTTGTTTCATTAAAAAGCAAATAGCTTTGTATACCATTCTGATTTTTTTTTTAAAAAAATGAAATGTGATTCAAGTACTGATTAAAACAATACACTTTATTTTCTTTTAGCTCTCTGTCCTGAGACACAACAGCAGGATGTCCCTTGGAGAAGGGTAAGTAACCCAGTTTGGTATACGTAAGAGGGTATCAGGATATGTGTTTTGTTTGTCTGTTTGTGTGTGTTTGTGTGTGTGTTTGTGTGTACAGTAGATACATTTGATCTAGCTACATTATATAGACATCGTTTTAGGGCACTTTTTTCTTTACCGAACTCTGATATACTTGGTTTGTGTGTGCTTTTGGAGAAAAATATATATTTATATTCAATAAATAATTTCCCAAAATGCGATGCACTCCAGCCATTAATGTTATGGTGCCTAAGGTCGACTCACCGAAGGCTAGCAGACAGCTGCAGAGAAAGTCGAGGTTCAATGTCATCACTGGGGTCAGGATAGCCAAGGTCAGGGACGGTTCGAGTCAGAAACAAGTCAGGAGTCAAGATCACAAGGAACAAGGCAGGAGTCACCAGGGAATAAGCAGTACAAGCAAAGCAACCACACACTTCTGCACAGCAGTTGCAGACGCTACAGACTGGGTCAGCCGGCCTTCCTTAAATAGCCGACTCACTCCCACGCCTCTTGTGGGCTGCAGCTGTCTCTAATTGCTGCCTACGCTTCTCAGCGTTCTACAGCTGAGAAGGGTGGAGGAGAGGGAATCAGCCGGTTCCCCTCCTGACTGGGGCCTGCTCCTGGCTCGACTTCTCCCTCCTGTTCTGGTCTTTCCCCCTCCCTATCAGATTCTTCCTCTTCCGAGGAGTGCCGCCACCAGTCCTCCCCAGGTATGAATTCTTCTGTGGGTGCCGCCTCGTCAGGGGGGGCTTGCCACCACTCCTCCTCATCCGGCTCAACCCTGACAAGTAGATACATTTGATCTAGCTACATTAGATAGACATCATTTTAGGGCACTTTTTTCTTTACCGAACTCTGATATACTTGGTTTGTGTGTGCTTTTGGAGAAAAAAAATATATATTTATATTCAAGAAATAATTTCCCAAAACACGATGCATTCCAGCCATTAAGTCTTGAAGGCGCAGAGTGTAGAATTCAAGGATACAACCACAAACAGGATGGTGGTGGTAATGTGGTTGGGAGTTTATTTGGGCTGTTGCATGAGCAGCCCCCACCCTCCATTTCAAAATTACCAGCCTGAAACCTCCCTTCCTGCAATAGTTTCCCTTCTAAAAAAAGTACTTCTCCAGGTGCGTTTTCTGGTGGTAATATAGTTCCAGGCAGACGTAAGTCTCCAGAAAGTCTGGGAAAATTGCTTTTAATACAATGATTGTGAGGACAATGGGGCAAACATTTAAGAAGAAGCAGAGGAAAGGAAGCAGGTGCTTCAGGAAAGTTATTAGGAAAGCCGGGAGGCAAGAAGACAGAATCCTGACAAGAGGTAAGAATGGTTCCTATTCATAGCCCATCGCCAGCCTCTGTTCAGTGACCATGTATCTCCTAAATTCCATCCCTTCTGTGCAGATCTCACAGAGTTAACTTACAGCCATTCCAAAACAATAGCCCTACTTGCAGTTACGTATAAGCTAAACAAGCTATAGCTTAGGGCCCCACTCTCTTGGGGGCCCTCAAAAAAAATTAAAGGGGGAAAAACTGGATGTACATTTCCAAAATATAAGATAAAAAACAAATAAAATAAACAAAGAAACCAAAGAAACCATACAGCAACCGTGTTTTGTGTTGTGGAGGCTCCTATGATGTAAGTCATGGGCCCCGCCTGCTAGCCTGCTCCCTAAAATATCACTGGTTTGTTCATTTCTATATATAGGGTGCCTACATTCTGCATGGACTGCTTGCATAGCAACATGTGCAAATGGCTTTAGATACCTATTAGGTAGGTACCATATAGCATATATTCAACACAAAAAACAGCGACAAATTGTTGTTGACAAAGGACAGCTGGACATATAAAGGGCCCCATTACCTTCAGTAGCTTAGGGCCTCACCAAACCTAAATCCGGTTTGGGCATTCAACACACCCAATATTAATTGTGCGAAGAAGGAAGAAAGGACTGTGTATTTGGGAGGATATGTATGGCAGAGTGAGTGGCCTACCAGCACAGGAAGGCTGTCCCCATTAGGTGGATGAGTACTCGGCCCTGGAGGGGTTCCAGAATTCAGTAGCCTTTCCCACCCAACACACATGGACATTGTGGAGGAGCGACCAGCCAAGGATGGTGCAGAATTAACCTGTGCTGCTTTGCTCTCCTGCATCGCCAATTATCATTGCATGGGTTGAATAGGATTGCTTTATACACTGTGATGTTTTCACCCAGAGGTATCCTATGTTGGTCATATAGGGTTAACAGACACATCTGTTTTACTCAGCAAAGCCCCCCCCCCACATCTAGTTCATTCAAAGCAAACCAAAGAAGCCAAGTGACAAATATTACAGTCTGCCAAGCATTCTTAATAATGCATCTGCAGCATAGAAGCCTAAATATTCACAGTTAACAAAAGTGGCTGTGCAACCCTCGTGCATTTGAATTTTTGGATTATTTTTTTTAAGGTAGTCAACCAGAAAAAAGGTCATTGATCCAAGCTGTAACATATTTTATATTTTAGTTTATTATGGGTTTATTTATTATTTATTTTTTAAGAACGTCACATTTAGAGATTTGTATCACTTATGTTTTGGTTTTTAAAAAAAGAGAGAGCAAGAGCGCAAATATTTCATGTTTACTGATCTTAAAGATGCTGTTCAACCCCTGTTTTTCACGAGTCACATCACCCTTTATTTTTAAGATTTCACTTCCAGTATGTTTACTGGTAAATAACATTTGCGGCTGGAATTTTTCTTGGCCATTGCAGCAGTTACAAGTCAAATATTTTCGAACACTTAAATATATGATATGAAACCTGATCCCATGGCAAAAGTAAAAGGCTATTATTAAAAAATTAAAAATCTAAAATAATCTTCTCCGGTTTATAATCATAATACTGGGAAATTCAATATTTCTGCTCAAACAAAGAGGCTGGTAGACATATTTACAAAAGGCCTTATGATGTTTGCAGTTGACTTTGCAGAAGACAACATTTATAAAACCTTTACAGTGCCTGACAGGTGCCATGAATTCTCCTGAGGATTACTATATTCAGATATTGTCTTTCATTTGAACTTCAAACACACATTTTGCTAGGGAGTGTATTTTAATAGCTTTTGGAAATTAAAACCTTTGTATTTGTGTCATTCTAATATTCTCTATGAATTTACTTTTGGGAAACAAATTGCTGCAAAGCTAAATGCAATTATAATTTTGTTTAAGTAGAAAAAAATGAATAAATGTAATAAGGATACACAGGGGAAACAAAGAAACATGAGTAGTTTCTGTGACTGTTTCTTCGAAGGAAGAAACAGTGAATGGGGAAGAGTTGCAGGACTCCCATTTTTAAAAAAATAAAAATCCATGGTAATCTAAACAGTTTTCATAAATTTGGAAATCCGGGTTTTACATTACAAGTTGATCCAAGTCTAGTCATCCTTATACTAGATCAACTGACTTAAGTGCCACTGATTTCAGTGGGGCTACTTCAAGTTTGAGCAGTCTGGATCCAACTCTATATGTTTTACAGACATATGAATGATGGTAGACAGATCTTACAGGGCAGGGTGCAATCCACATAGCCCTTTGCAGATGATTAAAAAGTGATCCTGGTCGCATGATCACTGCCTAGGATTAATTTACTAATGCTGGCCAAGAAGCTTTCTAAGCTGAGAATTTGATCCATTCCAGTAAAGCAGGGGTTGGCAACCTAAGGCCCATGGGCCACAAGCGGGGGGTCATTTAACCGACCCATGAGCCGGCCCCCGAACCGAGCCGCCCGCTCAGCGAATCCCCGTGCTAAACTGGCACAGCACGGTGCGGGGACTCCCTTCCGCAGTACCAGAAATTGCGTCTGCGCAGATGCAGATGCCAGCAATCACATCTGCACAGAGGCAGACACCAGAAGTCGTGGGCACATGCGTTCATGCACATACACAGTCTGGCCCACGGAGGGATCTCCGCTGGAGTGAACTGGCCCAGGCGAGGTAAACCTTGCCGACCCCTGCAGTAAAGCAACGTCATTAATGATAACAGACGAGCTTAGCTCATATGAATCTCTTAATGGCAAAAGCTTCATCTTTCCTGGTTATCACTTTTGAAGCCTAAATGGGTTAGTACCCAAATATTTAAAAAGACTAAATTCTCCTGTGTGAGCCTGCCCATCATTTCAGGCCACCTGGGGCAGTCGTTTCGTATACCCTTCCTCCATCTGAAATGTGGCTAGTGGGAACATATGAGAGGGTCTCCTCTGTTGCTCTGCCTAACCTGCAAAATCCCTGCCCAGATCCTCTGTCTGGCTCTGTTTCCCACAACATTCTGTCACTAATTAAACATTCTGGCAACAATTATTTCAGCAGGACTTCAGTATGGCCAGGGTTTTATTTCATTAATATTGACATTTCTCATGTTTGTTGTTTTATAAGGGAAAAAAAAAACCAACAACCTGCTGCCCTCTGTCAATTTATACGCTTTTGTTTTTACCTGATTGTTTTTAGTCTGCTACATAAGCCACCTTGGGTTTTGGACTGAAACAGGAGGACAGGATATTATGGTTAAAAATTAATGAATGAATAATATCAATCATTCCATCCTCATGCAATCGATCACTTCTCCTAAGCACTGGTTCATGACTGAGACTGATGCTCTGGGATCTGCTGCAAATGAAATAGACAGCTGGGAGCTTTGCCAGCATATTTCAGCCACCTTATTCTGAAACTTTATGTGCCGGGTGAGCTCTCAGATATAGGAAAGTCTACAGACAGAGATATCATATTTTTAAACACTTGAGATGTGAAGTCTGACCATTTCACCCAACATAACAATAAAAAGTTACTTGACGAGATTTCCAGAAGACTAGCTGCCGTTATTCTTCCATAACAAACTTATTAAATGAACTTGGAACATAAGTCAGTATATTCCATCTCAATTCTCGTGTTTCTGTTGGACATGGCAATTTTGCCACAATCATTTTGAATGACAGATACATTTGAATGAATCCGTTGAAACCTAGGGTTCATTCTTGCATGGGAACTGCCAAGTCTCACTATATCTGCATCTATACAAACAATGTATTCACATATGAGGAAAACGGTTCATGGTGACCTCAGCGTGACTACACATTTGAGGCTGCAAAATGACCCTTTTTCAGCAAGCTGAAAGTGGCATAACTGAGCCACCATTGCACATGATGTGGACAATTTCACCTCTAGTCAAGCAGTCAAGCGAAGCTGCCCATTCTCCATGTCAGCGCATTGCCGGAAATACCTTGTGCACATGCGCAAGCGTCATTTCCGGCACATTTCCGGGTCTGTGGAAGAAGAGTAAGAAGAGTTTGGATTTGATATCGCGCTTTATCACTACCCGAAGGAGTCTGAAAGCGGCTAACATTCTCCTTTCCCTTCCTCCCCCACAACAAACACTGTGTGAGGTGAGTGGGGCTGAGAGACTTCAAAGAAGTGTGACTAGCCCAAGGTCACCCAGCAGCTGCATGTGGAGGAGCGGAGACGCGAACCCAGTTCCCCAGATAACGAGTCTACCGCTCTCAACCACTACACCACACTGGCTCTCAGTGCGGAGGCCCGTGCGCACGCGCACAAGCTATTTCCGGTGCTGCGCTGACCCGGAGTGCACTGGAAATGACGCTTGCGCATGCACACAAGCTATTTCCGGTGCCGCGCCACGCCAGAAGTGCGCCAGAAAAAGCGAGTGCGTGTGCGTATGGGCATGCGCTCCGCCACCCTCCGGCCCACTGCACGATTGGCGCCAGAGGAACCGGCCCAAAGCTGGGTAAGTCTGAGGATCCCTGCTCTAGCACCATCTTTGAAACCCACCAACAGGTGCATCTTAGCCATTGAGGCCAGACTGAGGCCAGTGGTGGCAGAAGTGCTCCTTTTTATGAGCTGTCTCCGGGCTGCCAAGGCTGGCTAACATTTCTGCCAGATCAAGCTCCTCCTCTTCACCAGATGGGAAAGGAGAAGAGGGCACTTGGGAGAAGCCTTCACTGCCTTTCCAGTATCCTTGAGTCCATCCCTGCCATTCTTTGGTGTTAACCTAGCAGGGAAGCCAAAGAAATTCACTCAGAATTGTCCTACCCCCCCCCCCCAAATCTTGAGTGATCCCTCAAATAGACAAAACAGAAAAGGAGAGGCACCTGTACAGTAATGAGAGGGGTGGGAAGGAAGGGCCCTTCTTGGCTCTCCAATTAAAATACTGAGAAGAAAGGTGGTCTGCCCAGAAATTAACTGTGTGACCCATTCCCAGCACACAAGCAGCTCCAGAAGATATGTCCACAGTCTCCACAATGACCATGTGTAAAAAGAGCTGAATGACTAAGCAAGGAGGCTCAGAAATTACATTTTTTTAAAAATTCAGCTATGTGGTGGGGTTGTCCTAGAATACATTCAGTCCCTGGGCAACAACTGGGAAACACCTAACCAATGTTCAGACAAGTGGGCTGAAAAGCCCAGCTCCCACAATGCCATCAACAATCCAGTCCAGAAGATGAAAGACTTGGGGGTGGACCAGGCATGGGCTCATATAGTCTTGGTCATCCCCTCTTCAAAGCATGTTGTGCATCAATGTGTATCCAAATGTCATGCTGGCCTGCCCTCTTCTTTGAGCCCCACCCTGGCCTCAAAAGTGGTCCTGCTGCCTGATTGTGATGTACCGGTATATCACTCAACAAAGTGGGGTTTCTCTAAGTAATGTCTGCCTCCTGTTCCCATACTTTAGCCAAACATTCAACAGCTTCCATTTACTTGGCAGTGAAATAAAAAGTCTGGGGGTCATTTTTTATTTCTTCACACACAAAACTTGACCCAGTCGTTTAGACTCCCTTGGAAGTTCTGTCTGTCAGAAAAATGACACTGTATGTCAAGTGACACCTGAAATGAAAGAAATCTAAACTATAGCAAAACTGAACACTTGTTCTGACATTTAAAGGATGTGCCCTCACAGCTGCTTGATTTCTGTTTAAAAGTGATTAAATGCTTCAAAGCTGAAAGATTTTATACTGTATTTACGGTATAAAAGTATGCTATTTAACTTTTTAAAAACCTGAAGATGATCTTTCTCTGAGGCAGAGCTGCTGCTTGCATGATTGGGCACAGTAGAACTGGCATAGATGTTAAACAGTTCAGTGTTAATTACTGTGAAATGTAAATACTGTATATTCCTGCGTATAAGACTACTTTTTAACCCTGGAAAATCTTCTCAAAAGTCGGGGGTCGTCTTATACGCCGGGTCGTATTTCTTATACAGCGAGTATATCCCAAACTCTATATTTTAACTGGAAAAGTTCGGGGTCGTCTTATACGCCCAGTCGTTTTATACGCTGGAATATACGGTAACTGGACTCCATTCTTTGTTATTATTTCTTTGCCCTGTTTTACATCTATCACTTAAAAAAAAAATACACCAAGCAAATAAAAGAAAATTGAAAATAAGTACGATTTTTTTAATTTGCCGCACTTAATCAATAACAGCCATAAACTTGTGTGTAGTTGATGTTATTGTAATTCCAACACTGCACTAGCTTTGCTACTGCTATATTCCAGGCTACACTCTTCTTAAAAATTCTGATTAGAGTTTGGTGCTTTGATTTTCCTGGCTGAGCACTGCAGCCTTTGACAGAGAATTCTAATTGCCTCTCATTTATCTAAAACGTTGGTACAGGTACCCAGGAAAGTATAAACCCATGGGAGTGAATGACAAAAAATAACGAGTTGGTTGATGAATTCACAGAAGTACTAGGGTATATGTCCCTCTGTTGGTGGGCACTATTCAAAGCAGACTGGAATTTAGGAATTCTGGAATATAGAGGAACAAATCAATGAAAAGGTAGAGATTAGCCATGAGACAATAACTAAATCTAAAAAACTTACTAGGGCAATGCCTTCATAAGGCCAACCAAAATGCCACAAAATAGCACACACACTTTCAAGTTTTCTATATTAGATTTTGTAACAAACATTCTCTTGAAAACTCTCTCTAGCACATTATCCCCCTGTAACAGTAGCATGGAAGACACTTGACTCAGGGCAAAGAAACAAACTATTATTATTTTCAGATCTCTTCCAGCTCTGCAGTTCTTCTGAAATTGTCATCTGGAGATTCTGTGCACTTTATAAAGCATTTTGCTAAATAGTTGAACTGCTTTCAGTATTTGTCATCAATTGTTGGTGGTCTTGCTATTTCCATGACTCTTTTATGAAAACAAGTCATGATGGGCTTTGGAATGGTATGTTGTTTTGCCCTGAATAGGAAAGAGTAGTAAGAAATGCAGACATCTATGATATTGCATGGTATGACTTGGCCTTCCAAACTGTTCTAAAGGGTAGACCTGGAACAGGATAAAATTGATTAGAGTTATCCAAAGCAAAACAGCATTACTTATTTGGCATTTTCAAGGCCCTTTTTAAACAATTGAAACAGATAGTACATTCAACTTGTAGTGGCCACATATTTTCAGCTCCCTTGAAGGGGTAGGTATAACTATGGGTGTTGAACAGATGATTGACATGAACACTTGCCTTATCTATGAACTATTATGTGGACTTAGAAGAATATTTTTGTATCGGGCTTATTTATCTGATTACTTGATATTTCAGTTTGAAGGAAAAATGATTCCCCCCCCCCATGTTTGAGAACCAATGGAAGTTCAACCAACAACAGTGCGTGAAGGGAGGGGCTCCTTGTATTTCATTCTGCTAGCTATTCATCTTCAGTGTGTGATCTTGTCAGGTGCTCTCTTTTTTTAGAAAGTAAGTTTACTAGAGCTACTGAATTTGTCTTATCTGTCATAGCAGAATTATTTTCCAAGAAATGTGTTTAATTAAGCATGTACTCCTCTACCGGAACAGCTATCCTAAATCAAGCTGTGCTTTTCCAGGTGTTCTCCCAGTGATTTAGAATGCTCTTAATCATTCTGCACTTCATTTTCTCTAAATAAAATTATGCTAAAGTTTCCAAGTTGTCAACTTTACTGGATTTTACAGGTAGATTCTAGATCATTTCCCAGCAACAGTACAACAGAGATATGTACAAGTAGCAAGGATTGTGTTAGGTGTTGGCTTCACTGGCACATGAGAAAGCCTATATACCAGCGTGACTTATTTTTCTAGTTTGTCAACTGACATTAAGCCAGAGTTCCTTGGTTTGAACACAGTGGGGAACTCAATACAAGCCAAGATAGTTGTGTTGAAGCTGGAGCATGATGGGATGAGGGGAGGAATAACAAAGGAGTATTTTGCCCTGATGTTTGTTCGCAAATGCATAAACCATGGCGTATGAAACCTGGTCACCTCCAGACTGTAGTTATGAGAGGGATTCAACTGCATAATTGGAAGTTTAGGTTTGCACGATTTTAGGTGGATTAAAGTGCTCTATTACTTTGGTGCAACAAAGACTTTTTGTAGTTAGAAAAGTGATAGGAAAACACATTAAATGGCATAGGATGGTGTTGAATTTCTTGGAAAAGACATAAGCATCTCACAAATAAATCAAAACAGATCTCAATAAAGAACAGACGTCATATTATCTCCATGCAAGCTGTGCAAAAGCAAATGAGTGCCCGTGAATGAGCCCCTCTGCTAGACCACAGAGTTATGGATGTCATTGTATTCAAAGTCACATTCCTGGGATTGCTAACATAACAGATGACACACATCTGATTATTTTAATGTCTAACGGGTGGGGGAAATGCTTCTTGCCTCATTTCCATCAAATGGCGGCAATTAACATTATTAATTTTAAAATAGTAAATAACAACCCATAAAACAGCCAACAAATAATATAACTTCATGGCCAACAAGACAAAGAAAAGGAACAGAGATCAAATACATTCTTAATCTGCCATGTTTTACTGGTCATTGAAATGTAACTAGGTCAGGCTCTCAACAAAGGGAGAGGGGCATAACTTAGCCCCTCACCCACTTCAGATGACAGAAGACAGTCAACAAAATTTCAGATGTTAGGTAGAGCACACAAGCATGTTTATATGGTAAGAGGTAAGACATACAATATATTTATCCCATGCTGCTTAGGGGTTTAAAGATTATGACTACCGGTAGTACTTTCTATTTGGGTCCTGAAAACAAACTGATCATCAGTGAAGCTGGAATGAAGTGATATTGTCCCAGTGTCTTACCCTGGAAACCTGTCCAGCTGCTGTGAATTTTCTGGTCAATTTTAAGGCAGATCCACATGGCAATATTCTAATCTGGATGTAACTAGAGCATGAGCGATTATGCCCGGGTCTGATTTCTCCAGGGAGCTGCATAGCTGGTACTAGCTGAAGCAGCTTAGAAAGCATTCCTGGCCACTTTCACCTAAGAATTCAGTATCGAATCTAGATCCAGAGGCATTTTTAAGCTGCTCAGCTGATTCTTAAGGAAGTGTGCAACCATTTCTAAAACAATGAAACCATATCAGCGGAATCCCAAACAATGCTACCTCCATCTTGTCTGGATTAAGTTTCAACTTGCTCATTCACATCCAATTCACATCACAGATCCCAGGCCAGGCACTGGTTCAAAACTTCTCCTGAGACCCGAAAGCAGATGAAAATGAGAGACATTTATTTGGTCCAGCTCTTTGGATACCCTCAACCAGCATTTTCATATAGATGTTAAACAGCATGGTAGACAAGATTGGACCATGTGGCAGCCTAAACCAAGGCCATTGGGTAGAAAGTATTTTATCACCATTTTCTGGATTCTTCCCTCTCCTGGAAGGAATGGTGTCACTCTGTATATACCCCTCGACCCCATTTTTGCAAAGCAACCTTTTGTTTTCCAGTACCGAAAACTTCCAAGAGAACTAGGAAAATCAATTTTGTACTCCAGTTGTCTATGCCCCAATATATTATTTGTTTGTTTGTTGGATGTATTAGTTGCCTGTTACCTAAGAACGTTTCCAAGCAACTCATATTTAAAAACATAAATACATTACACCATAAAAAGAAGGAAAGTCATATGAAACATTAACTTTTTTATAATTTAAACAACACCTGCTAACAATAAAACATAATCAGCTTAGTCCATCAAAGCCTGGGGAAAGCTGCCAGGTGGTTCTCACTGTGGGGAGAGTGTTGCACAGAAAGGAAGCATTGAAAAGGCCGACTCCCTTGCCATCAACTTCCAGGCCTCCCTTAGAGGAAAGACCCAGAGAAGGCTATCACATGAATTAGGGTCACTCTCTAGTCCAGCTAAGGCATTTACAAACCCAGGTCAGAAGCCAAACTGGTAAGTATCCAGTTACCTCTAGGAAATATTGGATTTTCATACATAAAAGTCTTTATACAGTACGAGATAGATCATGGGTAGGCAAACAAAGGCCCGGGGGCCGGATCCGGCCCAGTCGCCTTCTAAATCCGGCCCGCAGACAGTCCAGGAATCAGTGTGTTTTTACATGAGTAGAATGTGCCCTTTTATTTAAAATGCATCTCTGGGTTATTTGTGGGGAATAGGAATTCGTTCATTTTTTTTTTTTCAAAATATAGTCCGGCCCCCACAAGGTGTGAGGAACAGTGGACCCGGCCCCCTCCTGAAAAAGTTTGATGACCCCTGTAGATAGATAGATAGATAGATAGATAGATAGACAGAAAGATACACACACACACACACACACACACACACACACACAGTCATACCTCCGCTTACGTATCCCTCCTCTTACATAAACTTCGAGATATGTAAGTGGCAAATTTTTTGGGATTTTGCCATGCACGCATGCGCAGAAGTGCTCCACCGCCCCCCACGCGTGCGCAGAAGCGGTCCCTCCGGCTGCGGAAACCTCAGGATCCGACTGGAGCTCCGGAACGGATCCCGTCCGCAACTGGAGGTATCAGTGTGTGTGTGTGTGTGTGTGTGTGTGTGTGTGTGTGTGGCCCAATTCATTTTGGCATCTGAGGTGGATGCCAAAATGGTGCCTTCTTCTTCCTCGCCAGAGAAGAAAGGGTGAGGGAAGATCTATATCAGGAGCAAGAAGGGAAAGAAAGATAGACATAGGATCTGTTGCCCCAGTGGATCCAGCTGCCTGAGGCAGTCATCTCACCTTGCCTCTTGGTTGGACCAGTCTTGAATAAAGATCTACATTGGGATCCGCTGCCCCTGTGGATTTTGCCATCTGAGGTAATTGGCTCACCTTGCGTCGTGGCTGAGCAAGCCCTGATTCTAGGATTAAGGGCTGTTTGTTTTTCCTTTCATCTCTGCTCTTTCTCTTCTACGTTTAATATTCCTGAACATGGTAAAAGAATAAATTTATTCCAGTAAAGAGCAAAATATTTTTAGGGGGTCGGAATCAGCAGAGTGAGAGGAGAAAAATAAAATGAAAAACAAATATTATTGCACGGATCATTTGGCTTTAAGATGGAGGGTTGCATTCATTTTGAATTATGCAATATTGAACCTCTTGCTGAACAATGGACATGAAAACTCCTTCGTGACTAAAATCGTTGCTCTTGGGCATTTTTAGATTTCCCAACAGCACTGAGGGGGATTTACAGGTGACATTACATATGATGTACTCAAAGTTTTCAGTGGAAATAAGGACTTTTAATCAAACAACCAATGAGCAGAAACAATTAACAAGCCTGAAGGTAAGAAGATGAATGTCAATGTTAGCAACATGTTAGGCAATTATTTTGCCACAAGACAGTTGAAAGAACAAGTTAAGAACTGGTTGGGAGCGGGAAAGGGGGGGAAATTTTCCCTCAGCCATCATGTGAACATTATCAGGGGTTGAAGTTCTCAGACCACTGTTGTTTCATGAACCACAGATAGGGAACCCCTCAACTGGAGCGCCATCTTAGTGTTGGTGGGTTTCATTGAAAGCATCATGTTTATCATTCTAAACTAGTGAACGTTCAGCCCGTTAAATTAACGGGCGCTAGAAGATATGTGGTGAAACATTTGTAAAAGCAGGCTGAGGTCCCTCTACCCCTTTCCTACCTCTGTGGCCCCCTCTACCCCTTTCCTACCTCTGAGGTACCTCTACTCCTTTCCTACCTCTGTGGCCCATGCACCCCTTTCCTACCTCTGTGGCACCTCTACCCCTTTCCTACCTCTGAGGTCCCTCTACTCCTTTTCTACCTCTGTCCCCTCTACCCTTTTCCTACCTCTATCCTCCCTTATAGCCCTTTCCCTACCCAGAACCCATCACTATTTACCTCTGAGTGTTCATGCATGTTGTCACTCTTCCCTTTTCCTATCTCCCTCGCCCCGGAAAGGCACAGCCCCGCCCTCGTCCGCTCCCGGCCAATCCGAGGCCCGAATTCTCTGCGCCGTCCAATCCCTGCGTCCCTGTGGGACATGCGCAGTGGAAAATTTCCACTGACACACGGACTGGACGCAGGGACACAGGGACTTTATTATATAGGATATGAACCCGTGACTTCTAGAACTTGTAATTTCTCAGAGTAATGCTTTTTCTTTCTTTCTTTCAACTCCAGTTCTGCCAACCGCCCACATTCACTTTACTTCAAATATATCAGAAGTTAACCGAAAGAACTTACAGGAACACAATGCCTCAGTGGAAACTGCAAAATAGCCTCCATATAAGCTATTTTACTGTGTCCAGAAGGCTGACAAAGATCATATGACTCAGAGGAGGCATAATGTAGCAGGATGATAGTGAAAATGCCAAACAATGAGGGGGATTAAAGGCAGGTGAAGCCTATGTTTTTTGCCAGGGGCCATTCAAAGACTGTGCTAATTTTATTTTCTGCTGTCTTCAAGATCTTAATCAGAGGCATTCTAGTAGGCATACACTTTACAGTCCCTGTGTAGTTTCAGATTTTGCTACCTGCTGCTTTAGCACTTCAAAAATCCTCTGAAGCTTAATATCACAAGAATATCAGACAAACGTTACCCCCCCCCCACCTTCCCTTTCTGACTGAACCGTGGTAATATAATAATAAACTATTTAAATAAGGCTATCGGTTCTCTTTTGGAGGGCAGTGGAAGAGGGAGCAGAGTTTATGATTACATTTTGATCTTTCATAGATTTATGTTTGCATAGGCTCAAGGAACTTAAAAGATTGTCTCGTCCAGCCCACTGCCTCAAATATTAGTCGTAATAGAGTAAAACCGAATATCATTTGTAGCTGGAATACCACTGCACCATGGTGGGCATTAAAATATCTTGCGGCAGGCAAAACAATTATGGCAATTTGATATGAAGTGTAACTCCTCAATTTGATATGAAGTGCAACTCCTTTAACCAGCTCACCTTTCTCCAATGCATTGTTTCCCCACTTGCCATCAGCTACTGTCTGCATCGCTTTGCATACCAGCCCCTCCACTGCACATTCGCACCCTGGATCTCTTCAACCACCCCATCCGTCTTGGTGTCTTGCAGCTGGGCTCTTTGTGTTTGCTTCTCACCCATTCTGCCAGCAGCTGCTCTGTTTTATCTATTTGTTGGTTATGCTGCTGCCTTTATTGCTGTTTCATTCTCTCAAGCTGCTCAAGGAGTAATGCTATTCTTCCCTCCATTTCAACTCACGCACACCTCGCTCACAGGCCTTTCTCTAGGAATCACGAATCCTACTTCTGACACCAGTGTTGCACTTCATCCCAGTTTCTAAGCCGTGTGAGATTCCAGGCACTTACCCGGGATTTGTGTTTCCTTTGGAGTGAGGTATAGAGTAGACTGTGGTGTCTTTATGATATATGGTTTATTTACACATTAATACAACCTGAGCCTATGATGGAGGGGGTTCACAGCATTAACACCCCCAAAAGAGTATTACTTCTTTCATAGACATCACTTGGAGAAGTGCATACAAGGGGATAGATCAAACTTTGCTCCGTATAGACTTTTAGATAGGAGAAGCACCATTATCTCTTAACAACTACATGCCCACCTAAGCAAAACAGAAAATTCCCAGTGTGCTGGTAAATAGTAGCCACTGGCACTCGTGTTCTCAGAGCAGCAGTGGGATTAATAAATATCAAGCTTTTCATTAATTCGCCTTGTAGATTTCAGGAGATAAATATGTCATAAATAAAACAGCTGAAATTTTTGGATTTCCATTTTATTATGGGTGACTTTAAAAAGAAAAGAAAAGAAAAGAAATCCCTTGGAGGATGGCAACACCCCCTCCGTTGGCTGCTTCTGAAATCAGAACTGAGCTCCCAGAGAAATATGTCTGCGTTTTTCAGCTCAGTCTCTAGTGGAAAATAAAAATGACAAAAGCTCTTCATAAAATTTAACACAGGTAAGGGGGGAAATTTAGACACAGTAAGGAACATGGGCTGAACAAGCAAACAGAACAATGCAATGATGTTATAACTTCAGCTGGCCTGCTGCGTATGAGAGTTGCCACTAAAGCAAAATCTGAGGTAAATTTGAAGGTCTTTGCTGATACAAAATATCCATAGGAGAATATGAATAATATTGTGGGCGGGAGGACAAAAAAGTAGGGATCGGGGAGGGTCAGGAATGTCCCTATTTTCATATGAGAAATGTTGGAGGTTATGGAAGTAGTGGCACCAGCACCTCCTCTCTCTCGCCAATCATCTGTCCAGCAAGAGGAATGGAAAACCATGCAAGTCCTGCAAAATAGCACCTGAATTTATATCGGAGCCAAACCAAATTATCCCTTTGAGCATAGGAAGGCACGAGCTTATGATCTCATAATGAAATTATTATAACAATCTAAGTTATATCTACCCATTATTGCCTTAATATGAAAGTGACTCCTAACACACAACGCTGAGTGTTAACCAAACAATAGTCACATATTACTTCTTTTGAAAGTTGCTTAAATTTCACCTTGTAGTAATCTACAGCAAATGATCCGCTACATTACCCAAATTCTTGATCTACCCCCCACTCTTTTTAAAGCTATGGAATGTGAAATGTATTACTTAATAAAGCAGAGGCGAGGCTTTGTGTTTTGTATTAAGATAGATTACTTATGTGAAATGAAAATTAAGATCATAAATCAAAACAGCTCATTACAAGTTCCTTGTTTTACTGTAATTTATCAGTTGTACTTCTATTTTTTATTGTTTGGGTATCTAGCCTATGCCACTTATCCCTTTACTTCATCACTAAATCTTGCTGCTAGATATTGGTTACCTATCCATGAGCAAATGAATTATTGCCAAATGACTACACAGCCTGCCTTCATCACAGGCGCTGGGTATGGCCAGGCGGGGTGGGGGAGAAGCTTCAGCCGAAGTAAATACCCACAGTGAGAAAAATGAGCTAGATACCAAATTTCTTTGAAATATAACCAAAGACTGTCTTTCATTAGAGATGTCATATCATTCCAGTATTGTGTGTGTGTGTGTGTGTGTGTGTGTGCGCGCACACACACACACACACACACACACACACACACAAAATGAGCATGTTACAATTCCAGGCCTTTAGTCTTTCAAGATTTTCAGAGAAGGAATCTTTTCAAGTTCTCAGATCAACTATCCTTTAAAGGAAATCATATTCTTAAGAATGTACCTTTCAGGCAACTAAAAACTAGAGCTCTCCAGGATCAAATCAGAAGCCGGGATGGCTTTCATCATCCTGGGACTGTACCTAGAAAATAGGGACACTTGGAGGGGATCGCTGTGGTCTAAACCACTGAGCCTCTTGGGCATGCCAATTGGAAGGTCGACGGTTCAAATCCCCGTGATGGGGTGAGCTCCCGTTGCTCTGTCCCAGCTGCTGCCAACCTAGCAGTTCAAAAACACAACAGTGCAAGTAGATAAATAGGTACTGCTGCATTGAACAGCATTTCCGCACGCTCTGGTTTCCGTCACGGTGTCCTGTTGTGCCAGAAGTGGTTTAGTCATGCTGGCCACATGACCTGGAAAGCTGTCTGCGGACAAACGCCTGCTCCCTCAACGTGCAAAGCGAGATGAGCACTGCACCCCATAGTTGCCTTTGACGAGACTTAACCGTCCAGGGGTCCTTTACTTTTATGTAATTACAGTATTGTTCTAAACAAATAAGTAATTACACAGTAAATAAAAATTGGGTTGAGGCGAAAGGATAAACAATAGGTATACCTTGGCATGCAGGGTCTCCTACGCTTATTCTTGCTAGTTTTCACCTGCAAGTCCAGACGTTAGTGTTCTAAATTTTGTGGGGAACCTGTAGATGTACAGGAGGCAGCCTGCTTCAGACCTCCCCCCTCCAAACATGTGGGGGGTCTTCTACCCCCCCTCCCAGCCAACATGACTGAAATAATGTGAAAGGAGACTTCTGGAAGCACAAGAGATTGGGGGAGGGGGAGAGAGATAGATGCTTACCAGTGCAATAGGTATAGGTAAAGGGGTAAAGGGACCCCTGACCATTAGGTCCAGTCGTTACTGACTCTGGGGTGTCGACACTCATCTCACATTATTGGCCGAGGCAGCCGGCGTACAGCTTCCAGGTCATGTGGCCAGCATGACTAAGTCGCTTCTGGTGAACCAGAGCAGCACACAGAAACACCGTTTACCTTCCCGCTGAACGGTACCTATTTATCTACTTGCACTTTGACATGCTTTTGAACTGCTAGGTGGGCAGGAGCAGGGACCAAGCAACGGGAGCTCACCCCGTCACGGGGATTCGAACCACCGACCTTCTGATCGGCAAGCCCTAGGCTCTGTGGTTTAACCCACAGCGCCACCCGCGTCCCTACCAGTGCAATAGTAACAGCCTTTTGCCTTGCATTTGTACCACACATATGTATGGACCGGTGGTCACATACAATATATCCTTTGTGATTTTCCATTAGACCTATTATACCACATTTGTGGCTTTGCAAACTGACAGTAGCTCCTAAAGTGTGTTTAACATGTTATCTTTTAAGGTAACTACAGTGTTTTATGTATTTGTATTCCAGCGTGAGAAAGTACCCCTGATTGAATACAGCAAATCCCTTTGCAGGAAATAAATAAACAGCATAAGTACATTTTCCCTTAAATTTTAGTTGTCACGGGTCTTTAAAGCCCATGAATATTATGAATATGCTAAACCGCATCATCTAGTACTCAGATCTCTAGAAGTTTGATTATTAAAAAATGCCCTCTGCAGATTGAAAAGTTATATAGTTTTCTGTTAACTTTCCAGGACTTTTGAGGATGAATACATATGACTATTTCAATATAGTATTTATTTCTGCTTCTATCTCAGAGCTTTTAACAGGTCTGTATAACATTTGGTATATGCTATACCAGAATCATTTATACATTTGTCTGTAAGTGCAAATGACATGCTACATAATTTATCCTGAAAGTTTAAAAAGGGGGATTTTCTTCTAGAGACACTCTATGGATCTGTGCATAATGTAATATGGACAGTGATGAATGACTTCTTGTTCAGCCTTTGCCATACACTGTTCTGAATGCATGAGCCTTTTTTATATGAATGTAACTGCATATAAAATAATGTGTTAACACTTGGATTTTACACTCAGTGCTATTTTAGGTCCACTTCACTTTTGTTGTGCTGCTGGTATTTTGATGAGTTTTCACTGAAGTAGTGAGATATATATATATATATATATATATATATATATATATATATATATATATATAATGGAAAATTACACTAAAATATTTAAAATTCTGATTCAAATCTTCCTGCTGTATAAACATTCCTTTCCCTAAAAAAATAAGATAAAAAGATTGCATTTATGTCATCCTAATAGTAATTTGGAAACCAGGCCAGTTGAATTTATTAGGACTTTATTTAAAGTAAAGGTAGGCGGAGACCTCCAGGTATCCAGCCTGGGGAGGATGAAGCCAGCCCGGAGTACCAGGGGCCGCGTTGGGATCCGGGGGGCTGTGCGTGACCATGCAAAAAGTGCCCCCCATTTGATGTGGGGAGCAGTCAGTATGGTTGAATTGTGCAAGAAAATGAGTAGGGTGGGTCATGGCTCAGTAATGGTGCATTTTTTGTTTATTTCTTTTTCATGCAAGAGGTCCCAGTTTCAATATCTGGCATCTCCAGACTTGATCTGGGAGCTGGAATGGAAACTCTTTAAAGCCATTTCCAGACTGAGCTACACAGTGGCCTGTCCGATAAGGCAGTTTCTTACGTTCCAACAAGGCAGTTTCTTACATTCCTGTGTTGTGTGGCTTTCAAATCCTCTTTCCATTACACAGCTAACCCATAGCTGCTGCTGCTTCCACTGCCATGGATAAGAAATTCATTTAGAACTCACAATCAGCATCTTGTGTTTTGCACATGAGCTGTGAGCTCTCAGATCACATTGCATCTTCCTTCAGTGCGGCATAGAAACATACACTACATAACTCTTGTTCCCAAAGTTGCGTTGCCCTTGTGTGCTTTCATTAAAAGCCCTTCAAGCAGATACACTCTTCTCTTAGCGCCTGAATAGAACCATATAGACTGGAAGCAAATTTCATACGCTCATTGTTGGCATTTTCTTAGCTTTTTGGAAAGGAGCCCTAAGGCAGAAATCATATGCATCTGGATTTGGGAATATGTCACGCCGAGCTCAGTGGGACTTTAAAGTACACATGTCTGGGATCACACTGCATGGCACACTAAAAGCAGTGTAGTAAAAGGTTCCTTCACCCTTTTAAATATAAAAACAAGTCTGAACTTGGCACTACTTCCCCAATTAACTTCCTACACAATTGAATTAATTTTAATATAAAATGGGTAATCATGCCCTTTTAAAATCCCAGCGCTGTGAATCGGCACTGGAAGCATACGGATGAAGAAGGCATTATGAAATATTACCTGTCATGTGCAATTCTATGAATGTTTACTGAGCAGCACTTGACCTAGGATGCAGCTAACTATGAAAGATGGATTTCCAGCTTCATACAAAGTGCTCCATGTAGCATAAAAAATAAATGTTCAAGCTGATCCCCAGGATGGGGAGAAAAAAAACAACCTACAAGAAGTCACAGAAGCATATAGAGCGTGTAAAATGAAAAAAGAAAATGACGAGCAATGGGATGCTAGATAACAATTGGAAATGGGCATATATGCCCCACCCTGCTGGTTAGCTTTTGTTGGTTTTTTAAATAAACAAGATAGAGTTAACTATAGAGGGTGCTGTCTCACACTGCATGAGTAGAAGGCAGTTTGTGCAAGCAATCATCCCCTTCCCTTCTTCCCATCTGCTGACCCCTGTGTATCATCTCCCTTAAAAGCTTTTATCTAGGGGGTTGGGGTGGGCTATCACACATTTTGAGGTCTGTCTTATGGTGCTGCAATGGGAGGCAGAATGACCTAACACAGGTAACCTTGGATGAGTGATGCAAGACTCCGCCCAGTTTGGGGCAATTCCCCCTTCCATCACAGCTTCTTAAGTCAAAGCTCGTGATGTCCGGCACGATCCATGGGGATGCCAATAGTTCAGCTATCCCAGCAGGCTAACTCTTGCTTATCAGCTGATTGGCATTACAGCAAGCCTCCCTTGCCAATGCACAATGGGGAGCACACATGGAAGCTCTCAATTGTGTACTGGCAGCCACATCTCTACTTGCCCAGCCCCTGACATCACGTACGATCACATATCGTGTAGTACAGGCAGCCCTGGCTTGGGGGAAATGGGCTTGCAGGCCAAATTGAAACCCATCCCAGACCTAATTTGGCCCAAAGGCCAGCGTTTCCCACACACAACGTGGGCAAAACTTGACAGGTGGGTGAGGAAACCCACCTGCTAAAGTTCAAATGAAGTTGCTGTAACCACCAATCAACTGATCAGCCGCTATAGCAACCTTCTTCAGAGGTGACAATCAGCTGATATATTGCTGGCATTGAGTGACCTATATTATATATATTCCATCTCACATGATTTGTCTACAAAGATGCTGCTGCTGCAATGCAAGATTATAGTTTTAAGGAAGCAGGAGATATGCTACTTTGGTGCTATGGGACTATATCAGGGGTAGGCAACCTAAGGCCCAGGGGCCAGATGCGGCCCAATCGCCTTCTCAATCCAGCCTGCGGACAGTCAGGGAATCAGCATGCTTTTACACAAGTAGAATGTGTCCTTTTATTTAAAATGCATCTCTGGGTTATTTGTGGGGCATAGGAATTTGTTCATTATTATTTTTTCCAAAATATAGTCCAGCCCCCCACAAGGTCTGTGGGATGGTGGACTGAAAAAGGTTGCTGACCCCTGGACTATATAAACTGCCTTTGGGTAGAATAAGATGGTGAGATGATAAAGCAAAAGTTGGTGATACTGCTGTACCTATCTTATTGTCCTATATAACTACAATATTTAATTCAACTGCCCCAGGTTTGTCTCGCGGAGGAGAGAAAGCTGGCAGCTTACCCTGGCATTGCTGTTGCTTTTTAGGCGTATTACACCATTTTCAGTGCAAAATGAGGCAGAGTATTATTGTCACTAGTCCCATATAAATCACTGCAGTTGCATGCTCCCTCAAAGTTCAAGGCCTCAGTGAGTGCTGCTTATTAGATGAGTAACTTTGCAGCATGAAATTCTGGTATCATCCCATATCAGAGTTATCTCCCCCGAACAGGAAAAAACGGTTCAACCTCCAATGATTTGAGCAGCTGGCAGTAAGGATCTTGATTTGATCATGTTGCTTTTCTAGACAGACTAATTGTTCTGATTTATGGTTATCACCTGTATTTCATGGGTGCTTGCTTCCAGCTCTAATTAATGGATAATTTTCAACTGCTGAAACTTTAATTGTCCCCTGAATATTTTTTTTGTAAAAAATAAAAAAAAAGTGGAAAGAAATATGGCTCTGGGCAAAATGAAGTTCCTCTTATGTGACCTTTTGATGGGATTTTATGGGTCAAAATACTAATAGTGATTATAACACAAATAACTGGAATAATAAATAAGACCTAATAAATAGGAGGTGGTTTAACTAATCTGAATGCCAGCAATATGGCAATGCTCTCTCTCTCTCTCTCTCTCAATCTCTCTCTCTCTCTCTCTCTCTCTCTCTCTCTCTCTGTGTGTGTGTGTGTGTGTGTGTGTGTATGTAAAATAAAGCTGACCATTGTAGAAAGCAAGAGCACTCAGTGTGCAATGGTGTTTGTGATCTAGCTGGTATTTCCCAGCAATTGTTGCAGTACAAACAAACCATATTCATGGCTCAGCAGCTGCCTGAAGTATTGTCACTTCTCAGAGTCAGCCTTAAAGGTGAAGTTGACAAGACTGGTGGGCTTTTGTGTGGGTCTCTGGAATGTGTTCTGAACATCATCTAATACTTTGACTTGGCTAGCGTACTTGCTGACGCTGTAGCTTACTGTTAGAGAATGGGGCAGAGTTTTTACGGTTGTGCCGCTGAGTTGTAGAATTAAACTGATGTTCCATTTCTAACCGGGTTCCCTTAAAAATACATCTGAACGTCTTTGTTGTCTTGAGTTGGTTTAACTTATCACACTTTGTACTATTATATAATCTAAATAATACGAGAAAGAGGGAATGTGTGCAATAGTTTTTATATTTATCTATTTCTAAGCATTTAAAACTGCTTTAAAAATTACCCAAGGCAACACACAGCTATCCTCAAACACAATACTGAATTTTTGTTCTTAGTGCCGTTCTAATGGCACGACAAATTACATACACTCCAACATCCCACATGAAAATAGGGACATTCTATTGCTCTAGAAAAGAATGCATTTTAATTAATAAAAAAACTGCTTATATATTTTTAACAGGATTTACATACCACTTAATCAACAAAAACCTCTCTGTGGGTTATATAAAAAAATAGAAAATGTTTATTAAAATACTGAAAAAGCAAACAGTGAAAACAAGTTGATACAAACTTATCTGAATTTAACTAACTCAACAATTATGTAACTAATAAGATTTTGTGTTAAAAATGACATGTTTAGGATTTCCTAAAGAAAATTCAGGCACGTTGCTGTGAAGGTGCCTGCTCAGTTTTAATTTATGAATATTACTAAATAATTAAAATCCACTTCTGTGAAAATAGATCTATCACAATGTGTTTAATTTACAAACAAAGAATGCTAGCTTTGCACCTGTAATTTATTGTACATACAAACTTATCATGATTTAAGGGAAAGCCCTGGTTTTCAAGGTGTGTGTTTCATTTCAGAACTTCGCAGTAGTCTCTCACCTTGAATAGTCTCCTCTTGAAAATCCTACTGACTCATGAAGTGTGAACATGGCACCATTATGCAAATAAATCCTTTCAGTCAAAAGGACATGCGGATCATAATCTCATTTATACTGCATACTTTACTTTAGAACTTTTTTATACATAAAAAAATACATTTGACTGAACTGTGTAACCTGCAGGGGTTGTTTGCAACAGAAAGGCACACATTAAAATAAAATCCCTCATAACATTTCGAATGTTTTAGCTGGCAGCCTCTTGGCACCCAAAAAAAATATAGATTTGGCCTCCCTGACCTTGATTAAGTCATGCCACTCACTGCTTGTTGGGTGTGCTCTCTCCCCTAGTGCTCTTTGCCAGAGCCTGGCCTTTGCTGATGACTTGGAGATGAAAACAGGTCTATTGAGGTCTATTATGTTCCCATTATCCTAAAAAGCCAAAAGCACTTACTGTCATTGTAAGAGTCTGTGTACTGGCCAAGCAGCATTAAAGTTGATCACCTCTGCCCTCGTACAACATATGTCATTAGAGATTGAGAGAACAACTTTAAAATGAGAATATTTCATCAGTATCTTGCAAGTTTAGTGTGGCCTGCAAGCCTTTGAAATATGCCCTTGAATATATGAATAGTAATACTCCAGAAAGGTAAACTTAGACTTATCAATTATTTTCTTTAAAAAAAAAAACTAAAAAGGAAAAAAAGAAAGAGAAAACTATTTCATCCGCAAATGTAAGATCTGGACTAATGAGTGAAGGCCATGTCTCAAACATGAGATCCATCCTATCTTTATGAGAAGAATATAAGTAGAGTTTTGCTGGATTGGACCAGATGCTTTTTGGAGCATGATGGTGACACTCATGCATATATAAATACACACACACACACACACACACACACACACACACAGACACTAGTTTGCTCCACGTATCTGGTATGAGGAGGTATGCTTTCTCTGAATATGGAAAATTTCATTCATCCATTTAATTCATTCAGATTTCTTTGCTGAAAGCCGCCTAAGAGATGTCTTGTAAATGTTTGCCAGGCTACTGCTTTGCCACAACCCAGATGCTGGGGAGGAAAGCGTGCCACAAATTATATATTTGGCATTTTAATAAGATTGTCAAGCTCATCAATTGTCAGAGAGAAAAGTGGATAATCATCAGGAAGAAAGTTCAAGGTGATGTCTACGTTAGCTGCAGAATGCTAACAGCTGCAAACCGCTATGAATACCAGAAACCCTCCTCTCCCCATCCACTGATCGACCCAAAATCTGTATTTCTTACAGCCTATCTGTTCCGATTGGCTTCCTGCTGCTGGTTCTTATATTCTAAATATTTTTAGCATGGCAGTCAATGACACAAAAGGATACTAATTTTCTGCCTTGGGATGTGCTTCCGATAAATATGGAAATCAGCCCTCAGTACTATGACGTGGCATCCCTTTCTCAAAGAACAATCGCTGTGAGTTAAGGGCATGACTACACTGCAAAAAATAAGCCAGTTTAAATTAGACTTTTGTTCCTTGAGTTCAGAATTAATTCATATTCAGGTCCTTTTCACACTAGAGCTCTTTATTACTGCTGATGTCTTGCTCTTCCGTAATCGGTGTTGTCAGATTGCCTCCATTTTGCCTCCATGTGTTTCACTATGTCTCCCACTTTTATCTATATGGCTGCTAAGTTGGCAATGCCTGGCAGCCTAGAAGAAGAAGAAGAAGAAGAAGAAGAAGAAGAAGAAGAGGAAGAAGAAGAAGAAGAAGAAGAAGAAGAAGAAGAAGAAGAGAAGAAGAAGAAGAAGAAGAAGAAAGGATATTGCACTAACTGGAATAACTTGCACCCTCAACTGAAATGCAGGGGAGAAAGTCCTAATCCCTCTTGGATGTGCTAAACCCAGTCAGGATAATACCCCCTGTCATTCATTAAGAGGCAATAAATACATGAGAACCCTGAGTGCCTTTGTGACCTCTCACCTTCTACCAAAGAAACCTATCCAGTGTCTATTGACCTGCCCCCCCCCATTGACGCCTGGGATCTCCATCCTTTTTGTTCACCTTTCAAGAGACACCCTGGCTACCTGTATCCTAATACTAGAACTCATTTTGTACCCTTGGATCAGTAGTGCTTTGTGAAGAGTGGTCTTTCAGGAATCCCCATCACCCACGTTCTCCCTCCTGGAAGCCCAGTGTTTGCGACTGTTTTTTCACCCCTGCGGGAGTCCTGCATTACTGCTCCACACATGTTGTCCCAGATCTGGGAATGCTGTCAATTGCCCCCACTGTTCTCCTGCTAAATTGCAACCTGTGCTAGTTTAGGGACCAGCTCTACCAGACTGATACCAGCCCGTGCAGCAAGAATAGAACCAGAGGCCAGGGAGGGAATAGGTTTTTCGCCTACCGTCAAATTAAATTAAACAGCCATCCTTTGTTGCTTAAAATCCAATTCCTCGGGAGAATTAAGGTTCAGAAGTGTGTAGAAAATGTATGCCTTTGGTAAGTATCGCAGCAGCATCTGGAAGTGCAATTGGGAGTGCTTTTCACTTGGCCATAACAATCCTGAAACACCTCACTCCGTAGCAAAGGAAAAAAGTGAGTGGGATATTACTGGTAGGATGTCAACTCAGAGTTAAATCCCTTTCAGTTCCATATAATATACACCCTAGAACAGGGTAGAACAATTTTTCATGCCAAGTGGGCTACAAGAGTACTTTGACACTGGACCTCTCAAGGGCTGGTTAATGCCTGGTCACATGGGTTAGGAGGAGCAAGGCCAAAATTTGCCACAAACACCCCAGCCTTCTCATGGCATTACCAAAGCCAGATAAACAAGGTGCTGGCCTTTGGGAAGGAGGCACAAGGCTCTTGCAGAGTCCTAGACCATGGGTAGGCAAACTAAGGCCCGGGGGCTGGATCCGGCCCAATCGCCTTCTACATCTGGCCTGCGGACGGTCCGAGAATCGGTGTGTTTTTATATGAGTAGAATGTGTGCTTTTATTTAAAATGCATCGCTGGGTTATTTGTGGGGCATAGGAATTCGTTCATTTTTTTTTTCAAAATATAGTCCGGCCCCCCACAAGGTCTGAGGGACAGTGGACCGGCCCCCTGCTGAAAAAGTTGGCTGACCCCTGTCCTAGAGCCTCCCACCTTCTTCCCAAAGCTGGGAAAGTGCCAACTAGGCCTTGGGAAGGAGGCAGGAAGACTCTAGGACCCTGTCAGAGCCTTCATGCCTTCTTCCCAAAGCCCAGAGTCTTGGTTACCCAGCTTTGGGAAGGCAGTACAAGGGCATCAAATGTCACGGAGACATTGACAGCTGCATGCAGCAGAGCATCAGACCACCCTGCCCTAGAAGGTTTCCTTCTGACTGAAGGCTTCAGTCAATGAAGGATGTGCAGCACCATAGTGACAACGTCACCTGAATATTCCATAATAACTGAATAGACAAGTTACTTCCATTCCAGAGAAAACAGCTAGTATGGAACCAGCATCAAATATACAAACACTGATGGCATGCTTAAATGTTCAAATATCCTGGCATCCATCTGTTTTGCGAGACAATGGGAGAGTTGTGCCTTTGGGGGCAAAGTCAAACCACTGGAGAATTACAGAGCCTGCTATGGATGTAGAGGAGAGGCTGTATGGGAGAGACATGTTTTGTTGCAGCTGGGGCAGATGAAGGTGTCCAGTTTTGCTGCTATAGGTGCAGCTATAGGTGTTTCTTCTCCCCCTTGCTCCTCCCAGCAGTTATTCCTCCTCTGGTCACTGCCGCGGATATGGGTAACCAGGTTACAAGCCATTCTTCGCGCCATTTCCATACAAATACTTTAAGAGAACTGTACCTGAAGGTCCCCAAATCATGTCGTAAACAATGTGTCCTAACAAGGAGGCACAAAATCGCAAGCCCTCAAAAAACATTTCACAATAAAAAAAAGTTGTTTATTGATTTCAGGCGGGGAAAATTTAAATGGGATTAAAAGCTCTGTTAAGTGTTTTCCCCCTTCGAGCTACATGTATAAATAATTAGTGTGAGTACACAGGAAAAAAGAGCACCAACTCTATTATCCAATAAAAATGCACAACACAATAGTGTTTTGTTCTTGCAATTAACAGCTGCGGCTTCTTGTGACCTAATTCAGGCAATAGCTATTTTGATCTTTTTATATGCCTCATCCAAATGCCAAGCGCCATTTCCCACATTGAAGCACTGTAATTGGATAATTGCAGCCTGACTAGGATTAAAAACTAGAATGGGAGGTGTGATATCTAAGAATATAATTATTAAAAATGTTTGAATAAGAACACCTTTTGCTAACATTACTTTACACCTTGCATACCTTGATACTCAAATTTATCTTTCCCCTCTAGGAAAGCAGTAAAAACAATTTCACTCTATGAAGGAATTTCTTGTGCATTTGGTGCTCACAAGTCCACACTCCTTGGAGTCTTTATTAGAGATGGTAAAGCAGTCATCAAAAATATTGTGAACTTTGAGCGAAAGGTCAAAGGGAGGAGAAGGTGGAGTGGCAGAAGAACATATTTTTTCCTAATTTCTTAATGCACTCAGATCCCTTTATGCGCTTAGGAAGGAGTGGATCTAGGTAATGGCGTAGGAAGGGTGAGGCGTTGGGGGCGGGTCGCCCCGGGTTCCACCCTGGAGGGGGTGACACTCGGCACCACCACCCCCGTGACTCCCAAGCCGCCGCCCGGCACCCCTTCCCCGTGAGCAGCTGCCACACGGAAGGGGTGCCGGGCGGCGGCTTGGGAGTCTGGATGAGCCTTACGAGTTGCCGGGCGCGGCACGAGGAGCCGCCACACGGATGGGGGGGCCACCCGGGCCTGGTCTGGCAGCCCTCACGGACTGCGCATGTCTGACTTTTAGAAGAAATCTGAAGGCAGCCCTGTTTAGGGAAGCTTTTAATATCTGAAGGACTATTGTATTTTAATATTTTGTTGGAAACCGCCCAGAGTGGGGAAGCCCAGCCAGATTGGCAGGGTATAAATGATAAATTAGAATCATAGAATCATAGAGTTGGAAGAGACCACAAGGGCCATCCAGTCCAACCCCCTGCCAAGCAGGAAACACCATCAAAGCATTCCTGACAGGTGGCTGTCAAGCCTCTGCTTAAAGACCTCCAAAGAAGGAGACTCCACCACACTCCTTGGCAGCAAATTCCACTGTCGAACAGCTCTTACAGTCAGGAAGTTCTTTCTAATGTTTAGGTGGAATCTTCTTTCTTGTAGTTTGAATCCGTTGCTCCGTGTCCGCTTCTCTGGAGCAGCAGAAAACAACTTTTCTCCCTCCTCTATATGACATCCTTTTATATATTTAAACATGGCTATCATATCACCCCTTAACCTTCTCTTCTCCAGGCTAAACATACCCAGCTCCCTAAGCCATTCCTCATAAGGCATCGTTTCCAGGCCTTTGACCATTTTGGTTGCCCTCCTCTGGACACGTTCCAGCTTGTCAGTATCCTTCTTGAACTGTGGTGCCCAGAACTGGACACAGTATTCCATCCCACACGGATGGGGGACCGCCCGGGCCCGGCCCGGCCCGGCAGCCCTCACAGACTGCACATGTCTGACTTTTAGAAGACATCTGAAGGCAGCCCTGTTTAGGGAAGCTTTTAATATCTGAAGGACTATTGTATTTTAATATTTTGTTGGAAGCCGCCCAGAGTGGCTGGGGAAGCCCAGCCAGATTGGCGGGGTATAAATGATAAATTATTATTAATATTGTTGTTGTTGTTGTTGCTATTTGGGGAAAGTGCAAATGAGGAGAGGAATCTTTCTCTTCTTTCCTGCCAAACAGCTTTTGTGTATTCAAACAAAGTGCAGGTGTGTCTGCTTACTTTGGGAGGGTTCTAAATCTTTAGGAAGAGATGAGGAATTCTAGAAAGCTTTTTTTGGCTACACCTCCCCAGCTCCCAACTGTTGTGATCCTGCACTGAGTAGCCCCGCAGCTGTTCTTGTCATGTTAAAAAGCCACAGAATATCCCATCACAGGTTAGCAGCTGCTTTGGCGAGTTGTGTCATCAGTAATAGCTATCTCCCAGATAAAAGAGGTAAAAGGAGAACAGCTTAATTGTCACAACCGCAAGTTAGCAGCTCACGGAAAAACAAGATGCCTGCTATGTTTAGCGTTTAATCTTGATACGAGCTTTCTGTTGGCAACTCCCACCAACTCCTGGGCATCCAGTATATTTCCTATTACTAAAAGCCTGATCCCATCAGAGCCACTCGCTCAGAATGAGTTGACTGTCATCACAGATAAAGCTCAGGGGGAAATTGAGAAGAGGACTCCCTGAGATCCAAGGCTATTGCTTTAAATGTTCTTTTAAATTGTACTATCCCTGCCTTGCAGAGTGCAATGATATGTATAGCATCTTGCCCAGGCAGAGCCTTGAAGTCCCATGTGAAAAATATGAGGGCAAGGTTTGGGCTGGAACTCAGTTCTAAAAATGAGCCTGGGTTTCCATATGAAATATTAATTTACTCTGCACAAGCTCCAAATCATATATTAATGAATGTGATTTATGCCACCCAAGCAGATGTAGGGATGACAATAAAAATAGAAGCACGATGCACTGGAAGAAATTGGCAGCTGTTCCAGAGGCTTGTTGAAGTAATCTAGTCATCTTACTATTTTCATACATACCATTGACCAGGAAAATTCAAAAATTATATATAGCAACAGAGCGATGACGGAACTCTCAGCTACTATTACCCTAGTTTTAACTGCCTTAGATACTGCATTAGCTTACATGAGCCCAGAATATATGCAACCAAGAACATATACAAAAATGAAAATTTAAAATACCATATTAGAGACACGGTAAATTCAAAAGTTTATGGAAGCACTGACCTTTTGAATTAATTATGTACTTATACGTTGCAGGTCACTAAAGTATATAGGCTATCTAATATACTGACAGCTTGGCAGAAAGATCAGAAGCCACAAAGACTGTGGGTGCTTACAAATAATATATATAAATGTGGGTTATTACCGGTAGGTGCTGAGCATAATAAAATTTTACTTATTTCACTGTCTTATTTAGAGCAGGAAGTGTTCAGCTTCTCTGCTTGCAAAGAAGAAAATAGCAAATTGCAGTACACTGGTTACAAAAAAACCCCACCAGTTTACATTATACTATGGAATGGATTTCATAAGTTGTGAGATTGTACATTGGGAGTGACACACACACGCATGCACACACACACAACTTCCTAGCTTGCTAACTACACAAATATAATGGAGATGGGAAGCTATGATGGAAGTTTTGAGGAGCACTTGTTTTCTGCATTTGTAAATATTTCTCCTAAAACCACAAAAGGCCAATATCATTTGCAAGGCTGGTGAAGTCAAATCAATTTTAGATGTAAGTAAACTGGGGGGAAAGACATAACTGAATGGTGGAACCGTTGCTGTCTCCCTTGCAGCCACCACCACCACAACCTCCAAGGGTTCCCTGAATAATTTTTTTTATCAAAGAAAACCAGTAAGTGCTCAATATTTATTTACTAACATTTTTCTTATATTTACAAGGTCCCCTTGAAGAACATCCCCAAAAGAGTGCATTGGTATGCATCTGTAATGTGTAGTCATCATCATGATCAGTGATGTCACGGGCACTAGCCAGTCAGATGTGCTGATGACAATAGTACATGAGCAATCAGGTTTAATCAGTGGGGGGGGGGGGATTGTAGCTTGAGTACTAATAAGACCTGGATTTCCAGTCAACTTGAGGGAAATGCCTCTGTATCCCCAGTAACTGTGAGGCTGTGGGGGTTGCCTTATTCGGTGAAGCCCTGTCACTTTTGTACCCTGCATTGTCCTGATTTCCCTATTTGTACAAATTGTCTCATCACTCTTACTTTGTCAATTCCCCTAGCTGGATGTGGTTTTCTGCTCTAGCAGCAGATATTATGCTTGCCAAAGTGTCAGTTTTGCTGAGAAAGGGGCAACGTTTTGCCTGACTCCTGAACTAAGTTGCTGCTCCGTATTAGAGTCAATTCCATATGAGACAACTTGTTTACATGTAGATAAGATTTGACAGGTTTCATGTGTCCCAATGAGACCTGAGGCATGAAGGTTACCATAAAAAAGTAAAAATCAATCTGTATATTTCAGAAGAGATACTGCAAATGTGCTTGCTTTTTCAGAGCTTTGCAGAGCTCCACTAATCAGGTAGCTTGGAACTTGTCCAACAGCCATAATGTTGTGAGTTGGGTGGAGATAGGCTGTATGCCTAAACTCCACTTCTGATTCCTGGATCCAGCATGGATTCAATTGCTGGAATAGCCAAGCCAGCCTGGTAATGCCTCCACAACCTTCAACCCCTTTCTCAACACTTGACCTGGGGATGTTCTCCGTAAACAAACCAACAAGCCATTTTAAGCTGCTCTGGTGGGAAGGTAAATAGCGTTTCCATGCGCTGCTCTGGTTTGCCAGAAGTGGCTTAGTCATGCTGGCCACACGACCCGGAAGCTGTACGCCGGCTCCCTCGGCCAATACAGCAAGATGAGCGCCACAACCCCAGAGTCGTCTGTGACTGGACCTAACGGTCAGGGGTCCCTTTACCTTTACCTTTAGAATCATAGAAGAGTTGGAAGAGACCCCAAGGGCCATCCAGTCCAACCCCCTGCCAAGCAGGAACACATCAAAGCATTCTTGACAGATGGCTGTCAAGCCTCTGCTTAAAGACCCCCAAAGAAGGAGACTCCACCACACTCCTTGGCAGCAAATTCCACTGTCGAACAGCTCTTACTGTCAGGAGCTTTAAGTGGACAGTACTTACAACAATGGCAAGCACCATCATTTTTTTCCCTCCTTTTTCTTTTAAATACCACCTGTGTTTTCTCTGGCTTAAACTGAGATTTCAAGCAGGCAAACAGGGCAGGGGTGCCAACTTGAATAAAATATTTTAGAGGCCCAGGTAAGCCCTGCCCCACATAATCGATCACATGGTGCAGTGCGCACACACGCCATTTGAATGGGAATGTCCATCAACTTTGTTGGGGCCCGGCCCCCTCAAATATTTTATTATGGGGGCTGAAGCCACCGCAGCTCCTAGGAGTCGGCTCCTATGAAACAGGGAACCAATATATAGTGGATATTTAACTAGTGGGGCTGTGCAAACCAGCCCCAGTCCCAAACACAATTGAACAGAAATGGAGGTGGAAAGAAGATTGTTGAGATTAAGGAGATGGGGATGGAGGCAGAATTTATCTGAGATTCCTGTGAAGGGGATTGCATTGCTTGCTAATTGTTTTACAAAACTGCCCAAAGGCTAGAACTTGTATTTTCATCTTTATTTCTTTTTTTAACTTTTATGTTCTCAAGGACTTTATTAACTCCATTTCCCAAGTGTGTAGTAGCCCTGTTGCTGCCCGGCCAGAGCTTCATTTTAAAAGTTTTTTGGAAGAAGAAGAAGAAGAAAAAGAAGACTGCTTTAGTAACGTATCAACAAGCAAAATAATAATAATAATAAATCCTTCCAGTAGCACCTTAGAGACCAACTAAGTTTGTTATTGGTATGAGCTTTCGTGTGCATGCACACTTCTTCAGATACACCTGTATCAAAAAGCAAATAGTCACGTATCAAAAAGCAAATCAGCAGATAATTAGGACAGTAAATACACAGAAAAAAGGATGTTATACATGTTTGAAATTACACAATTAATTATACAAAACTCCCCAACAATAATATAATATAATTTATATTATCTATATCAGTGTTTTTCAACCTCCTTGGGGCAACGGCACACCTGCCCCACGAAAAAAATCTCGCGGCACACCACCCGGGGGGCGGGGTGTCCGCGCGCCCTGGCGGGAGGGAGGGGAAGGACCCAGGCGGGCGAAAACGGAGCGGGAGATCGGCGGGCCAAGCGCCCGCCCCCCCTCCGCCTCCCGCGCCCAGCCCCCCCGGCAGCACCTTCAGCCGGCCCCGAGTGAGCCCGGCGGCACCGGCACCTCCCGCCCGTCCCCGACCGTGGCAGAGGCAGCAGGCGAAGCGCCCGGCAGCCCGCAGCGGCCGGCGAGCGAGAAGCGGAGCCGAGGCGACGCGGCGCCAGCCACCCGGACCGACCCGGAAGCGGCCCAGGGCACCGCCGGTCGCCCCGCCCGCGCCCACCGGAAGCGACGCGCCCGGAGGGGGAAAGAAGCCGCGGAACAGCAGCCGGTGTCTTGCGGCACACTACTGTGCCGCGGCACACCGGTTGGGAAACGCTGATCTATATAAAGGGATGATGTAGCAAAATACTAGGGTTTCCTTTGTACAAAACTAGTATGTAAAACTTGTTTTGTCATGCAAACATTTATTCTCTTCTTCCCTTATAAATATTTAAAAATATCATCAGTTCCTGTCTCAACTGTGCAGTCTTGGAATCTACCTGTCTCTCTGCTTTGTGAGACTCTGGAAATGGGGGGGGGGGAACGGAGGAATATTCTCCCTCCTCTTCTCTTAAAAGCTGATCTTCCGATCCAGACCAGCCCCTGACAACCACGGCCATTGAAGCTGCACAGCGCTGGGCAAGGTCTCCCCCCAACGAGGCTTGTGTGTTGAGTGAGGTCCTATGTGTAGCACGCCACTGCCCCCCCTCCCCATCTACAGCCCAAGGTGGTGCCTCTGGGTGTTACAACAGCCCATCATAAATACCTTGAAGAAGCATCATTGCAGATTAGCACAGTACAGTATACAGAAAGAGGAATTGAGGGTCCTTTTCTCTGGTATTTGGAATAATGTTTCATGGATCCGCCCCAAAAAATAAGGTTGGGGGCAGACCAAAGAATGAGTAGAAAGTAGGACTACCGTAATGGGTTTGGTTCTCAGTTTTGTGGCAACTCTTGGGCACTCTGCCTGGTGTAAACTTGCACTTCGTCACCTCCCGGTCTCAAATCAATTTTCAAATCAAGTTGATAGATTATTAGGAAATGTTCATCTGAGAGGTTGGTAAATCTTTTGTCCTTTGTGAGAGTATTTACTGGATAGGGGCTTCTCGATTAAATACTTTTTTATTCTCCACAGTCCACCTCCATTTCTGTCATTGCTTTGTTCAAGGTGGATATATGTATGATAATATCTATTCTGTATAAATGTATACAGGGGCTGAGGAGGATATACAGAAGTAGTATACAACCACTGCCCTACCATGTTTAAGCTTTGGGATGTGATAGGTTATTAGTTCAGAGAAGATTTCTTGGATGAAATGCTTCTCTCATTAATATACAACAAAGGTAGAAAGTACTTCTTCACTGATTTTTAATCAGTTTATGACATGGACTGCAAGACTCTTTGAAAAGGAGATTCTGCTTGACTAATAATACATTAGCAGTAATCTGGTGATCTGGCCATGCATTAAGGATACAATTTATTCTTTTACTGATCAGTTCTATTTTTCCCCAGTAAAATGAATTACCCAGCTTTTCATCAAAGTGTCCAAGAAACTGCTTTTGTGGTTGAAGTTGACAGACGTTATTAGGCACGGTATACCCTAAATGTGAAAATGATAACATTTCATATTTGAATTAGAATGGAAAGGAACTAGTTTAAATTGAATACTTCTGATACCCGCCCCAACCTGTTTACTGCCAGCCCAGATTATCTTAACACAGTATGCAATGCATCTTTTCTTTCAGCTGAGAAAAGGAGGTGGGAAATATTTAAGTTCTCTAAAATAATAATGGTTTTTGACAAAGCAGGGGAAATATGACTTGTGGTTTGTGCTTCTTTCTTACATCTGACTTTGGGGTTAGGAAATCTCACCAAGAGAAGATTTGCAAGCTCCTTCTTCAGACTATACTCTCAGGGTCAAAGTACACATATGCTTAATTCATAGCATGCTTCTCTGCCTCTCGTTTGCTTTAAATTAATTATAGCCATGGTGGGGAGGGGATTTTTATTCAGACTCATAGCTTGTGGGGAAAGGAGGATTTATCCTCTCGAAGCATTGCCCTCCTGGAGAGCTAAAATGTTCTCATTGGCATGAATGTAGGGATGGATGAATCTGTCGATTTTGATATCTCCCAGTTTCTCATTTTTCAAGTCACTGCAGATTCAGTTCACCAAATTTTTACACCAGATGGTAATTTTCTTCTTATTTAAAAAGGTCCTCATGAAAGAATGTAGATGTTTTAGCATGCATTTTCCTTAATATGCACCTTTTGGTATGTGATTCTGCTTAATATGCAGATTTTCTTTTGCAATACAGCACATCTTGCATGTTGCTTTAACTAGAGTATGGATTTTTATGTTTATCTTCCCCTCATATGCCCACTTTTGAACACATGATTAGGTTGGAGAACTATAGCACAAAATCTGGAGAAATGCAAATTTCAAAAAGATAGGATAGCTGTGTTTTGGTTTCTCTCTTACATTGGGGAGTTCCCATTAAACATCTCGCCATTCGTTTCTCACCAATTCCTATGGTAATGGGATTTCTTCTTTTTTTCCTTTTTTGCCACATTGCCATGGTTATTATTAAGGTAAAGGTAAAGGGACCCCTGACCATTAGGTCCAGTCGCGGACAACTTTGGGGTTGCGGTGCTCATCTCGCTTTATTGGCCGAGAGAGCTGGCGTACAGCTTCCGGGTCGTGTGGCCAGCATGACTAAGCCGCTTCTGGTGAACCAGAGCAGCGCATGGAAACACCGTTTACCTTCCCACCGGAGTGGTACCTATTTATCTACTTGCACTTTGATGTGCTTTCAAACTGCTAGGTGGGCAGGAGCAGGGACCAAGCAACAGGAGCTCACCCTGTCGCGGGGATTCAAACCACCGACCTTCTGATCGGCAAGCCCTAGGCTCTGCGGTTTAACCCACAGCGCCACCCGCATCCCTTATGGTTATTATTAATTTGATAAAAACAAGAAACACAGCTCCATTCCACGCATTAAGCATGGCATGTACTGTGGCCATTTTACAGAATTACAAAAACAGAAGGAAAGTGCCTTTTTTATGCCTGCAATCCCTGGGCTTCAAGACTCTCTGGCTAGGGCATTCAGAGCAAGTAATCTTTTCTGGATATAGTGACTTCAGTGTTTGGGGGCCAAGTATAGATAGCTAATAGTTATACCAGTTTATTTAAAGTCATCAATGTGGCTGACCATTTCTTATGTTATGCAGTGAAGAATCATTTATGTGCTTGTACAAGAAATAAAAGAAAATAATAATGGAAAATTCATTTTTTCAGAGGCCACTAAAGGTACAATCTATCCCTTATTCACAATTAATAACAGACTTGCAATGTTTGTGCATTATCATGCTACCCTGTTTTCTTAAGAGCCATAAATTCTCCCTATTTGATGGTTTAGATTAGTTGGGTTGCATGAAAAAAATTCCTTTCCTGCATAAATATCTCATATTGAAATAGTGATTGAAAATTCTTACTCATTCTCTCATGCTGACACTATCCATATGACTAAACAGAGTCAGGAAATTATTTCGCTTCGTGAGCATAACCCAGTAAATAATGTTTAAATAATGTTCGTGAGCATAACCCAGTAAATAACCCAGTAAATAACGGTTTTTCATTTACATATTGCTAGTAAAATGGATATGATGATAACATACCTCATGAAAATGTTATTAGCGTTTATCTTTAAATATTACGAAATGCATTTCTACACTGCTTTCACTGTGTTGTAATGATAATACCTGTTGATAGCTTGAATTATAACCTTAGGAGGCATCGCAGCCATGATCCCATGCCGCAGAATCATCTGATGGCTATCACTACTATTTCAACTTGTGAGACTATAGATATTTTTATGCCATACATAGCTATGGAACTAAAAAATTTAGTTTGGAAAAAGAGTCATTCCAAAGAATAGTTTGCATTTTGTAAAGGGGGAAAAACACACCCACAAGCATAAACATATAACATAGTACCTATGTAATAAGGCATGATATTGATCTTCCATATATTAAGAATCCTTTATACTAGTGACTGTACATGCTCAATTATCACAGTAATCAGGGTAGTAGGTTAATCCACTACTATATGAGATGAACCGGGACGCGGGTGGCGCTGTGGTCTAAACTACTGAGCCTCTTGGGCTTGCCGATTGGAAGGTTGGCAGTTCAAATCCCCATGATGGAGTGAGCTCCCGTTGCTCTGTCCCAGCTCCTGCCAACCTAGCAGTTCAAAAGTATGCCAGTGCAAGTAGATAAATAGGTACCGCTGTGGTGGGAAGGTAAATGGCATTTCCGTGCACTCTGGTTTCCGTCGCAGTGTTCCATTGCGCCAGAAGCGGTTTAGTCATGCTGGCCACATGACCCGGAAAACTCTCTGCGGACAAATGCTGGCTCCCTCGGCCTGAAAGCAAGAAGAGCACTGCAACCCCATAGGCGCCTTTGACTGGACTTAACCGTCCAGGGGTCCTTTACCTTTTACCTATATGAGATGAGGAAATAACTGGAGTGATCACAATGGGATCAGTACAGAAAGAAGTTGGTTGTTTCCCAAATGGAAATGATCAAAGTAAAGTAGGTAAACTTTCCAGCAAAAAAAATAAAGTTTAAACATTAAAAGACTCTCCAAAGGAGTGAGGCAGTATCACTTACTGAGTAGGTTGAGGGTTCAATCCAGAATAGGAAAAAAAAGTTGAATGAATGCACCTAAGGGGAGCGTCATCACAACTGCAGGCCCTATCTTCTCCTTATTCATTATTAAATGCAAATTTCTGGGAAAGTATTGTTTAGAATGGAAACCTGAGTTTTGCAGGTGAATGGGGCAGAGGGCATGCTGCAAGCGAAAAATGGTAGGTGAGGATTCGTTTGAGAAGGTACCAATGTATCATGGATTGCCTAAAGATTTACCTGTGAGCTTAGTAGGACTGACATGCTTAACGTTTTTTTATATTTTGCACCCTTAAAATTTTGCATATGATATTTGCTGTCACATAATAATGAAACAGAACTTTTATCCAAGTTATGCTTAGAAATTTATAAGAATATAATAAGTTTTTGAAATAGCTGGAATAAAATTACAAGGGCCATCAATCTTTTTGTTTCAAGACATGAGGTAATCACAGGCAGAGGGCAAAGATGAAATGCCCCCTGTCTTAGGAAATAGCATAATTAACTGATTTAGGGGGAGTATGTAGCTATTCATTTCTGTGAAGCAACTGCAATTGGCTATTCTCAAAGACATGACACAGTTCCATTATATATATATATTTCATTTCTAGGTTAATGTGTGTGCATGTGCAATATTTATTCTTTCACTAAATGAAAAGAAAGGCCTTCTTACTTTTCTTGACATCGGACAGCTATTATCAATATCCTGTGCATGCATTGTAGCCATTTAGACTATGGAAAATGTGGCAAATATGGAATATCTATTACACCAAATATCTAGTTTTATGTTGAATACAAACAGTGACCTATTTAAAATGACCTATTCAGTTATATGATTATGCAGTGCTGTGAATACCTATGAAATGTAATATGAGAGAAAATAAGATAATTAAGTTCAGTATTATAATGGACCTGTTTACACAGAAGCATTACAAAGTAATGAGCTGAAATGTAGCATATGGAATAATGAAATCTTGTCTCTTCCTGATGGCAAATTCTCAGAACCCCTGTACATTTCTTTGAGATAAAGCCTTTGATCCATGATAGTGGCCTTTGGAGAGTTCGGTTTTGTATCTCTAACCTAACTTTCATCATGTTCTAAGTGAGGTCTGTAATATTCTGCCTGCATCAAAGCTAAAAAAATAAAAAAAAGTTCATATACGATACCAATTACTGTAAACATTATTCAAATAACCCTCCAATTCAGCACGCTAATAGTTTTCATGCCTTTCATAGACCAATTAGGAAGCGAAGCATAATTTACCTTATTAGCACTACAGTCGGCACAGATCTTCACTTTAATTGCCCATCAAAACTAACACGGACTAGACTGGAAACGAACCATTAAAAATCCTATTCACATCAAAGAGGATAACATTTGTTTGGATCAAGGTGTGCCAGCAATCCAGGACAATATGATCAATGTACAATAGCTCTTTCTTCCTCTCTCCCACCCTTTAATATTACTTGCTACCAAGTAAGGAAACCACAGTAGTCATCCAACGAAATAGGCACTGCCTTTTCTGGCAGAGGATCATTTAAAATGCAGAGAAATTCGTGTTAGTTGTATCCTTCAGAGAGAGGGGTGGGAGAAAAAGAGAAGACAACTTTCATATAAACTGTTCGTTGCAAGTCACATTATCCAAATTAAATAGTCCTGGGTCTCATTCTCTCCCCCCCCCCCCAATAGCCTCTCCTGAAAACCATCTGCATCAATTTTTTTTAATGTGGCATTTCACACTTGTTCAAGTCCAGTGAGACTGCAGAGCTATGTGGTCAATGATGCTCTGCTCTAAAGTGGGGAGTGGCCGCTTACCCAGTCCTGGGGTGTGCAGTGGCTGAGGCCTGTCGTGGCTGGTTCTGACCCCTGGGAGCAACACTGGGCTGGGTGGCGAGCAGTTGAGAAATCCCTGTGCCGGCCAAAGATGAGGGCAGGAGTCCCCACCAGTCCCTATTTTGAATTCCGCCCAGTCAGGCTGGTTCCTGAGGGCAGGGCTTGGGAATGCAGCAGAGTGGAGCAGGCTTTACTCTGGTCTGCCCCCTGGACTTAAAAAGAAGAAGAAGAAGAGTTTGGATTTGATATCCCGCTTTAACACTACCCGAAGGAGTCTCAAAGCGGCTAACATTCTCCTTTCCCTTCCTCCCCCACAACAAACACTTTGTGAGGTGAGTGGGGCTGAGAGACTTCAGAGAAGTGTGACTAGCCCAAGGTCACCCAGCAGCTGCATGTGGAGGAGTGGGGGAATCAAACCCAGTTCACCAGATTACGAGTCCACTGCTCTTAACCACTACACCACACTGGCTGGCTGCCCCTGACCTTGGGACTGCGGTCGGGTGGGGAACATTTTTCAGCCTTAGGCCTGCATATCCTTCTGGGGAGCATCGTGAGGCCCACATGCTAGTGATGGGCAGGGCCAGAGCCGAAAGTATGTGGAGCGACAAATGTGATGTTTACATTTGTTCAGTTGCCAACACATCTCTTGCCACCTAGGCAAGCAAGAAGCATTATCAGACACATTCCTGCCAGGCGAAACCGCTTGGGATACAAAGCAGGACCAATGAAGGGTATGGCCAAGGGCCCACGGAGAACTCTGAGGGATATCTGAAGAAGACTGGAGGGCTGCATTCCACCATTGCTCTGAAGCAGGATGAGGGACTCTCCAAAAGCTGGACTCTCATCCCTGACAATTGACCATGCTGGGTGGGGCTGATGGGAGTTAGAGTCCAACACCTGGAGGATCACAAGTTCCCCACCTCCGATCTAAGGGTAACACTGCTATATTTGCAAGGGCTCACTATCCAAAGGAGGCTTCCCCCCACTCCCCAGTTAGAATAAGCATACCAGGGGTTTTTCCAATATGGCAGAAACATCTGGTCTGTCTTATTCATTAAATTTTGAGAATCAAGTCAGCGTCTTTACTCTTACTAGTAGTGCTAGTTCCCTTACACTAGTCCTGACATTGTAATAATAGTAGTCCTCTGTGTGCGTAAGTCACATGGAGGTTGCACCTCATGATTGCTAGAGTGTGGCTCTGCTCCTAAGCTCTGCTCCATAGGAGCCACCTCCTAGGGCAGGCATAGGCAAACTCAGCCCTCCAGATGTTTTGGGACTACAACTCCCATCATCCCTAGCTAACAGGACCAGTAGTCAGGGATGATGGGAATTGTAGTCCCAAAACATCTGGAGGGCTGAGTTTGCCTATGCCTGCCCATGGGGCTGAGGTCCCTTTGCCCCCTATGAAATATTTGAGGGACCTGCTCCCCAAAGTTGATGGGTAAAAGGGTAAAGGGACCCCTGACCATTAGGTCCAGTCGTGGACGACTTTGGAGTTGCAGCGCTCATCTCGCTTTACTGGCTGAGGGAGCCGGCGTACAGCTTCCAGGTCATGTGGCCAGCATGACTAAGCCGCTTCTGGCGAACCAGAGCAGCACACAGAAACACCGTTTACCTTCCCGCTGCAGCGGTACCTATTTATCTACTTGCACTGGTGTGCGTTCAAACTGCTAGGTTGGCAGGAGCAGGGACCGAGCAATGGGAGCTCACCCTGTTGCGGGGATTCAAACTGCTGACCTTCTGATCAGCAAGCCCTAGGCTCTGTGGTTTAACCCACACTGCCATTCAAATGGTCTGCGTGTGCCACATCACATGTTTGGTTATGTGGGGTGGGGATTACCTCCCCTCCCCCCATATTTTATTGAAGTTGGCACCCCTGATCTGCCCACAGCATCAGTGTTTGCAGCTGCCCACATATTAGCATGGTCATCAGCTCATTAGCAACTTCTCATGCATTGGCTCCCTTACAGTCAGGACATGAGTGCAATTGGGTGCTGCTATGCTGAGGGCACTCTCAAACCTGGAACCAGTTCTGGGTTTATATATTTAATTGGGTAACTACTACAACAAGAGGAATATGGGCTCACATGGGGAGATAATCACATTTAATGAATATTTTTACAGCTTTCATGAAGGAAGAGGTGCAAAACTGAGTTAAAAGAATAAACTGAAAAGACTGTACAAGAACATTTATAGCTGAACTAGGGTTTGTGGATAAATTTGATTCAGTTCACATTTAAAAGCAAACCTACCTAACTTAGACTTTCCAAAACAATACGCAAACTGAAACATGGCCATCCTTCGAAACTTGCATGTCTCCATATTTTGCAATGCAATTCTCCTGCCAAGTAACGTTTAAAAAATGCATAGATTTCATGTGCATAAAATGCATATATTTTGAAATTAACACAAAAATGCATCTCTGAGTAATATGCAAAAATAACATTAAAATTATATCAACATTTTGAGCTTCTGCTCAGGCACAACATCAAATAATGTTGAGGGAACTTTCAATAACTTCAGCAAAATTTGCAGGAAGATTCCATATTACTCTTCAGATATTCCAGTCTTGCTCTTCTACAATTTTAGTAACATACAAGCTAGAATATATTTCGTCCATATTCATGCTGTCCATTTAATATTTCCCAGAGCTATTAAACTAATGAGTTAGCTTACTAAAATGGATGATTAAAACGTCACAGACAATCTTCCTTAGCAAAACAACTATACAGTATAAAAGTTCCATATCAGCTTTGCTGTAGGAAATAATCAAGAATTGAGAGGTTTTTTTTATTTTAAAAATGCTCTTTCTTCCCAATGATGTTGTCTCAGATTACCTGGTTCACAGGACACATGCTCAAATGCACATTCCTGGGAAAGCAAGTATTCATTTCAGTATGCTATCTGATTTTATGAGTTGTTTAAATCTGAGAAGCCCTGGAAAACGGGCAGGATTTGTTCATAGATTAATATTGTTTGAAGGTTAATTTTAAAACTTATATCTTTGCAAAAATGCTTCCCAGAAGCTAGTGAAAGATATTCGCATCATAATATTTTTCAGCAAAATTCAATTTTTATCTTTGCTTCACCTTAAGGTAAGAAAGTCACTATAATTACTATCCCATAACTTCATGTCTCCTGTCATAGTAAAGTCTATTGATCTTGTGTAACCAAGGGGCTCTTGAACCATGAGTTCAGTCAATAAAGAGATAAACTAGCCTGATGACTTTTTCATATGCTACTGTGCTGCCATGTACCGTTAGACCAGTTTGATATTGTGCCAGCTGAAATCTAAGATGCATGGACAGCTGATAGTTATTCCTTGATATCTTTTTAAATATCAACCATCTTTTAAATAAGGATGATCAGCAAATGACTTGTCACAAGTCTTTGCTGATTAGAAAATAAGTATTTGAACTTTACTTATTTCACACTTTATTTGGGGTGAGAAGAGAGTGGATGTATTGGAGATGTTTAGTTATCCCAGAGAGTTCAGATTCTTATTTCATCTTTGTTGCTGTTGTTGTTTAGTCGTTCAGTCGTGTCCGACTCTTCGTGACCCCATGGACCAGAGCACGCCAGGCACTCCTGTCTTCCACTGCCTCCCGCAGTTTGGTCAGACTCATGTTGGTAGCTTCGAGAACACTGTCCAACCATCTCATCCTCTGTCGTCCCCTTCTCCTTGTGCTCTCAATCTTTCCCAACACCAGGGTCTTTTCCAGGGAGTCTTCTCTTCTCATGAGGTGGCCAAAGTGTTGGACCCTCAGCTTCAGGATCTGTCCTTCCAGTGAGCACTCAGGGCTGATTTCCTTCAGAATGGATAGGTTTGATCTTCTTGCAGTCCATGGGACTCTCAAGAGTCTCCTCCAGCACCATAATTCAAAAGCATCCATTCATCTTACCAGATTCGTAATATTGAGATACTGAGTAATGCTAGGGGTACCTCATCTTAACACAGCCATTTGAGCTTTTGGTAACCTTTCCTATCGAGATCAGCTCAAGCTAATTCTTCTCCCATTGGCACAATGCATCATGTCAAACCTTGATTCTCTTACATGCACTGAGGTCAGCCAGATTGCTGTTTTCACCTTCTCACAGCTTTTGGGATGGTCTGATTTGATTGCAAATAGTTGATTTATTATATTATATTGATTTATTATTATTATTATTATTATTATTATTATTATTATGGAGCAAGGGAAAATGAAATTTCAAAATACAACACATGCTGTATAGCAAAAGTGAGTTCTCGCAGAGAGGTCCCGTTGCGGGGCGGGCAGGAGGGCATTTCAAGTTTGGGTTTTTGACACTTGGCGCAGCTTCCAGGACCTGCCTGTCGTAGGGCAGAATTTTATGTTGCAATTTATGGACAGCCCAGCGTCCTTATATTAGATCCCCATGTGGATCTTTATTCACTCGTTTAGAGCTACGGATCTCCCACCCCCCCGTCCCTGGTATAGGTGGATGTTGGCCTTGCTGTGCCGGGTAGGGGTCGCCTCCCCTTGAGAGGGGCCTGGTAGGAATTTTGTCCATGTGGCAGATTGGCTGAGCCACGTGGTTTTTGCCTACCATACAGCAAATAGTCACAACTTGTAAGGTTGGCGGTTAGGCATTGGTTCCGTGATTGGGTGGGCGTTTCCCACCGAAAGTGATGTGGGTTATGGGAATTCCGCAAAGGAATCCGGGGGCTCAACTTTGCTGTCCAAACCCTGGCGGGTGCAGGGCCATGCAGGAGTCCCTGTGGACCCCTGGGGAGGGGGAGACACGTTTGATCCGGTCCCGCTAACTCTCTTCAGCTAATGGTCTCCCTTCGCTGACAAGTGGTCAGCTCTGTCCCGCTGTGACAGCTAGTCTTGCTGCTGACTAGGGTCAGCTCTGTCCCGATTGGACAGTTGGTGTGCTGACTAGGGTCAGCTCTGTCCCATTGGACAGTTCGAACCAATGCCTACGCAACCACTCACTTGATTTGTAATTAAATAAAAGTTGTGGCCAAAATAGTGCCAAAAACCCAAACCTAAATTATTGTCTCCAGTGTGAATTGATTGGGGAAATGACCGGTGCCCTGCGCCCGCAATAGTTAATTTCAGCCACCACCTTGTACCTTGCAAATCCATAGAGCAGAGAACTGAGTGCTTCTCCTAGTGTTCCAGCATTTGCACACTCACTCACACATCAAAAATTATAGAAATTGTAAACTAAGGCACATGCATTTACTGATGTACTATGTAGGCACTAACCATCACTTTACACCTTGTTTTAGCAATCTTGGGTTGAAGCTAGATTTCAAATAAATGCCTGCTTTTCAACCAATCCTATTAACACATTTCCCCCCCTTTGAAAAAAAATTTCACCAGCATCAATAAGTAGGTTTTGTGCCTATATCTTACTTTGAATGGAGTTAAAAAGTGTCAGCCTTTGGTTGCCACTCATTTTGTGTGAAGAAAAGATTCTGGAAAAATTAATAGTCCTTTAAAAAAAGTAAGAGTCAGTCCTATCCTGTCACTTAGACAGCTAATTACACCATTACATGCTGCAATTACAATTAAAGATTTTTTAGCTGATTGAATGCTGATGATGCCTTCTCATTACCTGATGTTTCCTCACTAGTACTCAAGAGTATCATGGTTTTGATGAAACAAAAACATCACAAGTGGCTTCATTTCTTCAATAGCACCAACAGTCATGAGCTGCAATCCAGTGTGCAGTTTAAGCATTTTAAATCCCATTGAACTCAAAGCAGACTAATTGTCCACCAGATTCAGCCTACACCTGTAACCACCTTGCATTACCTCCCATCCCCATTAAAGTTATGTGACTCACATTCCAGATTCTTGGGACCAGCCCATTGTCCCACATCAATTGGAATGTAATATGAAAGCCTTAATGGAGAGACCCATTCCATAATAGACGAGACTCACACCAAGTTCTGCAATGAGGATGTGCTCTGTAACTCTGCCATTCACTGTGTCAAACCCATTAAGTTAAACAGAGTAGGCAGTATCAAATCAGTTAGCCTTGGATTTCTGCTTTCCTGTAACGATGCTAGCTAAAATGAGGATTTCCAAATATTCTGTATGCTTTGTGTAACAGTGGCCTTAGATTTTAGCATCTGGGTCCTTCTTGAATATCCAGTGTTGGGTTCCCCCCCACCCCAAATTTTCCTTATCATGTGACTACTTATTCAAATGACTAAAATTTAATCACAAAAATATATTTACTATACTCATTCAAATACTGGAGGTACTTTTGTGCCAAGTTGGCTCTAGTTTCATTGCATACCTTGACTATAGATATAAATCTTATATCATGTAACCATGGAGAATTTCATGGAGAATGGGTTTTAAGTGCTTTGCTGGGAGAAAAAAAATGGTGATTCAACCTCTTGTTATAGTTGATATAATAATAGTAAACTTTATTACGGTCACAGAGCAGCATAAGAGGAGCATATGAATAAAATAGCAATTGGGATTTAAACAGGTAATTGTTAAAGCAAATAAGAACAAAGAAACACGCATAGGATAAAACATGTGAATAGAGTACGAGATTAAACACAAATAATTAATGAGTAAGAACTGATAACTAAAACAGATAAGTGAAAGGTAGATAGCCGTGTTGGTCTGTCATAGTCAAAACAAAATAAAATAAAATAAAAAATCCTTCCAGTAGCACCTTAGAGACCAACTAAGTTTGTTCTTGGTATGAGCTTTCGTGTGCATGCACACTTCTTCAGATACCCTTCTTCAGATATATTTCGTGCATGCACACGAAAGCTCATACCAAGAACAAACTTAGTTGGTCTCTAAGGTGCTACTGGAAGGAATTTTTTTTTATTTTATTTTGTTAAAACAGATAAGGACTAAAAGTTATAGTTGATAAAGTCATGTGATGAGAAGACAGAGTCCTTTAAAAAATGAATTAGACAGATCTTTTTATCCTATTAGCATTAAAGGGGGGGCGGGGGAGGAAGCAAACCTGGATACTTAACTATCATCAATAATTTATTTTTATTTTATTTTTATTTTTTCCAAGGTCCATTAGCATTGTGCCAGGTGGATGGAATTATAATATTATCATGGAAGAGGCTCTAGCCCCCAAAGCAGGGGTCATGACCCTTTTAAGTGGAGAGAAGGGAAATTCAGATAATTATAATGTGAATTCAGTTTGAACTCCAGTTATTATACACTTCTTAATCAGTTGTATTGTCGCAAGAGAGCTTCTCCATCTTAGTCAAAAATCCATTATTTTTCACAGGATGAAGGAGACAAAGGCTATTCTGATAAAATGGGTTTCCAACAAATGGCACTGTAATTCAAAGGAAGGGGGATTGACCATTTGTGAAAGAAATTTACTCCATTTGTAATGCTTGGCCATAAACAAAGCCAGGTAATATTCCCACTCAATTTATTTCCAGCTTATATGATAGTACTACTCCCTGTGCACATTCCCACTTTCCTGTCTTGTTCTGGAGGCCCTGGAATATAGAGAAGGAACAACTTTTCCCTCCTCTCCCTACTTCCTAGAATGTCAGCATCCCAGAAAGATATATCTCCCAAGGACATGACACACTGTTCCTGGCTCTGCGAATGTTAGCATCCAAAAAGGAAACAGTAAATGAAGCTACTCTGACCCTCCTCTGCTGGTCATGTTCTTGCTACACCTGCTGCCAGGCCACAGTAAATGAAGGACAGGGAGATATTGGGAGATCCATGTCTGAAAAATACTTGGGATTCACTTGACACATTCAGAAGCCATATCCTGCTCCTCTTATCATCAATAGTACAAAGGAGTTACTAACTTGGAATTAAGCACAGAAAAACTGGACAATGCAGGGGTAGGCTAAAATCAAATTTAGCTATCACTAATGTTTTCTCAGTTTCTGAAATACTCAATAAATGATGGCTGGTGTAAGTTTTATCCATAGAAAATTCAAGGAATGAATGGTGGTAAGGGTACCCTTTGCTTTGAAGGTAAAGGTGAGGGTATGGACTTCTGTCTATGATGCAGATTAGGATATTAAAATACACCTGGTTTCACTACTTAACACATTATAAATCTCTTTGAGTCCTGGGTGTTTTCAAGTTCCATTTCTGTTGTGGCTGAGACTGCATTCAGTTGTTCAAACACATCCAGCCTGTACACGATGGAAAAAAGTACTTTGTCAACTTTGTCACAAACGTATTTGATAAGGGTAAGACTTAAGAGCCAGTGTGGTATAGTGGTTAAGAGCAGTGGACTCGTAATCTGGTGAACCAGGTTCGCGTCTCCGCTCCTCCACATGCAGCTGCTGGGTGACCTTGGGCTAGTCACACTCCTTTGAAGTCTCTCAGCCCCACTCACCTCACAGAGTGTTTGTTGTGGGGGAGGAAGGGAAAGGAGAATGTTAGCCACTTTGAGACTCCTTTGGGTAGTGATAAAGCAGGATATCAAATCCAAACTCCTCTTCTTCTTATAAGGACATACTTGATTGAGGTTGGGGGAACTATCAAAATTGTTCATTTTGAATGTTGCTTATAGTGTGTCCTGCAAAGGGCGAGGGGTGTGTGTGCTCACAGCACACTTCCTGTTACTGTCCTAGTGATAGATAGATGATAGATAGATAGATAGATAGATAGATAGATAGATGATAGATAGATAGATAGATAGATAGATAGATAGATAGAGATAGATGATAGATAGATAGATAGATAGATAGATAGATAGATAGATAGATATAGATAAGATTTACAGTTGACACAATTGCCACTTGGTGCTCTCCCCCAATGGGTATATCCAATATGCCTCCAAGTTCTTGGAGATGAAATAGCTGAGATTATAGTTATGTGGTTGAAGACTCAAGAAGACTATGACTGAACATAGCCTAGACCCCATTTGAGGACCAAATTTGCGGCAGTGTTGACAGCAAAGAAATCTTACCTATTTTTCTGTAAGCGTTTCATCTGAAGAATGTGGTTTAGCAAAAATATTGGAGGTTGTTATATAAGCTCCTGGTAGTGAACCAGCAGAACTAGCAGTGACCAGTTTTGACCTGTTTATAAATCGGCTTGTGCAACTTCATAGTTTACGAACCTGGCTTGCTCAGCGAACCATAGTAACCATGGTTTAGGGTTGGGATGGCACTCTGAACTGTGATTAATCTAAAATGGAAGCAAAAGCACATGTGCTAGAGCAGGGGAGAAGTGAGCCTGATACTTGCTGTGTCTCATTCTCATAATAATGCTAAACAACGTCCAAACATCTTGTCTCAACATAGCCATTGGAATGAAAGAAAACATTGGTGCAGTAATTTTATTGTTTTTTATACACCAGGGTTTGGTCTTCATTGTTTAGACCTCCACTTGGACAAATTGCACCTAAGTAAGCTGTGTCTTCTCTTCCAGCTGTATCAACCCCTTGTTTCTGGGTCCATCAACTTGTTTCCTGTGGAGCTCATTTCCTCTATTTCTCCCTTGGGCACTTGCAACTGAGTCATCCTGTTTAATGGTCCTTCAGACATGGGGATAATGTTCAATAACACTCCCATCTCCTGAGGTTGTAAAAGTCATTAGCCCTTGTCTCTGTGAAATCCCCGCCATCTAAAATTGACTCTTTTCTTCTAATTATGCAATATAATGACCCAAATAGGGGTTTAGGCATCTGGCAAAACAATCCTATACATGTTTACTCAGAACTAAGTACCACTGTGTTCATTGGGGCTTATTCTCTAGAAAGGGTGTTTAGGATTGCAATCTGAAGCCCTCCCACATCTAGAGTTGCATGCTTCTAAAATACTTTTGTTCATGCAGACAAGTTGGGACTCTATGTACATATGTGTAAGTGTTTTTTGTTTTTGTTTTTTTAGTATCAGGGAAATATATATAGTCGTTTGTGGCCCTTAATTTTTCATTTAAGAGAAGACACCATTGAATTTGGCTCTGTATTTCTCTTCATATGTAGATGGAAAGGGGGGAGACTATTGGTTTTTCTAGTCTACAGAACCTTTCTGTACTGCTATTGTACTCTTGAATTCGCTACATTATTTATCTTCTATGCATGAGACAATGCACAGCTGAAGAATGTTGGTATTTTATTACCGGTAGAAGATTGTACTGCTTTGTTGTTCTTTAAAATGTTTTTAATCATGCAAAATCAAGAGGGGCTTGTTTGACTTTATTTAATTAGCAAATGTTTTGTACAAATTGAGCAGTGAAGATAACTTTGTATATCAATAATCAGATTAATAATCCATATTATATTGGAACAGTTAACTATCACTTCCGCCAGGATCTCTCCAGTGGTTCAGGATTACCCAGTTTTGAAATAAAACCTTTGTGTGCTCTGTGCACAAATAATTTTGCAATGCATGGAAAGATAAAAACATTGAATTAATTCTGGGACTGGCTTATTGAAACTTCTGCAGTCAAAACTCAGAGTTGCTACTGCTGCAGCAGATGAAATAAAGGATTGCACATTTTGCACACCCCAGCATCCAAATAATTCATTGACTGAGAGTTGTATAAAACCTAGGATAGTTAATCTTATTAGCAAGGAGAAAGATGCAAAGCTGTGCATGATTAGCGGATGATAAGCGTGATTTGTTTTTGAAATGGGTATATATGTTTCCCAAATAATGGTCTAGAGCAGCGATGAGGAACCTGGTTGGCCTCTGTGATGATGGTCAAGAAAGGCCATTGGCCTCACCCAGCAGGTTCTTCTTATTTTCTTATGTGCAGTAGACTTAGGTGAGCCCAGGATGCAGGAGCTGTAGAAGAAATCTGTAATCAGGAGCAACAAACAAGTTAGGATGGAAGGGCAAGCCAGAAGGCAGGTTTGAGAGACAAACTAGACATCAGACTGAAAACATCATTGCTTGAGAAGAGTTGCCACATATGCACTACTGTTATATAATCATATGCAGTACTTTCTTGTTGACAGTAGCCTTCCTTGACATTGAAATATGAAAGGGGGGAATAATTTTCTTTTTTCTTTTTAAGCAAGTTCTAGTTTGGGAATGCTGTTCTCCAAGGCTCCCTTCAGCGTTGCTTCAGCTAGATCCAGCCATTGTTCAATAATCACTTTCTTCGCTAAATTTATGTCCACTCTAAGCCAAAGTTAGGCTTCAATTAGTTTTGAGTTCACTTTTTAAATCAGAGGTTGTGCACATGCCTACTTAGCTTTTCTGAATTTTTGTATAAGTTGTGTATATTAGCTTTGAATGAAATACATAGTTTTGATTAGCACACCCTGTCTAAAGTAGGTCACTTGGGGTGGGGGTACTACAATAGGTTGAGAGTGTGTGTTTGTGTGTGTGTGAACACTATGAGCAGCAGAGAAGCCATTGTCCCAATTTACATTATTCATTTTTAAATAAATGCACTTTTGCCACCATATTGCCATCACCAGTGCTTTTTCCCCCCTGGAGGCACTCAAGGATACACAGTACCAGCACCCCCCCTTTTTTTTCTAAAGGAAAATCACTGATTAAAAGTGTGGTACTTACTGTAACAACTTCATGGTGAGTACCGACACCTTTTTACTAGAAGAAAAGCACTAGCCTTCACCCTCCAAATTGGTGGTTAATGGTGAAATATTTAACCTTCTTTAAATAAATCTCAGAGGGTCATGAACTACCGGTATTCCTGGTGGAATTGTACTTTCCTAAAGCTTGCATGTTCTGTACTGAAAAGGTGTAGCTTTGAAATTACCCCTGAAATGTCTGGTTTGTATCATCTTAGAATAAAATATAAAGAACAGAAAATAAACCATTTATCAGGGAGAACCTTTGACTAAAAGCTTTTAACAGAAACTAAGCGAACAGCATTAAACTTGAGCAGCGCAGGTTAAAATGATAATAGCTCAGGCCCATTTCATTATTTTGCTCCTGACAGTCATGTGTTTTCCTTGCTTTAAGCCTTATTGCATGTACATAAGATCACTATTTGGAGACACTTCTTGTCCGAAAGATTTTTAGAAACCTCAATTTAATGATGCCCTCAAGAGAAACATGTCCTAGAAAAAAAAAATAAGAGTACTTTCCAGAAAACTCTTGGCAATACACGCAGCATTTCCATCATGTCAAGACAAGCTACCCTGAGCTGTCAATAGTGTCTGCCATATAAAAAATTGCACCAAATCTGAGACATGTTTCCCTTTATACTTTTTTATTGTTTAAAAAAGGGTTCTCTTAAGTGTATAATATACACTCCAGATTTTCTGTGTGTGCAACTGTTCTGGCCCATAAATAGGTCAGTATAACTATTGCAGTCATCTTGTTCCTAAAGTTTAAGAAGGGCAAGACATATTGCTACGGCAGTATCTTAACTCGGCCACCTTTCATTGGGTTAGGTATAGCGTTACACACAGAACTTCTTAATACGCAGAATGAAAGAAAACACTAATTCAGCTATACAAAGTGCAATGGGGCAAGTGATTGCAAATATAAATGTTTTTGGGCCATTTCAGAAGACATAGAATCTGTTATATGTAAAATATATATTGTTATACACAAAATGTATATATTAATAGGCCATAGAATGAATTGTAGCCATTCTTGCCCAATGAACCATAATCTTCTTCCCAATCAGTTTACTAAGGAGTATTGTCTTGAAAGCTTGAATATTTAAACAGTAGCAGAGGTTAGTGTAGATAGATAGATAGATGATAGAAAGAACCTTAAGTATTACATATAGGATAAAATGTAATTATATTAGACTGAGTTTGACTCACATCCAACAGATTTAAATCAACAGATTTTCACTGCAGTTAAATGGGTATCAAATTACGTCTTATTGGTGTTGTTCCTATCCACAGACACCTCACCCTTGGGAGCAGAGAAAAGAGAGACCAGGGTGGTTATGGTTAAAAACAGACCACAACGTTATTGATTACAGCAAGTAAGCAGGGTTGGGTAGGCATAGAGTAAGGATCAGTAATCAGGGACCACACTAGCTGTTGGATGCTTGGCCCCATCCCCAATGGCCTATGCAGCTGCGGAGCAAGCCAATTGGGCCTCTGGGGCAGCATGCATACCCTGCGTCCAGGGGGGCGGGGCCAGCCACCCGTGGGGTGGGGCAAGCCGGGGCAGGACGCTCTGGGGGGCTCCGATGATGTCTGCCTGCCTCCTCCCAGTCAGCCGCCCTACAGCTGGTGGGGAGGCAGCGGGCAGACTGTTTGGGGCAGCGCGGAGCCTGCGGGTGCCCAAGCCACCGCATCACTCCCGTAATTTTTTCACCCCCTCAGTGGTGACACCCAGTGTGGACCGCCCCCACCGCTCCCTTCCTCCGCCCCTAGGTCTTTGGTCCCCACTATGGCACAGGCCATGCATCTGGGTCCCACCTGGCAATCTGGACTGGATGGTGAAGCAATTGCGCCTCAGCCATGGCCTAGGCCAAATGCACTGTTCCCGAGGTCACACCCCTCCCCTCTTAAGTAACAAAATCCTACCCAAATACTTTTCCCACCCCTATTTGTGACAGACATATGAACACTGAAAAGTATAAATAGCTCATGCTGGTGAGGAAGAGAAAACCTCAGCACCAATGCCAATCTGTCATGGGCCAGGAGTCGGCTTGACCTGCTGAGCAGCAGCCTAAAGGAGCAGAAGGCGAAGTGACTCCACCTGCTGCTGATCAGCCTTCTTGCTCCTGATGAGAACCAGCTGGCTCCAGCTTTCTTGAGCAGGGTTTCCAGCCTCAGTCAGTTGCTGGAAACAACATTCGTCGTTCCTGACCAGTTCTTGCTGTTTCTTGCAACCTTGGACCATTGGGCTTTCTTGACCCCTAGATTGTCTGACTATGTGAACTGATATACTCCTGACCTTAGGACTGGACTGGACCTTGTATACAGACTTTGCCTCTAGGCAAGTACCCCCCTGAGACTGGGCTGGTTGGCTGGCTTTTCCCTCCACTGAGCTCTGCTGTAGCTGGCAGCACAAGACTACGTCACAATCAAGTGTGAGAAAACAATCCTTGCCAGTGACCAACCATGTTCCCGGCAAAGGCTTAGCCCTAAGGCAGGGATAGGCAACCCATGGGCCGGATGTGGCCCAATCGCCTTCTCAATCTGGCCCATGGACGGTCAGCGTGTTTTTACGTGAGTAGGATGTGCCCTTTTATTTAAAATACATCTCTGGGTTATTTGTGGGGCCTGCCTGGTGTTTTTACATGAGTAGAATGTGTTCTTTTATTTAAAGTGCATCTCTGGGTTATTTGTGGGACATAGGAATTCGTTCATATATATATTTTTTTAAATATAGTCCGGCCCCCACAAGGTCTGAGGGACGGTGGACCGGCCCCCTGCTGAAAAAGTTTGCTGACCCCTGCCCTAAGGGGCTAATCCTCATTGGGCTATTTCTATTGTCCCTTTGTCTCTTTAAAGAACAACATAGTTGTGTCCTATACTCTTCAAGTTCCCCCGGACATCAATATGCTGATGGACTCCCACTAATTTCCTCAGTGGCCTCCTTTTAGCTCCATTTCTATCGGTACTCACGGCCAGAATTTGCTCTTGGAAAGGCTTATTTATTTATTGCAATATCGCCCCTCTATAGCCTATTTTAAATGGCTTACAAACAAAATGGAGATCTGAAATTCTTATTTCCTACTCCCATGGCAATAGCATAAAAACTAACGGTTTCGCATTCTGCATTGCATAAGTTTATTACTTTGGAAAACAGAAGGTGATTACTAAGCATTTAATGTAAAATATATATATGCCTGAATAACCTCAGAACAGTTGCTGCTGAACAGTTCATGCTTCAGATACACCTAAGGCCTAAACAGAGGGAGCTGCCAGTCAGCATAAAAGGTAAAACCGCTGGATTTTCAAGTGAGATTAAATGTTAGGTGAATATTGCTAAACGGACTAAAAACAATGGAAAGAGAGATCCTCCTCTTATCAGAAACCATGCCTTCAGGTCTATTGGCCAATAGTTCAAATGCTACTATCCCTTTTACTTTGTGATTTGTGGTCACTTAACCACAGCTGTGAGACCTTGAGGCCAAGGACTAAGAGAAGCTGCTTTTCACAGCAGACACATATTGAGAAGGTTAAGGGAAGAATTATGTGGGCAGTTGGGTTGTACAGACTGGCTGGTTTTGCAGCAGGAGAGAAGCTGTTCTAAAAGCTAGTTTCCTTTTCTTGTAATACACTGCTAAGAAAGAAGATGTGACTATGATTATATTTACTGCTAAAAGATAACATGGGCAGTCTCACCTATAGTTTAACAACTGCGGATATTAAATTGGTTGTTCAAACCTCAACTAATTGTCTCCCCTCCCAAACAAACAAAAAACAATGAATAGTATCCTAAGTTACTCCAAAGCGGATATCATTTGTAACCCTGTTTATACAGAGACTTAAAAGGTCAGAGGCCCCCTTAAGAGCACTTCTGGCAGCTGCTTCTTTATGAAAGCTGGGAGATGGCAGTGGAAGCTCTGTTTCTCCCTCTACCCCATTGCACTGCCCCTCAGGGAAAGACCAGTTAGTCTGTAGACCAGGTTTTCTGGCATACCAGTAAAAGCAGGGGTCTCTCAGACCTTGTGGGGGGATGGACTATTTTTGGGGCGGGGGGGGATGATGCAAGAACACCACGAGCCCCAGTGGCTGCTTACCTGTGTCTTGTGAGTGGCAGGGGCTGGCCGCGGCGGTGGTAGTGGTGGAGGGACGATGAGTGGCGTGCGAAAGGGCTCCAGAGAGGGCTGCTTAAAATGGCGGCCGCTCGAGCACTGCTGCTGCTGGCACCAACAAAGCCCAGCCCCCTTCCTCCTCTAGGCAGGGCACGGAGAATCCTGGAGGAGGGAGAGAGGAGGCGGCGGCGCCATGGGAGGGAGAGGGAAAGAACGTGGTCGCTGGTGATTCACGCGGCGATTCCCGGACCGTCCGTGGGTCAGATCTAGAAGTCAATTGGACCTGATCCAGCCCACGGACCTTAGATTGCCTACTCATGAGTTAGTCTGTAGACCAGGTTTTCCGGCATACCAGTAAAAGGATCTGAGATAAGTGTGTATATGTATTGCTTTGTATTATTGAGCAATAAAATCCAAACTCTTTTATAGAAAGATAATGAAATGCAGTACATAAAAAGAAAATAATATAAAGAAAAGTATTGCAACGAAGCCCCTTTCGTGTTAATTGTTCTTATTTTGGTGGTGGTGATAGTGAGATGCCCTTGTTCCTAAACAGCAGAGATGTCGTCTTGTACATAAACAATACTGGAAATGAGATCAAACACTTTGAAAGAATGGCTTTATAATATTCTTGTATATATTCATCTACACCAAAAGCTACCTTTCAGAGGCTAATCTAAGCATTCACCATAGTGTTCTTGTTTACACAATGATAATATCACACAATTAATCAGTACTCTATTTGGAGTTTTGTTTGTTTATAATGCTATTAGCATTGCATTGGATAGTTTGCAGAAAGCAGATTGACTCCTTAATGCATTAAATCCTTTGAAAAGGATATTTCAGACTAAATTGCTCTGGCTTCTTATTTGTCATTGTATCATCTGTGAGAACTAAAAATCAATCATCCATTGTGCTTTTTTCCTATTCGGGCGGTGGGGGGGGAGCTCATAGTCACAGTGCAAGGGAATTTCATGATGCTATAGAGAGAAAGCAACAATTATAAGCACCTTCTAGTTGTTGTTGTTGTTCATTCGTTCAGTCATGTCCGACTCTTCATGACCTCATGGACCAGAGCACGCCAGGCACACCTATCCTTCACTGTCTCTTGCAGTTTGGCCAAACTCATGTTAGTAGCTTCAAGAACACTGTCCAACCATCTCATCCTCTGTCGTCCCCTTCTCCTTGTGCCTTCTCCTTGTGCCTTCTAGTACATTACTGAATAAAATATGGATAATATTTTTCACATGTTTTCATATAAACTCAAGCCTATAAAGAACACTTAGGACAGGATTATCGAAAATAATCCCACACTTTAGTGTTTGTTTTCTTTGCTTAAGATTATAACCTTTTACTTATCTCTCTCTCGTTTACTGCTGCCAACATACATTTAAATACTAGGTCAATTATGTGCCTCTGTTTACCCAACAGTAACTGTGGATAACTGTGGGACAAAAACAGCACAGTTTCTACTTTAAATGGTAAAACAAAGTAAATCATATTTTATTTCAAAATAATTATTATAAACATGGATACTATGAACTTAGTAACAGTTTCTTTCACTCAGAATAGGTAAAGGTAAAGGGACCCCTGACCATCAGGTCCAGTCGTGTCCGACTCTGGGGTTGCGTGCTCATCTCGCTCTATAGGCCGAGGGAGCCGGCGTTTGTCCGAAGACAGCCTCCGGGTCATGTGGCCAGCATGACAAAGCTGCTTCTGGTGAACCAGAGCAGCGCACGGAAACGCCGTTTACCTTCCCGCTGGAGCGGTCCCTATTTATCTACTTGCACTTTAACGTGCTTTCGAACTGCTAGGTGGGCAGGAGCTGGGACCGAGCAACGGGAGCTCACCCCGTTGCAGGGATTCAAACCGCTGACCTTCTGATCAGCAAGCCTGTGGTTTAACCCACAGCGCCACCTGGTCCCTGCTCACTCAGAATAGTTTCCAATTAAGGTTTTTCTTTCTTTAACAATTTCACTCTTGAGTGATTCAGTTCCTCCCTCTTTTCAAACCTACAGCAATTTCCCCTAAGCAACCTGTACCCAGTTAACATTGATCAGCTAGGCCAGGCACCCCCAAACTTCGGCCCTTCAGATGTTTTGGCCTACAACTCCTATGATCCCTAGCTAACGGGACCAGTGGTCAGGGATGATGGGAATTGTAGTCCAAAACATCTGGCGGACTGAAGTTTGGGGATGCCTGAGCTAGGCACTGGGGACTGTCCACAACCACCTCCCTCTGGAGTCTCCCCAGCTTCTTTCAGGAGTTCTGAAGTAATTATCAGGATCCAACAACCTCAGATCCTCAGCAATCTCACAGGCCCTTGGCTTCAGAGCTGTCTTGAAGGTTGCAGCTTGGGACACACGCTCTTCCCCGCAGACGCCTTTAGCTCCAGCCAGTGATTTCAGCTCTTGGCTTCTCTCAAGAGTCCTTAGCCTCATGGTCCCCTGCCTGACTTCAGCTTCTTCCTTCAGTTGACTCTTCTGTCCTCTTCTGTGCACACAGGCTCATTATCCACTGTGCTGTGAGAACTGCTCTTTATGCTGTATGGTAACTATAGCAAAGCTGTCCATGACTTGCAGTGATGATGACTCTCCTGGGTCTAAGAAATAAGTTTGCTGGCAGGGCCAGCTCCAGGTTTGTGAGAGAGTCTGCCACGGTGCCCTGCGGTGGGTCCTCAACTTGCCGTACAATCAGTTCAATAGTATTGCATATCTTCACGCAGAGTGTGAGATTGTAAACTGGCTATTATTCCTGAAAATCCCATCATATTTTGTTCCATTCTAGCTGTTATAGCCAAAGAAGCATTAATACTTAATCAGATTTTATAAGCGGCAGAAAGGCTTGATAATTTTGCTTCAAACTATTCTAAATGGTAATCAGGTGTTAGATTTCTTGTCTCTGACCAGGAGGGACTAGCCATTGAGGCGTAATTCCTCTCCCCTCCAAGCTAGTATGGGCCATGATTTTGCTCAGGTTGCATCTATAAATTATCATTTATATGGCAAAATTGCTACATAAGGAGCTTTACAACGTCCTTCCAACAATCCTCAAAATGATCATTTTATAGATGCAAAGGAAAAGACAATCTTTTTTAACAAGATCACCCAATTTATTTCATCAAACTGCAATTAGAACTCATCATAATTGTAGTAAGTGTACAACATCTGATAGAACTTAGGGGTTTGTTTGTTTTTTAAAGTAGACCTCATAACTCCGTTTTTTAGGCACCATTACCTAGAGGCGGTTCCAGAATGCAGTCTAATCGAACTAATGTCCTTCCTATACCCTGTGGACTAATTGAATCAATGCAGTAAGGAATCAAGTATGCTTAAATAAAATGCCCACTGAAGGATGCTGAGCAAGGAGAATGATGACCACTATTAACGTTTTGGTGAAGACTAAGAAAAGTAGTGACTAGGATAAATAACATGGGTAGTAAGGACAGAAAGTATTCAAAATATAATGGCTGTTAGCTTTTAATGGACAGAAGTAATTAGTTCAGGAAATGGTATATAATTCCTTTTTTTATTTTGTGTCACCCAGTTCCTGTTCTTTCTGTGTATTAATTGCATTAGCTATTGGCCTTGGCAATACTAGATGTAAATACAAATACAATAAATTAATCCAATTCCTCCTTCCCCATGGAACACCCATGCTATTTTGGAATGTCCTTGACCTTGAGCAGATTTGGAGGGGCACAGGGAGCTGAAGCAGAAAGGAGGAATCAGCAAAAATTGCCTCTTTCCTCTTAACCTTACTGGAGGTCTCTGCTGGATCAAAGCTATTACATGAGTGGAGTGGCAGCACTGGATTCCAGCCCATTTTTTAAAGTCTACTAGACTTTTTGCATAAATTATCTGCTACCAGTACATACAATATCACAACCTTGGTAGAATCATAAAGTTGGAAAGGACCCCAAGGGTCATCAAATAAACCACCTGCAATGCAGGCATCTCAACTAAAGCATCCATGCATCATCCAGCCAGATACAAATCTACGTAACATTTACCTTGTTCAACCCATGTTTTACCACCTCACACAAATATCATGGGGGACTTTGTCAAAAGCCTTACTGAAATCAAGATACACTATGTCCACAACGTTCCCCTGATCCACCAAGCTTGTAACTCCATTAAAAAGAAAGAACTTGAATTCATCTGCCATGTCTTGTTTTTGAGAAACTCATGCTGGGTCTTAGTAATTCCTGTTGAGTCTTCAACAAGAGAGTGCTAATTGAGGAAGAACAGTCATATATTGTACCATTTCCAATGTAGTTCTATATTTTCAAGAAAATCTAACCACAGGGTAAAAATAAGTGAAATGAAATATAGTGGAATAAGTCCTTTATGAAATTCACCCTGCAGACACACAAATGAAGTTCAAAGGGAGTGGCCCATTGGGCATATTCACAGCCAGCTTTTAGCTGAGTGGGTTTTTTCTTTTTTTCTTTTTAACATATAAAGTTTTGTGGTTAATGTGAGTGTGCTACCACCAGGCTTATTTTGCTGTTGACTTTGTATTTTACTGTAGACTGTTGTCTGAGTTTACTGAATTTTAAAATTGTTTTAATTATTGACTGTGGTCAGTTGGAAACAGCAAGCTTCACAGCTAAGAGAGACTTCATTTAATTTCATCCCCATTTCTCTCTCCATTCCCTACACATTCCCTGACACGTCCAGAAGGGTCCTCCAATCACCAGAGTTTTAAAGATTGACCGCACTGGTCACAGGAATAGGGCTTCTAACCAAGCTCATAACACATACATTTGTCTGGATCCAACCCATTGTATATAAAGGTGATCACCTATAGGAACTGTCTTTTTGAGCAGGACTCCTTTGCCATTAACAGCTGTTAGACTGGTGTGTGTACACACACACACACACACACACACACACACACACACTGGTAGTAAAAACATGGTAGAAAAAGCTGCACTTGGTGAGCTTCAGCTAGTAATACAGCTTTTAATGGTACTGAGCTTTTACCAGAGAACAAGGCAGTGATTCTGGTAAATCATGGTTCTCATAAACCGTTCTTTACCATTATAGCTGAACTGGGACACACAAACTTTCCCTCCTGGGTATGTGGTTGAAGTTTTCTGTGCATAGAAATTCACTTGAGCAAGATCTCTTTGAAAAACAAGAGCATATATTTTCCTTTATCAAAACATGGTTCACGTGAATAAACATCATACTGTTTCAAGGGTTATTGGTTGTGCATGAAGTCACCCATATCTTAGTCATTTATTTATTTTAAAACTGATGTGATGTATTTATTTTTGCCCTGACAAATTAAAAAAGGGGGATTAAAAAAGTTGTTCCTTTGTTTTTGCTGTTGTCTTGCATGCGCCTTTTTCAGTTTAAGATGAAAAGGCTTTTATATTTCTACAGAACGTAGCAAAACTGTAACATAACTTTTAACATGTGGACTGTATAAAGTAATATACTCCAGAATACAGATGGTTAACCTTACTACACTGGGAACACATTATTGCTCAGTGCTGAAATTCTTTAGGCTCTGGTACCGGTGGGAGCTGTTTGAAACCTGCAGCTGAGAATACTGAACAGCAGTGATGCAGATGAGCTCTACCAGTTATTCACTTTTTACCAAATGTTTTGCCAGCCAATCAAGTAGTTGTTGTTGTTTTTTAAAATTAAGTGTTCTGACAATATGAATTGATAATATATCATGTCTTACTTGCACATGTGTCTGGGAAGTCAAAGGGATGCTGAAAATACCTAGAAGGGTCTTCAGCATTTTGCTGCCTATCAAAATAGTTTTAAGTAGAATTGCTACCTAAACATTGCCAGAAGCAAGCTTAGGGGTTCCACTGCAGCTGAGCCATCTGAGGAGTAGCATGGGGATAGACTCCTTGGCGCTCCCCAACATCACTTTTGCTGCTCCCATAGTTCTCTATGCATTGGGGGTCTACATTTCTGCACCAGAAAGCCCACTCTACTCATGGGATGTCAAGTTTCTAAATTGCACGAGGAGTCAACATGATTAGGAAAGGCTTCCCACTGCAGACATACACAGAGACCTGAGGGAGCAAGGATGTTGACACAGCACAGGGAACAAGACCAGGGAGCGCATCTGCACTTCCTTTCTTCTCATGTCAGGAGGTATGTCTGAAGAGAATTTAAGGCTACAGTGGTACCTCCGGTTATGAACGGGATCCGTTCCGGAGGCCTGGCCGCATCCCAAAAACTTTGTAACTGGAGGCGTCCTTCTGCGCACACACGCGGTGTGATTAAGCACTTCTGCGCACACGATTGAGCCCTTTTGTGCATGCGGCCAAACCCAGAAGTATACACTTCCGGGTTTGCCGCATTTGCAACCCAAGGTTTACATATCCAGAGGGATACGTAAGCAGAGGTACGACTGTACCAAAATTCCTCAGGTCAGGTGGGTGAGATGAGGGCATGTTCCCAGTTGCCCAGCGTTGCTGTTTTCTGAAGGATAACAGCACAGTATTGATGGTAATAGTTTTCTGCTGTTTTAATCCTTGTTTCAAAGTTCATGGCAAATTGATTTTCATAAGACAAGTGTTCTACACCCACCCACCCCTAACTCAAGATACCTCTAGAAACAAAATTGACAGAATAAATGTTTCCTCTTATAACCAAGCAAACAGCAAGAACTCAAGAGGGATACATCAGGTTGTGTCATAAAGTTGACATATCTTGTCACTTCTCCAGTGCTCCTGAGAAATGATTGCTCTCTCACTTTGCACCTGTGGTTTGGGTTTTTGGCTTTTGATAGTCACTGTATAGATCATTTATCTGCTTGCCTGGTATTCTCTTGAAGGCTTCCAAGAAACATACATTTTATTCCTGTGCCCCAGGAAGCAATAGTACTTTGTGCAATTATATTATTTCACTTGTCTTGCTTTGATTGCATATGTGTATGTTGTTGTTGTTTTATCTGAGTGGCATGATGGTTTGAGCCATCTGGATTGTTTTACTACAATATTCCTTGAATAGTTCAAGGCTGCTTATTCAGCTTTCACTGCAATTTTGAGTTAATAGCTAGGCATTCAAGGTTCTGTATGGAAGTGCTACTATTAATAATACTTCTGTGTGCACCCTTGAGATTCCATATCTCATCCTCCCTTCATGGGTAGTAACAGACAGTCAAGACAATGGATATGAGCTTGAAATCTAATCTATGTCCACAGAAACAAGGCCCCAGAATCAACACATTTACCGTTTCAGCATATGTTGAGAACCTTTCTATTCACCTTGGTGTTTTCTGACATGTGAGGCCAGGCACTATGGCTTTAAGAATTTTTGGGTTATTGATTATTTTTGAACATTTATGGGTTTTTAATTATACTGTATATTTGCATATTTTATTGCTTTACATGTTATCATTGTGCACCATCTGGAAATGTGAGCATGGCGAGCAGCATATAAATATTTTAAAATATTACACAAACGGGAGAATGAGGTAAAAGAATGAGATGGTAGCGTTTTGGTGTGTACTACTTGCAGATGCACTTGCAGTGACACCCACACCCACACCCACACCCACACCCACACACCCAGGGAGCAAGACCTGAGCAAAGAAGGTGAACAAACTGGACAGGGTGATATTCTTGGATTTTAAAAATTTGTCATAACTTTATTGATTTCAGATGTAGGTTGGATTTGGCTTAGACATTGGGTGTATATCCTTCACAGCCCCCCCTTCCCCCCCCCGGTGGAGGGCTGTTGCATGACAGGGTCAAGACCAGGATTAACAGGTCCTCCACAAACTACAAATCTACACGGATAACCCTCCCAACCACTGAAGGAAGCTCTATGGCCCACCTGCCGCACACTTTGGCTTTTGGACAGAGACTTCCTACTAGACCCCTGTAACGGGGTAACCTGTTATCACACATTTCTGAGCTGGGGGTGATGCACCATGGGTCCTGAGATCAGACACAGAGACAGCTTTTATCAGGTCCCAAGCCCCACCCACTTGAACCGGCCAGATTGGCTAAGATTCAAATAAACAGATGGGGCTGATATCTACCACTCCCCAGTGGGCAGCCTAAGAGTTCCTCAACAGCCAACTGCCTAACCCAGACATTACTCCCAAGGGGTAGGTGTTTAGAGTGATGGGTGTCATCAGCTGCCTACCCTGTGACCATTCTCACTGTAGGTAGCAGATACATTAAGCCCCCCTTGAGCACAGTGTTGGAGATGTTACTGGGTCTGCAGGGGATAAGGGGATTGGCAAAAGTTGCATCTCTCCCCTCCCCCACCAGCCTGCTTCTCCACCAGTGTCCATTCACCTTACTAGTGCTTCATTCCTGCCCCTCTCTGTCCCTGGTAGGCAACAGGGATGTTGATAAGCAAAGGCCAAGTGACTGCTGCTGCCCCACTCTGCCATTTGCAGGGGTCCTCCACTGGATCAAATGCCTTCCATGGATGGAAGGATACAGGAACGCAACAGAGATGGTGAACAAGAAAGAGAAAAGATCAGGGAGTGTTTTCCTATTTGCCAACATTGAGAAGCACACACTGATGCAGTTTTATTCAGTGAGCCATAATTTTAATCTGCTTTTAGCTACTGTGTTGTTTAATTTTTTTGGTAGAAAGTCTACTTGAAAATTAGCTGGGAAATGCAATGATCTGGTTAGTAAACAATCATCCTTATCAGTTACTTTTTTTTAATTAAGAAGCAATGTCAGTTGAAGATAGCATCAAAGAAGTATCCGCTCTTCCTTGTTTCAGAAATTCTAATGTTTGAGGCTGCTGGAGGCTTGTCGCTTAAGTAATTTGCATTAACCATGTCTAGGAATGAGGGCATTCTGCCCAGCAACATCTGCTGCCCCTACAAGAATTAAGGTGATAAAGAGAAAACCAGGAAATTACCATTAACTTCAGAGGAACCCTGACTCATTCAGTAGACAACACACAAAACCTGAGACATAGACATGCATCAAAAGGAAGCCCAAAACAAGGATGTTCTGGGGAACCTAAGTAATACCATAGGTCCAAAATGGCTTAGTAATTTACAGAAAAGGGGGAAAGAGTTTAGAGAGATGATTATATATTATAAAGTGGAAAGGGCCTTTCACTTCTCCTGGCCTGGCCCTCACATCCTGTCCACCAGTAAGTGTGGATGGCCTTGGCTGGCAATATGTACCTCCCTCCTCACCCCAAAATGCCCCACCTAGAAATGTGATTGCTTCACCTAAGAGAGAAGGCTGGCTACAGGGCTGATCAGATACTTGAATTCCCCTGGAAACAAGTCATGGGACTCATTCAGAAAAGTAGTAGTACTTACTTGTTATCTATATACAGTGGTACCTCAGGGTACATACACTTCAGGTTACTGACTCTGCTAACGCAGAAATAGTACCTCGGGTTAAGAACTTTGCTTCAGGATGAGAACAGAAATCGGGCAGCGGCAGCGCAGTGTGCAGGGGGAGGCCCCATTAGCTAAAGTGGTGCTTCAGATTAAAAACGTTTTCAGGTTAAGAATGGATTTCCGGAATGACCAGAGGTACCAGAGGCACGTAACCAGAGGTACCACTGTACAATCAGTTTCCCAAATAAAACAATTTTCATTACCCTTTATCAAAACTGCATTGTTAAAATATTGTTAAAAGGGTTGCGTGCCACCCCGAATCTCCAATGGGTTCCACGCACTCACCCAGGGTTGTATTTCTGTTGGGAAATCAAGAAACAACAGAGACCAGTGTCTTTAAGAAATATGGTTTATTGTACACCTATTTTAGACATGGGTCTACTTCGAAGAGAGTTCAGAGCATTACATCTCTAGAGGGGCTTCTTCTTCCCAGCAGTGCAGCATTGTAGTCCAGGCATCATTTCTGTGCTTCTATCCCAGTCTGCCAAGATGGCCTCTAAATTTCAAAAGGACACATTATTTACTGTGTGGAATCACACTTCCTGTAATCTCCCCATTCCGGCTCTATTTACCCAGAGCTCTGACAGAGGGTCATTGACTGGCCATTGTCCAGCTATTACTCCCTGATGGACCTTCTCCCCAGGCGATTTCCTGGTTTAGCCTGCCTTTTCAATCTAACACCTGACATCTTCCCTTCAATATTGTAAATATTATCTAAATTCTACCATTTATTGATTTCTAACATTCCCCAATTCTAGCAGATATGGGTGTCCTTACACCTCCAAACTCTGTTACCCCAGATCTGTTAAAAAAAAAAAAATACATGTTAGACAGTGCCAGAAAAAAGAGGTGCCACAACTCACCATGAACACCTCCCTTGTTCTCTTACAACGGCAATGGTGCCCACCTGAAAGGTGATGGAACTGAGTTCTGGTGAGTTCCTCCTGTCTCTTCACTCTCATTAGCACTTGGATGCTGGAAGAGAGCAGTCAAACAGGGAACACCAGCAAAGAGGAAGAGCAAGACCAAGAGTCTCTGGGGTTGGCAGTGAGGCACCTGCAGGACTGTGGCTTGGAACATTACTGCCAATTCTGGCAGGAGTCCATTCTCTCCTCACAGTTCAGTCTGGAATCTGCAGCTTGGTGTCATCAGTCCATTCTAACAGCATATCATGCTCCCACCACATTTTTGCTGCATATTTAGACTGTTGATTAGAGGTGGAGAATGTCTTCTCCACCTCTAATCAACAGTCTAAATATGCAGCATGTCTGTTTTAAATAAATGAATACTGTAAATTTCTATTTATTAATTTCTGGTGATAACATTCTGATGTTTTATTGTGCTTAATCACTTTTAGGTATTTTTAAAATTGTTTGGAAATATTTTAAATAAGCTTTTATTTTTAATTGTATTGCTATTGCTGAAGTGTTGTGATTAGCATTATTTCAACATTTTCTTTGAACTTCAATATGAGATGACATTTTCTCTGTTTCTTTTTTTGCCTGTTTCAGGTCTCAGGGTGGAGAATTTGGAACTGAATCGAAATCTACACACTCAGGGTAAGACTGATAATTTCTGTTACCTTTTTTTGCTGCAGTGTGCTTAATCTAAGAAATTTAATTCTAGTGAGAAGGTGCTATACTCAGAGATGGATAACAGGCATGTTTTTGCTATTTGAAGTTATTTTGAGACAGCAGGAAGCGACGTGGCATATATGTGGGCAGATGCTTCTGCAGTTTCAGTTTTAATAAGCCAATAAGATGGTCCTTGTTTCTATCTAGAATTGGTTGAACAAATCAGTGCTTTTTGACAGATTGATCTGTTACCATGTTTGAGCTTCAGGTAGGTAGCCGTGTTGGTCTGACGCAGTTGAAATAAATAAAAAAATTGTCCAGTAGCACCTTAGAGACCAACTAAATATGTTCTGGGTATAAGCGTTCGTGTGCATGCACACTTCTTCATGTTTGAGCTGTTATTGTAGATCCTGTATTTTTGCACTGTTCATGATCCAGAGAAACATATGACAAACTTTTTATAGTGAGCCGAAACTTAATGTCCATGGTGAAGTCTCTCTTTGAAGTTTAGGTTAAACTCTGGTTTTTGTTTGTAGCTTTTGGTTTGGGAAAGGGTGTGATTTCAAAGTAGATTTTGAAGCATGCCTGAGATATAGTTGCTTTTTAAAATGGAAGATGTTCTGCTGAAATAAATTCCAGTTATAAACACAAAAAAGATTCATGGTAAGAGATTCCATGATGGAAAGGAATAAAGCCTACCAGAAGTAGAAAGTAAAATGTGCTTTATCACCTGTCAAGCATTATCAAAATGGTTTTCAGCAACCAAACTTTAATACCATAGCTCCAGGAAGTGGAGCTAAAAATAAAAATTAGGGTATGTTGTTGGGGCTTGGAACTGTTTTATATCCTATGCATTCCAATATACCGGGGGGGGGGGGGCTCTCAAAAAAATCCACAGCTCTAAAACTATTGAGAATAGTGATTTTCAGATGATCCTGTACTGTATTTTTACATGGAAGTAAGTTTAACAGAATTTACTCACAATAAGTAGCAGTCTGCTGTGATTTAACAGCCAACAAAGTAACTGTGAAAGTTGAACTGATAACCTTAACACTGTTTCCAGAATGCTCTGCAATGTTTAAGACTGTTCTATAGGATTATGGATAATAAACTCAAGTGCTTGTTTACACAAAGAGATGCTCTAGTTAGCATTCCACTGAGATAAAGCTTATAAGGTAACATCATTTGTATTACACAAATTAGCTGTCATGCACAGAACATTTGGGCAGACAACAAAAGCCCCAAAGAGCAGAAAGCCAAACCCAGGAGAACTAGCTTGTCAGCTCTGTTTTGTGGTTTTGTTGATTGTGTGAAAACAGCAGTATCAAATGTATTCCAGGAAAAGTGATATGCCTCACTACCCCCTTCCACTGTAAAAATGCAACCTCAACTGTTTAATTCCAAGTATATGGTTCCATTCATGATACACTTCTGAAGCGGGTTGCAAAAATGAAGGTTTTCCCTAAACAACATACGGTATATGATGCATCTGGGGGGAAATGGTTTACTGTACCCAGTTGTCCCTGAATCTACAAATCTTGCTTTCTTTTAAAATGTATTTTTACATATTATGATGGGGAATACTACTGTTGGGTTATTCAAGAATCGGGAGCTTCCTCTGCATTCCCATCATTCTTGGTCTGCTCCTTGACCTTGAGATGAAACGATATTTTTGTTAACCATTCTGATGTTGTTGGATGCCACCCCAATCTCTGAGTAGTGCGAGATTCCAGGCGTTCCAGGCCCTTACCTGGGGTTCGTGTTTCCTTATAGATTGAGGCACGATGGAAACTATGATTTATTTACACCCTGAGCATACGATGGAGGGGTTCACAGCATTATCAACCCAAAAGAGTGTTCTGTTTCCCATAGCGGCAACCTTGATTCAAACAGAAATCAAACATTGCTCTACAGCATTGCTCTTCCCTCCCTCTCCAGCTTGCTGATTTCCTTCTAGATCGCATCACTGCCAACTATCCCTATTTTAATGGGACATTCCCAGAATAGCAGAAGTCATCCCAGCTTCATCCCGGAATGTCCTGGGGTTGAGCTGGTGCTTGCAGCCAGCATTGATGCTTGCAGTGGTGTCATGCTCTCGCAAGGGCGCAGCACCAAAAGATGCATTTGTTTTGGTATTGTGCTCCCACACAACCCAACTGACTCACGCGGCAACAAAAGACACACTCTCATGTCGCGATTTTCATCAGGGGAATGTTGGAGGATATCCCCTGCTACCGGTACCTCTGCTCCAAACTCTGCCTTTTTCTGTTGACCCATTTGCTGTCTCACACTGAGCCTCTTAATGCCCTTTAATGGCTCATCACTCAGGCTATAACCTCACCAGGAGGCTAGCCTGTCTTTTCCAAGAATTAGAAGCCTTGATAAATTTCATACTTCCAGGATCCAGGTATTAGAGGAGTCTGGCATGCAGCTTACTTCACCTCCCCCCCCCCTCCAAAAAAAAGACCCATAATATAATAATAATAATTTATTATTTATACCCCGCCCATCTGGCTGGGTTTCCCCAGCCACTCTGGGCAGCTTTCCACAAAGCATTAAAATACAATAATCTATAAAACATTAAAAGCCTCCCTAAACAGGGCTGCCTTCAGATGTCTTCTAAAGGTCTGGTAATTGTTGTTCTCTTTGACATCTGAAGGGAGGGCATTCCACAGGGCGGGTGCCACTACCGAGAAGGCCCTCTGCCTGGTTCCCTGTAACTTGGCTTCACGCAGTGAGGGAACTGCCAGAAGGCCCTCGGCACTGGACCTCAGTGTCCAGGCTGACCGATGGGGGTGGAGACGCTCCTTCAGGTATACTGGACCATATAACACCATATAACAGGGATAAGGAACTATGTGGCTCCCTGGATGGTGTCATCATTCCTGACCATTGACCATACTGGCTGGGGCAGATGGAACTTACTAACTAGCTTACTCGGTTTCTGATTGCTAGCTTATGGGAGGCCTTGAGCATTTGCATTATTTTGGCAATGAAGGGAAACAAGTTGATGAACAAGCAAGTTGTTCCGTTTTGATTATGGAATAGTGAAATGTAAGAATACTTGGAAACGAAACGGAAATGGGAATGTTTCCTATGAAAGCTAGCCATGTGATGCTGTGCAGTTTTGAGTGAAAATCACCTGTGCATATATCTCCTAGAAAATCCCATGAAAACTTTAGAAGGTGCACTTGTTTTCTGTGGTTACTAATGGCTCCAAACTGATTTAGTGTCATAGGGTTCCTCATCCCAGTCATGAAGATCTGCTTTCAAATGTAGGTGATGAAAATGAAATCCTGCTTCTTTTAAAACCAGAAGTACATGGCCTTCTGCAGTTTCATTATTTCAATGCTCAGAGTTCTCTCTTTATAATAAAATGGTACATAGAATGACTGCATTAGGTTAATCCATAGATTATAGGATAGGGTTGAAATGAAAAGGTTTTGAAACTTTAATTTTATGTAGTCTAGGAAGGAAAAAGATGTTTAAATGGAACAAATCTAATTGAATTATATAAACTTTAAAGGGAAGTACTTGATAATGTCAGAAAGATTAGCTTCTTCTAGCACGGCATAAATGATGAGTCTATGAAGCAAAAGACAGTCTTAGAAATTTGAATTCAAATAGGCAAGGAGGAGTTCTTTGTGTAACCTGGCAAAAATGCAGGAAAGTCTTACAGGCACCATTACTCAAGCAAGTCTAGGCTATACAGCAAAAGATGAAACAATACACGATATAGTTGGTGTATTATAGACCAGGAAATGTTTAGGTGTCTTCCAGACCTGCCAGTGGTGATTTGTGTTTTAATTTATTTTCAAAAAAATTAAGCCTAATCAGTTGCATTAGAATTAGTGGTGAGAATAGAAGTATCAGTTGCAATTTTATAGGTTTGTAATGAAAGCTTTTTGTGTTGCACTATCACATTGCATACATTCAAGTATTGACTAAACTTTTTTTCTTTTATTTATTTATTTTGGCCTACTGATGTGTTTGGTTAGTCATAAGTAAACCACACTCCCAAGTAAATGTGCGTAGCCCTGCACTGTCCAGCTAGTATAGATCCAATGAATTTTGTTGTTTATGCTTAATAAGGTGTTACATGCTGTGAAGATGTAGATCTGTCTATCAGCAGTTTAAGCCGGGAATTCTGGTCTATTAGCTCTTTGAGGTTTCCTAATAACATATCTAATACAATTTTTGATGTTGTCTCATAGCTTTCCCCTCAAAAACATGGTACCTTATCAAGCTGGCTGGCATATCCTGAAGTACTATACTAAAGTTGTACCTTGGTTGTCAAACGCCTTGGTACTCGGGCGTTTTGGCTCCCGAACACCGCAAACCCGGAAGTAAGTGTTCCTGTTTGCGTATGTTTTTTGGAAGCCAAACGTCCGTTTTGGCTGTCAGCATTATTTCCGGGGTCAATCAGCCAATCGGCAGCCATGCTTTGGTTTGCGAACTTCTGGAACGAATTCCGTTCAACAACCAAGGTATGACTATATATTATAATATACCACACTTGGTATGATGTATATTTAAATGTGTCTTCTAATTAAGTTTCCCCAGCCCCATATGTTTTTCTTTATCCTACACCAAATATATACCATCATTGAATATATTTCACTGAATAGTTCATTGAATTTAGAGTATTAAAAGGTAGGGAATAGTTGCTGTCCAAATTATCCAATTATACTGAGTTTTATTTAAAAACAACAACCAACAGTGACAGAATGACTCTACACATTATATACTACAGTTACCCTTCGTATAACCACTGGTTTATGATTTAATGCAAAATTATTAAATCAGTGCTTAAGTAATAGTGACAAACGATACAAGATGTAGGAAAAGCATTAATATTATAAGTCCATTCTTCTACATTTCAATCTGTTCTTTGTTCCCACTCAAAGAAATGCAGTTTGGAAGAAGGTGGAATGAGTGGGAAGGCAGCGTTGGAATAAGCTCATTGTTAGTGATAGGGGTGGTCACCTCTTTGGTTCTGCCAGTCCATCACAAGCTGTGCAATGCATCATTTTTCCTGTTCTGTACGTTGCACCTCCCACTCATAACCGCAAGGCTTGGGGTGATGAGAGAATATTGAGCACTTCTGGGACGTCGCTGCTAGCTGGGGTGGGTGGGTTGTTAGTAAAAAGACTGGCACTGCTTTGCTGCCTAATTCTAACGAGATAGTGATCTGGTTTAGAAAGAATCGCCCAGAAGCAGTTGTAACAACTGGAGTTTGGGGCATAACATCACACATTTGTATGCATTTCCCCATTAAATACACATTATTTAACTAAAGGTTTGTCACAAAATGTGGGGAAGTTCTTACTCTACTTGATAACTATGCTTTGATCTGCATAAAAGTCAGGGAGCTGAAGTTATGGAATCATAGAGTTGGAAGAGACCCCCCAAGAATCATCTAGTCCAACCCCCTGCATTGCAGGAATCTCAATTAAAGCATCCATGACAGATTAGGGTTGTCATATGTCCAGCAACCCTATGAAATATGGCAACCCTATGACAGAAGATCATCGAACCTCCGCTTTAAAACCTCCAAGGAAGAAGAGTCCACCACCTCTCATGGGAGTCTGTTGCACTGTCAAACAGCTCTTAAGTGTCAGAAATTTCTTTCTGATGTTTAGTCAGAATTTCTTGTCTTATAACTTGAATTCATTGGTTTGGGTCCGCCATAGTTTACAGAGAAGAAGAAGAGGAGGAGGAGTTTGGATTTGATATCCCACTTTATCACTACCGGAAGGAGTCTCAAAGCGGCTAACATTCTCCTTTCCCTTCCTCCCCCACAACAAACACTCTGTGAGGTGAGTGGGGCTGAGAGACTTCAGAGAAGTGGGACTAGCCCAAGGTCACCCAGCAGCTGCATGTGGAGGAGCGGGGACACGAACCCGGTTCCCCAGATTACGAGTCTACCGCTCTTAACCACTACACCACACTGGCTCTCTCTTCTGGAGCAGAAGCATACAATCTTGCTCCATCCTCCATGTGAGATCCCTTTATATATCTGAAGATGTCAAGCTGGGTCTTCTTTTCCCCTCCCCTTTTTGAAGATGGGGACAACATTTGCCCACCTACAGTCCGCAGGGACTTACCAACTGAGCTATCCCAGGCACCTCTTCTTCAAGAAGAAGAATAAGGAGACTAAGGATTCTCATGTAGACTAAGGGAAAGGGGACTGCCACACCCACCCACAATTCAGTGTTTATATCCACCCAATAAACTCAGCCAGCATATCCACAGTAATCATTTGTTAAAGATATATTAGTTCACTACCGTTATTTTTAAGATGTATGTGTCCCATTTGTCACAGTGTTGGTGTTTTGGGTCTCAAGAGGCATCTGCAGTATATGAGATTGTGAAGTCTTCTGTGTCATCTCTATTGAATGAAAACTTTTGTGCTTAGATAAGAATTATTTTTTATCATGGCAGGGCTCTCCTTGCTTATGTGTGTGTGTTTTAATCTATAAAACAATAAAAAGGACGGTTAAAAAAAGCATAGGCTAGATGAGAGAGAAAAATAACCTAGAATTCCCAGAGGACTCATTGTAATAACTGAGCACAAAGAACACCCTTTGCTGTAGTTTTAATTTATATTTTAAATGTAGTAAAACTTTGGAAATAGATTGGTGTTAGGCTTTTCTTATTAACGTGAGATTATAATTTCTGGCACAATAGTGAGTAAAATTTTATTTGCGGTAAGCTCGCAATTTAAGCAGAGGTTACATTCCAGGGATCACACCTAAAGCCAAAATTGTGTATAGTCAAAAGTTCATTGGGTTCAATAATGGGCAGGATTGCCAAAGTCAGTTTTCCCAGAACCCTGCCCGCTTTTCGCCCCTTTTTAATTACTTTGCCATTATTTTGCATTGCATTTCCCACAGACCTCACTTTTTATTTTTATTTTTATTTTCTGCAACCATGTGGGGACACACACACACACACACACACACACACACAAACTTAGAACAATTTTACATGTTCCTGAGCATGTGTGCACTGATAAAACATTGCCCTCTCTTAACCTCAATAAATAATTGTTTGAGGAGCACACCATACATTGAACCTTTCTGATCAGTTACCACTTGAACTGATCATTCTCACCAAGACCAGCTGTTTCCCAACCACAATCCACCTCTACCCCACTACTGGAGTTCCACTCTCCTCTATGGTAGGAGAAAGCGCGTAGATGAACTGTGGAATTTGCTGCCACAAGGTGGTGATGTGGCCACAACTTGGTTAGCTTTCAAGGGGAATTAGACAAAGTCATGGAGGACAAAGCTGGGTTCTAGTCATCATTATGGCTTTATTTTACCTCTGGTTTCTGCCTCTACTGTAATTAATAGTTGCTGGGAAACACAAGTGAGAAAGTGTGATAATGTTCACTAGCCGCCCAGAGTGGCTGGGGAGACCCAGCCGGCGGGGTACAAATAATAAATTATTATTATTATTATTATTATTATTATTATTATTATTATTATTATTCACTTCCTGATAATAGGTGTCCCACAAAAATCTGAGTGGTCACTGTGATAGCAGAATGCTGGCCTAGATAAGCCTTTGACTTTGCAATTGGACTTTGACTTTGCAATTGGACTTTTCTTATGTTCTTGGATCACCCATCCTTCAGCCAAGCAGACCTGCCAGCCCAGGCACTAAGAGAAATTCCTTTCTTCATTAGGGAGAGAAGATGCCACCAAGACCTATTTTAGCCTCTGAAGGCATTGTACTTCAGCTACTCTCTCTTCCCTTTGGAAGCACAACTTATTTTCACACACATACACCCTGCCCATTCTTGGCTCTTATTCCAAATCAAGGGAGATCAGGGGCCAGTTTGGCCCTAATGATTCTAAAGTTAAACAACCCAAGGCATCTCCCCCCCACCCCCGAGACAACTTACTCAATGATTAGCTATGATAGAGGGATCACTGAAGAGAGTGACCAATTTTTGCTAGGGAGGGTTTGGGTTTGAGGATGGGGTGGCATATGTATGGGTTTTTGTTGTTTGTTTTTTTTAGAAAATTGCAGAAGTAAGGAATAAAATCAGCATGGAGCTTGCTCGGTCAAATGGTGAAACATAACCTTTAAATATGACAGGCAAAAATATTACCTTGAAGACACTATCTTTGATAGTCTTTCTACTCCATTCAACCTTGCATGAAATATTATGCATCTACTTTTCTAGGTTTACTACAATGCTAATGAAATGTATTAGCATCACAGCTGGGATCAGAGAGCTCTTTTGGGGAAAACCTTGTGGCTCCAAGATTGCAATTTGCTTTCTGTTCTTTCTGCACCAAGTTTCATTCATCAGAAGCTTTATTTTCTGCTGCTTTAAATCAAGAAAAGTTAAAACAATAAATATGCTTCATAAAAAATGGGATCTTTCTTATTTTAATATTTGCAGGTGGGCTTTGGTTCTAAAACGTTGGTGTGATACAGCACTCCTTCATGCATTAACGCAGCAGTGTAGGAACCATTCTTCCATGGTCTCATTTCACTCCATCACAAAGTGTTTTGAACTTGGGAGGGCCACCTGGGCTGAGTCAATCATGAGCATCTTCCCAGCTGTTATGAGTTTGTGGTTGCCAGGCATCCTCTAAATTCCTGGACCTAGTAAGTGTTAGAATTTAATCAAGTTTTCTGAACCCCTGGATCCAGCAAGGGTTAAAATATAAGTCATGCTAGCTTCCTCATGAGACTATTGAGAGAACAAAGGAAAGGTGATGAGCCATTAAGAAAGTAGTGGAGAGGGGACTCTGTACCAGAGGGCAAATTGGTGGGGCCCCTCCTCCAAATATTAGTGAGTTGGAAGGACAACAGCCAGAGTTGTCACCAATTGTGTCAGTCCATCATTGGCAGATGTTGAGAGGCCAGCTGGTGAACTGGGCAAAGGGACATCTCTGTTCAATCAAACCAACACCATAAGAGGTGCCTGGATTGCTCTGTGAGGGTGCAATTGTAATGACACTTGCCCTGGAGGGAGATCAGAGCATTATTTTATCAAAGCCTTAAAACAGGACTATAAATCTGTTTACAACCTTTTTTTTAACCCTTTACAAATAGCAGTTGACTTGCTGGACAAAGCTCTGATTGGCCTATCACTCACTTAAAAAAGAAAGAAAAAGGTTTATTTACAAAAATTCCATGACTATGAAATATTCATTAAATCATACTTTAATCACGTAAGTTATATATTGTTAATATGTTTATTATTTATACCCCGCCCATCTGGCTGGGTTTCCCCAGCCACTCTGGGCTGCACCCAACAGAATATTAAGATACAATAATCTATTAAACATTAGAAGCTTCCCTAAACAGGGCTGCCTTCAGCTATCTTCTAAAAGTCTGGTACAGTGGTCCCTCGACTTATGAATTTAATCCATTCCGAATGGACACCGGTAGGTCGAAAAAAATCGTAAGTCGAGTCCCCATAGGAATGCATTGGGAGAAAAATATCCGAAAAAAACCATAAGTTGAAAAAAACCACATCTAAACTTCGTAAGTTGAGGAAACCGCATCTAAAACGGCAACGATTTCCATTCGGAGGTCGAAAAAATTCGTAGGCGTGCGGCCACTTTTTTCACTTGTAAGTCGAAAAATACGGAAGTCGGGTCGTTCGTAAGTCAAGGAACCACTGTAGTTGTTTTTCTCTTTGACATCTGGTGGGAGAGCGTTCCACAGGGCGGGTGCCACTATATATCAAGGTGCTTTCTAAGTTCAGACAAAACTCAAAGGGATTTTGTATTCAATTAGCAAAGGCTTTCCATTTCCAAATTTGGGGGTGCTTTTGATTCTAACATTTGGCAGCATTGCCGTTATAATACTTTTTTAGTTCCACTGACTAGCAGGCTGATCATTTGGTGACATATTAGTATTCCCCCCCCCCAGCTGATACCCTTTAAAATTATTACGTGATGATAGTCAAGCTTTTTTAAACATGCAGAAATAATTAGTAATGGGCATTCTAATGGCAGTCACCACCAATAGATTATTAACAATTGTTCTCAGACTGATTTCATGACATGCCTTTGACCTTCCTGAACAATTCACAGCAATCCCTCTAACAATCTTTCTCGTTCTTGTCAACTTTCAGAAAAAGGAAGGAATCCTACTAAGCAATTACTTTATATTCAAAGGCCATGTCAATATCTGCTTATCATAAGCCTAGAGTGACTCACATTTACAAAGGATGTAGAATAGAAAATGGAAATTAAATGCTAAAGTTAAATTATTACTTTCATCCAAATTCCATTGTTCTTATTAAATACCTGAAACATAAATGATTTAAAATGCACCTGAGCTGAAACCTTTCTGTTTACTTATTCAAAGGCTTTGGTAACTTTGCTGAGAAGGACACATTTGGATTGCTTCTCAAGACCATGAGGGTATCTGCAAAGGACACTTCATGATGGCTCTCTCCTCAGAAGAACAAGGGTAATGAGGAGAGTGTGTGTCCTTGGCGAGCTCTCTCATCCTTTCTCCTTGCATGGGAATCCAGTTTCACAGCAGAGAAGAGCAGGTCCCCCTGTTTGTGGTACATTAAACAAAAAAAAGTTAAAGAACCCCATGACGGTTATGTCCAATCAAAGGCGACTATGAGGTTGCGGTGCTCATCTTGCTTTCAGGCCGAAGGAGCTGGCGTTTGTCCACAGGCAGCTTTCTGGGTCATGTGGCCAGCGGGATTAAGCCACTTCTGGTGCAACGGAACACCGTGACAGAAGCGCATGGAAATGCCATTTACCTTTCCACCGCAGTGGTACCTATTTATCTACTTGCACTTTGATGTGCTTTCAAACTGCTAGGTTGGCAGGAGCTGGGACTGAGCAACGGGAACTCACCCCGTCGCGGGGATTTGAACCACTGACCTTCTGATTGGCAAGTCCAAGAGGCTTAGTGGTTTAGACTTTTTGCAATGAGGGAATCGCTAAAAGGCCCTCAGAGCTGGATCTCAGTGTCTGGGCTGAACAATCAGGGTGGAGATGCTCCCTCAGGTCTATGGGGCCAAGGCCATTAAGGGCATTAAACAGGGGTCAGCAAACTTTTTCAGCAGTCCACTGTCCCTCAGACCTTGGGGGGGTGGGGTGCGGACTATATATATATATTTTAAAAAAATATGAATTCCTATGCCCCACAAATAACCCAGAGATGCATTTTTTTAAAAAGCACACATTCTACTCATGTAAAAACACACTGATTCCCGGACTGTCTGCGGGCCGGATTTAGAAGGTGATTGGGTCAGATCCAGCCCCCAGGCCTTAGTTTGCCTACCCATGGCTTTAAAGGTCAGCACTTTGAATGGGTCATTTGGATATGAAAATGAAGCTGGTGGAGACGTTCTTCATCTCACCTCATAAAACATGGATTCATGGACTGTTAAAGCTTCAATTCACTGCAGATCAATTCACTAATAGACAGTTGAGAGAGGGAGGCCCAACCATTTGCACTCTGGCACAGAGCTACTTCCTTTGTTTTCTTAATAATGCATACTTAGTGGGCCATTACCAGGCTGGCCTGGCTATTCCAGCAATTGAATCCATGCTGGATCCAGGAATTAGAAGGATGCCTAGGCATGCAGCCCAGCCAGCCAGCCCACAAACACATATCACTAGGTTTCAATGGAGCTTTCTGCCAAGTTATTCTGTAATAGTTGCAGATTTGATATAAATCAAATTGTAACCATCGTTTAATTCAGGTTTTGTCACTCAGTTCCTATATCGTGTCGTCCCTAAAAAAGGGCACATGTTGCGGTGAGACCTGGAGACTGACATCCTGGTTGTGGGTGGGTCCTTTGGATATCCACAACACCCGATTGGTAGGTCCCTCATTGCTGGGTTTAATCTGGCCAATTGGGTGCAGTCTAAACGGATCGAGGGACCTATATAAGCCAATGCACATGTCCCAGAGCTTCCTCTTTCAGCTTGTGTATCGGAACACCCGCCCACCTCTCCCTGTTTTTAGGGCATTTTGCAATTGACCTTGCTATGCCGTCGTATGTCGTCTGTCGTTGGGACAGGGGCACAGCAGGAATTTCCCCCACTTGCCTGATTGGCTGTGGCCATTTGGGTTTCGCCTGCCACGTAGCGATTCATCAAAACTTGTAAGGATGTGGATAGGCACTGGTTCAGGTGATATGGATGGGAGAATGCTCTCAGCACCCCTATGTGAAGGGTATTCTGTTAAAGGAATCCAGGGACTCAACTTGGTTTGGTCAACCCCGAGAGGGGGTTGTGCCCGTGCCTGAGTCCAGGGGAAAATCTGGGGAGTGAACAGAGTCTGTTCCTGGGCTTTTCACCTACCTCAGGTGTTCACCCTTGGATGACCTATCATAGAGCTCTGGGTCAGCGCTACCTGCAAGGGTGTAGGGAGCTAGTCGAACCAGAGCCTATGCAGCCACTCACTTTTCTGTAATCAATGAAGTTGTGGCCTAAATTATGCCAAAAAAACCAAAACCAAAATGTGAATCAAATATGTCTTTATTTAGAGGGAAGGTCTTTGGGTCTGAACACACAATTCTGTTATAGTTGCAGATTTGATATTAATCAAATTGTAACCTTCATTTAATTCAAGTTTTGTCACTCAGTTCCTATAAAAATGCACAATATCCATGCTATAAATCTGTAACTGGATTATGGTAAATTATCAAGGGAGGCCCCACTTTTCCAAAGGCAAATAGACAATCGAATGCTTATGAATCAGTAAGTGTGTATTTTTGTGTGTGTTTGAGGCACTGTCTGTTTTCCTCATAGCTTAATATTTTAAGTATAATTAATTTTGTACTGCAAAATCATTCTGCTTCTCTGATGCTGATTTTATCAGCCATTATAAATATTTGTACCTCATCTGAAACTTTCTCCTTATTTAGCAGATTGTGGTTATGCTGACATATCATCAAGATAAGACTTCTCCTGATTTAACTTCTTGATAGGAAGATATTGCAGTAAACTATATTGAGGAACGAATTTGAAAACACAGTTAAGCTTGCAAAAACCCTTTAAACAGAATGTTTGCAATTCTGGAGGTAATAAAATGGATTAGATTTCATTGTGTAGCTGAACAGAATACAGTATCTAATATGTCAGCCTTACACGACAGATTATTAATACACTGCCACTGTTATCAGTAGATACTAATCTGCAGTGATGGCCATGAACTTGAAACTACTCTGTTTCCCCCTAAGTATCCTTGGCTTCTAAATCACGTTTGTTCTTTCAATACAAATGATTTTCTGCACCACAAAGAGCAGCATGTATATCTGTTATGCCATACAATTGATGACCTTCAGGTTGTTAAGTAATATATTTGCGTTAAACAGTAGGCCATAAATTGCCACACAAATTAATCTTCTTCATTCTGCTTCCTGCCAAGGTTGTCTGTGCTTACAGTATTTGGGAATGTTGCAAATCAATATAGCGGTGCCCATTGAATTATATCAGCATTGGAGAACCACTGCTTTACGGGCCAAATCAGATCTGCTAGGCTACACAGTTTGGCCCACAAAGCCATTTTTGGCTGTAAACAGCCACCTCTCACTCACCTACCATCAAATGATGTCAGGTGTGGGGCAGGTAAAGCCACAAGGAACAGCCATGAATGCATGATTTAGAGTGTGCCCCATTTCCCCACCCCCTTTGTAGTAGGACTTGTGGTTGGTGCCATTAAAATTTGGTGCAGGAAAAGTTCCACTTTGGGGCTATAAATAAAAGTGTGCCAGAATTATTATTAGGCCAAGGGGTCAGAAGCCTGCTGCCTTCCATATTTTGTTGGACATCAATTCCTATCATCCTTATCTGCCACAGCTAGTGACCAGGGATTATGTGAACTGTACTAAGCAAACCATATTTCAAGGTCCCAGCAAAATTATTCATTGACAATGCGATCTTGTACATGCCTAGTCAGAAAATGTGTTTAATGGGAATTACTCCCAGGTAACCAGGTATAGGATTGCAGCTTTAGCGTCATTTTCTGAAATCACTTTTGTGGAGAGAAATGGACCTGTCATGTTCTACCTAATGGGCTTCTTCAAAGAATTGTTATCTGTCCTCCATCACTGCATGGGTTTAGCATGACAGGAAGAGTGCTCACTTTCACGTATGTTTGTAAAACTACCTCTCAGTGAATGTAGGCTGAAAAGCTTAGTACAAAGATCAGCAATCTATGGGCCCTAGGACATTTTCCGACATAGGGTTCCTCTCCAGTTAATGCTTTTCTTAATTGGAACAGTTGACTGAATGTGTGACTTGCAGCTTTTTATCATATGAAGAGTTCAGTATTTGGTTTAGTTAGTATCAAGAAAATATGGACACCCTTGGGCCTATTCTATAAACAACAGCAAGAAGTGGATCATTTCTTTTCTAATTTAAGGCACATTCCCCTTGGCTCAATAGCTACCGAATTCTTTATTTAATCATGCTGAATTTCCTAGAATTGCTAGCGGACATATCTCCCCCTCCACTGCTCTGCTCCGGAATGAGACATAGTCTAAGTAACTAAAGCAGAATCAGAAATAAAAGACAAAACAGCTGAGCCATGATGTTGATTATATCTCTGAATATAGTCATTTATTTATTCATTTATTTATTTTTAAAGTTTATTTTGGTTACCTGAACTGTGTTTGGAGAAAGCTTTCTGGTTGGCTGTCATTCTTTTCCGTGGCTAGCTTCTTCCTCTGCCATATGCTCTTCCTATTATATAAATCGTTTTCGCTTAACTGGATTTCTGTCTCTGTGTTCTTAACCTGAGAAAGTTATTCCAGTTTACTGGGTTGCAAGAAATTGCTGGTTCAGCATACAATGACACAGTAAGGGCTTTCATACTCAGACAAAATTGGGATACTATTGATGAATCCAATGAGGAAAACTGGCACAGCTTCCCATCACGTGTCATTCCAAGTAAAAATAGTAATCAGTTTGGCATAGGTAGCGGCAAATCTTCATGGTCACCACTGCAATTTCCCCTAGAAGAATGTGAATCCCACTATCCAGACAGGCTGCTCAGGACTTTTGCTTTCATTTGGAGAGGAACAATGATTTTTGATTCCACGTCCATAGTGCTCTGAAGAGTTTCAATGTGCCTTTAGATACTTTTGTTGCATCTAGATTTGGTGTCCTTTCCTATTCCTGGATTAAAAAATGCAGCATAAGAACCATTCTGCTCCCCAGTGGGCAACCCTGTCATCCTCTAATGGGGTGGAAGAACCATGGCACTTGGAAATTATTTCTTTTGTGGTCATGTTTATATGGTTTTATTTTCTTGTTCAGAGCAGGAGCTATTGTTTCAATAGAATATCACTCATTTGTATCTCTACTACAGAAATACCATCGTTCAGATTACAGTAGCCAATTGACTTGTGACTTTGAACAGGAATAGAATAAAGGAAGGAAAACATCAGTTTTCACTTGCTCACCCTTTGTTTTCTTGAGTGTTGGTTGCTGAAAATTATAGCAGTGTGGGAATGCTACTCAGCAAGCACACTATGCTGGGAATTTCAGGTGAGATACCTACACAGTGGAAGTTGCTTCCAGTACCAGTCACTACATGGAAACGGAGAAAGGTACAGATAGTTTACTGTTGCAGAAGATAAGGCTCAGTTAAACAGTTCTGGACATAGATATATACAGCTTGTAGGCCTTTACAGTTACAATGGTACCTCAGTTTACGAACTTAATCTGTTCTGGAAGTTGGTTCTTAAACCGAAACCGTTATTAAACTGAGGCACACTTTCCCTCATGAGGCCTCCTGCCGCCAGTGCCCTTCCACCATTCGGATTCTGTTCTTAGACCGAGGTAAAGTTCTCAAAACAGGACACTACTTCCAGTTTTGCAGAGTTCGTAAACCGAACTGTTCGTAAACAGGACTGTTCTTAAACCGAAGTACCACTGTACAGATATCTACATATGCATAGAAGTTCAAGGTATCTTTGTTGCTCTAAATAAGTTTAGCAATTCAAGATACAGTGGACCCTCCGGATACTAACTTAATTCATCCCGGGGGTCCATACTTACCCCGAAAAGTATACACTTGCAGGTTTGCCGCGTTCGTAACTCGAAATTACGTTACCCGAAGGTAACGTAATCTGAGGTACCACTGTATAACACTGGGCAACTAACAGACTCAGGCTGACTCAGACAACTGAATTAGCTGACATAGATTACGCACAGATATAGTAGGGGCACTGGGTTGTAACCATAGCAATTGGCTTGGCTGACCATAAACCTGCAAGTAGCTCATCCATGTGGTGATTTACGGTCATGAAGGAAACTAACCCCTCCTCATGTTCACTCACTCCCAACAGTGGGCTCTCCATAAGTGCTTCTGTTTACTTCATACTTTTATATCCCACACCATTCACAGTGACAATCTGCATGTATTCCACTCTCATGCTAACGTCAATTAAGAAGATAAACTCCTCTCTCTTTTTTGGAAATCTGCAGAAGCATTTGGTTACTGTAGTTCAACTCACTAGCTGCTATACCTCAAAAAAGCATTCACTCCCTGCAGGCGGGCTGTGCTGCCTGCACAGATACTTTCCCCAAAGAATTTGGCTGGAGAATAACAGCTGATGCACCAGTGCACTATATCCACAAGCACAGCTAGCAGCGGTCTCTTTAGGGATGAGGTGACTCAGAGCATCCTTCAAGCTTCCTGACATATCTTTCCCCATCCAGATCTGCCTACTTTAGAGACTTTTAACAACCGGTTCACCCTGATAGAGGAAGGCTTGCTGGTATCCTACTACCAACTTTATCCTACAGGGAGGTTGACATCATCGCTGACCCCAAGTAAATAGAGATCAAAGCACAGAGCTTTCACTCCAATGTATACCTTTGGGAAGGGAGGAAGTTATGCACAACTGGAAGCACATGTTCAAATACTATAAAATATTGTAGCATGGATATACCTGTAGCTTTATGAGTTCCTTCAGTCACACAATATAAGTGAGTTGCTTCATCATTGTCATTGTTACATACCTTAAATCTTCTATCCCTCCCCACAAAAAGGTGGTAATTTTACAGGCTCAAGATGGGTGCAATGTAGGAATATGCAGATGGCTCGTATTGGGATTGAACCTGTGACCTTGATGTTCTTAGCACCACACTTTAACCAAAGGGTTCCTCATGCAATCCACTGATCATGGAGTAGCATGTAATGTTATTGGGGTAAAAATGGACAATTCTACAATAAGTTCTAGAAGATGAGAAAGAGAAACCAGGAGGTGTGGAGGTCAAGTTAAACAGATAAGTTCAGCATAAGTCCTAAATTTTGTCTGAAGCCATTTTGTCTGAAACAAGTGTCACAGCAGTGGCAGGCATGCCTGAGAGTTCCTTCATGGGTTGTGTTCAATATAACTATCTCCACCCAAACATGCTAGTTGTGCCCTACTGCACAAACACACGTTTTGCTTGACAATGTAATCCTGGAGTGAATGGCCATTGTGTCACTTCCAGTGAAAAATGGAAGGTGGAGGCAATAATGTTGTCTTGACCATGTTTTTTTTCCACTCAGTGCTGCCATTTTGTTTATGCTATTTCACTCCATTAAACCTAATTTTAATTGCATGCACAGTAATTTCATGCTTGCTAATTGCTAATGTTTTTCTTTTTTCCTGATTTATCTTCAGCTTTTTATATGATTGGTCATCTCACTCTTCTCTTTTCTCTCTGGAGTTTGTTGAGCATTACATTCTTGGCTTCATTCTTATCTGTCTGAACATAACTTGTGTGTCTTTTAATGACAGTTATTATTATTTTCCCCTACTGAAGCTTTTCTAGCATGTCTCTCAGATTCCTGTCCATTTTCTCTTATCCACCATTCTCTTGCTCCTATTATCCATTCTCTTAACATTCACTCTGACATTTGTATTGACAAGCTTCATATCGTTTCTTCTATTTCAGATTTATCATCATCTTTCCTTTCTAATATCTCTTTTTGTCTTGCTGCTATTTCTGACTGCATACCTTCTCATTATCTAAGGAAGTTTCTTTCGTATCGAAAAACTTCCTCCTTTCTTTTCTGTCTCTTTAGGTCATTGTATTCTTCCTCTTCTCAAATTTGGAACGCCGGGAGCCCTCTTTGACCTCCTCTCTTCCATTTTCTTCTTTTGTTCAGGCTACTGCAAAAACCTGTTGTTCCCAACTTTTAAATATTGCTAACATTCACTGTTTTTGTACTGCTTTGAAAACACCGATTCTTCCTCTTACTCTTTCACAGTGTGACTGCTGTAATTCTCTCCTTCATGGTCTACCTCTTTGTCAACTTCAATCCTCTTCCTCCCCTGCCTTGTTTTAACTCTGCTGCTCATTTAATTTTGCCTACAAAAGGTTACACTCACTTCATTGGTTTCCATTTCCTTATCAGACCCAGTTCAAGCTACTCCCCCCCCCCCCCAGTTTTCAATCCACTCTTTGGCCTCTCTGACTTTTCTTATTGCCTCTCAGGAAACTATATTTTAAATGCTGCTTTTGAATTATCTAGTCTGTGGCCCTGTCCTCGTCTCCAGCAGTTCTCTCCCACAGAAATGGCTTTGGTAGGGCAATGGATTCTTTTGCTGACTCCCTCCTTTCTTTTCCTGTTAAGAACCAAGGAGGGGAAAAATAACAAGCTAAGATTCATAATGAAGCAGAGAGGCGTGTGGCAGGGGCGACTCTGGCCACCCAACCTATTTTGGTCAGCCGACCCTGATCCAATCGGAACCAGGCATATTTCCTGTGGGTATTCATCTTTCAGAGTATGGAGAGCGGAAGTTCCCTCGCAGAACACTTTGTAGAATGAGCAAGATAGCCAGCCTTGTAGCAGTAGGGATGTTTTAAATTTATTTTTCTCCCTGTTAAAGTGCAACTTATTTGTGTGCATGAGAGGCGGGAGAGAGAAGCTGAGTGCCTGTGTGTGTTCCTCCTGCAGCATCTTCACTCCTCTCTGCTTACTCAAAAATCATAGTTAAAGCTGTTTCCATGCTGCCCCCTGTTAAATGTGTGTGCATTTTGTCTGACTCAAAATAAATAACTTGAAGTGTCTGTATGTTAAAGTGTATATTCTTGGGAAATGGTTAATGGTTTAAACTGCATATTCATTGTGTTTTGACCTGAATTTACAGCTTTAACTGTTTTGTTTTGCCCAGGAGATTTGTAGAGAACTGCTTTGTTTCTACCCATGTGGCCATGCTGGTCCTGCCTCCATGACCTTCTTGGCCACAGGCTGCTCCTCTAGGTCCAGGGGCTACCAGCTACCACTGAGTATTGGGCTTGCCGATTGGAAGGTCGGTGGTTCGAATCCCATTGCTCGGTCCCAGCTCCTGCCAACCTAGCAGTTCAAAAGCATGCTAGTGCAAGTAGATAAATAGGTACCACTGTGGTGGGAAAGAAAACGGCGTTTCTCTGGCTTTTGTCACAGTGTCCCATTGGCCAGAAGCGGTTTAGTCATGCTGGCCACATGACTCAGAAAGCTGTCTGAGGACAAATGCCAGTTCCCTCGGCCTGAAAGCTTGATTTGCGTCGCATCTCATAGTCGCCTTTGACTGGACTTAATGGTCCAGGGGTACTTTACCTTTACCTTTTACTGGGCAGAGCAATCCTAACTCCTGATCCATTCTAGAAGGGTTGGAATAAGGTGGAAGTGTGTGTGTGTGTGTGTGTGTGTGTGTGTGTGAGAATGGCACACAGATGCCTGTTGCACCTGCCACATGCACCACCCACCACCCAGGGATATATTTGTATGATGGGTGGTGTACAAACACCTTTAACAACTCTTTTGCCCACTCAGTTTCTAGTTCACTAAAAACTCAAATTACTTTTAGTCCATGCCTCCATATGGCAATGCAAGTGTTTTAACAATATTTAAAAATGTACATCTACTGAGCCTAATCTTAGCCATGGTGTTGTAGTGGATAGAGTGTTGGACTAGGATTTGAGAAACCAGGCTTCAACTCCCCATGCAGCCATGAATCTCACTGAGTGACCAAGGGCCAGTCACTAGTCACTCTCAACCAAACCCACATTACAGGGTTGTTGTGAGGATAACATGGGGAGGAGGAGAACTTGAGCTCCCTGGAGGAAAGGTGGGCTATAACTGTAAATATATAATGTAATGTAATGTAATGTAATGTAATGTAATGTAATGTAATGTAATGTAATGTAATATATATTGTAAAAATGTGAAGACACTGGCAGGACTGAAATAAATCTTGCAACGATAAACTGGAAATCCTTTTGCGTGTGTAGGTCACCCAGCCATTCCCCACCAATAACTCACTGCTGAAGCATCAATTTTGGTTTAGGTTTTTGGCATCATTTTGGCCACAACTTTATTGAATTACAAATCACGTGAGTGGTTGCGTAGGCATTGGTTCGCACTGTCCACTAGACAGGGCTGACTCCTTGTCAGCAAGACTATCTGTCCTCTTGACAGAGCTGACCACTGGTCAGCGATTGGGGAAACCATTAGCTGGGGAGAGTAGTGGGACTGGTAAATCTGAGCCTCCCCCTCCCCAGGGGTTCCAGGGGCTCTTGCGTAGGCCCTGCAACCCCAGGTTCGGACAAGCATGTTGAGCCCCCGGGCTTCCTTTAACGGAATTCCCATCACCATCATCCTTCTTGGATGGCACCAACCACTGAACCAATGCCTAACCGCCAACCGTACAAGTTGTGACTAATTGCTGTATAGTAGGCAAAAACCAAGAGGCCCAAGCCAATCAGCCAATTGGAAAAATTCCTACTAGGCCCCTCAAGCGGAGACGACCCCTTACCGGCACAGCAAGGTCAAAGCACCATCCTATACCAGGGAGGGGGGGTGGGAGATCCGAAGCTCCAGACAAGAGTGCCTCGTAGGAGCACGTGCTGATCCATATAAAGCACGCTGGCCTGTCAATCACCTCTCATGCAAATTCTCCGGCCAGCCCCAACCGGTCAATAATAGTTGTGGCCACAAGCCCTGCCCCTAAACCAAGAGGAATGGCTTCGCTGCCCACCCCGCAAATCAGGCTCTCTCTTTGAGAACCACCCTTTTGCGTGTGTAGGTCACCCAGCCATTCCCCACCAATAACTCACTGCTGAAGCATCAATTTTGGTTTAGGTTTTTGGCATCATTTTGGCCACAACTTTATTGAATTACAAATCACGTGAGTGGTTGCGTAGGCATTGGTTCGCACTGTCCACTAGACAGGGCTGACTCCTTGTCAGCAAGACTATCTGTCCTCTTGACAGAGCTGACCACTGGTCAGCGATTGGGGAAACCATTAGCTGGGGAGAGTAGTGGGACTGGTAAATCTGAGCCTCCCCCTCCCCAGGGGTTCCAGGGGCTCTTGCGTAGGCCCTGCAACCCCAGGTTCGGACAAGCATGTTGAGCCCCCGGGCTTCCTTTAACGGAATTCCCATCACCATCATCCTTCTTGGATGGCACCAACCACTGAACCAATGCCTAACCGCCACATGAGCCACCGGCTCACCGCCAAAACCACTCACAAACCTAGCCAACCCTTCAGGGCCCCCCCAACAGCCCCCAGCCACAAATCATTGCCCAAGGGGGAAAGATGCACACCATCCGGGCGAAACAGCGAATCATCTCTGAAAGAAATAGCGGGGTGAGAGATCGCAGACCCTCCCACCTCCAACATAACCCTCAATGCTGCACCATTGATGCGTCTGCGCGCCTTATCTACGGCAACACCGGAACGTGCTCCTCTCCAGGAGCGGCGCTGCAGCAGATGAGACCAAAACAACTTAGCCTGTGGGAATAAACAAGCCACCTCCCGCAAGTCCTGCTGAATCCTGAGGCGTAGCACCCGACACTCTGTAGCTGGTAAGTCATTTTCGCCTAGCTGCAAAACCATAGCATCGGGTGGACCCTCCCCAGCAACACGATGGCGTAAAAAAGGAATCAACTCCTCCCACAACATGCCCCTTTTTCCCAACCAAGAAACAGCAACATGTGATGGAAGTCCAAGGTTGGGCGTCAGCCCTGCCTCCCGAGCTCTGGCGCCAGCCCAATGAACAATGCTGTGCCCAACAATCCAGACTCGCACGGGTGCAGGACCTACGGGGAACAGAAAACAAAACAATTATTACCACATCAACGACGCACATAACCTTTATATGCGTTGGACTTCCACCGTCCCAATTCCTTGATCCTGTCTGTGGACAGGCCCCAACGTGCCGCTGACGTAGCCGCGCCGATCCTAAATGAATGAGGGGCATAACCATCCGCCTTGCGGCCACATGCTGTGATGGCCTTGCGCATCACCTTGGCGAACTGCTGCCTGGTCAAAGGCAGGCCATCTTCATGTACCAAGAAAGGGCCGTTCCCACGGGGCCGCAACGCAAGGTACCTAGCTGTGTCCTTGACCGGGCAAGGACCGGGCCTACCTGTGGCAGGCAGCCGGATCGCCACGCCGCGTCCCAGCTGGTCGGTCTTGGAGTTGCGAACGGTAATGACCACCTCTGATTGAGACAAATCTACATCATTTAACAGCAGGCCCCTCGAACCTGCGAGCTGAGAAGCCTCAAGCACTACCTCCCCAACCCGCAAAGCCCCATAAAACGCCAGTGAAAAGGCAACCGAAAACAGGCGCGCCTCAAAGCGCGACCAGCAAACTACGCGGAGCTTGGCCCTCATCTTTGTTAACAACGCCAATGTAATAGGGTGCCTGGCCTGGCTTTGCGAAGGGGCCATCCTGGCCCAGCCTTTCATGGCCTGCCGGATATAAAACGCCGCACACGGGTCCCTCTCAAAGAAAAGTTTGGAATAAAATGAGATGGCCGCCGCCTGGATCCTGATGGTCCGGGGGGCGCGGCCGGACGCAAAAAGGTGCGTCAGGTATTCCAGCACCATGTCAGCCGTCGGGGGCGAGGCGAACTGGCCCGTCCCCGACTGCCCACAAAACTGGAGAAAATCAGCCCACGCTTTCTTATAAGAACGAAAAGTTGATGGGGCAACAGAAGTGGCTACTCCCTGCATGGCTAATTGCCTCCAAGGCTCCACAGGTGTTCTGGAAAGTGCTCCGGATGCTCTCTCGCTTCCGGGGCCAATGCTCTGAATCGGGCCATCTGAAAACGGGACAGAGCATCGGCTATGTCATTTGAGAGACCCGGGACAAAACGTGCGGAAAAAACAATATTAGCCCTCAGGCAATGCAGCACAAAAGCTCTAAGCAGCGAGGATACCCTGGGGGACTTTGATGACTGCTTTGCCAGGACCCCCACCACAGCTTGGTTGTCAGTCCAGAAGCACACTCGACGGTCCTTGAATTCCCCGACCCATATATGCACTGCCACTGCAATGGGAAAAAACTCCAGAAAAGTCAAGTCCCGTGTAATTGCCTCCCCTATCCATGCTGCCGGCCAGGGCATGGCACACCATCTCCCCTGCCAGTATAGTCCGAAACCCAAGGAGCCTGCAGCGTCCGAGTGGACCTGGAAATCATTGCGCAAGTTCAAAGTGTCCTGCCACAATGATACCCCGTTGTATTCCTGAAGGAATACCAACCAATTCCTAAGGTCCTCTTTTACGTCCTGGGGCAAGCGTGTATGGTGGTGTGGTGCACGCAGACCCGAAGTGAGTCGTGCCAGGCGGGCGCAAAAGGGCCTCCCCGGAGCCACCACCCTACACGCGAAGTTCAAATGGCCCAGGAGTGACTGCAGCTGACGTAATGTTACTTTGGTGAAGGGGGAGCGTCTCCTCTATCACCCTCCTTAACGTAATGATTTTTTCCTCCGGCAAACGCGAAGTCTGCTCGACAGTATCAAGCAAAATGCCCAGATAAACTAACTGGGTGGCCGGGCCCTCCGTCTTGGCTAAGGCCAAAGGGACGCCCAGCTCCTCAGTGAGCGCGGCAAAAGCCTGCATAAGCACCAGGCAGTCTCCAGACTCGCCGCCGGACGTCAGTAAAAAATCATCAAGATAATGAGTCACCCCTTGAAGCCCTGTCTTATGGCGTAACGCCCAGTCCAAGAAGGTGCTAAAAGCTTCAAATGCCGCACAAGCTACGGAGCAGCCCATGGGCATTGCTTTATCCACATAATAGGCCCCATCAAATTGAAACCCAAGCAGCCAAAAATCCTGTGGATTGATAGGCAGCAGCCTGAAAGCCGATTCGATGTCACATTTGCTAACAGGGCACCCCGACCAAATTTCCTGATCAACTTAATAGCATCATCCAGTGACGCATAGCGCACTGAACAAAGCTCAGGTGGGATCACGTCATTAACCGACGTGCCTCTGGGGTGCGACAAATTGTGAATTAGGCGGAATTCGCCCGGGGCCTTCTTGGGTACCACACCAAGGGGGGAAAGATGCAAGTTAGGAAAAGGAGGAGCATCAAATGGGCCCGCCATGCGGCCCAATGTCAATTCCTTCCTTATCTTTTTCCTAGCAACATCCGGCCACTCTCGCACTGACTTCTGGTTGACAGGTTTTCCCGACACGGGCGTCGTTGATACGGGAATCCTGAAACCATGGGAAAATCCTTCCCGCAGGTAAAGAGCAGCCCCCTGATCTGGGTAGTTCCCTAGCCAACGCAAAAGGGGCTGCAGTTTTATGGGGGTCGGTGCCAACGTGGAAACACTATTATTTACCAGCACCTGACGCGGGCTGGGAGGGTGCCGGTTTCGCGGCTTGCTGTCCCCCTCCCCGTCCCCCACGAAAGGGCCGATTGCCCCTTAAACATGAGGAGGCCGGATGCGCCCCCCCGCACTTCTCACAGATGTGGGGAAAATTACAGGGAGAACGAGAGCAGCTGCCCTTGTTATAACTCCAACAGCAATAACGCTTAAAAGCCCTGGCAGGCTGTGTTTTAAACGCCCGCTGCTCAGGAGTTTTTCTCTGCACGTACGGGGCCACCCAGGTGGCCCAGAGGCCTACGTCCTTCCTATCCCACCTGGCCGTCGCGATCTTATGGGCCCTGGACCTGAATTCCCGGTCATAGGATAGAGCCGCGAATTCCCCGCCCATAGAATAAGCCTCGTGTACAATCGATTGATAAATAATCAAATGGAGAGCACGCTTTGGATAACAGGCCGCCACCACACTGGCAAAGACCTGAAAGCAGTCGATCCAGCGCTCAAATGACCTATCCGCTTTCCTTGAGGAGGCACGCTTCCTGGAGGGGAAGCCCAACCCCTCGCCTTCGTGGCGAGACTCAACCGGGGGTGCCAATTTAAATATGTCTACATACCTGCCCTCCAGTATCCTATTCCGGATCCTGGAAGACAGGTGACTACCTGGGACGATATCCCTAGTCCTGTTGGTATCTACCCTGGTGTCAGGAACAGGGCGGCCATTCAAGTACTCCTGGGGAGCCCCATATCTAGCCCTATGTGAGTTGGCCCGCCTCTGCCACGCCCACCTGGGCAAACCCGGATTAGATTCTCCAAAACCCCAGTACAGCTTCACTTCGTCCCCGGAATCTGTATCAGAAGTCAGTGTGGTACCTGAACTACTGTCTGAGGATTCCCGCCTCCTCCTCTTGGGACGGTGGCCGCAACATCCATGGCGCCTACGACGCTTCCCTCCCGAAGCTGCCTTGGCTGGAACCTGCAGGCAGTCATCAGGGGACGATTCCGAATCGGGCTCACGCCGAGCCGATGACGAGGCCACTGGAGACGCCCTTTGCTGCGCAAGCGTGCCTTCGGTTTCAGACAACTCCGAAGAACTCAGCCGACGAGGGTAGCCGCCGGATCTAGGCGCCGACGCCTTCTTTCGTTGCTTCTTGCCATGGGCAGATTGCGGCTTGCTTCGCGGACGTGCAGCCGTTGGGGACCCTTGACCTGGAGCTGGACTGTCGTCATTGGAGTCGGCGTCCATTCCGGCCTGTGAAGAGGTACCTGGAAGGGCTAAGAAAGATACTGTGCGTGAGGACGCTACCTTGCCCTTCCTGGGCGCCCGCTGCTGGCGAGGGGCGCCATCCGTTGCCCTGGCGCCCTTAGACTTGCGCCCACTAGCCGGCCTTCCCTTGGCAGCCCCCACTCCCTTCGCTTTTTTCTTGGCCGCCACCAAGGCAGCAGCCTGAGCAAGGGGAAGGTCTTCATCCACACTTGAAGAATCAGGCGCAGGGGACAAGTCGGCCTCACGCCGGGGAGGGTCATCTCGGGCGGTACCCTGAGAAGAAAGGGACAAGAGACCCTCCAGGTCAGACTCAAAACGCGCTAATGCAGCTGGGTCACCAGATAAGTTGGCCATGAGGTTGCCAATACGCTCCAGTTTTGCCGCAGCACCAGGTGAACGCAGGGCCTGTGACGATCCTTGAACAACCTCCTCCTCTGGTAGTGCAGCGGCTGCCTGCTGAGTGTCCTCTCTCTGGGACATCCTGGCCGATTAAAGAAGACAACCAGTTATAAACAACAACCGTATTGGTACTGTAGAACTCAAGAGCCCAGCAAACCCCCGTTGCCACAGGAGCAACAATTCCTGTTAACCAAATAACCTGGCGTCAATTAACCAATGGAAACCAAATGAAGAACACAGTAAACAAAATGAAAAATAATGAAATCAGGGATCAAATAATCAGAGGGAAAACAAATAAAATTTAAAACAGCACAATAAACAAACCGTAAACAAAATTAAAATAAAATAAACAGAAAGGTCTAACGTAAAACAACCAAATAAAACCAAATTCAAAATTAAACAAGGACTATTAACGCAACAGACTGGAACTAAAATTCAAATAAAAGCAAAGAAGGTAAAGGTACAATAATTTTCAATTAAACTAGGCTGCAGTACCCGGTGAACCACCAGAGGGCACCTGGCACCACAGACCTCAAGGCTGTCTTACCCGGTCACAGCCAGCAGGTGGCGCCCCAACTACCAAGCTGCAGCAGAAAAAGGAGCTGCGACGCAGCAAGGAAAATGGTGGTTCCCGCCAAACTGCCCCGGACTGGGCAGGCAGAAAATGGGGCCCGCAGCTGCCTGGCCGGACTGCAGACGTACAGCCAGGCCGGGAAAGCCCCAAACGGGATGGCTCAGCGCCGGCCGAACCGGCCGCGTGGGATCGCCGCCCCGCTGCGCGCTGCAGCGCGGAAAAAACAAACGAACAAACCCCCAAGTCACCCGAAGGGGAAGAAAGGGGCTCGGAGGCGCGTCCAGGCGGCCGGCGCCGCGCAAAACTCCCAGCGCCGGCCCGATCCGCCCCACGCCGGTCGCTACCTCCTCAGGGAGCAACGCTGCGGGCCAGACCCAGCCGCCGCAGCCCCGGCGAGCCCAGCGAAGCAAGGCCGCCTCGCGACGAGGCCGGCGAGAGCCGCCCGGTGCAGGGAGGAGGCGCGGGGCGCGCAAAAAGGCCCGCGGCGAAGACGAACTCGCTGGGACTCCCCAGGTAAGCGTGGGGGAAGTCCGCTCACTGAAGCTCCGGATTCAAGGGGAAGCCCCCCCCCGCTATTCCCCTCGCACCCTACAGGGGCCTACAATCCACGGGGTGCACTGGGGGGGGCAGGGGTGGGGGAAGGGGGCCAGGGAATCAGGGAGGGGTCGGAGTGAGGAGGGGAAGGGAACAAAGGTGCTCAAAATGGACAATTAAGTAACACCAACCCGGGGAACAAACCCACTAAACGATAAGCAAGTAATTCAACTTAAAAGGAATTAGCACGGTGGAAAACCAGGCTGCAATAAGCCTTAGCCATACAACCGTATCCAGCCCCTCTGTCGAGATCCGAAGCTCCAGACAAGAGTGCCTCGTAGGAGCACGTGCTGATCCATATAAAGCACGCTGGCCTGTCAATCACCTCTCATGCAAATTCTCCGGCCAGCCCCAACCGGTCAATAATAGTTGTGGCCACAAGCCCTGCCCCTAAACCAAGAGGAATGGCTTCGCTGCCCACCCCGCAAATCAGGCTCTCTCTTTGAGAACCACCCTTTTCTGACCAGAGAGAAAGAGATGATTTTAAGAGTATAAAGGTCAGAAATTGATGATCTAAAGTGCGAGGATAAATATTTGAAGGAAAAAAAAAACAGTTGAAGAGATGGAGGGAAGTCACGAGCTCGGCAGAGCAAAGAGTATACATGCATATGGTTATATTTCATGACTGAATAAATACACACACACACACACACACTACCTTACTGTTAAAGCCCTTTAGAAAATAAGCAAATAAATAAAAAGTAATAACTTTCTAAATTATTTCTATTTTGTTGCAAATTAAATAAATAGAAATGAAAACTCACGTAGCATCCATTGTGAAATGCACCACGCTAACCCTCACTGAGATAATTCTGATGGTGAATACCTGCTAGTTTATTGAATGCTTTGGCTTTGTAATATCAAAAATGTCTGAGACTTAAGTTATATGGTTTTTCAAAACCTGTTCAACAGAGAGTGCATGAAATGCTGCTTTGGAAATTTCATGACAAGCTATTATTTCTCCTGTAGTATCTGCAGGGAGGAAGAATTGTTGATTATTTTTAAAGTAGTTTATTATACATATGGGGGAAAGGTTGGGCTTTTTTCGGTTGGGGGGGGTTGCGGAATGCTGTACAAAAGGGGACTAGGAAACTTTTTAAAAAATTAGCTTTTTGAAATCTGACCAAACCTTCCAGATGTTACAGCATTTCCAGCAGAGTTTCTCTGTGATCCATGTCAGAGATGCAGCTGTCAACACTAACGTACACCTGCTGCTAGTTTCCTGTCAGCAAACAATTCTTCAATTGTTTTATGAAGTGTTGAAGACTCTCAAGATGATGCCCTGGCCTCTTAATGAAACCTGTGCCATGTTTTGAATTCATGATGAATCAAACGTTTAGTTTAGCTTCATTAAATTCCCACCCGGACTTTTTTTTTTTTTTTAAAAAAATTCTTTTCAGTCAAGTTAATTATACAAAATCTTCAAACAAAAATACAATAGATAATAAGTACCCATAAGCACTGATAAGCAAAACACATTGGCTATAAATAAAATGCAATTAAGCAGCTAATAAAGCAGTAGCAGCAAGACATATTTCCTAAAAGTTTTGGGAGTTTTTCTCCACTTCCTAGAAACCCACCGTCTGGGGTTCATGTAGGTCACACTTCGACTGGGGAGGACTTTCATAAGGCCCCAGAAGAAAACATGAACTTTTGATTTCACCAAAGAGAGAGTTGAGAACTCAGGAAAGATTTATTTCTTGCCAATGAAGACAGATAAAATATTGATTTCCATTTGCGTGGTCAGGCGGAGTCCCCCCGAACCCCGGGCAGCCCCTGGTAGGGCGGAAATATGCATGAGGACACAGCCCATTGTGAAAATGCTTACTCGTGTAAGCATTGGGTTCAAGCCTCATTGCATTTTTGAATGCACATGCAACACATGCTGGTGTAATTGCATGTAGCATTGGCATGCCAATACTTAAGGGTGCTGGTTTGCATTGCCAATGCAAAAGCAAACATGGCATCCTGTATTGCACATGCATTTAAACAGGATGTAAAGCACTTCATTCATGGCCTGTATCCTTTCTGTTTTGCCCATTGCTCAGAACGGGTCACAGTATCCATAAGGACCATTGAGATTTTATTGCGGAGATGGCGGAGCTAGATTGGCCTCAGAAAATATAAAAAGGAAGTCTGAGAATGAAAGTTGGGAGCCGGAAATTTAGGTCCCTCAAACTGCCTTCAGTAACTAAAACCATTCTTTCTTTACATTCAATAAATCAGTCCTCACTATTGCTCTGTCTTGTCTGTTCTCTCTATAAAGACACCAGTCCCATTTTATGTGCACAGGATTCTGAGAAGGAACTGAACTAGCTATAGCACATTTTATATGGGATCCCTAGTTTATAAGACTTGAACTTCGTTCTCCCAAATAAATAATTGGGTCTGTATCTGCAGTGATACCTTGCTAGAGGCACTACAGCTTTGAACGCCGTTTGTCAATTCCATAAGGTCATGCTATCAACTGCTGAGTGCCTATTTTCATGGGAAAGCAAAGGAACATTCTGTATTGCTTGAATGCGTAAAATGAGAGGAGGAAATAAACAAATTGATCTTAATCCGGCTGCTAACCCTATCAGTCTATTTGTTTAATGAATTCAGAGTGCAATAGTTAAATATCTTAATTCCCTACACTGCTAATATAGTCTAGCCTGGTAGTCATAGGTAACAAGTAATTGTTTGCAGCTGATTGCATAAAATTCCATACAGGTGAGCATGTGGTCTGGTAAAGGAGAGAAGTATCCCATATTGTAGGTGCTCTGTGCCACCATCCCTCCACCACAGAAACCAAGTGGGCTGTCAGAGGAAGGAAGCCCTCTGTGCCCAGCTATGAGAGATGGAGCTTTCTGTCTTTCAACTGCTCTTCTGAGCAAGCAAGCAAAGAGTTTTTTGTTTTGCGAGCTGTTGACTTTTGTGGACTTTTTCTTTAGAAGACTGTGATAAGAGATTTTTTTTTGCTGAGGCTGCTTCATTGACTCACAGCTGTCCATGGAGGCGCAGGTGAATTCTGTATCCAGGGCGGCTGTCTACCAGCTCCATCTGGTACGCAGGCTGAGACCCTCCCTGCCCGCAGACTGTCTCGCCAGAGTGGTGCGTGCTCTGGTTATCTCCCGCTTGGACTACTGCAATGCGCTCTACGTGGGGCTACCTTTGAAGGTGACCAGGAAATTGCAATTAATCCAGAATGCGGCAGCTAGACTGGTGACTGGGAGTGGCCGCCGGGACCACATAACACCGGTCCTGAGTGAACTACACTGGCTCCCAGTACGTTTCCGAGCACAATTCAAAGTGTTGGTGCTGACCTTTAAAGCGCTAAACGGCCTCGGCCCAGTATACCTGAAGGAGCGTCTCCACCCCCACCGTTCAGCCCGGACACAGATCCAGCGCCGAGGGCCTTCTGGCGGTTCCCTCACTGCGAGAAGCAAAGCTACAGGGATAGCAGGCAGAGGGCCTTCTCAGTAGTGGCGCCCGCCCTGTGGAACGCCCTCCCAGCAGAGGTTAAAGAGATAAATAACTATCTGACATTCAGAAAATACCTGAAGGCAGCCCTATTTAGGGAAGTTTTTAACCTGTGATATTTTAATGTATTTTAATATCTGTTGCAGGCCGCCCAGAGTGGCTGGGGAGACCCAGCCAGATGGGCAGGGTACAAATAAAAAATTATTATTATTATTATTATTATTGCCCAACATTTGAAAGATTTAGATATTAAATTAGTCCACCTTTGTGTGTGTGTGTGTGTCTGTGTGTGTGTGTGTGTGTGTGTGTAGTAAGTTTTTCTCCCCTATAATTTCAAACTTTTGGTAAGAGCTAGTAGCTAGGCGATCCTAGTTTGTAATCATCTAGTCCAGGGTTTCCCAAACTTTGGTCTCCAGCTGTTTTTGGACTACAACTCCCATCATTCCTAGCTAGCAGGGCCGGTGGTCAGAGATGATGGGAATTGTAGTCCAAAAGCAGCTGGAGACCCAAGTTTGGGAAACGCTGGTCTAGACTGTGATACTTCGCTTTAGCCTTCCAAAATGACAGGAATCTTTGTATGACACTGAAAGTAAGAGCTGTTAGAAAATTCCTGATTAGGACAAAGGCAGAACTTGGTTTTACCAGCAAGAAAGTTCAAGAAAATAGTACAAAGGTAAACAGTTCTACGGAAAGAGGAGACCCTTAGAATAATTATTCATAATGCATCCTCATAGCATGTGCTAAACTATGTAGAGAAGGCTAATGCAGTTTACCACATTCTACTTTAGGGATAATCTTTCACTGAGACAGGAGAGTGTTATCGTGAGACGAGTTTTAATGGGTAGGAGAGGATATTTTAATTGCCGTTTACTCCTCCAGGCTCCCATATGTGTGGGCTGAATGGAGTTTCAAAATCTCATCCTTGGCAGCAAAGTTAATAAAAGTATAGGAAATGCACTGTAAAGCCTTGTTTTGAGGAAATCCAGCTATGAAGTAAGCTGGCTCCCCTTTCTTACCCCACTTAAGAAAGAATCGGGCAATGACCTGGGAAGCAAATTTGTTAAAAATAATTTACTTACTTATAATCTCGCATTGGTTCACATTAATAGCAGCAGTGAAAACCATGCAGGCAAAATACTTATATTTACAGTATAGCCAGCTTTAGGAGCAAGCAGAGGCATGTCTGCATCCATCGCTGGTCAAAGGAAGAGAGGAAGGAATGGGAAGTACCGGTACTATATATTCCTTCCTCTCCAGGAGAGGAGGGGGAAATGACATCACACAGAACCCTCTCTACCAATTGTATTTCTGTGGTCCAAGTACCTGCTTATCAGCAATATAACTCTGTAGACTTAGCACCATTCTCATGCTAACTAGCTAGAATATGCACTTATTAGGTTTGGCTGCTAATCTCCCACAGTTAATTCTCATACTTTCATTTATAAGCCTATAAAGCCCCACCAAGCATTCACCAGTTGCCCTTGGGCCATATGCCTTTTGCGCGTATACACACACACACACACACACACACACACACACAATACAGACCACACGCTTCAAACTTCCAGGCAGGCATGGAAGCCCATACACGGACCTTCAAACAGTCCCTGCCCTTTGCCAATCAGCAGAGAAGTGTTTCTTTAACTTTGACCATGCCTACTTGTAAGCATTGGCTATGTCCACTTTGACAGGCCATTCCTCCCAAGGGTTGGCAATAAAACATTTGTGCAAGCATAATTCCACTCACACTACAGGACATGTTTCATCTCCTCCCACTACATGCCTCCCAAATCTGCTTCAGAAGCCATCCCCTTCTCTGGAGCTTATGTTGAGGGTTTGTGGGGGGCAGGAGAGGGAGGTCTTTTGCAAGCACGTTTTGGATACAGCCCCAGTGTTTGCATTAGCATTGTCTCTGCTCATGTTGAATGGATCTTTATTTGCGTCAGCCATCGGCCATAGCAATAAAACAACAATACAATATACAAATAATAGAAATAAAAAGTCAGTTATATAAAATGCATTTTGAGGTTTTGAACCAATAGTCAAATGGTGACTTTTATTGTGTCTGAGAAAAGTCAAAGTTAGGTCTGTCTGTCTTTGCCCATTTCTCAGAGCGTTTGAATTTTAGGAATATGTTCTTTTTACTAATCTGCGATGAACATCACAATTAGTTTTTGTTAAGTAGTGAAACTGGTGTTTTGGTGCCAGGTGCCATGAAGTTTGCCACCTTTACATAATCAGTCTTGGTATAGATGTCTTAAGCAGTCATGATTGCACAATCAAGGCTACTGTAGTTGAGGTATGACACTGCTTGTTGATCGGGTGCCATTTATTATGACACCTGCACAGTTGTTCAAGCATCTTCCTAAAAATTCCTACTTGTTCAGTTTCAATAACATATGCAAAAAAAGACATTCAACAAGGAGCAGTAATTTCCAGCTGATAGGAAGGCTACATAGTAATCAATTATTTAAATTTACCTAAGTTGCCTGATAGATTTTTGGACAATCAGTGGTACTGATATGGATTAGAATGTATGGTTCCTATGTTCATAAAATATAATAATAAGACACCTAAAAATAGGCAATTAAATATTACATTACAGTGGTACCTTGGTTTAAGAACAGCTTAGTTTATGAACAACTTGGATTAAGAGCGCTGCAAACCCGGAAGTAGGTGTTTTGGTTGGTGAATTTTGCCTTAGAAGCAGAACATGTTCTGCTTTCTGTTGAGTTTGTTCCATTTGTAAATTGAGTCCCCCGCTGCTATGGGAAAGCACACCTTGGTTTAAGAATGGACTTCCGGAACAGATTAAATTCATAAACCTAGGTACCACTGTATTAACAAAAGAGCTACTGTAGGAAAAGAATACAAATATCAGGTTTTGTCTGGTAGATGGGTGCTGGGTCACTGAAGGCACGCCTCTCCCAGTACTGCCAGCTTGCGCATTGTGGTCTACTAAGGAGGTTCCACCTGTAACCGTGATGCATTCTGCAAAGCTACATGGCAGGGCCTTCTCATCTGTAGCACCCGAGCTATGGAAACTACTTCCTCTTTGACAACTTTCTGACATCAGTTAAAAACACAGGGTGGGGCGGGAAATCTGCCAAAATAGTATACAATAAGATAAAAATAAGATTGCAGATTCAGTAGACTAAAAGCTATAAAACCATTTCTGCAGTTAATATTCCATAAAGTGACTTCATCACACTAGGTCAGTGATGGCTAACCTTGACACTCCAGATGTTTTGGAACTACAACTCCCATCATCCCTAGCTAACAGGACCAGTGGTCAGGGATTATGGGAGTTGTAGTCCCAAAACATCTGGAGTGTCAAGGTTAGCCATCACTGCACTAGGTGCTAGAGCAGGGCATATACCCATTGATTTTTAGCCCTCCTCCTTGCTATAACATACATAACTGCATGCATATATAAAGTTGAAATTCGGGTGCCGTTTGTCAGTCCGGAAGATATGCCCATCATCTCTTTATCCTCTCGGTGGCTTCGTGCTTTGACTTCTACCCATAGAGACTACAGCACAAACCAAACTTTCCCTTGCTACCGAAAAGTTTTAATTGAAAATCAGGAGTGCCAGGCAGAATGTAGGTTCAGGAGATTAGCAGTTAAATGAGAAGGGGCTTTTCGTTTAAGTTCCAGTGTTGATATGTCACTGCACTGTGTCACTTTGAAAAGCGATAGTGCTTTGTTATCAGTGCTGAGCTCAGGCTGCCTCCTGATGTAGAGTTAGACTAAAATAGAATGCCAGAGTGATGGAAGAACTGCTTATATTTAACATCCTTACAGCTGCTGGACGTGGAGGGAGGTGCTGACACACTGCTCTGTGCAGACATACAGGTTGATCATCTTCCAAGGTCTGTTTTCCTGACATTTAACAAAGAAAAGCTGATAGCCAAAGAAAGGTTCATTCCAGTTCAGATCAAGAGAGAGTACTGAGAGCATTTCTTATTAATAAATGATTCCCAGTGTGTTGGCTTTTAATCCCTCTTTGTCAAGGAAAATGTTCTGCACGATTAAAATCCTTTATATCATTGATTTTTGCTAGGAATCCTCCATGTACCAGAACTGCAGCGCTGGAACCTACATTCTGAATGTTGAGTAATGTGTGTTTTTACACAAACTAGAGGGATTGCATTAAAGTCTATTGGGGTTGGGTGAGGCACGGCTGTGCCTTTGCTGATAAGGAAACCAGTAATAGGGGAATGTTTTTTGGTCATTTTAACCAAAGTACTGATAGCTTCCCACCCCATTGTAGGATTCTTGGATAACAACCATGTGATCTCTTCCAGCCCACCAGTTGCTAAAAGGGAAAATGCAGATTCAACTGTAACGGCATTTGGGTAGAGAATTTAAGAAATCAAATCTGGCAAGTTGACATACAGGTATTCCGTGGACTGCCTATGCAGTGCTTTCTCCTATCACAGTTCACATCCCTAGTCCTTCATGATGTTTGCTCATGATGCACTTGTCAGCTGAGACCCTTCTATATGTCCCCCATCCCAGAGAGATTTGGAAGGTGGCAACAAGAGAACAGGCCTTTTTCTGTGGTCTCACTGATTGTTAAGTGCTCTCCCCGGAGAGGCTTGCCTAGCACCATCCTTGCATGCCTTTAAAGGTAAAGGTAACCATTAGGTCCAGTCATGTCCGACTCTGGGGTTGTGGCGCTCATCTCGCTTTAGTGGCCGAGGGAGCCGGCATACAGCCTCCGGATCATGTGGCCAGCATGACTAAACCGCTTCTGGCGAAACCAGAGCAGCGCACGGAAACGCCGTTTACCTTCCCGCCGGAGCGGTACCTATTTATCTACTTTCACTTTGACGTGCTTTCGAACTGCTAGGTGGGCAGGAGCAGGGACCGAACAACGGGAGCTCACCCCGTCACGGGGATTCGAACTGTCGGCCTTTTGACCGGCAAGCCCTAGGCTCTGTGGTTTAACCCACAGCCACTACCCATGTCCCTTTACATGCCTTTAGGTGCCATCAAAAACATTTCTCTTTACCCATGCCTATGGCTATTAATTAGTCTATAGCCTGTAAAAGTGTTTGGGAGAGGACTGTTATTATGATGACTACCATATTTTTCGCTCCATAACGCGCACCGGACCATAACGCGCACCTAGTTTTTTGAGGAGGAAAGCCCCCCTTTTTGAGGATCAGTTCAAAGTTGTGCATCTTCTTTTGGAAGAAGAAAAGCCCCATTTGCAAAAGGATCAGCTCAAACTTGTTGTTGTGCTGCTGCTTTTGCAAAGGAGAAAAGAAACATTTGCAAAAGAAGCAGCTCAAAGTTGTGCTGCTGCTGCAGCTTTTGCAAAGGAGAAAAGACCCATCTGCAAAAGGAGCAGCTCAAAGTTGTGCTGCTGCTGCAGCTTTTGCAAAGGAGAAAAGACCCATCTGCAAAAGGAGCAGCTCAAAGCCCTTTCTACAGTTTCCAAACAGATAATCTAATCAGCCAGTCACATGTTGCTGGGGAAACCAACAGCCTCCTCTGCAGGAGGACCTTATCTCTCTTCCCGATCTCTTTCTCTCTGCAGCGACCTTATCTCTCTTCCCGATCTCTTGCTGATCAGCTGTAAAGTGGCAGCCTTTCAACACCCCCTTCTCTCTTTGTAAAAGAAAAAGCTCGATCTTCTTTTGGTCCCTGGGCAATTCAGCTCCAGGGACCATGCATTCGCTCCATAACGCGCACAGACTTTCCCCCTTCCTTTTTAGAAGGAAAAAAGTGCGCGTTATGGAGCAAAAAATACGGTATTTGATTATTAGGCTGTCGGTATGGTTTTCACAATTGATGCTCTGCAATGTGTTTTTAATGTTGTACACCACCCTAGGATCTTTTGATAAAGGCAGTATATAAACTGAATTAATAATAATAAAGATAATAATACCATGAGAGAATACTATAAAAGATTTTCCAGATTCATGTTTCCAGTACTGTGTCCTGTCTTCCTATTTGAGCACAGTGCTGAAGAATTTCACAACATGTTTGGTTGTGACAAACCACAAAGTTTTGGATACTCAAGCTATGCTTCAACTCAAGTAGCATTTCTGTTGACAGTTCACTGTGCCATCAGCACCTACAGTGGTTTTGGTTCTCTGTGTCAGTTGAGACAGTATGAACCAGATCATCTGGTCCATTTCGGATTCCATCCTCGGCACTACAATTATGGTTGACTACTGTTGGTGCTATTCCACTCACACAACAGACTTTCAGTGGTGCGCAAAGTATTCCCCCTTCCTTTCTAGCCATCTGCAGTGCCTGTGTCCGTCCAAAAATCTTTTCACATCTTCTGGCACAACATTGGATATCACCCTGGATATTAACCTGTTATGAGAACCACATTTTTTTTCCAGCTTCGCCACAGACTGAGACTGCTTTTAATGTTTGTTGTAGAGTACTTTTTCAGCTCCTACTTAAAATGTCCAATTTTATTCACATTTTGGTATTACAAAATGAAACAGTATTCTAGTTTTTTTTAAATGTCATTGAGGGTGCCTTAATTTGCTATTTGCTAAACTAAGTGATAAAATTGTACATTAAAAAACAAACATGAAAAGCGCTTGCAGTTTTTACATTCAGTTTCTCAGGTTTCTTCAGAGGATTTATATTCTTCTCTACAAAAAACATTGGTTACCCACTACAAGCACCATAAAAGCCTGTTCACATAGCATAGATTGGGAATATGAGAGTCTGTGTTGTCAGTTAGTATTGGAAGACTGATAATGTCATTAATATTACAATAGGTTAGCAAGTGTATGTGAAGTAACGAAAATTGAATAAGATGTGATAAATTACACTGAATTAAAGCCTGTTTGGAGAAAAAAAGAAATGCTTTATTTGGAGGTCATTCCATACACTGATTTATCAGATCAGATGGGTTGATAGAAACAAAGGAGGAAAGAGATAGCATAAAATGAGAAAATAACATTAAACATTTCTCACATTTATAGGAAGGTTCTCCTTAAAAATAGTTTTTTTTAACTTAGAAGAAGAAGAAGAAGAGGAGGAGGAAGAAGAAGAGTTTGGATTTGATATCCCGCTTTATCACTACCTGAAGGAGTTTCAAAGCGGCTCACATTCTCCTTTCCCTTCCTTCCCCACAACAAACACTCTGTGAGGTGAGTGGGGCTGAGGGACTTCAGAGAAGTGTGACTAGCCCAAGGTCACCCAGCAGCTGCATGTGGAGGAGCGGAGACGCGAACCCGGTTCCCCAGACTACGAATCTACCACTACACCACTACACCACACTGGCTCTCTTATTTGACTTATAAAAAAAGAAGCAATAAAATGTCAGGTTTTCTTCCACACCTTCAAAAATGATGAGACTTTTTTTAAAAAAAAGTCTTTCCTTTTGATGAACCATATCTTAATATCTTGTAGTTCCTCAATAAGGACATATTAATTTAAATATTATTAAATATTACATTAAATATTGTGTCCAGAAGAAAGTGACCAAGATGCTGAGGTGACCTGGAACGTGTTAAGCCAGGAGGAGAGAAGATGAAGCAGAAACATGGTTGGTGTCCTCAAATATCTGAATGAATGTCATGCAAAAGAACAAGCAGGTTTGTGCTCTGTAGCTTCAGAGGAAAGGAGTGGAACTAACAAGGCTCAGGAGATGTGTCCTCTTTTTTACAGGAGGTGTTTAATAAGAGGCTGGGCAGCCATATAGTAGGGAAACTGTAAAAGATGCAACCTGCATTTTAGACCCTTCATTGAAGTTCTTCCAACTCAAAAATTATATGATTCTGTGCTTTCCCCCAGTTTGTATGAAGCGTCTTCTAAAAATGGTTAAAGCAAGATTTATGCAGGTTTCTAAGGTGCATAACGAATCACTCGCTTCAAAGTAAGAGATATATCTTTGAGTAATAAATGAAGTTTCATAAATTAGGCCATACAGCACCAAACTTACTGTATGGCAGGCATGCCCAAAGTCTGTTTTGGGGGCCTAATTCAGCCCCCTGGCTGGTTTTATCCGGCCCCTGTGGCAGTGGAATCCTAAAGAAAGCTCAACAACTTTGGTTGGCCCTCACGCATGTTCACTTAATCAAATCTGGCCCTCTTTGAAAAAGGTTTGGGCACCCCTGCCATATGGTGAACAAAAGATTGGTTTATAATCTTGTGTGTGTTTGTGTGTGTGTGTTTAAGTTCTCAGAATAGACTCACTGAAATTAATAAGAGTTCAGTTAGTCATGTCCATTAATTTCAATGGGTCTACTTGGAGTATGACTAACACTGGGTACAACCTTAAATATGTGTTAGTCCTCACTAAGGTCTCAATTAGCTTTATAAAGAGAAAGGAACTTGTATATGAATTTTTCCCCAATTTGTTCAAGGATGAAAGCCACTTTGCTTCATCCCTTTTTCCCTATTCCTCCCCGGCCTGCGTTAAATGTCACTAACTTTGTTTTATGATTGCTTGAGTTCCTAGTCGAATTTTATATTTGTCTGTATATCTTCAGTCAAGACTTCAGCCATTTATTGAGTTTCTGTGTAATGGGAAATAAATCAGACAAATAGAATCTTCTTGTTTTAGCAAGTGATAGCCAGCCTGTCTTCTATGATTTATTGGGCTACTAATTAAAGGTCATTATGAAATTTACTATGGAGAAGCATATCATTGCCAATGAAAACTCTGCCACTCAGTTGCTTCCTTAACGACAAATGTTTGCATAAAGGAAAAACAAAGACTGCGTTCCCAGCTGACACAAATAGCTTCTGATTAGAACTGATAAAAAGTCATTCTAAACTTAGAATGAAGGATGATATCCAACCAAGTCCTAGTCTGAGCAGAGCCATCAAAATCTAAGGACTTAATGATTATGACTCAAAATTATACAGTCTGATAAATATGTTCAGCAGGCACCCCACCTGAAAAAAATCTCTTGTTTCATAGCTTACCTGCAAGGATTGCCTGGCAATAAACACGAATCATGAGTGGCTGGGTGCCATTATGTTAATTTTCATTCATCTTTGCACAAAGGATAAACAGGGTCTTCTGGCGGTTCTTTCACTGTGAGAAGTGAGGTTACAGGGAACCAGGCAGAGGGCCTTCTTGATAGTGGCTCCCACCCTATGGAACGCCCTCCCACCAGATGTCAAGGAGATAAAGAACTACACAGCTTTTAGAAGACATCTGAAGGCGGATGTCAGGGAACAATCAGTTCCCAGTAGGGTGGTGCAGGGTCTCTCAGAGTAAAGAGAGCCCCAGCACCACGAAAGCAGCAGCACCACGTCTAGCGGGGAAGGCGGGACCTCATCCAGTAGGGAGGAGGCAACAGGACAGCCAGGCGGGGAGGGGGCTTGGGGATGCTACAGAACCCCAGCGCTCACCTAGCCAAGCTGGGACGGAGGAAACGACAAGAGTTCCGTCGCCCCAATTACTCAGAGGTGTGAAACGCAAAGAAAGGAGGAGGAGATTTGGGGTGCCGAAACTGCTCTGCTGGGGGCACAACCGGAGAGCGCCACTTCCGGAATCTGAGACGGTCATGGATTTTGGAGCTCTGCACTGTACATAGTTTGCACCATTAAAGATGTAAATAGCATGAACAGAGTCTCGCCTCGTTACTCACGAGAAGCCACTTCAGAAACCTTACAGCAGCCCTGTATCAAGAAGTTTTTGAAGTTTGATGTTTTACTGTGTTTTTATATAGCATATTGGCCTGAATATAAGCCTCACCCCCCCCCCCCAATTTCGACCATGAATAAAGTGCGGTTTAAATTTGCAACCTTACAAATATTGGCTTTTACAGTATTGCTGTTGAAACAGACATACAGTAAAACGGAACGGGTGTGAATGCCTGTGGAATTTTAAGGGAGCAGCTCATATTTGGGTATTGTCTTTTCCCCCCCATCCCCCTTGAATTTTAAAGGTGTGGCTTATATTCGGGTGTGGCTTATATCCGGGCCAATACAGTATGCTGTAAGCAGCCCAGAGTGGCTGGGGAAACCCAGCCAGAAGGGTTGGGTATAATAATAATAATAATAATAATAATAATAATAATAATAATAATAATAATAATAATAATGTAGGGGAAGATTATTCTTCCTTATTCTTTTGCCACAGCCAGAGATGGGGCAACCTAGGTTTCCATACAAGGGCTCAGAAGCATAGAAATAGCCTTTGAAGAGAAAAGCTTCAATTTATTGAGTGGGAGAGAGAAGCCCAGAGCTTCATTTAGTGCCATTTATGTGACGAGGGGAAGCAAACCCAGCGAAGAGGAAAACTCTTCACACCCAGCAGTTTGTTTGCTCAGAGGCTGCCTGACCATGCTGTGGCCCAGGACCTGTTGCAATTCTACAGCCATTTGCTTCATTTTACATATTTTATTTTATTTTTTCTTGCTCCCTGTGAATGGCAGCAGAGCTTTATGACATCACCTCGAGAAAGATGAGAACAAGTGAATTGTCAAATATAGAAAGAAGAATCGTTGACAGGCTTATTTGTTTTCACCTGTTATAGAAATGTTTTCAACCAGCACATTCTAGCCAGAAGCTGTACAGATCAGAAACAATACTCAAGGAGCGATAAGAGCCGTTGTTATTGTTACACAGCATATAGTACCCCTCCTAGATATTGCTGCAGTATCATTTGTGGCTTGTATAGACCAGTTTTCATTGCACCTTATTAGCTATCAACGATTATTATTTGGCTCTGGTGTTTACAAACTATAATTCATCATCATCCTATCTTTTATTTATAAGGAGATATCAAAAAAGAAATAAGCAAATTATGCATTGTTTTTGGCTGGAAGAGTTTTGCAGGCTCAGTAAATCAACCCTACGGTTGCACCGCAGACTTCAGCAGTCTGCTGTGACTGCACCTGATCTCGCCTAATTCCAAAATAGTTATGGTGATGAGGGAGGGGAAGGTGCTGCCAATCTCCAGAGATTGCTACACATCAGTAAAAAGCTTTCTTTTTTAAAAAAAAATGTGCTAGTTTTGAAACACAGAAATGCTTAAAATAGTGTTAGTTTCACATTTTGGCACATGATATGTGCTTCTAAAAATGTCACTTTGCCAAAATGCATTGTTTTATAGACATATGTGTCATATAAAAAGGGTCTCCGACAACAACACAAAGTTGCGTGTTAAGATCCCAAGACCTCCCTCAATAAATAAAGACACAATTGACATGGAATTTAGTTTAAGGTTATTGACATAATTTTGGCCACAACTTTATTGATTACAGATCGTGAGTGGTTTGCTTAGGCATTGGTTCCTTGACTAGCTGCACCTGACCTCAGCAGGGCAGCACTGATGCCTGGACTCTGGCAGAGGTCAGTAAGGGAAAAACATCCTGGGGGAGCATTGGATCAAGCTCAGAGTCAAGCTCACCCCAAATGCTCCCAGGGGCTCTGGCGTGGCCCTAACCCCTGGAAGGGGATCAGACAAAAGCAAGGTGGGCCCCTGGATTCCATTAACGGAATTGGAGGGGCAGGTGTGACAACCTCCCCTCCCCTCCCCTCCCCTCCACATTGAACCAATGCCTAACCACCTAACCTTATAAAGTTGTGACGATTTGCTATGCGGCAGGCGAAACCCAAGTGGCACCAGCCAATCAGCCAAATGGGGAAATTCCTACCTGTCCCCTGTCCCAAGAACAGATGATCCACGTCAGCATAGCAAGACCCTAAATATAGGGAGGGTGGGCGGGTGATCTGATGCATGAGGCGAAAAAGACGAAGCTCGATGCAACGGGCAGCGGTATATAAAGGTCTCTCGGTTAATGCATGAAAACGATCCCATTGGCCAGATTTGCCCCAGCAACCGAGGGACCACCAATCGGGTTGTTGTGGCTATCCAATCGCTCCCACCCACAACAGCAGTGAGGTCAGTCTTGACGATTTCACCGCAACGCGTGCTCTCTGGGAGGAGGACACGATTTCTGGAGCAGAATAAGTATATTGTGTACATCAGCAAATGTCTATCAGAGAGGAAACAAATGAATAAGTGGCTCATAGGAACTGCAAAAGTCTGCTGTTAATGCACCCAGTATCCATCAAAAGGGGGAATAATTGGGGGAAGGGAGTATACCAACAGCCTTCTGATATTGGTATGTGAAATATTTCATTTCCCTTGAAATAGTTGTATGGTGGGGGAGGGGCAGAGTAACTAAGTTATGGGACACTTCCATATTCAGACTACAGTGTAAGGGGTTTCTTTTTGCATCAAGAATTAAAAATAATAATAATAAGGGCACGGTGATAATTCCATCAGCACTCAATAAACAATTACAGTACAGCATGAATTCATAGCATTAGTTATAGGTAACCATGTGTGACTCAATTAATAATTCAGTTTACACTGATAATATTTGTATCTGAATGTGGCATGAAATGAATTTGTGTTAAATCCAAACTCTTCTGATTTATTTGATTGTTAGGTTTAATGAAAGGGATGCATTGAAACCCTGTGTGTGGTAGGATTACAAATGCAGTGCTACTTGAGAGGCTCTCCTCCGGGTTAAAGGCTGTAGGTTTCCCAGAACTATCTACAAACAGGCTCTCAGTTTCAATTGGTAGCTCTTGGACTGTAACCCTATATGTGATAAACAGCCCCATTTGGCTGTTTTGGATTCTAATATTCATGCACACACACACACCCTTTAAAGAAAAAAGTAATATGTATAAAATAAGACAGAATAATTCACTGTGTTTTGGGAAGCAAATAAAGAACAAACAAAAATGCCTTACATGAAATGTAAGAATTCAGCTATAAACAGTCTGAATTAATGGATATCCCGACTATGCAAAGCAAGCAAGACCTCTTTTCCCCCATCTCTTCTCCCTTTCTGTCTCTCATATGATCTAATTTTGTGTAGGTGACAATTTTGTCTCACACAGAACATTTTCTTTTTTAAAAAAGAAATGATTATTTATTCTTTTCTCTCTAAGAGAATGTTGTGAAATAACTGATTCATCAATTTCTCTCCATAATCCGAATTTTAGTTTATGGTCTGTGCATAAATTTTCTCTCTTGTCTCGATAAATGTTCTCAAAAGATGTTTGAATAAATATTTGAACAGTGCATTATGTGGCGTTAGTAAATCAGAAAACAGCAAAATGGCAGCTTCGGCATAGTCTCTAAATCCTGTTTTCACTGGCTCTGTATGCAAAAGAATTATATTAAATACACTTTGGGTGAAGCAGGGTGGAGTATGCTGGCCACATATAGAAGCATGGTGCTTACAGATGTATGATTTATCAGTGGAATAACATTTAAAGCTCATGAGTGCTTACTGGATTTGAAAGTTTTAGCTTTCAGATTTCATTGATCAGGGATTCTATTTTTCCACTTTCTTTGCCTCCTCCCCCAACATGCTAAAGTTCTGTCTAAATGAGCTGCAGTGTTCCAGGGCTGTTAAAGGCTCAGTATGTTGCTTTCTGCAGACTTAATGCATCACTATCCCCTTGTTGTGTTTCAAGAAGGCCTAGTTTCGAAGTAGGGTGGCTTAGGAAGTCAGATTCTTTCCCCCCTGACATGATCCAGATTGATTCCCCAAATCCTTTTTTGAAATGAGGATACAGCCGCATCATCATAAGATAAACCACCCTGGATTTCAGATTTCTTTTTGACATTCTTTAACTGAGACAAAGAGAGTAAAACGTGTTTTGTAAGGAAGAAAGGAAGGGTCGTAACAGACTCGGGAACTGGCATCTGTTTTGCCTGTCTTATCCAAGAGATACCCAATTCTCAATAGGTTTTATTTAGATGTAATGATATGGCATTGCCTCACCTATCTGCAGTGGTAATCAGATTGTTGCATCCATCTTGATAAAGAAATCAGAACACTATGAAGAATAGTGAAATTCTGATGCACAGATCATCCAATTATCATCATTGTCATTATTGTAAATTTGAATTTATCACCCTGAGGTCCCAGGGTGGGTTACAACAATTAAAAATACAGCCTTAAAAACGTTTAAACAACTTGCAATAACAAAAGGGTGAGTCCTTTAAAAAAAAAGTATGTCTCAAATGCCAGAGGCAGGGTAAGAAGGTGTGTCTTCAGTATTTGCCAAAAACTGCATAGTGAAGTTGCCACTCCTCTCCGTGGGGAGGGAGGTTCACAACTTTGTTGTTGTTGTTGTTTAGTCGTTTAGTCGTGTCTGACTCTTCATGACCCCATGGACCAGAGCACTCCAGGCACTCCTGTCTTCCACTGCCTCCCGCAGTTTGGTCAGACTCATGTTGGTAGCTCCTTCATGGATCACTGCCTTGTCGTGGTGAAGGGGCTTGAATAACTCAGAGAAGCTATGAGCTATGCCGTGCAGAGCCACCCAAGATGGACAGGTCATAGTGGAGAGTTTTGACCAAACGTGAGCCACCTGGAGAAGGAACTGGCAAGCCACTCCAGTATCCCTGCCAAGAAAACCCCATGGACAAAGACAACAGGCATATAAAAGTTCACAACTTAGGAGCTGCCATAGTGTCTTTTTTTTCTGAGAGAGAGAGAGGAGGAGGCAGGCAGTGGACAAACACATGAAGTGGAAGCAAAAAGTGAATAATATTCCAAAGTCAAACATCAAGCCAAACACTCACCTATGATTATAAACTAAGATTCCTAAATATGCTCACTATTCAATGGACCGTTGATTCTCCACATGCTGTCAGGCACCCAGTATTGTTCCTTGGCAACCTCAGATGGAAATGCCGCAGAAGCCTGAAGTAGTTGAATGACTTGCTCATTTTTTTCTGCAGAAAAACCACCTTTTGCTCCGCTGAGGCAAATCACATACAATTTACTTTAAACCCCATTTTCCTGCCACAGTTGTGCTTTCACAGTAGCCGAGGCCACTTGTAGTAGCAGTAAACAAGAGCCTCAAACGGATTTCAGCCGTTTTTCTAACGCTTGCAAGGACAGCATGCTTGTCACATGAAATTGCTAGTGACAGTTGATGAGGAGGACATAATGTGGCGAGATGATTAAAAAGCACACCTGTGATCATATTATCAATAAAAATTAAAATGGGCTGTTTCAACTGGCTTTCTGTGCTGTCATGTAGTTCTCACAACTTCCGCGGTAATGAATCATTTATGCAGTTAATCATGCTTTCAGGAATACTTGCCCTTCGTCCCTTATTATGGTATATATGCAGTTGTTAACACCATTCAATTTGTTGCATGAATGCTAAAGCGTTCTAGTTCTGCAGGTGTGGTAGGATGCATCATCTAAAACCTATAAAGAAACAAGGGTAGTATCTACCCTCAGTTTGCTTTTTGTTAAATGAATATAACCTGGTTAAAAGTTTCACATGTGATGTCTTCCAGCTGCATATAGCAAAATCAACAGCAAAAGGAAATCTTACGAAAACAAGTTTGCATCATCCGGACGACCCTGGAAATCATATGGTACAGAAAAGATCGAAACCTTAGCACATTTAAACATTGTAAGAGCTAGGAGCTATTATTGTAAAAAGCTTTTCTGAACAGATGATGCTGATGATGAAATTTATTATCTGCACTTCATCAACAGGTCCCAGGGCAGGCTACACTAATCTAAAATTAAAAACAGTTTGAAGTTTGTTTTAGTTAGCAGAGATTTTGAAGGCCCTTAAGCAGTTAGCATTACTTGTTGGAAGTGCCGAAATTAGAGAAGGTGTCCTTATGTTTACTCATGGCGGGGATAAGATGGAGATAATAGCCAGGTCGCATGACTTCTGTTGTTGGGCAAAAGTTTCCCAATCCTATTGTTAGAGCTTTTGGACTACTTAACTTTTCAGAGTTAATATGCTCCACTTGGAGAGTTATGTGATTAAGCAGTCTGCAAAACTTTCTAAATAACAAGTGAATGAAATCATTAAAATCTAAAGCACATTAAGGACTGGGAAGACCAAATCCACTTTCAGCCACGAAGCTTACTGGGTGGTCTTGTGCCAGCCACAACTTCTCAGCTAGCCTAGTTCACAAAGATACTATGATGATAAAATGGGGGAAGACATGCACAGCACTCTGAGCAATTTGGAGGAGGTAAATAATAAAGGTAGTAAAGGTAAAGGTAAAGGGAACCCTGACCGTTAGGTCCAGTCGCGGATGACTCTGGGGTTGCGGCGCTCATCTCGCTCTATAGGCCGAGGGAGCCGGCATTTGTCCGCAGACAGCATCTGGGTCATGTGGCCAGCATGACAAAGCCGCTTCTGGTGAACCATAGCAGTGCACGGAAACACCGTTTACCTTCCCGCCGGAGCGGTCCCTATTTATCTACTTGCACTTTGACGTGCTTTCGAAATAAATAAAGCAAATAAAGGTAGTAAATAATGAAATACATTTATGGATGTTTTCAAATGTGTAGGCTAAAGTGACTATTTAAATTAAAATGACAATATAAAGCCTACACTTCTGCAAGTACATTCAATTTTTCTTCCATTTTCTATACTATTAACATTAACATATTGTCTTCATGTGTGAAAAGGACCCAACACCTTTTTAAAGAGAGTCTGTCCTGTCATTCAAAAGGCACTCCATCGTGAGCTTTTGAAACTTATAATTAAACTTCTTGGTGGAAGCAGGCTAGGGCTTTTGGTGTCTGAATTTTCAAAGTTTAGACTGTGAAGCTGCACTTCCTGGTATCTTCAGTTAATGATTCTGAATCTATTAGGACTGCTGATACCACAATGCCGTTATACAAATCTATGGTCTGACTGCGTTTGAAATAATGTGTACAGTTCTGGTTGCCTCATCTCAAAAAGCATATTGTAGAGTTTGGAAAGGTTCAGAAAAGGGCAACCAAAATGATCAAAGGGGTGGAACAATTCCTCTGTGAAGAAAGGGTGGTGGTAGGGACTTTTCAGTCTGGAGGAAAGGTGAGTAAGAGGAAACATGATAGAAGTTTATAGCATTCTGCATGGCATAGAGAAAATGGATAAAGCAAAGTTTTGCTCCCTTGCTCATAAAACAGATGGTCATTCAATGAAGGTGAAGGTTGGGAAATTCAGGGGAGATAAAATTATGCACTGCGTAGTTAAACTATGGAACTTGCTCCAATAGGAGGCAGTGATGGCCACCAAAGGATTAGACAAATTCATGGAGGGTAAGGCTATCTATGGCTACTAGCTGTGGTGGCTATGCTATGCTATGCATGATCAGAGGCAGAAAGGCTTCTGAATATCAGTTGCTAGAAACCCTTTCCCCACACCCTTGACTGTTTCCAGGAAATAGCCATATTGACTATCAACTGCAACATCTGCAGGCCCTATGAATTCTGATCCAGTCGAAAGACTGTAGCCATGCTTAAGGCCCATTGAAGCCAATGGGACAAATCTGTCATGGGTCATTTGCGGAACCGAGACATGACTCTGTTTCTCTAATTTGGGAACCATAGCATAGATTAGGTATGTTCAAGAGTGCTACAACTCTGAACAAAGGGACCAACTAGATATGAAATTTGGCATTTGGGTAGCCCTGCCATGCAAGATAACTGCATGGCTGACACAATGTCTAATTTGGCCCTAAGAGCTATTCACTTATGAGGTTAGCTGTGTCTAATAAATCGACGTAGTCACAGGGCTCGTCTGATTTGCCCAGTGAGACTCTCTAATGTTTTTCACATTGCAGTAATGCTCAGAGAGAATTCTTGCAGATTTTTTATTAGTGTTTGTGGAGTGTCTTTGGAAAAGTGCAATGCGAATAAAAAAATATTGCTATACTCTATATTCCTATCTTTTCTGGATTTCACGAAATCCCTTCATTATAGTGCCCTTTTAAGATTTTCCCAGTTAACCTTTGTCTCTTCCCTTATATAAATATCAAACAGTGCTATGGGGAAATGTTACAGGATCTGAATTCTCAGTTATCTATGAACGGTAGGAGCGCCACACTAAAATACACTAAAATATTTTTAAACTTAGGTTCTTTCTTCTTCTTTTAATCTGCCAGGTGTCACTTGCTTCAAAGGTGCAAGTCTTGCGTTATGCTGTAATGTAAATAAAATGAATATGGAGAAATATTTAACAATATTGGGAATCATACAAGCTATATAAATATTACCCTTAAACTTACGTGAAACTACATACTGATTTATTGAGGGCACAGTTAGATGTGACACAGGGTCACAGGAGACCCATTATTAGGACTTCCTGTAGTTTCGTTTTAATGAATAGCATCCATGACTGAGGTGTTAACCCTTTCCCACCTTGACATTATTAGGACCTGTTGTTGTTTTAATTCATAGCATCCAGGAAGGGGGCATTACCCCTTTTCCACCTTGACATTGATCTTATTAACATTTCACACACACAAACACCAGTACAGCTCCTTATCAAGGGCACAAGGGACCTTAGGTATGCCTCTGGTTGGGGGGGGGCAAGGCTCTCTCAGCACATCAGCCCTAAAAGGCTAGGGATGCTCATGTGCAGGGGTGCCAACATCAATAAAATATTGTGGGGGGCCAGGTCCCGCCTGGGGGGCCAAGTCCCGCCTCACATAATCTATCACATGGCACAGTGCACACACACAATTTGAATGGGAATGGCCATCAACTTTGTGTGTGGGGGGAGGCCCCCTCAAATATTCTTTTGTGGGGACCGAAGCCCCCACGGCCCCTAGGAGTTGTCTACTATGCTCGCATGAGATCTCTCATGAACTCGGGTGGCCCATAAGATCTCACACGAGCATCCCAGAACCATCACACTGAATGGACCTTGCTCCCCTAGCAAGCCAGAGAACTTAAAAGCTGAGTGCCAGGGCTCACTCAGCATACTGGTTCAAGAAGACTAGGGATGCCTGCATGGAGGCAGTTTGATGCTGTTTGAGGTCAGATTTATTGGCGCTGGCCTCAGTTGTGTAAAGGTGGTTATTGGGTTATCGCTTAAAGTACTAATTAAGGATTTTAAAGCTTTGGTTTTTTTTAAAAAATGAATTGATTCTTTGAGCTTTATTTTTGTGCACTGGAATCCTAACTGCTGAGGGGCAGTTAACAAACTGAAATAAAAGATAAATAACAAGCAACAGTATTCTTAATCGTTATACTTGGAAGCATTATATATTAATTTCAGGGCCATAATAAATTAACCTGTATTTTTCCAGGCAGTCTCAGTTGGGTTTTGTATATGGTAACAAAATGTGTTCATGGTGTTTTCCATATAAATATCAATTTACTTATGGTTCATTTTCAGTGGTGCTTGTTGCGTTTATAACTGTGGATAGTTTAGGTACCATTTGCCCAGCTCATCTGTTCAAACATATAGCAGTTGCTCCATCATTAAAACAATTCACTTTTTTTGTTATGAAGTGCATTTTAAAAATATTAATCAGAGGGGTTAATTAATTGAACAGCACCTATAGACTTCCTGTCAGAATTGCTTTATAAATGCAATAAATTCTGTAGGCAACTTTCCTGAAATGTTGGTGGTGGGGTGGAATCCTATAGCAGATGACCTAAGGCATACAAGCACTATCCAAAATCTTTACTTCAATCCTGCTTTAAACAGGGATCAATCTGGTGTGCACTTATGCAATTATTTTAAGTCCTTGCACCCCAATCAGCAAGCTAATAATTTGGATAAATGGTTCTCTGAAATAACACATGCAATATTCACACTCCGTAGTATATTTATTTAAGGCAATTTTTTTAAGCGTAGCAGAAAGGCTCCCAGAGTCACTTACATGAGATCATTATAAAGAAACCAACCCCTGCCTACAAGCATGCATAATATCCCAGGAACCTTGTGAGAAGGTATCATGGGCTGGGAGACATGAGATTCAGAACTGAGATTAATGAATCCTGGCCTCCACTGTCCATGGTCCACATCTGGCACTCATATTGATTACATGACACTGGTACCATTGTTAAGTTGACCAGAAATCTGGCATGGTCAGCAAAGTGGATCTCTGAAAGTTGTCCTCCAAACCTTAGGGATTTGCCTTGCGGATTTGTTAGGGATTCCCTCCCTCCCTCCTTCCTTCCTTCCTTTTATATCCCACCTTTCCCAGGCCATGTAGCATCTGCTTGAAAAACCAAAGCCGAAGAATATTTTAGTCATGAACAACTAGTTCTGCAGTTCTTTGGATGCAGTGTCAGTGATTTGTTCGTTCTCGTGCTGAAAAGGATAGGTTTCTATTCCTAAACTGTCTTCACAATTAAGACTTATATCTTTTTTTTTTTATCTGAACACAGTGTGTTTCTTCCCAAGAACTCTCCATTCATGTTCTCCTTTTTTATGTTGCATCTGTGTTATTCTCCTGACGCTGCACTCTGATATAAAATTTGTGAAACATCTCAGGCAAGAGTGTCACAGTTTGTTTATTTTTACAGTTATCTTGTTGATCTTTTTGACAAAGTAGAGGTGTTAGACTTACTAGAAAGCTTTTACCTGACACCTTGAAAACCACCTGCTGAAAAGAAACCCATGGCTTTCTTTCCTGCTCAGATGAATCTAAAGTAAACCTGAAGAAAGTACCAGGATTTATCTGACAGCAAAAAAGAAAAGGAAAAATGAAAGATAGGTAACCACTGAAGTTGTTCATCCTTGAAAATAAATAAAAATGAGATGAACTCATATGAACATTGTTAACTTTAGGTGAGCAGAAAATAATCTGTGATTCAGCATGCTATTATTATACAGACTCCTGTGCTTAATTATGACAGGATTAATAACCTTGCCTACTTCCTTCAGAGATTTGTTGATGTTTGGATATGTTTTTTTGAGGGAAACATCCTGGAATTATCTTGCAAAACTATTATTCCGTGATACTGAAATCTGGGGAAAATCTATACAACCTATCAAATCTGCTAAAAAATTGTGGGTAGAAGGTGTTCACTCAAATCATATTCTTCTTTGTAGATGGATGAAAACTTAATTAAGTTAATGATAGAAAAATATGAAGAAGCTGGGAAGCCCAGCCAGATGGGCGGGGTATACATAATAAATTATTATTATTATTATTATATGAGGGCATGAGACCTGCAAGAAAATGTTGTGGTGCACAATATAACTCCTTATATTTATTCAGACCATTTGTCTATCTGTCCTAGTATGAAATACATTCGTACCTTGGTTCTCGAATGTAATCCATTCTGGAAGTCTGTTCAACTTCTGAAATGTTCTAAAGCCAAGGTGTGGCTTCCAATTGGCTGCAGGAGCTTCCTGCACGCAAGCGGAAGACACGTCGGACGTTTGGCTTCCGAAAAACGTTCAAAAACCAGAACACTTACTTCCGGGTTTTCAGTGTTTGGGAGCCAAAATGTACAAGTACCAAGGCGTTTGAGAACCAAGGTACGACTTTCAAGCTTTCAGGCAGGAGTCTTTTTCAGCCCTACTAGGAGATCTCTGAGATTTAAATTGTGATGCTTTGTGTGCAAAGCATAAATCTACAACAGAGCTAGAGCCCATCTTTCAAAAGGGAGAGATATTCCCTATATAACAAAAGCATCATAGCCTCACACCATTGGCATTATAGTACTGTGAGCTGACCCAAAGAGCACATTCAGGGACTTGTAAATATAGGAGGAGGGGCCAACTTTCTGATATTGACATTTCATCATTTTATAAAAGGAGAATTTTTGAAAGCACACACACACCACAACAATGAAAAATTCATTATTATAAGGAACTCTGTTTTTTAACTTTAATTTTCAGCTATATTAGCATAAAATATTACACAAAATGAATATTCATGTCCAGATGCATGACAGATGAATGCAGTCATTTTATCCTCTAGGTTGTTCTGTCGCAGTCTATACGGTTTGACATATTGACTTTACTGATTTGGATTTTTTTGTGAGCTGAACAGTTGTCATGAAATAGGAACCTACGGGTATAAACATAGATACTGCTGCCTCATGCAACATTTAGTCATCATGTTGACTAAAAGAAGCTTACTTTCTGCTATTCAAAATCAGTGATGAGCTGAAAAGAGGGGAAATGTTAAATCCCCGCCAAAAAATGCCACCCCATTTGGGCAATTTTTTGCCCTAGAGTATGAAACTGCTAAAATAAAGGTGGGTGTTGGGGGGTGGATAGGAAACATGTATCCATTGCTGAGGCTGTAACGCTAATATTTCATTTATCCCATCAAGCTGTGCAACTACAGTTAGGGAAGATGTGGATGGTAGTGAACATTTGGGTGAACACCTGAATCAACATTCCACTGAAAGTAATTGCAGGTGGATAGGTAATGGTAAATGACCCCTGGACGGTTAAGTCCAGTCAAAGGCGACTATGTCAAAATTATTTCTATACATTATTTGACCTAGCTTTGTTCTCTTGCAAGGAAAGATATTGTTGAAGCATCTCTGATTAAGAATGTTCATCATTTGAGGCACGGTTTATTTATCATTCTAAAATGAAATGAAATAATTATTCCATGCTTTGGTTATAGGGTTATCTTTCCTGTTAATGTATATTTTATTGATTTCGCGAAAAGCACAAGCAAAGACTCAGCAGCTTCAGACATTACTGAAAAAGCACTGAAAGCAGAATGTGCAGTAATTTTTGCATTGAGATGCTTCTTCTAACATTCAAAGCAGAGCTTGTTTAGATTTTATCTGCCTCTGCAGCTTCCAGATTTTCCCTGCATGAAGCATCACTAAGAAGCACTGTGAGCCAAACCTGAAAATTATTTAAATATTCAGCAGGAGTGAATCAAGGTAATGTCTGAAGTCATCCGGTATTATTTTCTAATGTATGTAACAGGAATATCTCTTCAACAAAACAAAACCAAAATCACAGTTCTTTTCATTTGATCATTGGGGGGAAATTATAAAAAAAAGTAAGTGCTGAATGAAATGGCCCCCAAAATTTGCCAACCAGTTTGTAAGTGGTGAACGTTGGAGGGTTAATTCTGTTGGTTTTAAAGGAGGTATCTTTTAAAAGGAAGCATGCACCTGCTGTGAGCTACATAAAATCATTCAGGAGAGATGTGGTGGTTGCAAGCTGGAAGCACTGGCGGAGGAACGGAGGTGGGAGGGAGCGGGCCGCCCCTGGCACCACTATTCTGGTAGGGTGCCATCATGGCGCCCCCCCGGACACGCGTTCTGCCCCCCTGCGCACCGGGCACCCTGCCCCCAGAACACGTGTCACTCCCCTGCGGGCAGCGTGCCACGCCCCCACAGGCAGCATACCATGCCCCCGGATGCATGCCACACACACACCTGCGTGCGCCACACACCCCAGGGGCGCCAACCACGCCCGCGCCTGCTCTCTGCCCCCAGTAGCGGAGCATGCAGCTTTGGCACTGGCTGGAAATGGTCCACATGAGAAAGGTTCTTTCCCCCCTTCTCTAGTTGTCACCCATCTGTCTCAAGAGCCAGTGTGGTGTAGTGGTTAAGAGCGGTAGTCTCATAATCTGGGGGACCGGGTTCGCCTCTCCGCTCCTCCACATGCAGCTGCTGGGTGACCTTGGGCTAGTCACACTTCTTTGAAGTCTCTCAGCCCCACTCACCTCACAGAGTATTTGTTGTGGGGGAGGAAGGGAAAGGAGAATGTTAGCCGCTTTGAGACTCCTTCGGGTAGTGATAAAGCAGGATATCAAATCCAAACTCTTCTTCTTCTTCAACAGACAATGGAGGAGTGCGCCATCAGGGGTAAAATCAAGCCACTGGAAAGTTACAGCACCTGCTGTGGCTGTAGAGACTGATACGGGAGAGACATGTTTTGTTGCAGCTGGGGCAGATGGAGGCATCCAGTTTTGCTGTTACAGATGAACCATGCACAGATGCGCTCCTCTCAGCCATCATTGCTCCCCTGGTCACTGCTGTGGATATACAACTTGACCGTCTGTCTCCAGGCGCTGCGGTCATTTGCAAGGGATTCCCGCAAAGCAGGGTTAACGCTGCCAGCCTTCACATTATGTTTGCAGCTTAGGCTTCTTACTGCCTTGCAAAGCCCCTCACCCCACTGAAACAGTTCAAATAATGTTGGGCCCCAATACAAAAAATAACAAAATGGGGGCCCCTCGATCAGGATAAGTTGGGTTTGAGCAATATTTGGCTCAGTCCTATCTGTAGTATAAGCCCCGTCAGCCCTGTCCAATATGGCCAGTGGTCATTGGGTACCTAATTCCTGCTGTAGAAGTAGCTAGGGGAAAAAAACATTTGTACATAAGCATTATGCACTTTCTATAGAAAGTACTTTCTATAGAAACACACAATTCCATATTTAACTTAACCAGAGAATATGTTATGCAAAGCTTTTCTATGAATGCTTAAGTACAGAAATATCTTTAGTCTTGCTATGCTAAAACATTGCAACCTTGCAGAAGTTAATAAAGGTTCCTCCTCTAAAAGAAAGACTGGGAGCTTTTCTAGAGTTTAAAAAACCCAACCAGTATTGGAAATATCTATTGCTTGAAGATGCTGCCTATTAAGCTGGCTACTGGTTTGCTGGTTTATTTGTTGCATTTATATCCCACCTTTTTCTCCAAAGAGCTCAAGGTGTCATACATGACTCCTCCCCGTCTGGTAATTTAAGCTGAGAGGCATTGATTGGTCCAAGATCGCCCAGTGAACTTCATGGCTGAGTCGGGATTTGAACCCTGGTCTCCCAGATCCTAGCCTGAAACTCTAACCACTATATAGCATTGATTCCTTCTTCATCTCAAACATTAAACTAGTTAACTGTTTTGGAGGGGGCAGTTGTGAGATATGGCAACAATAGCACAGGCTAGCAGTGCATACCCTCCAACATTTCTCTGATGGCTTCCCATTTCTGGGATAGCTTCTCTAAATCAGGGACGTCCCTGGGAAATAGGGACACTTGGCTGGTCTGGCAGTGGAGACCTCCTTCCTTCACATCTCCTCCTTTCCCTCATAAGTATATACTTTAACAATTTTGGATTTAATAATTTTGTAGATACCTTTTGAGAGAGAAGGCAGTCAGCTTTTAAATCCAGCTGTTCTTTGTTTTGTTTAAAAGGCAAAAGTCTAAAAATTAAATAATCACAGAAGATAGATCAGAATATTCTTCAATATACTCCAGTTCAATCTAAACGCCTGTTAAAGCTGTCAGATTCGGTTAAAATGATTTCAGGCACTGCAGCCATTAGAAGAATTTCTTAATGACATTTCATTTTCAACATTTTATCTGCATTGTTACATGCAATCACATACGCAGCAAGAAATTGGTTTTAAACTGGGACCTCTGCCCCCTTTTAACCCCCAAATTTAACGAAAGCTGTGGACTTTGTATAAGTCCCCTTTCACACACTTCTAAGAATGCTTTGGTACTAATGTGCCAAGAATTCCAAGAAGGTAGCAGGCTTGACTGTTAATAAATTGGAAACAGCCAGTGACCCTACTCTAGCTTCTTGCCCCAAGTTGCCCCAGTTGTAACAAACTGATGTTGGCACCTCACCCACTACTTTCGAACTTGAAAACCAGCTCAATCGGAATCGTAATATTCTATGGTCCTTAGGACTGTGCAACAATTAGATTTTTTTTTAATAAAAATGTCAAGACCGTAAGAGCTTTCTAGAATTATTAGCTTCCTTATTTCCATCACCACTAACTTAATAGGTAAAGGTAAAGGACCCCTGGACGGTTAAGTCCAGTCAAAGGCGAAAATGGGGTTGCAGTGCTCATCTCGCTTTCAGGCCGAGGGAGCCGGTGTTTGTCTACAGACAGTTTTCTGGGTCATGTCGCCAGCATGACTAAACCGCTACTGGCGCACGGAGGACCATGACGAGTGCCAGAGTGCACGGAAACGCTGTTTACCTTCCTGCCGCAGCAGTACCTATTTATATACTTGCACTGCTGTGCTTTCGAACTGCTAGGTAGGCAGGAGCTGGGACAGAGCAACGGGAGCTTGCTCCGTCGCAGGGATTCGAACCCCTGACCTTCTGATCGGCAAGCCCAAGAGGCTCAGTGGTTTAGACCACAGCACCACCCGTGTCCCTCGCTACCTTTTACTAACTTAATATATTCATCTCACACATGCACTATGTTAACCAGGCAGGAATAAGACCTGGCATGCCCATGTAGAGTGTAGGGAGGCTCCTGGAGACTTGTGGCATTTTTGTAATATTTGTCTGTTTATCTAGAAATATACACATTGAGAACGAGAGAGCAAATAATCGCCCTGGCACACATTGTTCATCTTTAAAGTAGCAGCAGTTCCCTCCAAAACAAACACCATATGCTCAGAACCTCCAGCCAGCTGCAAAGCCTTAAGACTTCTGTCTCCATTTCTGGCTACACTCTACTTCTGACACCAGAGTTCTTCACTCACCATTTAATATGATAATGGAAATTCTATTAAAATAAAAATTTAAAAAAACCACACACCATTCCCCACCACATTAAGGATTGGATCACACATAGTTCAGGCACATAGGTTTTCTACACAGGAGTCCAAACCCTCAGGCTTATGCATCCTCTACTACCATATAAATAAACGGTAATGTGTCCCACGACATTTTTGCAACAATGCAAACACTATGGCCGATGCATATGGGCCCCAGTCATTATTTACAGGTTATATCCAGGAAGAGGGGTAGTTTATAATGTCAAGACTCTTCTCCCCTATGTCTTGCCATGTAGATAACCTAGCATTCTGAGCTCTGTGTGAACCTCCCCTTCGGAAAAGTTAAGACATTTAGGTGTGTGATGTGTCTTATCAGCATTTTCTTTTTTCTTTTTAATAAAAAACGACAATTTACTGAAGTGGAGTAGTACCTTCTGAATCAAAGGAGTGCTATTGATTATCTATGAAAACTTTCTCAGTTTTCCAGAGACTATGGATTTCAAAAGCTTGATGAGATTCTGTTTCCTTTGGTTAGAGACATGCTGAATTCGACAGAATCCTGTTTGAGCATTCTGTGAGTTCTTTCTATGTTCCCATGCACAGTGGCAAAATGCACCCTGAATGGTTAATTCATTGGAAAAGATTAGTATGTTAATTTATACTATTTGGAATAATTTATACAGTGTATGTGTTGGTTTTAATTGGGCAAAAATTAAGTTTGTTTGATTGCCTTATAGCAGCTAAGAACTATTCATGTTGAAAAATCCTCCCCTTATACAGCATTTTACTGAACTAATGTGACCACTAGAGTGCTGATTAGCAGTACAGGGAAAATCACTCATAATTTTGCTTTGCCCAAAGTTTAATTGGGGTTTTTCTTTAGAAGCATAATAAATCAGTATTTTTGGTAGCAAAGTGATCCCGTTGCAATGACTGGTGAACCCCCCCCCCCCAAAAAAAAAAAACACCTCAGAATTTAGTGGATGCCAAGCTTTGGTTAAAAACAAAAATAAAACCCATTTACAGCACCATCCTATGTTTGTCTGCTCAGAAGTAAGTCCCATTAACTTTGAAGGAGCTTACTCCCATGTAAGTATGCATAGGATTGCACCCTTATTTAAAATGCATTTAACTGAGTTGGAAATTATGTTGCAGATTTAGGAATCTCTGCAGCTATTATCTGATAACTAAGAGTGTCATTAAGGTGATCGCTAAATTAACAAAGGGAGGCCCACGGCTCATCTACACTTCTCTAGTGGCTGGAAGGCACGAATCTGAGGAGTCTCCCTCTTGTCCCACACTTTCTAGGCGCGGATCTGAGTGGTTTTGCCTTTGCTTCTCAGAAAAACTGCTCTTTAGTGCTAAATCAGAACAAATGGCAATCCACACACACAACCTGATTGTCAATCATTCAGTTTCAGCACTAAATATTATGTTTCTCCCGGGGGGGGGTGCAATGGGGCAAATGCAAGTGTGGATGCCCCCTCAGTTCTGAATTCCCGTCCTAACTCAAGGTGTCGGAGAGTGGTTTTGATGATGACAACACTTCAGGTGTGGGTTTAATAACAATAGAAAATGACAAGAACCGTTGTAATATCCTGCTAGTCACATACCTGAACTGTTCTGTTGTGGAACTGGCTTTGGAGTTGTTGTTTTTTTTTAGCTCTGTTGATGACAAATGCTTATAAATGACAACTGCTGAGGTTCCCCTCCCCTCAATTGCCTTCTGTTACTCTACAACCAGGTAAGTAAAAAAATGAAAACTATAAAGAAAAGATGATGTCTCTGAATGTATATTGTCAGATCTGAGATCTTGCGTTTCCTTTTTCTCTTGTTTGCAGATGGTATCCAACAAATGGCAACAGAAATACAGATAATGCCACGTCCATAAAAACTGAGAAATAATTCTGTCAACATTTCACTGTGATACCGTCTAAGTAGAACACATTTAATAAAGATCATATGCTGATCATATCAAGGTGAAATGACAGCCTTCTATTTAAATATTCAAATTAATTTCTGTTCCGTTTAGATAATTAAGACTGCAATCCTATATACCAGGGGTGGGGAACTGGATCCATATGCATGCTTACCTGGGAGCAAAAGCCACTAGACTCATTAGTAGTACTTACTTCTGAGTAGATGTGAATAGGATTTCGTGGTCAGATTAAGCTCTACCAAATTCGGTGAGATTTCCTTTTGAATTGGCATCCATGAAAATTCAGTGCTACACTGCCATACTGTGTATTTTTACTTGGGAGTAAAACCTATTGAACACAGTGGGACTGTGCATATTCATTTCAGTTCCTCTTGGTTTCTCATTTTTCCTATTCAATGTTCAGTTCTTCACATTCCCACATCAGGTTTCTTTGCACATTTCTGCAAAGCAGTTTTGCCTAAGATGATGGATTTTGTATGTTATTTTCACAAGTATATGCATTTTATGCATACTTTACAGTACTTGAAAATTGCATAGATAGATAGGTATGTAGGTAGGTAGGTAGGTAGATGATAGATAGATAGATAGATAGATAGATAGATAGATAGATAGATGATAGATAGATAAAGGCTTTGAATTTGAAGGATGGTTCCATTTCGTTCCATGTATTTTTTTGGAAAATGCAGAATAGTTTGATCTTCCTTTAAATGTGACCTGAATCAATTTCCCCCACCCCTATCCCTAACTGTAAATTATATAGCACATTCTCAGTTAATGTTGAATTGTGAGATCTAAACACGTGATGTTTTAAAAACAAAGAAACGATAGGCATGCTTACATTAATTAAAACGTAAGTATCTATCATCTTGATTCACAGCTGATTTAGTTAAGTACTTTTATTCATTCTGACGTCATGCATCCATCTTGTGTCTGTCCCATTAACTTAAGCAGAACTTACCTTTAAATCATTATGCTATAGGAGGGTAGCCTCAATTTGCAATCCAATCCATGTTTGCTTGGATGCAAGTCTCACGGTCTTCAGTTGGTCTTCCATGCTCAGGACTGTAGCTTTATGGTACCAACCTAAGCATATTTACTCAAACATAAGTTTTGGTGGGTGGGATTCAACTAAGTTTTGCTCACAGTTGGCCCAATGAAATTAACTTCATTATTTTTAATAATTGTGGTAGGTTTACTCTGAGAAAAACCTGGTTGCTTACCACTCATTGGAATGGCGTTAAACTTGCTCAACAACTGAGGTGGTTTGTGTGTGTGTGTGTGTGTGTGTGTGTGTGTGTGTATATATATATATATATATATATATATATATATATATATATATATATTCTTATTGTTGCTATTTTCCTCCTTCTCACTTCACAATTTACAAATACAGAGGAGAATCACATAACGAAAAGTCACATAAAGAAACCCTGAACTCTTGAATTTTCAGAAAAGGAAAACAAGCTAGCAAAAATAAAAATAGTTTCAAAAAAAAAAAGAGGGGAAAGAATGGACAAATCCAAAGTGCCTTGTGCCCTATTTTTTCCATTAGCTATAGCTTACTCTGTTGCAGGTTTTTGATTTACAGACTCAAATAGGCTTCAAAAATATAATAGAACATCTTTAATTAAATCCCAAAAACTCACATTCAGGGATAAATAATAATCCATCAGCTATTTCATTCTCTTACAGTACCCAAGAGGACTTGACAGTCTTAATCACTTCAGCCATTTATACCTTCATTTTAGCTCTATTTCAGTCAAGCCATTTAGTGGAGTTTATCTAAATTACAGTATCTTTTTTTATCACACGTCTGGAGCTGTAACACAGAAACTAATTTCTGGTGCAAAATGGAATATCTCAGAAGCACAGACATCAGTAGCAGAGGCGCATTAGAATGAAAAGTTACCTGTCACTAACTGATATTTGTCTCTGTAATGAGCTGAACCAGTCAGGAAATGTGGCTATAATAAAATTAGGAGCCACTAGCAGCACAGCAGAATGCTAAGCATTAAGGAACATGACTTTTTCTCATGCTGTCGTTACCAGAGCCCTTCTGTGTAGTAAGCAGAGTCCATTTCACTCATCTGACTGAAGTAGCTTATGCAAAATGCTTTGGATAGCTGAAACATTGTCCAAAGACCAGGGGGAACCATCCTATCCTACATGGGCTCCCAGTATGTTTCTGAGCACAATTCAAAGTGTTGGTGCTGACCTTTAAAGCCTAAACGGCCTAAACGGCCTCGGTCCAGTATACCTGAAGGAGCATCTCCACCCCCATTGTTCTACCTGGACACTGAGGTCCAGCGCCAGTTCCCTCGCTGCAATAAGCCAAGTTACAGGGAACCAGGCAGAGGGCCTTCTCGGTAGTGGCACCCGCCCTGTGGAACGCCCTCCAACCAGATGTCAAAGAGAAAAACAACTACCAGACTTTTAGAAGACACCTGAAGGCAGCCCTGTTTAGGGAAGCTTTTAATGTTTAACAGACTATTGTATTTTAATATTTTGTGGGAAGCCGCCCAGAGTGGCTGGGGAAACCCAGCCAGATGGGCAGGGTATAAATAATAAATTATTATATTATTATTATTATATCAGCAGCTAATTTAACCAGGGCTGCATCAAGTTCCATTGGCTGCCCAAGGGAGATGGCCATGCCAGAAATATACTGGCCCAGACATCGGAATGGCAAGATTCCAATGCAAGAGAGGATGCACTATAGAACCACATAGACAAAGGGTTCTGACACCACATTCTGGAAGCAACATGAGAACGAGCTGGGAATTTCACACTGCTATTCCAGGCAGCTGCCAAGCCTGCTTTAGCGAAAAGATTTTCAACATCAACTTTATTGGACTGGTCATGTTGTTCGGATGCCTAATTATCGTCTTCCAAAGCAACTACTCTATTCCAAACGTAAAAATGGAAAGCGTAATGCCGGTGGTCAACAAAAGAGGTTTAAAGACTCTCTCAAGGCAAATCTGTTTTTTTTTTAAAAAAAGTAGTATAAACCCTGACAATTGGGAAACACTGGCCTGCACACGCTCCAGTTGGGGAACAGCCTTTACCACAGGTGTCATGGACTTTGAAGATGCTCAAACTCAGGACGAAAGGGAGAAACGTGCTAAGAGGAAGGCACATTTGGCAAACACTCACCATTATCAACTCCTACCCGGAAACTTATGTCCCCACTGTGGAAGGACCTGTGGATCCAGAATTGGCTTCCACAGTCACTTATGGACTCACTGTGAAAACTGTGTTTATGCAAGACAATCTTACTTGGCTACAAGTGACCGCTGAAGAAGAGAAGAAGAGTGAAAAGATAGGTCCTTAAAACAACTATTATCCTCATGGTGATGCTGCAGTTCTGGCCTTTTCTTTCATCCACTATTAGTGCATCATTGCCTGGGGGGCAGGATTTGAACCCTGGTCACTCCAGGTCCTACTCTTGACACTAACCACTACACCACACTGCCTCTATGCTCATGGCAGCCTTCCATCATAGGCTCCCACAGCTTTTGGCAAAAGGAAAGAGCCATAGGAGCTTTCCATCCCACTTAGAAGAGAGAGGGCATAATCTTCTATGCTTAGGAACTGCATATGGATAAGTTTTAATTATTTCTCTACTAAGAAAAATGTGTAACTGAGTCAGCAACTTTTTAAATATTTTTAATCTCATTGAAAAATATACTGCATTTGATTTGTCAAGACTCTACAATTGAACTTTGTTTAGTGGCCGTCGTTCTTGTACAAACAAATATGATCAAAGCTTTGAAATAGGACTTAGTCATCTAAAAGGAAAATTCAGTGAGCACGGTTCTCATCTGAAAATGTTTGTGTGGGGGGTATTTTAGTTGTTTTTCAACGCAGTGCCTTTAGGAAACAGTTCATAGGACAGGCCTTTAATATTTGTCAGGAGGCAGGTGGTGGAATGTTCTGCTAACGCTTAGCGCACTCATTAAATTTTACACTGCACATATGCATGTGCTTCCAGTGGTGCAATTAAAATTTATGCTTGTATTTTACATTTTCAGTTCTGTGCATCTGTCTTTCGTCAGCTGTATTGAAATAGAAAAAGCAAACAGCAAGGCAGTTGTAGCCTCTGCTTTGAATGGCCAATTCATATGACCCTGAAAATATGCTGAGATTTGGGATTATGGTGTAGGGGATGGCTATGGTAGCTGAGTGAAGTGGTTCTAGGACTGCTTCATTGCACACTGAATACACACGGGCAATTTATATTGTCACCACAGACCAATTTTTGGAAATTGTTTCAGTGGCACATTGTCCAAGCAGGATGTGGGTGCAGAATGGAAAAGAACAAAAATAAGAACATTGGTGGATGTTGGTATTTTTTCTTCTGGAACGTTTGTAACTATTTTAATTGTTGTGTATGTTTCACAAGTGTTCTCTTTTGCACAGCAGTTAAATACTAGCAAATGGCTATAGAATGTACCGTATTTTCCGGCGTATAAGACGACTGGGCGTATAAGACGACCCCCAACTTTTCCAGTTAAAATATAGAGTTTGGGATATACTCGCCGTATAAGAAATACGACCCGGCATATAAGACGACCCCCGACTTTTGAGAAGATTTTCCTGGGTTAAAAAGTAGTCTTATACGCAGGAATATACAGTAATAGAAAACAGTACAGCAGATTGAGTACGTCTAAATTTTCAACCTGTTAACATCTGAACGATATGAAAGCACAACAGAAGACTCAAAAGTGTATGTCTACTCAGAAATGAATTCCATTGAGTTCAATTGGATTGCTCTCAGATAAATTGGTAAAGGGTTGTTGCCTAAAATACCTTGGCCACTGTCCTCCATGTTTTAGGATAACGGAATTGTGCTGACCTATATCTAATCTGATGCCACGTCAATTTTGTATGGCTATAGTTGCCCATATGTAACTATGGGGTGGGCATGCATTGTCAATAAAAACAGAAACAATAGTAAAGGTTAGAGATGCTCAAGGAATTCAGTCTTTGTGAATTCCGATGGGAACTGACCTGATCAGAATTGTGGACTAATGATCAAAGGTTGCAGAGCCATGCAACCCCAGACGAGACAGTGGTAAGGAGGTGTGATGGATTGGCAGAGCCACAGCTTCATCCATTCCTCATGCCAGCCATGGTGAAATGTGGAGGCAACTGGGCCCCCAATCAGGCCTGGTGCCATTAGGTGGTAGCATGGAGCCACTCTGAGATCCAGTGGATCCCAGGCCAGCTCTGTTCCTCCCCCTCTGTCCCTGGAATGCTCTGTTTTGGGGCTTTCTGTGGCTGCTGCTAGCAAAAAGCTCATGGTGGTACTTCTATCTGCCTGCACTTTAGACAGGTGGGCTGGCGAGTTCCTCGATGGTGAAGTGACACTGGAGAAGAGGGAAACCTTTGTCTCAAACACACAGCGGGTGATGGGTGGTGTGTGTGAGAGAGAGAACAGCCAGTTGGGGTTTGGATAGCATACTGAGTTACCCACTGGCTTCTACACTTCCCAAACGTTCTACCTGAAAACACATTTACCATGCATATTTTGAGTATAGAAATGCAACAGCATTGAGAGAAAATGCATTTAGGAATACATATTTTGAGAGGAAATGTTTTCAAAATGCATATTCATTGGATAGCTTAAAAATTGTTAATGTGGTAACAGGGTGGAATGGACATATGGGTGACAATATGCAAAAAAAAAGAAAAAAAAAAAAGAACTTGGAATAGGAATGGGCTAATTCAACTAACCCTTGCCAAGATCCCATGATACTCAGTTCTGTTCCTGCATCTATGGATGCTTTGTTCTGTTTCTTCAACATTAGTTCTGCCATCTCTGCCAAGGACCAATGGAAAGGATTGTTGAGAGTTGTATATGGTTGTGAGGTGTGTGTGTGTTTGTTTGTTTGTGTACACATATATTTATTCCTACTGGTTGAGTGGATTAGTCTAAAGCAGCTCTTTAGATCCCAGCCTTGCCAAAAATGCTTCTGGGCAAATGATCCAAAATCATCCTAACTACCTCTTCAGCGACTACTTCAGAACGTCTTCCTACTTCAATATATGCCCCAGCACTCATGCCACTTTGCCTCTCTCTCTTCTCTTTTCCTGTTGGGCCCACATTGCTAACAAACTGTCCTGATGAGAGCCATCAACGAAGCACATCCACTGATATTTCTGCTGTACTTCCAAGGCTCCAGCTGCCATGATCACTGCAGTCTGCAAGCCAAGGACTGAGGAAGATCAGGGGTTAACCACATACTTTGCGTTGCTCTCCAGAATAGCTTACTCCACGTTTTGAGCCATTCATCACCAGTAATTTGCCATGTGAGGAGCTCTCATCTCTGCAGGCCATTATTACCCACCCAAATGCCAAGTGATCTTCTGAAGCACAGTCCTTACACCAGCAATGTATGGGGATTATGGGGGGGGGGGAATGCAAGTGTGAAATATGAGCAGGAAAATAGAAATCCGCAGAGGCGTAGCAAGCCCAGGTGGTACCCGGGGCAGAATTTTTTTTGTCACCCCCATCACTTTAATTTAAAAAAAAAATTAAAAAAATTAAAAAGTGTCACCCCCCCTCTGATGGTGCCACTTTGCGAGGTGTGGGGGTTTTGTGTGTGTGTGTCTATTATCTCTTTTTTCCAATAAAGTTAAAATAAATAAAAAATAAAAAAAATAATAAAAATGTAAAAAAAATAAAATTAAAAAATTAAAAAGTGTCACCCCCCTCTGATGGTGCCACTTTGTGAGGTGTGGGGGGTTGTGTGTGTGTCTATTATCTCTTTTTTTCAATGAAGTTAAAATTAAAAAAAAATTTAAATTTTAAAAAAAATTTTTTTAAAAAAAGTGACACCCCCCTCTGGGGTGGAACCCGGGGCGGTTCGCCCCCCCGCTCTCCCGTTGCTACGCCCCTGGAAATCCGTATGGTATTTTGATTATGTCAGTGGGAACCAACAGTTTTATATCTGTTGCTTGTGTTTGGGTGAACATTGGTAAGGAACTTAAAGAAATCAAGCTCAGCCTTTGTCTTCAGTTCAAGTAACAATCCAGTCCATCAAAATGTGGCATTTTGTGTGCAGTTCCACCCCCCACTTCTTTGCACAGCAGTGCCAGAGGAAATACAATGGATTGGGTTATATTGATCCTTTTAAATGTATCCGACGACAGCTTCTCACCAAATATTAAAGCAACTTTGCTATTCATTAGAGCAAAAAGCAGCCGTTCTATATATGACACCTAGCCGTGCAAAACCATAAACATATTTAATGTTTCTGCCCTTAGGCAGAGCCATAGGGTTTTACTGTGAGGTTTCGTTTTAATTTCATAAAAAAGAAAGCTCCTCAGAGACAGCTGTGAAGTTGGTTAAAAAAAATTGCCCTTCAGCAAATCTTCATATTACGCTATTCATTTCAAAATCAATATGGCACTTCTGCAAACTGAAGTGTCAACCTGTGCAACTAAATTTTTAAAGAACTCTTAGCTGCAATGTTGTAATAAGCATGCTTTCCCACATATTATCAAACTTGCCACAGACAAAAAAATATTTAAAAGCCTGTTTTAATTAAATACAGCAGAGTTTCAGCTTGGAACCCATAGTGTTAAAGCAAAACAGTTTTCTTTAAAGCACTGTGCCTGATCCTGCACAATGTATATAGACCCATCATATGTATGTTCACTTAGTCCTCCTTAATATGTATTCCCAGGTAAGTGTTTACAGGATTTCATGAACTAACATTCCATTGAAAGCCATGCAGCACAGAGATGGGATTTCTCAACATTTTAGTTGAGTTTCTTAGCACAGATTTTCTTCAGATTTCCATCCCACTCCTTCATTTCAATGAGAAGTGAGTCGTCGCCCCCCCCCCCCAGGTTATGCCAAAAATATGAACACTTATCACATTGTGTGCGTTATTATACATATAACATATGCATATTCACTCCAAGTTTCCTAATGTAATCAGCACTTGGACAATGTATATAAATATACAAAAAATTGTTAATATACCTATAAAATTATGGTGCAGAAATATAGTATAACATGGGGCTTGACTCTTTCGTATCTAAACGCCACTCCCTGCGATTGTTGTGTACCCGATTTGCATACCCGATATGCAAAATTGCAAGTTCTATTTATGGTGAGCAAGTCGGATGGTCCCCCAGCTACAAGCCGGAATGCTTCTGGAATTACTTGTGAATTCTATCATGAACGCACCCGACCTGCTCCTCTCAGACTAATGTGTGCAGCTTAGAGCTTAGTTATCCATCAGTCTTCACGGTTCCTGAATGTTCCAATGAGTTTTCAACTTTAAAAATAATAATTTAAAACATATATAGAATGTAGATGTCAAGAATACATTTAGATGTGGATTCAAATAAAAACAGATTAATGTGGAAGCAGAACAGAATGGGCTTATGAGCGTACACTTGTGAAAGTCACTTTGATGGGAAATAGACTTGATTTATCCACCCCCTAGCTACATACAGGCAGAGACCAACCACCTGCAGAAATTAAAAAAAGAGGTCATTGTGAGCAGAACAACCATGTGCACTATCATCTTATTACCATTGTCACAAACAATAAATGGGGGTGGGGGTGGGGTTGATAAGAGTAGATAATATTTCCCAAAAATAGATCTGATGCATGTTTATACAGAAAGAAAATCACAAGCTTTTTAATGATGTGCTGCAATCCACCTCTCAGTTTCCCCAATGCTATAAACTTTATTCCATCCTATCTTTAGAATAACTCATTCCTTTGTTTGACAATATTCTGCTTTGCTCACCTGGGATAGTCCTGTGGAGGCCAACAATAGAAGCAGCTTCTGCCAGAGAGAGTAGATTTTCAAACTAACTCTGTTACTTTCACATCTTTTCTTTTTTGGATTTTTCCCTTTGTATTTCTCAGTGTATCATGGATCTTATACAGGAGCTTTCCTATCAATATATTTCTTTCTTCAACAAAACTCTTGCTATATATTTGATAGCCAGCTGTTTCTGCTGCCATTTTTGGCAGCATAAGCACCCTCTTTTTAAAGATCCAACCTGTGACGGATCTTTGGCTTCTGACAGGTCTCAAATATGTTTTTCTTTCCAGTATTTTTGCATCATCCTTTGTGGCCCCAGACAAAGTGATCCTGAGGTATGTGGGGTAGGGGCACAGGAAGCAATAAATTTTGGGATCAGAATGGCCACAACATTATTGATTGCAGATGCCAGTAGGCCTAAGCATTGCATATAAAAAGTAAAGGCAAAGGACCCCTGGATGGTTAAGTCCAGTCAAAGGCGACTATGGGGTGCGGCACTGGTCTCACTTCAGGCTGAGGGAGACAGCGTTTGTCCACAGACAGCTTTCTGGGTCACGTGGCCAGCAGGACTAAACCGGTGGCTGATTACTTCATCAGGATCCCCATATGAGGCACCTCCAGGTGACCCCTCCAGTTGCTCATTTGGGGAGTTCTGTGGCCTTTTAGCCTCTGCCTGCACATACAGACATTCCTCTTGGACCTGGGGTTCCCAGTTGCTATGCTTCTGAAGAATACATTAATCTCAGCCAAGAATTCAAGCCATTCTATTTATTGATGCATATACATTTATTTTTCTTGCAAATGTATTTATTTGGACCCTGATACTTTGATATGGAGGGTTCCTCCCCATCCTCTCTGAGATTAGACTACAGATCCAGTCCAGTGCCATTATTTCCTTATTTAAATGCTTCAAGAGCACCCTACCTCCATGAATATATTAGGGCAGTGTACAAAAGTACAGAAAAAAATAAACAAAGTAAATTAAAGACAACACATAAATCATAATTTAAAAACCTAAAGGCAGTTGAAAGAGACAGAGCAAGCTAAAATAGAAACTTACTATTTTAAAATGCCACCAGGGATGCCATTCTATAGAAAAAGCCACACAATGGGACCTTGCCCAGCACTGACTTTATCATCTCTCCAATGCCAGGTAAAGGCTTTTTATTCTCCTAGGCATCTGCATAGCATCACTGAGCTGGCTTTGGGTCACTGATTTTTGCACTTTGCATTCATTCTTGTGTTAAGTGGGGGATGAACATTTTACGTCGTTTGGTGATTTTCTGGATCAACGCTTTCTTCTATCATCTGTTGTATTTTTGCATTTTATTATGTTTGTGAGTCACTTGAGGGCTTCTCTTGGTCGTGCAAGGGCCTTTAATAAACTAATGAGCCCAGCTAATGACGTTCACCTAGCAATGTAATATGAAGAGCCTACAACAAAGATATTGAAACAAGGGCAGGCTTTATCGCAGGGGTCGGCAACCTATGGCCCATGGGCCACAATGGGCCCACAGGGGTCGTTTAACTGTCCCATGAGCCGCCCCTGAACCGAGCCGCCCGCTCGGCGAGTCCCCGCACGCTGCACTAAACTGGCGCAGCGCGGGGACTTGCTTCCATGGTGCCGGAAATCGCGTCTGCACATGTGCAGACGCCGGAAATTGCGGGCGCGGGTGCGCATGCATGATCTGGCCCACGGAGGGATCTCCGCTGCAGTGAACTGGCCCAGGCGAGGTAAACCTTGCCAACCCCTGCTTTATAGGGAGAGACAATCCTAAAACTTTATCATAGGCAAATCCCCATTTAAAATAAACACATTTGCCCAAGGGCCAGGCATGCTGATCTTAAAAGGCTGAATTGGAAATATTAATGTGCGTTTTAAAACTACAGTTGCCGAGTGACTGGAGTACTTCAGCAAGTCCAAGAGATCACGCCTTCTAGTTTTTTATTTCCTTACAGTGGTTTCATCCAGCTGTCCCAGTTGCAAATAGGCACACTGGGGCAGAACACTGGGATTTACGTGCTCAATTTCCATGTGTGTGTGTGAATTGCAGGCTTGTGGAGCTGAAAATTTAATCACAGCAGTGATGTTGTGCCTAAAGTGTGATTAACCCTTTATATTAGATTATATTAGATTAGATTAACCCTTAATACCGAAATCCTCTGCCTTCACCTGCTTTTCTGCCTATAGTGGAAAATACTGGGGTCTGCAGAAGCTGAGCACAGTTTTGATTGCAAAAATGACCTGCAAGGAAAAGGGTTAATCTCCTCCTCCCACAATGCTGCTGCTGTGTTTTCCTCATTTATTTTGAGACTTAAACATATGGTTGGGGAAGATCAAAAATGTGTGCCAGATATCAGATGGGCCACATTGCCTCATTTTCTAGTAAGCTAAAGAAACTGCTGTGCATTTAAGTGAAGCACCTGTATGAATTATATACACTTTGGGCTAGATGTTGACATAAGGATTGCATGCCAACCAAATGTGCATTTCTGTGTATTGATTTGTGCCACTAACCTCTGCTTTGGTGGCATTCCTCATTTGTCTACGCAACTGATTGTTTCTTCAGCACTTCTAGTATTTATTGATTTGGGGAAAGAACTTATTGAACCCTGTTATTTCTTCCCGAATATACTCCCCTGCCAGTATGAAGTTATTTGACAGGTAACCATTAACAAAAATTGCTTGAGTATGCCTTACAGAGAGTGTGGAATGAGGACAACTAAAGCATAAGCAAAGGCACGCTATATAGTGACATTAATGTATAGGTTAGAGGCTGGAAGCAGGGAAGGGGTGAGGGAGAAGAGAGAGCACATTAGTATGCATGCTGAGAGGATATCATCCAAGAGCTGCTTAGATATTTTCAAGACGCACCAATATATTTTCCTATACTGGCAGTTGTTCACGAAGTGTTCTGGTCAGGTTGACACTAATGGTAGTTATGTGCATCTAAAATAAATAAAAACTATTTATTAGGGGAATGAATGTGCTCAGGGTCCTCTCAGGGAAAGGCTTGTGCTCAGTGGTGGAACTCGCATTCAGGAGGTCCCAAGATGTTCAATCCACAGTTAGGAGTGGGAGAGACTTGAAATCCCAGAGACCAGCTGCCAGTCAGTGTAGACTGGGGGTTCCCAAACTTGTTTTGGTACCACAGTTCCCATCATCCCTGACCATTGGTCCTGCTAGCTAGGGATGATGGGAATTGTAGTCCAACAACAGCTAGAATCCCAAGTTTGGGAAACCCTGGCATAGAAAATACTGAGCTAGAGGTACCAACAGAGCTGCCTTGGTAAAAGACAGTTTCCTCTGTTCCTGTGATCCAAAATAGCCTTATCTGAGTAAAGGAAGCATTGTCAGACAGCCTGACCATTGTTGATCCTATATCTGAGTAACAGGAAGAGTAAAACAACCCCTGACTTCCTTCTTGAGTACAGAGTCCTTCAAATTGCTCTACTTTACCCTCCATCTACTTACATTTACATATTAATAAATTATGCCGCAGTAACGAAGAGGTAATTCTGTATATTGTAAAGTGACCATTGGAGAGGGATTTAGGCCCCTGCATTCTTCAGGAAATGAAAGTATGTCAACAAGCATTTTCAAAGCTGTTCAGAGCAGAAAGCCATATAGAAATTATCATTTTTATTGAAAAGTGCCAGAATATATATGCAAATCGCCAGTAGTAAGAAGATCCTTCAAAGGACAAGAATGGAAATTGCTAGTCAAAATACTATTAGAAATATTCACAAAAGGATTAAATCCCTGTACTTCTAATTTTGACCATAATCTCATTTTCAATGTCATCACAGGTGTGTATTATTGTATTACGATTATGACAAGCTGCTTATCAAATTCCAAAATAATTTTCCAGGTAGACTTTAGGACATGGGTGGTCAGATGTTGTTGGACCCCCAGTCCCATTCAGCCCTAGCTAGAATGGCCAATGGCAAGAGTTTGTGGGAGTTGTCTACTAACATTTGGTGGGCATGACAGTTTCCAACAGGAATTTGTGTAGTTGTGTCACAATTATGCAAAGGGATTACACAACTGCAGATACTTGTTGCGCAAAGTCTTCCCCTCACACATGCACATTCGTGGAATTGTGCTAAAGGCCGAGCTCTCAAGATGCTGTTGTTTAGTCGTTTAGTCGTGTCCGACTCTTCACGACCCCATGGACCAGAGCATGCCAGGCTATCTCAGGATACTTGAATTTAATCTTGTGAATTCTAATATGAACTAACCTGATCCACACTTTCTGAGCTAATGAGTGGATCAGGAGAAAATACACTTAGAAATGTCCTCCCTGGAAATGTAGGAAAAAGGAGGGAGGATTTTACCATATGTGGTGGACATGCGAAAAAATGAAGATGTTTTGGGAATTGATATACAATGAATTAAAAAAGATGTTTAAGTATACTTTCCCCAAAAAGCCAGAAGCATTTTTGCTGGGCTTAATGGGGGAGGAAATTGCTAAAAATGATCAGAGATTGTTTATGTATGCAACAACCGCGGCTAGAATACTGACAGCCCAAAGATGGAAGACACAAGCGGTACCAACAATAGAGGAGTGGCAGACGAAGATGGTGGAATATGCTGAACTTGCAAAACTGACCAGCAAGGTACAAAACCAGGACGAAGCGAAATTCCAAAGAGAATGGAGTAAGTTTGTTGATTATTTAAGATTGAACCTTGGAAGTTTGAAAACACTTGCGGGACTGGAATAACTCTGTGACATTGTGAAGAAGTTAAAGAAAGGAACTGCAGGGAAAGAATGGACTAGAAAACCTGCTGACGGGAGGGAGGGAAGTCGCAGCTCGGCAGAGCAAAGATGTATGAGAAATGATTTGTTTTTTATTTGTTAAAATTGTTTAATTGGAAAATAATAAAAAAATATTTTTTAAAAAAATAGAAATGTCCACTTTTAGAGATAAGTACATTTAAGAATATTCATCTAAAGATGTATTTAAATGCAAAGTTTCATACTATTTTCTTTTTTAAAAAGTGGATTAAAGTGGGAACGCGATAGAAAGGATTTATGAGCGAACACATGCAAAAGTGATGAGAAACCAGAAACAGACCGACTCATCAGTCCCTAGAAACTCTTCCACTTCTGCCTCTTTGATTCCAACTCCTTGTTTCTCCAGCTCTGCTTGCAAAGCAAATAACCTGGGCTAATGTAATTCAGCAGGCTACATCCTCAGGAAAGTGGGTCAAAGTACAAAAGGTCATTGGGGAGGAGATGACAGGACCACATCTTTTCCCAGAATATCTTAATGAATGCCCACAGCTCCACAAATGTAGGCTGGCACATTGTTTTAAAGAAGTGCGGAAATGAAACTGACATGTAATATATATATACTGTACAACGCAGGCTCTTAACTGAAAGTTGCCTATGTAATCACAAAGGTATGGATGCTCAGATGTCTGCTCTTGGGCTTCTTTCTTTAACCAGTGTGCAAAGTCAGCTATTTTATTTCTAGCATGTGTTTTAAATTGATTCTTATTCAAATGTCTCAAAGGTTTAAGCAGAGATGGAGAGATATATCCAGTTTTTTGTCTTTTGACACCCTCAAATACATCAGCTACCCAGCCTTATGGTTCAGATTAGGTTTGTGGTATGGCAGCCCTGTTGGCTGAAAGTCGAGCTATGTTACAAGCACAGCCCGTGGCTGTAAACATATGGTCTAACATCTTGAACTCATTGAAGAATACTATTGTGGTTCGCTTACATTATTAATGTGCCATCCAATTCAAATCCGGTGCATTTGGACTGTCTAAGGTTCACTGCTTTTAAGCGTTCGTCATTCTAGTAATGATAGCATGGGCATTCTGGCCAGGTTCTACAGATGGCAAGTAAAAAATGCTGTTTTGATTATCTTGGAGTGTAAGAGCAGAAGAAAAACTACCACAGGAACATACTAGATGATATTAGAGCAAATATCCCATGATACCGATAACTAATAACAAGAGATTAATAAAAGGAAAGAGATGTTGAAGACATCTTATCTTGAGCTCCCTCTCTCTCTTCTTTTCTGTTTGTAAAATGCATCTGGACAGGGGGATCATTAGTTTGGATGCCTTTATTGGAGTATGTGATGACTGTTCTTGTTAGTGTATCTGTTCCTAATTACCGTATGCAGTGTGGGAGAGTATCTGCGCCACTTTCTTCTTCTGATACTGAAATCTTTGTGTGTGGTCTTGTATGCAGTGCTAATATTTTAATTAGGTCTGCAGTTACTCTATAAAGTCACTTACTCAGTTCAGATGCCCACCACATTGATCTTGCTCATTTGATTTTGGAAAAGCTAATCATATTGAATATATTATAAAGCTATAGCAATTAGATTATGAACTTTTGGCGCTAAGGCAATTAGTATATAGTATATTAGGGACCCAGGTGGCGCTGTGGGTTAAACCACAGAGTCTAGGGCTTGCTGATCAGAAGGTTGGCGGTTCGAATCCCTGTGACGGGGTGAGCTCCCGTTGCTCGGTCCCAGCTCCTGCCCACCTAGCAGTTCGAAAGCACGTCAAAGTGCAAGTAGATAAATAGGTACCGCTCTGGCGGGAAGGTAAACGGCGTTTCCGTGTGCTGCTCTGGTTCGCCAGAAGCAGCTTTGTCATGCTGGTCACATGACCCGGAAGGTGTCTGCGGACAAACGCTGGCTCCCTCGGCCTATAGTGCGAGATGAGCGCGCAACCCCAGAGTCGGACACGACTGGACCTGATGGTCAGGGGTCCCTTTACCTTTACTTTATATTGTTAGTATATAGTTTCATATACACCCAAGGGCTTCCTCTGAGTTCTAGACATACTTGAGTAGGTTTTCTCCAAAATCCCCTTTGTCAACAACCCTCTTTTCAAGAGCCTTGCCAATACTCTGACATCTAGTTTGCTCATGCCTTCACCAAAAGACAAATGGTATATGTGTCTACATTTGTAGATTATGAACTCTCTTTTTTTCGGGGGAGGGTGTAGCAAAAGAGCCAATAGTCCTATCCAATCAGAATTGCCAGCTATGGATGCAAAACCTCACAAAGGAAGCAGAAAACCAGACCTCAAACTCTCCACCCACCCTTAACCCAAATGACATACCGTACTTCTCCGTGTATAAGACTAGTATTTTTTATTTTAAAAATATGCTCAAAATTTGAGCTCGGCTTATACATGGGTAGTGCATGGGGGGGGGGGGACTTGGGATTGGTTGCTTCCGCGATCCGGAAATTTTCAGTGATCATTGGTGGCTGCAACAAGGGCTGTTGTTGATTGGCTGTCACTGCCGCAATAGGGTGGGCGATTGGAGGCTTATGCCGGCGCAGGGACAAGACGACAGGCGATAAAAAAAGCTCAACAACTCTGCCCCCCCCAAAAAACGCTCAACAACTCTGGGCAATCTCCCCCCATTTTCTTAATTTTGAGTCCCCAAAAATAGGGGGCGTCATACACAAGGGCATGCTATACACGGAAAAATACGGTACTTACCCGCACTAAGGGGGAAGTGAAAAGATCCCACAGGAATTGTAAGAGTGATAATCATTCCAATACATACCTATTCCTTTTCCTGAGGTGTATTTGATGTAACAGTGCAAGCCAGTGTTATGTTTCAGCTTGGGAAGGCTGGCAAATCCCCACCGGCGCTGCCAAAATGGAGCCTGCTGCACGGAGTAGCAGAGTTAAAGGCCACACCCACTCATGAAACTATGCATTCTCATACCCTCCAACAGGGGCAGGCCTCCTCGTAAAGCTGCCACAACTTGTCCACACGTATGTGAGCTTGCCACTTGCACACTGTTTACTGTAGCAGGCAAGTGGGGGACAAAGCAGCCCCTTCTTTAGCACAAAGCTCTGCAGAGATTTGTTTTTCCTGACTTTATTTTTTTGTCAAATGAGCACAGTCAATTCAGTTGTTAAACTGCACCAGGTAATGAATGGATTATCTTATTTTACTTCCATGCTGTAGTCTGCTCTACTTTCCATCTGTGCTCTACTCCCGGACAATCCTTATCCTCCATTTGTAGCATCAACGAATGCTTGGAGGCCAATTTTATTGCTCTCAGCATCCATATAGATCATTATGAAGTAATCCCAGGTTCTGTTACTCTAACTCTGGGGCATGTCTTATCTGATGTTTACTATCAGAGAAAGACGGTCACTCCTAACCATATTGTAAGGTGCTGTGTCTCAAAAATGTCCTTGAACAATTTTCTGCTTTATTTAATCATTTTGCAAGATTTTGAAAACACTGTACAGCCTAGTCCAGGCATAGGCAAACTCGGCCCTCCAGTTGTTTTGGGTCTACAACTCCCACCATCCCTAGCTAACAGGACCAGTGGTCAGGGATGATGGGAGTTGTAGTCCCAAAACATCTGGAGGGCCGAGTTTGCCTATGCCTGGGCTGTCTTCAATTGTCTACGGAAGGTGGTATAATTATTTATCTCTTTGAGATGTGATGGGAGGGCCTTCTGCAGGGTGGATGTTCGCTGTAACTTCACTTCTCGCAATGAGCCAAGGCATATTCATTTCTCTCATGCAGAGAATGTGGAGTACCTTTCTTGCAGTACGAATAATTCTTAACTAAATTACTGTTTTTCTTTCCAACTTGCCATCCAAAGGATTATCTTATATATAGTTACTTGGAGATAGTGCAAATAAAGCGAAATGTGATAGCCTAGATGGTAGTAAATGCAAAGGGTAGGCTTACATACTGTATGTGCTAAATTATATAGAATGTCAAATTTCAAGGGGTGTGTGGTCACTAGAAATGCAGGGGAGAATAAATTTGATTAATTTCACATTTAAAGTTTAATCTATCTTTTTGCTACGATATGCCAACCAAAGCACATAAATTCTTCAAAATTCCTACTTCTCTGAATTTTGCAATGCATTTCTCCAGCCAAGTCAGCCAAGTAATGTGTACATAAATGCATATACGAGGGTAAAGGATGCATAATGCATATATAAAGTGCATTATATTAGGGGGAATTGTTTTGCCAAAATAAGCATAGTAGGGGAAATTGCATTCAAAAATTAGGATAAATTCATAATAATGAACTTTAATGAGGACGTCTTAATTTTTTAAATAAATAAATAAATCCACAAACAATGTGGAGAACTGAACTTAAGAATATAAAAATGAGAAACTGAAATAGACACTCTCTGGCTAATTGGGAATTGAATTTACTAAACCTCATAGCTACTGCAGACATGCAGGTGAAAATATCAAGAATTTTAATTGTTTTTACAACACAGTGGGTTGCTGTCCACATGCCCAGCCATTCTGTTCCTTACACAAAGAGTACAGCCCTGACTGTACATCTTGAGCAAAAACTGCATTACAGCCCATTTCCATCAGTATTGACTACTAATAGAAGAGAGAACACATGTTGCTTATAAATGATCCAAAAGTCATTAAAGTGAGTGAGCCATTTCCCATTCCCTTTAATATTCCTTGGAATACCTACATGTACATGTTCTTAAGGTGTAATTTTATGGTCAATAGTTATGATGCAGTTGCTGAAATGTGACATGCTTTGTTGTTGTAAAACAACAACAACGCCCCAAAACCTAGGTACATCAAATCCTTTGATTATGGGAGTGGGGGTGGGGACCAGATATATACTTCTGAGTAAGACCTGCAAGTAAGGATTAGAAGCAACATACATCAATAACCTCATAACACACACACACACACACACACACACACACACACACACACACAGAGTTTATATTATATACAGTATATATTCTCTAGTATATACTTTTGATGCACAGTTGGCACAAATTCAGCAATATTCAACAATACCAGATTCTGCCTCCGGGTGTTTAGGTCACAAATAGTTTGCTTATAAACCACTAGAAAGCAGATCCAGGGCATTCCATTTGTTCACCTGTCATGCTGTGAGGCTCTTCTTATAGTTTTTCTATCCTTACATTATTAGTTTTTAATTGCTGGCATTTGGTCCAGACTTGGTGGTTACCATGCTCTTCTCTTTTTAACCATTTTCTTTCTATTGTTTTTATTTTTTAATAGGGAAGGGCAGGCGGTGGGATTTGACCCCCAAACCAGCCCCGTTCTTGTGTCAGTTGTATAAAGGGACAGCTGTGATTACACCAACTGCACTTATGTAGATTCCGCTGCTCCTGGAACCCAGTATAAGCAGGATTCCAGGGTCTAGGGAAGCCTATGAATATAGATATCATTCTATTTACTTTGGCATCCCTGTCTCAGATGTCTATGCTTGCTTGTGTGCTTATCAACAGTGAACTTAGGTGCTAAGGTGCCCTGGTGGGAGGCCAAAATTTGGGTGACCCCGCCCCTCATGCAACCTTTCCAAAGCAGGATAAGGAGGCAATTAAGTTTGGGAAGGAGGTGTGAGGCTGTGGCAGGGTCTTAGAGCTCTCCTTTCTCCCTCCCCAAACTGGGAAAGTGCTAACTAGGTGCCTCGTTTAAAAGGTGCCCCCCTCAGCTTGGCACCCAGTGCATGTGCACCACTCACACACCCCTAAATCTGCCTCGGTGGATATGATAAATTTGCCACCCTCTGGCAAAGGCACTTTTCTGCCTAGTTCAGAGGTGTGTAGAAAAAGTGGGAGTACATGGTTTGCAGTGTGGCGACCACTGTTCAGCTTCCTTCCCTTTGGCCTAGGTGTGCTGTTACTTATATGCCCTGTCAAGCCAATCACTTTCTTTGGATGGGGATGGCTGGTGTGGATTGGATAGCAGACTGCTTCCCTAGATCCCTGATTCAGGAGAAGGTTCCATATTCTGTTTTGATCCACCAAAGAAGCAGTTTGCAAAATGCATATGAAAATTTTGGGTTGCCACTACTAAACTGATTAGTTTTAGCCCTGTCCTAACCCTTAGCTATATATGCTTTCTATCTTGAGTCAGTTTGAAAACCAGTGTTTATGCAACATCAGCAGTCAGAATTAAAGAAAAACAGTTCACTCTAGTTGCAGACTGAAAGCTTTTACCTGTGGTGCATGCCTTATGAGAAGAATACTAACCCAAGGGCACCCTCTATTCTGGCTGATTAGATAATAAATGTTATATGGAATACTAATACATATTTGTTTACTTTGCAGAAGAGCTGGCTTAACTTCAAATACTGCTACATATAGCAGGAAATTAATATATATATATATATATATATATATATATATATATATATATATATAATTTCAAAGCAAGTAATAGGTTTTAACTATTTTTTTCTATTTATAATAGGAATATAACTGCAAAGTAAATGGGTTCCCAATTCTAAATACATTTAGTGAATTAATAATGTGTGGTATTCTAGTTCTGCCATCAAGCAAATGTTTTTTTATATATCTCATGGGAATCCAAGGGAGTTTATAAGTATGTTTGCCCTCTTGATAATATCAGCCTGACACAATTACATATACTGTTTGTTATAAACATAGATAGCATCTTATTTGCATACACAACTTTTCAACAAGTTAGTTAATCCAGGTTTATGGAACTGGAACAAATCGCAGACTTAATATATTTAGGGAAATCTGATTAGAATTCAAAAAGAGACTCAAGAAGTGATGTGGCTACTGAAAGCATAAAAAATATGTATCTGAGACCATTATTTCTATTGAAGTTAGGTAGGTTGCAGCAGTTGACCAACAGGTTTCAAACGTACCACAATCCCCAAAGTGCTCATCATCTAAGTAATGAATGAAAAAGGCATGTGAGCAAGGAACAGGGTGCAATATAATGAAACTATATTGGAATACAGAACAAGTTTTGCACCCATTTCCATATTATTTGTAAACATTTCCCCCCCTGAAAGCAAATAACACAGACGTGAGCTCTAAACTTGAACTATATATCCCACATATAGTTCCAGAAATCAATTTTACATTGTATGAAAGCTCAAATATACAGTAATATGGAACTTAACAATTATGGAAAGTAATGAAAAGGAATAAACTGCCATGTGACTGCATCCTTAAAACCTAACACATGGTTAAAACCTAACACAGATTTAAAACGTGGGTGGTGCTGTGGTCTAAACCACTGAGCCTCTTGGGCTTGCTGATCGGAAGGTCGGCAGTTCGAATCCCCACAACGGAGTGAGCTCCCATTGCTCTGTCCCAGCTCCTGCCAACCTAGCAGTTCAAAAGCACGCCAGTGCAAGTAGATAAATAGGTACCACTGTGGCAGGAAGGTAAATGGCATTTCCGTGGGTTCTGGTTTCTGTCACGGTGTTCTGTTGCGCCAGAAGCCGTTTAGTCATGCTGGCCACATGACCTGGAAAGCTGTCTGTGAATAAACGCCGACTCCCTCAGCCTGAAAGCGAGATGAACACCACAATCCCATAGTCACCTTTGAGTGGACTTAACCTTCTGGGGGGTCTTTACCTTTACCTTTTAAAAAAATAAAAGCTAACATCTCTTTTATGGTGGCCTTTCAAGACTCCAAAGGTTCATTTATGAACCAGGTACAATTCAGATTGTTGTTATTTTATTTATACCCTGCCCGTGTCTAAGGCTTAAACTCTAAGCTGAACTCACTACGGGCTCAAATTATGGAAAAGTGCAAAGCAAGTCTTCTGCTTGAATAGAGTTACAGCTTTTGAAATGCTATGATCAAAAATACGTCCTACTATTCCTTACATTTCTTGCAGTTTTCACTGCAACAGCTCTCATTACAGTCCTTGGGCACACTTCTGATCTTTTTTTTTCTCTTGGGTGTAGTCATCAGAAACAATCCTGATGGATCCAGTGGAGGTTTCCAGCAGAACTATAAAGCAAAATGATATTTAATTTAGGCACTTGGCACCATTCCTTTCCAACCTTTCCTGCAAGATGAAATGTTCAGCTTTCAGTCTGCAGCTAAGTACTTGTAAACCCTCCTGTCTCTTCTGAGTATTATGAAGTGTGATGTCAGACATCTGGGCAATACCAAGCGCCACAGACCTCAAAGCAGTGGTTATTAGAGCTGTGCAAAATATGATCACACTCCTCCAAGACTCAGGAAGCAAGATGGATTATGTATAGTTGAGTGAAGCATTATGTAACTTGCTTTTGCATCATTCTCCTTATAAAGTGTCACAAAAATCTTACCCATCAATGTTCAGGGACAGTAGGGCCCTCATTTATCATTAGGGAGAATTACAGCAAATATGTTTAACATATACACCAGGACGTAAGGTTTCGGGAGAGACTAACAGCCAAAGTCTTGTTGCATCTTCTTCATCACCATAAGTGAAATTGGGGTGCATTTAAGAATCCCAAAAGTTCATTTCTGAGCCAGACACTGGCAAACTTCCACAGGACCCCTGGAGTGTTTGTTCTATCTGGAGTATTTGTTCTATCTGGATATCAAGCAGAAATGAGCTTATGATTCTAGATCGTTTTATGGAACCCTACTCCATAACTGTATACAGTGTTGTTTTTTTCTAGAAAAATAGGTGCCGGTACTCACCATCAAGTTGTTACAGTGAGTGTCACACTTCTTAACAACAACAAAAAGAGGTACCGGGACTGCGTAGCCTTGAGTAGGACCCTCTGAAAAAAATCCTGCAAAGAAAGCACTGATAGTATATGTCAACGTCGAGATGGTAATGTAATGTTAAAACAGTGGTCTGTGTTCTTTTGCTCTTTGCACAGGCACTTGATTCGTGTTCTAGGAAATTTCTGTTCCTTGGTTGTGATTCCTGAGAAAGACTTGTTGGTTTATTTTGGCAAAGGGTGTAGATAAAGAAAGTAGGAAGGAAACATGCATTCCTTGCTTGCTGTTTATGACCACATCCCAAATCATTCTAGGTCAATAAAAGCTGGTATATTTGGTATAAAGAGAGACAATGTAAGCAAATAAAAACTAAGCATACTAGATATTTGCTGGAACAGAGGAGCAGTAAGTGACACCAAAGGACATTGAGGAAGAGAAACCACTTAGTGTCTGCATGTTTATATTTTCAGTTTTACAGAGCTTGTGATATTGCAAGAGCAATCACTCCACTGAAGAACACTCCCTTCTGATTACTGCTGACATTAAGGTAGTTAGGATTCCAACTCACAGGTGCAAATAATTTTGGCAGTGATGCTGGGTCCATATTCATTACACAGGGAAGTTTTTAGTGTGTGATGTTGTATTGCATTTTTGCTTTTGTTGTTGGGAACCACTCAGAGTGACTGGGGCAACCCAGTCAGATGGGCGGCATATAAATAATAAATTACTATTTTTATTATTATAAGCACCATTTAACCTGACAACACTGTGAACTGTACATGTCCACTCAGAAATAAGTTCCACTGAGTTCATTCGGCTTACTCCCAAGTAAGACCATACAGGATTGTAATTGAGTCTAGTTTCTAAAACACTATGAACGGGGATATGGTTACAAAAGATAATACCATCCTAGCAACTTGCAATGGTATTTGGCATAACTGTTTTTCTGTTTCTGTTTTAATTGTGTCTTCTCGCTGTTCTACAATATGGATGTGGATTTTTGCAGTGGTCATTTTTGCTGCATTCAACACACTGGCACTGCAGCTGTTAATATGAAACTAAAGAAAAGTAAGAAAAGAAAAGGGTAGAATGAAGCAGTCACTGCTGTCTTCTAGACTATTAATATTTTATACATTTCTTTTCTATTATGCTTTTCAATACATTCTTTTTAAAAAATGAATAGGATTGTGGGGTTGGTTTGGATGATGTCTTTGTAGTCTGTAACTGAAGAAATGCTTAAATGGTCAAACCAGTCTCTTTGTTAAGGTAATGGACATGGCCAAGTCTGTTAGGCACCCATTTACATGTCTAAAGAACTGGTCAACTGCATTTGTTTTGCCAAGGGAACAACTAGCTGGTGATGCTTTTCCAGGAGTGGGGATAGGCCTCCCCACCTCTACTGGCTAGAGGCTATTTCATCTTGTGGGTACAAGAGCAATTGCCCAGGAGTTAGCCTTTTGTCTTAGTTTGGTCTGGAACTGGGAGCTGGAAAACACAGAGGCTGAACTTGTTATTTCTGCTGAAACCAGAGGGACCACCATAGAAACCTAATGGGAAACAATTATGTCTTGGAGCATAATGCTGTGAGTCCTAACATCTTATGCTCAGGCTGTGCAAATAAAACCATTTTTACACCACAAGTCTCCATTCCAAGGAAACAGGACCCTGGGTAGGCACTGGAAACCCTGAAGTCTCTCACCGCTCTCAAAGACTAGGGTTCCCACTACAATAGTATCAAACTTTTTATTGGGATAGGGTCATGGTTATGATACCTCTCCTTGACATTCAAAGTACCAGATTTGTTACACTGATGTCAGGGACTGGGCATCAGAGGAGGAATGGTGGAGACCACCTCCCCCTTCTCCTGGACCTTCCTGAGAAGAGGAGGACAGTATAGATTTACAATGGTGGTTTACAGAAGGTCGTGACTCTAAGACAGAAGAGGGACAAAGCTGGGAGATAATGGAAGAAGAGGAGGGGGAAGCAGCGGAGCTGGAGCAGCTGTCTGACATGTTATCATTAGAAAGCATTCCAAGCCCCCCTTCTCCTAGGACCCGGTGGGCCTTGAAAGTAGGAGAACAGAAAGCTCAGAGGCAGAAAGCACAGATCAGCCAACATAGAGATGACATATAATAGGAGAGACGGAGGGGCTGGGGCTTTACTCAGAGCAACGCCACTATCCTAGAGACAGCATCCTACATTTCTCTCTGTGAATATTGAATAAAATACCTTGGTAAGAGCTTCTTGTTTTTCCATTACTGGCAGCCTGCCATGAGGGAGGGGGCTCAGATTCCCTAAAGCCTGACAACTGAATAGTTAAAATATTCAGCATCTCTAACATTGTTAATTACCCTTGTGGGATATTCTACCAGGGGCTTTGAAACAAAATTTGAAGATATGTAAGTTGTGAGGGCATACACATGATTAGTAGCAAAAAGGAAGAGCTCGTACTTAACATTTACAGATTATTCACATGGGGACAAGTGATTTTAGCTTGGGAGCTTTAGTGAAAGTTCAAATACCAAATGTCAGGACCTTGCATAGGAGAGGGATTACATAAAATCTTAATCATTAGACTTCTGCACCACAAGGGTTAAGAATGAGAATCTGGATAATCTGGCTTTCTTATTATGGAAGTAATTATCCACAAGAAACAAATCGTTGATGAATAACTCAACATTTCTGAGAGGAGGTGCTCTAAAGAGTCCTTAGGTAGTTTATATCCTGCTATATATAACTATATTGGGGGGGGGGCATACTGCTTCCAGTTATTAGATTTGAGTAAGATGTGGTATTTGATAACACATTTTAGAAGTTGCTCTGTTTTCACACCACCCAGCCAGCATCAAATCTCATTAAGGCCAATAAAAGTAATGGGACTTCTGAATAGACAGGCATAGGATTGTGGTGCAAAACACAGTGTGGCAAGATCTGACTTCAGTCCAGTTTACTCAAGCTTGTTGACAGTATATATGCATGTTCTCAGGATTCAAGATTTACACATAATGTGGAGTCTAAGGAATATTTTTTTAAAAAAAAGAAAAGGATTTAAGTTTTAATTCTTAATGTCAAATGAAAATCCATATTGAAAAACAGAATGCATATTTCCACCCAAAATTAAACATTTTAGTTCAGTGGAAGGACTATGGACATGCTGAATGTTATATCACTGAAATAAATTGGGCTTTAAATGAACTTTAGGTGGATTGTACCCAAAACTGAAATGGGGGGGGGGATTAAAGCTGATGTGTTCTGGGTAAAAAATTGTGTGGTATATTGGACATAATGCTAGACTTTGACCAAGAAACCAGGATTCATATATCCATGCAGTTTACTTTTAGCCAATTTAGACTGTGAACATTGTCCTAAACTCCTTGGATGGAAGGTGGGATAAAAACAAAGTGTGGGGTTGGTTGTTTTTTTAAATGATCATACTAGATAGCTATTGGTTTATGTTCAAGGTTTGGAACATTGAGACTGCAGGTATATATACACTTACCTGGTAGTAAATCACCTTGAACATTGGGGCCTACTCCTGAGAAGATATGTTAATAGGAGTTCTCAGGAAAACATTCATGTTGCCCAAATCTGTTTACTATGTTTTTTTTATTTAGAGTTATGTGACACAACAGTTAGGGATTTAGAATTTGTGTCATTTGTGCATATGCCACACATCTGTTTTGGTCCATTGTATACCTAGCATTAGAAGAAGAAAATGGAGCCTCTGTTTCTGAAATAAAATACAATTTATGACACATGGGACATCTGCACAGCAGTGTTTTGAACAAAAGTAGTTAATTGAATTTGCCAAAGGTATTTAGGTCTTAAAACACAATTTTAGCCTGAAAAGTGACTATAAAAAGGACACATTTACCAAAGTTTTTGCTAACAATGCTTTAAAAATCATGATTTGCTTTTTCATTACTACTCTAAAAGTCAGAGAACTAATATGTCTCTTCCAACTCTATAATTCTGTGATTCTATGAAACCACTAAAAATGGTTTTTTTTTAAAAAAAAGCCCAAATTCATCTACTGTACTTTCTTCTTCTTTTACTTCTGTACAGAACGCCTAGACCATGGCAGCCTGTTATGAAATTGACTGGACTTGGAATATAAATAGAATAAATAAACAATAGGATTAGAAAACCATTGACAATCAGGACTAAAGGCCTACGAATGCCCATATAGCACTATCCTATATAATAAAGTGGCTGTGTCCCTGCGTCCGTTCCGTGTGTCACGGAATTGCGCTACTGCGCATGTCCGTGTCCCACACGGACGCAGGGATTGGAGCGGGCGGAGAGGGGGGCGTGTCCGCGAGGCAGCAGCGGCGCACGCGCGTTGTCAGTTGCGCCAGCGCCGCTGCCTCGCACGGATGCAGAGGGCCGCCCCATCCTCGCCGCCGCTACCGCCGCCGCTACAGCCGCCCCCGGGGAAAACGAAGAAGGGGGAGGGAGCCCCTCTCCACCCCCCAGCGGCCGCTGTTCTGCCTCCTCCTGCCTCCTCCTCCTCTAGCGCCCGTTATTGAACGGGCTAACTTCAACTAGTTCATTATAATTAACAGCACAGAGAATGTGCAGTGTCTGGTCCAGTTTTTGTTAACACCTGGCGCAGAGCTGCTTGGAAAGGGGAATGTTTTGATGCCCCTGTCTGCTCTCAGCCTGTGCTTCTCTGGAAACTACATAAAGATGCAAAGGAAAATGCAGGCAGAAGTCTTGCAATCATCTTGTCAAGGCACACTTTTCCTTAAATTGAATGTGTAGACATGTGTTCCATTAAATAAATTTCTTTGTAGTCCTAGAAGTGTCCTTTTCTTGTCTCTCTCTCTCTCCTCCCCACCTCCCTGCACCCAGCACAGAGCTACTTGCAGAAATAGCCCAAAGCAACATTTAGATTAAAGCAGTTTCAGTGAGATTTTAATCCTGCAGACCTTTCCTTCAAATATAGCATACTTTCTTGAAAAGGACAGTGCCTTTTGCATGGCAGCGAGCAGCGTAATGCTGATTAGGTTCATAGACATGTGGAGAAGGTTGCCACCATGAGGTCAACATCTGTTGACTTTGAAAATGATAGGGAGTACTCTGCATTTGAGATAATTGCTGTTTATGAAGGGTTTTTTTTTAAAAAATATACTCATAAAATTACAAATTCATAACAGATGAAAGAGTTTTTAAAAAGATTAGTGGGTTCCCCCCTTTCTTTCTGATACACAAAGTATAGATCCAGCCCACATAGCATGTAGGTTAATAGAGGTGCGAGAAAATAGTTGGATGCAATCATATCTGATTATGGGCTTGTCTGGGCCAGCACATTTTCTGCCTTGAGTTTCCCACATTAGAATGCAATTAAGGAACAAGAAGTTTAATGGCATTAATGATTGGTACTCAAAATCCAAAGGTGCTAGATCCATCAAAAAAATAGGATTCTGTGCCAAACACTCTCCAGTATGATTTTTCATGCTTTTTTTTTTTTTACTCCCATTCTAGAGTCACTATAGTGACTCCTCTTTTCTTTGATGTAGAGAAGTCAATCAACTCATTTCCAAAGCCTTGGTGTGATACTAAGCATTGTCATGTGGAATTATTTGCAAAGTAGTGAAGTGTAAGTTATATCATCTGGCTATTATTTTGCTATTACTCACTTAACAGAGGGGGGAAGAGGCTCATAAAAGCTGTCATTATCCAAAATGAAACACAGCTAGGTACAAGTAGTATTTCAGGGACAAGAAAATAGCTAGGCAAGATTGAATAGTATTTATTCCCTGCATTGCATGCTGCGTTCTTTTTGTCTTACACCTGAATCATTGCTGCTCTCATATATATATATATATATATATATATATATATATATATATATATATATATATATTTCTACTGCCATAAGTGGCAACATAAAAGGTACCCTTCAGGATGATTCACTTCAAATCTCCCCTTTTCCAGACACTTAATTTTTCTTCTCCTCACACATAGTGGAAATATGACCAACATGGAGGTCACATTTGTGAACAGGCTGCAGATACGCTGTGTCCTGTCGTCACCAAGCTGTTTCACGAAAGCTAAAACTGTAGCTATCAGCTTTTGGAGAACTGGTTATCAGCTTTTATGCCACATGAGCTGAGGGTGGCTCCTTACATCTTGACCAGAGAGAGAGAAAAACCAACTGAATAATAAAAAAATGGTGGGCTGAGTTTGCACTAACAGTTGATGGGAATCTTGCAAGGTTTCTTTCTTTCATTACTCATGGTTCTTCATCTTTCAAGTAGGACACATGATCACTCCAGCATGAGCAGCTATCTGCACATGGAGTGTTAAAAGTAGGGTATCAATTACATGTTTCTGCATACCATAAATTCTGCTGTTCTACAGGGAGGAAGAACACAGGTCAGGTGACACATATTCATGTTTCACATTGGCTCTTAACAGACATTGGCTTGGAACCTGAGATCCCGTGAGCAGTGGTGGAGGAGCCCTCTATGTCACCCAGGACAGGACACTGAGGGGCGGGGCGAACTGTCCGGTGACGCATGTGTGACATCCGTACGGACTGCGCACGCACAGCAGCCCGTACGGTCGCTGTGTGGATGTGGCGCAAACGGTGCCTACACTGACTGCGTGCACGCCCTCTGCCACTCTGCAGCTGGAGGAAGACAGTGGGCTATCTTGTCACACAAACCCCAGGGTGGTGCATGGGGCGACCCCCCCTCCCCCTCTTCGTACGCCCCTGCCCATGAGCAGAACTCTGCTCTTGGGACAATCCCACTAGTGGAATGGCAGAGGAGTTTTTCCACTCTCAGGTCAACTCAGAATCCAAACCAGTATGTGAGCAAATGATATACCCAGAGATACAGTTATCCTATAACAAATGCGTACTGATATAGTCGCAACTGGGGAAAAGCTCACATATCAACAGAGCCTATGAGAAGGGTATGCACAAATCCTATCAACTCTGAACAGTGGTCATGCTGCCTGAGCATGATGGGACTTGGAGTCCAACGACATCTGGAGGGCCACAGATAGCCCAACCCTGGTGTAAGCCCCTCAGCAACTTAAATATTACTGACAACACAATGATAAGTTACAGTAACATAGTGAAAGGGTTTTTCCTTGCTCTGTTTAAAGTTGTCGTTTAATAAAGTTGTTCTGAGTGAATTGTTTACAAGATTCAACATTACGAGAATGCAATTACTTTGCACCTAGGAATTTTTAGCTGCCAAGTGAGTTTATGGCATTTAACCATATTACTTTATGGGCAGCTTAAAATAGACTGCCAAATGTGCATGCGCAGTTTTTCACAGCGCTCAGTTCTTTTAGTGCATTTGTGTCTCCACTTCCCGTCCATCCCATCCATATTGCCAATGAACATATGTGCAGATTGCTGAAACTTTGCTAAAGCATTCTTCATCCAAATGTGTGCCTAACTGCAAGAAAACAACATTTGGAAATTCAAAAATAAAACACGGGGGAATTCCTAATGTGTCAATTCCAGTTTGGAAACAAGACCAAGTAATTTGTAACTGCAAAACGCAGGGAGAAATTCAGATGCACAAACTTTTAGGTGTCCTTCTCCCTTGTGCTTTCCAATTTATTTTCAATTCCATGAGTTTGAGGCAAAGTCAGCATGCTGTGTCTTGATGATTGCTCCCTGATTGACCTGGCTCTCATTGTTTTGCTTTGCGGCAATCATAACCTTAACGTTATGAGGAACGCAAGGGAAAAACCCAAGTGTCAAATCAAGTCAGCTCCTGAAACATTTGGCACTTCTCATTTATTAGAGTTTGTTCGTTTTTAGAGCAGCATGAGACAACTTGTATGGCAATCTGTAGTTATTTAAAATGGTTTGTTGACACCCATGGATATTTGTGTTTTGTTTGCTTCTCGTTGAAAAACCCTCATTGAAAAATCAGGAGAAATAGTCCACACACACACACACACACACACACACACACACACGAAAAGCATTCCTCACAAGAGACTATAAATAGAACAACACATGGTAGATATGGAGTATGAAAGTTCCACATTCCCCAAGGGGGATTTCCTGCCCTGCAAGGTGAATATCACTGAGCTCCCGTAACAAAAGGACATTCTTTTCCTGAAGTGGATGGTAAAAATTGTAAAGCTTCAGGACACTACACATCAGGTGAACTTGAAAAGGTTAGAATAGTCATTACTTGTATTCTTGTTCTTCCTTTTTCAGTCCTCCCCGCCCCCTCCTTGATACAACGTAAGGATTTAGCATTTTGTTTTCACATCAAATGATGATCAAGAAAGTGCACTCTGTCTACTGTGTTTGTTCATGCATTTCATGTGCCTTTAAAAAAAAGCCAAAAAAAGCGAGTCCTTTATTTTAGGGGTTACCGTGTTTTTACTTCACGCATAATGCCAAAGAAAACAGCAACCTGCACCCATCACAAAGTTGTCAGATGAGATAAGATAAGATAATTTATTGTCATTGCACAAGTACAAGCACAACGCTATACAAGTGCAACGAAATTGCATGCCATCCCGTAAATTAAAAAAAAAGCAGCACAAAACACACACACCAAAAAAGCCACACATACACACAGATACACCCATCACAGCTCTCCAAGGTCATATTACAGTATCTGGTTACAGCATTTAAGATGGTTATAGCTCTTGGGTAGAAACTGTTCTTCAATCTATTTGTTCTTGATTTAATTGTTCTATATCTTCTACCCGAAGGCAGTGGTGCAAAGAGACTATATCAGGAGGTTCCTTGACCCTCCAGAGAGACTTTGAGGGGCTAAAGGGTCATGAGGGTGGATGTGGGGACAGGAAAGTCCTGTTCCACAATTTCCTTCCCATCCACAGTTCTCAGCATCCAAACCAATATCTTAGATAATTAGTTCATTACTGTGCCTTGAAAGCTTGAATACAAGAACCACAAGAGCATAGGTAAGTCTTGAATTACTTCTAGGCAATGTTTGGGATCTTGCGAGGGAAAAAAAATCTCCTTGCAAAATAAATAGTAACTAAAATGTTATCAAATTTAGCACATGTGTGGTAGTGAGGAAAATGTACAGCCTAATCCTAAAGAGGAAATTCTTAAATGGGAAGTGTGCTGTAAAATGTGAATTCTCGAATCATTCTTTATGGCCAAGGATCACATAATCAGGGGTTTCTAATATTTCCAGGAAATGAATACTATAGCATATTCCCCATTAAGGAACATATTAACTAATTCCTGCCCTCCTGTGCTTCTGTTACTTGTTATGTGTTCATCATAATCGGCATAACAAGAAGCTATTACTGACCTAGATTAAAAATGGTTTAAAAATGTTGTTGACTAATGAAAGCAAATGAACAACAAATCACAATCAGAAAGCCACATTTAGCTGATTTTTGCATCCACTCCAAATACTAGCAAATGCTTCTTTTCTAATCCTCCTCCTAAAAGCAAAAAAGGCAATTCTTTTTTAAACCCTAAAAGGAAACTGTGTGATCTCCATATCCCCTTTGTTGTGTTGCCCATCATTAGTATGTCTTCATTTTAAAAAAAAAATGCAATGAAATGAAAATGAAAAGTGTTTCCCCTGCTTTCCTTACATTTTTTTTCCTATGAGAAGTCAGCATCACTAATTCATGTGAGCTCATAATCATGTTACAGGTTGGTTTAATGAGATTAGTGCTTTTGTAATTATTATGGTAATACAATGCCTCTGATTTGTACATAGTTCTCTTCTATTAATTAGTTTGTGATTGCTTAGCTATAATTTAGTTTGTCTCGTGGCCTAAGTTTATTATACTAAGTCATGTATGTATTAACTCTTACTGCCTGAGGATGATGGAGTTGCAGGAGTATCCTGGGAGCAAGGTGCCTTGGGAAATGTTCACTAAGGCTCCTGAGATTGCATGTTGAGGTCCCCCCACAAAAAAGGTAAAGGGACCCCTGACCATTAGGTCCAGTCGTGTCCGACTCTGGGGTTGCGGCGCTCATCTCGCTTTATTGGCCGAGGGAGCCGGCGTACAGCTTCCGGGTCATGTGGCCAGCATGACAAAGCCACTTCTGGCGAACCAGAGCAGTGCATGGAAACGCCGTTTACCTTCCCGCCAGAGCGGTCCCTATTTATCTACTTGCACTTTGACATGCTTTCGAACTGCTAGGTGGGCAGGAGCTGGGACCGAGGAACGGGAGCTCACCCCATCGCAGGGATTTGAACCGCTAACCTTCTGATCAGCAAGCCCTAGGCTCTGTGGTTTATCCCACAGTGCCACCTCGGTCCCCAAGCCACCCTCAAATAAATCACACTTCACACAGAATTTTCACACAGAAGGTTTTTGGCATAATTTTGGCCACAACTTTATTAAAATACAAAAATGCGAGTGGTTGCTTAGGCATTGGTTGCGACTATCTGTCCCCACCCAGGGACAGAACTGACATCCGCAAGCCTGCGAAAGCCAGTAAGGGAAAACATTTTGGGGAGAGAATAGAGCTGGGTGTCAGGCCCTCACCTCTCCTCAAATGCTCCCAGGGGCTGTTGCGTGGGCCTAGCCCCTTGACGGGTTCGGACAAGAGCATGGCGAGCCCCTGGATTCCTTTAATGGAATACCCTTGCAGCAGCAGCATTGGAGGGGCAGGCACAGCCAATCCATACCCCTCCATCAACCACTTTTTAACCAACCCTACAAGTTGTGATGATTTGCTACGAGTCGGACACGACTGAACGACTGAACAACAAGGCAAAAACCCAATGGCACCAGCCAATCAGCCAAATTGATAAAATCCCTACCAGGCCCCTGCCCCAAAAACATGATGGTATTGTTACCATTTCAAAATTATTTCAAAAACGCAGAAGGCATGCTATCACATGCGGCTTGCTATTTTACTAATAGGGTCATTTTAAAAAATATTTATTAAATTTATATGCTGCCTTTCCTCATGAGATCCCAGGGCAGTTCACATAATAAAACACAAGATGAAACACAAGTAAACAAGTTTTTGCCTGGCGCCTAAAAATATATAATGTAGGCACCAGGCGAACCTCCCTGGGGAGAGCATTCCATCACTTTTTTGCAGGACCTTTTTCACGTGTGTGTGTGTGTGTGTGTGTGTGTGTGTGTGTGTGTGTGGAAGAGAACTAGACAGCCAATAGTAGAATCTGAGTTTGCCATCTTTTGTTAAACTGGCTGCCTGCCATCTCACTCCAGGCCACTTCTGAGAGAGGGAGGCATCTGAGGACACTTGCTTGAGGGAGGCAGCCAGAGAGTAGGAAGGCTAATACATTTCGCAACACACACACAAGCAGTCTTCCAGGCAGATTAAGAAGCATATCACTTTCTTCACTGATAAGATAGATAAATTCTGCATGACTATCCTTTTATGAGGTGGGAAATGAATATTTCTCCTTGGGAGGGTTGGCTCTGCACATGCTCAGAAGTGTGCTTAGCATTAGAACGAAAATTGCTGGAAACAAAGTGTGGCAACCTTGACTAGACGGTTCCTTTCTTCTGGAGCATTATCTTAACTTAGTTGCTTACAGCTCTAAGCTGCAGCTCAGGATGGCAAATCAGTCTACTTTTGTGTTATTTTTTACCTGTTTTCATCCATAAGTGTTTCTCAGCCCAATTCTACATTGCTATTTTAATTGAATGAGTATATATTTGGAGTATATATTTCAATTCATACTTTTAAACAGTTTCCCATTCAGAAAAAAACCCACCATTTTAAACCTATTTTAATACTTAAAATATTCAGAAAGTGTACAAACCAGCAGAACCAACATTCTTATCCACCTACTTCTAGACTGAGATGATGAGGTAGGTTCATATCAGAATTCTCCAGGGATTCATTCCTCAAGCATTCTATAAAAGATGCCCCTTATTCCCTTTCTTTGTAAGTACTGTAGGCCAGGTAAATGAAAAGTGTGTTATATGAAAATCGTGTTCCCTCTATTACGGTCATGTCAAATGCCACGGCTGCTGTGTTTGCCAACATTCTTCACCTTTGGAGATACCTGTGAATCACCAGCCATGGGGAACAAAAAACGTTAAAGGCTTTTGCCGGTTGCAGTAGCCATCGTGGGAGTGTGTGATGGTGTGCTTATATAATTAGCTTTATGCAGGGAGAAAATAAGCAGACCTCCGAAGTCAAGGTCACTGAAGATAAAAGCAAAATCAGAAACAGCTCCTACGGAAGGCCCCTGGAGTGCTAACTTTTCCAGGATAAATGTTATTTTGAAAGTGGTTTCAAGTTGTTTGTAATCAAAAGGCTGCTGGTGCTGCTCAACTAGAATTACATTAAAAATGGAAAGCGTAATGCTGGTGGTCAACAAAAGAGGTTTAAAGACTGTCTCGAGGCAAATATATATATAAAAAAATCCCAACAATTCGGAAACACTTGCCTGCGAGCAAACAGCCTTTACCAAAGGTGTCATGGGCTTTGAAGACACTCAAACTCAGGACGCAAGGGAGAAACGTGCTAAGAGGAAGGCACGCTTGGCAAACCCTCACCGTGATCAATTCCCACCTGGAAACCAATGTCCACACTGTGGAAGGACGTGTGGATCCAGAATTGGCCTCCACAGTCACTTACGGACTCATTGTTAAAACTGTGTTTATGGAAGACAATCTTACTCGGCTACGAGTGATCGCCGAAGAAGAAGAAGAAGAAGAAGAAGAAGAAAAAGAAGAAGAAGAAGACGACATGAAGCTAGATCTGAAGGGGTTGGTGAGATAGTTCACAGACAGGAACTGCTCGCCACATCTACAGGAGAAAGGAGGAGGAAGTGTGTCATGTGTGTGGCCTGTCATTTTAGGAGACATGCCTGATCTGTAATGGAACGTCCTTGCCCTCTCTTCTGTGTGGCAACCAGTTGGAGTCTTAAAATTGCCTGAATAGCTAGTCCTAGCTGCTATGCCATACACTCCAACATCATTTCTCCGATAAAAATAGGGATGTCATCATCATCATCACCCCACCCATCTGACTGGGTTGCCCAAGCAACTCTGGGTGGCTTCCAACACATATAAAAACATAAAACATTTTTTAAAATAACCTTCCCTATACAGGTCTGCCTTCAGATGTCTTCTACAGGTTGTATAGTTACTTATCTCCTTGGCTCACGGGTTACATAACTCCAACATTTGTCCAATGAAAATAGGGATGTCCTAAAGAGAAGCAGGGCATTCTGGGATCAAATCAGAAACCTGGATGGCTTCTGCAAATGGTGGGTTGTCCCTGGAGAATAGGGACACTGGGAGGGTCTGCTATGCTGATTTGTTGATGCATTGTTTACCAATAAATGCACCCACTGATGTTATCTTGACTCCTGTTGCTTCCTGGCATTGGGTCAGACCCATTACAAGGTTTCCTCATGCAGTGGCTACTCTTCCTAAACCTGTGGGATACTACAAAGGGGAAGCACAACATTACCTACAACAGTTGGGAGTGAGTGTTGGAAGCAGATCTAGAATATACATTCTGTGGAAATGTAACCCAAAATCTGGGCATAAGGATTGATCTGTGGAATCCCTGCTTGGTTTTTATCCCATTTGTAACCCTAGCAGAAGCACAGTGTCCATGAAGTATGGCTATTGAGCCGTGTTGATTAAGGAACACAACCTTGGCTATCAGGACATCCCTTTATCTCTGACTACTGGCTGGCAGAGAATGACTGGGGATGGATCACACCTTTCTACACTTTGTCACTCCTGTTAAAGGAAGTTTCTGCACAACTAGCCAGCTCTTTAGTGACACAATATTTGGAGAAAGGAAGGGGGGAGGGGAAGAGGTATCACAAAGTGCTGGATTTTGTGTGTCATTTCTCTGTGTGAAATGTAGCACTGATCCCAGCGCCTTGATTTTTCATAGACTAATGCTGATGCTCACAGCTGCCAAATGACTGAATTGATGCAGAAGTAAAAATGGCTGGTCTCCTGTGGCACTAGTTATAAAAAGAAGCAACAGTACCATCACAATAACGCATACCCTCCAAGTGTTGGCCCAATCTTCCAGGGACAGTTCCAGAATTACAGAAGTCATCCCGGATTTGAATGTCCCGGTTTTCCTTTTCCTTCCCCTCCAAGTCTCAGAGAACAGTTAAAAGTGGTGCATGGATGTGTGCGTAGGTGCAAAAATGGAGCCCTGTTGCTACTGAAAATAAAATACCTGCACCAAACGAAAGAAATAGCGAAGCTGGCATACAAAGCCCTTCCTATACTTTTGAAGGAAAATGTAACCAACCTACTTTATTTTATTTTATTTTATTTTATTTTATTGCAATGCTTCAGCAGCCAGCCATTTTGTTAAGAAATGTGTAGAATGTTTATTCCTTTATTGTAAGTTGAGCCTTACATGACAAGCCTTTACATGTCTACTCAGAAGTAAGTTCCACTGTATTCAATGGAGCTTACTCCCAGGTAACTAGGTAAAGACTGTGAAGTCTTACACTGCAATCCTAACCATTTTTACTCAGAACACCGAGTTCAGTAGGATTTACTCTCTGGTATATTCCTGATCATGCTCACAGTTGTTGTTGTTGTTGTTGTTGTTGTTGTTTCCGGCCTTTTTCCCTTACAGGGACTCACGGCAGTTTACAGTTAAGCTTTTATTTCATTCCATTTATCTGTTGAAAGTGTTGTACATGATCACTTCCCTCACACATTTTTTTCTTCACAACCATCCTGTGAGATAGGTTAGGCCAAGAGGTTGTAATTTGGCACAAGGTGACAGGTGTTCCTGATGCCTCAGAGCCCACCGTGTCTGCGGAGACCGGGGAAATTCTGGTTCTGGTGATGTGTCTCCCTCTCCTGGCTCCCATGAACTGTTGGCTACCCCTTCAACATCCTCCGATGTCCCATGAGTACCTCCTAAACCCCCAACCTCCCCTTCCCCATCTTGTCCCTGTGTGTTCCAATCATGGCCATGCCCCCTCCCGAGATCCTCCTCCCATTCCTCAGTGCCCTGCTATCAGGATGCTGTCAGTGGCTTCCGGCTGGTTGCCCAGGAAAGTATAAAGACAAGAAAAAGCTTATTACTGTCCTTTTTTATTTCAATATTTACAGAGAGAGGCTATAGAACCCAGCCTCTTAGATAATGGTGTTGTCCCAAGTGAATCTCCACCCGCCCCCATCTCTCCCACTTCCTCATTCGTCTCTTCTATGGGTGCTGCTATGTGCCCTCTGTCTTTGAGCTCTTTGCTCTCCTACTTTTAAGGCTCGCTGGGTTCTAGGAGATGGAGGGTCTGGGATGTTTTTGTGTCAGCCAGCTGCCGCTCCGGTTCTGCCTCCTCCTCCTCTCCCATGATTACCCAACTTTTTCCCTCATCTGCCTCTGAGCTGTGACCTCCTTCAAACCCCTGTTGTAAATCAATACTGTCTTCCTCTCCCTCTCCCTGGAAGGGTCAGGCTGGGGAGGCGGTCTCCACCATTCCTCCTCCTCTGCCCAGCCCCTGACACCTGCCAGTTCATGACACAGGACTTCAGCTCTGTCAAATGTTTATCCAGTGCTATTTTTCTAGAAAAAGCAGTGCCGGAATTCACCACGAGTACCTTCCTTGGAACGGCAATGACACCTACTTGAGAGGTGCCAGAACTGGGTTCCAACTGAAAAAACCCAAAACAAAACCCTGTGTTTCTCCCATTTTTCTACTGTCCCTAAAGACTACCTACCAGTTCTATGGTAGAGACAAATAACAGCTGGTTTAATTTTCAGCCAGTTCATTTCAGATTCCTAGCACTGATGTCCTAGAATGTGGTTCTTTGTCACACATCAGCTTCTTCAAATTGTGTAGGGGGGGAGGGAAAGACTCCCCCCCCAAAAAAAATCCCTGCTTCACAACACCTTACTATTCGGACTGAGCCTATGATTTACAGTGTGTTTATTCCCTATGTAACTGTAGAGAATCCCTCCTTAAAGAATTAATGCTATGCACTAAAGTCACTGAACTATATGAAAGCTATAATGCAAAGTGCCCTCTCTAATTACCAGGCTGTCACTTATTGAGCCATCTTTTCAGGGCTCTGTAAAATCTGCCTACCCCTCCTTCTGAACACAGTTGTGGACATTTGCTAGCATCACCCTTAATCCTTGTACCTTCGTCAGCCCTGCTCTCCTCTCCCCCCCCCCCGCCCCCAAGTCTGAAATGAAATTGAGGCACACCTCCTGACAGCTAGGAGATGTGAAGATCAGGAGTGAGTATAAATCTAATTTCTTCAGAAGTTCTTAAGACTTATATCAACTTGTAAGCCTAAAACATTTTGACAACCTTGTCCCAGAAAAATATAGGTCTTAAATAGAAAACGGGGAAGGGGGGAGACCCACCTTAATTACATGGTGGGAAAATACCATACTCAAGGAAATAGATGCTTCCTTTGTGTGATAAACTGACTGCATGCAATGCCTACTAAAGAAACATCACTTTTAATATCGCAAGGAACAAAAAGCTTCATGCTAGGTTATTATCAGTAATCATGCCTTAATGTGGTACAGATAATAGCAACAACCTCAGTCCTTGTAGATAGTTGTAATGATGTTATAAAAGTGGATTTGTTTTCAATTTTGTTGTCACATTTAGAATTTTTGCATTGATATAGTTGGTTTGCAGTATAAGGCATCCATTTCAAACAGTGCTGGATTGCCCAATAGGCAGACTAAGCATGTATGTATGGCATCAGCAAAGCAGGGGCACCAAAAATAAAATAAAATAATTGAAGTCATCATCATAGGGGGAGAAATCAGAACTTTGAGACTTCCTTACAATTCACTTAAGCACACTTTCTTCATTTCTCGGTTCTCCATTTGTTACTTTTCCCCACCAAAAACAGTGGGTGTCCTACAAACGTAAGTTGAAAACTGTTTCATTTTTTTATTCAGGTAAGTAGCCGTGTTGGTCTGATTAATTCATTTGTTATGTTTATTATTTTTTAGTATTGTTCTTATTTTAAATTACATATGTGGGGTACGCAAGGGACGCGGGTGGCGCTGTGGGTTAAACTACAGAGCCTAGGGCTTGCCGATCAGAAGGTTGGCGGTTCGAATCCCCGCAATGGGGTGAGCTCCCGTTGCTCAGTCCATGTTCCTGCCAACCTAGCAGTTCAAAAGCACGAAGTGCAAGTAGATAAATAGGTACCGCTCCAGCGGGAAGGTAAACGGCGTTTCGGTGCGCTACTCTGGTTTGCCAGAAGCGGCTTAGTCATGCTGGCCACATGACCCGGAAGCTGTACGTCGGCTCCCTTGGCCAATAAAGTAAGATGAGCGCCGCAACCCCAGAGTCGTCCGCAACTGGACCTAACGGTCAGCGGTCCCTTTACCTTTATGTGGGGTACGTAAGTCTTTTCAGTGCTTAGGGCCTCAAGAGGTCTTTATCCAGCTCTGGTTCCAAAAAGCTCTGAGTTGTTGAGAAACTGTGCTACCTTACACTGAATTTCAGGTTATTCTCCCTTACTTTACCTGTGCTTCCTTTACATGCCTGCAGCTTGGTGCACCGGCAGATGTTTTCTCCAAAAACTTAATAACATACATTGCCCTCCACCTTCTCCCTAACTTATTTGGCACTGCATTTCTAGCACAAGATGAACAGATGCCAGCCGTTTTTGAGAACCGGGCTGCTATTTATGCAGAGTTTGGTAGTTCGGAGCCTTAACATAGCAACGTTTTGCTTCCCTTCCTGGAAATACTATCTCGCAACCTGTACAAATGTTTTCTGTAATGCTTCAAATACTCATGAGACAGATAAAATTAACCACTGCTACCCAATATGAATGTTACTTTAGCCTCCTTTGGGGCCTGTAGTCATACTGCATCGGGCTCCGGGTTGGTTAAATTTGTGTAGCTAAATAGCTTCATACTAATTAATGACTTGCCTTGGTGACCTCCAGTGTACATTGCATACCACAGAGACTAGTATTAGTAGCTTAGCAGAAATAGTTTTCCTTCTGTTTCATTATTCACACTGTTGCCTCAAGAATGGTTTGTTTCAGCTTTTCAAGTTTCTCAGTACAGTATAAAGAATCCGCTATCTAAGTAGAGTATGGAGCATGGGGCTCTTAAAACTAGTTTTAAGAAAACTGAAAGTTTATCACGCTCTTCTCTCCAACCATTCTTCATATATTAATAAAACAAGAAATTACATTGGGGAATTTATCAATGTGTGGGTGGGTGGGTGTGAAATGTGAAGTTCTCATGAGTGGGATATGACATTTCTTCTGCACTTTTGAAGTGGCCAGTGTGTATTTATGAGCGTCCCTTCATTCTACAATTCAACTCTCTGGTGGTCTGCACTGTGCAGCCCCCCTGGGTGCCCAAGAAAGCGCAGGCAAAGGTATTATGGGATTCTAAGGAGGTGCAGGATTCAGAATAGGGTCATGCTGAAATCTACCTAACTTTTCAATAGTTTTCTTCCGTTGCAAAAGAGGCTTTCATTTTTCTGCATCTTTCTAAGTTCACCTTAGAAATTATTTAGAATTCCAGCAGGTGCAAGGCTAAGTTTACCTTATTGTTTGTGAGGTTGCTGCTGCTGCTGCACATTCAGTCAAAGAGATAAATAACTACCTGACATTTAGAAAACACCTGAAGGCAGCCCTGTTTAGGGAAGTTTTTAATGTGTGATATTTTAATGTATTTTAGTGTTTGTTGGAAGCTGCCCAGAGTGGCTGGGGGGACCCGGCCAGATGGGCGGGGTACAAATAATAAATTATTATTATTATTATTATTATTATTATTATTATTCACTTGCACATTTCTCAAGTGCTCATCACTCTCCCTTGCTGCCTGTGTTTCTTGATCTGAAAAGGCCCCATATGAAAAGTTACCTCATAATGTCTTCCCTTGAGCTTTAATTGAAGTATGAGGAGTAAGGGAGTCTGGCTACTGAGTGCCTGAAATTGCTTTTGTCAATGGTTTTGTTTTAAGGGAAGCCTGTACTGACCTTTTTTAAAAGTTAAAAAGGGAATTCTTTTTTTTTTTAAGAACAGTTGTGAAGTGCTTAGTAGGCCAGGCATCCCCAAACTTCGGCCCTCCAGATGTTTTGGACTACAATTCCCATCATCCCTGACCACTGGTCCTGTTAGCTAGGGATCATGAGAGTTGTAGGCCAAAACATCTGGAGGGCCGCAGTTTGGGGATGCCTGTTAGTAGGCAGTCCCTCACCACTACCTTCCCATGCTTAAAAGAAATCCCTGCTGTGGGTTTCAGCGCAGTCCGTAATCCGAGAATGCGCAACCCGCAGCGTTCGCAACCCGAGGTATGACTGTATTCTGCCACATTTAATTATTCTGCACTAATAAATTCAAAATAAAAAAAAAATCCTTCCAGTAGCACCTTAGAGACCAACTAAGTTTGTTGTTGGTATGAGCTTTCGTGTGCATGCATGGTAGCTGAAGAAGTGTGCATGCACACAAAAGCTCATACCAAGAACAAACTTAGTTGGTCTCTAAGATGCTACTGGAAGGAATATTTTTATTTCGTTTCGACTACAGCAGACCAACACGGCTACCTACCTGTAATAAATTCAAATGGATGTCATTTTTTTGCTATCCCCCTTCCTCTCTGATTTTTTTGCTATTTTTTTTCCTGCTTGTGTTGTTCTTGCTTGTTTTGTGTTTTGGTGTTGTTTCCTACCAAAGTTCCAGCTTCTGTAGTATTTTTGCTTTTAATGGAGATGGTTCCAAAAGGTTCTGAAGGAGCTAGGATATATGGGGGAAATAGCCTCTCAGTTCCCATGGCTTTTAACATCAGTGTGCGATTTAATTTTGATTTGTGAACCGCAAATCCAGCTGCTTTGTAAGTGCATGCAGATAAGTTCATTAGTGCTAATCCCTTCCTCTCATGGGAGGGAGCTGTCATTGATTGCTTTGTAACTATGTGACTGGAAGACCTCCTGATCAAGCAGCTTTTTGTTTTGTAAGTGTTGAAGTCGGCCACCTCTACCGCTTCTTGCAGATACTTTATGTGATTGACATTCCCCCACCCAGATCTGAAACTTGCTCCCCGGTGGCTTTGTTTCAGAAGGGGAGGTGGCTGACATAGTGTTTAAAAACTGCAGTTCCTTTACCTCCACATATTTCCCAAGCAACATTGTGAGAATACTTTTGAGTCATGGGAAAGAAGTGTGGAAGCACACACACACACACACACACACACACACACACACACACCACACAAGTTTAGTAAACCCTGGAGAGGGGATTTCACTCTGGAAATCTGATCCCGCCCCCTACTCCTTAAGCCAGTGCTCTTTGATAACTATTGCACTTGCTGACTCAGTTTCTAATTCAGCCAAATGGAGTTTGCTCATCACTATTTGATTCTGTTAGAATATACGGGCCAGGTGGATTACTAGTTTGTAATGATGAGCTGAAAGTTCTTAATGGAACTCCTTTTTGTTTAAGATTAGATGGGGGGAATGCAGTGACCTGTGAGTTTGGGAATAGCAATTTCACAGTATGGTTAGCGGGGACCGGAGGCTTACCAGCTATTGGTACGCATTGGCAGCTTTTATTCTTTTTCGGAAAAGAATAAAATTGCCACTGCAAGGGGCAGCAGTGGCAGACCTGCTCATGATAACTACTTCCTCTCCAACTCACACCAGGGGCGGAGGAAGGGGGATGCGGTGGGGGCGGGTCACCCCGGATGTCACCACTGAGGGCGGTGACAAAATGCCGGGAGGCACTCACCGCGGGGCCTGCAGCACGTCCGAGCCACACGTCTCTCCTGGGAGTGATGCGATGGTTTGGGTGCCTGCAGGCTCCACACTCCCCAAACGGTCTGCCCACTGCCTCCCGCCAAGCTATAGGGCAGCTGAGTGGGAGGAGGCAGGCAGACTCCTTGGAGGCCCCATGCAGTGTCCTGTCCCGGCTGGCCCCACCTCCGCGGGTAGCTGGCCCTGCCCCTGGGCGCAGGGCACGCTTGCCGCCCCAGGTGCCCAATCGGCTTGCTCCGCCGCTGGCTCTCACACACACTTAGTGGTGACCCAAAAAGCACAACGTCATTTACCAACTCTGACTCCCACCTCCAAAAACATCTCTGAAACACACCGCCCACAACTATACAAAGTGTGGCATTTGTAATTTATTTATGTAAAGGATTTTTACACCCTCCTTAATCTTGCATGTTGAGTTATATAATATCTAATCCTTGTCGTCTTGGATATTTGATTTCTAATGTGTCTTTTTTTAGAGCATGCATATCCCATCAGAACAAAAACACAAGCTCTCAGTGTAAACTCGCATCTATTTTTGTTTCATTCCACCCTTTTCTGCCCGATCTCCAAGTTCTGTTGGAGCAAGTCACCAAGTCCCATTGTGATTCTGAGAAGCAATTTGTACAAGTGAAAGAAGAAATAACGTTCACATCTTATCATTTATCTTTCCCCCATTCAAACAGGTTTCCCTTGATTGCCATATAGAAGAAGTACTGAGGCAAATTTTAGCATTATGCTAATAACCACACTTTAGATCTCCCAGTTGCTCTAGAGACAGTGCTGAGCACTTAATAAGTAGAAACCAAAGGACTTTCCCTGAAAGCGTTCCTTGTTAGCTTAATAGTAACATATTCCTACTGCATAATTCTTCATTTGCATGGAGCAACGTCTGTCTGAGCCGTTTTCTGAATAAGTATAATCTACGATATTATATTTAGTTCAATGAGCCACCGGCTATTAACATGCACTATGATGCATTCATAAGCTTCTCTTGGCTCCCCAACTCACCATGTAGCGCTGCAAATAAGAGAATGGAACAGCAGTTAGTCAGCTGTGATGGAGTCTGTAGTCTCAATGGCTTTAATGAAAAGATCATTCAATCAACTGTGGCCAATGGAGCAATTCAACAGTTTGTACCATGGGTAGGCAACCTAAGGCCCGGGGGCTGGATCTGGCCCATTCGCCTTCTAAATCCAGTGTGTGGACGGTCCGGGAATCAGCGTGTTTTTACATGAGTAGGATGTGCCCTTTCATTTAAAATGCATCTCTGGGTTATTTGTGGGGCCTGCCTGGTGTTTTTACATGAGTAGAATGTGTGCTTTTATTTAAAATGTATCTCTGGGTTATTTGTGGGGCATAGGAATTCGTTCATATTTTTTTCAAAATATAGTCCGGCCCCCCACAAGGTCTGAGGGACAGTGGACCGGCCCCCTGCTGAAAAAGTTTGCTGACACCTGGTTTGAACCAATTGCCACTGCTGCATGGCATTTGGGAGGAGGGAATTCTTGTTTTGCCAATGAGGGTGGTGGCTCCTGGGAGCCAAGGCACTGTGACTTTCCATCCCACATTATACATACATACATACATATATACATACATACATATATATGTTTGTATGTATATTGCAAGTAGCTGGGCCTCCTCAATGTTCAGAGAGGCCCCTGCTTGGCGTTGTGTGTGGCTCCCCTCAAAAGTTAAGTCAAAGTCCAGTGGTTTCCCAAATGTACATACTGGCCCCAAAAGTTTGGCAACCCCTGGTTTACATTTAGAACTGGGAACTTCATATATATTCTAGCTTCCATCAACAACTTTGGCCCACCTGGTGAGCTACTTCTGAGGCTGTATGAGGCAGATTAGATAACAAAAATTTATGGCGTCTGGAAAGACGCACAAAGATTCCATACATTTCCTCCTTTAGGAGAAGGTGGCAGGCTGCTGTTCCTGCTGACAGTCCCAAGACAAACTTACAGCTAGAGATCAGTTCAGTAGCACATCGGAAGGATATGGTCTCATTCCCTGAGCCAATGCTAAGCTGATCTTTCACTAGGGAGGTTTTGCGGCTGCCATCACTGCATTTGCCCTTTGTCCCTCACATAAGAAACACTGCCCGTTTTTCTCATCATCATGCCTTGGGGGCTAATCCGGATAATCAGTGCTAGCCGGTAGCAATTGGTAATACACTGGCTGTTCACAATGACTTAATAACAAAACATAATGGCTTCAAAACTCGTTGAGATTATCAGGATGTTGTTATACCAGTTTCTGGATAATGTAAATGTGTGTCTGAAACTGACCTTAGAGAGGCAGAAGATAAGGAACATGTAGATAAGGACAGTAGATAGATCATTCCTGATATTGGATGCAGCGTTTTCTCCACTGTGCATTACATTCCTTTTAAATATGTATGCTAAAAATAATCGTATGGTTTTTATAGCCCTTAGTTCCCTCCCTTATCCAGTGATCCATGCATATTGTACATTCTTGGCCACTGAGCACTACAGACATTGAAGTAAAACCTAATGAATGTATCCTTATCACTGAAGAAATGGATGGGTAATATACTTCATGAAAAGCACTGTGAAGGTTGCATTAATTTTATTTTTATTTCTCTTTGCCTCCCCCCTCCCACCCACCAGAAGAGGAGTGACCCAGTTTGTAGTCAGATCAGCATTTCCTAATTACTGTACTTGTCTAGCCTGATTGATGGTGCAAATACTCCAGCCTCACAAACTCCCCTGCATTTGTCTTCCCGCTGAATTACTGCATCAACATTAAACACATAATAAAACAAAGCTCTGTTCTGAAGCAGTCTCAAGTAAATGAAGTGATAGGAAAATGTCTCATTTGGGAAGAAATAGTGTAGGTGAAATCATATATTTTACTAAACCAGTACCGGCCCTGATCCTAAGCATGTCTGTTTAGGAGGATGGTCTTATTGGTTTCAGCAAGGCTTACTTCCAAGTAAGAAGGGTGTTTGTTACAGGAGCAGTGGCGGAGGAACCTTCTCCGGCACTCGGGGTGGGACGCCGAGGGGTGGGGTGAACTACCCAGTGGCGCACGTGCAACATCCGTACGGACTGCGCACGTGCGGCAGCCCATATGGTCACCATGCAAGTGGCAATCCCGTATGGATGGCCGTAAGGACGATGTGTGTGAGCGGCAGCCCTATGGATGCTGCATGAGCGGTGCCCATACTGTGCGCGCACCCTCAGCCGCTCTACAGCTGAGGAAAGGCAGTGGGCCACCCCCCAGAGTGGTGCCCGGGGCAGACCCACCCCCTCCGTCCCCTCTTTGTACGCCCCTGGACAGGAGCCCAAGGTCCCATATTTTCCATCAATTTGTGGTCAAGCCAAATGCCCCCGGGAAATGCACAATCAGGGCATATGGGTTGTGAACCTCAGGCCAGTGGGCCTAATGTGGCCATCCAGGCCTCTCTGTCTGGACCTCAAGACTTTTCCAGGCCATACCACTCATTGATCATGTTTCACACACTCCTTCTGTGTCTTTGCCTGGCTGGTGGAATGAGTCCTTGATCTCTGGTAGTGCTTCCTGCTTGCCTGGATGGAGAATAGCATTCATATGCAGAAACTAGCTTAATGTCTGAAGGCAAAGTGTACAATCATTCATTTTGGTCTCTGGCCCCACTAACGACCTCTGGGCTTTCCCCTATGCCTTTCATAAAGACTACAGCACCATTGTTATAGATTAAGGGCTCATCCAGACTTCCACTTGGCCCACCGTCCCCCCCCACCCCTGGGAAAACTCAATCTTTAACACTGAATCAGAGCAAACGTCAATCATGTTTTCCACGGATCAACATTTGCTTTGATTCAGCGCTAAAGAGTGGGTTTTTCCGGGGAGAGTGTTGGGACAAAGAGAAAACCGCTTAGACCCATCCCTGGAAAAACAGGGCAAGTGGAGAACTGCTTAGGCATGTGCATTCTAGGCACAAGAAAAGTGGAAGTGTGAACAAGCCCCTAGTTATAGCTCATTATACTTCTCTATCTGTTTGCACAATTTTCAGGCCTTGACTAAGCTTGGAGAAAGACTTGGGGTCCAGTTACGGCACTAGCTTTGTGGGCCATAGCTGGATACTGAGGTCAGTGATAGGCTGTGGTTAAGGTTTCAAATCAGGCAAATCAGGAACTGGAGAGATTGACAAGCCATGTATCACAGATGTGGTGGTGTAACCGTGGCAATGGAAACCCCCTAGCCATGCTGTTGCAGCTGAAGAAAAGGAGGTGCTCAGGCTACTCATCTGTAGAAATGCATTTTAAACTCTTGACTACAAGTTGGTATCCAGCTAAAGGAGGCAGTATGTGTTCATGACCCAGCTGTACCAAATTTGTGGGTGATTTGAGTAATTAAGCAATCAGACCCAAAATGCTGTTTTCTGAAATTGAAAGAAAAGACATTTTCCCCATGAATTTTAATAAATTTTAGAAGCTCTGGGCTAAATTATAAACTCTGCCTTGCAGCTGCACATCACAACACCAGCTTTTTTCCTTGTTTTGTTTTGTTTTGAGTTTTGCTAAGGTTGGTTGTGCAAATGCAGTAAAAACTTCTTTTCAGAATGTATACAGTGGTGTATGTTACATGCCAGTAAATAGAATCTTAGTTTGGTTTAGCATTTCAAAAATAGCAATCATGTATAATTTAAAGCGATCACTGAATGGGAAGGGATGAACAATCCAGGAAACTATATTAAGATCAAGTAGAGCAAGATCCAGATGTTGTAAGCATATTCTGAAAAAGCATGTAGGCCACCATGCAATTATTTATATTACTGTTGGCTATACAAGTGGGAACCTGTATGTGGGTAGGGTGGAGGAATTGCAAATAAAGAAGGACTCAAAACCCCAACAATACTTCAGCATCCACACACATTGTCCCTTCGAGTCTGAATAGATAGTAATCCTTGCAGGATGTGATCCATGAGAGGCAGTCAAGTACAGTAGGACCTCGACTTACGAAGATAATGCGTTCCGAAGGCGATCTTCGGTAGTCGAAAACATTCGTAAGTCGAGTCCCCATAGGGATGCATTGAGCGAAAAAAATTCGTAAGTCGAAGAAATCCTATTCAAAAATTCGTAAGTCGAAGAAATCCTATTCAAAGCGGCCGCGACTTCCTTTTGCAAGTCGAAAAATTCGGTTGTGGTGGCCATTTTTTTTCTTCCGGAAGTCATTCGGAAGTCGAAAAACGCGTAAGTCGGGTCACTCGGAAGTCAAGGTCCCACTGTACAACATTACTTGTAATGCTAGAGAAGACATGCGAGGGAATGTTTGGTCCAGCCAGTCGAAAACTTCCTGTCCTTCCTGGCTGGAGCATCCTTCCTTTTGCATGTGATAGAAGGTGGGTGTGACCTAAACAGGTAACAAAAGGACGAGTCACTCAGCACACTTTCTCTTTTTGATTTCCTTCTTCGTTTGACCACCTTTTAGCTAGGACTGTTCTGCTAGCTCTCAACTAGCAGAAGCACTGGGATTATTCCCCCATATGGGGTAGATCCACATGTACATATTTGTAACTAAGTCTGCCTTCAGGAATCCAACCGTGAACTGATGTGAGTAAACTTCTTTTATTGACTTTAAATAAGATTGTTGTGTCTTTATTCTTTTAAGAGGGATTAAAGGGAACTTACCAGGAACGTACAATTCAATCTGAGACAGACTGAATTGTATAATAGTGAGAGGCTCACACAAGCCTGCAACCAGCTATCTGCTGTGCATGTAAAAAGGGGGAATGTACCCTGTTTCCCCTTTTTTAATACGTAGTCATAAAGTAAGCCATGGCAGGGTTTTTGTACCTTTGTGAGAAGTAAGACATACCCCAAAAGTAAGCCATGGTGCCGCCATTGTTCCCGTCGCCTCCTCAGCCCCTCCTGCGTGTGCAGGGAGCCAGCAAACCAGTGAGAGGCACGGGGGGGACGCGCCTCTTGCGGAGTTCTGCCCCGCCTGCTTAGCGCGCAGGGAGAGGCGCGCGGGGGGGGAGATGCCTCTTCCTGCCCCACCTGTTCCCCCTGCGCAGGGAGCCAGCGAACCAGCGAGAGGCACGGGGGGAAACGTGCCTCTTGCAGAGTTCTTCCCCGCCTGCTCAGCGCACAGGGGGAGGCTGTACCGTACCATACTGACGTAATAAAAATAAGACATCCCCCGAAAATAAGCCACCCTGTGTTTTTTTGAGGGGAAAAATTATAAGACGGTGTCTTAAAAAGGGGGAAAGACGGTAACTCTGCTACATAAAGGAAGTTGTTACCGCAAGTTAGGAAGGATTTTAATAAACGATATATCTTCTCCTCCCACCCTGAACATTCCCACACCCCTCACATTTCAGAAGATCGTTTGAGGAAAGGGAACTGAGCTCAGAGAAAGAGCAGTTCACTCAAAGTCCTTTAATTTGTGCAGAGTTTAGAGGATCCTCTTTGAGGAAACTAGACTCTTAAGAAATTCGAAAGGTTTTATTTAAGACTTAGAAGTCATATATAAATCCTAGAATAGGCATAGGCGAACTCGGCCCTCCAGATGTTTTGGGACTACAACTCCCATCATCCCTGACCACTGGTCCTGTTAGCTAGGGATGATGAGAGTTGTCATCCCAAAACATCTGGAGGGCCGATGCCTGACCTATAACTACTTTGCTAAGGTGCTTGAGTACTTAACAGTCTATAAATCTCCGTAGTCTGATGAATGATGTTTACAAGTCCATTGCAACAATACTTTACCACGTTTGGAAGAAATTGTAAGTTTTCCAGGATCTGGAGTTGTTCCAGCTCCCAGTTTTATTTATTGTTCCTTCTCACCATAGGTTTGGCTGAAGAAAGGCTGCCAGGAAATATTCTAAAAGGCCGAATTCTATAGCCCCCTCCTTGCATTGTTTCCATAAAGCATTGCAGCGGACTAGGTGACCCTTGGAGTCCCATTCAAAACTACGGTAAAGGGAAAGGGACCCCTGACCATTAGGTCCAGTCGTGACCGACTCTGGGGTTGCGGCACTCATCTCGCTTTATTGGCCGAGGGAGCTGGCGTACAGCTTCGGGGTCATGTGGCCAGCATGACTAAGCCGCTTCTGACGAACCAGAGCAGCACACGGAAACACCGTTTACCTTCCCGCTGCAGCGGTACCTATTTATCTACTTGCACTTTGACATGCTTTCGAACTGCTAGGTTGGCAGGAGCAAGGACCAAGCAACGGGAGCTCACCCCATCGCGGGGATTCAAACCGTTGACCTTCTGATCAGCAAGCCCTAGGCTCTGTGGTTTAACCCACAGCGCCACCCGAGTCCCCAAATCTACGGTACTAGGATTCTAAGGGGTAAAGTGTGTGAAAAAGTGTATGCAAGGTCACATCTCTAGCCCTGATCATGGCAATGCACAGCTGGGGGTGAGAAACCTAGCCACATGGGCCTCGATAAGGGTGGGTTTCCTCAGATCCTCTAGAAGTGGATGTGGCTTAGGAGTCCAGTAGATCCATGGGCAGCAGAGGTGGAACCAGAATGTACCATGTGTCATCAGGGGTAGGGCTACAGCCACAGTCCTTCAGCTCTTTTGTTCATGCTTTGTGAGTAATAATGCAATAAGGGGATTCATATCTCTTTCCACCCTATTCTTGTGATCACAGTATTTTTTAAACCTGCATTTTTAAATTGCTCTAAATTGAATGTGATTAAGAAATTGTTTACTATAATTTTTTTTATAAAATTATTCTATATTAACCAGAAAGTTTCAGCAAACACACCACCCCGTTTGCACCAATCATTTCCCTCCATCTGAATCCCCTGTTCTTCTTGTATTCTGAACGGCAGAGGATCTTAAAAGTAATAATTTCTCCTTGAGTATGACTTCACTTGACTTGTATTTCACCCAATGAGATAGAAATTCTGGATGGATAAAGAAAATACTGTATATTTGAACATCTTGATGAAAAAGTCAAAGAATTTCAGTTGACACAAATCAAGATGTGACTTTAGAAAGCTGCGGGTGGGATGAAATGGTATTTTATTAAAGATGATTCTCGCTGCATTTGAAAGTCAAAGAAACGCCGTTCCTTGTCAAAAGTTCCCAGAATGCTATGTGTCTGGGTAGGCCTCCTCACTTTTATTCCCTGGCTTACATCATATTGTCTAAGAATGGTGCAGTGAGGAAGAGAGAGAAAATGGAATTATTGACAGCAAAGCGCAGCCTGATTTTAATTATTTTTTCCCTGAGATTTTTTTTTAATCCCCCTTCACTACTCATTCTATCATTGTTTCTTATTGATCAAGAATGGAGATGCCTGAAGACATGGCTTCTTTTACAAATGACTTGGGGTGATATTTTATTCATATTTATTCAATTCATTAGTCTTTTTGTGCCACAGCAACTCAATGACTTATATTATATGCAAACACATACATGCATTAAAGCAAGCATTTTTTTAAAAAATCTAAAAGACCATTCTGGTTTGTTGTTGTTTTTTTTTTAATTTTTTTAAAAAACTAGATTAAAATGTCCCATCCATGCAAAAAGGGCACAGATAATGTAAAGCCCATGGCTGACGAAAAGCAAATGCTTTTGCGTGGTGCCTAACAATATGTAGTGATGGTGCTAGATGACTTTCCCTGGGGAGAGCATTCCACAAATGGGGAGCTACCATTGAACAGGGTCATTCTTTTGTTGCCATCCTCCGAACCTTGGAGGGGCACACAAAGAAGGGCCTCAGATAATGATAGCAGAGTCCCGGTTGGTTCAAATGGGAAGAGGCTGTCCTTGAATTGCAGTCACATGCACTGAAGTCTAATCGAGTTCAATGTGAAGTACTGCTATAAAGGTAAAGGGACCCCTGACCATTAGGTCCAGTCGTGTCCGACTCTGGGGTTGCGGCGCTCATCTCGCTTTATTGGCCGAGGGAGCTGGCGTACAGCTTCCGGGTCATGTGGCCAGCATGACTAAGCCGCTTCTGGAGAACCAGAGCAGCGCACGGAAATGCCGTTTACCTTCCCGCCAGAGCGGTACCTATTTATCTACTTGCTATAAGCTTACACAACTAGACACCGGCTTAAGATGTATCTGATTTTCAGTGCAATTCTATACATGTCTACTTTAGAAGTTGATGGGTATAGGATTGCTGCCTAAATCCTGCTAATATTACTTGTATTAAAAGGACTGAAATCCAAATTGCTTGTGTGTGTTTTTTTTTTTAAAAAAAAATCATACAGAAGGCAATAAAAGACTGCTCAACAAGATATGCAGATGTAAGAAAGTTCCTTGATATCTAGGCCACCACCACACCTCTCTATTCAGTTGTAAACTAACCCATATTTTCAGAGAGCAACTTGTTTGTTCAACCATGCATTATGCATGCTAGATCCTGTTATACAGACCTTCTGTATGCTTGACTTACTTTTAAAATTAAGACTCCAGGGAAATGGAAGCATAGTACATACATAGCACAGTGCCATCTTGTGCACTCTGATTATGTGTCCTAAAAAAATATAAAAGATGCTGGGAGTTTGCATTTATCTGAATTTTGTCTCTAAATAAAGTAGTTTAGATGAGCTGTGAATATCTGAGTGAAAGTTCTGACAAGTTTTTTATCTGATGGGCGTTTTATTATTATTATTTGCTTCCTGTCACAGCGCTTATGAAACTGATTTACAGAAAGTCGGTCTTTTGTTGCATCTGTTGTAGGTATTAGAACCCTGTGACCTTCAATATATATTTTTGACTACAACTCCCATCATCCTTGACCATTGGCCATCCTTGCTGGGGCTTATGGGAGCTATAGTCTCCTGGTCCAGTATTGACTATAATGACTGTAACAAACTCTCCAAGGTGTAGAATACTCGGTTAGATTGACCAGTGGTCTGACACTGTATGTGACCAGATCATGTGTTCCTTTGTGTGCTGCATTGGGGCAGCAAAAATACTTTCTCCCTATGACTGTAGATAGCAACCCCTGGTCCATTGTTTCATTCAGATAGTACAGCTCAAGTGTAAAGGTAAAGGGACCCCTGACTGTTAGCTCCAGTTGCGGACGACTTTGGGGTTGCGGCGCTCATCTCACTTTATTGGCCGAAGGAGCCGACATACAGCTTCCAGGTCATGTGGCCAGCATGACTAAGCCGCTTCTGGCGAACCAGAGCAGCGCACGGAAACGCCGTTTACCTTCCTGCTGGAGTGGCACCTATTTATATACTTGCTTTGCATGCTTTAGAACTGCTAGGTTGGTAGGAGCAGGGACCGAGCAACGGGAGCTCACCCTGTCACGGGGATTCGAACCGCCAACCTTGGGAGCCAATAGCTTAGAGCCTTAAAAAGAAAAAGTCAAAATCCTACATTGTACATTAATTAAGCAGTGATGGAAATGCAATTTAGAGACAGATTGGGACTAGGGCCGCACACACTGCTTCTGTGTATTCATGTGATTACTTTTGTGTGTATAAAAACAAATTACAACATGAACTATACATAAAGAATAAAATTCAAGATAGATACCAGCTTAGATATTTTAAAAATCTCCACTGAAAGGACAATAAAGAAGGCACTTTTCTGCAACACATTTGCCATTGATTTTCTCACCTCTCTCTGATTCTCCATCTGATGTTCATTTCCCTTTTCTGTACCTGTGTGAATAGGGTCACACAGCTGTCTCTAAATAGGTGTGTGCTGAGTTTGTCTTTCTAGAAAGGCAAATTTCAAGACAGAAATTTTGACTATTTTTATTGGGGGATGTCTGTGGAAGTATATTTGCACACTCCCACAAGATTGGAAATGGCCTGTGCTTTCCCGTTTGCACGAATTTTCAACAATGACCAGGATGGAATGGATGGGAGGGAATAATGGACAAAGGTAGGAGCAAAAGAGAAGCATGTGAGAGAATGAAGACAAAGGATAAGCTGCTTCTCCTTGAAGCATATAGGCAGTCTCCATATCAACATGGGATTTGTGTGTGCAACATTTTCCCCATTCTCATAAATTGTGACAGGAAAATCTGTTCGTAGCGTTGCAGATTGAACTGATGCAATTCTCGCCACTCTTACCTTGCTCCTCAGATGATTTCAGGTCAAATGCTGCTGTCCAAATTTGCATTGCATCTGCTTCAGCTTTGACACCTAGCTCTATTAAAGAAGACAAGTCCAAGGATCAATACTTACACTACTGGATGGGATGAATTCCAACCAATGCGTCCACTATAAGAGCAAAATGGACTTCAGGGAAATCGTTCTCAAAGTACTTTTCTTAGATATATGTTTTCATTAGGAATTACGTATCCAGTGATCATAACACTTTACTGTGTGTTTTTCTTTCATCTTGCTCAACATAAATTTTAGCCTAAGTATCCAAAGTTGTTAAAGATCGACCGAGCTGGCCATAACGTTATATAAAGAGCAACAGATTTACATGGGTACAAAACTGTGTGGACTAGCTGGTCTTTATTGTTGTTGTTCTTATACTCCACATAAATTTATACAACTTGCATAATGAATGATGAAGGAATGAACCCATTCCTTCTTTCATATTATTCAGTAGACAGACTCAGAATACAAATTCAGGTCCATTAAAATAATGGAATCTCTGTTCCTGCAGCCATTTAAGTGTTTGGGGAAAGTGAAGTCTTGCTTCTTTCTTTCTTTTTCCAGTATACAATAAATTTCATTATGAAAATTGTCATATCTTTCTCCTGCACATGTTAGTATCTCCACCATTTCCCAAACAGAAAATAGATTGTAAAATGGAGCACACCATGGAGAAAACAACGTTCTTAAATTATTTTTCATGTATTTGAGGGGAGAGTATTGTGCTAATTTTCGCGTGTGTGTGTTTGTGTGTAAAGAAAAATCGAAGCTTTCCATATATTCCATTTTGTAGCGCCTGTTAGCTTGCTGAAGCTTTTAGATAATTTCATTTTCAAAGGTGGATGGGTCTTTAGGAGCTCACAGAGTCTAGCAAAAAGTTGAACCTTCACCAGGCATTCTGCTTGCTCCTTGCTGGAGGGTTTTGCTGGAGAAACAAATGAAACACATAGGATCTCCAGCAGCCACTTTTGAAATAAATGACTGCCCAGCCTGTAAAGCTATTTCAAACAGTAGATCTCTCCCAACAATTCATTTGGGAACAAGTTTGCTTCATCCCAAGAAAGAAAGGAAGAATGACTTCTTCCCAACAGGAGGTGGTGAGGGACTTGACACATGGCTTTGAGTGGCCAATAGGCTTGCAGGAGCATTCTGCTTATAAAATGCAGCCTCTCCCCTTAATGTTTCGTTACACAGCTTCTTTGTGATTGGCATCCCATGTGCCCTTTTTTGCCAACACCGCACTGCTGTTAATTTGATTGGCTTAATGGCTTATGGTGGCATAGGTTGCTTTTGGCTGTTTGGCTCCTTTGTGGCTGGCAGGTGGAGTAGTACATGGTCAGCACTGTGAGGCTTGTTGGGTAGAGACCATTTCATAGATCACCTCTTATTGTCAGCTGCTTGGTTTGATATACACAGGGCCTAGAAGGTGTCACCTGCTAAATGCTGGACAGCAGGGGTGGCTGGCAACTGCCAAGTAACACACCGATGGCTTTTCCTTCTGGGAGGATGGCTATTTGCCTCAAATTACGCCAGCTTGGGTGACAGAATTTCTCTAGGGTAGTTTGGCCCCTTAGCTGTAGGCAGGAGATGTGCTAACTGCATGTATAGGTTTTTACCTGCCAGTAATTGTGTTTGGGATTGACAGAGGTTTCCGTTATTATATTTTAATAAAAAATAACTTTTTACAAATACTTGTTGGTGAACCTTCATTCTCTAAGGCCGCAATATAAGAGACAAAGAGCGTGTTCCCATATTTATTTGTTTTAGTTATTTATAATCCACTTTTCAAACTAATTTTCAAAAGTAGCTACATGGTTATTAGATCCTCTGTACTATAGGAAACTGAAAAACCATCCATGAGCTAATGGAGGACATGAGTAATAGTCAAATCACAGTATTCACAGCACTGCTTCCCTCCTAATACTTAGAAAGACTTATTATGAGCATTCCATATGACAAGGAACAATAACATGAAAGCAATGAAAATTAGGAGCTTGGCTGGACAAGCAGTCCAGGCAGGTAATACAATAAAAAGCATTGTTATCTCTGTAAATAATTGCATTTTTGAGGTAATTATTGCCATAATGATTCACGATACTTTGATATTAAGGGCTCTATAAGGGAGAGTTTAGTTTCCCAAATATAACAAATTATGAATAAATAACAATTTATAGATGTCTAAATACAAAGACTCTTTATCAGAAAACGACAAAAAAATCATGGTAGAAGGAGGATAAAGTTGCATATCTGGATATTTTGGCAGAAAAAGAAAAGCAATGAAAGAATTCTCATAATCACCATGGGATAAAGTCACTAATTTTGCCTAAACTTATTTTCTTGTTGTTGCGACTTTGACATTTCCAGCAGTGAAAAACACCTAGAAAATGCTTCTATGGGGATAAATAAATGTGTATTGTGTGGGGTTTTTTAATAGCACCTACCTCAGCTGCCACCAGCTTTTCTTAAAGCAAAAAGAAATTTAGCCTCCAACTTGAGAAAAAAAAAATAATAATAATCTAAGTGAAGTTAAAAGAGTGAGAGTCTGAACAAGACTAGTGACATTTCACAGATGGTGCCAAATTAGGTGAAAACCTCAAGTTAAGACCACATACATGTAGAACGATTTGTGAAATAAATGACATGTAACAGGAAAAAAATATTTATTCAGCACCACCTTCTAGAATTGGCTAAGTCAGAACCAAACCACTGGAGCAAAACATCACTGAAATCTATACCAGACAACTGGTCCAGGAGGATTCCACAACACCTGAGAAAGCCCAGCAGGGTAGTACACTCCTTGTCCTTGATTATCCATCAGGTAACAAAGGCCTTTACATGCCACTTTTATAGGGACGCGGGTGGTGCTGTGGTCTAAACCATTGAGCCTCTTGGGCTTGCTGATAGGAGGGTTGGCGGTTCGAATCCCCACGACGGAGTGAGCTCCCGTTGCTCGGTCCCTGCTCCTGCTAACCTAGCAGTTCGAAAGCATACCAGCACAAGTAGATAAATAGATACGACTGCAGCGAGAAAGTAAATGGCGTTTCCGTGTTCTCTGGTTTCCGTCAAAGTGTTCTGTTGCACCAGAAGCAGTTTAGTCATGCTGGCCACATGACCCGGAAAACTCTCTGTGGACAAACGCCGGCTCCTTCGGCCTGAAAGCTGAGTGCCGCAACCCCATAGTCGCCTTTGACTGGACTTAACCGTCCACAGGTCCTTTACCTTTTACATGCCACTTTCAAAATTAGGCAAAAAACAGATCAAAACAAATTGAGATAAGTGGCACTGTGGTCTAAACCACAGAGCCTAGGGCTTGCCGATCAGAAGGTCGGCGGTTCGAATCCCCGTGACGGGGTGAGCTCCCGTTGCTCAGTCCCTGCTCCTGCCAACTTAGCAGTTCGAAAGCAGGTCAAAGTGCAAGTAGATAAATAGGTACCGGTCTGGCGAGAAGGTAAACAGCGTTTCCGTGCGCTGCTCTGGTTCACCAGAAGCGGCTTAGTCATGTTGGCCACATGACCCGGAAGCTGTACGCCGGCTCCCTTGGCCAATAAAGCGAGATGAGCGCCGCAACCCCAGAGTCGTCCGTGACTGGACCTAACGGTCAGGGGTCCCTTTACCTTTACCTTTTAGAGTTTGCTAAGAATGTCTGGGGTTGCACTTGTTTTTCATCCCTCTGAGCACCTTCAGAAGTAGGAGCAGTGATTTAACTGAATAGAAGGCATGCAAAACTGTTGTTGGATCCTAACTTGGCTTCCACTGGTAGGACCATCCTTCAAGTGGACTTTCTGCCCATAGGACACTTTCACAAGTGGAAAGGTGGAGGTGACCTTAACTTGATCCAGCCTGCCCAATGCAGCCCCTTGTGCCTCTCAAAAATCTGTTCCGGTAGGGTAGGGGGCTGCAGTGAAAGGAGGGAAGCAGTAAAAATTATCCATTTGACAGCAGAATCTTCCATAAGATTTCAGGACCATCTGTAAAAAGGATCCCTTCTGTTTGTTGACTCCTAGTTACAATCCAAACCAGTGTCCTTTCTTCATGGTTGCATACTTGATTTTTAGGAAAGGGGCAGCTGTAGTGTGCAGTCTTGTTTTCTTAACGATTTTAGGGCAAGAAAATTCACAGTGCATGCCTATTCCTCCCCTCCCCTCCTCACTGTTAGGAATAAAATGTGGTCAATTTCAAAGCACTTTTTAAATCTTCCATATGAAATACCTATTTATAGATAAATGTCTGGGAATAATGTTGCATGCTGTTTCCAACACACAACTTTTAGTAAAGCACTCAATATTATTTAATGTTAGGCGGTGTCCCGGAGTTAACCTTGCAAATTATGCAAATACTGGTTTTATTTTTACTGCTCCAGTTTGAAATATTAAGAACCATTTATTATTTATTTACAATGCAAAGCATTCTGATTTTTTTTTTTATAGAGGCTGCGAGTACATAAATACCACCCAGTGTGTAGTTTTAAACATGATTTATCAAAGAATATGAAATTGGCTTTTCTTCTTTTGCTCAGTAGCAGTAATTAACACAGCGTGGTTCATTGCCTTCCAAAAAAAAAAAAAAAAAAATTGTGATTCAAATAAATTCAAGTTATAAAACAAATTCAAGATGAAAAACAATTCTTTCATCCATAGAATAAATTATGTTTGAATTCCTAGTTTTTTAAAAAAATCAGTTTAGTAAGTCTTTAATCACTTGTACTTACATTACAGTTTTATTGGGGCTAAAGCATGTAAAATGCAAGGTGCCTGTGTACAAACAGTTCCAATGCTCCGTAAGGAATGATACTGCAGTGTACATGGAGAAAGGGAAAAAAGTGAATGTAGAAAGCTACATTTCTACTGTATTTTTGACATTGGATAATGATGCATGGGGCAATTTTTCTCTTCCATCCTACATATGATATTAAGAGGTGCGCAGGTATAGAGACCTGAACCCACACACATGCACACAAACTACTCACCAAATGTGCATGGTTTAAACTTACTCAACTAACTTATTCAACTTACCCTATGAAAACCACAATTCTCTAATTAATTAACAAATCCCATGGTAGATGCTTGGACAAAACCTCTCGCTTTTTCCTGAGATCTGGTAAGTGTATTTGATTTTTGCACATGCAAAGCTACGAGTGAAAAAGATACTGAGAAAAGAAAAGAGAAGGTGGATACTAACCAACTGGTTTCTGCTAGGAGACTTCCTATCTCCCCTTCCCTGTCTCCACTTTCCCTGGCTCCTCCTCTAACTCATCTCCTGCTACTTAAAAAATAAGTTTTGCTGGTAAAAGGTAAAAAAGATAAAGGACCCCAGACAGTTAAGTCCAGTCAAAAGTGACTATGCAGTTGTGGCGCTCATCTCGCTTTCAGACTGAGGGAGCCAGTGTTTGTTCACAGACAGCTTTCCGGGTCATGTGGTCAGCAGGACTAAACCCCTTCTGGTGCAATGGGACACCGTGACAGAAACCAGAGCGAATGGAAACGCCGTTTACTTTCTTGCTGCAGTGGTACCTATTTATCTACTTGCACTGGTATGCTTTCAAACTGCTAGGTTGGCAGGAGTTGGGACAGAGCAATGGGAGCTCACCATGTCATGGGGATTCGAACTGCTTACCTTCCAATTGGCAAGCCCAAGAGGCCCAGTGGTTTAGACCACAGCAGCACTACCAGTTATAGCCTCAGGAGAGGCATTTTGGCATTTTGGGTGTGGTGGCTCAGAAGACAGCATGCTGCCTCTGCTTTTATATGATAGTAAAACATTCTGGGTAGTATTTGACAAATGTTTTACTCAGAGTAGACCAAATGTGATTGCTGCACCTCGCATCTTAAGGGAAAGTGCACATTTGCTAGCAGAATCCCAATATACGGGTGGACTGTTTGGTCAATAAAACCTTTAACGTTCATGCTTCAGGTGGTTTATTGCAGAATTTCCAAATATATGCGTGTATTAGAAATACCGTATTGGCCTGAATATAAGCCTCACTTTTTCCCCAAATTCCGACCTTGAAAAGTTAAAGTGCGGCTTATATTCGCGACCTTACAGTATGCAGCCAGAAGTGCAGCAAAGCGGTGCCCGCCCCATGCGTAGCCCCCCGTCCAGTGGCGGAGCAACATGCTGCAGCCCCCGGAGCGGAGAACAGGCGGGGTGTGGCTGGCATGCGTATGCCCGGCTTCAGGCAAAGGTCTTTCACTTGATCCTTTTAAGTGATCCTTTAAGATGGCTGGGATTGAGTCTGGGACCGTCTGCCGCTGATCTATGATAAATCACTGTTCATTTCCACTTAAAATGCTAGATTCCCCATTCCAAATGAATTTCTAATTTCCAGAATCGCTCTATCTGGAAATGCTGCTTATTTCCTCTCGCTGAGTAGCGGGGACAGAACTGGTGTCTAGGAGCAAACAGTTACATTCTGAGTAGCTTCGCTACGTTTGTAATTAGATGCTTATCCACAGTACCAATCTTCATTAGAAGCCCTGGATAATCTTTTATGTATGACCCTTTGCGGTGTCACCTCTGATACCCTCCAACAAGCAGCATCTCTTGTTATTTTATTAATTCCATGCATAACAGTTCGGTGTGGAAATTCATACACATTTTTATGCAAACATGGTTATGATTTCTGAGTACACTTTTTTAGGTAGTTATATTTTTGTTTACGTCCACGTAGAAGAAACACAAGTACTCTGAAGCGGATATTTCAGCATCCTACAGAGAGACCCTTGAGAATATCTCTCCATAAATGGAGTGCTTGAATGTGAATGAAATTTAGAAGCTGATTACAGCAATGTCTACATCTAGTTCAAAAATATAAATTGAGCTACTGTAGATATAAAACAAGGACATTTTCAGATGAGTTTTGTTTTGTTGTTTTTAACGAAAACAAACTAGCACTTTATGTCTCTGTACAGCCCAGTGTTTTGGGTGTGTGTTCACGTCTACCCGTCTTGTAAAGTGGTACAGAAGCAGGATTTGATCATGTAATTGTATCCTGAGAAATACAGAACAAATAGCATTCCAATATCTTGGTCTTCCAGTGAGATAATATTGTTGAAGAAGTGTGCATGCACACGAAAGCTCATACCAAGAACAAACTTAGTTGGTCTCTAAGGTGCTACTGGAAGGAATATTTTTATTTTTTATTTTGTTTTGACTATGACAGACCAACACAGCTACCTACCTATAATATTGTACAGTATTAGTATTTTTCAAGCCCCTCTCTCAAATGGAAACTGTGGAAGTAGCTTATAGTTCTCAAAATCTAAGCATGAGGTTGATTTACAGTAAATATATAAGGCAGTTTTTTACACAACACACAGTGCACTGTTGTGTTTTTGTTGTTTTCCTGTGAACAGCAATGCAAAAAGTCAGCGTTTTGAAGTTTGTATAATTGTAAATGAGGGAAAAATAGGTTCTTGGTTCAAGCTGGTATACTTGAAATGCAGACTGTTGTCCTAGATAAATATACATACCATTCATTAGAATATGTCGCTTTTTCTTAGAAACAAGATGGCTGATGCACAATCCTTCTGCTGTGGTAGCTGTTCTCTATGTCTTTTCCTTTTCCTGCCTTTTAGAAGTCATTTATGTGAAAAGACTAGAGCTAGGCAATTGATGAATTCATAGTTAAAGCAAATGGCTAATGTTCCACTATAAATCTTAAAACATGTCTACCTCACCTTAACTGCTCATGCTAATCACTATAAAGATATTTTTATACCATATTTTAACACCTTTCAGAGCATCCCTTATTCCTCAATCTGTCAGGTGCTTTATGAGTCCCACTTGCACAATAAAAGACGATGTAAAACTTTATTTCAACTGATGTCAGTATCCTTCTGAATCACCTCTCCAGGTTCTAGGGGGAAATTAGGCAACAGAGAAAGCTATTTCTGATTTAAAATGTCACAGGGACTATATTTTTAAGCCACCACACCATTTCTTCAACACAAACCCAATGGCATGAATTACAAAGTGTATTATCATAGAATCATAGTATCTTAGAGTTGGAAGGAACCCAAGGGTCATCTAGTCCAACCCCCTGCAATACAGGAATCTCAGCCAAAACTTCCATGACAGAGGGCCATCCAACATCTGTTTAAAAACCTCCAAGGAAGGTGAGTCCACAACCTCCTGAGGGAGATTGTTCCACTGTCAAACAGCTTTGTCATAAAGTTTTTCCATATGTTTAGTTGGAATCTCCTTTCTTGTTAATTGAAGTCATTGGTTCGAGTCCTACCCTCCAACCCTCCACCCAATAGCATTTCTCCATCTTCTCCATGCAGAGGACCTACCACTTGCTCATTCTTCCTCTTGCTTTGAACATAGCCGAAGAAACATTTTAGAAATTATTTTTAACCTTTCTTGCAGGCCTGAGCTCATTCTAAGCTTTAGCTCGCCTGACATTCACTCTGCAACTGTTGGCTACTTGTGTATACTCTTTCTTTGGGATTTCTCCTTTCTTCTGTTTCTTATGCATGCCCTTCTTAAATCTCAGTTCATCTGTAAGCTCCTTATGAAGCCACACCAGTTTCCTAAGATGCCTCCCACTTTTCTTTCCCGTTGGCTCTCCCGTCTTGGTCTCTACAGCAACAGCAGGCACTGCAACTCTCCAACGATTTGACTTTGCTCCCAAAGGCACACTCATCTATTGTCGCCTGAAACAGATGGATGCCTCCCATATGCTACACCTGCACCTAGATGGAGGGATTGCAGGTCATTCCTATCCTATGGTGGCCTGGCTTCCCCAATAAGGGCAGCAATGGATTCAAAGGCAACAACAATGCCATCCTCTAGAGCAGGCATAGGCAACCTTCGGCTCCCAGATGTTTTGGGACTACAACTCCCATCATCCCTGACCACTGGTCCTGTTAGCTAGGGATCATGGGAGTTGTAGTCCCAAAACATCTGGGAGCCGAAGGTTGCTTACCCCTGCTCTAGAGCCAGTGTGGTGTAGTGGTTAAAAGCGGTAGTCTTGTAATCTGGTGAACCGGGTTCGCTTCCCCGCTCCTCCACATGCAGCTGCTGGGTGACCTTGGCTAGTCACACTTCTTTGAAGTCTCTCAGCCCCACTCACCTCACAGAGTGTTTGTTGTGGGGGAGGAAGGGAAAGGAGAATGTTAGCCGCTTTGAGACTTCTTCGGGTAGTGATAAAGCGGGATATCAAATCCAAACTCTCCTTCTTCTTCTATTTGTTGTGTCCCATCTGTATTGGAGTTCTGCCACTCCTTGTCCTTCTTGCTTCTAACTGACTCCAAGGACCTCCCCCTAGGCTACTTCATTCAAAACTGAAACCCTAAACCTGGCCTTTGCACTTGCCCATTAGAGCCCTGGATAGCTCAGTTGGTTGCAGCGTGGTGCTGACAATGCCAAGGTTGCAGGTTCGATTCCCGTATGGGACAGCTACATATTCCTGCATTGCAGAGGGTTGGACCAGATGATCCTCTGGGTCTCTTCCAACTCTACAAGTATTTGATTCTATGCATAAACCCAGCACAGAAGGGTCCCTACTCCCCTTTGCCTGGCAATCTTGATCTCTGATGGTTCCCTTGATGGGCCATCAGCGGCCTTTGTCCCTTACTAATGGCCCATCCTGCTAGCTTTGCTGAACTAGCTTAGCTCCTTAGCATAGCTGGATCCATGGAGTTTTCATGTTTGGCAAAGTTTAATCAAACCTTGATTAATTGTAACTTTTACTAAATCATGACATATTTAGGAGGCTCTTGCCCGCCCCATAACATCATAAATATATGTTATCTTCTGTCTTCAGATGAAATAAATGTGCAGAAAAGAACTTCTTCTGCCTACGTTTATTGGTCTTTCAACCCAACTCCCCAAAAGAAGAAAAATTGTATTGTTTTCCTCAACTTACGGAAAATCATTCTGACATGATTTCACCTCAAGTTTAATTGAGTCAGTGAGTGGATATAATGAAGCATTTTGTTAGTGGTCTCCAGTGGAGGTGTTAATAGGAAGGAAAGTAATTTTCACCTTATTTATATGTTGTATAAATATAGAGCGATCTTTCTGCCGAAAGCTCAATTTTCTTCATACTATTTCAGTAAAGGTTGCAGGCCTTATTCAAGAAATATGATATTTTATTGCAAATTACAGTACAAAGTTGTATTTCTAGAAGCAATAAACAAAACTACTGATTCATGGTAGAATAATAATGCAAACAAAAAGTGATCCAGATGCCATATTAGTTACACATTTGAGAACCTTAAATAGCCATTTTCTAAACTCACTTTGTTGCAGCTTCTCAATTAAAATATGGCAAATTTTTGAGAACAAATATGTTTTGTTTCATAGAACTCTGAATAATAAAAATGGACTACACCTCCATCGATAGATAGATATACTTTATTCGGCTATAAGCCCACAAGGTAAAACAAGCAAAACAAAACAATAAATACATTACTATTTGTACATTTCGGAATGATATCTGAGTAATTCTTCATATATCTCCGCAATACCTACAATCTCTGGATAAACCAAACTTACGACCTTAAAATAGAATAAAGCATAAAGCATAAAATTTACTTGGCTATTAATAATCCTGAAGCCTTCCATGAAGTCTTTTATAGGAAAGCACTGAAACCAAGAATCTGGCGACCTGTAATGTTCTGTGAGAGTCATTTGAGAACCTTAAATAGCCATTTTCTAAACTCACTTTGTTGCAGCTTCTCAATTAAAATATGGCAAATTTTTGAGAACAAATATGTTTTGTTTCATAGAACTCTGAATAATAAAAATGGACTACAGTCGTACCTTGGTTGTCGAATGCCCTGGAACTCGGATGTTTTGGCTCCCGAACGCCACAAACCCGGAAGTGAGTGTTCCGGTTTGCAAACGTTCTTTGGAACCTGAACGTCTGACGGGGCTTCCGCAGCTTCCAACTGAGTGCAGGAAGCTCTTGCAGCCAATCGGAAGCCGCGCCCTTGTGAACGTTTTAGGAAGTCGAACGGACTTCCGGAACGGATTCCGTTCGACAACCAAGGTACGACTGTATATCCATTTAATGGCAAGCAGTGCGATCCGAACCATGCACATTCAGAAGTAAGTCCTATTGAACTCAATGGACTTACTCCAAAGTAAGTGAGGTTATTATTGCAGACTGATGCCTCTATGAGAGATAAAGTGTGGTATCCAATAAAGCACTTCTGCTAGTGCAAGGATTTCCATGGATCATAGATCCTCCTCTCCTCTCCTCTCCTCTCCTCTCTCTTCTCCCCCCTGAATCTACTCTGGAAGGTTGCAGGAACACCCAAAACAGATTTAGAGGGCATTGGGGACAGGGAAGGGAAGTTCCACTGCACAGCCAAATGTCCTTGCTGTGGCTGGACTACTTTGTTGAATACCACACAAATTAATTAATAAAAATAAATCATGGTGGTGCTGTTCTTACCTATTATCTGGTTAATAAAGTTGGTTTTCTGTGACTTCAGAGAATGACTGGAATTAAGTGCCTTCTGTAGGCCAGTGTACCAAACCTACATCTAATTGTTTCCAGCCCATGGTCTTTAGGTGCAAGTGCTTGAGCCGAAGACGATATTGCTCCGTTTCTGTTACCAGGCCAGCAAGAGCTATTGCATTGATATCCCATCTTTTTCTCCAAGTAGTTCAAGGTGGTGTACAGGTTCTCTGCCTCCTCCATTAATCTCCACAACAACCAGGGAACTTCATGTCCAAGTAGGGATTTTAACACATCCTAATCTGACTCTCTAACCACTGCACCACACTGAGATTGCCTTCCTTGACCAAGCAAAGGGTAGAAGGCTGCAGGCTTCCTATCTTCCACTATGGCACAGAATGATTCTTGTATCTGTGTGTGGCCACCAGTGTACAGCAAGGACTTTTTATGGCCTATGGCAAACTCTCTGGGCACATGGTGCACATGGTAGGCATAGATGATGCCCAAATATGTTCTCTCCACTAAAAATAAATAAACATTGTTGGATTAAAGTTGGCTAGTTGACAAAGGATCTTTGCCTCATTGTTTTTTTATGTGCAATATCAAATCAGGATGTTAGCCTTTTATAAAAGAATCAGTGAATACAATACAATAAAATTACAATTCTCTTTCTGTTTCTCAACAGGAGCTGCGGTTCACAAGGTTGAGGTAAGATTCTAATCTTAATAAAAATAAATGAAGTGTTTGATTAGAACGGAACACTAAAGCATACAAGCCTTGTCTCAGGCTTGGTGGTTGAGCTGCGTGATGAAATTAAATATGGCTGTTTGGAAAATTATAGATGATCTCTTGTTCCCTGCTTTATTGTTTTGCTAAGTTGATACGCCATTACTTAAGCATTGTCTTGGACTGCATAAACTCAGTGCTTATTTGTAAACCAGAGTGGAAGTGAGTGTGAATTTACACTTCTCATCTCTGACCTTGAACTTTCACAACTGGATTTGGGCAGGTGGAAGGGCATGATTTTCAATCATATGACTGCCTCGCCCATGGCAGCCATGTTTGTAAAAATGAAAAGCTATGGGTGCAAGTGAATGTGGAAACTAAGCTACACCAATGTCTATGCATGCCTGTTGATGGAGCATGAAAACCTTATTGACTATGGCTTCATATAATGAGATGGCCATTATTAGAGAGTGGATCATCCATATATTCAAAGAGGACAGATCCATTTCAGACTGCAACAGCAAAACATTTCATTTTGTAATTCCTTTACATTTCAGCCATGGAAAAAGAAAAGTAGCATGTCAATGACAAAGTCTGTGCTTATTTTTTTATGTGCAGGGAGTATTTTATGTGCAGAAACTGTCAAACGTGTGGGTTCCCAACCTGTAATATGGTATGACGGTCGGGGAACTCTGGATAAACCCAGAACTAAGTGAGAATGTGAAGCACAGTTCTGAAATTTAAAGCAAAAGTAGTAGAGTAGATAGCAAGAGAGAACTTATTTGCAACCTAATAAGAGAATTAGGTATAAATTCCCTTAGAAGAGAAGGGGGCAACTCTTTTGAAGTTTTGAATATAAAATTCCAAAATGATAAGAAGAGACTCTGGAGGAAACCCACCCCCCATAAAATTCGGAACCCCTCGCCCCCTCTCTACCATCCCAAAAAATCTGACTTTCACCACAAAATTCTTCAGGGAGTCCCTTCCTATGAAATAAGCAGATTTGCATGGCAATTCTATAGATGACAACTCAGAAGTAAGCCCTATTGATTTCATCGGAGTTTACTTCCAGGTAAGAGAGTACAGGATTCCAGCCTTAATCATTTATAAGTACATTTCTAACACCTCATAATGTGTATTGGGTGTGTAGGTTCATAATCTTTTCATCGTGGACATATGATATACTACATAATCTAATAAGCTTTATTGCTGAGGGTGAACCTGGTTACTGGGGGGGGGGGGACCGTTTACCTGAAGAGTGTGAGATTTGCTAAAATCTAATGTATCTGTGTCACAAAGATGACTTATTTCTTTCTATAATGCCTATATTGGATAAACATTTTCCCTCCATTTTCAGAGATTTCAATCTCAATTTTCAGAGAAGCACAGGGCACTGTGAAGTTTATACATCCCAATCTTTTCATAGCCTAGGGATATTCCTATCTATTAGATCAGTTTCTTTATTTTTTTCTGAAACTCAATAAATTCTTCCACTCCGATCGTGATGTGACTGTTTCCCTCTATATGAAATAAATGAGCCACGAAAATAGTCTATATCCTATACAGTGGGTCACACTTTTAACCCAAATCATACGTCTGCATTTTTGGCAACAGAGCAGCTTACTAAGTCATAATGCTAGTGACACTCTTGTGTGGTGAGTTTTTTTATTATTATTATTATTATTATTATTATTATTATTATTATTATTAAATACCCCGCCCATCTGACTGGGTTTTCCCAGCCACTATTGGCAGCTTACAGAACACACTAAAACATCAAACATAAAAAGTTACAATACAGGGTTGCCTTCAGATGTCTTCTAAAAGTCAGGTAGTTGTTTATTTCTTTGACGTCTGATGGGAGGGTGTTCCACAGGGTGGGTGCCACTACCGAGAAGGCCCTCTGCCTGGTTCCTTGTAACTTCACTTCTTGCAGTGAGAGAACCACTAGAAGGCCCTCAGAGCTGGACAATGGGGGTCGAGGCGCTCCTTCAGGTATACAGGGCCAAGATCTAATTTTTATGAGGGTATAATGTAATAATAAAAAACCACATGTCATTGATATACACTAGAAGTGTTCTCAGTTTCCACTTTGCAGTGACATGTATGACAACGTAATTTATCTCAGATATTTTCAGATGCATTTTCAGATTTTTTTGCACTGACTGGGCCAGTGACACGCCTAGGGTTGCCATATTTTGAAGAACAAAACAGAGGACACATTGGTCAACTTCTATTCCCAGAACCTTATTTTGTGCAAAAACCTTCCTTTTAATACAATGTTTCTGGCTTTTCCATATTTCTTTTTTAATGCTATGCATGCTGACAACAACAACAACAACAACTAACTCCCTTATGGGATAGTTCCACATATGTATATACTTTTGTAACTTAAGTCTGCCTTCAGGGATCTAACTCTGAACTGAATGAATGTGAGTAAACTATTTTTATATTGACTTTAATAAGATTGTCGTATTTATTCTTTTTAAGAGGGACAAGAGGGGATCTTACCAGGAATCCTATATTTAGAGGCTAAAACTAGCCTGCAACAAGCAAACCGCTGTTCATTTAAAGGGGAATGTTTAAACTCTGCTAAAATATAGAACTTGCTAACGCAAGTCAGGAAAGATATCATTAAGCAATATATCGTCTCCTGCCTCCCTGAACATTCCCACAGTGAGCCCCTCCAATGTAGGCTCAAGTTGTATATACGTCTCAACCATATATCATAAAGACACCACAGTCTCTGCTGTGCCTCATTCGGAGGAAATCGAACCCCTGAAATCGTGTACTGCTCGGAGATCAGGGTGACGTGCAACAGAGGATTAATTGGATTGGTCCCCTTTATTTTGGGAAAATAATCCATACTGACAAAACCATCTCTATGTGAATTGCTTTTTTTTTTTAGCACATGAACTCCTTATCCCTAACCTTTTGAATACAATGAAAATCGTTTTACTATATTTAGTATATTAAAAAAAGCACAACAGGTTCATTTCCACCACCTCCTTCCCCCTCCCATAATATACCTTTAATGTTATCATCCTCGCAAATCCATCTGCAGACTGTGTGGTCAGGTGTATAACTGGAAAAGGTCAAGGCAAAATATCAGCATACTTAACAAATGTATTTGCGTGCAGTGTTCGTAGGAATCCTTCCAGTTGCATGGCAACCATCTTTGTAATTACTATTTGCAACTCCATTTTTAATAGTTTGATTACTATTTTCTCCATTATATTGTTGCATATAATGAATTTAAATTCATCCCTCTCACTTTCTTCTTCTTTACAACAATAAATGCAGGCTAGTATTAGGTCAATAACCATTAAACTTAGCTTCCAAAAACAGATGAGTAATGCCTAGATAGCACATTATACATATTTTGAGGTTCTAATGATAGAAGTAGGAATATAAGCAGCTGCTTGTCCTGACTCAGACCACTATTCCACCTAGCTCAGTACTGTCTGAATCCTACAGAGTGGCAGTGGCTCTCAAGGATTCCAGACATGCAATCTTTTCAAGCGCTACCTGGATTGACAGGGATTTAATCTGGGACCTTCTGCATGCAAAGCAGATGCTTTAACATCGAGCTATGGCCCTCCCAATGCATGGGTGGCGCTGTGGGTTAAACCACAGAGACTAGGGCTTGCCGATCAGAAGGTCGGCGGTTCGAATCCCCGCGACGGGGTGAGCTCTCATTGCTTGGCCCCTGCTCCTGCCCACCTAGCAGTTCGAAAGCACATCAAAGTGCAAGTAGATAAATAGGAACCACTCCGACAGGAAGGTAAACGGCATTTCCGTGTGCTGCTCTGGTTCGCCAGAAGCGGCTTCGTCATGCTGGCCACATGACCTGGAAGCTGTACGCCGGCTCTCGGCCAATAAAGCGAGATGAGCGCCACAACCCCAGAGTCGGACACGACTGGACCTAATGGTCAGGGGTCCCTTTACCTTTATAGAGCACCCACCCCCAAAAGAATCCTTGGAAGTCTGGCATACCCTTGCAGAGCTATGATTCCTATCGTCCTTAACAAACTACACTTCCCAGGATTCTTTGGGTCAAAATGTGCTTTACATATGCCTTAAACGTATGATGTGTACGGAGCCTGAGACTAAGCAGGAGGCAGCTGACATGCAGCCACGGCCTGGACTGTGAACAGGCTGAGGTTGGTGGGGAATGTGCCCCATTTGCCCTCATGGGCCAGCCTCCGCTGCTTGGATCTTGGAAGTTTGTTTTCTAAAAAGTTTCTAAAAAACTATAAACAGATATCATCTGCTCGGTAATGCTGAGATTTCTGTTTCCAGAAACCATCTGCTTTCTCTGCTCTTAAATTAAACATTTACCATATTTTTGAAAGGTATATAGTCTTGAGTCTCTGTGTGCTAAATACTCTTTAATTTTTAAACATGTTTAAAAATATAGCCCAGTCCATTACAGTTACAGTTTCTACATTTAAACTGAAAAGTAACAGCTGGTATATGTTTCATTCCCTTCCCTTTCCCTTAATATATTTGCAACACTAATATATATTCCCCACCCCTTTCCTCCCTCAGAAATAGATATACAAGGTTTGATGGGTCGGCGGTGTGTGTTTGTGTTTGTGTGTGAACATGATACAAATGACGTTTTGCATGGATATCCCAGGCCACAATATACTTTGGCTTTCCAGTACTGGATATATAATGGAAAAAAGGTGAAAACTAGGTCGTATTCCTGACCTGTGAAAGTAACTGTAAAACTTACGTTTGATAGATTTGGTATGATATCGTTTGCATTACAACATAGCTCTTGCTGTATTTGTTTGTGTGTGTGACCATAATTCAGTGGTAGAGCATCTCTTTTACATGTAGAAGTTCCAAGGTTCAATTCCAAGCATCTTCAGGTATGGCTGGGGACTTCTGTCTGAAATCCTGGAGAGCTGCTGCTAATCAGTGTAGACAATATTGAGATGGGTGATTGTCACCAGGAACTCTTGATCATGATGTGTACATAATGTGTATGAGCACCTGCTCATGTGTAGATGCTCAGTTGCAGGTGTCCACATGCAATATATAGATATCAGAAGGTGGAGTTGGCTGCGGGGATGGCGAAGCAACGAGACTCAGAGACAGGATGGATGTCCGGGAAGGCGACCTCGACTCCTTGCGAGGGCTCCCTTTTATTAGGTTTTCACAACATGTTAAACATTAACTAGCACAAGCACAACCCAGGTCCAAACAAGGGAAAACTTTGGAAACTTTCCACCCCATGTATGGTAAGGGGTGACACCCCCAAGCCTCACCCAGGACCCTGCCATTGTGTACGTGACTGTTTCTCATGCTCCCCCCATGCACCCTCCTCGTGCTCATCTCGTGCTTCCTAGTACTTTTCCATGCGTCCGCCATTATCCTTTGTTGCTCTTGACACGTGTCTGCCATTCCGACGTTCAGAGCGACGTGGCTTGCCAGCACATTGCTCCTGACCGGCGCAGAGACACCTGTGGTATGCCAACATGGTGTATGACGTGTATGGTGTGCTTTGTGGGCTTTGTGTCAAGGCTTTGCTGGGGTTTTTCACAGTTCTTCCTCCAGTACCATGTTGCCTAGCATCTTTGGCAAACCCAAAGGGGTTTTATTGGCACAGCTCTTCATGGAAGAACGAGTGGGCGACACTTTCACAGGTGGTGGGGTAGAACAGGAAATGCCTTCACTTTCTGGCAGAGGGAACCTACCACCTCCTCCTCCAAAGATAAACATCTTGCTTCATTATCACTTTCATTCTAACACATTTATCTGAACTGAATTAATAAGTACCTACCACAGGTTTCCCGCACTGACTGCTTACAAGTTTGTAGAAGCTAATATTCAAGGACATTAAAGGAAAAATAAAAGAAATGAGGTCTTTGCAAGTAGGAGATACTTTACCGTTTGGTCCCATAAAATAAAATAAACATTGTAAAAAAAAATAAAAAATGAAGCCTATAAACCTTGGGAAGACGGATAAGTTGACATATTGTTCTGCATATCTCTGTTTAATAATATTATATTTCATTTCCCATGCTAAGAAAACAGCCATTACCCAAAGCAGCCATTCGTAAACAGCCATTGTGAACAGATTGCATCCTTGTTGGTGGTATGATAATTGAAATAAGTTTACCAGTCTTTTATGAGAAAATACCAGATGTATAAAATACCTATTAATCAACTCACTCGCTTTTGCAGACATCAGCTTCAGTACCGATGGCTATTAAAGAATAAATGGGATAAGAGCAAAAAGGAAAAAAAGGAAAGGAAAGAAAGAAAAGGGGAGAGATTCAGAAAATTAGCCAAGCAGTTCAACCATGTGGCATATTGCTTGAAGAGAGAACGGGGGGGGGGGGTGTGCACTGTGTTCTCAGATCACTTCTTCTGAGCCAAGATTACAGGTCGTCATGTTCATCAATTCAGCATTTGTTTGGTTTTCATAATTGCAGGAGTACATTAACCATTCCTTTGTGGACAATGATATAAAGCACCAGGCTGCCAGTCCACCACCTCTTAGCTGCATTCCCTCCACCTTCCCACTGCTAATCACATTTTCATTGAATTTTCCTCTATCTGTGAGAAGACGCTGCAGGGGCACTATCTGTTAATCTTGGGCCCCTGGAATAAACATTAAATTGTTGTTATTTTCCTTTTCCTGAGGAGCTAGATGGAAACTGAAGAAAGCAGTGGGGACAGCTCAGTAAGCCTATACGCTGACAGAGTTTTATTGACAGCAAACTGTATGTGGGGCAGTGAGCACACATACACGTCATAGTTTTTGAATGTCAGCAAATACCTAGGTGGTGCTGTGAAGGAGACTATTGCTGAGGCATCCAAAGGAGACCCTGAGCCACAGACTGACCATTAGGTCCAGTCAAGTCTGACTGGGGTTGCGGCGCTCATCTCACTTTATTGGCCGAGAGCCGGTGTACAGCTTCCAGGTCATGTGGCCAGCATGACTAAGCCGCTTCTGGTGAACCAGAGCAGCGCACGGAAACGCCATTTACCTTCCCGTCGGAGTGGTACCTATTTATTTACTTGCACTTTGATGTGCTTTCGAACTGCTAGGTTGGCAGGAGCTGGGACCAAGCAACGTGAGCTCACCCCATCGCAGGAATTCGAACCGCCGACCTTCTGATCAGCAAGCCCTAGGCTCTGTGGTTTAATCCACAGCGCCACCTGGGTCCCTTACTTACTTACTTACTTACTTACTTACTTACTTACTTACTTACATATTTTGTATGCTGCCTTTCATCTGACTATCACAGGGTTGTTCGTAATATGATCATAGTCAAAAACATTGAGCAAGATCCAACCTCTAGTGTAACGTAGGAGTATTGCGGGGGTCATCAACATGGTGCCCTCCAGGTGTTGTTGTTGGGCTTCAACTGTTATGTGGCACATGTCTGAACCCACAAGTGTGACCCAGCACTCACGTGTATTCTCACTGAGTTAGACCCATTGGTCCATCTTTCTCAATATTGTCTGTCCTGACAGGCAGCAGCATTCCAGGATCTCAGGCAGGAATCTTTTTTCCAGTCCTTTGGGGACTGAAGCTGGGACCTTCCGCATGGAATGCAAATGTTCTACCACTGAGCTGTTCCCCTTCCAGTCGGCTGAGAGACCAAATAAGAGGAACATGAGAAAAGGAATTGCAGAAGCTCGGCTCACCATACCAATTATGCCCATCACAGCTCATGTTGCCTGTTCCTCTGTACGCCCCCATCTGAAGCATACCAGTGGCATCACTGGGTCACTGCTTTGCACAACAACTGGTGGCACATGCAACCATGATAAATAACAATTCCTGCAATGAATTAAATTGGGGGGGGGTGTGCTAACCAGAACAGCAGTACATAATGCAAACTATAATAACTGGCTTGAAATGTGTATCCTGGGGTTTCAGATGATGTCATAACCTACTGCAGCAAATTTAATAGTACCGTTGCCTGGAAGCTAGGCCATTATGCTGTGTTTAATTTCTCCAAGATGTAAATTTCATGGTTCAATGTTGTATAGTATTGGCTACTGCCATTTTAGATTCTTGTGCTTGCAGCTGTCAGGAAACATAATGTTTATGGGTGTTTTGTTTAGCTAAGAATCTTGATCATTAACAGACTTATCTTGAAATTATCCCATGCTCTATTTTCCCTTAGTGTTCCCAGATATCCATTTAGATGAAACAGACTTTGCAATTCATAGAATATATAAATATGAGAAGGTGCAACCCCCATTCTAATTCTGTGGATTTTATGAACTTTTTCAGTGTACCTGATCCTCATGGTATCTTCTTTGGCGATCACTCGTAGCCGAGTAAGATTGTCTTCCATTTTGAACATGGTCTTAACAGTGAGTCCGTAAGTGACTGTGGAGGCCAATTCTGGATCCACACATCCTTCCACAGTGGGGACGTACGTTTCCAGATGGGAGTTGAGTGTGGTGAGGGGTTTGCCAAATGTGCCTTCCTCTTAGCATGTTTCTCCCTTTCGTCCTGAGTTCGAGTGTCTTCAAAGTCCATGACACCTTTGGTAAAGGCTGTTCTCCAACTGGAGCGCTCGCAGGGCAGTGTTTCCCAATTGTCAATGTTTATACTACTATTTTTTTTAGATTTGCCTTGAAAGAGTCTTTAAACCTATTTTGTATGTATAAACCTCATGGTATATGGGGGGAAATGGCACCTGCAGTGCAATTAACGAAGGGATTTTGTGGTGAAGGTAGGAGTAATGAACTCTCTGGCCCCCTTGGGCTGGAATGAGGTGATGTTGCTTGGTGGCATTAAGGGCCAAGAATCAATTAGACAAGGATAAGCATTCCATTATTCAGCTACTGACTGAGATCTGATGCCAAGAAAGGAGTGGGAAAGCCGGGGAGCCAATAGTGTGGAAGGCTATGAGATTTGTATCTTTCTAGTAGACTGAGCTTTTTCTGCCATCTCACCGCTACAATAGGGAAAGCCAGGCAGATGAAGTGACCCCATCTGTATTTCCCCCACCTCTTTTTTATGCCATTCACAAAGGTTTGGAAGTTCTCTAAACGTCTAGATGTGGAAAGAGCAACGTCCAAATACTGTGTGTCACCAGGACGGGAGTTCTGAATTTTATAAAACAATGAGCTAATGAGCCAAATCTGTCATAGATGGGGGATGTGAAGCAAACTCAAACAGTGATCCCTCGACTTACGAATGCCCTGACTTCCGTATTTTTTGAGTTACGAGGGATGAAAGCGGCCGCCACTTCCAAATTTTTTCAAGTTCCGATCGGAAGCCGCGGCCACTTTAGATAGGGTTTTTTCGAGTTCCGAAGGTTTTTTCGAGCTACGAATGCGTTCTCCAACGCATTCCTATGGGGACTCGACTTACGATTTTTTCGAGTTCCGACGCTCCCGTCAGAACGGATTACATTCGTAAGTCGAGGGTCCACTGTATTAAGGTTCCTCAAGGCAGGCTCTCTCAACAGGATCGGCAGTAGCATGGTGGCACCAGTTTAGGTTCCTTTGCCCTGTCTTCTCTTGGCTATGGTGGGGCAGTGCTGCCTCTTGAGGGGTGGGGCTGCTGCATCATCCCTTGAAAGAGTCAAGGCGTTGGGCCTTTCTGTTATACCAGGGTAGGCTTGGGTGGCCTGTACAGTGGTACCTTGGGTTACAGACACTTCAGGTTACAGACGCTTCAGGTTACAGACTCCACTAACCCATAAATACAGTGGTACCTCAGTTTAAGTACTTAATTCGTTCTGGAGGTCTGTTCTTAAACTGAAGTGTACTTAACCTGAAGCACCACTTTAGCTAATGGGACCTCCTGCTACCGTTGCGCCGCCAGAGCACGATTTCTGTTCTTAGTGGAGTTCTTAACCTGAAGCGTACTTAACCTGAAGCGTACTTAACCCGAGGTACCACTGTAGTACCTTGGGTTAAGAACTTTGCTTCAGGATGAGAACAGAAATCGCATGGCCGCAGAAGGAGGCCCCATTAGCTAAAGTGGTACCTCAGGTTAAGAACTGTTTCAGGTTAAGAACGGACCTCCGGAATGAATTGTGTTATTAACCCGAGGTACCACTGTAGTTAGGTTTATAATGCTGGAGTGTGACAGCTATTGCACCTATATTTGGCAAGTTACTCTAATCCCATGTACAATTTGTAGACTTCTAAGTAGGGAGGGGGAAATCAAAAATCAAAACCCCATTACAACAAGCATTAAATGGCACAATTCCACTTTGTTAGTTCTGCAGACATTTTAAAAGTGATCTGAAAGAGGCATAGGGTTAGTCTATCCCATTTAAGGGAACGTGCGAATTCCATTACTCTGTTACTTAACACATTTCAATACTTGTTTTGCTTTCTGAAATGGACAGTCAAATTACACGCTGCAATCAAATATACACCTCATTATGCAAAACACACGAAACCTGTGCCAGATTAAGATATTCCCACACAAAATTTCCCACTAATAAAATCCATTAGCTAAATTGCCTTAGGCATGTTTTAGTGAACCTTCGCGACCATATAAAACGGCATGCTCTCCACAATATTTATGATTTGTTGAAAATATGGGGGAGCTTCACTATTCTCATATTAACGTAGCTTTTCATTTATTCACATTCTTTAAAGCACAGCGCGAGTGTGAATTGCTTTTCCACACACAGACACACTGGCAATGTCTGTCCTATGAATGAAGATGGCAGCTATCAGTATCCTGTGCCGGGTTTGTGCTGCAGACCTTATGAAGTAGACAAAGAACCAACCTTTTTCGCATATTAGGGAAAAGTAAAATAATAATAATAATAATAATAATAATAATAATAATTTATTATTTATATCCCGCCCATCTGGCCGGGTCTCCCCAGCCACTCTAGGCGGCTAGGTTCAGCTTCTTAAAAGTAGGGGCTGTCTGCTGCGTAACACTCAAATCCCATCTTCAATATAATTTGTTAAGGATATGGAATATGCTTTATGGATTATGGCTGTGTTGCAGGGGGAGAGGGTACCAAAACCTTGAACTATCCAAAAGAGAAGGAAAGGGAAGGCATAGTTCAACTGCGTTCTGTTGTTCTTTGAAGATCCCATTGTAGAGTATAAGGATAAATGCACATCTCGAGTCAGTAGCTTATACGTTACAACATTGTTCTTTCAGAGAAGTAATGGAACCAACTGGATGAATGTCCCAGTGGTGCAGAAAATATGAACACTCACTGTTATTAATTGACTGCGGCTTAGCAGACAAAAATGCCCTTGAGTGCATTTTGATTCTGCCTTCATTATCTACTTAATTTAATTATTATTAACAAGCTTGTTTTATTTCCTTTAAAAAAAATAGCTACTTCTCAGCAGGTATCCAATGTCTTACATTTTGGGTAAAGTAGTTAGTGTCATAACGGCAATGAAACTACTGGTGTTGGGGTGATGTGGGGAAAATATATGTAAGATAATAGAAAACTTCCATTGTTTGGGGATACATTACATTGCCTGTGATGATGTTTTCAAATTATATATGCACAAGCAAGTACAGTAGGCATGCAACTTAAGCAGATTTTATTTACATGATTGCACCTTTAAACGGATTGCTAATAAATAAGGAATTAGGAAAGGGAGTGGGAGACAGTTGCTTACCGGATTCTGGAAGCTCTCCTGACGGCTTTCCCAGAGCCCAGTAAACAAGGCAGAGGGCTTGAAAGCTCTATTTGCAAAGGGATTTCTCGCTGCAGAAAGCGCTTTAAAGCCCCCACCTAGCTTATCAGCCTCTGGGTTCTATTACATTCTATTTCAACATTTCTCAAACTCCCTTGTTACCCTATACCTTCAATCCAGTGTTGGTCAAAAGAGCCTCAATATTCATTGTCGGGCGAAGTGTGGGGGCAGAGGGGGGATTGTTTCGTCCAGCAACCTTCGTTCAGACAACTAATGGCCCACAAGCCACAGTTTGAGAAACTTTGTTCCACTTTGGTCAAGGAATCGTCAGAGGTGTGTGCATGCAAATGCGAGGTAAGTGTGGATATGAATATCTTTCTAAATTATTGGTTATTTATTTGCTTTAGACTGCCCTTCAGCATAAGTGGTTCTAGGTCAAGGTTCAATAAAGCAATATTTCAGGAACAATATTCAGGAACCGTCTTAAAGGTTCTATTGTGGTCGCTGATCATTTGGAAAGTGTCATAGGCCAAACATAGGGCTTAACAACCAATCTCTTGTCACAGGGAATTTTGGGAAATGTATCTATGGGGATGTTAAGGGTCTCCTAACAACTCCCAGCACCCTTTACAAGCAAAAGCCCATGTTGGTTTCCCATATGAACTCCACATAGTAACAATCAGCTAACAGGCAGCGAACATGCAGCACTCTTAATACTAGTGGTGCATTGCTCCCAATGGGAAGTAGCCTAGCAAGACTGACTTTTGCTGCCAAAAGCTTCCTTAAATGGTTCCACAGGGAATGTACCAACAACTTTCCAAGGCTATTATCCAGTCTGTTTACACAAGACACACATGCTGCTAATAAAACGCGAATGCTCACTGGAGTCTAAAAAGCAATGCAGTGGAATCACCCACTGATTCAGCTGTCTGTTTCTATATACAGCAATGCTATCTATCTATCTATCTATCTATCTATCTATCTATCTATCTATCTATCATCTATCTATCTATCTATCTATCTATCTATCATCTATCATCTGTCTGTCTGTCTGTCTTTCTATCATCTATCTATCTGTCTATCTATCATCTATCTATATCCTCTATCCTCTATCTATCATCTATCTATCTGTCTTTCTGTCTATCTATCTGTCTGTCTGTCTTTCTATCTATCTATCTATCTATCTATCTATCTATCTATCATCTATCTATCTATCATCTATCTATCTAATCTATCTATATCTATCATCTATCTATCTATCATCTACTGTATCTATCATCTATCTATCTATCTATCTATCTATCATCTATCATCTATCATCTATCTCTATCATCATCTATCTATCTCTATCATCATCTATCTATCTATATCATCTATCTATCTATCTATCTAATCTATCATCAATATGTCTGTCTATCTATCTATATCTATCTATGAACACTTTTTCATGCAAAAATGTGTTTTACTTGATCAATATAGCACAGCATAAATAGGCTTATTATAATCTAATTCTATATCCCCCCCCAAAAAAAACCCCTTACAGTTCATATTTTCTTTCCAATGAGCAGCAATACAATCTTTTACAAAGATTTGAAGGTACAGACTATTAGAAAGAAAAAATCTCACAGCTCTCAGAGTCATCCGGCAGGGATACAAACTGCATGCTGAGGCTAAGGAGTCAAGAAGAGCCTTAACTCTGAAGCAGCATGCATATTATGCATTTATGAGGCCCTTGGTTATGTCTCGTCACCTCAAGGAGCTAGCATGGGAAAGGGTTTGCTTGATAATCTGCAGAATTGGTTTTAGAATTCAGGATAGTTACTTGGGTGATTTCTCATGTGAGGCTCAAACTGGGCTTTTGCCTAAATTGGCTTGTAATGAGAATCTAAATACTGGTGAGAAGGGGAACTGAATTATTACTGTTTACTTCACCCAGTGTTCCTTAGGTAGGTCACAACACAGTTTTAAAAGCAACTTAAAACAACTTACAACCACAGAAATAGGCCAAGTCCTAAAAACATACAACTTAGATATCAAAAGCTAGGGTAAAGAGGCCTTTCCAACATGTCAGAAATGGCTGGCACATATTCATTCCCGAGGGCCAGATGCAGCAAATGGACTGTCACTTGTTGACCCCTTTTGACGAATCCTTTACGATTAAATTGGAAAGAAGCAAACTTAGTTTACTTTCATTCCCCCCCCCCAAACTTGGTATAGTTGCTTATCATCATCCTTTAGACCATAACACAACACTACTTGTCTTTAGGATCTCTCATGCATGCCTCAAGATAGCCAGGATTCCCTGCAAGCTGTGGTTTCCAAAACAATTTGGACGTGAATCTTCTGCATGCCTGTAGCCTAATTTAAAGATTACATTCCATTTTCTCATCAAGTGGAATTGGAATATGCATGGAACACACCAAGTAAATTTTTTATAATTTTTTTTATTCTCATCACTTGGAAAGCTTAACCACTTCTCTGAAACTGTCTATTATATTTTCTTTTTGACAATTTCTATATTCCACATCCCAGAGTCTCTTTAACAATTCTGCTCTTTTAGGTGCTGCTACCAGTGCTGACTTTGTGGAGGTTCCCAAGGGTTGCTAATATGAAACATGAGGCGATTGCAGAAATGATCTGGGTTTAAGGGGATGGGGGACGTCAGAGAACTACCATTTTTTGGTATTTTTTTTAATATTTCCCATTAATCTTTTAACATTATTTTCCCATTCGTTTTACACAACGCATTCATTACGCTGACGAGCCAGAGTTCAGATACACCAGATGTGTGCTGAATATGCAAATAACTGGAGGACTCATGGTTTCCCTGGAAACCAGATGAAAGCCTTTTGAAGGGATCTGCCTCTTGCGCCAGCTTTTCTCTCTCTTTTAGCGCTCTAGCTGTAACTAAACAAGGCACCTAGGCTCAAGATTGTCCCCTCCACTTACATGAACCAGTAAAGGCAGTTTCCCCTCCAAGGATGTGAATGGGAGAGTAATTTGTCTTACTGGTTTAGGATATTTTCACTTCCAATCAACTTTGTCCGGTTTTTCCTATGAAGGCTAATATACATGGCATCATTGACTCGAGAGCTATCTGTGCGGCATTTCCTCAGTGCTGCTCCTCTAACATGTATACAGCATCACTCTAGTCCCCACTGTGGACTCAGCTAGATTTATAAAAAGTGTTTTATATGCATTGCATATGCGATATAACATCGTGACACCAGATGGGGCTGTGGAGTCCCGTCTTTCCCTACTGGATTTCCCTGTATGAGTTTACAACGCATTTAACTGAATTCCTTTTTCGATGTGTCTAGATCCAGCCTGTGTTTCAATTTGCATTGTAGATGGTTTCTTTTACGACACCAGCTGCCATCAGGAAAGTGTGGTGCTGGCATAGAAACAGTCCACATGATGTATCAGGAAGTGGCACTATAGATCACAGAATGTCATGGGGAAAACACCTTGTGGCCCATACATTGTGAATTTATAAATCTCATCAGAAATGGGATAGCTTTGAAACCAGTTCCACCCACCACTCCTTCTAAATAGCTTCCTCTTCTCTATTGAGAAGAAAAGACTAGTCTTTCCATTAAAACCACCTTCTGCTTCTGCAGCAACATTTCACTACACCTGGCTAATAATAATAATAATAATAATAATTTATTATTTATACCCCGCCCATCTGGCTGGGTTTCCCCAGCCACTCTGGGCTGCCCTCAACAGAATATTAAAAACACAATAAAACACCAGACATTAAAAACTTCCCTAAACAGGGCTCCCTTCAGGTGTCTTCTAAAAGTCAGATAGTTGTTTATTTCCTTGACATCTGATGGGAGGGCGTTCCACAGGGCGGGCACCACTACCAAGAAGGCCCTCTGCCTTGTTCCCTGTAACTTGGCTTCTCGCAATGAGGGAACCACCAGAAGGCCCTCGGAGCTGGACCTCAGTGTCCAGGCTGAACGGGAGGAGATAGCTCCTCTGAGTTCAGCCTGTATGTTTATTATGTTGTGAAACAGGGAGCATGAGGCCAAGGGCTAGTCCATACTAACAGCAGTTCACCTGCAACCACGAGCGAGACCCAGCAGCCATCACAGACATTGGAGGAGGAAGCGTCACCCTCCCCTGGCCTTGCTGAAGCTAGAAAGGTAGCTCTCATGGCAATTGGCATCAAAAGTGGGTGGCAGACAAATTCCTGGGCCAGCCTCAGAATCAAACTCGGATTGGGTCATATGCAATGGGGCCAGCTTGGGAGCCAATGAACCCTAGGCTGGTTCGAAAACACCTGCCACTGCATCCCATGCCACACCGCCACTGCCACCTCTCCCTAGGCAGTAGGCAAGCGGCTATTGTGTCCAAACATTCCTTGCATGGTCAGGTATTTCCACATGTGCACCATGGATTTAGGGTTGATTTTCCATTGTAGTTCCCCATGCCACATTGCATGCTGTTTCAGAAGGTCCGCTTAGCAGCTTTTGGGGGCATGGGGTGGGGATGAAACTGAGGAGACAACTATGGACAAGTGGAAGTGCCTTCTGCCTGGTAATCTTTGGATCCAAGCCAATATGATTATGTAGCCGGAAAACTGGAAATACAATGAAATACACTTATTCGAAATTGTCAGCCAACATGAATACAGGGAAACAAACAATGGAAGTATCTTTCCCTATTAATGAGCAGCTGCTATCTGGATTAGCAAGTATTTGCCATATTTCTAATTAGCTTTTTATTGTATTAACATGGTAATGTTAATATGATACATTAATTTTAGTCATGCAGGCATAAAGCCAATTTTTAGGGAGCTGGACTTTTTAAAGAACAAAAATAGAGAACCAATGAATAAGTAATTTACAGAACTATTCAGCCTAAGTCTGCACCATAGAGACAGAGTATATAATCCCCAACTTTTCAATACACAGTTGTAATTAAAGAATGTACACATTTGATTTTCATTAGCTATGCGTTTTGCAGGAAACAGTGGCTGTTTATATTCTGAGCTTGGTCTCATAAAAGTTGGGATGAAAGTAGACTTTATGTGCTCTGTACGATGGATATAGAATAGTTTGGGTGAAATATTCCATCCTTTACAACCCCCTTCAAAAGAGAATAAAAATCTTCCGAGGGGAATAACTTACTTTGTTATGCGAAAACACATAATTTGTAGTTTATTTGACAACAGCAAAATCCTATATTTAGCAGGCTTCTCTGCTGATTCTTGAATATTCCAGAGGGTTGGTTTTTTTTCTTTTTTAATGACCCATGCGACTCTGATTATGCTTAATTTTTTTGAGAGCCAGATTTGCCTTTCCGTAACCCAAGAAGATCTGTGGTGAAATCTTTAAAAACAGCTATAGGGTAACCAAGTACAGTGGTACCTCGGTTTACAAACTTAATCCATTCCAGAAGTCCGTTCTTAAACCCAAACTGTTCTTAAACCGAGGCGCGCTTTCTCTAATGAGGCCTCCCACCGCTGGTGCCCTTCCACCATTCGGCTTCTGTTTGTAGACCGAGGTAAAGTTCACAAACTGGGACATTACTTCCAGTTTTGTGGAGTTCGTAAACCAAATAGTTCGTAAAAAGGGCTGTTCTTAAACCGAGGTAACCCTGTATGTGGGAGCCGTCATGGACTGTTTGCCTAGGGGTGATTAGATCCTTCTTATTTTTGTCTCTAACTACATACACTTAGATATTTGGATGGGATTATCAGCCATACAATATTGTAGAAGAATACAAATTTGTTTTTGTTTTGTTTTTAAATAAAGGCGCAAGGTGGTTCTGACTTTTTGTACAAAGCAGCATTCTTCAAGATACAGTCAAACCTCAGTTGTCAAACGTAATCCATTCCAGAAGACCGTTTGGCTTCCGAAATGTTCGACAACCGAGGTGCGGCTTCCGATTGGTTGCAAGAGCTTCTTGCACTCAATCGGAATCCACATCGGATGTTCGGGTTCCGAAATACATTCGAAAACCGAAGCATTTACTTCCAGGTTTTCGGCATTTGGGAGCTGAAACATATGATAACGGAGGCGTTCGGAAACTGAGGTTTGACTGTACAGGGTTTTCATTCTCGTGCTGTTTTTATGTAGAGTATTACTGTTGATGTCCATGAGCTTTACACTCTTCATTTAAATTCAGTCCTGGCCTATGGTAGTTTTTCGTTGTCAAATGTACCAACAGTGTCTGTGAGAAAAATCCCCCCCCCCCAAAAAAAACCGTGCTCCAGATGATTGGGAGATGCTTCAGAACAGATTTTCAGAGGTTCTGGGGTCTGCAGAGGTGAGGAAAGGAAGGGGAAATACCACTGAATGAATAGCAGTCTTCTTGCATGACACAAGACATCACCAATGACTGCAGTTGAAGACACACTTAGCTGTGAGTAACCCTCATTGAAATCAATTGAGGTTACCTTTGAGTAAATATATATAGAATTGCAATACAAAACAGATTTGTACATAACTTGGTTCAAAAGGGGTTTGCAATAAAAGAATCCAGCTTCTCCTTAAGGCAGTTTAGCGGTTTGTTTCCTAATCAATTCGGTCGTAAACTCATTCATCTTATATTGCTTTTCTATTTGTACAGAAGGGAGACCCCACAACTTAAATCCCTGATTAGGTGCTGGGTGGGACACAAGCCAAGTAACCAGTGGATTTTATAATAGACCAATTAACAGCTAAATATATGCACAATATTTTTTTTGTACTGCAACATGCTGTGTGATCACCAGTAAGTAGTATTTTTTTATTTCATAGTACCACAGGCTAAGCGGGTGGCGCTGTGGTCTAAACCACAGAGCCTAGGGCTTGCCGATCAGAAGGTCGGTGGTTCAAATCCCCGCGATGGGGTGAGCTGCTGTTGCTCGGTCCCAGCTCCTGCCAACCTAGCAGTTCAAAAGCACGTCAAAGTGCAAGTAGATAAATAGGTACCGCTCCAGCGGGAAGGTAAACAGCGTTTCCGTGCACTGCTCTGGTTCGCCAGAAGTGGCTTAGTCGTGCTGGCCACATGACCCGGAAGCTGTACGCCGGCTCCCTCGGCACTAAAGCGAGATGAGCTCCGCAACCCCAGAGTTGTCCGCGACTGGACCTAACGGTCAGGGGTACCTTTACCTTTACCTTTACCACAGGCTATAACATATAGGCATGCCAGGGTATGTTTGTCAGATATAAATATAGATATAGATAATAATACAGGTGACTATAAACTTCATTTTAATATAATTTGTCATATGGGAAATATTGAACCATATTTAACCTCCAATAAAATTTTCACACATGACACCCAAAACATTTTGGGGCTTCCTCTATATACTATTTTTGTGCATGTTGTTAATGAAAGATGGCAGAAGTCAGGAGGGGGAGACTAAGAGTCTGGGACGTGTCTGGGAGGTGGCAAGTTGGAGGACTCCAAGGAGAGAGAGAAAAAGAGAGGAATATAGGGGCTGCAAGTAAAGGAAGGGAAGGGAAATAAGGAAATAAGGACTGCCATGGCTCCCCTGAATATTCCTTGAGTCTCACCAGGGAACCGCAGCTCACTGGATAAAAACCATTACTCTGTTACCTAATAAAATGAAATAATGTATTTTCCAATTAACTTAAATTTTATATGCTTTCTGATCATTCTGATATAGCGCTCTACTGCCTATGTTACCCATTATACTGGTGTTACTTTTAGAACTTATTACCCTGTAATCTTTGAATTTTTATTTTAAATTCACACTGAATTTTATTTCCATGTTATCCTGTAAAGCTTGTTAAAATGCATTCCTGGTTTATTTATTGCCTGAGAACCTTAAGGTGAAACTAAAGAGGCAAAGAGCTAAAGGCTGCTGCGTTCGCAATCCCAGAATCTCTGGTCCTATCATAACCACTTTGTTATATTTTTATTTTGCAACACTGAAAGTTGTATGCATTTCTACCAGTCATCCAAGAGATTATATGTTCAGCAGGAAGGATTCCATTAAATCGAAATCTTACTAAGGCTTTACTTATGATTGAATCACTTTAATGAAAATTAAACCTATTTACTATACTAGGCATTCCTTTCTTTTGTGGCCAATGGAAACATAAAATGTGACATTACAATAACAAGCAAATAATAAATACAACAGATTTAAAATAAAAATTTAAAACATAAAATGCTGATGTTGAAGTTCCTGGTGGAATTTTCCCTGTGCTGGGCATTATGTTGTTCATTTGCATAGCTTCATTAGTGAAATATTCATTAATAGTATCTGCATAATTTCCAGTTTTGCTCCATGAAATGTATCATGCTCTTCTAAAAATAAGTTTGCACAAATTATCCTAGCCTGGCAGGAAGAAAAATATCTACCTGCTCTTGCAATCTCTTTCTTTCACAAGCTGCAAATAAGCTTTGCTTCACTTATTTATTTATTTTAATAATTTCAGCATGTTTATGTTTGAAATTAAAGGGTTTGGATGTCTTATCTTTTCTGCCTTTGGCAGCATAACTCTGAATTTGTTTTTCCCATAAATATTTCATGTGCTGCTTTTTGCAGAATTTTAAAGGGTCTGTATGGCAGGTATCTTTAAATGGAAGGGAGGGGGGAGAGCTTGATTTATTCATTGACAAAAACAGAGAGGGGAGCGACAACCCAAGTAGTTTGAGCTTTTTTAGTTGATGAGCAAAAAAAAAAAAAATGTTCATTTTGACATTACCTTTTTGACCTGTTGTACATACTTTTTATGACTGATAAAGAGTCACACACCATTAAATACCGTTGAAGTATTTACTCCTGGACAAATATACTATGAATTTTTATTGGGGCTGAGGACCTTTAGGATAAGAAATGAGTGATGTTAACTGGAGATTATGGTTTGGATGCTAGCTTCCCTTCCTGTGAAGAGAACAAAATTAATAGTCATGAATTAGAGCTTTCCTATTTATCTTCTCTCCGCAAACTCCCTGCAAAAACAAGCCATGAAATATTCTGTTAACTGTCATTTCCCATTTCACCTGAACCAGGAAACAAAGCTTAACAGCTTCGGACTGTTTAGACCTTCAAACTATGGCTTAATATCCTGGCTTGTCCCAAGCTGTTGACCATAGTTTTCTGGGTTTGGGAAGATTAACTTACCAGTACTTGTTTGCTCACTTGTGCAAAAGGAGGAGCACTGGTTACACCATAGGTAGCCAAACTAAGGCCCAGGGGCCGGATCCAGCCCAATCACCTTCTAAATCCGGCCCGCAGACAGTCCGGGAATCAGCGTGTTTTTACCTGAGTAGAATGTGTGCTATTATTTAAAATGCATCTCTGGGTTATTTGTGGGGCATAGGAATCCGTTCATTTTTATTTTTATTTTCAAAATATAGCCCGGCCCCCCACAAGGTCTGAGGGACAGTGGACCGGCCCCCTGCTGAAAAAGTTTGCTGACCCCTGGATTACACGCACAGCCAAAAGAATAATTCATATGTATTTGTATTAAACTGAATTTTGATTATCTAAATGTGGTCAAAATGTCTACAGAAAATTCCGTTATATTCTCCAAATTTTCACCTCTGTTTTAAAACTCTATTCTTTTGGTCATTTCTTCTAATCATTTGAGATTCTCCAAAGTGAGCAGAGTGTGTCTGCTCACCTGCACAGATATTCCGTCAATTAGAATTATTATAGAATAGTGTCCTAGAAGACAGCTTCCTGTTGGTTCCTTTGACTTTAGCAATTCAGAAATATTCCTAAACCTGAGAGCCATGCAGCTAGTTAACACTCTGCAGAGCCTCAAGGCAAACATCCATATTTTTTTTCCATTTACAAATTGACCTTTCAGTTCTTCGGACAGCAGTTGTCTGCAACCAGCAATTTCTGGGGCAGAGCAACTCATAAAAGCTTTTGCTATCACAGCCAGAAGCCATATTTTTATGGGAATTGCTAGAACGAACTTCAATTTCATAATGATATCTTATGAACAGAAATAGCATTTAGAAAAGACTACTGAAAACCTCAAAGTTCCTTTTATCAGGTGGGTGTTACCCTTTATCTAAAAAGGGTGTTTGAACTCTCAAAGGACTTTTTTTTCCCTGTAAAAGCTGATGAAATGACACTTTTAAAGTAACCATTTTGCCATTATTTTCCCTTTTACTCTGTTAAAAATAAGAGTATCCATGTTGAGGGGAAATGATTACATCTAATCAGTGTAGATGTAATCAGAACTGAAGCTGGCACTGATCATTCCTGAAAAAGTAAAATGCATGAAATGCATTATATGGTTTTTGTTGTTGTTACAGGGTACATCTCATATCAAAGTATACTTTGCTCAGAAAAGGAAAAGGTGTTCCCCCCCCCCCTTAGGAGAAATATTTCAGATTAATTATGTTTCTAGAACGTGAAGATGTGCTTCCCTTTTAAAAGATTTATTTTCAGGATATGCAAACTAAAAGTCCAAATAGATTAATAATCATTCAATAATGAGATGTTATTATTTCCAGCTGTGCATACCTGTATAAATGAGTAGTGCAAATATTCCAGCCAGAGGATTTAACACATGTTTTCTCTCTTATGTTTTGATGACAACCACTAATTAGTATTTCTTAGTACAGTGGTACCTCTGGTTATGAACTTAATTTGTTCCAGAGGTCCGTTCTTAACCTGAAACCATTCTTAACCTGAGGTACCACTTTTGCTAATGGGGCCTCCCGCCGCCGCGCCGCCGCCACACGATTTCTGTTCTCATCCTGAGGTAAAGTTCTTAACCTGAGGTACTACTTCCGGGTTAGTGGAGTCTGTAACCCGAAGTGTTTGTAACCTGAGGTACCACTGTTGTAGTAGTATTGATGGGCAAACCTGCCAAACCTTGAAAAAGAATCTGCCTATTATTTATGTGCTTTCTTGGAAAGTGTTGGGGGAAAGCTTCACCTGTTTTCTAAAGTTGGCGCTTGTGAATAATAATAATAATTATTATTATTATTATTTATTATTTATACACCGCCCATCTGGCTGGGTTTCCCCAGCCACTCTGGGAGGCTCCCAACATCATAACAATAATAATAATAATAATAATAATAATAATAATAATAATAATAATAATAAAGCGACAAAACATCAAACATTAAAAGCTTCCCTAAACAGGGCTGCCTTCAGATTTCTTCTAAAAGTCAGATAGTTGTTTATTTCCTTGACATCTGATGGGAGGGTGAATGTCATGGGGAAAACACCTTGTGGCCCATACATTGTGAATTTATAAATCTAATCAGAAATGGGGTAGCTCTGAAACCAATTCCACTCACCATTCCTTCTAAATAGCTTCCTCTTCTCTATTGAGAAGAAAAGACTAGTCTTTCCATTAAAACCACCTTCTGCTTCTGCAGCAACATTTCACTACACCTGGCTAATAATAATAATAATAATAATAATAATAATAATAATAATAATTTATTATTTATACCCCGCCCATCTGGCTGGGTTTCCCCAGCCACTCTGGGCTGCCCCCAACAGAATATTAAAAACACGATAAAACATCAGACATTAAAAACTTCCCTAAACAGGGTTGCCTTCAGGTGTCTTCTAAAAGTCAGATAGTTGTTTATTTCCTTGACATGTGATGGGAGGGCGTTCCACAGGGCGGGTGCCACTACCTAAAAGGCCCTCTGCCTGGTTCCCTGTAGCTTCACTTCTCGCCGTGAGGGAACCACCAGAAGGCCCTTGGAGCTGGACCTCAGTGTCTGGGCAGAACGATGGGGGTGGAGACGCTCCTTCAGGTCTACTGGGTCGAGGCCGTACTGATGGCACTCCACACGCATGTCCATTACAATATTGTGGTTTCATTTCATATGCTCTGCACACCCATGGCACAACATCAGTTGGAACCACAGCCCTGTAGAAATCCCGTCACTCAACTTCATACCGGGATCAAGAGGCAGGTGAAAATCTTCAACGCAGAACAACTACCATGTCAAGCGGCTTCATCCAAAAATTAAATGACATTACTCAAACAGAGGATAAATTCTTCAAACAAAAGGCTGCCTGGGTAATCTAACTGCGTAGTTCACGTCAATCACTGAGAATTTCAGTGCTAATAAGAGGTTAACCAGGGTAAAGGACATCAACAAACACACACTTATAAAGTTTAAGCTTTGTTGTTCGTATCTATTAACAGCAGGTGAGCTGGCCTGATTTGCTGAGTGTTCACACATGGCATCTCCTTTAACATTCCAAATGGAAGAACTTCTGGAAGAAATGGCACTGGCTACATCCAATGTTGCAGGTTGTATCTAGTATTATTCCTTCCATCGATGGAAGGTTTTTTGACCCAGTGGAGTCTTCAACCCGCAGAATTTTTTTTCTGATTTACTTTCTCCCCCTGCAGTCCTCTACACCCACTCTCATACCTCTCAAAAGGGTTTCCTAAATCTTGGCAGCAGATTTTGGATGTGTGCTGAAAGGGGGACGTGGAATCTGCAAAAGGGTCTCTTCCTTGTTTCTGAGATGCAAAACTCAGCTGGATCAAAGAGCCTTCTTATCAGAAGAAGAGGAAACCGCTGCATACAATCCTATGAACTGGCTAGATTCATTCTTCATGCATGACAATGTTTCATAATAGTATCCTTCCTGTCCCCCCCCCCCCGAGCGCAGACCCATTTTTTCATTAAATCTTGATTAAATCAGAACTTTTATTCTCTTATTGTGGCTGAAGATTGTATGTGAATGTGTGTACACACACACACACACACACACACACACACACACACAGAGAGAGAGAGAGAGAGAGAGAGAGAGAGAGAGAATTGCTAAAAGTGGTGAAAGTAATGGTGTTATAGCACAAGCGGCATATGTGTCCGATTGCAATATAGTGAAACCATGCTATGCAAAGCAGCTTGTGCACACATTCAAATACCTCCGGAGATTAAAATATATTTGTGTCAGATATGAACTGTATAAACAGCTACTTCATAACCACCAGTAGATTGTTGCACTAGGATGTCATAAACCTTATAGTATCAACAATCTGCTCCCATTTTTTTTTTTATGGTGCTTCAGTTCAGGTAATTACATCACAATCTTCCCTGCCATAATGAGCTAGCACTCTTCTTCCCGTTAAATAACTCCACCCCCACCCCCATATATCAACCTTATATATCTCAGCTTTCTTGCTCTTTTGCCTTCTCTTTAGCCATTGTCATCTGTTAGGCGGTACATTTAAAACAAAACAAACAAACAAAACAAAACAAAACCCTCAATTGGAAACAAGAAGCAGAAGGGCATTTGAAATTGAAAGTATGAAAGCACCCTTAGGGCAGTCTCATAGTTTTCTACACATGTAAATTTGAGGGAAATAGGTACCGCTCCGGCGGGAAGCGTTTCCGTGTGCTGCTCTGGTTCACCAGAAGCAAAGCTACAGGGAACCAGGCAGAGGGCCTTCTCGGTAGTGGCGCCCGCCCTGTGGAACGCCCTCCCAGCAGAGGTTAAGGAGATGAACAACTATCTGACATTCAGAAGATACCTCATGGCAGCCCTATTTAGGGAAGCTTTTAACCTGTGATATTTTAATGTATTTTTTGTCTGTTGGAAGCCGCCCAGAGTGGCTGGGGAGACCCAGCCAGATGGGTGGGGTACAAATAAAAAATTATTATTATTGTTATTATTATTGTCATGCTGGCCACATGATCCGGAAGCTGTACGCTGGCTCCCTCAGCCAGTAAAGCGAGATGAGTGCCGCAACCCCAGAGTTGTTCACGACTGGACCTAATGGTCAGGGGTCCTTTTACCTTTTAAAAGCTTCACACACAAAAACCATTCTTTGTGACATGTTGTCACATGCCTGCAGAACGTCTTTCACCAATCTGAAGCTAGCACTGGTCCCGCTGGTTTTTTGTTTAAGAATAGGGGCTCCATTTCCTTTTACCCAACTAATCGGGGATCCTATTGGCCAGAAGCGCCAAGTCGCCCCCCAAGATTGATGGGGCCCGTCACACATGTGTGACGTCACACACATCACATATTGAACGTGCGACGTTGCGTCACCTGGAGGAGGCCGAGCGCTCTGGAGGAGCCAGCCACTGACAATCGGGCTCCTCACTCAGCCTCCTCTGCCCCCTCAACATTGAGGAGCCCGGCCCCATTTCAACAAATATTGAGGGGGCTGAAGAGACCTTGGCCCCCTAGAGTTGGCACACCTGCTGTTGACAGAAGGATGACAACATATTGCCATACAGTTATTCAGATTTGGCTGCAAGGCGAAGCCAGATTTGGCTATTTGACGTGATGAAAATTGGCTACAAACCCTTGTCAGAATAAGGATATTATTTACTGCTCTCACTCCCAAAGAGTACATAACTTTGTCCCATTTTACAAGCTCTTTTGAAAAATTCCCCAAACAGCGTGTGTGTGTATATATGGTGTCTTACAAGAGTGAAGTTTCCTCTGCTGTTGATTCAGCCTCAGTACCAATGCTCCCCAAAATATATCTCCAAGCATGAGCCTTCGACATGTAGGCTGTGATCTACACAGCACTTTTTATGTGAGCACCAGGGGTTGTGTTCATTGATTTCTTGCAGCAGATACTAACTCTCCGTCAGAGACTATTAAGGGCCACTCTTCTTGTGATATAAGAGCCTGCACTCAGTGAGGATTTCACAAATCCTGCTGTGTTCTTTCCATCTGACCTTTCTTTAAAAAAAAAACAACAACCTTGAACCTGGATTTTCAGTACTGAAACAACTTGGTGCTTGTGGATAACACAAAAGTCTCATGTCATGCACATGTGGATGTACGCCACACGTTGTGCATCTTAAATTTTAGGCATAGATCGTGGAGACATGCTAAAACAACAGATTTCTGAAGTGAGTTTATTGTTAGTCTAATTTGTGATACCCTGCAAATACAAATATTTTTTCACTATAATCAATGTGTCGGTAATCACCATGAAGTTGTTACAGTAAGTGCCATACTTTTAACCAGTGCTTTTCTTCTAGGAAAAAGGTGCCGGTACTGTGCACCCTTCATTACCCCCAGGAAAAAAGAAAAGCACTGACTATAATAGTTTTAGATGTACGTGTATGCTTTGAAAAGGAACAGCAGTATGGCCTCCCACATTGTTTAAAAACTATTTGATTCATCACTGAAAATATATCAATACACAGGCCATAGTTCTAATGAAAATACTGAAGTAACCAATTCTTCCTACATATCTCTTGCATCGAACTTTTGAAGTATGACACAGGGCCAGCCCTATCATTTGCCACAGTGAGATTACTGCCTCAGACTGACAAGAAGAAGAAGCTGCCCCCCTCTGTTGGAGAGCAGAGCTGTGCATGCCACATGGCCTGTTGAACTGCCAGTCCAATTGGTTTCTGTACATGGAATGGGTGGGGTGCCATTTAGTCATTTGCCGCAGGCAGTAAAATTTCTTGAACTGGCCCTGGTATTGCATTACATGCTACAGATTTTTCTGGCTCTATTTGTGGCATCCACCAGGCATTACACAAATAACCTCAGTCTGCATGTAACCTACTACAGTGGTACCTCGGGTTACAGACACTTCAGGTTACAGACCTTGGGATAAAAACTTTGCTTCAGGATGAGAACAGAAATCGCGCAGCGGTTACAGTGGGAGGCCCCATTAGCTAAGAACAGTTTCAAGTTAAGAACGGACCTCCAGAACAAATTAAGTTCTTAACCCAAGGTAGAAGAAGAAGAAGAAGAGTTTGGATTTGATAGCCCGCTTTATCACTACCCGAAGGAGTCTCAAAGCGGCTAACATTCTCCTTTCCCTTCCTCCCCCACAACAAACACTCTGTGAGGTGAGTGGGGCTGAGAGGCTTCAAAGAAGTGCGACTAGCCCAAGGTCACCCAGCAGCTGCATGTGGAGGAGAGGAGACGCGAACCCGGTTCCCCAGATTACGAGTCTACCACACTTAACCACTACACAGCACTGTATTACAAGTACAGGGCATATATGTTCATAGGTAACAAGTGCACTGTTTACAGTGCAAGAGTCCATCATTGAAAGGTCAACAAAAACTGCAGCTACCCCATCACCCTCACACCCAGGGATGGAATCAGATTCGGACCATACATCTTTTAAAAATAGAAACTACATGATGGGAGCTTGAAGGATAGCTCTTAAGTGGTCATTCTCTCATTTTTGGCAGCAGGGATAAATGACCACGGAGCAGTATCTGCCTCTCTTTTTTTCCTAGCAGGCAGAAAAATCTTCTCCAAACAGCCTTTGCTGCCATGAAGAGTATGTATTGTCTTGATTCCGCCCCCACCCCAAGCAAGCGTACTAGAACAAATTCAGCCCATTTGAATCAGGTGACATCAGGCAGCTCTGAAAACGCAATTTGTTGTGAAATTTGGTTTTGCATTTGCTGTTAGGAGCCAAATGTTCAGCTGTTTTGCAGCTTTCCACTGGACCTTATCAAAGAACATGCTAGCTGGAGGGCATCAGCAATGCAGATCGCTCAGAAGGAAACAGAGCAGCTGTGTTTCTGAAAGCTGGAATAAGCATGACGTCCAATGCTGGGGATATTTAAAACTGTTCCCTTTAGCAGGTAGCCCCAACAAACCTGTTTGATAGTAAATGAAAGTCCTTAGTGGCTTCAGTTTCTAAATCATAGCTTTTCTAGGAGATGTTATACGCTCACTTTATATTATTAGTATCTTTAAAGAAAACATATTTGTATTCATTTATTTTTCTTACAAAACATTTAAACGAGAAAATAAACTTACAAGGTGGACAAAAGTGCCTTGCTACCTTTCACTAGCCATAAAGTACCTCCAGGTAAGAATGATATAAATATAACCTTCGAATAAAACAAAGATAACCACCCGCATAGATATTACATCACACTGCCAGGAAGCCTGTAGGGATTAGGGTTTGTTTTTCTTCTCTAAGTAGAAGTGGCTAGTGTGCTTGGAAATGATCCTCAGCCAGTTTACAGACAGCAGTTAACATAGTTACTAGATAACCTGTTTTTCACACCAGTGTTGCCTTCATCGATTCACTCTTTCACAGTTGCTTGTTGTGCCAAGCACCATTTTTAAATTGCCGATGAATTCGCTTATTTTAGGGTCTCTGCATCAAATGCCAACAGATCTACTCACGATAGCTGTGGAGAGAACCTGCTTTGTCAACGAACCGGGCCACTAAGCATTAGCGTATTCGGGCACAGCTGAATTGGCAGCTTCTTGCGCCCTTGGCAAGGAGATGTATCGGCGCCCACCTGTCCCCCATAGTGCAGCAGAACAGCAGCCCAGGCAGTGAGCACAAGAGCAGGTGGGTTCCTAGCCACACCTAGCTGGAGTGGAGAGGCCCACTTTTTGTGACTCCTGGGCCTGCACCTTTGGTGGGATTCAACCTAGCCAACCCCTAGGTACACCCCTGCTTCTGACCCATGATTTTCTTAAAATGGACAGTAGTAAGAAAACCATGGAATGCAAGAAGATCAAGCCTATCCATTCTTAAGCTCACTGGAAGGACAGATCCTGAAGCTGAGGCTCCAATACTTTGGCCACCTCATGAGAAGAGAAGACTCTCTGGAAAAGAACCTGATGTTGGGAAAGATTGAGGGCACAAGATATTCATCATAACATCTCAGGGCAGTTCACAGAATAAAATAAAGGATTAGAAACAACTAAATAAGTAAAACAAAATAGCAAAACAACAACCCCCAGTTTAGGGTGATTCTCTCCCTTTCCCCTGCAAACCCAGTCCTTAGCATTCAAGGAAGCGCCCTGACTTCATGAAGAAGATTTTAGGGGTATATGGTGGGGTGGGGGGGTAGGGAAGCCAGTGTGGTGTAGTGGTTAAGAGCGGAAGACTTGTAATCTGGTGAACCGGGTTCGCGTCTCTGCTCCTCCACATGCAGCTGCTGGGTGACCTTGGGCTAGTCACACTTCTCTGAAGTCTCTCAGCCCCACTCACCTCACAGAAGGTTTGTTGTGGGGGAGGAAGGGAAAGGAGAATGTGAGCCGCTTTGAGACTCCTTTGGGTAGTGATAAAGCGGGATATCAAATCCAAACTCTTCTTCTTCTTCTTCTTCTTCTTCTTCTTCTTCTTCTTCTTCTTCTTCTTCTTCTTCTTCTTCCCATGAGTTTCTGTCCACTCATGAACACTGATCTTAGGATCCAACCCTTTGTGAATGCAATTTACCACTGGGGCTTGCTGAACTTGAATGTGCTAAAGGAGCACAACTGGATTGGGTCCATCATTGAAAGATGGAGCTTGTGACCTGTTCATGGCCTATAGCTGAAGCCATTTAATGACAGTATGTAGAATAAAAATGTCTGAATTGCTTATTTATGCCAAATGCACAGAGATAAAAATTGATTGGAGGTCATTTAGCAACAGCGAGACTCCTCTGTACCTGCTGTTAGTTAGTAAATTCAAGTAGGATGTCTCTCCTCCTCTTAAATAAGTGATTTATAATCTCAATGGCTGTAATTTACTGTAAGCAAAACATAAGATTAGTAATGTGCTTAATATGAATTATTAAATTCCCATTAGACTAAATTACCACCCAGAGAGGATGTAAAATGGCTCTGAATTAATTTGTATACTTCCATAACCCTGTATTTACACCTGTTCTTTAAACTCATTGATAATTTAGCATTTTGACACTAACATTTGGTCTAAGTTCAAATTCACATTGAGGCCATTCAAGTGAAGTTTCCCCCTTTTAGGAGAAAGCATTTTTCTTTTTCTTTCATGTTTCACTGCAACATGAGTTTCATCCATTATGAATAGTGGGGTCTTGGACCTTGAAATTTACTTCTAGTGTTAATGAACCCCTCAATCCATACAAATGTATCTGTATTCCATTTCTACCATTTCCATTTCCTGAAAATATCCATAGTTTTAGTAGACGTTCTATAAACATTTTTACACATCTTGCTTCAGGTAGATAAACTCCTTGCCTTGCACCCTGTTGAAATAAGGGAGGGAATATAGTTGGTAGAATATCAAGGTCTCAGTAGTTTGCACCTAAACTACAGGCTGAGCTCTCTGCCTGAAAAAAATCATCTTTTTGCTGCCTATACATGTTTACTCAAAAGTAAGTCTCACTAATGAAATCCGCACCCTCGTGAGCAGATATAGGATTGTGGCCTTTTCCAACAGCCTAATGCTATGCAAGTTTACTCAGGAGGAAGTCACATTGATTTCAGTGGAATACCCGTATTTTCCGGCATATAAGACGACTGGGCGTATAAGACGACCCCCAACTTTTCCAGTTAAAATATAGAGTTTGGGATATACTCGCCGTATAAGAAATACGACCCGGCGTATAAGACGACCCCTGACTTTTGAGAAGATTTTCCTGGGTTAAAAAGTAGTCTTATACACAGGAAAATACTGTATATTTCCCAAATTCTCTCTCTTGTATTCATGAATGTATGTGGGGGAGGAGGATACTTGCTGGACTCACCTCCCACATCGCCATCCTGAAAGCTTTCCTTTCCTGAGCATTGCACATTTGACAGAAGATCCAAAGGGAATCCTTGCATGCTCAGCTAAACATGCATAAGCTCCCCTTCACCTCTTCTATCCAGTGCCAGATTTACGTATAAGTTAAACAAGCTATAGCTTAGGGCCCCACTCTATTGGGGGCCCAAAAAAAAATTAGAGGGGGAAAAACTCGATGTACATTTCCAAAATATAACATAAAAAACAAATAAAATAAAAACCTACATACAGCAACAGTGTTTTGTGTTGTGGAGGCTCCTATGATGTAAGTAATGGGCCCCACCTGCTAGCCTGCTCCCTAAAATATCACTGGTTTGCTCATTTCCATATATAGGGTGCCTACATTCCGCATGTGCAAATGCCTTTAGATACCTATTAGGTCCATAAATTAACATATAGCATATATTCAACACAAAAAACAGTGGCAACTTGTTGTTGACAAAGGACAGCTGGACATATAAAGGGCCCCATTACCTCCAGTAGCTTAGGGCCTCATCAAACCTAAATCCGGCCCTGCTTCTACCAACTACACAGAGAGTGGGGGAGCAAGGACAGCAGAGAAAGTCAATATTGGGGGAAGATATTAGGATTGGGACTTCAGTGTGTATAGGTATACAGTATCAAAGACCCTAGGTAAAGGTAAAGGGACCCCTGACCATTAGGTCCAGTCGTGACCGACTCTGGGGTTGTGGCGCTCATCTCGCTTTATTGGCCGAGGGAGCCGGCGTACAGCTTCCAGGTCATGTGGCCAGCATGACTAAGCCGCTTCTGGCGAATCAGAGCAGCGCACGGAAACGCCGTTTACCTTCCCGCTGCAGCGGTCCCTATTTATCTACTTGCACTTTGACATGCTTTTGAACTGCTAGGTGAGCAGGAGCAGGGACCAAGCAATGGGAGCTCACCCCGTCGCGGGGATTCAAACCGCCGACCTTCCGATCAGCAAGCCCTAGGCTCTGTGGTTTAACCCACAGCGCCACCCGCGTCCCAATCAAAGACCCTACTTAATGCTTAGTTCTGAGCATTGTATATCATTTTTAAGAACTTCCTCTAGTTTTATTTATTTATTTTTAAATCTACTTTGTTACTTATTTCAAATCTCCTATTAGGTCCCCTAACAGAAATTTACCAAGTTTCTGTTTCTTGAAAGTAACCTTATATGTGCTCCAGCCCATTCAGGTAAGCAAGGTTGCATTCTTTCACCCCATTAGGTTTTCGTTGTTGCAATTCAACATTGTAAAATCCTTAGCCCCATAATTCGAGATCAGTTCTTGAATTGTGCAATGCACCTTCTTATACCCAATGCAACGCTAGTGTGTTTTTCTTTACCATGCTGACATTTTCTTTTGATGAATGCATGGCTGCATTCAATAAGTTCTGCGCGTTGAATATATTGATTTCAATTTCAGCTGGTCTTGAGCAAACGCTTAGGGGCTTTGCTGAATCAGGACCTCAGTGCTATGTGTTTCCTTGTAGGAGCAAACTGTTCCCGATATTTTCATTAGATAATAGCTATTATGTTTTTGAGCGAACAGTGTTGTGCCAATGTCAGGGCTGGCCCTTACATGACAGTGTGGAGATAGAAAAAGGCAGAAATCAGTATGTGAACAGTGCAGCAAAACTTGTGTTGGTCCTAGCAGAGAGAGGCAGGGTGGGGGTGCCACTTGGTCATTGCTTAAGGCTGCATAGTGCAGGGGTCTCCAAACTAAGGCCCAGGGGCCGGATATGGAAAAAGCAAGGGGTGAGAAGACCTGGTCTGAACAAAGACATTGGATTCTTATCTCATTATACATGACAAAGCTATTTTTAACCTTCTCATCCCTTGCTTTTTCCTGTAAGACTAATTGCAGTCGTTAACAGTCATCAACAGGTTTACCTCTCCTATCAGCCTATCACCCATTCCCACCACCCTTCTGAGTAATACCCCTCCCACTCTCTCACTATATATAAGGGTCTGGTGACTTCTGTTTCAGTGTATCTGAAGAAGTGTGTATGCACACGAAAGCTCATACCAAGAACAAACTTAGTTGGTCTCTAAGATGCTACTGGAAGGAATTATTTTATTTTATATATTATTATTATTGTTGTTGTTGTTGTTGTTGTTGTTATTCTCATAATGACAAATCCGTTCTAATCACTGAGAGTCTTCTTGGGGTGTTTAGCTGAAGCCCTCTTTAGAATAGAATAGAATAGAATAGAATAGAATAGAATAGAATAGAATAGAATATATTTTATTGTCATTGTCCCCTTCGGGGACAACGAAATTACTTGGCTGCTCCATCCACCCAGATAGGGCACTCCACGCAAAGACAAAACAACTACAAAAACACTGATTAAAACCATACACACTGATTAAAACCATACAATGATAAAACATAACAGGTAAGATTAGATGACTTCAAAGTCCAGGCTTCCCATTCAAGGCCGCGATCGCTCTGGAGAAGAAGCTGTTTCTAAGACGGCTTGTTCTTGTTGTCATCGTCCTGTATCTCCGTCCCGATGGCAAAAGTTCAAAGAGACGGTGACCAGGATGCGATGGATCTTTCACTATGTCCAGTGCCTTTCTGTGGCACCTCATGGCATAAATCTGCTCTAAGGTGGAGAGCGAGCAGCCAACAATGCTTTCTGCTGCCTTAACCTTCCAACTTACAGTAATGTGGGAAGGTGGAGGTGGAGCAAATGGAGGCAAGGACAATTGCTACAAGACTAGTGTGGTGTTGCCACGGTCCCAACTCATGTTGCCATTCCCTGTGCAGCCATAAATTCTAAAGCAAATAAATAGTAGCTTTAAAATAACACACAGCTATAAATGCCCCCTTAATGAGGTAAAAGTGTAGTAAGGCTTAAACAGAAATTATGTGAATTCCAATGGGACTGCTAAAAGCTCAGAGTCAGATAAACACCAAAAAAAAGGAGCTGTTGTTCACTGATGCCTGTTTATATTTGGAGTTTTCATTTGTCATTACATTTGTCACCCAGCAGCTGGGACATTGCAGGCTAGCAAATGCCCTTAGATTTGGAAAAACCACTGAACCATGTTATACCTTAAAAGACTGGAATCTGGCATTGTGCATGTTTAATCAGATTTCATTCACATCTGTGCTCCGTAATTCAGCATGTTTGGAGAAAGTATTGTGCCCTGTCACTTCTTGTTGATAGGGGGGGATAAGGAGAAATTGCATCTCTCTGCTAGTTTCCATTGCTCCTTCAGCTTCAAGTGAAATGAAAGGCAAAAGGGCTCAAAAGCAGTAGTTCTTAATGTATTGATAAATTTGTCTTTAACTAATATGACCATCAGCTTACATGTTTAAGTAGGCCGTTCCTGTGTAAAAGAATTTTAAGGCCACAATTGTGACGGATGTAAAAGGTGAATTTCCTATAGTGCATTCTGCCTAAGTTGGTATGTGTCTGTCTCAAGAGACAATAGAGTGTGTCTCTGGGGGTGAAATCAAACTGATATGTTAGCAACACCATAGTGACCTTCCCAGGGTGCAAGCCTGTGCAGTGTGTATGGAGGTCCTGGGATGCCTGGACAACAATTGCCCTTGCCAATGTGGTTCAAAGGAAAGCAGAGCAATATTTTTATTTATTAAATTTGTATACTGCCCTATTCTCGCAGGTCTCAGTGCGGTTCACAGGATAAAATCAGAATATAAAACCACAAAATACATAAACAACAACAACAAAAATAGTGTCCCCCCCCAAAAAAAGCACACACACATTTTTAAAGGGCGAAGGATGTCAATGTTTTTGCCTGGCGCCTAAAGGTGTATAATGAAGGCTCCAGGCGAACCTCCCTGGGGAGAGCATTCCACAGACGGGGAGTCACTGCAGAAAAGGCTCATTTCTTTGGCACCAGATTGACTGCAGAAGTTTCTGGAAGGAGGCATACAAGGCACCATGCAACCAGCTTAGGCCCTTTGTTGTGTTCTTTGTTGAAAGTCCAAGTATACAATGTCAACAGAATTACCACTATCTATATGCTTGTTAACACACTCAAATAATGCCAAAATGTTAATGAGGCACAGCTTACCCTTGAAAAAGCCATATGGGGTTCCTGTCCTTGACATCATAGTTCTCTGATTCTGCTCCCTAACAAATATGCACAGACATCTAAATAGGGGACACTTATGCAAAAAAAAGGGGTGCGGGTGGCGCTGTGGGTTAAACCGCAAAGCCTAGGGCTTGCCGATCAGAAGGTTGGCAGTTCGAATCCCTGCGACGGGGTGAGCTCCCGTTGCTCAGTCCCTGCTCCTGCCAACCTAGCAGTTTGAAAGCACGTCAAAATGCAAGTAGATAAATAGGTACCGCTCCGATGGGAAGGCAAACGGCATTTCCGTGCGCTGCTCTGGTTCACCAGAAGCAGCTTAGTCATGCTGGCCACATGACCTGGAAGCTGTACGCCGGCTCCCTCGGCCAGTAAAGCGAGATGAGCGCCACAACCCCAGAGTCGTTCACGACTGGACCTAATGGTCAGGGGTCCCTTTACCTCTGCAAATAAAGTTGTAGGTGCATAAACTTCAGACATCCATCCTCATCTGGTACATATCACTGAATGGGACCGTGCACTTCATTACCTCTGGGGCATGGTCCCACTTCCTGTTCTTTGGATAAAGGAAGCTTCTTTCTTCACCTTAACTCACCTGGCATCTGGAGTGTTGCAGACCACATGTTGATTAAGCATATGTCCTGATTTGTCTGCACAAAGTTTGCAGGGAAATTACGCTGCTCACTGTTTATTGAGCATCCATTCTGAATTGAATTGTTTGCAGCAAGGTTACACAATACCACATCAAGCAATTGTTATCCCACACTGTCAAGTACCTTTTCCTGTCACATTCCTTACTGCAACTAGTCTAATTGGTGGGTGGGGTGTCATTCGAAACAGTGCCAAGTGCACTTTGATTGATTTGTTAGTGTGTTCTTGAATCCCACCGACATAATAGTGACAGTGTGGAAGCAGCTGCTGGGGTTTTTTTTTCCATTGAAGATCTTCATCATCCTCATGATAATTCTCTTGTCAGCTTGCTGTAATGATTTCTACAAAAGAGGGTGTGGATGGATTTTTGCACCCATGACTACAAATGTATGCAAAGGGAAACTAAAAACCTCTGGAGCCACAGGGCAAGAGAAATACTAACAAGCAGAGTGTCCCTACAGTGTTTGCTGTTTTTATGCCCATGAACTGGAATTCACTTGAAACCCCTTTAAACGGTAGTGACGTTCAAAAGAATTATAATAATGATTTCCCTATTCAATTAACCCCTTTTAAAGAGTTGTACTAGTGATTCTGGGTCATTTTAATAAGGAAGAAATTGGCATACAAAGGGCAGAGGGAAAATGTGAAGACACAATGGCATGAGTTGCAAATTTAATCAGAAAAGCCTCGATAAAAGTACTTCAAAGTTCTGTGCCAAGAAAAAAAGGGCAGCCATTAGCATAATTATGAATTTTGTTTCAAGATGAGAAACTTGGAGATTGCCATTGCCTTTGAGAAATAGTCAAATATTACTGGCTTGTGTGGATTTTTTAAATAACTGTGCTGAATCTAGGAGAGGATTGTCTGTATGATCCCGCCTCCAAATTCACAAGCTCTGGCAGTGTCAAATAAGGTAGCTATACATGTTTGAAATTGGTCCCAGGTAGGCATGATACAGATTAAGATCACAGCCGGTGCTTTTTTCCTAGAAATAAAAGTGCTGGTACTCACCAGGTTCATGGTGGTCTACCTTCCACTGCTAGAACCGTTTTCACAAGGGGCGCATAACGGGACCCCCCAAAATGTCTGCTGCCCTACAAGCCAAACAGACAGCCACTTGCCCTGTCCTGTCCACTCACAGTGGTCACATCCACTCATCCCCAGCCCCCTGCTTTTTCTTGTTCATTTTTCCTTCCTTCTACACCCACCAAAAGTTCTGGGACCTCTGGGGAAGGGAGTCATATAATCATAGAGTTGGAAGGAACCATGAGGGTCATCACAAATTGGGAGATGGCGGGTAACACTGATCACCACCAGAGAAAAAGCCCTGATCACAACTAACTTCATACAAGATGTACTTTTTAAACACAAAAGGGCCAAGCAAAGTTAAACAGCAGTTAAGCCACATTGATTTCAATGAGAGGATTAAGCACATGCAGCGAAATCAATGGGAATTGGAAGTTTTTAACTTTGGCTGGACCATTTGAATAGTGAGGTGACAACTATCTCATTAGTGTAGATCATTTTCTCACTTGCCCTTTACTCATTGTCACTTGATCTGAAGCAGATTAAGTCAAACATTTAGAAATTGTTGTTGTTGTTATTATGATTATGATTATTGACTGAGCAATCTATAAATTATGTCAAATAAATAAATAAAGTGGGGCAGAGTTTGCAGGGACAGGGCAATCACCAGAAAATGCCTTCTTCTATGTCCCCATGATGGATTCCTTCCATCATAGATAGACCTGTTTGTTTGAATATGTTTACAGCAAGCATTTTTAAGTGATTATAGATATGCACATACAATCTTTCTGATTTTTCTCTTCAGTCTAGTGCTTGCCCCTTTAGCCTTTAGCCTTTTTATAATGTAAGGAAGTGTTTTAAAAGCTCCAGATCTGCAAAACAGCAACACTTTAAAAGCAACACATGTGATACAAACAAAACAAACCCTCCATGAACTTTTACTGCAAACAATGGAGTTCTTCTCAGCACTTATTTGAACCCACAACCACTGCATTTCCTAATAAAACCAAACCATTCTGCTGTAAAAGTGCGCCACTTCTTTTGTGCCTCTGAAAGTTGTAATTTCCTGGAACATTTTTCTTTTAGGGCAGTTAAGCTACTGGAAGGAATTTTTTTATTTTTTATTTTGTTTTGACTATGACAGACCAACACAGCTATCTACCTGTAACCTGTTTCTCCTAAAATAAGACGTAGCCATAAAATAAGCCATAGCATGATTTCTACGCATTTGTGAAATATAAGCCATACCATGAAAATAAGACATAGTGACGTGGCGCCTCTCCCTTAAGATGACCTGGATAGGCGTGGTTATGCAACGTACCGACGTGGAGCGGTTAAAATAAGACATCCCCCTAAAATAAGCCATACTGTGCTTTTTTGAGGGAAAAAAAATATAAGATGGTGTCTTATTTTAGGAGAAACACGGTATCTCCGGAATTGGCCGATTGTATAGTTAATGTCCTGATAGTAGTCAGAGTAACACACAAGGATGAGAATATCGAGTCCCTTCAGTTTTTAAGAATCCTCAGATTTCATGAGGAAGGGCTCTTCCAGTCACTCACTCTTTGCTCATCAGAGATACCCTGTGAAGAACAAGAAAAAGGGGTGATAATATTATCTAGATATTTCTATGCAATTCTCACAGATTGTGTATTTTGTTTATGAGATTATTTCAAGTACATCTTTTCATCTTTTCAATAAAATGCTTTTAAAAAATGGAGGGGGAATCACCAACAATTCCACAATTCTATAAACTTCTAATCACATTCCAGTTCCAAGCTTTATAGTTAATTTTAAAAAGTTGGTTTTATAATCTGTTGGTGATGAAATATGGATGCCCAGTTAATCCTCCACTCTTCCCCTGAGAGAGAAGAGCATACCTGTTTTTAATAGGAAGGCATTTTCATACCAGCTATGCTTAAACTTGCAGAAATACAGAATATTTATTTTCTTTTTCAATCACGTGCAATTATCTTGCGGTTGTGGCTTTTAAGGTGGCATACCAGTACCTAGCTCCCCTAAGAGCCATCTTTCTCCTTTAGCAAAGGGAGAAGTACGCACGTTTGAAGGTGCTTTCGTTTTAGTCCTGTTTGTTGCTGTCATTTCTTAATTACCTGCGATTTAAAATGGGTCAGAGGGAAAGCAATGTTTGTGGCCACAAATTATTATTTATTTTCACCACATTGGAGGTTCCTCACTGTTTGGATCATACACCTTTAAACGGGCAACCAAACACGGAGATTAAAAAACTCTGTTGACAGGTAAATGTGAATCATCTTGTTTCTCTCAAAGAAAAATAATCAAGCTCCTTTCAAATAATGCAAAATGCAAAATGATTGCCTGTCTAAAGGGGAGGGGCTCTTATCAGCATCTCTTCTGTAGAAAATGATTCCCATTTTGTTACGAGAGAAACGTATGCAGCAGCTTAACTTGCCATTTGACTGCAGTCTCTGATATTTATTAACAGTTGATTTCCTGTTAGCTGCTGCTGCTGCTGTTCTCATTTCCCCCCACTCCCTTCCCCAAGTCAATTATTTCCTTGAAAACTACATCTGTCCTCCTTTTCATTACCATTTCTTTAAAGGAGATTATTATTTCATTATTGGTTTTGAAGAGCCATTCATAAGAGGCAGGGCGGTCTCTTTCTGCACACAGAAGTCTGTGTTCCAGGGTCCCTCCCCTCCTCCCCAACCATGTCCTCCTCTTTAGTCTTTAGTCTTTTTATCAAAAGGCCGTGCAATCGAGTCCTTTGTAGCTGCTGCCCGGAAATGCAGCAATTGCTACTTGGGCTTCAACAGATTTTAGCATTTGCTGGCTGGTGGCTGGACAGACTTCAAAGCCATGTAGACAATTGTGTACCTCAACAAGAAATCTGTTACAAAGCTGGAACGCGGCGGGGCAAGAGGCATATTAGCCTAATATCTTGGAAGCAGGCGCCTCCTGCATCTAAGACCTCAGCTCAAGAAACATCGCCTTGTCGGCTGTTGTCCCCCTCAGCAGTTGATCCTTTGATGAATTTGAAAAGCCATTTTCTGTCATTTCAGACACTTTTGAATGGTAGGCTTCTCAGGTCTGCCTCATTGCTGTCGTGCATCTGATTACTTTCGTACAGATCATAATCCTTGCTGCCTGTTAGAAAGTTAAGGGGGGAGATATCATGCTTATTGTATCCGCAGGCTGTGGCCATTGTAAAGCTGAAGAAAAGCTAAGTCACTGATGTTATCCACAGAGCTTTGATCAAAAGTTTAGGGCTGAAGTAGGGTTGGTGCTGGGGGTAAGGGAGCTAACACAACAGCTCTGAGTGAAGGAACAAGCCACAACTTTATTAAGTGCACTTCCCGGATGTGCACTTCCCGGCATAACAGCCCAAGGTCATAAAACTTAACATGCTCAGCCTCATTTGGATGAAGAATGGATGAAGAGGTAATCATTTGTGGCTGTTCTCTTGGGTTGCAGCAGAACTCTACTCCAGTTTTTGGGACTCCTACTTGAGCATGGGGGGACGTGGGTGGCGCTGTGGTCTAAACCACAGAGCCTAAGGCTTTCTGATCAGAAGGTCGGCGGTTCGAATCCCCGCAATGGGGTGAGCTCCTGTTGCTCGGTCCCTGCTCTTGCCAACCTAGCAGTTTGAAAGCATGTCAAAGTGCAAGTAGATAAATAGGAACCGCTCCGGTGGGAAGGTAAACGGCGTTTCCATGAGCTGCTCTGGTTAGTCAGAAGCAGCTTAGTCATGCTGGCCCCATGACCTAGAATGAGCACCGCAACCCCAGAGTCGGTCACGACTGGACCTAAAGGTCAGGGGTCCCTTTACGTTTACGTTTACGTTTACCTTTATTTTTTTCTGGGGGGGGGGGTGAATGAATTCCTGTGCCCCACAAATAATGCAGAGATGCATTTTAAATAAAAGGGCACATTCTACTCATGTAAAAACACACTAATTCCCAGACCGTCCATGTGCCGGATTTAGAAGGTGATTGGGCCAGATCCGGGAGCCGGGCCTTAGTTTGCCTACCCATGGTCTAGATGCTGGAAAGCAAGAGAAAGAAATCACCACAGAACATGAAAGCTTTTGCGTGCCGAGGTCCCCAAACCACCCCTCAAATAATTCACACATCAGACAGAATTTTAGTTTTGGGTTTTGGCATGATTTTGGCCACAACTTTATTAAACATACAAATAATGTGAGTGGTTGCTTAGGCGTTGGTTAAGACTATCTGTCCCTCTGGGGACAGAACTGACCGTCAGTAAGGGGAAAACACTCTGGAGAGATAAAGGGAGCCGGGTGGTCTGACCCTCCCCTCTCCCCTCAGGCTCCCAGGGCTCTTGCACGGCCCTAGCCCTCGACCGGGGGTTTGGACAAAAGCATGTCGAGCCCCTGGATTCCTTTAACGGAATTCCCCGTACACCAGCATCAATTGGAGGGGCAGACACAGTCAATCATAACCCCTCCTCCAACCAAAATAATAACCAATGCCTAACCACCAACCTTACAAGTTGTGACTATTTGCTATGCAGTAGGCGAAACCAGATGGCACCAGCCAATCAGCCAAATGGAAAATTCCTACCAGGCCCCTGCCCCAACAGCAGACGACCCCATGACAGGCATAGCAAGGTCAACGCAGAGGCCTAAAATATAGGGAGGGATAGCGGGTGATCCGAAGCACGCAGCCAAGAGGGAGATCACGTTGCATACCCACCAATATATATATATACGCTGGGCTGTCCAGCAACAAATTGCAACATACAAATCTGCCCAACAACACCCTGGGTCCAATCACAGCAGTGGCCATCTATACGATCCCGCCCAGCACCAGATGGGTGACTTGCTGCCCCCCACCGCAACACGTGCTCTCCATGAAGGAGAACACGCTTTCCAGGATTGCCTTTTTGTACACCAGACTTGCTGAATTGTGGCACCTGGTAGCTGACAGAGTCCCATGTAGCTGTGGCTAAGGACAACATTATTTTGGCTGGCAACGTCTCCACAAAGCTCTTAAAATTGTCCTATACGAAATAATTGAGCTGCAATGCATGGATAGCTACGATTTGAAGAGGTGGAAGACCCAAAGTAGAGAATGTTATTGCTCCTTTAGGGTCTTTCCCCCATTTCCCCATAGGTTGGGGAGAGTGTCCTGAGGTGGGGCTGATTGTTTTCAGATCCCTTATGCCAGCTTGGAAAAGAATACCTGTGTTCCTTCTTTTCCCTCCCCACCCCCGGTAATTTCTGCATTAATCTGAGGGAATCTTCAGGGAAACCGCCCATCTCTACCCTGTTTGAGCACATATCTTCCCCAGTAGCAGCACTGTGCTATACCTATAGACATTACTAAGTGAAGAACAACTGATTAATGTCAGCACAAACAATACGCATGATTTTTCTGGATGCTGCTTCACCAGGTTTCTCATTATAGAAATGTCCAGAGGAAGAAATTATATCTTATCCTTTCTCTTCTGTCTATATTGCCATTGCTCATGCAACTGGTTTTGTTTTGTTGTTTTTCTGCAAGCATTTCTAGCCTTGTCTGCTGATACTCTATGCACAGTAATCAGTAGTAGCAGAGTATTTTCCCCTCTAAAGTGCTGGGACTCCTTGAATATAACCTTTCAGTGCCTGAGTTATTTGGTCAAAATGTTTGTGGATTGGAAACCAGTAAATGCTATATAAGTACTTCCACTGGGAATATTTGTAATTACTTGTATAGCCCATTATGCTCTCCCAAATAGGAGGTGTGGGGAGGTAAGGCAGTACTCACACACTCATTGCCACTGCAGTGCTGCTTTGTGGAAACTCATAGCTAAGAAGGATTTATGCTTTCTGTCCTTTCTGTTTTTCAATGCCCATCTGCGTGTTTCCTTGGTAGGAAACAACTTTTTGACCAGTAGCGTTCTCTGGTACTGAGGTAAGGTATGTGCTTGAAGGAGTAAAACATGAAGTTGCCAACATGATTAACTAGGAAACTCTACAGGTGCTTGTTCTCCGTACAAAGTAGCCTTCCCAAATCTGGTGTCTTTTGAATGTCTTGGACTACAACTCTCATTGGAACCAGCCAGCATGGCTGCCGATCAGGGATAGCGTTAGTTGTAGCTCAAGACATCTGCTTGGGGAATTCATACATTGCCATAAAGACCTGGTGGACAGACAATTGCCTTTGTGAATAAAAATAAACTGTAACATCTCTGCATAATTTCATTGATGCTGGGTCTCCTTTGGGGTAGACTGGAGTATAGATTTCTGTACTTATCCCATGAGTGAATTGTGTGTAACTCCTAAATAACTTCTCCAGAATGATCAGATATTGTTAATCGTTGCTGAGATGCATGCCGGTCCAGCACAGAGGTTAATACATACCACCAAATCAGCACCCAGATAGCTGGTGATATAGTGTACTTCAAAACGTTAATCACATCTCTCATTAATATTATGATCTGCAAATTAGCTCTTATCCTAGACTGTCTGAAACATCTGAATAATAATTTTCAGTTCAGTCTACAATAAATCTCTGTTGGTTAGGTTCACTGGAGAGAGCTACATAATTGGAACCGGCTTGTTTATCCATAATTAAGTTTTGAACTACTTTGTTTGAAAATAATAATATATGAAATTGGCTTAAATCCAAGTCGTCACCCTGAACATATATGTGTCCTGATTGAGCTGGTTTCTGTGGTTTGCTAGAGTGCTGTTACAGAGAGCAGTGGCAATGGCAGCCTTCAATGAGATATTTGGTATCAAAGCTAACATGATTTTTTTAAAAAAAGAGTTTACAAGAAGAATGATGTCATTGCAAAAAGGTTCGGGTTTTGCTAGTAAATTCATTAGCTTGCAGAAGAGTGGAGGTCCATCAATGTGCTATATTTGGCCTACCAAGCATAAGTAACTTTCATTGCCAGGAATAGTGAAGAGTGAAGAAAAGCATTATGTGGCTCTTAGATCAAAATGTCTAGATTAAAAATGGTAGATTGGCCAATAAGTCATAAAATGGGTGGCCTATCATTGAAGTTACAGACAGACTAGTAAGTTACAAGAAGGCAACGATGGCCCACCAACTTGGATGGCTTTCAAAGAGGATTAGGCAAATTCATGGAGGAGAAGGGCTTTCGGTGAGTACTAGGATAGAATGGCTATGCTCTGCCTCCACAGTTGGAGGTGGCAATACTTCTGAATACCAGTTGCCACAAATCACAGGAGGGGAGAAATATTCTTGTGCTCAAATTCTGCTGGTTGGTCTCCCAAAGGCATATTGTTGGCCACTATGAGAACAAGATGCTGGTCCTGAATGGGGCAACTGTGCCCCTGAAGGACCAGATGTGCAGCCTGGGGGTCATTTTGGACTCACAGCTGTCCATGGAGGCACATGTCAATTCTGTGTCCAGGGCAGCTGACTACCAGATTGATCTCGTACTCAGGGTGAGACCCTACCTGCCCGCAGACTGTCTTGCCAGAGTGGTGCCTGCTCTAGTTATCTCTCGCTTGGACTACTGCAGCACGCTCTATGTGGGGCAACCTTTGAAGGTGACTTGGAAACTACAACTAATCCAGAATGTGGCAGCTAGACTGGTGACTGGAAGAGACCGCCGAGACAACATAACACCAGTCCTGAAAGACCTACATTGGCTCTCAGTACATTTCTGGGCACAATTCAAAGTGTTGGTGCTGACCTTGAAAGTCCTAAACAGCCTTGGCCTAGTAGACCTAAAAGAGCATCTCCACCCCCACCGTTCTCTCCAGACACTGAGGTCCAGTTCCGAGGGCCTTCTGGCGGTTTCCTCATTGCGAGAAGCGAAGTTACAGGGAACCAGGCAGAGGGCCTTCTCGGTAGTGGCTCCCGCCCTGTGGAATGCCCTCCCACCAGATGTCAAAGAAATAAACAACTATCTGACTTTTAGAAGACATCTGAAGGCAGCTCTGTTTAGGGAAGCTTTTAATATTTGATGAATTATTGTATTTTAATATTTTGCTGGAAGCCGCCCAGAGTGGCTGGGGAAACCTAGTCAGATGGGCAGGGTATAAATAACAAATTGTTGTTGTTGTTGTTGCTGCTGTTGTTGTTATTGGAGTAGATGAGCTATTGACCTGATCCAGCAGGACTTTTCTTATGTTCTTATTTAGAGCACAGATAATTGTCATTTGTGAATGGATTCATATATGTAGTCTGTTTTGGCTTTCTAATGGCTCTCTATTAGATTCCGGACTGTTTTAATACAGCATTGATTTCCTCTGGGCAGGCTCATAGACTGGATGTTTTGGCCAAAATGTTGACTTGCTGATGTTCTCGGGTTGCACCTCAATCTCATGCAAAGTCATTGACCTAAGCAACAGTCGCTACTGCAAGAAATGATTTTAAAATGTTATCAGGACCGTATGAAAACTGAGTCATTTTTTAATGAACCAAATTGAGAGAATTAATATTTCTTAAATTAAAATGCTTCAGTTTTGTGATAACCTTTCGGAATGTGTGTAAAATGAGAAAATGTAGACCCTGTGTGTGTCATTTAAATGTCCAGGCTTGCATTTGTAAAGATGGCATTTTGGGACTCTTATCAGATCTGTTGCTTTTTATTCTCAAAGAGGCATCAGTTGTATTTCAAATATTCACTAAAATTTCACACAGAACATTCTACCTTAGATCCATTAACTCCCAGGAAATTTTCCCATAGTAGAAATGTCTACAGAGAATTGATTTGGTTTTGTTTCACATAAGTATTAAAGTCTATAAACTGTGTATTGAACTTCCTGCCTTCTCAATGAAAAATGCATTTTTTCTCTCTGAGGCTTTTAATGAAAAACACACTGTCAGACAGTTTTGCTTTGGAAGCTATAAACTAACTGGTCCTGCTTGTACACAGCAGGTTCTGAGTGAGACTATTCCATGAGCATATATATATATTTGTTGGGCTATTTAAGTATTACAGAAAACATTATAACATTTTTAGTTTTGTTTAGTGATTGATGCATACAACAGTAGCTGATTGTACACTCAGCAGTATGCCATTTATTTTGTTTGCAAAGTAATATGCATGCAGATGAACTTTGATGTGGTTATTTATTTAGGCTGCAATGCTATATGTATGCAGTCACCAATTAAACTCAGTGGGGTTTTCTTCTGAGTAGACAAGCATAGACCTGGACTGCTTATCTAGTCCAACATGTTTGAATACTAATATGAATGTGATGCAAAGAAACCATCAAAGATTCCCAGTGCCAATCCATAAATAGTCTTCCATCCAGCAGCACAGAGTGAATGGAATAATATCATGGCCCTTTCAGGTTGCTCCATAACTTGTTTCACTGTGGTGTAGTGGTTAAGAGCGGTAGACTCATAATCTGGGGAACCGGGTTCGCGTCTCCACTCCTCCACATGCAGCTGCTGGGTGACCTTGGGCTAGTCACACTTCTTTGAAGTCTCTCAGCCCCACTCACCTCACAGAGTGTTTGTTGTGGGGGAGGAAGGGAAAGGAGAATGTTAGCCGCTTTGAGACTCCTTCGGGTAGTGATAAAGCGGGATATCAAATCCAAACTCCTCCTCCTCTTCCTCTTCTTCTTCTTCTTCTTAATTTGCAGCTTTTATAAGGTCCTTAATGAAGTTAACTGACCCATCCTCAACAGGATATGTGGCAAGGTCAGGACGTTCTGACCCGCTGTGCCTTCTCAAAACACCAATGTAAAGTTTGCCACCAAAGTTCAGGAAATTGTGGGTGGGGTGGGAGCGGTAAGCACCTAATTTAAGTACCTGTAAGCCAAGCCAACTGCCCCATCTCCATACCAAAAAGTTCAGTTAAAATGATCACCTCACTACACGTTCTTTTGGTGTGGCTCCCTTCTCATGACTGACTTGGAGAAAATTTAATTCTGTAGTAATTTAAAGCAGTCTTCATGTGCTGGTTAGTAGTAATAGTTGTTGTTCTTCGTTGGCCTTTAATTGGAAAAAAAATATTAGTTATTAAGTTTCTATCACTGATGGGAAAAATGTATTTTAGAATGAGATCAATTGAAAGCCGTTGAGTATGGGTGTGGAAATCCCAAGAGTTAAAACTTCACAGATGCCAATGGATCTCAAGGATGATTGAATTTAGCTGCTTTTATGAAATTTGTTGGCCTTAGGCAGGAGTAAAATCAAATATATATTTTTCTTCTGGTGCTTCTGGAAACAATGATACTTGTTAATGAGAGAAATGAACTAAGAGGGGAGGAAGCAGTCCAAAGATTAAAGAATGAAGGGCAGAACCTTTGTTAACTGGGTATATATTATTTGCATAATGCCTTAGACATTCTGTACCTTGAGTCAAAATTCCTTTAATTGCATTTATTTGTGTCTAACCCAAATAACAATCTTCCTTCATTCTTGATAAATGTTGGGTGTTTTCCAAATGCAGCAGTTAGTTCTGCATGTTTGAAGTTTTTAAAAGAGGGACAAATGTGCAAACCTGTTTCTTTTAAAGATAAAATACATCTAAAGTGTTATAGCAGAAAATAAGAATGAGCATTTACTTCAAGTCAGCCGATTAATTTAATAGTGTCTGGCTTTTCATGAGGTTATCTCAGAGCTCCATGCAAATAGAATAGGGAGTCTTTAACTGCAGACAGAGACCATTTCATGAGTAGATCAAATGTCACAAGAATGACTTTTACCAAAAGTTAATGTCAGGGTTCAGTGACTTGTCCAGACAGGAAGACCTTCCCATTTCGTGCTCTTCCCAAGCAAAGTTCACAAACAAAATAGCTCAATTAACAAAAGGAATGATGCACAAAAAAAAATCCTAGTTCATTATTTTATCCACGCACACGTGTGTGTGTGTGTATCTGTTATGTACTGAGTTGAATAGGATCCAAAATGCAGCAGTCTAATTGGTCCTAGAACAATAGGATTCAGAATGCAGCAGTTTGATTGGTCCTAGAACAATAGGATTCAGAATGCAGCAGTCTGATTGGTCCGCAGGAGCCACCCAATCCAGCTCCAGAGGGAAGTGAATCCGCAACCTGATTGGCCTACAGGAATATCCTGGAATTAACCAATCACGTGGTGCCCATTGTGTAAATAATGTATATAAAGCAGACGTTCTGGGGGAACTTTGATTCCTCGCTACTATGAGCTGAATAAAGAGCATGAAATCCACACTCGACTCCGAGTATATTTCAGTATCATATTTGAAATCTGTCTCCATCCAAGAAACTCAGTATAGAAATTTCATTCTTTTTAATCTTCAGAGCAACCTAACTGCACTCAAAAAGCAAGGGGGTTTGATGTAGTAAGAGGTGCCTCCTCTCTAAGGAGGAGGAAGTGAGGCACTATTTGCCAATTCCTCCTTATCTCTGCAGTCTCCAGTACCCAGAAACATTCACTGCAAAAATTAAACAGTTTTTTTGGTTTTCTATTTAGCCTCCTCAATACATCAGGTGGATCTGCGGAGCTCTTTGTTGCCGTACTCCATAAGAGATTAGGCTCTGGACTCCGGCCAGTTGGTCTGAGCCAGCACTAATATAATTCACAACTGGGAGAATACAATCAATTAATCAATACTATAATTTGGAACTGACCATGACACTAACACTCACAGCTATTAGATTCACTAACTGACACCATTTAGGATTAATGAGGTAGCAAGAGCAGACAAACTAAGATTTGTTTAAATACTTTTTTGTTCCAGGATCAAACTGCCCACTCTATTTAGTCATTTTTTAAGTTGTATGTGTCAGTATTGGAAATTGCAAATTAGTTTAACGCTGATAGATGGGAAGCCAACTCTTTTACAGATGCAATTTGTTGTTCGTTTGGAGTATGCTAATTTTATTGTTCACTAGACCTGCATTATATCACTCACCCGCGATACAACAATCGTCTTAACTTGGAATTGCCTGTGGTGCTGGTATCCAATATCTGTAAGAAATGCACCCTGCTGCGAATATCAGTGGCAATAATAAGGCAGGGCCTTATCAACTTTCCCAGAAACCCCTCAAGGCAATTAGAATCAATTGTGCAAACTTTTGAAATACAATACCTTCCCACTTGTAACCCCAGGGGATGGGCGATCTCAAGACAAAGGTCATCTACAAAAAAAGTTGTACACTTGTAGTGACAATTAGCTGTACATGTCAGAGCTGGGTTGTGAATTATACAATGGCAGGTGCAAAATGCAAGATACATATGTCATCAGTGGGGCATTCACAACTATCTGACTTTTAGAAGACATCTGAAGGTAGCCCCGTATCAGGAAAAAATTTAATGTCTTATGTTTTACAATTTTTATGTGCTATAAGTCGCTTATTATTATTATTATTGTTGTTGTTGTTGTTGTTGTTGTTGTTGTTGTCACCATCATCATTACCATCATCACCTTTGTTACCTCCAAATATTTTGGATGTCAACTCCCTCTAGCTGCAGCCATAGTTCTGCAGATTATTATTTTTTTAGAAGGCATTGTAGCTGTCAGTTGCTTCCCACTGCGACCTTGCACTTTACAAATAACCTCACAACTCTCTGTGGTTCCCCAGCCTCACTTGTATACCTCCATCCAGAGGGTTTTTTAGTCTGTTAAAAGAGAAAAGGGACTATTAAACAAAGTAACAGTGCATATCCGTCTTACGTACATCTTAAATACTTGCTAGAATAACCCATTATCCTTATTTAAATAACTGTTACTATTCTGTCACATAAGTACTTGATCAGAAATTCTGAAAATTGTAAAAAGTTGACACTTAACATAAAAAAACCCCAAAAAAACATGAAATGCCATATGCTTGAAAACAAGCCCTCGGGTGTACATGTGAACTCATCCTTAAACCACTAGACTGCAGAACCGTGCAAATAAGCATAGGAGAAACAGGCTCTCCATTTTTAACACAACATAATATGACCTTCCATAAAGGGGCTGTCCAAATGAAGACTATCAAATGTTCTCCTACATTAGTAACCCTATTTATTCCTAGAGGGAGCAGATCAGTCTTTTGTTAGACATCTACAGCAAGCTTGCTGAGGCTTCTGTGTGTTACAGCTGGGCCACCCAATGCTTATAAATTCTTGGATCAAGTGTATGTATTTTGAATTATTATTATTATTATTATTATTATTATTATTATTATTATTACATACTCCAACACACGTGGTGTTTGGTTCAACAAAGTGGCCCAGGAAATCATGCTGCAGTTCATAAAATCGTAGAATTGTAGAGTTGGAAGGGACCCGAGGGCCATCTAGTCCAACCCCCAGCAATGCAGGAATCTCAGCTAAAGCATCCATGACAGATGGCCATCCAACGTCTGCTTAAAAACCTCCTGAGCGAGACTAGACATTGAGACAGCTCTTACCGTCAGAAAGTTATTCCTGATCTTTCTTTAACTGGAAGCCACTGGTTTGAGTACTCCGCTCTAGAGCAGGAGAAAACCAGTTTGCTCCATCTTCCATGTGATATTTGAAGATGGCTCTCATATATCTCCTTTTGCTCTCCTCACTTCCAGTATATAAATGTATATATTGGATATATTTATGGCATGGTATAAATTTTGTTGTTGCAACAGATGACAATGCAGCAGATGGAATATGAAGAGAGAGTCATGTTCAGCATAGGGGGTTATGTTCCTGAAAGAAGATGCTCAAGGGTTTTTGTTTCAATTTAATTATTCCTTCATTTTATGCTATCTTTTGCATGTCAGTCAATTGCATTGAGCAAAAACTTTTGTTTTTACCAGCTGAAAGCCTTCATTCAAATCATGTCCCCCTATAAATTTTATGAACATGTAAAAATGGTTCCCCATGGTGCAGCTGAAAACTTGCAATGGGAAATGTCAAGCTATGTGAGTTATTCTCCCTAAGCCTGTTGGAAGTCATATACCTCCCGAGATACAAACAAAAAGTGTGTTAAATATTTTCTTCTGCTTCTAGTTAAAGGTAAAGGTAAAGGGACCCCTGACTGTTAAGTAAAGTCGCAGACGACTCTGGGGTTGCGGTGCTCATCTCGCTCTATAGGCTGAGGGAGCCAGCGTTTGTCTGCAGACAGCTTCTGGGTCATGGGGCCAGCATGACTAAGCTGCTTCTGGCAAACCAGAGCAGCGCACGGAAATGCCGTTTACCTTCCCACCGGAGCGGTACCTATTTATCTACTTGCACTTTGACATGCTTTCAAACTGCTAGGTGGGCAGGAGCTGGGACCAAGCAATGGGAGCTCACCCCGTCGTGGGGATTCGAACTGCTGACCTTCCGATCGGCAAGCCCTAGGCTCAGTGGTTTAGACCACAGCACCACCCATGTCCCTAGAAAGTGTGGACACTGACCTATATCAGAACGCTGATTAATACTGAATGTAGACATAAACTGCTGAAACTCTAATCCTTCAGTAAATACATGGAGCATTCTGCATCACTCTTGGATGAGACTGAGGGAAGGGGTGTCTGTGTGTGTGTGTGTGTGTGTGTGTGTGTGTGTGTGTGTGTTTTCTGGGCTCATTCAAACCTTGAAGCTAGGTTCCAGCACCATATGCATCAAAGCTTTAGCTACTCAGCAAGCCCAGAGGACTAAACTGTTGTACAATGGCACCAAAAATCTACCTGAGTATTGTCAGGCAACTTCATGGCCATTTCTATTTCACTAAGCCCTATAAAGCTCTGGGGCCTTTTAGCTTTCTTTTCAGTGATCAATGTTTGACTGGTGAAGACTCACTTATGGTCTTCTGACTGCTGACTATGATCCCTACTTGTCTTTGACCAGACCTGCACTGTCATCAAAGAAGCAACCCAGTATTACTTCTTTCATACTGTGAATTTGATCACTTCTGGACTTTAACTATGTTTCTGTCTCTGGATGCTCTGATTGGTGTTTGCCCGGAGTTCACTTTCTGCCTAGTTCTGAGGATGCACCTTCCTCTGTTTTTTTAGATCATGGACTGCCTTCTCTGAATCTTAACCTTGCATATTCTGGCACAAGTCCTTGGTCTCTACACACAGACATGCACATGCACACAACCTGATTAATCCTTGACACTAGCATTCCATGTCCCTTGTCAAATATCCAGCCCTGTAGGTCTTCTAAATTTACAGCAATGGGGCTTCATTTCTGCCATATCCTTAAGCACTGATGCCTAAAGCAGGCATCCCCAAACTGCGGCCCTCCAGATGTTTTGGCCTACAACTCCCATGATCCCTAGCTAACAGGACCAGTGGTCAGGGATGATGGGAATTGTAGTCCAAAACATCTGGAGGGCCGAAGTTTGGGGATGCCTGCTCTAAAGCCAAGATAGTCTTGAATCGTTTAGCATCAGTCATAGAGAACTTTGAAGTGGTGCTAGAACTCTCAACTATCCAGGTGCTTGGTTTGATTTTTTCCTCTCTACTGTGTGCCGAGATCTTTTCTTAAAAATAATCATCAGAGTTCATGGATCTGATCTCTTGTGTTAAACAGAGGCATTAAAAAACTTCGTATCGAGGCTATCTGTTCTTCCATTTTCCCCACTTGCACTTGAAAGTACTTCTCTAGAGCTGCCAAACCAGCCAATCTGCTCCATTTTTGATCATCACTAATTTGATTAAGCTTTTTCTACACTTGTGTTTGCTCAAAGGCATGAGAGAGTAGGTTGGTTTTGATGTTATCAGTCTGGCATAGATATGTACATGCTTTCTTTTCCTTCAGGCTAATGCAGTTGCAACTCTTTACTAGTTTGAGGGATTTGGAATGGGTGCAGGATTACACATGTCTTCCAGCAAACCCTTCCACTCTCGTGTGTACATCATTCCATTGTCTGCCCACCACCCTTGATTGTGGTTTGGTATTAAAGATGTGCATCAGTGTTAATATGAATCAGTGTTGAAATGAATAACACAAATGGTTGCACCTGTAACATAGCATTTAAAATTTGGGGATGGGGTGGAAGGAGGGAGAAACATTGCGTATAAGGAAGGGAAAGGTAGAGAGAGAGCACTTTTGTAGTTTTCTTTTCCTCCTTTAACTATGGTTAAGGGCAGGGAACATTACATTTGTACTTCACTTCATATCTTTACTAGGGACCCAGGTGGCACTGTGGGTTAAACCACAGAGCCTAGGGCTTGCTGATCAGAAGGTCGGCGGTTCGAATCCCTGCGACGGGGTGAGTTCCTGTTGCTCGGTCCCTGCTCCTGCCCACCTAGCAGTTCGAAAGCACGTCAAAGTGCAAGTAGATAAATAGGAACCGCTCCAGCGGAAAGGTAAACGGTGTTTCTGTGCGCTGCTCTGGTTCGCCAGAAGCGGCTTAGTCATGCTGGCCACATGACACGGAAGCTATACGCCGGCTCTCGGCCAATAAAGCGAGATAAGCGCCGCAACCCCAGAGTCGGACACGACTGGATCTAATGGTCAGGGGTCCCTTTACCTCTACATATCTTTAGGAGCCAGGCTCCCAAGCCTTTGGCTAACTGAACAATCTATGGTATTTTAATCTGTGTGCAGGGTATTGTTTTTGTTTGTTACTATAGTATGAATTTTTGTGTTTGTAAATTGCAAACTGCCCTGTGATCCTCGGATGAATGGCAGTGTAGAAATTTTAATAATAATAACAATAAACTCTATTAGATTCACATCCTTAAACACTGAATTGTCACCTGCATTCTCAGACCTGTCTTCTGGCTAGGACAAGCAATACATCATCTCAAAGCTGAAATGCATAATTTGTTCACCAGTAATCAGACCTTCTTTAGTAGCTACAGTGACCCATTAGCCCTGCTGCATATGTAAAGATGCAGTAATCCAATGAACAAACATGCCAGCATTCTGCCAAGAGAGAGAGATATTAAATAGCTGTCAAAACAGTTTGTAAAAATTTTAAGTCCTATCAAAATAGTCTTTTGACACAGTATCTTGTTACAGACTTCTTTAGTGCAGAATATGTTTTTTTATTTTTTATTTTATTATATAAACTTTATTCTCATTCAAAATTGTTGATACAAAACAATACATTACAAAATACTACAAAGCACTACAATACACATCACAAGACCAACCACAGCAAACCACACACAAGACACAAAACTCGTACACTTCTTCACATATTACATAAATTCTGCTTATTACTATTATAACCAGCACAATTCCATTTATATAATCATCCTAAGCAGAAAAAAAGGACCCAGGTGGCGCTGTGGGTTAAACCACAGAGCCTAGGGCTTGCTGATCAGAAGGTCGGCGGTTCGAATCCCTGTGACGGGGTGAGCTCCTGTTGCTTGGTCCCAGCTCCTGCCCACCTAGCAGTTTGAAAGCACGTCAAAGTGCAAGTAGATAAATAGGAACCGCTCTGGTGGGAAGGTAAATGGCGTTTCCATGTGCTGCTTTGGTTCGCCAGAAGCGGCTTTGTCATGCTGGCCACATGACCAGCTCTTGGCCAATAAAGCGAGATGAGCGCCGCAACCCCAGAGTCGGACACGACTGGACCTAATGGTCAGGGGTCCCTTTACCCTTTACCTTTAAGCAGAAAAAAAAAACAAAAAATACAAGATCAGTTAAATTTTCTTAAAAATAATTTAGTGTGGAATATGTTTCAAAATGATTACGTATACTGGTGATTATGACTCATAAACAAAAAATAATAGTAGTCTCAATGTGCAGAGGCCGCGAATGAGAGCTCCTTTTAGAGGATCTGTTTTGAATGTAAAAGATCCCAGACTTAATCCCCAACCTCCTGTCAGAAACCCTGGAGAGGTGCTTCTGGTCATCGTAGAGTATGCTGAGCTAGATGCATCAAGCCAGACCAGTGGTCAGTCTAAGCAGCTTACCCCTTCTTCTTCTTTTATCATATACCTCAAAATCTGAAGCCATCTAAACTTCTCGAAACAATGTTAATTGTAAAATGTGTTTGTTTTTTCAGTTGTCTTTACTAGAAAAAAATTCCAAAAGAATAAATAAAGTTGCCAGTTCTTATGAGGATTTTTTTTTTTTTAAAAAAAGCAAAACAAAACACCATTAAATAATTAAATAATTAAATACATTCTCCATTTGCGAAGCTGTTCTCCCACCAAGTATAATGTACTAAAATGCATAAATTGGGGTAAAGTGTGAATTCATATATTAGTGAAAATAACAAACACAAAAATGTATTATATTAGGGGAAATTGTTTTGCAAAAATGTTTATATTAGAAGAAATATGCACTGAAATGCTGGCTAATTGTCCCGAGGACTTTAAAAACGAAAATCACAAACTGATGTGAATATGTGGAGAACTGAAATTAATACTGTAAAAAATGAGAAACTATGAGAAACCTTAATTTTCTCATTCCTAATGTGGGAAGGGGTTTTTACTGAACAATTTTCAAACCAGAGTTAGTGCCTCTCCTCCAGTTTCCAATCATATTTCCCATCACACATTTCTATGTACCATAAAGAAATGGTTCCACATAGCTGAGAAAATCTGAGGTGTGCAAATTCTTCCTCTAAAGAGCCTGGTTCAATGCAGCCTTCAACTGAAGTTCCATGTTTTATTAAACCGTATGTGCCATATTAACTCTGTTCAAGTTATCGCTCACCAATTTTGTTGTTGACAGAAATGCTCATTGAACTTCAGCTGCAGCTTTTCCAATAATAGACTTCACTAGAACTCTGCTGCAACCATAGAATGATATGAATAACGTTAAGATTTGATGAAATGGTTTTCTTATGTTGCTTAATGACAATGTGGCTTATGCAAGTATCCCAAGTTTCCATTAAGGGATATTTTGAATCACTTCAATAAATCTTCAGATGATTTTCAGATATCACTTAATGCCTTCCAGTTGACATAACAAATGAACCATTTCAGATTTCATTGAAACCTCTTTAGTACGTGTCAGCATTCTTTCTTAGAATACTCTCCTAATGTGACAAATTATAGTAAGTCATTCCGAGGTTCCCTCACACCATGCCTACTAGGAAGTATTATTCACTGCTTTGTGAATCACTTTAGATTGCATAGCAACTCATGTTTTTTTATCACATAGCAGAAGTAGCAGAAATAAAAACCTGTCAGGGTAGAAAATTTCCCTTTCCATCACCTCATTTTAGTGGCCGCTAAATAATGTTGTATTTTATGCCCATAATGAGAGGAGATACTTTCCACCTTCATTTGTCAGAGACTTGGCTACAGAGCATGATACCACAGAAATAATGGGCTACTTGACGTTAGAGTTCAGACCATTTTCATGAACAGCACATCTGTTAAATGCGGGAGACGGTAGTTCCATAAGGAATAAAAGCTTTCACCTAGCATTAGATACAGAAAATTTGTATTCTGATCCTATTCCTAAATTTGTATTCCTACTATATATATTTCACCTGGTAATATATACTCTGCAAGGGAAATGTCTTTATAAAAGTATGATTGAAACAATTTCTGATGTTTTTTCACAACTTCGTTTAGGCTGCAGTTCACAACTGTAGACATGGCTTATGCCATCTTTCAAGGATCCATATTTAAAACAATTAAAACAAACAAACCCTATGTTATTCTTAATTTTAAACTATATATTTATGTAGTATATCTGGTCCCCTCCCCTGCCACTGAATCTATTATATAGAAAAACCCAGTACAAAATAATAATAATAATAATGTTGTAATTTGGACAGAGATGCTTTGTAAGGTCAATGTGGTTGTGTCTAGTTATTAATTACTCAGTCATCAACTATTAACTTTACAAAATTACTGTGATTAATGCTCATGTTTGCATAAATGAGGAATATCAGTAACAGCTATTGAAAAGCTACATTCATTGTTATATTGGAATATATCTTTTTTTATTAAAAAAAAATTAGTATGCAGCTAAAAGCAATCCCCTTTCATCACTCATACAATGTCCTTTCAGTGATAAGTCAGAGTGAATTTCTCCACAGAATCCAAATGGATCTAGGATTGTGATGCTTCATTTTTAAAGAGTTGTAGGCTGAATTGTGATGGGACACGGGTGGCACTGTGGGTCAAACCACAGAGCCTAGGGCTTGCCGATCAGAAGGTCGATGGTTCGAATCCCCACGACGGGGTGAGCTCCCGTCGCTCGGTCCCTGCTCCTGCCAACCTAGCAGTTCAAAAGCACGTCAAAGTGCAAGTAGATAAATAGATACCGCTGCAGCGGGAAGGTAAACGGCGTTTCCGTGCGCTGCTCTGGTTCGCCAGAAGCGGCTTAGTCATGCTGGCCACATGACCTGGAAGCTTTACACCGGCTCCCTCGGCCAATAATGCGAGATGAGCGCCGCAACCCCAGAGTTGGTCACGACTGGACCTAATGGTCAGGGGTCCCTTTACCTTTACTTTTTAGGCTGAATTGTAAAAGTAAAAAATAATTTTTAAATCTCATAACAAGCTCAGGACAGCATGGGCAACAATGAGGGATTCTGTAAATTGTAGCTCCCAAACACCTGGAAGGCCAATGGTTGACCATCCTTGATATAGACAAGTGAACATTATATTGAGAACTCCATGTCACTTGTGACTTAATCCAAATGTGAATATATGCTGCCAAAGAGAGAGAGAGGCCAGAGTATTAAACCTCTTTGACGTCCTGCCCTCACAATCAGTGCTGGATTTACGCATAAGCTAAACAAGCTATAGATTAGGACCCCACTCTCTTGGGGGGGGGCCCAAAAAAAAATTAAAGGGGGGAAAACTGGATGTACATTTCCAAATTATAAGATAAAAAACAAAATAAAACCTATATACAGGAACAGTGTTTTGTGTTGTGTAGGCTCCTATGATGTAAGTAATGGGCCCCACCTGCTAGCCTGCTCCCTGGTTTGCTCATTTCTATATCAATTACTTTGATAACATGCATATCTTATTATGTACAAATGGCTTTAGACACCTATTAGGTCCCTAAATTACCATATAGCATATATTCAACACAAAAAACAGCGACAAATTGTTGTTGACAAAGGACAGCTGGACATATGAAGGGCCCCATTACCTTCAGTAGCTGAGGGCCTCATCAAACCTAAATCCGGCCCTGCTCACAATTATGAAGAACTCTGTTCTGGGTCTTATTTCTGTGCCAGCTATTAATGGACAAATCATGTGCATTGTTTCTCCTGACAAAATAAATGAATGAATGAATAAATCGTGGTGAGCCCAGAGAAATGCAAAATAGCCAAAGGCTCGACATTGCTTTAGGCAGCCACAGGCACTCCTGTGGAATCTAGAGACTTTGGTATCATAGATACCTTGCTAACCTAAATCAATTTGCACCTCTATATGCAATGAAGAGAACTAATAGTACATATTGGATTTCAGCCGCCATCCAAAGCATTTTATTAGAGCAGGAGAACAGCAGTAAGTTTCCACCCTACAATATACATTATCCACTTCCCCACAGAGATTATCTGTTCCATGAAAAACTACCCTCTACAAGAGGGAGAGTGGCCTTCAGAGCTATCACTTCTTTTCAGTCTTTGCTTTCCAGTAGGGGGAGGCAGGCAATGATCTCAGACCAACAAATCTATCAAACCTTGGAGAAAAAAAGCAGCAGGAATCAGGAATACATTGCGAGGAAACATTTTCAAGAGCGTATTGTTAGGAAATCCTTTGATGGAAAAGCAGCCTCATTGCATAATCACTCCAAGGGACAAGACACACATATTTTGCTTTATTTTTCGAAATCCAAAGTATAAAAATGTGTGCATCTCTATCTATTTGTCATTTTCCTCCCCACCCTGCAATACCTATTAAAGGGAAACTACAGTGAATGGTTACATTCATTGTACGAGGAAGAAAAAAAATACCTGACATTTAGATTGCTACAATTGAGATGGGACTTCCTGTGAACAATAACAGAATACAATGCAACAGGCTTTTGTGAATAGTTTGGTTAGATATTCAGGGTCCGGGGGGGCAGGGGCGTAGGAAGGGGTGTGTGGTGGGTGCGGTCCGCCCCAGGTGTCATCTCTGAGAGAGGTGACAAAATCCCCCCTGGGTGGGGATCACCACGTCGATCGCCCCCCTGGGCAGGGATTGCCACCGATCACCGTGCCAATCAGCACCCCGGGCAGGGATCGCTGCGCCGATTGCTCCCCTGGGGCCGATTGTCTGAAACCGTTCAAAAACCAAGGCGCAGCTTCCAATTGGCTGCAGGAGCTTCCTGCACTGAAGCAGAAGCGGCATCGGACATTCAGCTTCCGAAAAACGTTCAAAAACTGGAACACTTACTTCCGGGTTTTCGGCATTTGTGAGCCGATTTGTTCGTCAACTAAGCCGTTCGAGAACTAAGGTTCCACTGTACTGAGCCCGATGGTGCAATGTTCTGGCTGAATGTAAGGCAGCCACCTACATTCCTAAGTTCAAAAGCAAGTCAGCAGTTACAGAACATTGTTTCTGTGTGTGGATTTGCTTGAGTTTAGCTGCTGTGACATGCAAGAAACTTAAAGCAATATATCACTTGCCATGATTATGTAGTAGATGCATCTTTAAAGTAACGTTGAAAGCTAAGAACTTTGAGCATCAGCTCAAGCATTTCTCCATGCAACATAAGCATTGACTTCTTGCCACAATTAATTACTAACACTACAGCACTACGCATAGTAGTCAAAGCTAAAAATATGCCTCCAGTCTTCAAAATACCAAGGGATTAATGCAAATGTTTCATTAGCATGCCTAAAAGGAACTGTGCTGTTGCTCAGTGTTACAGGGGAGGAGAAAAGACAGCAGTCTGTTTTTCATAAATTTGGGGGGGGGGGACACCTAATTGTTCTACCCTCTAGAACTGGAAATGTTAATTGCCAATCACGCCAAGATCAAACATATATTTGCAAAGCAATTTCAACCCTGAATATATGATATGATTTTAAACACTAAAAGCTATATAGTAATCTGCTGGCCTGTTTCCATTCCTCATGGTAGATATTCTTGCAAAGGCTTGTACAAGGTGGCTGTTATGTCGGGAACTACGGTAGCAGTACATAACCCAAAACCCCAATTTATAGGAATCTACTGACATTGAATTATGGTGCCGGAGGAGACTCTTGAGAGTCCCATGGACTGCAAGAAGATCAAACCTATCCATTCTTAAAGAAATCAGCCCTGAATGCTCACTAGAAGGACAGATCCTGAAGTTGAGGCTCCAGTACTTTGGCCACCTCATGAGAAGAGAAGAATCCCTAGAAAAGACCCTGATGTTGGGAAAGATTGAGGGCACAAGGAGAAGGGGACGACAGAAGATGAGATGGTTGGACAGTGTTCTCGAAGCTACTAACATGAGTTTGGCCAAACTGCAAGAGGCAGTGAAGGATAGGCATGCCTGGCGTGCTCTGGTCCATGGGGTCACGAAGAGTCGGACACGACTGAACGACTGAACAACAACAACAACACTGACATTCATAGAGTAGTAAACTGGCAAAATTTGGTGACACATGTTGACTTTGAGTTAGAGAGACCTGAGTTCACATCCCTGATCACACATGCATTACTGAGGGTTGGACTACACAACCTTTCCAATTTTACAATTCTATGATTCTATATTTTACCATATTTTCAGTATTAATTGTGAGTTACAAAACACCATAGCATTGTTAGAAGTAGTAAGGGATCTGCCCACCCCTGCCAGTCCAGCTCTGAGTGCATACAGGGACCCGCAGCCTGTGTTGACGACAGATTCATCTTCGAGTGAATCTGGCAGCCCCTCTTCGGGGGAGGAGCAGTTAGTGTCTGGGAGCCAGGGAGTGCCAGGTGTCCAGGGAGTTGCTGAGAGACCTGGCACCACCCAGCAGACTCGCTCGGAGGGGGAGGCGTCAGTTCCGGCGCCTATCTCACGCAGGAGGAGAAGGCGGCAATTCAGGATGCCGAGGCTTTGGTGTTGGCGCCAAAACAGAAGGGAGGCACTTCCGGATTCTGCTAGCAGACATGATAAACTGAACTCTGCACTGTAAATAGCTTTGCACAAAATAAAGAGACTTAAAGACAAGATGGCTTGGTCTTACTATTGAACAACTGATAAGGGAATCTGACAGAAGTATATATTAAAAATACTAAAATGTTTATAATAAAATGCAAAGAACAAAGCTGGAGATTCTGGCGATGTTGAAGTGGAATGTGTGTTGGGACTTGACTTGTGAGAATAAGGGAAGGCCCTGGAGGGCCCCGACATACCGCCTGAGAATGGAGATTTTCACCATGTTCTGCTGCTGTAAGGTAAATAAAAAAAAGGCAAGCTGGCTTTTATATTCTCTAAATTTACTGCCCTCACCAATTTTAATTCTGTCTTGGCCAGAACAAAATGCAAAACACCACTCAGGGGAACATGGTACCTGCAATTTCAGAACAGTTATCTAGTATGAAGCTTTTAAGAAGCACTTTCCTTAAAATTGTGCTGTTTCAAGCTCTGCTCCTTCCTTTGTTCTCTATTGTGTCTTAGAAGCTTCAGAAGTCTGATAGGCATGCTTCTCCTACTCAGGCCTATCAATTTTGTCCTTTTCCTTCTGACTAGCATTGCTCTCCCTTTGTTTGACTGGAGCTGAAATTGACATGGCTGTTCTTGTTTGGCAACTCTTCCACGTACACAGAGAAGCCCTTATTATACTAAAACATCCTTGAGCACCAGGCTTATTGAGAGATGGAAAATGAGTTACATGACCCAGAAGAAGTCCCTTTCCAAGCTTTGATAGCATTACACAACTCAAAGAACACTCCCCCTCCCTTTCCCTTCCCCTGTGTTTGGCAGCAATTTAATCAGGCTGTAATATTATTTTGGTTGGCCCCCCGAAAACAACTACAACCTACTTTTTAACTCTCGTTATTCTTTTCTTCTGAGGGTGATTAGAGCTAGCTATTTTGCCACACATCTGCATACCAGCACAAGTTGATAAATAGGCACCCCTGCAGGTAAATGGCGTTTCTGTGCCCTCTGGGTCCCGTCATGGTGTTCTGTTGCGCCAGAAGCGGCTTAGTCATGCTGACCACATGATACCGGAAAGCTGTCTGCGGACAAACACCGGCTGCCTCAGCCTGAAAAGCGAGATGAGCCCCACAACCTTTGACTGGACTTAAACATCCAGGGGTTCTTTGCATTTACCTTTATATATATATCATTTAAGTGGGACCCAGGTGGCACTGTGGGTTAAACCACAGAGCCTAGGGCTTGCTGATCAGAAGGTCGGCGGTTCGAATCCCTGCAACGGGGTGAGCTCCCGTTGCTCGGTCCCAGCTCCTGCCCACCTAGCCGTTTGAAAGCACATCAAAGTGCAAGTAGATAAATAGGAACCGCCCTGGCGGAAAGGTAAACGGCATTTCCATGTGCTGCTCTGGTTCGCCAGAAGCGGCTTTGTCATGCTGGCCACATGACCTGGAAGCTGTATGCTGGCTCTCGGCCACTAAAGTGAGATGAGTGCCGCAACCCTAGAGTCGGACACAACTGGACCTAATGGTCAGGGGTCCCTTTACCTTTACCTGTATATATATATATATATATATATATATATATATATATATATATATATCATTTAACACAGTGTGACTTGCATAAGAATGGCACTGTTAGGCCTGACACGTCTTACACTTAAGTTGAGGTTCATGGTTAGGAAACCTATGAATTGTGGTGGCCCTTGGCTCTGAAGAATAACAATGCATTGATATATTAGGAACCATATTAGGAACCATTTGTAAAAAGCATCTGAATGTTCAAGCCTACATTTGTAAAACCATTATGTATATGTTAAGGCACATGTAGGGTGGAATGCCAATGAGAGTACTTAGATACTATTGAACTGATTTTAATTTTAGGTATAACTTTTAAGACGGTGACGTGTCTGACTCCTTTGCAGAGAATAATAAACTGGAATAAATTCCAGGGTGTTGCTTATACTATGGGAAAAAGTGGTCATGTTTGGTTAGGCACAAAAAGAAACTGCAGTCAAGCATTTAAGATCAAACAATTCACTAATTAAATTGGAGGAGGATCAGGGAACTGTTTCACTTTTGATATTGTTTATTTTTATTAATACAATGAGGATTATATGCCTTACTGAGAAGATAAACTTCCTTTGAGAAACTGAGAATTATATCCAATTTGAAAACTTTTGTTCCCAGGTAGCTTAGAAACAGAGTAGTTAAATAGCCTTGTGCTGAATGTAATATTACAAATATTTTTGAATTAGTTGCTGGATGATCCTCAAACTTATTGAGGATTCATAGGACATCTGACTCCCTACAGGGAAGGAACTAAGCAGAGAAGTCCTGGGGTTCCACACCCTCCACTGCAACATTGGAACTCAGTTTAGTAAAATGAAACAAAATTCGTCATCCATATGGGAATTGGACAAATCTGTCAATTTTAGTTTTTCATTTCCCAAACCAGTTTTCCACATATGTTTGCAGATTTTGGAAAGTCCTTGTGAATATTTTAATACCAGTGCATTTTAATACACATTTCACCTAATATGCACATTCATATATGTAATTTTGCATCATATAACGTATTTTGAAAGGTATATCCCCTAAAATAATGCAGTTTTGTATGCTACTTTCACTAATATATGCCTTTTTAGACACACTTTCTCCTTCTATACACATCCCCCCATACATTTTGTGGTTGAAAAACTGTATCACAAAGATCGGAGAAGAGCAAATTCTAAGGGGTAGCTCACATATTGCTTTGGGAATTGATCAACCATCCCTACTTCCAAGTAGGAAAAAGATACATCGTATGTGAATGGGATGAGAAACCCTGGTATTCTGGAACTGAGGACAATTAGATTCCACTTTTACTACTGTTGTTCCATTCATAAATGCAGCCAACAAATGTACACCAGCAGAAGAGATTCCAGGATGAAATCTGAGGCAGAGGGAATACAGCAGCAGAGAGGACCTGGTTTATGATGTATAAAATGTAGACATGGGGTTTAAATATACTGTATTTCATAATAAGGATACCTCTTTCTCAATAGGATTATTTTGTTTTAATCCTTGTAATGAAGGGCTAAGCAAAATTAAACCAAGAGGTTCTGCTGTTAAGGTGCTGGAGTGAGACTGAGATTTTTATTTTCCCAGTTCAACAGCAAATATGAACATATGTTTATTTACCCTTGCTGCAAAGTTGTAGAAGATTTTGTCTACCTGGGTTCCCCCTATAACCAGCTACTTCTCCATTGACACAGAGCTGGACCAGCTTATTAGCAAAGCAGTATAAGTGGGCCCAAAGCAAATTAAACAAGGAGTAATAACAAAACTAGGTATACAAAGAGATATAGTTACAGAAACCGCAATAACAGAAAGGCTGGAAGTAAGCACAGGTGTGTGTGTGTGAAAAGTGCACAATGATTGTTTGATCTATGCACATATACATTTATGTACGTTAATATTGTATATTCTTTTTTCTTTGTTTTCTGTGATGTTTTTTTCTGTCAAATGACAAGCTATGTGAATTTTTTTATCCAATAAAGTTAACTTTTTTTAAAAAAAACACACAACACAAGATAATTTCAGTTTCCAGAGTCCCCACACACCCCACACCCAAGTCCACAGCCAATGTGTTACTCTGAGCTGTGAATATTGCTTCTGGTAAAAATTACCCTACTTTAGCCACATTCTGCATATGTAAACGAACAATGGCTATCATTTTTCTTGATCTTGATGAGATTGCAATGCTGCTTTGTTTCCCCTTATCTTATTGCATTGTATTTGAATGTAAGGATGTTTAGTCCTAGGTGCAAGTGAGAGAGAACCATAAGTGATATCTGACCCCCCAGGAAGATACCGGTAGGCAGCAGTAATTATACCTGAACTGTTCAGTGTTTGCAGTGGGAAAATAGCTGTTACCCTCCAGGAATTTACCTTGCTATCTTCCCTGCTGTAAATGGTACAATAGGACTTAAATTAACATTGTTCCTACTCTGCTTGCTTGGGATTAATTAGCCTTTCCATAGCATTCCCCCTTAGCTTGTTTGTGCCTAATTATACCTGCTTTTTTAGTTTACATGACTCAACCTTGTATTGTGTGTGTGTGTGTGTGTGTGTGTGTGTGTGTGTGTACAGTAGTTTGGTTCACTCATATAGAGCTAGTTTAAATATATAGCATTTCATGGAAATGGAATTAGATTGGACTCACCCACTTTGCTGTGTGATGATAGTTGCTACTTTCGCCATAGCCTAAGTTTTCCTGCAAAATAAAAAATAGAGGAATTCAACGTCACATTAAAGCCATCTTTCCTTAAGGACAAGCATTTAGATTTGCCGGATGACGTGTCCCCTCTCCTGACTGACACCCTTCACCAAGCAAATTTCAGGGGATGCAGGAGAGGAGGGGGGGAACCCCATTGTGCAAGCAGAAATCCTTGCACAGATCTTCTGCTGGCGGTACTCATTAGTTTAATCCCTCCCATAGCGTCGTATCTGCCTATGCTCTATAGTTTAGCACTACTATAAACTGAAATGATTGTGCTGATGGAATTATCAGCATAGTGCAACACTGAATTCTACCTTGATGTTCTCAGATGCTCAGTGCAGCCATGAGCAAAGATGTGGTGAAGCCCTTGGTGTGATAACCTGCAGGTTTGGGAAGCAAAACACTAATCTGAGTCAAGACTCCACAGCGCTGTGCTTGAAAAACCAACTTTGCTTGCTCCACAAATAAAAAAGTGGTATATGTCATCAAATAAACTACTGTTCGCCAACAGGTTTGGTTGCCATACAACCGTTGAAATGCTATTGCATCTGTCAGAGTTGCAGCAAAGAGTTCATTTTGCTCTGGGTGCAAAATATATGCAACTAAAGAAGCAAGTTTGGTCATATTTAAGCTTTAAACTGAAAGGAGAGGAGCCAAGTTATGGAATGCAGGGCAGCCGATACTTACCATGGTTGTTACACAGAAATACCCATCAACTACGGAGTCTGTCAACCGCTATCACCATCTGAAGGCCCACTGTCTAGGGCAGTGTTCCCCAACCTTGGGCCTCCAGCTGTTTTCGGACTACAATTCCCATCATTCCTGACCACTGGTCTTGCTAGCGAGGGATGATGGGAGTTGTAGTCCAGAAACAGCTGGAGGCCCAAGGTTGGGGAACACTGGTCTTGGGAACTAGAAGCTGGGGTCTCTCCTCTTTGTTACTGTGTCCCCATGTAACTGGGAAGTAGCTGTTTTCACATTTCAACAGCAGCAATTCTCTATCTTTACACATGTATGGAGGGTTTCTTCTTCTTCAGCAAAGCAGACAGGGAGAGAACCGAAAGCTGGAAGTCAATTTTCTTATCACGGCTCAGGCAAGTTACATGGGTAATTCCCATTAACGTTAATCGAGAATTACCTGCTTAAATTCCCTCTGCATCAGCACAAGTTAAAATCCCCTGGAATGTAAATAGGTAGCTAGGGTGTAACTAGAAGGTCACATGGGGCTAATTCGATGAGTATTAAGTGTGAAATTGGACACTTGCATCCCTCCTCCTGTTTTGATTTCTGTAGGAAACAAGTCAGTTAAATAAGGACTTCTGGCTGATATTTTTGTTCAAGCTTACCACATGATCTCTGTTTGTGTATAGATACTACATGTCCTGTTCGTTAGGGATGTCATCAGTGGGAGATGGTTTACTTCTGATAATTCAGCAGGGCATGATTGGATTATAATAAGCTGCATCTTTGCTTCCATTTTTTAGTACAAAAATTAACTGAAATTGTTGTTGTTGTTGCATTGGAAATGGAGACTGTGTTTTCATTCCTTTGGCTGGCTTTTAACATTTCATCTCTAGTATTTGGGTTTCTTAAAATAAATTAAGTTCAGGCCTGTGAAAAAATATAATTAGGAATGGGTCAGATTCTGTACGCCATTTCCCCCCCCCCCCTCTAATAAAACAGGAAAGCCCAAGTGGCATTTAAGTGTGCATTTGTACCAGTAAGAATTATTAGAAAAAGTAGAACTCGAATTGACTTGAAGTAATTCTCCTGGTCCCGCAACCTTTTATTGCATTCTAAAAATGTCTGTGCATATACTAATTGTGCATATGCATTGTCCATTTTATTACAATGCCCTTACAGATATGCCAGTCCCGTCAATGTCTGAAAGATTCTCTTTTCCTATTCATTTCAGTGGACCCACTTTACCAAAATGAGGCTGCTCAGAGAATCTACCACTCAAAGTGAAATATGGTGTCAGATTCTAGCCTCTAAAGAAAAGTGAGCTTTTAGAAAATAATTGCTCTTAGTGGAGCTTCATTTTTTACTGTCTTTGAATAAGCTGTTGTTTACTGTAAATGCTGGATTGGGGGTGGGGAGAGAGGAGAGAATATGAAGAACTGCAAGATGCGGCAGATAGGAGGCAAATAGCACTGCGTTTTTAAGAGGGCACAGCTGTAGCCTGGAATGGGGTAGCTGCTGATAAAGGATAATGTCATGGAGTTACAGAGTTTTGTTGTCTGGTGATGACAAATGGGCTGGCTGCAGGTCTCCTGTTCTGACTTCAGAGCTGCTCAAAGACATGTAGCTGCCCGATATGAAGGAAAACATGGTGCCTTCAACCATTAAGGATATAAGAATAGCTGTGCTGGATCACACCAGAAGCTCGATCTTGTTCCCACAGTAGCAGTTGAAACTTACTTCATCTTTGGTGATGGGCAGTGTGCTCTGCTGCATCTGAGAGCAACAGGCTGATTTAAATGTGTGTGGGGTGGGGGAAGCCAGACTGTTATGTACTGAGTTGAATAGGATCTAAAATGCAGCAGTCTGATTGGTCCTAGAACAATAGGATTCAGAATGCAGCAGTCTGATTGGTCCTCGAACAATAGGATCCAGAATGCAGCAGTCTGATTGGTCCGCAGGAGCCACCCAATCCAGCTCCAGGTGGAAGTGAATCCGCAACCTGATTGGCCTACAGGAGTATCCCAGAATTAGCCAATCACGTGGGGCCCATTGTGTAAATAATGTACAGTATATAAAGCAGACGTTCTGTGGGAACATTCATTCCTCGCTACTATGAGCTGAATAAAGAGCATGAAATAAAGAGCACTCGACTCTGAGTATATTTCACAGACCTTATGCTCTCTGCCCTCTAGCTTAAGCCCAGTCTTTGGGGAGGGGGAATTTGATCCTGCTTTTATACACACATGTGTACACATGCTCACTGAGCATCTGTTCAAGGCTTTTCTTGGCTCTCCTGGACAGCCTTCTCGCTGGCGCACTCTTGTTAGGACTTTCATTAAAAGTAACAAACACTGATATGTCAGTTCTAAGTTATATCTATGAGGCGGGAATTCAAAGTGCCTGATTCTAGGGGCAGCTGGGGGACAAGAGACAGAATGCAAGTTAAATTGGGAATATTTTTTTCAATGAATTTCAATGTGTGTGCGTGGTGTTTTTTTTTAAAGGGAGTGGAGCTCTTCTTGAACCAGTTGTGCCGTTCACAGAATATTACGCTGTTTGTAATATTCCAGTCCATTTGAAGTCTGAATATGCCTTTCACTGGCAATTTGAAATGTTAATCATATATAGAGTGTGAGTTGAAGGCCCATTGTAATCACATCCAGTGACTTTAATGTGCTTTGAAACAGGCCAATGCAGTCCTACGACGTAGATATACAATGGAAAAATGCAAACAATAAAAAGGTTAATACAAATGCATTAGAATTGTTTGTGCACCTACTGATCCGAAATGATTTTTATGGGCCTGTTGGCAACCAGATTAGGTGCATATATTTAGCTGAAGGCTTGGAGGAGTTTCACAGTTGGTAGTTTTATCATGTATTTTGCAGCATTAGTAAATTAAATGGAACTGCTCTTTGTTCAGAGAAAGAAGAAATTCCTTTTAAAATGGCTTATTTTTAGGAGACACAGAGTGCCTACCCAGCACTCTGACATATTGACTCTTCCAAAGCTGGTCTTATGAGGCCTTAGGCAACATTTTAAGTTTATTCTTCAAAACTAGAGTAATCATCATAATTGAACCATACCTCATAAAATTTGTTCAGTTGTTCCCTTAGGCTCCATGAAAGATGTAGCTTATTAACTCTTGTTTCCAGCTAGGTACATTTAAATTTTAAAGCAGACTATTGAAAATCTATTCTCCCCTTTTACATATCTGCAATCCGTTCATAAAAATGAAGGTGTGAGAGCCCTGGGTTCTGAAGCGCCAGAAATAAAAGCAAGGGAGGGGACAAAAATCATCATTCTGTCCTTAGAGGCACTAAAAGTTTCAACATTCGGGCTCTGAATATAAAATGCAGGTTAATATTGTTCACCATTTTTGTGTGTCAACAGAGTGATATAACAGAATGATAGAACTGTAGGAGCTGTTTGGAGCAAGAGGCGTGTCTTCCTTAGCATCCCCATGGAGTGGCAGGCAGCCCGACCTTCTGCTATTTACCAGTGTCAGAGAGGTGATATACGGTATATGAACCAAACTGACCCCAAGCAAAGACCAAATTCAAATTATACTACGCAGCTGGCCAGACAGCAAGGGGGCATGCAATTGTTATGTCTCATAACCACCTTTTTTTGAAGGTGCAAAGAGAGTTGCCATTTCCAAATCCCTCCCCAAATTCAGTCTCTGCCCTGGCTACAAATATTTCTAGCTGTAACCAGACTGTGTTTGGCGAGGTAACTGTTTCACTGCGTGGAAATCTGTGACATACTGAACTTTGGTTTTGCTGCACATGCTGAGCTGATTTTAGCCATGTGAAGAGCGGGCCATGTTCCACATGAACCTACCCAAACCCTGAGATCGTCTTTTGAGGCCCTTCTTCAGGTGCTTTTTCCATGAGAGGTCTGGAGGGGGCAACACGAGAACAAGTGGCTCCCCACTTGTAGAATGCTGTCCCCCAAGGAGGTTTGCCTGGCGCTGTGCCTGGAGAGCCAGTGTGGTGTAGTGGTTAAGAGTGGTAGGCTCGTAATCTGGTGAACCGGGTTCGCATCTCCGCTCCTCCACATGCAGCTGCTGGGTGACCTTGGGCTAGTCAAACTTCTCTGAAGTCTCTCAGCCCCACTCACCTCACAGAGTGTTTGTTGTGGGGGAGGAAGGGAAAGGAGAATGTGAGCCACTTTGAGACTCCTTAGGGGTAGTGATAAAGCGGGATATCAGATCCAAACTCTTCTTCTTCTTCTTCTTCTTGACTATGTCTCTACCAATCTTCCCCACAGCAGAGCCAATACCTATTGCTTTTCTATCATGTGATGAGGAAAAAGCTTTATCACTACCCGAAGGAGTCTCAAAGCGGCTAACATTCTCCTTTCCCTTCCTCCCCCACAACAAACACTCTGTGAGGTGAGTGGGGCTGAGAGACTTCAAAGAAGTGTGACTAGCCCAAGGTCACCCAGCAGCTGCATGTGGAGGAGCAGAGACGCGAACCCGGTTCACCAGATTACGAGTCTACCGCTCTTAACCATTACACCACACTGGCTTTCAGACAGCGCATGTGGGATATATGTGCATGGTAGCATGTTTATTTTTATATATCCTGGACAAAGAAGAGACTCTGGGGCTACTGAAGGGCATGTGTCTTCAAATAGGGTTCACCTCACAGCCCTTAACATGCACTGGAGGCAATTTATATTATAAATTGCTTTGATAGATAAATCATGTTAACTCTCATGACTGACGCGGTTGTACAAACACCTTAGAACCAATTCCTATTAAAAAAAGTGCAGCGATCAGATTCTGTTGATGTCAGATAGATTCCTTATTGTTATAACACATGTAAAATTCCATCTGCAAGTTCTTATTATGTTCCCTTGCAAGGTCTGAAATTGCGAAAATGTGAATGAGAGCTAATTAGGTGACATCCTGAAATAGGAAAATACCAGTTGGAAATATATATAGAATATTTAAAGTCATATGACATGGGAGTACAACAAATATCCAAGACAAGATAACTATTGCTGAGGGGGTGGGGCATTAATTAAGTGATGGAAGCCTGCAGGTAAACTAGAAAAGCTATTTAAAAATGAGCTTTTAGCTGGAAGAGAGGAAACAGCTAGAATCTCACAGATCAGTAGCAACTACAGAATTAACCATTTCTCATGCCAGAAAAGATCAATGGCATCTGGTAACAGGTGGAATCATTCAAAAATGGTGTTAGCAAGAAGCAAGTAGGGAGGGATGTGGATTCTGCCAGTGATTAAAGGGCAGTGGCAAGAGCAGAAAAGATTAGAAATAAAGTGAGAGCAGAATATATGACAAATTCACACTGCTGTAGTCAAATTTGTAGCACTGCATTCTCTCTCTCTTCGGGGCTTACTGAAATGATGCTAATGCCTGCCTATGAAGACTGTACAATAGCCAAATAAGTCTTAATGCTTGCATATGCTTGCATTTACCTTAATGCACACACACACACACACACACACACACACACACACACACACACACACAGATACACACACATAGTGCAGGTTGTATAGGGAACAAAGGCATCCTTGTTACATCTTAGAGGGGTTCTAAAACCCTCAATTAACTTTATATAGCAAGGCCATTAGTTGCCTATGCTGCTAAATAGAATACACAACCTGCAAAAATGTAGAACCAAGCAGACAACTTGGTTCTGGGCTTATCTGATGTACTGGGGTGGAAAGTTATGAGAGGCATAGGGTGACAGAAACAGGAGGTTGATTAATGGAGGTGTCTTCAGCTCAGATGCTTCAGTCCATGAGGAGGAGCTTCTGAAAATGTGCAGCCTTACCTTTCCTTACTGACAAAACTGTTCCTGAGTCAGCTAGTTACTATACAGTACTATAATGTTTAGGTACGTGGGTGGCACTGTGGGTTAAACCACAGAGCCTGGGGCTTGCCGATCAGAAGGCCGGCGGTTCAAATCCCCACGACGGGGTGAGCTCTCGTTGCTCGGTCCCTGCTCCTGCCAACCTAGCAGTTCGAAAGCAGATAAAAGTGCAAGTAGATAAATAGGTACCGCTCCGGCGGGAAGGTAAACGGCGTTTCCGTGCGCTGCTCTTGCTCGCCAGAAGCGGCTTAGTCATGCTGGTCACATGACCCGGAAGCTGTACGCAGGCTCCCTCGGCCAGTAAAGCGAGATGAGCTCCGCAGCCCCAGAGTCGTCCGTGACTGGACCTAATGGTCAAGGGTCCCTTTACCTTTTACTATAATGTTTACAGTTCAGTTCAATAATCCAAGCAGACCCTTTGGCACATTTTGTAACATACGGGGCTGGTCCAATACATTTTGCTGCCTGAGGTACAGGGCAGGATTGCTTCCCTTCATTCGATATACAGAAGCCAACTGAACTGAAAGTTGAATCTTATTTCAGAATATATGATGCAACAGTGTTCTCCACCACTCCCAAGGGCAGCAAGTGAGTTCAGGGGGCACAGGGCAGAGCGTATGGCCTTCAGTATTTTGCCGCACCCCAGCCCTGCCTCTGCCACTGCACTCTGCCTTATGGTAGGGCTGGCGCTGGTGACATACCAAGCCAACTGCAACCCGTATGCCTTCTTTTGTGGCTGTCCAGGTGGTTAACAACTTGCTTGTTTCCTGTTTCCAGTTAGCAAAAATAGGAAGCTCTAGTGGGTGGGTTGTGTTCACCTGGGCTTATCAAAATACTGTTAGATTCCATCATTCTAGATTCTATATTATAACTTGGATTTGCTAGTCAGTGTTGGAAACATGGTGCAGAAAGTTCCAGGTTTCCAGTCCTGACACTTTATAAGATGTTCAGATGGGAATTTGCCTTTTGCATATTGTTAATGTCATGCACCCTCCTACCAAGTGTTAGTGAAATGTCAGTATTCATGTACAGTGATGCTAACAACCTGGCTCCAGCAAACATGTTTTAAATTATATGTGAACATGCTGTTCAGAAATTTGGAGGACAATATGACTGAGTGAAACATGTAGAACAACAGAGACCATATTTTCTTGTGGCTTTTTTTTTTTCTCATGTAGGAAAGAACATTGTGTTAAGTACTACTTCTTCTGTAGTGGAGAGCATATATTGCTTGCATATGGGAAACACTATATTTATTTTCAAATCTATTTCATGTGGCAGAACCATCTTGGAATAAACTATGAACATGTAAAACAAAGCAACTCGAGTTAATATTTAAAAATGGGTTATGTAAAGGTGAATCTTTTGTTTCCAACTGCAGTGCAAGATATAGTATGTAGCACCTCAAAACTGGCAAAAAAAAACCCCCAAAACCAACACCTTTAGTATAAGCTTTCAAAGGATATGAAATTTCAGGATTCCTAGTTAACAGAAGGGTCAGGTGTCACTGTGTATCTTCTCTCTTTCCTTTCTTTACTGAACTGCGGCTTTCTCCCACCCCTTTAGTCTTGATATGCAGACGCATAACTATGTTTCTGAAATTCCTTCTGTGTTTATTCTACTCTTGGCAAGGCTAGACCTGCCAACAGGCAAAGTGAACATGCTGTGGTAGGAGTGTTAGCACATCCTTTGCCTGAAACCCCTTCCCATTCTTATCCTTCTGAAGCCCCAGTTGCAGTGATGCTTCCTTGTTGCTGGCCTGCCGTGTCTGGCTTTCTCTCCTAGTCACCTTATCCCGGTGTGTCATAAACAACACCACTGGGAAAGGCTCCCAACCCGCTGAGTAGGTGAAGAGACAGCCAATCAGATCCATGCAATCTAATAAGTATCACTTGTGCATGCATTCCTCTGCTTATGGGATGCAGGCTGGTACTCCTGCTGCTCACAAGGTCTTTGAGTACAGAACTGGGTGTGCCACATGGCATGCCCCGCAGTCTCTCTCAGCTGCAGTGGAGGACACTGTCCCATTCCAGTCTTAAAGTAGGATTCAGCTACCAGTTCCAAGATTGGGGTGGAGTGCCATCTTGTCCCTCACCTCAGATGGCAAAGGGGCCAACCATTCTCTTGACCCTAATAATCAATAAGTGAAAGGAAGACACTTTGGTATCACAGTTTGCCTTGTGTTGGATCATTCATGAAACCGGTTCAAAATCAGTTGTGAGAGCCAAGAATATAGGGTTTTCTGCCGCTGTGTTTTGACACTGGTAGTTCCTGCGGGTTTTACATTGAGTAAAATCTTCAACCCACTCTTCATTTTTGTTATGCACAGAATTAGCAGCAGAAGTAGGTTCATATTAGCAGGTCACAGGATTCGGAGCAACAATACCTTTGCAAGAGTTTTCTTCTCCTTAGCAGTGACTCATAGAAATATATCCTTGTGAGGGGCACCTGGGAAAGTGGGGGGGGGGTGGAGTGTGAATCATTTTCTAGATGCCACAGTTACTTCATCAGCATGAAGCATTTGCCACTAAGAAAGATTAGAGTAGGGGTTTCATATTTAAGACCACAGACACAGAGAGTCAGGCAAGCTAGCTGGCAAGAGCAAGAAAACATAGACAAGACAAATGAGATCCCACTGGAAATGACACACACTACTTTTTTTAATGCAAGACCATCCCATAGCCTATCTCTGCTATTAAAAGGCACCAGAACCCTAACACTAGGATGACAGAAAGGTGGGGCTTCAGTACCCCAATTTCCAATGGCAGCCTTTATCCATATTAAAGAAATTGTTGCAATACATCAGGCATAGGCAAACTCGGCCCTACAGTTGTTTTGGGACTACAACTCCCATCTTCCCTAGCTAACAGGACCTGTGGTCAGGGATGATGGGAGTTGTAGTCCCAAAACATCTGGAGGGCCGAGTTTGCCTATGCCTGCAATACATCTTTGTGCCTTGCTGGACAAAGGGACAGACGTTTTCTCTGCATATGCCTATGAAAAGAGAGCAAGAAAGTGAAGTAAATTGGAGCCTTCTGCAACTTCACATGCTGGGCTTAAGCATTTTGACAAATACTTTTGATATGATTCCTCTTGTAAGATTTTCATTAGGCTCAATAGGTCTCGGCTGGCCATCAAAAGATCCCTGTGCTGCTGAAGGATATTAGATTGCCGAAAGCTCAGCAAGTTTGATCTGTTGCATTCTTCCAGGTTCCCCTAAGTCACTTGGGTTAAAATAACAACAGTGGTAATGATAATATGATAATGATGATGATGATGAAGAAGAAGATGATAATCATCATCACTTTATGGAAAAGGCAGCATGCACCATCAAGAGATTGAGACTTAATGCTCTTTGCGGCTGTTTGCACAGCTCACAACAGAGATTCCCAAACCAGTTCTGCAATGCAGAAGGGCACTAAGCAGTCCTTCAACTCCCTGGTTCTAGGCATTTAACATACTTTTAGCTGTACATAAGAGCAGGAAATTATTTTCTGCTGTGTATCTGATGAGATCTCACTCACCATGTGGGCTTTCTGCTTTTTTTTTTTTAGTGTCATTCACAATGCAGCCTACTTCAAGAATTTTAGGTCCTTGTCCTTTTTTGGTTCTGGTTCTGCCCCTTCATTGACACGACAATCATATCTCTACCATTTCTTTTAATATTTGATTTCATGCATGGTGATAATATTAATTATAGCTTTGCAGGTGGCTAGCATTTCCTCCCACCACCACCACCACCATACATACAACTGCTTACCGACACCCTTTTAAGAATATCCTCTTGTCTCATCTTCTTTGGACTACAACCTTTTTTAAGGAGTCAAAAGATTATAGGGGCAACCCAACACCCGGAATGCCATCCTAATCAAGAATAGATTAATCAGCTACTATTTGCACTTGTATGCCCCATTGACTTCAGTAACAAACAAACAATATCCTTTATTAGGCATAACAGACCACATGTTATCAAACAGACTCTGTATACAAATTGTGCAAAATACGAGCTCGACAGAACAAAATTTGTACCAATCAAATCCTTAACGTCAGAATTCCCGACTCGTCCACAAATGTAACTCCGAATTCCTCCATTGACTTCAGTAGAAATTCTCCAATGCCAGTGCTCTGAGAATCCCAGCCTCCCACCTCGTTTTCCTTAAAGGTAAAGGGACCCCTGACCATTAGGTCCAGTCATGTCCGACTCTGGGGTTGCAGCGCTCCTCTCGTTATATTGGCTGGGAGCCAGCGTACAGCTTCCAGGTCATGTGGCTAGCATGACTAAGCCGCTTCTGGCGAACCAGAGCAGTGTACGGAAACGCCGTTTACCTTCCCGCCAGAGCGGTTCCTATTTATCTACTTGCACTTGGACATGCTTTCGAACTGCTAGGTGGGCAGGAGCTGGGACCGAGCAACGGGAGCTCACCCCGTCGCAACGGGAGCTCGAACCGCCGACCTTTTGATCAGCAAGCCCTAGGTTTAACCCACAGCGCCACCTGGGTTTATGCGCTTGTTAAACTGGAGTTATTTTGTGAAATGCAGCCCTGTCCTGGCCCATGGGTTTCCCCCCAACAAAGACATTCAACTGATGCAAAGACTTCTGCTTCAACATCAGAACTTCTCTCTCTTCTCTCCCAGATCCGTTCTGTGGGTTTCCCCAACCTTCTGGAGAAGATTGAAGAAGCACAGGAAGAAGGGGGGAAGTTCTGTTGTGCAAATGGAAATATTTGTGCAAACAGGACACCTCTGCTAGATTATATAACTCCGTATATACTCAAATAGTGATGACATTCCAGCTGAACTATTTAAAAATTTAAAAGATGATGTTGTTAAGGTGCTACACTCAATATGCCAGCAAGTTTTAAAAACTCAGCAGTGACCAGAGGATTGGGAAAGATCAGTGTACATCCCAATCCCAAAGATTATGGTGCTGGAGGAGACTCTTCAGAGTCCCATGGACTGCAAGAAGATCAAACCTATCCATTCTTAAGGAAATCAGCTCTGAGTGCTCACTGGAAGGACAGATCCTGAGGCTCCAATACTTTGGCCACCTCATGAGAAGAGAAGACTCATTGGAAAAGACCCTGATGCTGGGAAAGATTGAGGGCACAAGGAGAAGGGGACGACAGAGGACGAGATGGTTGGACAGTGTTCTCGAAGCTACTAACATGAGTTTGACCAAACTGCGGGAGGCAATGGAAGACAGCAGTGCCTGGCGTGCTCTGGTCCATGAGGTCACGAAGAGTCAGACACGACTAAATGACCAAACAACAACAATATACTCAAGTATAAATCCCACTGGGTGTTTACTTACAACAGTGCCTAGATTGCCACCTCATATTTAACATCACACTCTGTTGTAATTGGCACAGCTAATTACAGTGGATGGTACTGTTATGTTCTTCTGCATCTGTATTTGTATCAGTTCTTCTCTTTTATGACACCATCCAGACTTTTTCTTTGGCTTCTAGAATCATAGAGTTGGAAGAGACCACAAGGGCCATCCAGTCCAACCCCCTGCCAAGCAGGAAACACCATCAAAGCATTCCTGACAGGTGGCTGTCAAGCCTCTGCTTAAAGACCTCCAAAGAAGGAGACTCCACCACACTCCTTGGCAGCAAATTCCACTGTCGAACAGCTCTTACTGTCAAGAAATTCTTCCTAATGTTTAGGTGGAATCTTCTTTCTTGTAGTTTGAATCCATTGCTCCGTGTCCGCTTCTCTGGAGCAGCAGAAAACAACCTTTCTCCCTCCTCTATATGACATCCTTTTATATATTTGAACATGGCTATCATATCACCCCTTAACCTTCTCTTCTCCAGGCTAAACATACCCAGCTCCCTAAGCCGTTCCTCATAAGGCATCGTTTCCAGGCCTTTGACCATTTTGGTTGCCCTCCTCTGGACACGTTCCAGCTTGTCAATATCCTTCTTGAACTGTGGTGCCCAGAACTGGACACAGTATTCCAGGTGAGGTCTGACCAGAGCGGAATACAGTGGTACTATTACTTCCCTTGATCTAGATGCTATACTCCTATTGATGCAGCCCAGAATTGCATTGGCTTTTTTAGCTGCTGCATCACACTGTTGACTCATGTCAAGTTTGTGGTCTACCAAGACTCCTAGATCCTTTTCACTTGTACTGCTCTCAAGCCAGGTATCACCCATCCTGTATCTAAACTGATTGTTTTCAAAGTTTTAAATTGATTGTTTTTTAAAGTTGCTGTTTCTTCCTTCCTGTGCTACCCCCCCCCCACCCACCCACCCCCAGGAGCAAGCTATACTATCATACCTTAGCTACTTTTATTCAATGCAGAATGTAAATGCATACTGTAAATCATATTATTAAGCACACTCTCTTTATGAGGGTTCCTCTGTGCCATTTAGTGCTTCTCATTTGCTTTGACAGAATATGGATGGAACTGTTAGCTTGAAGTTCTGCTGATATAAAACTAAGCTGTGATATTAATAAATGGTATAAGGAATTGTGATGTGGTTGAGAAATTGCCAGTTTAGAAAAGGCGGAAGATACTGGAGTTTGATAAACTGTTTTATTAAATGTATAGCACCAGCATAATTAGACTCCTTAATACATGTTTACTTTTTATCAAAATATCTCATCTTTCATGGAACTAACTGAGGTTTGCTACATTTCTTTGTGCCCATGTAGTGTATTCAGTTGAGAGTTAGCATGTTAGATTGAGTTTGTCTAGATACAGGAGAGTTTAGGGGAAAGGGCTGTAGCCCAGTGGATAAATATGTATTGTGCATCTAAAATGTCCCAAGTTCAATTCCTGGCATCTCCAGGGATGAAAGACTCCTTTCTGAAACCTTGAAGAACCACAGCTAGTCATGGTATGCCTGAGATGGGGAACCTGTTGCCTTCCAGTTGTTGTTGTTGGACAGAAGCGATGATATAATCTTTCCTTTATAGCATTTAATATATCAGTAATTTCCCAAAGGACATTGTATTTTCAGTGTCCCGTGCTATAGCTATTCCCACTTTGGGCATCATGTTCAAGTATCACACTTGCACCTAATTAAATTTGTGAGTGCAAGACGTACTGTGCTTTTCTGTTGGCCTAAGTGACATGAGGTTAGAGCTTCTGCTTCCAGAGAAAACAGCGATAACCAGAAGTGACAACCTTCTGCTCTCCCAGTGCATTGCAAACTCATGGTACTGTGAAAAGGGAGATGTATCATCATTACAGAAACACATGCTACCAGGGTAATTTTCCAAGGCACCTGTCTGAACCTGATGATTCTTAGGTCCCTTTTGCTCTTTTCCGCACTCCCCAGTGCCAAAATAGAAGGGTTGCAGGCCTGCAGACATATTTGGGAGCAGATGGTCAAACCCACTGTTGTGTCCAAATAGGCTGGTAGGCACACAATTATGTGATTTATTTTCAGCTATGGATAGCAAGCCAAGCGTCTCCCTTTGCTTACCACCTAGGGACACACTCTCTAGGAAAGAGAAACTCTTCCACCACCACCCCTCCCTGAGTAAACTGGTAGCCAGGTTTTTTTTTAAATAATAATAATAATCCCACTTGTGTGCTGAATTGCATTTTGTCCCTGGACTTGTTCGTTTGTTTGTTTAAGCAATGTCAGAGTAAAAAACCAGCCGAGGCAGACAATTTATGTTAGATTAAAAATTGTGTTTAAGAATAAAAAAGCTGAAAGAGATGGACAAAGAAGAAAGGTGTCGCGGGAGCCTCCGTGGGGAGGGAAGGGAGCACCACGCAGGGTGTGGGAGTGCAATGGGGTGAGCGAGGATTAAAAGATGTACGGGCCCATGGAAGTGGAGCCAAGCCATCAGTGGTAATAGTCAACAGTGTTGCGTTTTATAGATTGGTTTTCACTGCTACCTGCAATGTTTTCGATTTGGAAATGAGCGAAGTGTGCCGATAGTGATGTTGCCCGCAGCATTAGTGTGCCCTTGCTACCGATTTTACAATGTTCATACAGCCACCCCATGGCAGAAATCATCTCAAAGAAAAAAGAATATCAAAATACTGTATAAAACAACAGAGGAGGCTGGTCCATTAGGACAAACGGGGCACTGCCCCACCAACCTCATTCTGCCCTCAGCCATTCCCCCCATTTGTACTTACAAGCGGCCGATTACGTGGCTTGGCCGTCAGCTTCTTCCTCCTCAGTGTTGCCCTTGTAGAACTCAGCAGCAAAGAGAATGGGTACAAAACTAGAAATTAGCCTTGTCGGAGGAACCAGTGTGGTGTAGTGGTTAAGAGCGGTAGACTCGTAATCTAGTGAACCAGGTTCGTGTCTCCGCTCCTCCACATGCAGCTGCTGGGTGACCTTGGGCTAGTCACACTTCTTTGAAGTCTCTCAGCCCCACTCACCTCACAGAGTGTTTGTTGTGGGGTAGGAAGGGAAAGGAGAATGTTAGCCGCTTTGAGACTCCTTCGGGTAGTGATAAAGCGGGATATCAAATCCAAACTCCTCCTCTATGGTTCTTCTTCTTCTTCTTCTTCTTCTTCTTCTTCTTCTTCTTCTTCTTCTTCTTCTTCTTCTTCTTCTTCTATGGCTTCCCTTACCGTCAGTCTCCCTTTCTTCTGCCCTACCAGTCTCAATAGGCAATGGCCACCATTGTAAAACAATAAAAAAATTAACAAATTTTAATAGGTTAAAACACAATTAATTAACATTGCTTTAGACTTGCTGCCATTTTAGCCCCTCCATCTTCCAACTGAAGTTCCTGAGTGCAGAGATCATTTGGCCTTCATTTTGGGTTTGCCCTGTTTTTGCTCCCTTATATGCGGCTGTAAACTTCGACAGCTTCACGTGGTTCTTTATGAAAAGGACAGTAAAGAGAGTTGACAAACTCATGCCGCTGTGATGCGAGAGGTTGGGGTTGTCGGAACACGCCTGGGGATGGGGGGCACATGCAACTCCTGGATTGAGACGGACCTCTCCGGGCATCTTCCTGATGAAGTGCAGCCCGGGACATTTACAAATTAGTTCTGGTGCGCCCCAGCGACACATATCTAAAGACATGTGCACACTCTTATCAGCGGAGTATAGCAGAAACGATTGTGGAGCATGAGTGTAGCATTCTAAGTGATTTATTAAGAAATATAGAGGACAAAGCAACCATGGCGTCCTCTCACATCTTCTCTGAAATATACTCGTAGTCGAGTGTGGATTTCATGCTATTTATTCAGCTCATAGTAGCGAGGAATGAGAGTTCCCCCAGAACGTCTGCTTTATATACATTATTTACACAATGGGCCCCACGTGATTGGCTAATTCCGGGCTACTCCTGTAGGCCAATCAGGTTGCGGATTTACTTCCACCTGGAGCTGGATTGGGTGGCTCCTGTGGACCAATCAGACTGCTGCATTCTGAATGCTATTGTTCTAGGACCAATCAGACTGCTGCATTCTGAATCCTATTGTTCTAGGACCAATCAGACTGCTGCATTTTGGATCCTATTCAACTCAGTACATAACATTCTCCAAGAGAGAGAGAGAGAGAGAGAGAGAGAGAGAGAGAGAGAAAGAAAGAAAGAAAGAAAGAAAGAAAGGGTACAAACGTACCGTACAGCGGAAGAGATAAGACTGACTTCCGTTCTCAGACTTTCCAAGCCTAGAAAATAAACACAGACAATCACACATCCAGCAATGGAGGAGTGAAATGCTAACAGGGTTCACAGGAATCTCTACTTACCCTAGTGCCTTTAATGGTTTTGAAACCCCTACGTAGAGTCTGTCAATCCTTTTGAATCTAGTCAGTTGACCACCACGGGAATATAATCAGCCCTGTCTTTAATAGAATAAGCATGAGATATATAAAACAAGACCTGCCCAGTCCTGCTAATGGGATATCGGAGCTTGATTAATGGAACTGTCCTCCCCAAACCAGGTCTTGCTAAACTGCTCCAAAATAATGCCTGTCTCTTAACATCATTTTGTGAAATATGGAGGAAACTTTTTTTTTGTTTTCACTCCTAATTCTATCCCCTTTTAACATTGCTTTAACCACAGCTAATTAATTCAAACTGCAAGAACAGCAGGGTTTGATCTTGGTTGTAGATGTCACAGTGACTTATACGTTCAATGAGGTGATAATTGGTGTCTGGTTAATTCTATTCATGGAAGCTATGGGCTATTTTTTATTTTATTTTTAAGTAATCCTCACGTCCATTACACAGCATGCAGCACCTATGCTGCTCTCTGGAGATGGGTATTTTTTTTTTTAATCCAGAAAAGCATAACACATAATTATAGTCAGGTATGCAAATCACTCTTTAATTAGATAACTTTGGTCCATACTGGTCTTTTTACTGCAGTTGCACATGAAAGGGGACTGTGATGTTGAACTTTCTATGCAATAAATGACTCTTTAAACAAAGTATTACTGAAAATAATGAAAGAAATAATTTCACAAACTTGAATTGCCTGAATTAGGGTTGACACTGCATTCCAACAGAACCAAATCTGGTGGTTTCCCCAAGAGTTTGATTTGCCTTGGTGGAACCCACAGTGGATTTCAGGAGAAAGCAGCTTCATTTCTATAGCATTACAAAAAGTACTGTTGTCACAGGGGTAGGCAACCTAAGGCTCAGGGGTCAGATGCGGCGCAATCGCCTTCTCAATCCGGCCCACGGATGGTCCAGGAATCAGCATGTTTTTACATGAGTAGAAGGTGTGCTTTTATTTAAAATGCATCTCTGGGTTATTTGTGGGGCCTCCTTTGTGTTTTTAAGTGAGTAGAATGTGTCCTTTTGTTTAAAACACATCTCTGGGTTATTTGTGGGACCTGCCTGGTGTTTTTACATGAGCAGAATGTGTGCTTTTATTTAAAATGCATCTCTGGGTTATTTGTGGGGCATAGGAATTTGTTCTTTATTTTCTTCAAAATATAGTTCGGCCCACCATATGGTCTGAGGAACGGTGGACCGGCCCATGGCTGAAAAAGGTTGCTGACCCCTCCTCTAAATCATGGATAGGCAAACTAAGGCCCGGGGCCCAGATCCGGCCCAATTGCCTTCTATATCTGGCCCGCGGACAGTCCGGGAATCAGCATGTTTTTACATGAGTAGAATGTGTGCTTTTATTTAAAATTCATCTCTGGGTTATTTGTGGGGCATAGGAATTCGTTCATTATTATTTTTTTCAAAATAAAGTCCGGGCCCCCACAAGGTCTGAGCGACAGTGGACTGGCCCACGGCTGAAAAAGTTTGCTGACCCCTGCTAATGCATACATGTGCCAATGACTTTTACAAAGAGACTTGGAATAGGGTGGATTAAACCTCCAGCAGAAGCAGAAGCTAAGAGCACAAATTCATTTGTTGCAAAATGAGCAACGTGATGCTAAAGTCTACTAAGAAGCAAGATTGGTGTGGATAACTTTGCCCAAAGTATTAGATATTTTCTTGTTTAATTGTAATGAGGAATTTCTGATGTAAACTGTCACAGTTTTTTATTATAAAAAAAATAGAATGAAAATTCAGTGTGTCTGTCTTGTCACAGCATAGATCAGAAAAGACTAGAACCTTTGCTGCCTACATCAAGCAGTGTGACAAGCAAATGGTCCCTTACGAAGGGGAAAAAACGGTAAATGTCAAAAATGGTGGTGACCTCCCTGAATTGCAGCTCTTAAAGAGTGTCCTTGGCTCACACATTAAACTGCAAGTGCTAATGTGGCCATTTATTCATCCATTCAAAGCAACAACAAAAATACAGAAGGAAATTAAGGGATCTAAAATGTTTGCAAATTAATACTTTTCTTTCCCACTAAGCTAACTACAAACAATCTTTTTAAAAGAAGGAGTTGTGCTTCCATGAGGCAGAAGAATATTTTTTTGCTCTTTGGCATGTTCAGCTGAAGTAGCAACCTCTTAAAATGAGAATTATTATCGCAGGCTTCTGTTTGTGAAAAATATTAGAAGTGATTACTCCTATAAAATATTCAGCTCCACTGCCACTTTTCTATAAAAAGCTCTCTTATTTGCCAAGTTTTGATGAAAAGCTGCAGTTTGCCTTTCATCCTTTGTACAACAAGGTCATTAATATTTCCATGACTTTCCTCACATCAACGTTCTGAGCGTTAAATAAAATGCTGTAATAAATATTGCTTTCTTTAAAAGGTTCTTCACTGAAAGATTAGCACATTATTGCTGTAGCTCCGTAACAAATGTTGCATTCATTTTTCAGTTAATAACAATGTGTAATAGTAATTCAGTTAACATGGACTGTAAACTAAAATGAAAACCTCAAAATTCTTGGCTTCTTATAATTACAAACAATGGAATAGCTACAAAACTAAAGAATTAGTTGGAAGTCTTTGAATCACTGTTGAGTAAACTATAAAAGTATTCCAGACACATGATCAACTAATTACTTTAAATAGTCCATGCTGTTATACACAACCCAGGCTCCAAGTGGTGAGAGATTTCAGGGGTGCCCACACATAACTTGGTGTTGGTTTCCTTAGAATGGAGGTCACTGGAGACTGTGGTATCTTGGTGGTATATGGGTTTTTTTAGTTGTTGCACATATATATATAGGCTGGGCTCAAGATCTGACAGTAACAGTCCAACTTACAGCAATAACACTCACACAGATATTTCTCTTCCATTAGACCTCTAGTACAGGGGAAAGGAAGGGACACGGATGGCGCTGTGGTCTAAACCACAGAGCCTAGGGCTTGCTGATCAGAAGGTCAGTGGTTCGAATCCCTGCAACGGGGTGAGCTCCCGTTGCTCGGTCCCAGCTCCTGCCCACCTAGCAGTTCAAAAGCATGTCAAAGTGCAAGTAGATAAATAGGTACCGCTCCGGCGGGAAGGTAAATGGCATTTCCGTGCGCTGCTCTGGTTTTGCCAGAAGCGGCTTAGTCATGCTGGCCTCATGACCCAGAAGCTGTACGCCGGCTCCCTCAGCCAGTAAAGTGAAATGAGCGCCGCAATCCCAGAGTCGTCCGCAACTGGACTTAACGGTCAGGGGTCCCTTTACCTTTACCTTTACAGGGGGAAGGTAAAGCCATAGCTTTGGATACAGCAGATACTGTAGATCAAGTCAAGTCTGTGTGTTTATACCCAGCCCAGTTCAAAACGAGACTGGCCCTAGATCTATTGTTTTCTTACATCTGGGATGGGGAATCTGTGGCCCAACAGGGGTAAAATTTGGCTTGTAAGGCATTTTTTTTAAAACCCACATGTATCCAACTGCCAGTCAGCTGACACCACTCTGATGTAGGCAGGGGTGCCAACTCTTAAGGGTTTAGCTCTTAAGGAACACCCTCAATGTTCAAAAAAATCAGGGGGTGGAGGAGGCCAAGAGCAGAGCCAAGCACAGCAAGGCTTCAGTTGCCGGCTCCTTCTCCTCTGCCATGGAGCAGAAGAAGGGCAGAAGCAGCCTAGCACAGTGACCAGTGGCTCCTCTTCCTCCTGCTGTGAGAGAGAAATATGAGGGAAGTAGCCCCTAGCCAGTGGCAGGAGGAGGAGGAGGAAGAAGCCGAGAGCCCCCTGGTTCCTCCCAACGCCCTGCATGGGCCATGTCATGATGCGAACTCGCAAATCTCCATGCACAGGACATTGCGCCCCCCCCCCTGCAATCTCCTTTGCAAGTTGGCACCGCTGGACACAGGTAACATCAGCCTATGGGCGGGAAGGTAGGATCTGATTCTGCATTTGCTGTGTGAACCAGTTTCAACTCTGCAAATACTGAAGAAGGGTAATATTTCTTTCCAAGTTAGTTATAAATAAATAAATAAATTTGTATTCATACCTCGCCCTCCCCGGCCAGAACCGGACTCAGGGCGTCTAACACCAATAAAATTACAATAAGACGTAAAAGAAAGAAGAAACAGTTAATTAAAATATGGGTTAAAATACAATTTAAAATTTCAAATGCAGCCTCATTTTAGTAGTAGCCCATAAATCAAAACCACAAGGGGAGGGAAACATAAGGGTCAGACTGAGTCCTACCCAAAGGCCAGGCGGAACAGCTCTGTCTTGCAGGCCCTGCGGAAAGATGTCAAATCCCGCAGGGCCCTGGTCTCTTGTGACAGAGCGTTGCACCAAGTCGGGGCCAGTACTGAAAAGGCCCTGGCCCTAGTTGAGACCAGTCTAACAACCTTGTGGCTCGGGACCTCCAAAGTGTTGTCATTTGTTGATCTTAAGGTCCTCTGCAGGGCATACCAGGAGAGGCGGTCCCATAGGTACGAGAGTCCTAGGCCACATAGTTGATCCAGAATACTTTTTTCCTCAGGTTCCACTCATCACTGGAACGCCGCCTCCTACGGAATGTGGTTTTTAACAGCATGACCACCTCTGCTGGAGAACCTCTTAGCACACCTTCACTCTTTTGAGCATCAGGTTTCCCCAAGCTAGCCTACAGAATAAATTGCATAGTCCAGAAAATTTGATTTGCCTAGAAGTTGGCTGCATGGGCCATACGTGACCTGCCCCTGATGCAGGAAACCAAGTGTTGACATTCCAGAACTACTCATTCCTGCACTGGACCATGAGCTACAAAGCATCAATGGTGTTAAAACCTTCTTATCAGCTAAATAAAGACTTTGCAACTTGTTTTCTCTTAATATCCCTGCCCCCGACAACTTTCTATGTGTTTTTGTTTTTTTCTGAAAATTGTATCCTACATATCATTTTACTGCATCGGAGTCTATATGTGGTCAAAAATCAGAAAATGCCATGATGAATAAACATATTTGTCTGGTACATATAGAGATAAGGTCTTTTTAACTCTAATAAAACTGCATATTTTATAGTCTTTTTGCATTTGTCCAAAGGCTTCAACCCTCACTTGCTTCAAATTCAAATTACCCCTTCGTAATTTGTTAATTAAGGTGATTTGTTAATTAAGAGCCAGTGTGGTGTTGTGTTTAAGAGTGGTAGACTCGTAATCTGGTGAACCGGGTTCGCGTCTCCGCTCCTCCACATGCAGCTGCTGGGTGACCTTGGGCTAGTCACACTTCTCTGAAGTCTCTCAGCCTCACTCACCTCACAGAGTGTTTGTTGTGGGGGAGGAAGGGAAAGGAGATTGTTAGCCACTATGATACTCCTTCGGGTAGTGATAAAGCGGGATATCAAATCCAAACTCTTCTCTTCTTCTTCTTCTTCTTCTTCTTCTTCTTCTTCTTCTTCTTCTTCTTGTGCCCTCAATCTTTCCCAGCATCAGGGTCTTTTCCAGGGAGTCTTCTCTTCTCATGAGGTGGCCAAAGTATTGGAGTCTCAGCTTCAAGATCTGTCCTTCCAGTGAGCACTCAGGGCTGATTTCTTTAAGAATGGATAGTTTTGATCTTCTTGCAGTCCATGGGACTCTCAAGAGTCTCCTCCAGCACCATAATCTTTGGGATTGGGATGTACACTGATCTTTTCCAAGATGTACACTGATCTTCTTATTCTCTTCTTCGGAGGAAGATTCTTATTATTGTTGTTGGTATCACACTGGATATACTGATACTTGCTACCGCTATGCTGATTTCTTAAATACAGAGTTGTTCAGGAACATCACCTTTGCTTTTGTTTCTTGGAACTATCATCTAACTGATGTGATGAAAGTTCAGGCCCTGTTTTTTTAATCAACGGAAACATTTCTCCCCCCGCCCCCAGCAATTGCAACATGGCTGAACATTTATCCTAAAGGCATACAGTCAGTCCAGTTGCTCTGTGTGGAGCAGCTGCATGAATATAGCAGAATGGAGCAAGTGACATCTGATGCTGCTCATCCATGGGGACAGATACCACTTCCAGACGACAATACATGCAAATGTGGCAGCTAAAATCTGTGTCACTGTCTTCGGAGGCATTGCTGTAAGGAAGTTTTGCTTGTAACCATAGATGTGCCGAGACAAAAGTTACTGCTTTCATTAAGTTGTGGCTTCCAGGATTGCTTTGTGCAATTTCCAGGCAATAATGATAATAATAATAATAATAATAATAATAATAATAATAATAATAATAATAATATGATATACTACTGCAACCTCTTAACAGCTACAAGGACAACATTTAACCTTGAAGGGGACTTTGGCAAATCTGCCATCTAAGATTTTAGAGGTAAAACATTGAGATAGGCAAACAAAGCTTCTCTTCTACACTTGGGAAATGTAAGAAAATTTAGATATGGCATGCATTTGCTACCAAGCCAGGGTTAGTGGCCATGATTTTCATGGCATATTAGTTGATGCATGTAACTTTTGCATGTCAGATATGGATATTTTATTCTCTGTATAACCATAGATTCGGCTTGTATCAGGTATAATAATAATCATAATCATAATAATTTATTATTTACCGGTATACCCTGCCCATCTGGCTGGGTTTCCCCAGCCACTCTGGGCGGCTTCCAACAAAAGATTAAAAATACATTAAAACATCAGTCATTAAAAAACTTCCCTAAACAAGGCTGCCTTCAGATGTCTTCTAAACATCAGATAGTTGTTTATTTCCTTGACATCTGGTGGGAGGGTGTTCCACAGGGTGGGCACCACTACTGAGAAGGCCCTTTGCCTGGTTCCCTGTAACTTCGCTTGGCCCATAATTTATGTTGCTTATTGACAGAGAAACCCTGGGCCAAATCTCCATATTGGAAGAGGATGGTTGAAGCTCACCCACTTGCCTGCTTAAGGTGGGCTTGACCAGGATGTTCATGTCTTTGTGGTAGAAATGCAGAATATACTTTGAAAGCAGTAGTCATTCTGTCTTGGGAAACAGTAAAGAAAAAATAGTGAAAATATAAACCCTCCTCCAAAAAAGAAGAAGAAAAGACTGGGTGAGAAAAATGGTAAGGGGACCGTACCACACATCACAACCATATATTACTATGCCTCGATGGAAGCACAGGGAGAAAATAAATAGCTTGCTACTCCTTGTGCTCATGCAAGGTTCCCTGATGCAAGACGAACTCTACAAGAATCACCTTGATTTAGCTTTTGACAAGTTGGCATCTTTGAATTGCGAAAATTGCTTTTCCAACCCTTGTGTAAATCTGACTAATCAACTCAAGCCAAGACAGAACCTGACTAATTTAAGTCAACTTTTCCTTGTGAATAAATAAAATGCTGAAACCTATTATAATCCACTGGTATTCCAGCCTAGGCTGACATGAAATACATTACAGATTCCTCAAGGACTCTACTGTAGAAGAGCCGGTATGGCAAATTCTTCCTAAAGCAATCCTTTCATTTAAAACATTAAATCATATGCTGTTGCAGTGCTCAGAATAAGACCTTATGAGAGCCAAAGAATGCAAAAGACTTCCCTATACCCAAGGTCCTTAGAGGAAGCACAAGGTACAAATATAAAATCTATCAGTTGCATGCTGAACTGTTCAAATGGATTAGTATAGGAATAGCTGGTGTAATATTCCCCAGATGGTGTGGACTGCAATATTATTATTATTATTATTATTATTATTATTATTATTATTATTATTATTATTATTTATTATACCCTGCCCATCTGGCTGGGTTTCCCCAGCCACTCTGGGCGTTTCCAACAAAATATTAAAATACAGTAGTCCAAACATTAAAAGCTTCCCTAAACAGGGCTGTCTTCAGATGTCTTCTAAAAGTCTGGTAGTTATTTTTCTCTTTGACATCTGATGGGAGGGCATTCCATAGGGCAGGTGCCACTACCGAGAAGGCCCTCTGCCTGGTTCCCTGTAGCTTGGCTTCTCGCAGTGAGGGAACCGCCAGAAGGCCCTCGGCGCTGGACCTCAGTGTCTGAGTAGAACAATGGGGGTGGAGACACTCCTTCAGGTATAGAATCATAGAATCATAGAGTTGGAAGAGACCACAAGGGCCATCCAGTCCAACCCCCTGCCAAGCAGGAACACCATCAAAGCATTCTTGACAGATGGCTGTCAAGCCTCTGCTTAAAGACCTCCAAAGAAGGAGACTCTTTGGTATACCAGACCGAGGCCATTTAGGCCTTTAAAGGTCAGCACCAACACTTTGAATTGTGCTCAGAAATGTACTGCAACTCCCATCAGGCCCACCAAATGCCGAGGGATGATTGGAGCTGTCATCCAACAATATGTGGAAGACACCAAGTTGGTTACTGCCAGCATAGCACAACAAAAACTGCCAAACCAAAATACCACCAGCTAACGGGATAACCGTAAGAGCAATATGATGGCAAAAGCAGATGTTTCCATTGTCATTCTCTGGAAATGACCCTGCAGGCAGGAGCAGAATCACCATTTCAACGTGCCTCTGACTTCCAACCCACAGAACCAACCCAAAATGATACTGTCATCAAAAGTATCAAACATTGCCAAGACATCCAAGACAATGAATAGGGTTGCACTCCCTTTGGCCCTATCCTGGTACATATCATCAATCTGGGTGTTTCGGTGCCAAATCTGGGTCTGAAACCAGGTTTAAATAGCTCTAGGAAACGTGCTTCCTCAAAATAGGCCTGGATCTGATCAGCCACCAGCCTCTCAAGCAGTTTGTTGAAAAAGGAGATATTCCAGTTGGGTGATAGTTGTTCAAGACTTCTGGATGCAAGGAGAGCTTCTTGAGGAGAAGTTGCACCACTGTCTCATTCAGGATCACACTGTTCGGCAAAGAAGTATGTGGCTCCCCCTGGGCCTACGTGGTCAACCCACTCTGGCTGGATAAAATAAGCCAAAATGGACAGGGGCCAAGGCAGCATGCAGTAGGCCAGGACCCTTCAAACATATTGATCACATCCTTGTGCTGCAATAACTGAAACTTCTTCTGTGTTCTTATATTAGTAACTTGCAGAATGTTAGGGATTTGGGGTGCCAGAGTTTGTGGGTGCCTGGATTTAGTGGGTGCTATAGTATTTTAGTATAGTATTTAGTATAGCATAGTATTTAGTATAGTATTTAAGGGACGCGGGTGGCGCTGTGGGTTAAACCACTGCGCCTAGGGCTTGCCGATCAGAAGGTCGGTGGTTCGAATCCCCGCGACGGGGTGAGCCCCGTTGCTCGGTCCCTGCTCCTGCCAACCTAGCAGTTCGAAAGCACAAAGTGCAAGTATATAAATAGGTACTGCTGCAGCGGGAAGGTAAACGGTGTTTCCGTGCACTGCTCTGGTTCACCAGAAGCGGCTTTGTCATGCTGGACACATGACCCGGAAGCTGTACGCCAGCTCCCTTGGCCAGTAATGCGAGATGAGCACCGCAACCCCAGAGTCGGACACGACTGGACCTAATGGTCAGGGGTCCCTTTACTTTACCTTTATAGTATTGCTTGGAGTATTAAGATGGGCTGCCAAGCGCCGTATTTAGCAGTGTCAAAATACAGGCCAAACTAGTTTTTCTGTGTGCAGCAAATTGCCTGGGAGAAGACAGATACTGATTCTGTCACATAAATTAAGGGGTCAGGTAGGAGGCATATTAACTTACCTTGCAACCCAATGCAAAGCAATTGTTGCTAGGGGCTTCATGAGAGGCAAGGAGCAGAACTGCCATAGTTTTCATGGGCGCAATAGAGAGCTAAGGAGTTGAGTTGTTGTGTGAGGATGGAGGAGCTGCTAAACAGGGAGAGTGGATGGTGCCTGGGCTCTCCACACTCTAAATACACCCCACCCCAGTGCAATTGCACCCCTCAAGCTTATAAGCCTTTTTTGCTATTAGCTAGAAGTTCATAACAGTAGCTGATTTCTTGAGAGAGCACATACTGTGAGCACCTGTGCTGTCCTTGAATCACACCTATTTTCAGACAGCATGAGAAAGCAGGGGCAGAATTAACACAGCTTATTACACATTTTCACTTTCATCCTGGTAGACCCATAATACATGGCAAATGGGATGCCCTCTTTCTCTGCTGCTCTCTCCAAGGGAGCATTATTTCTGGGAATAACAAAAATTGGGTCAGCACTTACTCCTGGCACATAATGGCCTAAGAAGTAAAATACTATACGCATTCCCCAGCCTCTATTCACAAGGGGATTCCTGTAGAGTTCTCATTTACATTTCTCATCTAAACTATTCATGCACAGTGCTTGATAACGAATGCCCTGCGCAGGCACATCTTTTAATTACATCTCTGAAAACAAATACCCTGGGATGCAGGCTTAAAACAGTTTCCTCCTAAGTAGTCCTGTTGAAATTGAGTAGCTTACAACAGAATGAATGCCAGCTGAAATATGGGCAGTAAGTCTGTAAGCAAAAGGCAACTTTTGTATTTGTCACTCCTTGAGTTATGATTTTCATCACGCTTGTTCAGGGTGCGGAATGCACAGAACTAGGAGAACCAGTATGAACCCCATGGTGCTGGGATTGGGAAAATCAGATTCAGATGCTACATCAAATCTGCATGTTGTTGTTGTTCAGTCGTTCAGTCGTGTCCGACTCTTCGTGACCCCATGGACCAGAGCACGCCAGGCACTCCTGTCTTCCCCTGCCTCCCGCAGTTTGGTCAGACTCATGTTGGTAGCTTCGAGAACACTGTCCAACCATCTCGTTCTCTGTCGTCCCCTTCTCCTTGTGCCCTCCATCTTTCCCAACATCAGGGTCTTTTCCAGGGAGTCTTCTCTTCTCATGAGGTGGCCAAAGTCTTGGAGCCTCAGCTTCAGGATCTGTCCTTCTAGTGAGCACTCCGGGCTGATTTCCTTCAGAATGGATAGGTTTGATCTTCTTGCAGTCCACAGGACTCTCAAGAGTCTCCTCCAGCACCATAATTCAAAAGCATCAATTCTTCAGCGATCAGCCTTCTTTATGGTCCAGCTCTCACTTCCTTACATCACTACTGGGAAGACCATAGCTTTAACTATACGGACCTTTGTCGGCAAGGTGATGTCTTTGCTTTTCTCAAATCAGCAAATGAATCAGCACACAGAAGCTGCTTCCCATGTACCATTGTTCCTTGGCTGGATTGGGGCACATCAAAATATTTTAATTAGCCACTGCTGAGCCTATGTGTTCAGAAATTACATGACATTTTAAAGGCACCACTCAAAACTTTTATTTATTATTATTTTTTTCCCTGAAAGAAAAAGAGGACGATAAAAAAATAATTGTGTAGGGAAACCTTGAAAGGCTATGTGCACTGCATTCTTCTTTCACCTTTAAAGAAAACAGGGGCTAAAAATGTGCTGGTTTCAATATGGCAGATTATATTATGAATAATAAATTTATTTTCATTCCAGTTATTTTAGGTTCTCAGCAGGACCCCTTTAAGGCATAAGCATAACAATCAAAACTGGATTAGCTTCACAGACTATGTGTGCAACTGGTTTCATCTCTTCTCAGTGAACAGATCTAAAGGGAGTTTGACTGCATGCTGATTGACGGAATCCCTAATACTTTCCCTGCCTAAGTCAAACAGCCTCACTCAAAACACTTCTTTGCAGGCACAACATCTTGCAGTTTTCACAGCTTTCTGAACATCAGCATCTTCTCCCGCCCTGAACGTAAATAAAATTGTTTCCAGGACCCAACAGCTGGCACTTGCTGGTTGAAGGAGTGAACAGGAAGACAATGTGTTCACAGGATTACAGAACAGGCTGAGAGGGGGAATTTAGGCAGAGTTTTATAAGCTTAGTGAGCCAGAAAATAGATTGGGGTGCACAGAGGAAATAATGTGTCAGTCAAAGCTAAGTTTGCAGACATAAGCCTCCATGACAGAAGAGCAAGCACAGGCTCTCATCGCCCCCGGAACTTCAACTCTTACCTCTGAGCTTGGTGTGAAACTTGAAGCAGGTGTTTGGGAGAGATCTGATTCTCCAGTTGCTTTTGCCATGTCCCCAGCAAGAACACAGCAGCAGTGCAGGCAACTGGAAAGTGCAAGCGACTGTGGAATGGAGCCAAGGAAGGCTTCAAAGAGGAAAGTCCTTCCATCAGCCACACAAACACAGTATTGCAGCTGTTTCATCAAATGTCTGGTTTACGGCTCCCTGCAATTGCACACCTTCCCATTATTACCACTGTTCACGACATAGTACCTGCAAATCACTAAATCCTTTTCCTGTAATATCTGCATATGACTGGAACATTACGAGCTTTTGCAGTACCATCAGGATGTAAATATAGTGAGCTCTGAGTGAGACTGCAATCCTATTCTCTTCCTACAAGGTAAAAGGAAAAGGGGAGGGGGGATGCATGCCGGTGTCCTTCCTCTCTGTAATCTGATCTGCAACTGGTGAGCTAAAAAAAGAAAAATACAGTGAATAAGACAGACAGGTTTTTAGCACAAAGCCTTATTGGTAATACTATGCAAATTGCCCCAAAGGCAGCCACACTAACATTCTTACTTCTACTTTTGGAAGAATGTCTGTTATGATTGTGACACACAGTAATTAAGGGGACCGTCTGTTCAGTTGCATCCTCAGTATCTGTTTCATCATTTCACTTTAAGCATTTTTTTAGTTCTGCCAGAGGGAATGTGTCTTAACACCAGAGAAGGGAAAGAAGATTAAAGGAGTCCAGGATGGAATGCAATGAAGTGTATGGTTTTCTCATTTCTGCTGCATTCTTCTTCTTCTTCTTCTTCTTCTTCTTCTTCTTCTTCTTCGGCCATCCCTCATAGCCGAGTAAGATTGTTTTCCATGAACACGGTCTTAACAGTGAGTCTGGAGGTGACTGTGGAGGCCAATTTTGGATCCACACGTCCTTCCATAGTGGGGACATAGGTTTCTGGGTGGGAGTTGATCAAGGTGAGGGTTTGCAAAATGTGCCTTCCTCTTAGCACATTTCTCTCTTTTGTCCTGAGTTTGAGCATCTTCAAAGTCCATGACACCTTTGGTAAAGGCTGTTCCCCAACTGGAGCACTTGCAGGCCATTGTTTCCCAATTGCCAGGGTTTATACTACTTTTTTAAAAAATAGATTTGCCTTGAGAGAGTCTTTAAACCTCTTTTGTTGACCACCAGCATTACGCTTTCCATTTTTAAGTTTGAAATAGAGTAGTTGCTTTGGAAGACCATAATCAGGCATCCGAACAACATGACCAGTCCAATAAAGTTGATGTTGAAGAATCATTGCTTTGACAATGGTGATCTTTGCCTCTTCCAGTACACTGGCATTAGTTTGCCTGTCTTCCCAAGTGATATGTAAAAATTTTCAGAGACACCGTTGATAGAATCTTTTGAGGAGTTGGAGATGGTGTTTATAAGTGATCCGTGTTTCACAAGCGTACAGTAAAGTTGGTAGAACAATAGCTTTTTAAACAAGCATTTTGCTTTCACTGCGAATGTCCTGGTCCTCAAACACTCTGCACTTCAGTCAGGAGAAAGCTGCACTCACAAGCTCAGATGATGCTGGATTTCAGCATCAATGCAGGTCCTTGTAGAAAGATAGCTGCCCAGGTAGGAAAAGTGATCAACATTTTCCAACGTTACACTATTAAGTTGGATTTGTGGTACTGCAGAGGAGTTGGTTTGTGCTTGTTGGTGCAGCACTTTGGTTTTTGGGATGTTGAGCGATAGGCCAAGCTTCTGCGAAGCTGTTTAGGATGGTTTGAAGGTCATCCTCTGAGCGTGCACACACTACATTGCCATCAGCATATTGAAGCTCTATGGTGGAAGTTATGGTAACCTTACTCTTTGCTTTCAGCCTACTCTGCTGCATAGAGGGCTGTTAACAGATCACTAACCGTGACTTAACACAGCATACCAATGCACAACGGGATGTGAAATGCTAATCCAGCCTTAATGTCAGGCTTCAGGGAGTCGGCTTCCTCCCCCATGGCTATGAATGATACGATGAAACGGAAGGAACCGTCTTACCAGTGTCCATTCATTCTCCAATGACAGGGACTCTGACCCCAGAGTTGTAACAGTTTGCAAAAATGCTACAAAAAAGAGCCACTTGTTTGCTGGATCCAAGGAGGGTCTACCATGGACTCAGCTAGATTAGTAGAGAAAAAGTGTTTTATACACATTGTATATGCGATTTAACACCGTGACACCAGATGGCGCTGTGGAGTCCCGTCTTTCCCTACCAGATTTCCCTGTATGAGTTTGCAACACATTTAACTCAGGCATCCCCAACCTTCGGCCCTCCAGATGTTTTGGACTACAATTCCCATCATCCCTGACCACTGGTCCTGTTAGCTAGGGATCATGGGAGTTGTAGGCCAAAACATCTGGAGGGCCGCAGGTTGGGGATGCCTGGTTTAACTGAATTGCTTCTTTGACATGTCTAGATCCAGCCCTAGTCATTCTGCTTTGGGGACGGAAGTAGCAGCAAGGACACTTTAACTTCCTCAGCCCGATCCAAAGTTCAGTGTAATATGCCCCCCCCCTCTCCTATCCCCAATTTCTCCGGCGTGTGTAGAGGACAATGCATGGAGCGGAGTCAGTGATAGCCACAAATTAGGGTCTGCCAATAAGCCAAACCAAAATGTGTGGGCCTCAGCTGCTGCTTATCCTTTGGATCTTCCAGGATCAACTATTTGGTTTCACCTTTTCAGAAGCATGACATTTTTGTTTAGTGACATCCTCGTTATGGAGTTAGGCATACAGTTTAGCTGGAAAGAGCACAGGGGGAATTGTGCAGTAGGATATGAAATAAATGGCTGAACCAGCTTGCACAAAAGAAAGGGGCAGGAAATATTCCAGTCACTTTGCCATTGCTAGAAGGCAATTGAAAGAGGGGGGAGGAGAGACCAATCAGACAGTTTTCCAGAAGACTGTCATCCTAACAGCCTTCTGCTATCACCATATTTATATATATTTTTGTCAGGTTAATGCAAGCCATTTACACCTGGCAACTGGCTCAGTCCTTAGGAATAATGTGTAAGCTTCTACACCACTGGGTGTCATTTTGGTTTCTAGTAACACCAAGCCAAAATAGAATATCATGCTTTAGAAACCTTTAGCAAAAGCATGTCGCAGTCTTTCCTTACCTGCAGTCTAATTTGTTCCCTTGCTGCTTTGAATACACATTTAGTCAATTAATTTCCCAGTGCAAAACAACCTTTTTGAGCAACTAGGATGATTCCTTTGTTAAGCATAATTTCTCCTATCTGTTTTTAAGACTAAAAATAGACCACACTACTCAAGAACTGTGATTTAAATACAAACATAATATATATCAAAACATCTCGCTGTGTAGCAGTACAAATGTATCATCATATAAATATTTCTTGTTGCCTAGTCATCTTAAAATTTACACTGTAACACGCTACAAAAGGAGCCTTGCGGTGGCGGGAAACCTGATTTTGCTGAGATGCTTTAATGCCACGGAGTGCAGGGCAGGGCAGGGCAGGAAGGAAGAGGCTCTGTCAATATCCTGGAGAGGACAAGATAAACATCAGGCCTTGAAGAAAATAAAGTTGGGAAGATCTATGAAAGGAATCGACTGGTGCTTAAAGGCCCAGACCCAGCAAAACATAAGATATTTTAAAATGAAGGGGACTTCTCCTAGTAGGGGGACGCGGGTGGCGCTGTGGTCTAAACCACAGAGCCTAGGGCTTGCCGATCAGAAGGTCAGCAGTCCGAATCCCCACGATGGGGTGAGCTCCCGTTGCTCGGTCTCAGCTCCTGCCAACCTAGCAGTTCGAAAGCACATCAAAGTGCAAGTAGATAAATAGGTACCGCTCCGGCGGGAAGGTAAACGGCGTTTCCGTGCGCTGCTGTGGTTCGCCAGAAGCGGCTTAGTCATGCTGGCCACATGACCCGGAAGCTGTACGCCGGCTCCCACGGCCAATAATGCGAGATGGGCGATGCAACCCCAGAGTCGTCCGTGACTGGACCTAATGGTCAGGGGTCCCTTTACCTTTCCAAGTTCCAAGTTCAATTCTTACTTTTGCACTGTGCCTGTATCTCAAAAAGAAGTCAAAATACACATTATTGCTTAGTAAAAGCAAGAGCTCCCAATTGCTTTCCCCACTAGTGACAACTTGTCCTAGAGCATTGCTGAACAGGATATACAGGTGTGTGTTTGTGTATACACACACACACTTTCCCCTGCTAGATACCGGTAACAGGATAATAGATTGAATTTCTCCGATCTAAATAAATCACTTATATGATTTCTTCAATGCATCAGAATTACAAATAATGATATCACACGCGGAGTTGTATAATTCAGAAATGGAAATAAATTAAGTAAAATAGTGTGTGTGGGGGGTCCTCTTTATAAGCTGAACTTTTCGCTTATATCATTTGCTATTATGTCTTGACTATAATTCTTTCATGTAGTTTACGTCTTAGCATTTGTGATTTTATTGGGTAAAATAAAGACGCAATTTGTTTTGATGCTGGAATAATGAGAATATACATTCTGAAACCTTGTTTCATTTCTTTTCTTTTAGGTGAGAAGTCTATACAACACCAGAATCTAACAACACCAAAGTAAGATTTTTACAACAACTTTATTTTATGATGGTGGGGAATATGCTTAATGTCAAAGTGGGAATTGTTGGGCAAAATCTAGAAGTAGAATTGAAGTAGAAATAAGCTTTGCAGATTATATTATTCTTCACCTCGAATTATATCTGGAAATATATATTTTTTGTGCTTGTGGAATGGCTAGAATCACTTATGAGAGAGTTTATTGGTTCCGCACGCTTTGCATGTTATGCTTTACCAAACCTTTACCAGTAATATCTATGGTGCTTCACAATAATGAATTGTAATTCATTTGCAAAATAAGATTGTTGTCAAAGACAAAGATAAAGCCTTCAGGTGTTTAAGACTCATATGATAAGGGGGAAGGCAGGAATGAGACTTTTGCCACGGCCTCCTGTGTTGCATCCCTATGATGGCCTTTCTGCCTTCCACATGTTGGGAAAGTGAATATTTGCAATGAGAAGCCTTATTTACTTTGTGGAAGCTTTCCATGTGATTTAGAATCCTGCAATTGTGGAGGATGGTGGGGCCAGTAACAGCGGGGGGCTGGACTAGCATGCTAATCACCACTTCCCCTCACATATTTGCAAAGGGGATTTGAGCACCCAAGCAGGTTTTTCAATGGGGTGTATGGTGATGTTGTCTATGGAAACAGAGTTTAGCATTAAGAGTCATATCCGAATGAGATGTGTGAAGTTTGGTTTTGAAGATACTGCATTTGAGAAGGTGATGAAACGCCCAAGCAAAAATATCAGACAGGGAGTTGGATGTGTGAATCAGCTTGAAGGAAAAAGCTATGAGATCAAGTGATAAAACTCAGTTATCATCAGTGTAGAGGTGGTACTGAAGTCCATGGCTTGATGTGTTCATCCAGGATCCACGTGTAGACTCTAAAGAGAGATAGAGATTGCTAATGGACAGTTTTCACCCTGGAGACAGGCAAGGAATAGGGTCCCCAATAATATAGCTTGGGACTGGTGCTTTTCAACAGGCTCGTGAATTATCTGGAGTTAGGGTTTAGCAGTGGCTGAGTTTGTGGATTATGTCAAATTATTCTCGTAGTAGAAACAAAAAGAAATTGTGAAGACTTCAAAATGATTATTCATAGAAGTGGGGTGACTGACCAAATGGCAAAAGTGGCTCATTGTAAGTTTGTAAACTGATGCACACTACTATGCCTCGAATCTTGGTTCATGGAATATTGGAATCTTAGTTTTCAAGGTGGCATCATCTTCTGACATTCTGCAATTGAGAATTATATGCATATTACCTTGCCCCTACTACTCCCATGCCTACCTCTCCTAGCTTCATCTTCATTCATGCTCTGTGAACACGCCAAATATATACACAAGAGCATTCACTGTAATGTACATTGAAATGCCACTTCCCGTATCTCCTCTGCAGAGGAAGCAATAGAGGAAATAGGAAAGGCATGCCAAAACACATTGTCCAGTCGAGCTTTATTTGGTCAACCTCCATAGTCCTTGGGCTTTGGGTAAGAGAGTTTCCGTATGTGAGGAGCAAGAAATAACTTTAAGAAGGCATGAATCGGAAGTATTATTGCAAGGAGTTGGGGCCTTATGAATACTTTTCCGGACTTTTTGTGGCTCATTATGACAGGACACAAACTGCTAAGTCCTTCAAGATAATTCTCAAAGAACCAAATAAAATGCAAAATGGCTCCATTGCCATGCTTAACAGATACATTAGAGTGTTGTTAAATATCTTCAAGCTTAGAAATATTAAACGTTTCATTTGAACTGTTTCCAAGCTAAAGGCTGACATTAAAAATCCAAGATGATCTTAAGATTTAAAATAGCCTGTTGATCTTCCTATGGTGCTATGTTGGAGAAGCAATTCCCAGGTTTTCTCCCATCAGGGTGGAACAGAGAGCGATTTGAAGGGGCTTCATAATATGAGCAGGCAAACAAATCCTGATGCAGAGGAAGATAGATTAATGGCAGGAGCAGTACAATAATGAAATCTACAAATACAGGAGTGAGTTCATAAAGGGCCATAGACCTTTGATTGCTAGCGACAATCTATTTAACTGGGATGAGACCATGTAACCCATTTCAGCTGATGGCTAGACATCAATACACTTCAAAACAAGAAATACCATTCTACTTAATCCAGGTTGAAGTACATACAATTTACAGGGTCTAAAAAGGTTTGAAACAAATAGTTCTGATAATGCAATGAAAGACAATGTAGACCTATGAATGGAGAGAGTGTATAGTGAGGTGTGTCTCTGCTGGGGGGCTTCCCCCCTATGGTTTGTCTTACATTTGTATTTGAAAGCAAGCAAGCCTGTAATTACCTTTTGCAAACCATTGCAGGTTCTAATAACAACAACAAAAGTATTATTAACTGTTAACATTCACATACCACCTTTCACTTTAATTTCTACAGTGGTTCAGTTGTACCTAAAATCCACATGGATTTGTACTACTGTGTGGCATCTAATTCACTTATTTGTTTTTGAAAAGCTAGGATGACGTCAGTCTGCAGTGGATCTGTGAAGACCTCATTGCCCCTCTATTTTGCCTTAAAGGAAATCACATGCTTGGTGCAGATAATGAGGGTGTTGAAAACCCTAGTGCTGAAATGAAATTTATCAAAATACTTTCTTCTGGTATTTTTTTTCTTTTTCTTAACCATCTTAGAAAGACTACTTTGTAAAATTGTCATTCAATATCCCCCTACCATTTTTTGTGACAACCGTAGGCACCGACTCCTAGAGGCCAAGGCAGTTTCAGTCCCCTGAATATATATTTTTTGAGGGGGCTGGTCCCTCTCAAATTTGAGAGACCGTCCGGCTCCACCCCTGGCTCCTTGAAACATCATGCGATGTCACGCCGCCCCCCCCCATTCCTCTGGAGAAGCTAGTGCCTCTGGTGACAGCAAACATTCTGCACCACCACCACAAAGGCCCTGGAACAACACTAGGTCAGGGGCATGGTGGAATATGGGGGAGAAAGGTGGCCAGGCTGCCAACACGTTGCTCTTGAAGTTCTTGCTCACTCTTACAGAGACAGCTGCCGCTGCCGCCACAGAAACATTAGGGAAAAATAATGCTGGTCTACTGCCACCTCACCAAATACATTGGAGCAATTCTGTTTAATGGCCCACTCACTTTCATTAAAAGTGAAACAATTCTGTTTAATGGTCCACTCACTTTCATTAAAAAAAAAAAAATCCTTCCAGTAGCACCTTAGAGACCAACTAAGTTTGTTCTTGGTATGAGCTTTCGTGTGCATGCACACGAAAGCTCATACCAAGAACAAACTTAGTTGGTCTCTAAGGTGCTACTGGAAGGATTTTCTCTCCCCATGCAAACGGTGGAGAATTTTGAGACCATTTGTACACAGCTGTACACACAAGGGTCTCTACACAGCTTGGATATGACCCCCATGCTATGTGATACTTTGTTGTTGCTTTTTTCTGGTGGGTTAATTCCTTGTACACGAAGTTTAGTAGTCAAACACTGAGTCTAAAATGTAGAAGGACTCCTGCGGATTCTCCCTCTATAATATCCTTTCTAGCTAAGCACTGTAGGCTCTCGAAGAAAAATATTACTTTGCTAACTCTGTTGTTTATCTCATCTCCCCTAGATGTATCTGGTTTAAGCATATTGCTGAATAAAGGAAATGATAACATTTTGAACTATTTTTCAATTTGGTATCAGATCAGTAAACTTGTATTTCTATCTTGCTTCTTCCTTTGCTGATATTGGATTATGTGACCACCAGCGCACTTGTTTTGGTCCATGGCTGTACTTAGCTTGCACCTACAGCACAAAGTGCATGTTATGAACCTCAGTTTTCCACTGTCAATAGGAATATGTCCTTGACTTCTCTGTGTTAAAAGAACACGTAAGCAAAGCATGATCCTATATTTGTTTTATATTCCAGCTTCAAGTTAGATGCAAGTACCAGAGCCAAATATTAGAAGATAGTTAAAAGGAAGGAAAGTTGTTTTAGAAATGGTCTGTACCTTAAGATTAAAGGGGAAATGAATGTTCAGAATATTCGGTTTGGTTCTATTCCATCATCATCATCATACCCCATCCAAATGACTGGGTTGCCCCAGACATTCTAGGCAGCTTCCCACATATATAGAAACATAATAAAACATTAAACATTTTTTAAAAAAACCTTCCCTATACAGGGCTGCTTCCAGATGTCTTCTAAAGATTGTATAGTTACTTATCTCCTTGGCTTAGGGTTTGTGTGGTGTGTGTGTGTGTGTGTGTGTGTGTGTGTGTGTTGTATAACTCCATACCCTCCAACATTTCTCTGACACCCTAAGGAAAACAGGGACATTCCAGGATCACATCAGAAACCGGGACAGCTTCTGTAATGACCTTTCCCCCACATCAAATGGGGGTGTGCATTTTGTGTGGTCGCGAGTAGCCCCCTGGGATCACGTTGCAGCTCCTGGCAGCTGGGTCTGGCACCGCCTTCCCAGGTTGGATACCTGTGTTCTCCACCTATTCCAGCAGCCGCCCAATCTCGGCTGGGGAGGTGTTGCCGGGGGGATTGGCCAGGTAGAAGGAGGGAACATACTGTACACAATAGACTGTCCCTGGAAAATAGGGACACTTGGAGGGTCTGCACTGAAGCTGGTAGCAAAACTGCTGTTTGTCTTAATGAAGCATGAATAGCTCAGGTCAATAACATAAGGCAGAAAATCAAAAGTCCCAGTAAGAAAGAAAGAGAGAGAGAGAGAGAGAGAGAGAGAGAGAGAGAGAGAGAGAGAGAGAGAGATCTGAAAATTGCTCTCTTTCCTGGAAGCCATTACTTCTTCCAAGTAGACTTACAGCAATTTGCTTATTTATGGTAATGTGTATATTTACAATACTTGTGAGGGAAGTGGATGCTAATTATGGAGATCAAAGGCTATTGAAATGGTGAGAGTGGGGTGTCTCTGATTGTGTGCCTGTAGCTGATATCTAGAAAGGTGCTAGTCTTTTCCACAGAAACAAAGTGTGTTCTCCCTTCATGGAGAGCACGTGTTGCGGTGGGGGCCAGCAAGTCACCCCTCTGTTGCTGGGCGGGATCGTATGGATGGCCACTGTGGTGATTGGGCTCTGGGTGTCGTTGGGGAGATTTACATGTTGCAATTTGTTGATGGACAGCCCAGAGCCTATATATTGCAAAGCACGTGGTTTAGGAGCCCTCTTGGCTGCGTGCATCGGATCTCCTGCTCTCCCTCCCTGTTTTTAGGCCTCTGCGTTGACCTTGCTATGCCTGTCATGGGGTCGTCTGCTTTTGGGGCAGGGGCCTGGTAGGAATTTTTCCATTTGGCTGATTGGCTGGTGCCATCTGGTTTTCGCCTACTGCGTAGCAATTAGTCACAACTTGTAAGGTTGGCAGTTAGGCATTGGTTTTAAATTGGTTGTTGGAGGGGCGGAGTTGGCTGTGGTTGCCCTTTCTATGCTGCCGCTGCGTGGGGAATTCCGTTAAAGGAATCTAGGGGCCCGCCATGCTTGTCCGTATCCCCCAGTAGGGGGCCAGGGCCTAGGCAAGAGCCCCTGGGAGCATTAGGGGAGAAGGGCGCACATTCTCTCCCCAAAGTGTTTTCCCCTTTACTGACTCCATAGGCGGATAGATGTCAGTTCTGTCCCCAGCGGGACAGATAGTCTTAACCAATGCCTAAGCAACCACTCACATATTTTGTATTTTAATAAAGTTGTGGCCAAAATCATACCAAAAACCTTAAACAAAATTTTTTGTGTGAAGTGTGTTTCATTTGAGGGGTGGTCTGGGGTACCTCGACACGCAACTTAACTTTCTTAGCAAATTAGCAAGTGAGTCTTTCTGTTTTCCGCAAATGACATGATCTAATTACATACAGTTTTAAAAGATTACTTCTACTTCTGATGCAATATTTTTTCCTTGCTTGCTGTCCCTGTTGAACAGTGATTTCAGTCACTGGATAAAAAGAAAAGCTCCAAGGACTTGTTTGTCCACAATCACTGAAATCCTAGCAAAATGTGTTAATTTAGCTCTGGATGCTTCTCCATAAGTAATATGTTCTCATTTTGCTGCCATCCTTGCAATGAATCACCATTTTATCCAGCATGCAGGTATTCACTCTTACCATGGCAGTAATGACGTCATTTCCAAAATTGAATCTTCATGAAAGCCGACAAGGTTATAAAAACCGTCACTTATATAATAAGCTTCTCATTTTGCCTCCTTACAACAGCAAAAGAGCATTCTCTCTCTAGCTGAGGTGGTTTCCTCAACCACAAGGGAATGCTAAGGCTGCCTATGATGTATTTCATTTTTCATAAAGATTTAAATCTCCAGATTTTGCCAAGGAAACAGATAAATCAGAAATGCCTAACCAGAGGGAGTGTGGATTGTATTCAAATTAAGATACAAAGGGAGTACCAGTTTTTACAGGAGAGGTCTTTCGTGTTTTGTACAAATCCACTATGTCTAATTATTGACTTATCGTTGTGTGAGAGAGAATGGGAGCTGTGTTGTTGTTGTTTTTAACGCAACAGAGGCAGAGGCATCAATGAGAGTTTCAGCACAAATCATAGATGAGATAGGAAGTGTTGCATAAACAGAAACATGCGTTTTGTGGATTGCAAAGCACCATGTATGCTCACATAACGAAACATAGCTTTAAAAATCATTTTAGAATGGCTAACAATATAGGGACCCAGGTGGCGCTGTGGGTTAAACCACAGAGCTTAGGGCTTGCTGATCAGAAGGAGCTCCTGTTGCCCGGTCCCAGCTCCTGCCAACCTAGCAGTTCGAAAGCAAGTCAAAGTGCAAGTAGATAAATAGGAACTGTTCTGGCGGGAAGGTAAACGGCGTTTCCATGCGCTGCTCTGGTTCGCCAGAAGCGGCTTAGTCATGCTGGCCACATGACCCGGAAGCTGTACGCCGGCTCCCTCGGCCAATAATGCGAGATGAGCGCACAACCCCAGAGTCGGACACGACTGGACCTAATGGTCAGGGGTCCCTTTACCTTTACCTTTAACAATATAGAAATCCAAACCTTTTTTTGCAGACCCAGTCAGAAGAATCTGGGGCAGAATCTAACCCTAACCCCTAACCCTAACTCTAACCCTGTGCATCTTTCACCCATGTGCCTCATATGCTCAAAGGAGAATGGGAGCACCCACATCGGCCTAAATGCCCTAGAACAGGGGTCAGCAAACTTACCGCGCCTCGGGCCGGAGTCTCCAGAACTGATCACGCGGCGGGCCAGAGGGCAGGAGAGCGCGCGCTCATATGCGTGCGCACATGCTATTTCCGGCGCACTTCCGGGTTGGAGGAGCACCGGAAATACGGTAGCTTGTGCGCATGTGCATGGGCCTCCTCCAACCTGGATGTGCACTGGAAATAACGCTTGTGCATGCGCACAAGCTATTTCTGGTGCTCCTCTGACCCGGAAGTGGGCAGCCGCGCTGCGCCGCACCGGTAAGAGCGGGCAGTGGTGGGGGTTTCCGGGGGCGGATAAATGAGCCCCTCAGGCTGTATCCAGCCCCCGGGCCGTAGTTTGGAGACCCCTGCCCTAGAATGTCCACTTGGGGCTGTATTCTGAATGTGGCCTACTTGCACAAAATCTAGCACACACAGATTCAGACTCCATGACCTGCTGACCATATTTAATCCAGGAAACCAAGCATATGAAAACAGCCTAAACATCTTGTGCTTTCTGCCCATAGGATGTTTTTCAAAGGCTTCAGCATGAAAGTCTGAAGAAGAAGCAGAGAGGCAGGCATATGAGAATATTGAGGGAGGGGAGGAGGCACAAACCTGCTCCTCTTCATGTGCATTGATTGGATTAGGAAGCCCTATTAAACCACAGAGCCTAGGGCTTGCTGATCAGAAGGTCGGCGGTTCGAATCCCCGTGACGGGGTGAGCTCCCGTTGCTCGGTCCCTGCTCCTGCCCACCTAGCAGTTCGAAAGCACGTCAAAGTGCAAGTAGATAAATAGGAACCGCTCTGGCGGCAAGGTAAACGGCGTTTCCGTGTGCTGCTCTGGTTCGCCAGAAGCGGCTTAGTCATGCTGGCCACATGACCCGGAAGCTGTACGCCGGCTCTCAGCCAATAAAGCGAGATGAGCGCCGCAACCCCAGAGTCGGACACGACTGGACCTAATGGTCAGGGGTTCCTTTATCTACTATATTCTATTGTTCAAACAGACAATAGTTCTCCCAAACCCAACCCTACATACTGTATTCATTTTGGAAACATTGTACTTATATATTGTATGGTTAATACTGTTTTGTTGTAAGATGCCTGGGAAATATTTATTGAAAAGCATCTATGTGCATTTAATAAATAAAACAAAGTCCCCTACACGCTTGCTCAGTCACTGAGATCATCTGAAAAGGCCCTCTTTCCAGTGTTGCATGGTCTTGAAATCCATCTTGCAGCTACTTGGTAGGACCTTTTGCGTGGTGGCACCTGTCTTGTGCCATGTGCCGGACGATTTTTGGTTTTAATATCAGATAGAATTCACCCAAGCTTTTTCAGATTAGAGACATTGATCACATATATTATTGGTCAGCTGTAGAATTTTATGCAGGGTTTCTATTGTTTTATTATATATATTATGCATTATATTATTTTGCATACATCACTTAAGGTTGTCTACAAGCATTTAAAATACTTTTAAAAATGATCTGATCAGGTTCATATATATTATATACAGTGGTACCTCAGAAGTCGAATGCGTTCCAGAAGTCCGTTCGACTTCCAAAACGTTCGGAAACCAAGGGACGGCTTCCGATTGGCTGCAGGAAGCTCCTGCAGCCAATCGGAAGCCGCGTCGGATGTTCAGGTTCCAAAGAACATTCACAAACTGTAACACTCACTTCTGGTTTGCTGTGTTTGAGAGCCAAAATGTTTGACTCGTAAGGTGTTTGTGAACCAAGGTATGACTGTATGGTCATATCGTATGGTTATATCATATATATCATATCATATATATCATATATGGTTGTATTGTATGTTTATATCATATGGTCCCCAGTGTTTTCTTACCATATTCACAACTGCCTGTGATCTGATTATCAGACTGTGAGTAGATTCAGGTAGGTAGCTGTGTTGGTCTGACACAGTCAAAATAAATAAAAAAATTGTCCAGTAGCACCTAAGAGACCAACTAAGTTTGTTCTGGGTATAAGCTTTTGTGTGCATGCACACTTCTTCAGATACCTGGCCATGCACACGAAAGCTTATACCCAGAACAAACTTAGTTGGTCTCTAAGGTGCTACTGGATAATTTTTTTGTTTAATTTTTTAAAAAAAATTAGACTGTGACTAGATTGCCTAGGAAGTTTTCAAAAGGGATTTCTGATGCACAGTCCCAAACACCAACACAGACATACGTAAAATATTCCACTAAATATTATGAATCTCTTTGAGTTGCTGAACAAATTTAGGAGAACACAGGTGAACAATGGAGAACACAGGTTCGTATGCATGCGTCACCCCACGGATATGCCCAAATAGCATGTACACACATACACACACACAGGTGCATGCACACGAAAGCTCATACCAAGAACTAACTTAGTTGGTCTCTAAGGTGCTACTGGAAGGATTTTTTTTATTTTATTTTGTTTTGACTATGACAGACCAACACGGCTATCTACCTTTAACACACACAGGTGTTACTTTATGCATACCCTTGATATTTAACTCATGACTTTGAAACATAAAGTGTACATAAGATTGGGTGTATACACATAAAGGAATGCCCTTGTACATATCCCATTTAGATCCTATTTTAAATCTGTAAAGGTTTAAAACCTCAGGACCCTACAGTGAATTCAGTATACCTATTTGCCTGAATATGTGCAGAGATCCACACAAGAGCACGGTTTGCCCAGGGGGAGGGGGGGGAAGTGGTCTTCAAGGTGACACTGTCTGTCCAATATGTGCTGTAAACAAAATGAGCTTGAAATTATTTTCTTTCTCCCCCCCCCCCACTAAAATAAAAAAGTTAAGAATTAATGGAAGGTCGCTATATGCAGCTATTTTTAGAATGACATAGTCAAGGGCCTCGTTTGAGTGAACTGCAGTAAAAGCTTGCAGCCCGAGATGGGCCCAACTAGAGAAAATTTATGTGACATTTTGGGCCTTGATGGGACATTTGCCCTTTTTGGTGTTAAAGAGGCTGTTTCTTTGGGGGGGGAAAGATTAAGAGACATTCTAAGAGTTCAGCACAAGCCTTCAAAATGATAAGTAATGATGCAACAAATGGAAGCAAAGCTAAATGACTGGAAATTTGATTACTTTCACAGCAGAAATTTTCGCTAACATTATATCAACAGTTTCCTCTCGCTTATGCCTTCTGTAGAAACAAGTCTTTATGTACTTCGTATTGTATAGTGCTGAGTGAAAAATACCCTGCCACTTTCATAACTCTACTGATGGGCCATGAAAGTGGGAGGTCATCCTTTAACCACATTAGTGGGAGGCAGGCAAAAGTTTAAGAACCCTTTTGGAATCAGGAATACCTTAGATTCCAAAAGAGCCAGTGTGGTGTAGTGGCTAAGAGCAGTGGACTCGTAATCTGGTGAACCGGGTTCGATTCCCTGCTCATCCACATGCAGCTGCTGGGTGACCTTGGACTAGTCACACATCTTTGAAGTCTCTCAGCCTCACTCACCTCACAGAGTGTTTGTTGTGGAGGAGGAGGGGAAAGGAGATTGTTAGCCGCTTTGAGACTCCTTAGGGTACTGATAAAGCGGGATATCAAATCTAAACTCCTCCTCCTCCTCCTCCTCCTCCTCCTCCTCCTCTTCTTCTTCTTCTTCTTCTTCTTCTTCTTCTTCTTCTTAGCGGTAAAGACAGGGTCAGCAGAAGTGGGACTTAAATACTGTTCTTCATTTACAGAAATTTCCCCCAACAATTAGTGGCTAGCTGGGCAGCCATCTTCTCCCACAATGCATTCTGTGACTGAAGCTATGTTATAATATTTCCTGTTTGTGGAAGTTTTTAATATTTGATTAATTATTCTATTTTACTCTTCTGTTGGAAGCTGCCCAGAGTGGCTGTGGAGGCCCAGCCAGATGGGCGGGGTATATTATTATTATTATTATTATTATTATTATTATTATTATTATTATTATTAAAGCATCTTTCCATTTTTGCCTTTAGCAAATTCCTCTGAAATACAGTGTAAATACTTCTGCTCATATTTTTACCTAACCACCTCAGTCCAAAATTTCCTACCATCCAGATTATGTGTTGTTGGAAAGCTAAGCTGTTTGCTGGACGAAATGTACATTTATGATGGTGCTAAAAGAATGTTGCTGGACGACAACTCCCATCATGGTGTTTTTTTTGCCTTGGGCATACTGGCTGGTGCTGATGGGAGTTGTAGTCTAAAGCAGCTGGAGAGCACCAGGTTGGAGAACGCTGCTTTAGGATATCCGAAATCCCTTCTGGGCTTCTGTCCCTGCGTTGACTTGTTTTAAGTGTCTGGAGCAATGGGCAGGTATTACATCTTCAGAAAACAGTGCCCCATGTGGAACTGTTTTAAATGTCAGAGAAACATCATCTGTGGAATTCCTGTCTGCCCACAGCCATTTTCATCCTGAAATCTGCCTTGTTAAATTAGCTACATTTGCAAAAGAAGGTACTATTTGTTATGCCTTACCCCAAATTACAATACTTCTGTAAATAGCAAAGCAGCAACGCAAGAAAACATAGGCTAACTAATTTATGTTCCACTTCTTGATTTCATTAAAAAAGGTAATTTGGGATTAACAAAAGTAATACATAAATGTTTTGTTACAGACTCTAATTTTCATATAATGGATACTTATTAGACAGAGAAATGTATCTTCAGAAAGTTGCCTTTTTCCTACCTCTTGTTCCCCCAAAGACATTACAAGGTGCATGCAGATTATTCCGATTGCTCACACGGTAGGCAAGGTAGCCAGTAAACATGCCAGCAACTTTGCAATTGGAAATTTACCGAAGAGTCCCAATAAGGCAACGGTTTTTCAGACCACTGCTGCACATGCACAAACCAACAAGAACACTTAGATTGGAAATAGCATTCAAGCAGACAGACAGCAGTGATAAATTATGTGGTCAAGTATTTTAAAACGCTAGCTTATTGCAGAGATGGAGAACCTCAGGCCCAGGGGATAAACATGACCTCCCAGGTCTGACCCTTGGAATTCTTTGTAGGCCATGTTCCTTTCCCAGGCCTCAATGTCCTCTTCACCACCCCTGCTCCATACCCTTCTTAAGTACTTTTGCATGGCTGAAATGTGTCCTTGAACTGTGGTCATGGCACTTCCTTGCTTGGATAGGGAGCACGTGTAGAAACCTCCCAACTTTCCATGGGTAGAATGCAGCCTACTCTACACAAGAAAGAGACACATCATTTACTCTGCCCAGTTTTGCCTCTGGCGCCATTCACTTCTGGCCTGCGGTTCCCAGGGGGCTGACCCCCCCACCCCCGGATTTGTAGAACAATAACCAAAGAGCAGTACATTGGATCCAGCTGAATCTTTGCATTTGTGGAAGGGCCCCTTCTGTTGGTATGAGGGGTTTCAGTCCAGTAGAACAGGCTTCCTCAAACTCGGCCCTCCAGATGTTTTTGGCCTACAACTCCCATGATCCCTAGCTAGCAGGACCAGTGGTCAGGGATGGTGGGAATTGTAGTCTCAAAACATCTGGAGGGCCGAGTTTGAGGAAGCCTGCAGTAAAGGCTTCCATGAACAGAAGAAGTGAAGCAATTTTGACCATCTTTGCCCTTCCTCTGGCAGACTCCTGACTCTTGCAGAGCTGCCATTTAAAGGCTTTACTCCCGCTCTCGCTATCAGGTGCAAGTAAGCAGAGGCAGAGCATTTGGCCACAATAAAATCAGTCGACCAAGTGGACAAGTTTTATTCCTTTCGTGAGCTTCATAACCTTTGTTCAAAAATGAGCCGTTCAATGGGTCACATACTGATTCCAAACTGTGATCTCACTAAAGCTCAAGAAAGTCTTGGCAAATGTTACCTACGGGAAGCAAAAAGAGGCCAAACACACTGATGAAAGCAACTTTATATTTAAAAAATCCTCATCGACGTCTTTCTCTAGGGATATCCCGCTTTATCAAAGCTGGCTGACTGAAGGACCTCAATCCAAATAGTACAGAAGAAGAGCTATTTTGACAAGACATTTCAGCGCTTAACATCAAAGTTTCTACTCTTAACAAGCGTGACCTGGAATAATCTGATCTGAAGCATATAAAATCTCCAGGGTAGAACCAGTGATAAATGAAGTGAGTCAGAGAAAATTAAAATTAATGTGCACCTTTGTCCAAGGCTTAAGAAACAGGGAAGACCCTGCTATATTCAGATAACTTTCCGTAAGGCCCAAATTAGTCACCAATTTGCACTTCCGGAATCCTTATGCCCCGTGGATATATTCATTTGCTGATATTGCCATGTTTCAAATACACAGAGAGATTGCGATCTTATGGTTGGTGTGCGAGTGACCTTTCCATACTTTGAAGAAACTTCTCACAACCTATTTAGTCACCTTGCCTTGTCTTTAGGGAATGCACATTATATATGAAATTGGTTTCTCGTCCTTTCTTCCTCTCCTGCCATTTTCTCCGATTCCTTGTTCTATATCACCTCACTTACCTGCGAACCATTTGCAGCCATTTACCATTTGCTCTCCCTTGTTCCGCAGTGCAATTATGGCATGTTTCTTTTCCACGCTTATTGGAGAAAATGGACTACAAATGAAGTGAATGGATACACACATAAATAAAAATGAACCCAGCCTCCCTCCTTATCCCCCACCCAGTGCATATACTCATTACCTTCAATAGCATTCAGTCCCCCCATGTTTTGTTTTTATATAATAATATCTGTAGTTGACAAAGACTCTGCCTGTAGAAGTAGGTAAGTGTTTTCATACTCAAGAGATACCCAACATCTAGTGACGGGAGAGATGGCATATATGTCAGGTGATGATTTTTTCCCATCATATATCATTTCTGGTGCTTTTCAGTGCAATTTTCCTCTCCGCATTTCCTCCCAGTCTTCAGGTCAGGCATCTTAACAGAGACATACTTCTCTTGGGTTTGGAGTAAACTTTGCGCTCCCCTTTTCAGTTCCATCACCCAATTCGTTGTCAGCAATTCAGTGTTACCATACAGTTGCTTAATTTTGCACATTTTTACTATGTCAGGTAGGATAATTACTAACAAGCACCATACAGTAGGACAATTACTAACAAGCATCTACTCATGTATGGAATCTGTTCTGGAGGTCCGTTCATGAGTCGATCCTGGTCACTGGTAGAAGTGCAATTCTGAGCGTGCGCATTCAGCGGCAGCACCGTTCTGTGCATGTGCAGACAGCGGCAGCCGCTTCTGCACGTACGCGAATCGCGGCAAACCAAGTATTCACTTCTGGGTTTGCCGCAGTTGCAAGTCGAATTGTTCATGAGTAGGGGCGGTGGTAAGTCAAGGTTCTACTGTACTCATTTGGAATGCTGGTCATCTGTAGTGGCCTTTATCTACAGAATTGTGGAAAGTGTTTTCTATTGCCCAGCCATGATTGTGTTTGATAGGAAGGAGCAGTTCCGGATTTATGTATAAGCTAAACAAGCTATAGCTTAGGGCCCCACTTTCTTGGGGGGCCCCCAAAAATTTAAAGGAAAAAATAACTCACGAACTGGATGTACATTTCCAAAATATAAGATAAAAAAACAAATAAAATAAAACCTACATACAGCAACAATGTTTTGTGTTGTGTAAGCTCCTGTGGTGTAAGTAATGGGCCTCACCTGCTCGCCTGCTTCCTAAAATATCACTGGTTTGCTCATTTCTTTATATAGAGTGCCTACATTCTGCATGTGCTTGAGATACCTATTAGGTCCAGAAATTACCATATAGCATATATTCAACACAGAAACAGCGACAAATTGTTGTTGACAAAGGACAGCTGGACATATAAAGGGCCCCAATGCCTTCAGTAGCTTAGGGCCTCATCAAACCTAAATCTGGCCCTGGGAAGGAGGCACATTGTTGCCCATATTCTGTTCTAATATATAAGGTGAACTATCATACTCAGTGTTTTTATGGAAATGTTTGAAGTAAAGGAGACACTGACAGCACGCTTAGCTCTGTACCCCAAAAGTGCCAATAGCTATGGACCCAAGAAGAGACCAAAAATGCAGATGCAGGTATATGCATTGTATGTGTGTGTATCCTCAGAGAGTAACAGTACATAGCGTAACACTCAATTTATGTACCATTAGTCCCAGGGCCGTCTTACCCATAGGTGCTAGCGGTGCAAGGCACCCGGGCGCTGGGCTCTCAGGGGCGCTAGGCCAAGAGTCCAGGCCCCGAGAGTTGAGTCCAGTGCCATGGCTGGCTTCTGCTGCGGGAGGCTCTGCACTGCGAGTTCGGGGGCGACCAAGCCAGCGAGACACTGAGATGGGCGACCGGCTCCGCCCTCCTGTGCGCCTGCGCTCCTGGGACTGGGCAACCGGGGGGGGACACACCGGGAGGATCTTTGCACCCCAGCGCCGCATATGCTTAAGACAGCCCTGATTAGTCCTATGCATAGTTTCCTAGGAGTAAACTCCGCTGCTTAGGTACAACTTGTAAAACCCACTGAGCTTTCAGGAAACATTTTCAGACAGCTGAAATGTAACAATGCACTTTTAATTAAAGATGCAAACATTCTCGCCAAGAAATGTTACCATTTTGACTGCTAGAGAGAAGTGGGAACCGCATCAAAGAAAAAGAACGAAGTATCCCACCTCTGTTTTTCTTTCTCTGACTTCCTCTGTGCTAATCTGTCTCAGTCAAACTTAAACACCTGATCATCACCATGTTCACTTGCCAGATCAAGAAGAATTGGCTGCTTACCTTTGCACTCTGGCAGATGACATAATTGTTCCTGCACTAAAAAACAACAACCAAAAATCTACAGGTAAAGCTGCAGTCCCCAGTAAGCCCACTCCACCATATCACTGATCATTTTGCCAAGTGGAAAGGATAATGTTATCACACTTGCACACCTGATCAGATACTGGGAAAGCAAAGGAGCATAGCATTCATCACATGATGTGGCAATAAAGATGACAAGCTTACCAAATGGTTGCGTGTAACAGCAGTCTGCATTCAGCACTGTCTAATGAAACAGAGATACACCCAGTTTCAGTCTGGCAGGGACTGGCAGGTGCCAATCTCTGTTACCGCTCATTACAAATTAAGCACTAGGTGCACATTGGCTAGTTTGCTTTTGGCTACCTTTCCTTAGCTGTCACAGGAGGGTCTTGTTTGAAAAACACAAAGAGGTGTAAGTCAGTTACTGGGCTGCATGAAATTCCAGTTAATAGAAATTTGAAATGGGAAATTATGACATACAATGTTTTTTCCTGTTCCCTTGTTATAGTTTTAGCTGAAGTTTTAATAAACAATGAAATGAACAAGTCAGTGGTGTGCAGTGAAATTTTTCATAGGGGAACAATTAGGGCCAGAGACACCAGTTTGTGACGGCAATTGGGTGGGGATGTCAGGCATGTGAGCATCATGCCTCCTTCCCTAAGCTGGGCAAAGGCTTTGGGAAATCTCTGAATTAGGGTCTGAACTGAATCTCGTTGCATACCCTTAGCAGCTACCATATCACATTAGCCCATGTTAAAGGTAAAGGGACCCCTGACCATTAGGTCCAGTCGTGACCAACTCTGGGGTTGCGGCGCTCATCTCGCTCTATAATCCAAGGGAGCCGGCGTACAGCTTCTGGGTCATGTGGCCAGCATGACTAAGCCGCTTCTGGCGAACCAGAGCAGCGCATGTTACAACACAATAATTAAACCACTGGTATTATTAAGGAACCACTGGAACATAAGACCAACCTCAGTAAATACAAACCTCCATGCATACCAAGTTGTAAGCCTGCACAAAGTGGCTATACCAGTAGAAAGAATGGAACTTCAAATAATTGGCCAACTCACTGTTAAAATGTATGTTATTATGCAGTGTAATAACCACAGGCTTGATTGCCGGGGCACGTTCGTTGATATAATGCCTGCAATTATAATGAGGAAAAAAGAATCCAACAGGAGTACCAACTAAAGCAAACAATAAGACAAAAATTTAAACATGTTATTAAGATACACAGAACCCCTTAGCAAGAGAAAAAGCCTACCACGCTCTTAATTGCTGGTGTCTGTTGCTGCTTTGCTATTTCCCCCCCTTAAACTCCTTAGAGGTTTTAGTCCATTCAAAAAGGAAAATAGTGCATTAATGAATGTCTTAATGAAACCACCCTGGTAGTAATCCAAAATTTGCTTCGACTCACAGCTTCAGTTGGTTTTCTGTCTTGCTGTACAATAATTGCATGCTTAATATCACCACCAACATGGCTGTAACTTTGAGTAAATGATTAGGTTTCAGAACTTCAGGCAATAGTGGGGAGCTGGTAGACAGCAGCTTAGCACTTGGTGAAGTGATGAAGTTATGCTGCCATAAAGTAGGTAAGTGTCAAAGCTGTCTTTTGGAGATTTAAGGATCTCAGGTAAATAATATATATATATTTGTTATAGAAGCTTGATAATTGGGACATATAACTGAAGCATATAATATACATATTATATGATGCCATCCTAACAACACGTGGTCATCTCTCCCCCACCCCTGCCCCCCATGCCGCTGCAGCTCCCACCGCCAAGATACCCCAAAGGGGGAGGAATTCTCAAAGCCTTCAGTTTGTGCATTTTTTGCATCTTTGATGTATTTTGTGAATGCAGGCCAATAGTAACTGTAGCTAAGTGATTTCACTGGATCACTAGGGACAGGGGTGGTGCCGCGGTCTAAACCTCTTGGGCTTGCTGATCGGAAGGTTGGCGGTTCGAATCCCTGTGACGGAGTGAGCTCCCGTTGCTCTGTTCCAGCTTCTGCCAACCTAGCAGTTCGAAAGCACGTCAGTGCAAGTAGATAAATGGGTACCGCTGCGGCGGGAAGGTAAATGGCGTTTCCGTTCGCTCTGGCTTCCATCACGGTGTTCCATTGCAGCAGAAGCGGTTTAGCCATGCTGGCCACATGACCCGGAAAGCTGCCTGTGGACAAACGCCGTCTCCCTCGGCCTGAAAAGCGAGATGAGTGCAGCAACCCCATAGTCGTCCAGGGGTCCTGTCAGGGACCTGACCTCACGCAAGGCACTTGAGACGGGGAAGGAGGGATGGAAGGAAGCGCAGCCTCTCTTGAGAAGCAGTTCAGAGTCCAGCGGAGATAGCAAGGACAGCCCCAGTGGTGAGGAGCAGCAACTGTCAGGCAGTGCGTTGGAGCTGAGGGTCAGAGATGCTGACAGAGCCCTGGATCGACCTGAGGGGGTTGCGGAGCAAAGCGGTCAGCCACTTCCGTCGCTCCAGCTGCGTAGAGGGGAAAAGCGTAAGGAAAGGAGGAGACATTTTGGAATTCCCAAGCTTCTATGCTGGGGGAGGAGTAGGCAGAAGCCACTCCCGGATTCTGGAACCGACTCAAGCGGACATGAATCTTAGACGCTCTGATGTACATAGTCTGTAAATAAAGCATTAGCTTTAGAAGAACGGATGTTTCTGCCTCTTTACTCTCGAGGAGACAACCCCGAGCCCTTACAGGTCCTTTACCTTCTTTTTACCTTATCACTAGAATGAGCCTAAGTTAAAGCAGTTTTATACGGCAGGATTCTTGTGTCTCACCTCTTTAGCAAGAGCAGCCCTACATCTGTTGATAGCAAACAGATGCCTTCAGGAGTGGCTTTGTTTAGCTAGGAAGAGACTTGGGAATCTCCTGCTTAGGGAAAGGATGACGTTCCAGTCAGGAGCTGTCTGCAGTCGGCTTGATAGCAGCCAAGTGGTCTTACAGCTCTCCAGAGAACAATACATCCAACAAGAGACACCAGTAAGGAAGAGCACATTTTTCTAAGAGTGATTGTGTTTCCATAGCGATTAACAATTTCAGCACCTAGGAGGATTCCTGCCCCTTCATCCTGCTGTCTCTTATAAATTTTTTGCCAGGATAAATCTTTCCAGCCCTTGAGGAAAGGTTATGTGATTGCATCAATACTTGACTTTTCTTTCCTATTTTCCACTTCCTACATTTCCCCCAAATAAGAATATTAATGGGTTATGAAATAACCGTACCCAGAGTTTTATCCCTGACTGCCTCCCTCTGTAACTGATCTACTGGAGGTTATACAGAATGAAGAAATAATATAACACGGGCTTCCAGCAAGTGATGCTTATGGCCTGTACCCAATAATGAACTTAAATCCTTCCAGACAATGTAAATAGATACTTAAATTATCTCATCTTGGCTCTATTCATCCATTTGCCTCAAAATAAGATTTAAATTCAAGGTTGAATTGAACCCTTAAAAGCCTGTTTTATTTGCTCACACGTGTTTTAAATATGACACTCTTTTTCCACAATGCATTCTTCATAAGAGAAGAATTTATCCAGCTCTTCTGTGCCATGAAAACATCAATACAGACCCCATTCCTCTCACAAAAGTCTTGGCACTTTAATGTTTTACACAATCCCTACGCACCCGCCTCCACACCATGTCATGAAGTTATATATTTTGCAGAACAGCGTTCCTTTTTCCTCTATGAATTCTAAAGCAGGGTAATATTAAACTTTATCAAAAAGATATATGGCAAAAACTTGGAAAGAATTTTGTTTTTTGCACAGTGTTCCAAAGTTGCTGTGTATAATTCGGACAGGCTAAGGTATGTGGGCTTCTGAGCTCCCAATATTTTAGAGTGGGGAGTTCAAATACTATCTTAATTAGATATAGTTAACGTAGGTGTGTAGGGACGTGGGTGGCACTGTGGTCTAAACCACAGAGCCTAGGGCTTGCCAATCAGAAGGTCAGTGGTTCGAATCCCCGCAGCGGGGTGAGCTCCCATTGCTCTGTCCCAGCTTCTGCCAACCTAGCAGTTCGAAAGCACTTCAAGTGCAAGTAGATAAATAGGTACCACTCTGGCGGGAAGGTAAACGGTGTTTCCGTGCGCTGCTCTGGTTCACCAGAAGCGGCTTAGTCATGCTGGCCACATGACGCGGAAGCTGTCTGCGGACAAACGCCGGCTCCCTCGGCCTATAGAGCAAGATGAGCGCCGCAACCCCAGAGTTGTCCGCGACTAGACCTAATGGTCAGGGGTACCTTTACCTTTAACGTAGGTGTTGGAATGAGGGGAAAGGGAGAAATAAGAGAATGAAAGGTGGCTGGAAACATCCCTATCTCCAAAGTGTGTGTGTTTGTGTGCGCTCTCTCTCTCTAAGTTGGTTCAATAACCATTCAAATGCAATACAAAATAAAGTAGGCCCTTTTCATATCCAGTGATTTACCTGAAATTAGGATTAATTATAGCAATGCTGGATTAAGCCAATAAGAAAGCCAGAAAGCCGAGAGTTGCAGCAAGGATGAGTCACACAAAGCAGAACTGAAAAGTTACAGGTTTGTCAAATGCCATCCTTTGGGAAAGTCTTCCAGGGAACAGCTCCCTGCCTGCCACATCTACAGGGAGCAAATGGTTCCACTCAGGAGTTAAAGACATGGCCTGTCAGCTTTGGACAGTACAGGTTTCCCTTCCTTTGGAATATAAGAGCTGGGACTGTGGATAATTCCTCAGTTACAAACCACTCAGGTCTAGGGACCCAGGCTCTCATAGACTTAATTTGCAGCCCAGCAAGACATCACAGCTTGTTTCTGAAAATTAAAACTTCCTTTCTATTGATTCTTTATTAGCATTAGCAGGGATTGCGAGTCGTTTCAGTAGAGGTTCCTTTGTTTAGCAGCTGACTCCAAAGCTAAAGATTTGCCTTCTACTAGCATAGTTCCAGCTTATTGCATTATTATAGCATGACCACTTCTGCTGCTTGATTCAGACAACAAAATTATGTACCAGAGGGAAGAAGCATTATGGAATAGCACAGCAATTTAAAAACACAGATTTCACAGTACTGTGCTCTCCAAGTGAAGTAAAAACCAACATTTGTAGGAAAGAGGCAGGCGAAAGCCACAGTTATTATGGAAACTGCTGAGCAAGTGGGAATTCTGTCCATACATAAATATTAAATACCAAGGAGATCTCAGTAAATGCTGGAAGGGCTGAGTTAAGATGGGCAAAAGCCAGAGCAGGCTCATATGAAGGCATATGTTTATCTGTTTGCACTACATGCATCTGTGAAAGAACATAGGGTATCAGTGAAGGTGAAAATACAAGCATGTGCCTAGATTTCAGGCTTCTATGGGGTTCCCCCCATTTTATAAGAAGCATTTTGGTATTTAAACACAGTTTCTGGTATTTAATATCCTTGGCGGTTTTCTTAAAGTAAATTTTTCATAGAAGTCTCCACAATTATTGTATTATTTATTGGGAGTTCTTTTCCCAAGCTGGTCCTTTGGCTGCATATGTAATTAGGCAGTATTTTAAAAGAAGACTTTTATTAAAATGTTTTATTTCCCCATTAGATTATCGTCTCTCGAGTGAATCATTAGGCAGATTTTTAAAAATTTGTATTATTGACCCAAGTGAACATGTATTATGCACACTTATGAAAATGCATAATTAGCCATTTAAAGGGGGTGGGTAGGGGGAATCCAACTTAACCTTATGGATTTAACTGGCTTAGAATATTATTAAAACTTGTTCAGCTTATTTATAGAACCATGAACATTATTTGAGTGGAATTTCCCCAAAGTATAAAAGGATGGAGATCCAGGATCCATTGTGTCTAATACTTAAATAGCTGCCTGCTTTTATATGGTCACAATTTTGAATTCGTTCTATGTGTTTTAATAGTGGACATGCAAATGGCCAGTTTGTTGCTATCCACCACAAGAAGGGACCCAAACATCCCTGGAGATTCAACTACATAGAAGAATCTGAATTTGTTCTTCCCTATTACGGGTTATGCCCGTACCTACCTACTTAGGACCCTCGTACCTACGGGACCGCCTCTCCTGGTATGCCCCACAGAGGACCTTAAGGTCCATAAATAGTAATACTCTAAAGGTCCTGGGCCCTAAGGAAGTTAGATTAGCCTCAACCAGAGCCAGGGCCTTTTCAACACTGGCTCCAACCTGGTGGAATTCCCTGTCTCATGAGACCAGGGCCCTGTGGGATCTGATTTCTTTCCGCAGGGCCTGTAAGACAGAGTTGTTCCGCCTGGCCTTTGGCCTGGATCCAACTTGACCCCCTCCCCCTCTTTCCTTTTCCTTCTGTGATGGAACTCCTATTTGGGGACTTCCCTGGCTTTTTTATGGCCCACATAGGACCAGTCTGGATAGTTGGCCTTGGTGCAGATTTGACGCTTTCTTCCCCAACAGTTTTTTATTTGAGTTTCTACTGAAATGAGGCTGCACTTTAATGTTGTATTTTAATTCTGTTTTTAAGTTGTATTTTAATCAATTGTTTTTATGCCTGGTGTTAGCCGCCCTGAGCCCGGTCTTGGCTGGGGAGGGCGGGGTATAAATAAAAATTTATTATTATATTATTATTATACCTGCTGCTACCTGGCAGTGATTTCCTTCAGCACAATCCCGCGAAGCAAGTAGAGTGACCCTCATATTTATGCTTGAGAGTTGGATTAACTATTAGCAATGTAATTGTCAGACGCTTGCCAATGACTACTGATTTCGTTTGTTGAACTGACACCCTTAAATGGTGATTTGAGACACAACTTTCTTGCTAGCAAAAAAGTTGGTCAAATCAAGAAAACCACAGATATTTTCACTAGGCAACAGCAGTAGATATAACTTAAAAAGTAGCCTTTAGAACAAAATATGGATATGAAAAGTCTCTCCCTCTACCCCCGCATGCACATTGTGGATTTTCTTTGCTGATTATTGGTAACAAAGATGTTGACCTTCAGTGGAGTGGAATGCTATTGCTAAAGGTATTTCTTGGAAGATGGGATGTGCAAATATTGTGAGGGTGCATGCTTATCTTAAGTCATCATTGTTATGTGAAATTTGTTCATCACAGGACTTACAAACAGATCAAAGTCATCTCGATTTTCCAACTGCATTTCTGATAATTGCTAAAACTCCTAGCTTTTCAAACTACTGTAATGAAATACTGTAGTCATTTTGCGGAGTTTGCAGCTAGATCTCTTTTTCTCCATTTGGGATTAATTTGCGATATCCACTTTGTGCTCTTAGTTCTGTTGCACCAGCAGAGATCTTCCACTTAGAGAAGAGGAAGGGAGACCATTTTTGCCAATTTCCCTTGTCCCTGGCAGCCCCTAACACTCCCTGAAAATCTATTTTAGAGAATTGGGGGACTCTCCAGAACAGATTTTCATGGGTGTTGAGGGAGGGGAATAGGCAAAAATTGCCTTCCCTCCTCTTCTATTAGTAAATATCTCCCACTGGATCAAAACCTCATGTTCTTGTGCAAGGGCACCAGTTTGATATCACTTAATGTGCATTATGAATGAAAGTCATTCAGCAAACTAAGCTGTGCTTTTGATTGTAAGGTATAAATAATGTGTTCTTTAATACGTTGCTAATTTCAAAGAATCAAGTGCCGTATTTTTCGCTCCATAACGCGCACCGGACCATAACGCGCACCTAGTTTTTTGAGGAGGAAAGCTCCCCTTTTTGAGGATCAGTTCAAAGTTGTGCATCTTCTTTTGGAAGAAGAAAAGCCCCATTTGCAAAAGGATCAGCTCAAACTTGTTGTTGTGCTGCTGCTTTTGCAAAGGAGAAAAGAAACATTTGCAAAAGGAGCAGCTCAAAGTTGTTGTGCTGCTGCTTTTGCAAAGGAGAAAAGACCCATCTGCAAAAGGAGCAGCTCAAAGTTGTTGTGCTGCAGCTTTTGCAAAGGAGAAAAGACCCATCTGCAAAAGGAGCAGCTCAAAGTTGTTGTGCTGCAGCTTTTGCAAAGGAGAAAAGACCCATCTGCAAAAGGAGCAGCTCAAAGCTGTTGTGCTGCAGCTTTTGCAAAGGAGAAAAGACCCATCTGCAAAAAGAGCAGCTCAAAGCCCTTTCTACAGTTTCCAAACAGATAATCTAATCAGCCAGTCACATGTCGCTGGGGAAACCAACAGCCTCCTCTGCAGGAGGACCTTATCTCTCTTCCCGATCTCTTTCTCTCTGCAGCCACCTTATCTCTCTTCCCGATCTCTTGCTGATCAGCTGTAAAGCGCAGCCTTTCAACACCCCCTTCTCTCTTTGTAAAAGAAAAAGCTTGATCTTCTTTTGGTCCCTGGGCAATTCAGCTCCAGGGACCATGCATTCGCTCCATAACGCGCACAGACTTTTCCCCTTCCTTTTTAGAAGGAAAAAAGTGCGCGTTATGGAGCAAAAAAATACGGTATCTCCTAAATATCACTGTGTAACATCTACAGTATGTTTCTCAAGTTAGGTGGTCCTTGACATCTCTTCTCAGATGAATAGTCTTAATTTCTCTCAGATGTGCTCTTCAAAGAAAAGATGGTGCCGCGATAGCTACCATGGGACTGTTGGCAGATTATAGTGAAACTGACTGACATGATAGACTGAGAGTTGTGTCATTTATGAAATGGTGGACAATTTGTATACCACCCAGAATTTTTCAGAATTACTGCTTAGATTTTGATGATGATGATGATGATGATTAAATGGTCTATAGGTAAAGGTAAAGGGACCCCTAACCATTAGGTCCAGTCGCGGACAACTCTGGGGTTACAGCGCTCATATCGCTTTATTGGCTGAGGGAGCCGGCATACAGCTTCCGGGTCATATGGCCAGCATGACTAAGCCGCTTCTGGCGAACCAGAGCAGCACATGGAAACGCTGTTTACCTTCCTGCCGGAGCGGTACCTATTTATCTACTTGCACTTTGACGTGCTTTCAAACTGCTAGGTTGGCAGGAGCAGGGACCGAGCAACGGGAGCTCACCCTGTCACGGGGATTTGAACCACCGACCTTCTGATTGGCAAGCCCTAGGCTCTGTGGTTTAGACCACAGCACCACCCGTGTCCATACATACGGTCTATACATTTTGTTATATAAATAAATGGATAAATTTGATGCCTGGAGGTGCTTCCTAAGAGGCCAGGAGACCTTCTTTCTGTCTTGGGGGTGTTGGACAGAGAATCAGTGAAGTTCAAAGATGAACATAGGCACTGGTTGCTGACCTCTAATCATCTGCTTGATGACTGGGGTTGGTCAATGGCAAATTGCACTATTTAACTTACTCTGTATTAAGATGAGGAATCCTGTAGCTGGGAATATATATGTGTGCGTTTGTGTGCTCTTCGCATCCTATTAAACATTCAGCTCTCATTCTTGTTTTAATAGCTCTTTTATACAAATGGCTGTTGAAACTAAGCAGCACGGTTGCCTCCTTATTGATTGCCATTTCTTAAGCTATTTAGAATTTTCCCTCTTGCATTTCTGGAGACTGCAGAGAGCTAGGAAATGTGGCACTGCAGGGGAACAGATGACAAAGTGGGTCACAAATGTGGTCTCTAGCTCTAGCTCTCTCTCAACACTTTTTTTATCTTTATAAAATCCGAGGAATAAAGAAAACGCTTCATAAAAATCATTTAAAGCATAACACTACAGGAAAAAGATGACTTATAATGGAAATCCTAGGGCTAACTCATCCTTCATCTGTTATGTCAACTATGGATGGGAAAATGTATCCATTTTAAATGGTTTTATACATGGCTTAAATGGTTTTTAATATATAAATTTAGTGGTTATGAGGCAACAGATATGGATTTATCCATATTGGACCTGTTGCATCAAGCACCTGCTTATGTCTGAGCCATTTGTGCATTGTCTTTAAATCCTGACTAATTATTTGCAAAGTGATGTGTAAAATATGATACATTTGATATATATTGAATATATAATTTCAGCAGTATAATTGTGTAAATATCAATATATACATATTTTTAAAAGTTCTGTTCATTGTTGTATGCATCTTTTTATGTGCTGGTTACTTTTGGAAACATTGCATATACTCATATAATATACGTAGGTATATAGCAATATAATAATGCACAGAATATGTGAGCATTTTAAGAATTTTAAGTGGGTGTTTCATGGAACTGGTGGAAAAAAAAGTCTCGCTTCTTGTCAAAATCAAGGAGCAAAATGGGAATTAGAAAAAAAGAAATCCATGCAGATAAGCTTGGCCTTGAGATTTTAAGAGAATTCCATCCCAATTGTCAGCACAATTACTTTGGCATCTAGTACAAAGAAGGAAAGGCACAGTTGGATTAACAAGAAGTAATATCCTAGCTCAGATTCCTTGGCATAGAGCACAGTGGTGTATTGAAGGGAGAGGATAGCTCAGGGATTTTTTTTTTCCAGAGCAGTAGCAATGAAATCATCTTCCAGAGCACCAGGTTTACTGAAGGAGTCTCTTGCTGTGGCAAATGAATGAGATGGTGATAAATATTTCAGATTTGTTTGTGACAGTGGAAGTCAGAAAATGATCACACAGAGGGCGGATAGGGTTTTAGTTTATGGGAATCCTACTTTCCACGAGCAGTGTAAATGGTGACACTTCATCGAAAGATCATTTGCATTTTTCATTAAAAGCTAAAGATTGCATTTTAGCTGCCTGAAGATCTTCTGTAAAAGCTCAGTGAGTTTTGCTATCTGTTTACGAGTCAGTGGAACCAAGTTCAGTAGAGCTTATTCCAAGAAACTATGCATGGGATTGTAGCTAAACTGATGCTAATAAACAGACTTACAGATAATAATAATTTATTATTTCTACCCTGCCCATCTGGCTGAGTTTCCCCAGCTACTCTGGGCAGCTTCCAACAAAAGATTAAAAATACATTAAAACATCAGTCGGTAAAAACTTCCCTAAACCGGTCTGCCTTCAGATGTCTTCTAAAAGTCAGATAGGTGTTTATTTCCTTGACCTCTGATGGGAGGGCGTTCCACAGGGCGGGCGCCACTACCGAGAAGGCCCTCTGCCTGGTTCCCTGTAACTTTGCTTCTCACAGTGAGGGAACCCCCAGAAGGCCCTCGGAGCTGGACCTCAGTGTCCGGGCTGAACGATGGGGGTGGAGACGCTCCTTCAGGTATACTGGGCCAAGGCCGTTTAGGGCATTAAAGGTCAGCACCAACACTTTGAATTGTGCTTGGAAACGTTCTGGGAGCCAATGTAGGTCTTTAATATACATACATATATGTGTGTGTGTGTGTAAAGGTAAAGGGACCCCTGACCATTAGGTCCACTCGTGACCAACTCTAGGGTTCTGCGCTCATCTCGCATTATTGGCCGAGGAAGCTGGCGTACAGCTTCCCGGTCATGTGGCCAGCATGACAAAGCCGCTTCTGACGAACCAGAGCAGCGCACGGAAACGCCGTTTACCTTCCCGCTGCAGCGGTACCTATTTATCTACTTGCACTTTGACGTGCTTTCAAACTGCTAGGTTGGCAGGAGCAGGGACCGAGCAATGGGAGCTCACCCCATCGCAGGCATTTGAACCGCCGACCTTCTGATCAGCAAGCCCTAGGCTCTGTGGTTTAACTCACAGCGCCACCTGGGTCCCATATATACCAGTGTGTGTGTGTGTGTGTATACACACACACACACACACACACACACACACACACACTCACATAAGTCAGTGGTCTACATTTTTAGACTCTAATTGGGGGTGTGTACTGATTCCTGACATACATCCCTTGAGATGCCAGTTCAAGGCCCACAGTTATAGTTCAAGTGATAAAAGATGAGTGGTTAACTTTTCGTTCTAGCCACCTTCATGACTGAATTCATCTGTGGTGGTGGTCACCCTACCTCCGTGGTGAAGTAAGTGCTTGGCATGAAGAAACAGCAAACTCTGGCACTCGCCTAAAAGGAACTTAGATTGCAGATAGGAAATATCTGTGCAGAACTGATGCCAGAGTAGGTAGCACTCTTTGGTCATCTTTCTGCTGTCTAGTGCAGTCCTCAGTCTGCTGCTCTTTCTTCTGAAATAGCCATTACAGTGCTGGAAGTCTTTTGTCCCTAATATGCCTGGAGAAGAAACCTTTCCCCCTGCTGCTCATCTCAATCCATGTTCTTATGAAAATTGCTCCGAGGGGAAAAAAACAAAAACCCCAGGACGCTCATATTGAAATAAAATACGTTCAGTTACACTGAAGATCTTTTTCTTTCTTTCCTGGAATCGTAGTCCGCGTTTGCAGAGGGACTACTGCAAGTTTATACTGTTGGAAGCAGTTGTATCACATCACATAAATTTTCACTTTGACACACCGAAGACAGTCTAACATTATGTGATTTGATTAGTTGCAGACAAGGTTAATTGATAATCTGCTTCTTAAATGAGAAATGTCAGTATTGCAGTGTATCTTATCCAAAAGCACATCCAGGCGGCTATTGTCGAGCACTCTTTTTATCGCCACCTATTGTGAGCTCCTCCCAAACCCATAATGCCCATGGACTGTAATTTATATGTAAATTGAACTAGTCGGGAGGACCATGCTGATGTGAATCTGAGCACAGACAAAAGCCCTAAACACTGCGGAAAATGTCAAAAAGAGGAGTGAGGAGGCTGGCAGAAGATTGAGAAGTTGATCAGTATGTGTGCTGATAAATACAAGAGATTAATAATAACCTAAGTTTGGGGAAATGGAAAAGGAGAGGAGAGAGGTGACTAGGCAAGCAAGGGACTGAAGTAGGGAACAATATTTATTTTTGTAGAAACGTCAATGACAGGGCTATACCTAGGCTCAAAGCCAACGCATGGGCTCTTTTAGAGGGGGAACTCCCTTTCTTAATGCTACTGCTGCAATACTCTATGGAGACTTACTCTCGATAGATTAGGGTTCCATGTGTTTTGGAGGTTCTAGGGTTGAGTGCAAATGGGCCTCTCTATTCACCACAGCGGGTGGCGCTGTGGTCTAAACCACAGAGCCTAGGGCTTGCCGATCAGAAGGTCAGCGGTTCGAATCCCCGTGACGGGGTGAGCTCCCGTTGTTCGGTCCCTGCTCCTGCCAACCTAGCAGTTCGAAAGCACATAAAAGTGTAAATAGATAAATACAGTGGGACCTCGACTTACGAGCGATTCGACTTACGTGTTTTTCGACTTACGAATGACTTCCGGGAGAAACAAAATGGCCGCCGCAACCGAATTTTTCGACTTACGAATGGAAGTCGCGGCCACTTTAATAGGATTTTTTCGACTTACGAATTTTTGACTTACGAATTTTTTCGCTGAATGCATTCCTATGGGGATTCGACTTACAAATGTTTTCGACTTACGAAAATTGCGTCGGAACGCATTATCGTCGTAAGTCGAGGTCCCACTGTAGGTACTGCTCCGGCGGGAAGGTAAACGACGTTTCCATGCGCTGCTCTGGTTCTCCAGAAGCGGCTTAGTCATGCTGGCCACATGACCCGGAAGCTGTACGCCGGCTCCCTCAGCCAGTAAAGCGAGATGAGCGCCGCAACCCCAGAGTCGTCCACGACTGGACCTAACAGTCAGGGGTCCCTTTACCTTTACCTTTTATTCACCAATCCATTCCCATGCATCCAGTACTGGGGGAGTCTTTTGGCAATTTGGGGAGTGGCAGCCAGCTAGCAGCCACCATGTCTCCCACCAGAATGCCCTGTGTGTAGCAGAATTCCAATGCATTCGGGGGGGGGAGCAAGGGAGCCAGCAACAGCTGCCCACAAATAGGAGCTATGTTGCTATAAAAAATACAGCAGAAAAGACAGTTGACTGCGCTGCAGTCCATGACAAACTGCTCTGCAAACCTGCTCGATTACTAACACGCTCAGAAACACCGAAGTGAGAGCAGCACAGGATGGAAGCGTTCCCATTTTCTTCTGTGCCGCTTAGAAGGTACATGACATGCAGTTATTGAACGAAGATTTTCCTATCACTGCATGCCCAGACTGGGGAGAGAAGCTTGGCCAATTCAATTTCTGAGTTCCCTGCAGCTGTTAAAAGGAACAGCACCCTCAGCCCTGATCAAACCATTTTTCACAAGTGTCTGAGCTTAAGGGAATCAGGGGGTATTTAAAATGTGGCTTATTATTATTATTTTCTCCCACCACTTTCCCATTTCACCTTCCTTTTCGATAACAAAATGTTCAAAATCATGTAACATAATCATTTAGCATGGTAATATATCTGGAAGGGGGGAAGTCAGAGACACTGTCAACTGATGTAAGGTGCTGTCAGAGGAACCAAAGGATGTATTATGATTAGAAATACAGCCAGAGACTTTAAGACTTTAATGATAAAGAGATTTGGTTGCTCTGGCTAAATTCCATTATTGCAATGCTTCTAAAGAGAGTTTGCACAATTCCAGTGCCCTCCCTCTCCCCAGACGGGTCTCTTTCCCCCTTCTTCAGCAGAATAATTGGGACTTTGCAATTAGTCTTGAGATGGTGGGGGAGGGCAGAGAGGAACAAATAAATGTAGACCGCTGGCTGAAGCAATTCAAAACAGAAGCTTAATGAAATGTGAGGTGATGCATCAGATAAAAGTTGGTAATAATTATGGCATATTAGAGGAAAGGCCACAGTGTCCTCTCTTCCTTTCCTTTTGAAATTCATTCCTCTTTCTTATCAAGAAGAAGAAGAAGAAGTTGTGAACACAAAGTCACCTTGCAATAACACCCATCAGGAGGAAAGGAAATTATGAACATAGCTGGAAGGTGAGGGTGAAACAGAAACCCATGTGTATGTATCGGGAACATTGAGTGGTAGTGGGTGAAATATATTCGGAGTCCAGTGTGAATTTCATGCTCTTTATTCAGCTCATAGTAGCAAAGAATGAATCTTTCCCCAAAACGTCTGCTATATATACATTATTTGCACAATGGGCCCCACGTGATTGGCTAATTCTGGGCTACCCCTGTAGGCCAATCAGTTTGCGGATTCACTTCATCCAGGAGCCTGATTGTCTGCTCTTGCAGGCCAATCAGGTAGCTGATTCACTTACACCTGGAGCTGGATTGGATGGCTCCTGTGGACCAATCAGACTGCTGCATTTTGGATCCTATTGTTCTAGGATTCAGCTCAGTACATAACAGTGGGGAAAGGCAACTTTTACTGCTGTGAGCATTGCTCCTCTGACCTCACACAATGTTTGCTGAGCCCTGCAGACTAGTGTTCGGAAACAAACTGCAAAGGGATGGGCATGAAAGCCAGTTGACTTAATGTGGACCTAATACAATTTTAAAGTGGAAATTCATAATAACCCAAGCACCACACACACACACACACACACACACACACACACACACTTTAATGACACCGCAATTGGAGGTCAGACACGGGAAGCGTAATAGCACCACTATAATATACTTCTGCCCAAAACAACCACTTCATGGCACTTCACAAGGTGTCACAACAGGAAGCTTGGAGCTTCAGCCTCAGTAAGAGATGTCCCTGGGATTGTCTCTCTCAAATACACACACAGGTGACACTCCTTTCAACCCAGTTACAGGAGCGTGAATGTTAAGCAGGCAGCAACTATAATTGCTTCTTCCTTTGTCCCATGGTTAAATTGTGACACACTCTGACGAGTCTGCAGGAGGAGCTGGAGGAGGCGTGGGGACTGTGGCTTTGAATGGGAACGGGCAGAAGAGGAACAATGCTAGAAAATGAATAGATTGTAAAGGAATGAAAAAAGAGAAGAGAAATTGAAAAAAGCAAAGACTGGAGGAGGAGCTAGAAAGGAGCTGATAGGTAGTGGAGAGTAGAATAAAATAGGGAGAAGTGGGGGAAAGGAGCTTCTTCTTCTTTGGCGATCACTCATAGCAGTGTAAAACTGTCTTCCATAAACACGATTTTAACAATGAGTCTGTAAGTGACTGTGGAGGCCAATTCTGGATCCACACGTCCTTCCACAGTGGGGACATAGGTTTCCAGGCGGGAGTTGATCATGGTGAGGGTTTGCCAAGCGTGCCTTCCTCTTAGCACGATTCTCCCTTGCGTCCTGTGTTCGAGTGTCTTCAGCGCCCATGGCACCTTTGGTAAAGGCTGTTCTTCAATTGGAGTGCTTGCAGGCCAGTGTTTTCCAGTTGTCGGTGTTTAAACTACTTTTTTAAAAAGTTATGCCTTGAGACAGTCTTTAAATCTCTTTTGTTGACCACCAGCATTACGCTTTCCATTTTTAAAGTTTGAAATAGAGTAGTTTCTTTGGAAGACGATGGCAGGACCTGAGACAATGCTTCGGACACCTTTTTATTATTATTTATTTCATCCATTTCTAATCCAGCGTCCATCAGTTAAGACCCATGGGCAGTTTACAGTATTTGCACTAAAACAATGAAACACAGTATCCCATGTTAAAAACCATAATAACTACAACAGACAGATGACATGAGTTATGCTGGCATTGCAAAAAGCTGGGTGAAGGGGTACATATTTAAGCAGGTGCAAAAGCCAGATAGTGATGGCATCGTCCACACTTCCAAGGGGAGGGAATTCCACAACCAAGGTGCTGCAACATAGAATTCCCTATCTCATATCACTGCATAGCTCTACCCATTGGCAGTACAATGCCACCTGAAGTTCATTTCATCCAGATGTCATCTTGTTTTTATTGCTTTTGCTGTTTAAACTTTTTCTAATTGATCTTACTGTTAATTGTTTTAATACTCTATGTGAGTCGCACTGTGTATTGAAATACAGGATGCAACTTTCAATTAAATTGGTCAACTGACAATTCAAGATAGGTGTCTAGGAATATGCACATGACAATGACCTTCCTTTCTCTTGCTAGATAAATGCTCTGATTTTGTAAGTTCCCCATATAAAAGAGGTTGTATTCTGCAGAAGCTCCTTAAACTACCTAACAATCCTTCTGGATTATTTTCCCCCAGAAATAGTATTAAGCACAGTGTTTGCATTTTCATCTCTATTGCATAAGGGAACCAAGTCTTTCAGCTTGATGGGGCAAGTTTCACTAGACATGTTTACGTTCTTGCTTGTTCCAGTTAAGTGAATACTTGAGCTGATTTTTTCTAATAAAAATTTCATATGTGTGATTCTCCTTAGGGAATTCTTCAGAAGGAGAAACAAAAAGAAATCTTTATATAGTCTCCCATCTATGATTGAAAATTCTGAGTGTGACACATTCCCTTCTGATATACTTTTGAAATAGATTATCCATTGAATAATATTTAGCAGTACTAAATAGCATCTTAAAATATTGTTGAATAGACTTCATTAGTCTGGAAGCATTTCAACACTGGTCTATAATTTTCTTCCCAATGTAACAAACAGTTAAACTGGTAAAATACATGTTTTGGGTGGGTAGCCATGACCACTGAGGCAGGTCATTGTGACGACGTGTGATATTATACTACAGTTTCAACAGCTGAAGAGGCTGTGATGATGTAACAATGGTTCTGCATCAAATGCAGCACTGTGGTGCTATGGTGAACTGTTAATATAGTAAACGGAAAATAAGTACAAGGTAGGCAATAAAATGCACAACTAATCTATGAGCCATTCTCAAGTTAGGATGTTCTGAGTACAGTAGTTGGTTCGGTGGTTCCAGCATGAAAATTATAGGATATGATATGGTATAGAGCAGGCATCCCCAAACTTCGGCCCTCCAGATGTTTTGGACTACAATTCCCATCATCCCTGACCACTGGTCCTGTTAGCTAGGGATCATGGGAGTTGTAGGCCAAAACATCTGGAGGGGCGCAGTTTGGGGATGCCTGGTATAGAGTAATAACTTTCGGACAAACAAGAAAGAACTATCTGAATTAATATGGAAAACATGGATACCTCTTCCAAGGATCACGAAACCCTCTTAAACGTGGTGGGCTATAGTGCAGGAAGCTGAAATGGAAGACGGGGTACTGAAAATTAGATGGAAGCACCTTCTGTGAGCATTCACTATTTTTTTCCTAAATTCCATCCTTAGGTATCTTTATATGCGCCTTTTCATGCATAGGTGTATAAAAAAGAGCTTGAATAAATATATTCATGCTGTGTGAGAGATACAGGCAGAATTTTTCTTCCATTCATTTTATTCACTTTACTCTTTTTTAATTTTTCCAGGGACATCTGCATAGACTCCTAGAGTACCTATCAGAAGTTATATATAGAGAAAATTAAGTGTTAGCTGGCCTCCAGGCTGTTCACAAAAACAAGCAATTGATAGCTTTAAAACTGGCTGGTAACTTGAGTTTATTCTGTCCTTTTTAGCATTGCAGATCAGTTGAATATTTATGATGGCTTGTGTTCCATATTTTGAGACATTTTCTTTTAAATAGCGGGGATTCAACCATCTGATCTGAAAATAGAACATAGGGAAAGGTGAAAGGGAAATGATCAGGTTAGATAAATTGCTTTTAGGTTAATATTAATTTCTCCATTTCTCATTTGTTCAAGACTTCTTGCCCTGGAAATATTTTTAGAAGAGATATATATGAAATATTATCTCTGTAAATATCACAACACAAGAATAACTGCACCTAATTTTCCTTGTTCTTTCTGTGCAGTGGGGAGAGGTTTTTTAATTTCATACATCATTTACAACTTGCTCTGGCAACAGCACAGGTTTTTTTATATCAGAGGGGGAAAGTGCTGATTAATGTTTCATCTGGCAACATTTTTTTACTTTGGAAGAAGATGACCATGAGTGAATCCAGAACAGGCTTCCTCAACCTCGGCCCTCCAGATGTTTTGAGACTACAATTCCCATCATCCCTGACCACTGGTCCTGCCAGCTAGGGATCATGGGAGTTGTAGGCCAAAAACATCTGGAGGGCCAAGGTTGAGGAAGCCTGACCCAGAGAAAATCAGGGGTCCTTATATCTCAGGGATTTCAGCGTAGTTAAGGGCCTTATGTTTCCTCAGTCCAGGTCTGAGAGAAACTGTTGATAATAAAGCCCTTATTATTGTTGTTTTTACTATTTATTAAATTTGTATACCACCCTTCATCCAAAGATCACAAGGCAGTTCCAGGGGCGTTGCGTCTCTGATTGCCATCCGGGGCAGGTGGGTGTATGTGCCAGGGGGGTGCCCGTGCGCTGGGTCAGGGTGCACTGGGAGGGCACATTCACTCACATGCATTACCTCATATTACACAGCTGACAGCTCACATTGGCATGAGGTTGTGTGCACTAACATCTTCCCGATTCCACACATCCACATTCCACACTGCTTCACACATTAAACGCCCGCTTCTGTCTGAGACTCAGGAAACACTGTGACAAGAAATGAGGCTGCCATCAGGGATAGCAATGGAACTGATGATTCACTGTGCTAGAGAAGAAACTATTTTTTTAATTAAAAAAATAAGTTTCTTCTCCTGTTACATTCACAAAATGTTTAGGGGTATGCATATCCCTGTGCCCCCCCCCCAGATAAAAAACACTGATTCTATGACCAAGGCTGCTGTTGTGCCTAAAAGCGAGATGAGCGCCGCAGCCCCATAGTCACCTTTGACTGGACTTAACCGTCCAGGGGTCCTTTACCTTTTTTATTAAAAAAAAAACCAAACAAACCATTTTTTGTGCCTTCTAATGCCTAAGAAGCATTAGGACCACTAGTTTATTTCCAAGAGAGCAGCCATGCACAAGTTCAACAGTGGACCCTTACCCCTTCCTGGGTTGGTGCCTGTTGTGGCCTCTCACACTCAGCCTCCATCCCCGGGCAGCGAGAACAGAGCGAATGTGGCAGATTAGCGCCTGCTGAGGTTTCCGGTACATTGGGAGTTAAAATATCCCTCCCAATGATAGGCAGGTGTTCTCTGGGAGGCGGAACTAGATTGTGTGGGAAGACAAAAAGGGGAACGACCATTGGGTGGAGGCAGTTGAGAGGGAGGACAGTTGGGAGTTAGGAGAGAGAGAGGAGGTTAGAGGTTAGGTTTAGAGGGATGGAATGTGTCATCAAGTCTGTGTCTTACTAAGAAAGTGAAGTGCTTTAAGATACCAGTGAAATCCATGTTCTCAGGTTAATAAATAAAGTTGAATGTGTTTACACACCAACTGGCTCCAGCAGTGTGTCAATTCCTCCAGTTGTGTGGCTAAGAAGCGGACAGGAATGGGAGATAGTTCAAAATACGTCTGACATACAAAGGGCGGGACAGTGAAGTAAAGAAAACCACGAAGTTGCCTGAGTGAGAGGCTAACTTGAACAGTAGGGATCCATGAGAGGGAGCCCCCACTGGAGGTAAGGTGGTGAGAGGCTTCAGATAAAGTGCCCTGAGGTAACCTAGAGCCAAGTCCACCTTTGTGAAACTGGAGGTTTATGCCTGCCTTCTTTTTGTGTAAGGGAGGGAACCACTGTCGGAGTATTAGTGATGCGGTTTCTTCACAGCGCACATGGCCAGGCAGCCATTAGAGGAATCCCCCCTGTCTGCCTGGGCAGTTGCCTCAAGTTTCCGCTGGCTGCTGCATCTCAAATTGGCCAACCAGTGGCATCTCCGACGGGCGGGGGAATGCCTCACCAGCTGAGAGGGCATTGGCTGCGCACGTGCCCTCACAGCTGGCAAGGCATGAAACCTGGCAGCACTGTCCTGCCTCGGCGAAACTGCTCAAACTTGTTTACCAGGCATCTGTGGTGATGACATTTTAGAAACTCGGGGGATTTTCCTAGGCGTCTCATTGCCAGATAATACAGTGCCTGGCTAAAAGGGAAAAAAAATTTAAAATGATGAAATTGTAACATAAGTGAGGCAGCAACCTGCAGAGAACCCACAATAAAGTGATCAAGCGGTATTTCAGAGAACAACGTATAAATGAAACATAAACAACTTCCATACTACAAATCCCAGTTCCTTTGTCCTCTGTGTTCCGAGCTGTATGTGGTTCTTGTTTCACAAACAGTGTTGGCAGCAGTAAATCATCATTTCATGCTGGGAGTGGTCTCCTGGGAATGCATTACGCAACTTGAAATCCTATGGTCACGCAGCTGGAAGTTCCTCTGAATTCAGTAAAGCTTACTTATGAGTAAACATGCTTCTGATCAGATCAGACCTAGGGATGCCAAATGTTCTTATCTGCAGGCTTTTAAAGGGGAGTTATTGGTCTGTTAGTGTGTGTGTGTGTGTGTGTGTGTGTGTGTGTTTTATTATGTGTTTTGCATTCTCATTTCGTATTTTTATGTTGCGAACCACCGTGTGATCTTTGGATGGAGGGCAGGATGTTTTAGGAAGCATTAGGCTATTTTAGGAAGCATTAATAAATAATAATGATTTGTTGTTGTTGTTTTATCCTGCAAATCCTCTTGAAGAGAAATGGTGCCCTTTTTAGTTTTGTGAATAAATCCCAGTGCAGGTAAGCAAGCAGTGAGTAGGCAGCCAGCGTACAACAGGTAGCACAAACCTGACTGATGAAGCAAGTAACAGACGTGCTGACATTAGCTCGACCAGCAGCGGCGGCAACCACCTGGTGATGTGTTTGTTCTATTTCTGGAAAACCGCAGAGCATATGGCCAGCTAAAAACCCTTTTCATGTCACTTTGGTGTTAGTTCTGTCTGGGCAAACTCAGTCTGCTTTGCGATTAGTAGGATATATATTTCCCCCCGTGATGAAATACCTCCAGGTGTGTTGGGCTAAGAAAAATAATAATCCTTTGATGTATGAGGAACTGTGGCTCTGGCAAAAGCTCCTGCCAAAACGGTTATTCTTTCATTTGGTTGTCCACCAGCCAAGATGTCCTCAGAGGGTGTCTTTAGGGCTGCTGTCATTATCAGAGACAGAAAACTTTGCTTTGTGCAGTGTATAAGTGGAGCATCTTGCTTTTTTAACAGATGAATTGGCAAAATATTTCAGATTATCCATCTGTTCCTCTGATTCAAGCTGTTGTCTTTCCCAATCTGCTATAAAACGCACACTACACGCTCTTCAGTATAGAAACATCACCTTTGCTTTGGCACCATTGACAACCAATTCTCTTCTCAAAGCAAACAAGCAACATCAAGACCCACGGAAATAAGCAGGGCATTATGCTGCTGGTTTCTTTTTATTTTGGGAATAAGGGGTAAGGGTGTTTGCCAGTCTCTAAAGACTGCAGACTGGCATAGCTACGTTACTCAAAATAACTACATTCTTTCCCCATCCCCCAGCGCCTGGTTCCTTATTTTACCTGTGCATCCAGCATGGAAAATACTATTGTGTGAGATTCAGAGTGAGAGTGCAAAAATGGAGGACCTTTCACCCTTTGGGCCATTTTCCAGATTTAAATCCTCTTCCCAAAATGCCATTTTACCCATTGCACATCATATAACAACAACAACAACAACAACAACAACAATAGCACTCAGCAAATACAGTTTAAAGAAACAAAAACAGTAAATATAGACCCACAATAGTTACAGTACTATTCTATTTTTTTTAAAAAGGCTGTGTTTCTACCACCACAAAAAAGTGTAATCCTGGTGCCTTAAGAAGCCAGCTAAGCATCACTGGCGTCATTAGGGATGAGGGCCTTTCGTTTTAGCTGATGCCTTTAAGGACAACATGCCTTCTACATGCTATGCCATGTCAGTGCTGAATGGTGCCAGAGTCAAAAGTGGGTGGCTGCATTCTGGCCCAACCATGACAGATGTTTCATGTAAAGAAAATGAAGGCACATTTTTTCACATGTGGTGGAATTGTAAAATACAGTGGTACCTCCGGTTGCGGACGGGATCTGTTCCGGAGCTCCGGTTGGATCCTGAGGTTTTTGCAACCGAAGGTGTCTGTTGTGCGCATGTGCGCGGCGCTGTAGAGTACTTCTGCGCATGTGGTGAAACCCGGAAAAATACTTCCAGGTTTGCCACATGCATATCCCGAAGGATATGTAACCGGAGGTGAACGTAAGTAGAGGTACCACTGTAATTAAAAATTATTGGGAAATGATTTATAATGAAATGGGGAAAAAAGTTTAAGATAACTTTTGTTAAGAGAACAATATTCACTATTTAAAACAAAAACCAGAAAGTCAATAAAAGCAGCAAAAGTGATTTGTTTCAATGTTTTTGTTTGTTTGTTTTATATAGTGAAAAAAGTTCTGTTTTAGGTTTTGGTCAATAATGATAATAACACGAATAACTAGTACAGTGGTACCTTGGTTTAAGAACAGCTTAGTTTATGAACAATTTGGATTAAGAAAGCTGCAAACCCGGAAGTAGGTGTTTTGGTTTGTGAACTTTGCCTTGGAATAAGAACATGTTTCGCTTCCTGTTGAGTGTGTTCCATTTGTAAATTGAGTCCTCCGCTGCTATGGGAAAGCATGCCTTGGTTTAAGAACGCTTTGACTTAAGAACAGACTTCCAGAACGGATTAAGTTTGTAAACCAAGGTACCACTGTACCTTTGAGGTGTGTGAACAAATGGTTGTAATTCTCTGTTAGTTAATCGGAGCATTTGATCATAATTGCAATGGCACACATGTTTAGTGAATTGAATGGTGAGGAAGGAATGGTGGATTGCTGCGATTTGTGTTGCAGTAGTTATATTGCTAACTACTGTTATGCTCCTGGGGACCCAGGTGGCGCTGTGGGTTAAACCACAGAGCCTAGGGCTTGCTGATCAGAAGGTCAGCGGTTCGAATCCCTGTGACGGGGTGAGCTCCCATTGCTCGGTCCCAGCTCCTGCCCACCTAGCAGTTCGAAAGCACGTCAAAGTGCAAGTAGATAAATAGAAACCGCTCTGGCGGGAAGGTAAACGGCATTTCCATCCGCTGCTCTGGTTTGCCAGAAGCGGCTTTGTCATGCTGGCCACATGACCCGGAAGCTGTACGCCGGCTCCCTCGGCCAATAAAGCGAGATGAGCGCTGCAACCCCCAGAGTCGTCCACGACTGGACTTAATGGTCAGGGGTCCCTTTACCTTTACCTTACTGTTATGCTGTACTACTGCATCAATCTAAAGGACTGTGATGCTTTGTAAAAATTAGGAGATGCAATTGCTAATCTCTTATAGATCTCCCTCTACTCTAACACAATGCATGAGCTTTGGGGGAAAAAATTAATCTTTAAATGCTTATTATATATTTCAGAGACATATATAAACAGGTTATATATAAACGTGTCACAGACGAGCTATATTCATAGGAAATTCTTAGTTGGAATTGTTTAAGAATATTTTCTTATATCCTCTTTTTTATATGTGGGAGGGAAGAAGGAAGGACGGAGAAGCTGAATTTCAAAAGCCTCTGCAGTCTCCTTTGTTAGCGGCTGGCTAGTTGTGAGCAGCCAATCAGAACTTCAGGATAGCAGCAACTGACATTGATTAATGGACACCTTGCAGATCCACTTAATGATTATCCCTATCAGAAAAAAAGAGGATGGCGGGTTGGGAAATCACAGTCCTTGCTGCTCTTTCTTAGAATCCTTTTTTAAAAAACTGGAGTTCACCCTTTATTTCTGTTGGTGCTTCTACTGTAAGACAATATAACATTTATAATTTCACTACTACAGTGGTACCTTGGTTTTCAAACTTAATCCTTTCCGGAAGTCCATTCCAGAACCAAAGCATTCCAAAACCAAGGCGCGCTTTCCCATAGAAAGTAATGCAAAATCAAGACTTTTAAAAACAACTCCTAAAACAGCAATTTAACATGAATTTCACTATCTAGCAAGACCACTGATCCATACGTAAAATGAAAGCAATAATCAATGTACTGTACTATAAAATAAATAAGACAGTATTGTAGATGATAAAAATTAAAATTACTTTCTTTCTTTTTTTTACCTGCACTGATGATAGTCATTGTTTGGATGATGGGGGGCAGGGGCTTTTGCCCATTTCCGCAGTCACACAATCAATCAGTAGCTGAACTGGGTTCCGCACAGTCACAAAAACAAATTAACCGAAAAAACAAAAATGCAAAGTAAATAGCAAAAACAAAAGCCCAAACTTAATCTGTTCTGGAAGTCCATTTAACTTCCAAAATATTCGAAAACCAAGGTGCAGCTTCTGATTGGTGCAGGTGCCCCGAAAACAATAGATGACAGCTGCATCAGTTGTTTGGCTTCCGAAAAACGTTTGAAAACCGGAACACTTAGTTCCAGGTTTTCGGCGTTTGAGAACCAAGACGCTTGAGTACCAAGGCGTTTGAGAACCAAGGTACCACTGCACACTTCTCCATATATACAGATACTTTCTCCTTCAATGGACCTTCTCCTAGAGCAGAAGGATAAAAGGAGGTAACAATTATGGCAGAATGTACCAGTAGTGTTGCAACACAAAGTACTTCAGATTGTGAACCTCATGTTAAAGATACCTGTATATTTAACACTAGCTGACCCGGCCACGCCTTGCTGTGGCTGATTTGGTGAAATGCAAAAGTAAGATACAGTATGAAAGAGAAAGCGTGTGTTTACTTACACCTTATCTCGTTGAAGTTCAGTCCATGTGTTCTCCGTTTGCCCCTCCCGTTTTTGTCTTCGTTTGTACAACTGTTTATTACTACTATTTTAGTCTATGAGGTTCTTTGTCCTGATTTTGTCAATGGCCCTCTCTGCAGCCGGTCGAGGTAGCGTTGCAAACCGCGAAAATGGTGATTCCTCCCAGCGTGGCTCTATACCCGCCGGCAGAGCCAGTAGTAGTGTTTGTGGGCAGTCTGTCTGTCGATTGGATGGTGGTAGTGACGTCGGGAAAGGAGGAGGATGGGTCAGAAACAGGTGTGTTGTGCTGTGCTGTTTAACGTCGACTGGAGGGTGCTATATTTTTTGCACAAAATCACAATTTTACCTGGGAAAGGTATGGTATTTGTGCAATGTAAGTACATATGATCACTCCCATATGGGCATGGAACGTTGTGTCCAAATTTGAACGGAATCGATCAAGGGGTTATGGAGAAAGGCGATTGTTAACAAACATCCAACTTGAACGATTTTATATATGTAGATGCATAAGATGTAATTTTTATATGCGCTGAAGTTAAAAAACACCTTATATACATGTTTGAATTTGCAAGTAGAGGTTTTCATTAGGCATGGGAGATTTCACTTTGGGAAATTCAGCAGAAAAGGTGGTGTGTGTATATATATATATATATATATATATATATATATATATATAATTAGGCTGTATTATGCACATATGAGTGTTTGTGGCATAGCACAAGATTTAAACCAGGGCAAGAGACTTCTTGGTACACAGCTCAGTTGCTACTGCACATGAGCCTTCACTGAAACAGAACAATGTTGGAGAACTTGAACGAGTCTGCATATAAACGGAGCAAAAATAAACACATTTTGATTTGGTGTTCCTTAATAGTAAAGTCTGATGATTTTCTCTTTGCAGTCTGGATCAAATGTATTGATCAGACAGTCTATAACTCAATAAAAAATCTACATGCTAAGTTTGTTAGACCTATTACAGAAGCACTACAACCAATTGGGTAGCTAGCTAACCCTTTTCAGAAGAGAAAACTGCATGTGTACTCAAACCTCAAAATGCTTAAAATGAATCAGAGATGGCAAGATATATATATTTTCTTTATAGAGTTTTACCTCAGCATCATCACTTGCTGAATGTTTCTTAATGTGAAACTTATTTATTCTGTTTCAATCTGTTTCACTTCTTCCTAAAATCAACATGCTGATTATTGTTTCCACCCCCAAAAAAGGTGTTTCATTAACTACAGCTATGCAAAATGTTACCAGCTTAAGTTTTCAGTGAATTAGTTTCTGTAAGAATTTTCTTGTGTATTTTCAATTTTTATTTCTATATGGCTTGTATCCATCAATTAATATGTAGATTACAGATGTGGTGCATTTGGCTGCAAAACTGTGACTGAGTGACTGTGACTCAACCTGACTTCCTGGGAAAACGTCGTATGATCATATAGCACTCTTAGCCTGAGTACACACAATATGTTTCCCAGAAATCTTTGTGAGTGTGTGCTTTAGAAGAACTTTGATGGGACGGAAACTTGGCCTCATTGTCCACATCAATGGGCCCAATGCTAGTCAGATCATAGCTGCCCAGCTGATGTTCACAGCTTAGCTCTCCTTTTCTCAGTTGGGAAAAATATCTCCCTCCCCCCATTGGTAGAGCAAGCACTGTCTGGGTCTTCTAGGTACTTTTACATACTGTACTCTCACTTCCCCAAGCACTGAGACTGTTCAAGGGCCATTCCACTTCAACTCTGTGATTCTGTGATAGTTCTATGATAGTTTTGCTTCCTTCGAAGGCGAGACCACTGAAGGTTTGTGATGCTTTTGATGAATCAGATCCACTTCCTTATAGCTGTTCAAGTTATGTTGATATTTAGTTTATTTATACGTTGCTTTTCCACCATAAATTGTAATTAAAAGGTAAAGGGACCCCTGACTATTAGGTCCAGTTGCGGATGACTCTGGGGTTGTGGCGCTCATCTCGCTTTATTGGCCGAGGGAGCCGGCGTACAGCTTTTGGGTCATGTGGCCAGCATGTCTAAGCCGCTTCTGGCGAACCAGGGCAGCACAAGGGAACGCCGTCTACCTTCCCGCCGGAGGGGTACCTATTGATCTACTTGCACTTTGATGTGCTTTCGAACTGCTAGGTTGGCAGGAGCAGGGACCGAACAAACTTAATACTTAGTTCATAATAAATATTGACTTACTGGCAAAAAACAAACAAAACAAAAACAATTCGTTACAAAACGTATCCGTAAATGCAAATAAGTCAAAATCAACAAATGAATAAACATAGGTTGCATCAGATCACTAGAAAGAGATATAATGCTTCTGTCATTCAGCTAACTCTCAGCTTTGCCATCTCTGCCTGAAAACTGCTTTTGTTTGTTCACCCAGGCACAGAGACACCTGTTTCCCTTTAGCTGAAGGACGTGGGGTTAGTCACCTTCTCCCAACCTTTGATGGCTTTCCCATTCCTAAGCATGCTGTCTGGAGAACTTTAAAAAAATGTTTATAACAAGCCTCTTAGGTTTGTGCACTTAAGATGTTTTGTTGCTTTGTATTTCATCTTTCACAATAACTGAAAAGGAAAAGATCAGAGGGTTTCCTCCGACTGACAGTCTCCAGTCCACATTCTGCTGTGCTGTAATTGTACAGTCAGAATGGCACTAAAGATAGGTTGCCTGGTAGAATGGCCCCAAACCTAATTAATCTCTTGTGTTACCTTATCAGTGAAATAAGTTGTGGCAGTGGAAGATAAGCACTTAGTAAAATGGGATTGATGGATCTTGGGATATAGAAGTGAGCACTGCAAACTCCAATTCTTTTTGGGGGTGGGGGTGGGGGGAAGCCAAAACCAAAACAGACATTTATTATGGAATTTTAACATCTATAGATTATTTTATTATGATTTCAGTGCCCACCTTTATGCAACAATGACACAGTTATTATGATGTCATAACTGGTGTAATAACTGACCTAAACATAGGTAAAGGTAAAGGGACCCCTGACCATTAGGTCCAGTCGTGTCCGACTCTGGGGTTGCGGCGCTCATCTCGCTTTATTGGCCGAGAGCCGGCATACAGCTTCTGGGTCATGTGGCCAGCATGACAAAGCTGCTTCTGGCGAACCAGAGCAGCGCACGGAAACGCCATTTACCTTCCCGCCAGAGCGGTTCCTATTTATCTACTTGCACTTTGACGTGCTTTCGAACTGCTAGGTGGGCAGGAGCTGGGACCAAGCAACGGGAGCTCACCCCATTGTAGGGATTCGAACCGCCGACCTTCTGATCAGCAAGCCCTAGGCTCTGTGGTTTAACCCACAGCGCCACCTGGGTCCCTGACCTAAACATACATTCACACATATCCTGGAACCAGAACAAGGTCAAAGGGTTCCTTGTTGCATCCTGACAAAGTCTACCTTTTCAATACCTTTTCTGACAACGTTTTGCACCCTCTGGATGGATTGCTGTAGCAGACTGACACATACTAAGGAGAATTCTACAGCCAGCTCTATAGGGGAATATAATAGCTTTGTTCAAAACAAAATGCATTTACTGCGGTGCTGCCTGTAGAATTCTCCAATGGGATGGGGAATGACCACAAAGGCTAAAGAGGCTTGATTACAAGAGTGTTTCTCTAAGAAGGGGTCATTTAGTTGGATGACAACATAAACACCCGATAACCAGGTTCTGTCACAGACATAGACTTGGGCAATGACAAATATAAATGGATGTGCAGGAGGGAAATCCTGTTGATTGATAGATCCTGGCATTTTCTTCAGAGGTTTTGGTGTGCAACTACCTAGGACCTCTTTGAAACCCAGTAATGGTGATGTATAGCATTTTCCCTTCTTTTTACATTGTCACTGGTCTGGCACTGTCTGCATTTTACAGCTAAAAGGAGAATGTGCCACATTTATATTGAAAACTAGCATTGTATGCATGTATCTATGCAATCTGGCATGCAGTTACTTGGGAATAAGCCCCATTGAACTGGCACATCAGAATAAACATGTACAGGATAGCACTGTTGGGGCTTGATTTAATTAATGTAGTTTTACAATATAGTTGTTCCAATACTTTTGTTTGTTTTAAACTTGTGTACCGTAACAGACAATTTTAAACTTTATTAAGGCACACACACAAACATGTAAACACAACATAAAAAATCTGCAACGAAGCATGAAACCTGAATCTATGGAAAACTGATACCACATGCTCACATTTTTGTTCACCAGCGCTACTGCAAACTTTCGAAAAGTGGATTGTGTAAGCATCTGCTGAATCACAATTCATCCATGTGTTGAAACAAACAGAAAATTGCATCACCATATATTCAGCCAAGTCTATCCAGCCTGTAGACCCCATAGTTCACAACCCTTAAAGAGTTGTGTGACGTGTACAGTACAGAGATACTTGAGGCAGGGGTGGAGGAAGGAGGTTGCAGTAGGTGTGAGCAGCCCCTGTGTCACCACTGGGGTGTGTGTGACAAAATGCCGGGCGGCACTCACCACGGGGCCTGCAGCATGCCCGAGCCACACGTCTCATCCCAGGAGCGACGTGGTGACTTGGGTGCGCACATACTCCACATTGCCCAAACAGTCCGCTCACTGCCCGCACACCCCAGGTGTAGGGCGGCTCACTGGGAGGAGGCAGGCAGACCCTGGAGGCCCCGCGGTGCGCCCTGTGCCTATGGGTGGCTCGTCCTGCCCCTGGGCGCGCCGCCTCAGGCACCTGAGCGGCTTCCTCTGCCTCTGACTTGAGGAGTTTGATCTTTGTGACTTTTGATACAAATTTCCCTGAACTGCCCCTCTCAGATTCTTTGGCAAGAATGTAGTTATCCATCAGTTTTCTCACTCAACCAAATGTTCCAGGATGCTTCTCCGCTCAGAAGTGGTATCCAAATATGTTTTGAACTCCATATTTTTGAAAGTAAATGTGTTTATAAATACCCACGTATTTAAATGCAAATTTAAACGCTGGTATTTGAGCATTAAACAAAATCGCAGATTGATACAGAAATAGGATGGAACAGACTTCTGAGTGAACATATGTGAAAGTGACATGAAGCAGAGTGATCTGTCCATTTCTAGTATATTTCTTACTATGGTGAAATGGTGCTGGGAATCCAGCTTAAAACCATTTCCTTAATTACAAATATAATCAGCCAAGTATAATTGTAAAAAAAAAAAATCAAAGCAAGAATTAGCATGTATAAAAGGGCCTAAAATGAAGCTGATGAAAAGCAGTTAACTTTTTCCCCTAATCTTTGACTTTTAGACAATCACTGCAGCCAAACTTAATCTTGCAGCAAGCAACACACAAGGACTGCAGAATACTAGCTATAGATTTTCTCTGTGCCATGGGCAGGGATTTTTCATTTCATACATCATTTGCAACTCACTGCAGTGATTCTGCAAAGTCAGTGTCTAACTCCCAAGCACAAAGTTGAAAAGAGAGACTTGGGTGTTTTTCTATTAAAAAAAACCTTGTTCCTTTAACTTCTAATATTAGGAGGCATATTTGGAAAACATTTTGTTCTCCCAGAAGTCCACCTGGCACCTCCATATCAATGATAAAATACAGCATGCACCATTTTCACTGGAACACCTGTTTTTGATTGTAAAGGCCAAATAAGATTTGCCATATTGGGTTTCTCCAGAGGCCCAATGAAACCAGTTCAGTGCTACCAAGAAATCTCACAAGTAGGTGATGATAGAGAGATCCATCCTCTGATTGTCTTTAGCATCTGTTAATTGTAAGCATGATGTCTCAAAGGATGGAGGTTCCGTTGCAAAATTATATGTTTACATTATTTTTAATTCACTTCCCAAACATTCCCAAAATCAGTATGTACTTAAAATTCAATACCACAGATTTTTTTAAACAACAGCAGCAGAAGAGGTATGAGAGCAAATCAGAGCCAGCATAAAAACAAAAGTACCCCAATCACTCCTGCCCAAAAAGCCTGCTGTAAAAAGGAAGGGTGTGATACAACTAATGAGCCCCATCAGTGGAAGCCTGCAAAAGGATTTCTGCTTGTGTGTCATCAAAATCTGCCCTGGGGAGTCGGGAAAACCCCCAGAGCAGCACATGGGAAGCAGAGGGGGAATTGTTCTGTCTGCTTGCGCTGTCATAGTGTTCAGCATAGCATAATGTTGAATTATTCCTGGATATTTTAAACCACCTGCTTAAAGGGGGCAAGTTCCTGGACCTGTTGCGCTTGATTCCAAAGCTAAATAGTCACCACTGAAAAGACACACCCAGTGATGGCCACCATCCAGCCTAACAGAAGGTGGTATTGTGAAGAATCTTCTTACCCCAGATCTTAATAATGGGAAGAAACATGTAAGGAAAGACATTGCTGGGCTTTTAAAATAGTCTAGTTACTGGGCTAACTGCTGTTGGTGCTTTTGTTTGATTCAGTGTCAATTTCTATGTAAATATTATGTTTGATTTTCTGAAAAGCTCTTATGAGTTGTTACTGAGACATGGTTGACCTGTTGATATTATGTTTTGAAATGTATCAACATGCATGTTGTTGTTGTTGTTGTTGTTTTCAATGTATTGCTGTTATTCTTATCTGTTTATTTAGTATAATGGGAGCTGCCTTGAACACCATTTCATTTTGTGGAAAGGCAGCATATAAATTAAAGTTGAACCAAGTATTTAAAATCACTGTCTTGGGAAAAGGCAATGGACCTGGACTATGAAGGGCTTTAACTTTTAGCACAGAACATCGAATTATTCAGCAACCAGTGGAGCTCATGAAGAATAGATGTTACATGCTCTCTATGGCTAATCCCAGCTATTAATCTGGCTGCTGTATTTTGGAGTATCTGCAGTTTTTTGAACAGCCTACAAGGGCAGTTCCATTTAGAGTGTATGCACTAACATGCTCAACTTTATCTTTTCCAGGAAAGAGTGTAGTTGGCAACAAACTTTCACCCTTTTTTACCTTTACCCTTATTTCATTGGGTTTACAAAGGTATTTCTCATAACAGTTCTTAATAGAATCCCAACCACCAAGGATATGCATACATGTTTTCTGCTTGCATAGGAGATGCTCCTCATTAACTGAGCTCCAAGGCAGCTGCTAATAAGCCTTCAATCCTGTGGACGCATTTGGAGTTGTCAATCCCATTGATTTCAGCATGGCTTACTTCATGGGATCAGATTCCACGGTTTTCTCTTCCAGAAAGAACTGGGTTATTTTGGGAGAGAGAAAAACCACACTATTCTCAGGACTATCACCACTTTGAGGAGATAAAGGCATTTGAAAATGCCGTTCTTTGCTTCGTCTTTGGTACATCATCCTAGCTACCAAACAAACCATCCACCTATGACTTGTGGTTTGGCATTTGAACTCCTGAACCACAAAGCAAATGGCCCCAAAGTTGATGCGGAAAGCATTTCCAAGCAGACTTGAGGTGGGAAGCAGAGTGGATCCTCTGACACATCACAAGCACCGCTGGCTCGTTTTTTGCTACACCAGCCCCAGGCTAGCATAGCTGATGGATTCAAGGATCAGGCTCCTTTGGGAATCCACTGGTACCCTACCCTACCCTGTCCGGCTTGGGAATTTCCATTAGCTCCCTTTGGCAGTAGCTTGCCACCTCCTTGGGCACAGCTGGGACTTCTGCTGCCGTGGAGTCGCCCATAAACAGTGCTCTTCTCCAGTGCCCATCAACTTCAGAGGGGTAGGGTTGCACTCTTAATCATTAGTTGCTCTTTCATTTTTGTAGTTCCAGAATTCACGTCTGCTGGCTTCTTTTTCTTTTGTTGCTCTCCTCCCTTTGCCCTGGAGTCTTAGTCCTTTTCATTCCTTTTCCTCTGCCACTTCGAAGCTTCCAGAGGGAAGCAGCTCTTCATTTTATTATGCCCTTCTCTGAAGTCTTGCCAGTTCTAAGCATTTAGTTTAAAAAACAAACAAAAAAAAAGCTGAACTTGGTGGATACCATTTTTTTCAGCATAGGGATTGTGGCTTTTATTAATTTTAAATAAAATTTAAATCATAAGCTAAAGCCTAGAGTGATTGCTACAGTGGTTCATGATTTTTAGTGTCTGTGTTGTTTTCATAAACATTATTTGATTACAGGAGAAGTTGTTTAATCTGAAGGACTCTCTTGGTGGTATTTTGTTTTCTTCTGAAGGACATTTCTGTATGATCATCTTTTTGGTGAAATAAATGTAGAGCAGCGCTGTGTCGTTTTCCCTGAATGGCAATGTTTTGGAAATGCAAGTTGAAAAATACTGAAATGAAATGTTAACATATTTTCCACCTGTGAAGACATTGTTCTCTTCCTACACACCCCTGTTTTTGTGAAGTACATAGGAACTGTGGTCCGTGCAAAGGAAACATGAGCACATCACCTACAGTGATAGCAGTGACAAAGGATGCAATTCTCCTCTGCCCCATGGCCATGCAGAGGCTAACATCTGTACGTGGGAATTGTGCTCTTGCCAATGGAGCAGGAATTTTGAAACTATTGTGGGTGGGTGAGTTGGGTGGATCTGACCTAACTCAGCTGAGCCTGCCTGAATACTCAGTCCATCACCAAGCTAGACTGGAGGGTAATGATGTCATCATTGTGTCACCATAGGAATTCCACTCAATTACCAGAAAACCGCTTGATATCGGGGCAGAATTGAAGGCTTTGTACCTCATGTTGAGCCAGAGGGTAGGACTGGGGATCTTGCATGTATGTGTCCCTGTTGCTCAGTTGCCTCTATGATCAAGTTGGCTGAGGTGATGTGTGGCATGGTGTTGGAAGATTCTATAAAAATAATTCTGGGTTATTTTAGTGTCCGTGTGAAGGCTTCTGTTGGGCCAAATCAGGACATCCACAACAGCTATGGTGCTGTCTCAAATGGCCATCAGATCAACACACTCTTGATGTAGTCTTTGCCCCCAAGTGATGTATGGGGTGAAGCTGCAGAGCACCCCATCATGGTTGGAGTGTCAGCTGGCAAAGTTTGGATTGGTGGCAATGCCCCCCTCCCAGGGGTGGTGGTGTTTGTCCCATTTAGATGGTATGTCCCTGGAGAGTAACAGAATCTGATTGATTCCTTTAAGCTCTGAGGGTTTTCCCTGCACAGAAAGTGATGATCCTGTCAAAACCTTGGTCTCTGTGAAACAATGAGATGAGATGAGCAGTTGACAGAACCATTTCCAAGCATCCCTTGCAGCACTGCAGAGTTCAACTGGCTTCCTTGATATTCGGGGGAACTGCAGACTAAGAAAGAAATGATATTAAATGGCTGATTACATGTTAAATAGCAGCTGCAGGGGTGGGGAGGAAAATCAAGTCCGTAGCATGTAGGGAGTGGAGCTAAAGTCCCTCCCTCGCCCATGGACTCCCCACAAACTGCTAATCCTGGGTCTCCTGACAGGACAAATACCTGTTTAGGGAGAGGGATTTTTGTTTGTATTGCATCATGGGGGAGAGTGTTTCCTACATGCTGAAGTTCTGATATTGCACAGGCCCTCCCATGGCTGCTATTTTAAAAACATTTAAAAATATGTGAACATGTATTTAACACTTGTCTGTTTGAGCTACGGTCCCCCGAAGAGGGTGAGTGAGAGCTCCAGTAGCCAGCAGCAAGCGCTGTCTAATCAGAAATACTGGCCTGTCATCTGGAGGTGCCCTAAGTTAATAGGGTCAGTGATCGCATGGAAAACTTGATAATACCAGGGTAGCTTCTTGCAAACCGCTTAGTGCTTTTTGATTTCTTTGTGTTAAGAAAATTGGTTTCATTGATTATTTGTTAGCTGAATGGGGGTTTTTTTTGCAGAAAATTTATCAACTGTTCAGGTGCTTTCGGGGACCCACCAATTAATCAAATGCTTACTTTGTATATCAGGCCCTTTCCTACCCACACGCACAAGCATATTTAATACAAAACTGGAAATTTTGCCAAGTGAGAAGAAATAAAACAGGCTTCTAGTGAGACAGACTCAGACTCTCACAATGGCTTATATCTGACAGAATATTATGCCCTGCCCTCTCCCTCTCTTTTTCTTTCTTTCTACCCATCCCTCAATAATTTGATGTAGTGAAAAATACAGCCAAATAACCTGTTCCTTTGTTTCACTGAACTAATGGCTTCTTATTCTTGATGCTCCGGAGCCTAACAGATTCCCATAAATTTTATTCTTAGGGAACAAGTCAAAAGGAAAGACACCTCTGTTTTTCTTCTTGATACTGGGATATAGCCACTAGATACTTTCCTTACATAATTTGTATTCCTGACAGTGCCCTTTGCTCATGGCCATCACATTTTGGGCAACTGTTTGGCGGCCCCTTACTGGGTTGCATGACAAAATCTCCAGCTGATGAAAGAGTGACAATGCTGGGCAAGCTTTGCTTTGTTTTTAACTGAGGGCAACATTCCTAAGGTGGTAATATGTCAGGGACCCCATCCTGGCAGTGGGCAGGGCTGAACCCACTGTTGGGTGGGACCAGAGTCAAAAGTGGGCAGTGACATCCCTTCTTTTTCCTTCAGGCACCCTCTCCCCCCCCCTTTCTCTTCTTCCTACCCAGACAGTTGACAGGGAAGGGTAATATTTCTCCTGCCATAGTCCTGAGCTGAGGGCTTATCAAAGTAAGCTGGTTGCTCCTTGATATTAGGCTGAGGGTTGCATACAGTCCTAGGGCTGCTGCCTGCCTGCCTGGTTCACGCTATTACTTCTCCATGTAGTCGCAGGCAGACAAATGGTCAAGCAGCAGCTACAGCTATTCAAGGCAAGCCCAAGAGGCTCAGTGGAAGGTCGGCGGTTTGAATCCCTGCAACGGAGTGAGCTCCCGTTGCTCTGTCCCAGCTCCTGCCAACCTAGCAGTTCAAAAGCACGCCAGTGCAAGTAGATAAATAGGTACTACCGTGGCAGGAAGGTACCGGCCACATGACCCGGAAAGCTGTCTGTGGACAAACACCAGCTCCCTCGGCCTGAAAGCAAGATGAGCGTCACAACCCCATAGTCACCTTTGACTGGACTTAACCGTCCAGAGGTCCTTTAACTTTACCTTACAGCTATTCAACTAGGAGAAGCTATTTGTGTGAACTGGCCAAAAGTGTCCTAGAAGGGTTGGTTATCCTTGTAGGGGTCTTAAGACCTGCACATAATAATAAACCCTGAAGTCCTCCTTGCCACATTTTCCCCTGCTTCTGGGCATCAAAATCCCATCTTTCTCCATTCCCCTTTGTCCTCAAATGGATTCCCTAACTAGAAGTGTGGTCTCCATGAAGCCCACACTCTGTTTGTTCAGAAGACAACCCTATTGTCTTTCTTTTCCTCCTAATGTGAGATTCGTTTTGGAATCCTAGCACTCATGCAAACAGTGGACAGCTTCTTCTAATGCCCTTTATTGATATTTATTGATCTCACCAGGTATGATTTGACTACCTTGTTCAACACTCAGGGCTTTTTTTCAGCCAGAACTTGCTGGAACTCAGTTCCGACACTTCTCAGGTGGGCACCATTATAAGAGAACAAGGGAGGTATTCCTGGTGAGTTGTGGCAACTCTTTTTCTAGAAAAATAGTACTGTCTATACTACAGTATGTGTGTGGTCCAGGCAACTGCAAGTATACCCTATTCTAATTGCTGCCTCTGGAAAGGGAAGATCACAAACATGTGAAGCTATTTACCATTCTGCAACCAACAGCAGGTCTGTTTTTCCCATCCAGATGCACCAAGTAGCTGACTGTAGACAATAATTTCTAATTTCTACATGTTCGGATCAACATCTCCAATCTCCTGTGCAGAAATGCATAGCCTTGACTTGCAACTTTTATGCATCGGATTCTAGGAAGCTGGTTCCAACATCTCAAATATAAATAAGGTTATTTTGTCTCGGTAATCTGAAACCAAAGCTGGTTCTTCGTGCCACGCTCAGCAAAATTAAAACATTCTCTTAACAGCATGAGGAAGACACTGCTAATAAGCCACTTTCATGGAACAGTATGGGAGCTCTGCCTTATTATAATCTGATCATTAAGGAAAATAATTATGTTTGCAAAATCATTCCGTGCAGTTGCTGGCAGGGCACAACTGAAGTGACTGGGTCATGGGCTGCAATTTGAAAAGGGATCTGCAAAATGAGGAGGGCCAGTCCGTTCCTAAGTGATTTGAGTTCTTGGGCATCCAGGTCTAAGTGTGGTCAAGTACCTAACGCAGACAAGCAGGCAAGCAAGTCAAGTTTGGTGGCAAGCAAGCTGGCAGACATTCAAGCACAGAGGGATAGCCCCGGGATAGGGCTGCCATAATTTGAAGAGCAAAAAAAAAGAGAGGACTTCTGCTTTTAACTATGGATCGCTATGACGACTCTACCCATGAAAAGGAGGACATGTCCTGGAGAAATAGGCATAGCTGTCAACCCTCCCTTTTTTTGCGGGAAACTCCCTTATTCCAATGCCGTTTCCCGCTGCTATCCCGGATTGTTGATATCCCTTAAATTTCCCAGATTTCAAAGCAAGCAGCTCCTCTCCCTCCCTGCCGGCCAGGGAGGCTCCTCAGCTGCGTTGCTCGGCTGCCAATAAGGAGTCTGAGACCGACTGGGGGCGGAGCTTGCATGCCTTGTGCAGCCAGACCCTCACACCCAACCAGACAGACAGCCTGCCTGCCGTCTCTGCGCTCGCTCTTTCGCTCACCCGTTCGCGCGCAGCCTCTGGAGTTCAGGGTGGCGAGGCTACTTGGTGCCATTGCACCGCCCTCGCGGCATCCCTTATTTTCAGATCCGAAAGTTGACAGCTATGGAAATAGGACATATGGCAACCCTAAAACTGCTGTCCATACTGAAGCAGTGATGCCCATCTGGGAGATAAAAGTGTACAGCAGACTTTGATATAGGATAAGCACTCCAGGATTACCAGATTCCAAGGACTGGGAGCAGTTATGGTTGGCAGGGCAGTCACCACCATCTCACTTCCCATCACCACCATCACTGTGGCATACAGCAATGTGCAGGGAAGAGGTGAGGTTGTGGTAAGGTCAGCACACACCACCACACTGCAACAATCTCGCCACCTCCCCTTCACTCTCCTTAGATGTTCAAGCCACGCAAGCAACATTCGCATATGAAAATGTATAAACATTTTCCATAGACAACAGACTCTTGTTTTCTATAGTCAACATATTTCCTGCAGCTACAAATTGGTAGATCCTTTTTTTCCCCTTTCTTTTTTTTTTTTTTTGCAACTTTTGAATGGAAACAGACTGATGACAAGTGTTGCTTATATCTGCGATAGTTGTTCTTGTGCTTTTATTATTTAGCATATTGAGCTACCCTGTTCTCTATAAGCATGCATCATTAAAAGGGCTGAATTATTCCCCGGGGTGTAGTTTGGAGATGAAGCCAACAATAGCAGACAAGCCAATTTAAACCTATTTTTATGCTGCTAAACTGCACTGTTAGCTTTGGAATGCCAGGATCCTTCAATATCCCGAAGGACACTGAAGTATGAGTTTCAGAGGATTCCCACCCATCATGGTGCCAGGTTTAGCTCCATTGGAACAGGCGTTATTCCTTGCCTTGAAATGATCCTGGGAGCCCTTGCACAAGAAGGGGCTCTATATTCACAGCTGATGGAAACATGTTCAGGCTGAATGGGACGTCCATCATGAGCTGGAAGGCAATAGTATTTATATCCTAGAACCTGTGTACACAGCTGTCCACCCTTCTATAGAGTTTCTCTTTTCTTTCTGTACCCCAGACAGCTGTCTGATGATGGCAAGTGGAACATTTGACTGCTTTGGGCAGAAGCTGTGGGTTCAATTCCCTGATGATTATGGAGTGCAATGGAACTTTGCAGGGTGGTTGTTATCTATGAAAGGAGGCTAGGAAGCTGCCTAACCAAGCGTTTAGAACGGTTATTTCTTTGCCTGCTTAAAGATAGCCATGTTTTCTTTACACGTTTCCTTTTCTGCAATATGACACACATAGGAAAACACAGTTGGGGTCTATCCCTGAAAGGAAATAACAAGCCCGCAAACATCCACTAGAAAAGCCAAAGTTCAGAACTGAAGAATTCCTTGACAAACACATCTGAGTTAGGTGTTAGACACCTGAGTTTGAAACAGCTCACTTTGCTTGGAATATATAGATCAGTGTAAGAATAGACTACAGGGGGCAGCAAATATTAACCATATTCACATGAATGCTGATCTACGAAACTGAGATAGACAGCAGTTTTTCCTCTGCTTTCCCCTGGCCACAGATTTCTGAGTGAAACAGCATTTAATGACAGAATTTGTGGCAGTGTTTTAAAATAATTGTCGATTAAAATGGGTTAAAATGCCTGGTGGTAGGGAAGTGGGGTGAGAAAACAAGATCTGAAATGTCAATTAGAACACACCTCCACACACACACACACACACACACACACACACACACACAATGATTATTTCTATGAGGCTTTTATGAAACAATTATCAATTTATATCCCAAATCAATTTTAATAATAATAATAATAATAATATCAATATTTATATGAGAACCTTCTGAGAAGATCCATACAAAGCAACTCCACCAAGAGGAATTATTGTGAAAATAAGAACTATGGGGGGGGGGTACCATATTTTGACCTGGATTAGGGCGCCATATTACCAAAGTCTGTCCCTGGGGGGGAAAGCTGGGCAGTTTTCCAAAGAGGTTTGATTTTGGTAACATGGGGAGGGGGATTAAAATACCTGAATCCAATTCCCCCGATATCCCACTTAAAGAACTGCAGAGTTATTTAGCTCGCAACAATTGGCTCTCAGAAACACTTCATTTTAAATCCAAGTTCAAATGTTCTGAATGATTCCGAAGGCTGTGGATTTGTTTAAAACGCCTTCAAGAAGTCTAGTTTTAAGTGACCTCTGGTTTTTATAACCTCCAGCACTTTAGTTTAAATGCATGACAAGTTTCTGATGACAAACCAATGCCACGATATAACTTTATGTACCAGTTCTCAATTACTGTGCAATCAGTACAGGGTGTCTTAGAAGCTCTTTTATCTCTAGTTTTTGCCTAGCAAACTATCTCTGCATTTTGGAATAATGATTGTTTTGTTAATATTATTCTGGTTTTTGAATCTATTTTCAATTCTAATATATTTTTGGAATAAATCCCTCCAGTGCTTTTCTCAGCAATTCCTTCTCTGCTTTGCTTCTTTTCCAAAGAGCTACTGCAAGAATCTACAGTCAGAAATATAAGAATGAAGATAGATATAAACCAGGGGTCAGCAACCCGCGGCTCCGGAGCCGCATGTGGCTCTTTCACACCTTTGCCGTGGCTCCGGGCGCTGTACTGGCTGTGACGCTGACTTGCCTCTCTTGCTGCCTTAGGGCGCTGACTTGCCTCTCTTGCTGCCTTAGTGATCAGCAGCCAAAAATCTCAATGACAACGGGCAATTGCAGAGAGAACTCCTTCCCTTTTGCTGACACACAGCTGGTCACTGTGTGTGTGTGTGTGTGTGTGTGTGTGTGTGTGTGTGTTGCACGGGCTGTTTCCCCCTCCCTCATGCCGACGGGATTCATCGTTGCAAGGGAGCTTGGGAAACTGAGTTCCCAGTAGTTCCTTTGTGAGGGCTGAGGATCCTGAGAAACTTCTTCAGTAATCAAAGAATTCAGGATTTAGTGTGCTCTTGCTAAAGTTTCCAGTGCTACTGCTTACAAAATTAATTAAAATGAATAAATAATTTTTTAAAAAATAATCATTGTGCATTTTAAGTTATCAAATTAATTGAGTTTGTGTGCAGCTTTGGTTGTGCCGTTGCAGGGGAAAACAGCTTTTGTTTTAAGTTCAGTTCATATATATATATATATATATATATATATATATATATATATATATATATATATATAATAAATGTTCATAAGTGTACCAAGCAAACAAGGGCACATGTTTGAAGCAGCACAAGAAGAACCACCCGCCCTGTGGAACGCCCTCCCATCAGAAGTCAAAGGTACTAACAACTATCTGACATTTAGAAGATGCCTGAAGACAGCCCTGTTCAGGGAAGTTTTTAATCTGTAACATGTGTATGTATTTTAATGTATGATGGAAGCCGCCTAGAGTGGCCGGGGAGACCCGGCCAGATGGGCGGGATATAAATAATAAATTATTATTATTATTATTATAACCATTTTTTTTCACTCCTAAACTGACAAGCTGTTTCTCTGCAAGGAAGGGGGGGGAGGTGAGCAGCCCTCTGCCCGAGTGCTAGATGATGGGCCATTTCCCTCACAAAGGACCCACCACCTAAAATGGATTTGGCCCGGGCTAGAACAAAGGATAGTCCTTAGCTCTACATTAGCCTTGCCTGGCCAGGGCAGGAAACCAGTTTTGCAGAAATGTGTGTCTGGGAGGGGTCAAGGAGAGATGGCACAGGTGTGAGAATTCTCAGGTTACCTCCTCTGACCCTCCCTACTTGTGATTAGTTCTGATGTATCTGTGATGTAGGATGATGTGTCTGTGGGTGGACTGGACTCCAAGGGGGGGATTTCAAAAGTCTATATAGGAGCTTGCACACCATTGCTGGGGGTTCCTCCTCCATTTTTGACAGCTGACTGCACGATCCTGTATATATAGCATTAAGGTAAGAAACAATATATGCAGTGTTATATTTGTTTTAAATGTCGCAATGGTTTTGCGGCTCCCAGTTGTTGTTTTTTCTTCGGAAACGGGTCCAAGTGGCTCTTTTTGTCTTAAAGGTTGCAGACCCCTGATATAAACCCAAATGTAACTATGGTTCTATGGGTCAAGGCTATTTTCACAGGTGACACAAAACTTTACAGTGGTACCTCGGGTTACAGATGCTTCAGGTTACAGACGCTTCAGGTTACAGACGCTTCAGGTTACAGACTCCGCTAACCCAGAAATAGTACCTCGGGTTAAGAACTTTGCTTCAGGATGAGAACAGAAATCGTGTGGTAGCTGCGCGGCGGCAGCTGGAGGCCCCATTAGCTAAAGTGGTACCTCAGGTTAAGAACAGTTTCAGGTTAAGAATGGACCTTCAGAATGAATTAAGTTCTTAACCCGAGGTACCACTGTATTTAGTATGGGGACTTTTGCTCATTTTTGCTGTGGCAGATTTTGTGTTCCAATTACAGAAGTGGAGGCATGCAAAAATGAAAACTGATGTAAGCCTCTTTTGTGAAAGGGGACTCAAGGCTGCCAACTTTCTGTTTAAAATACATTGCATACCCCCCCCACCACCACTACAGGACCCAAGCAGAACCGAGAAGGTATGGATGGGGCAGAGCTAGGGTGATCCCAGCTGATAAACGCTAGAATAACAGAATCATAGAATTGAATCATCTATTCTAGTCCAACCCTATGCAATGCAGGAATATGCAGCTGTCCCGTGCGGCGATCGAACCTGCAACTTTGGCATTATGAGCACAAGTCTTTCTCATACTTGTCAATCTGACATTGCACTATTTTACTGGCAGGATACTGAAAATCAAAATACTTGCACATTATCAGCTCATCTCTGAACCTGTACAAGATCTTAAAGTAGCTGTCTAATTGCAAAAGAATTTTAGAAATACACTTGAAAGAGAAGTTGCTGAATTACAGCTCATTACCAAACTAAAAACTATGGAGACACCTGGTCTGAATAGAGATATTGGATTCATGTCCCATTATACATACTAAAGCTAATTTTGGTCATCTATCCCTTAAAAAATCCCTTGCCCTTCCCTGTGGAACCAACTGCCATAACAGTCATCAGCACTTTTAAGGTTGAAGCAACCTCTGTTTCAGTGTATCTGATGGAGTATGTATTACACATGAAAGCTCATACCTTGAAAACTTATATTTAGTTGATCTTAAAGGTGCCACTGGAATTATTAAAAAATATTTTTTTCATCTTTCATCTTGTTATTTATTATTTTTATTCAATATTATTTCCCCCATTGAAAAAAGATCTTTTGTTAACAGTCTCCACCTACTAGGGCTCCCATTCTCTGTCCCTTCTGAATAAACCAAAATAGATTAGAAATCAAATTACACTAAAGGGAGTAAAACTGATTTCATCGATCTGTCTATCCAATAAATCCATTATTTTTACACACTGAAAACTGGCGTATTTAAAACACTGTAGCACAATAAAAATTATATCCCTTCATCCATCATATTCTGTCCATGGAAGAGAATACATTTCGATTAAATGCTTGAAGCTTAAAATGCATTTCCCTCCTTTAGAATGGACACACAGAAACAATATTTCAGTATAAAATAACTGTCATTTAAATGAGGGAGGGGGGAAATATGGTGTCTGGGCATTTTCAAGTCTTCTTTGTTGGCTTATATCTTAAATTCTAAAAAGTGAAGTGAACATACAAATGGAGAGTCACTGGATCATTAGGCTGGTGCTCTGACAGCCACGAGTGATGCATAATGTCCGATCAACTTTGGCTTCCTCAAACAGATGGAAACTCGACCCCATTGGCAGAAAAGTATGGCGAAAGTGACCCTTCATTGTGAGACCAGTATAGACTTGAACCCATGCCCTTTCGAGGCACAGCTGAGTACCTCCCTGTTGCAAACTATATGTCTAAAGCATCTATTCCTTCCCCCCATCACTTTTTCATAAGGTACCTAATTGCTAATTCTGTGTGTGCAAAGCCAATCATTAAATAATTATACCTGATGCTGTCAATGTATAGAAGAAAATCATGGCTCACATGTTATTTATTAAATAGGAAAAGGAAGGGTTACTTTGTAGCTCTGTGTGCGGAGGAGTACATAATGCCATTTTAAGATGCCACTCCTCTCCCAGAATGTTTCATGCCCAAACATTTCGACTTCTTGAAACTCTTCCTTTGTCCTTCTTTTGCACTACAGCAGTCCTCAACCTACCTCAGTCAGTGCAAATGAAATCAGTGGGATGGGAACAGATAGAATGGGGCAGATAGAAAAATGAAACAATTGTTTTCCTTCCACCCTTTTTTAGCTTACTTACTTAACTTCGTCAAATCTTTATTAGGCATTACAAGTATTACATCATAAAACATCCATATATAAAATTTTAAGATATATACAAACAACAACAACAACAGCCATGTGAAATATATAATAACGAGGATTTCTTCCCTCTAAATAGTGCCGTTCACCACTCTAAGAGATACCATTGACAAAAATTCAGCCACCCTTGCAGTTACTTCCGGGTTGATGTCAGACAGATGGAATCTGGTATTTCCATTGTCTGTGGACAAACGCCAGCTCCCTCAGCCTGAAAGAGAGATGAGGGCCACACCCCATAGTCAAGTTTGACTGGACTTAACCATCCAGGGGTCCTTTACCTTTGGGGTATTTTTTAACCTTTAATGTGGAGAACTTATTGAAAGTAAACAGCAACCATGTTACAGAACTTTTGAACTGCTGAACATCAAAGGGGGGGTGGGGGATGAACCAACATGACCACAGTCCTCCCAGCATTTACCCCCACCTGGGGCAGTTTGTGAGACTGCCCCAAAGCCAGAGCAAAGCAGTGTGCGCACATCCCCGGCTACAGGAGTAGTCCGGTGGTGCTGTCATATGTGATCGTTCCCCCAGCGTGAAAAACAACACACACAAGCCATAATTAAGGCTAAACCTTTTATTGTAGGAATAGTGCAGAGAGAATCTCTGCAGCCAGCTCAATAAGACAGAGCTGCCATAAAGCCGTCTGTCTGGCGTCAGATCTAGCCAGAAGAGTAAGCACAAAGGCTAGGATTACAATAGTACAGTGAAACATAAACATTCCATGTAGAAAAAGATAAGGCAACTTTCTCACGGCTTAGTGAGACAGGCAAAAGTCAAACCGGCCTCGCTGCAGCTGTTTCCCGCTCGGCTTGGACAAAAATCATAACAGAACCAACATGACCACAGTCCTCCCAGTAAAGCTCACCAGCGTTTGTACAGATTAGGTGATGCCGGCAGTGGTATCGTACCATTTCCCTTAATCACATTTCCTCTCAGTTAGACAAGCTAGAAGTCCAATCTCATTTTCTCACCCCCCCCCATAGCACAAACGCTAAGTGCACACCATACATTTAAAGCACATTTAAACCAATCCCCTGCCACCAAGACTCATGGAAACTGTAGTTTGCTTCTCACAGAGATCCCACTCCAATACCCCGAGGAAGCTAAAGTTGTCAGGGTTCTTTTTGTGTGTGGGGTGTGTGTGCTTTAAATGTATGGTGTGTGTGCAGCCACAATTCCACCAGACCTTATGACATAAACTCTGAACAGGTCCTCTCCTCCAAATTAGGTCTGGAAATATACAAGCAACAGCAGTAGTCCCTTGCCCCCTTCCCTTGTTTTATAAAATATACACCGCTAGCCTTATGGCAAAACCTCTTATCATCCGTTATTCCCTCAGATTTTGTCAACTGTTTCCAGCGACTCCACTTCATTAAGATTTGTATCTCTCCCTTTTCTCTAAGGTTCAAGATAAGTTATGGAAATGTACAAAGCACAAAGCATGAAAGCTTTACATGCAGTAACTTACGTCTTTAGCATGAATAACTAAATTAAAGTCGCAGCTAACACCTTTGACCACCAACAATGGAAAGAAGTTGGCTCCGAGAACCAGAACGAACTTGAAGCCTCTCTCTGTGGGACGGGCAAGTGGAACAGCACAGCTCAAGTTTTATGGTACTGAATGTAAGGCTTTTTTGTGAGATATACTATAATTTGATCCCAGCCCTCTTCAACAGGGACCCTTTGACCCCGCTTAAAGGGGTGAACCTGGACTCTGTTGGAGTCTTCCCATCATTTGAACTAAGCTGTGATAGATCAGACAAGTTCAAAATTATTTTAAAGTTTTATTAAGCTACAACTACAGCACAAGCACAGGCAAAAGCCACACATACAAAGCTATAGGTTCTTATGCCTAATGGACTCTTAGTTGCATTGACCTTTGACTGCCTCAAGGATTAGAATCAGAGAGTTAGAAGGGACCTCAAGGGTCATCTAGTCCAACCCCCTGCAATGCAGAAATCTCAGCTAAAGCATCCATGACAGATGGCCATCCAACCTCTGCTTTAAAACCTCCAGTGAATTGGTCCAACAGTTTCTCCTTCTGATTCTCTCATGTGTTTATTTAGGTATTTTCTAGCTCGTTTCTCCATCCCAGGTCTTCCATCGCCTGTATTTCTCCTGCACATATATAGTTCTTCCTTCCTTCTATCTCTCTCCAACCATAGGCTTTTATCTCCTTTTGGTATTTTGCCAAATAATTCTCTAAAATTTCCCCCTTGATTTTCCCTACAAGTAATCAGCAAATGATTTATTGGCTATATAAATATGTGGATTCAAGATTCAAGATTTCTTTATTGTCATTGTACAAGTACAATGAAATTGGATAAAATAATAAAAATAAAAATAAATTCATTTTTCATTTAAACAATTGTTTCCCCCAACCAAAAAGTGTACTCAACACGAGTAACAGCAGTAAAAGCTAAAAAAAATAAGGGAGAGCACTGAGCAGCCACTGCGTCTCTGCACGCCGCCATCTTAGAACTCTTATAACTTAGAACTGTTACAAAAAATAACAGGAATTTAAACAAAAAACCAATGCATATGCAAGCTGTCATAGACCAACCAGGGAGCCACAGGACCTCCAGTACTGGTACAAGCTGAGGGGGGCAATGAATTGCAAGTGAAGACACATTGCCTACTACTTGACAGATGTAGCGCTTCCAATTCGTGCACATTATTTCAGGCTGATGTCCTCAAACCACCCAGTCGAGTTCAGTTCCCTGAGGTTGTTTGCCAGAGCAAATGGTTTGGGCGCTGCAGATTAAATTAACTAGGAGATTATCTTTTAAATAGTTTATTCAAGAAGAGAAAACGTTGAAGAACAGCCCCTGGTGCTGCTGGGCTATAACATTGCTGATGTTCACAAGTTGGCAGTGTACTGATTAATTTATTCTTGATGATACCTGAAGGCAGATGTGCCACTGTGAGTTACAGGCTTGTCATAGCTTACTATTTTATTATGTGTCTGACCAACTGATTCATGCATATCTGTCGAATCAAGGCTGAAGATGTTCCCATGTGAAATGCTGGAGTCTTCTGCTGTATTTTTTCCCCATTCCGGTGTTTCCATACTTTGAACTGGCAGGGGTGCTAACTATTGTTCACCAAAGGACTCTACAGTACTGGTGTAACCTTTCACCAACTCTTCCCCCACCCCACAAGCAGCTGAATCCTAGGAAATTCCAGTCCCATTCCGCATTTTGCCTCCAGACTGTGTAATGACCTCCTGCTGTCCCTGGGCATTTCTAATTTTTGTGCTTCATCTCATGCCATTATGTCCCCACTGCAATTTATTCTTGCTTGTGAACTGTGTTACAGTGTGACAGTATAGCACTGGCAGAACATATGTGTACATTAATTCAATTTTTAATGGTTGCTTCTTCTTCTATATTTCTTTAGTCATTCCAATTAACTCAGTAGGACTGGTTGTTTTAATAAAGGAACAGTGGCGACTTTTCAGACCCTTTATGGATGCAACCATGTCCAAAAGTTAGGAAGAACTGAAGACATTGGGTAGGGACATTAATGAATATGAGAGAGGTGAATGATGGAGTGCTCAGATCCAATGGAGGAAAGGCTGCTAAGTGACCTCGGGAGGAGATCTCAAAGTACCAATTGCATCCTTCTATCTTCAAAAGCTAGTAAGAACCCAGCTCAGGCTCTTTTTCAGAAAAAGCAAGAAGCACAGTTCTGCATGCTAGAAAATACTGTAATATTTTATGAATTTATACCATGCTTTTCAGTGTAAAAGTATTTCAGGGTAGCTTACTAAGCAAATCATGTTAAAACGAAAGATAAAATATCAGAATATAAGCAGCTATTAAAAGAATTCTGCCACAGATCGAACACTTTGAAGTTAAAAGCCTAGGAAAACACAATAGTCTTCATCTGATGCCGAAAGGACTTTGTGCTGGCACCAGGAGAATGACCCAGGAGTAAGAATGCTGAAATCACAACTAACAGGTCTTTCTTCTAGGTAAAAGGTAAAGGTAAAGGACCCCATGACAGTTAAGTCCATTCAAAGGTGACTATGGGGCTGATATTGCTTTCAGGCTGAAGGAGCTGGTGTTTGTTCACAGACAGTTTTCCAGGTCATGTGGCCAGCATGACTAAACTGCTTCTGGCGAAACAGAACACCAGAGCACACAGAAACACCGTTTACCTTCCCGCTGCAGTGATACCTATTTATCTACTTGCACTGGTGTGCTTTTGAACTGCTAGGTTGGCAGGAGCTGGGACAGAGCAACGGGAGCTCTCTGTCCCCACACCCACCAAGCTTAAAACTTAAACCATAGACTCCAATGTCTCCTATTTATAGCAATCAATAACAAGATTAGTTGAAATGGGGGGGGGGGCGTTCCTCTTCGTTTTTAGTGATACCGGATGCCATTCTTTTTCCTGTTGTTGTTCATTGTAACGTTAAAAATCTCAATATAGGAACATGTGTAGTGCTTTAGTTATCTGGTTGTATAGCTGTGATTTTCTGCTTAGTATGCCGCACTGAGATCAAAATATTCATTAGCCGGTGTTCTTGTGACGGACTGTAACCTAGTAACCACAGGAGGAGAAGCAGGGGCACTGTTTACATGCTTCAGTAGCCAAGACTGGGCTAGTGACCCAGAAGAACCTTCAGAGTTTTGAGTAGAGAGGAGTAGCAGAACCATATTTCCCTGCTTGTTGATGTTTTCTGTCTCATTTGAGCCTCTCTCTCTCTCTCTCTCTCTCTCTCTCTCTCTCTCTCTCTCTCTCTCTCTGTGTGTGTGTGTGTGTGTGTGTGTGTGTGTGTGTGTCTTTTCCCCTCCATCACTATGAGATCTCCATAAATACAGAGGAAAAACAACAATCTCTCTGGATGTAATAGTATATAATAATTCAGTTTCATTTTTATTTTAGCCCTTTTAAAAGCTCCCCATCATATGACTTATCTTCTCTAATTAAGCTCGAAATACTTGCTATCAACAGAGCTGTTTGTTCTGCCATCTTTCTTTTTTTTATGTTTCAAGGTGGTCATGTAGTTAAGGAAGTACTACATCAAAGCACTTTCAAAAGCAATGTTCCGAGCACAGGTCATCTATGTGCCTTTCTGAACACTTCAAAAAGATGGTGAAAGTAAAATGGCAAGGAAAAAACCACAACTCTGCCTTCCTTAAAATTAGACCCTGGATGGTTAGCTTTGCTCTGTGACCCCAGCTGCTACTCATTTGTTTCAGAAAAATAAAGGTGCTGGTTTTGACCAAACAATAAATAAAAATGAAATACTGTGATCATCAAAATATGCAAAACACAAAAGCATGTGAATTGACAGTATGGGTCTAAAAGGTAAAGGGACCCCTGATCATTAGGTCCAGTCGTGACCGACTCTGGGGTTGTGACGCTCATCTCACTTTACTGGCCTAGGGAGCCGGCGTACAGCTTCCGGGTCATGTGGCCAGCATGACTAAGCCACTTCTGGCGAACCAGAGCAGCGCACGGAAACGCCGTTTACCTTCCCGCCAGAGCGGTTCCTATTTATCTACTTGCACTTTGACGTGCTTTCGAACTGCTAGGTGGGCAGGAGCAGGGACCGAGCAACGGGAGCTCACCCTGTCGTGGGGATTCGAACCGCCGACCTTCTGATCGGCAAGCCCTAGGCTCTGTGGTTTAATCCACAGCGCCACCCGCGTCCTAGTCCTAGTCTACTGGAGTCCGAAACCTGGTTAAACATGAATGAAAATGAATTTGCTAATAGTGATGAAGCCAGCAATTAACTAAAGCATGCAACTTTAGTTCCATGATATACCCTACTTATAATTTCATGGTTGTTGGGAGAGCAAGCGGTGTAAGGAAACTTGCAAATTCCTGGCTTGGAGAAGTGGCTGCCCCTGTCAACATGTCAAAGTCACTTGCAGGGGTAGAGCAGCTCAGAATCCAGACCACCGAATGGATCCCATTCCCCACTCCGGAGTAGAAGAACTGGTAAAAGCCCCTGAAGGAAATTCTGAGAGAAGACTATTGCTTTCTTTATTTTTATATGTTAAATGTACCTGGCCAATTATCAACAAATATTGGGTTTACAAACAAGATAACGTTAAAAATACAATATTTAATATTTAAAATAAGCAGCAAAACAATTATAAAATAAATAATTGGCAATAAAATGTAACCTTCTGTTCCCCAAATAAAATCCTTACCTAGCAACAGAAATGGCATAAACTGTTTATAGCACTGATTTAAAATACAATTTGAAAACTTGGTTCTCAGCCTGTCAAGAAAAAGGCTTTGCTTCTCCTAACATCTGACAACTTGCTGAAAGTAGCCAACACGATGAAGGGTTTTGACACGGGAATAGTGTATGACAACCTCCTACAATCATTCCTTGTCCCTTACCTTGAAAAGAACTAGTCTCTTTTATTTCCACTTCTTCCTTCCTTCCTTTGAGCCCCAACTCCAATCAGTATAAGAATATTCTGGTTCCAAATACCAGCTCCTGGACCGACTCTTTAAAGATAACACAAACTTCTGTCGGAAAGTTTCGTACCTGAACAGATCTTGCTTACCCTACTGGTGTTAGACGTTTCATGCCTTGGCTGTAGCATGTTAGGATTTCCTGCCATCTAAAGAGCACAAAATGCAGTGTTTAGTGTTTCTTTCTGAGACAGGGCATGCTTTTGAGTTTGTACCACAATTGACTCACTGTTTCTACTATGGCTGATACTCAAGGGATGAAAGGCAGAATGCATCCGGTGCCAGAGCGCATATTAAATTCACCCATCTATCAGAGATTCCAACTAGTAGATCACTGGGTGAATCACAGTTGATTATGACAATACAGAAAGATGTGGCCGTTTTCCAACATGAGATGGTTTGGCGGCTGGCAAGTAACTATGACCCAAAGCGAGAATACAAAGGAAATAATGAAAGGTTGGCAGCAGTGGTACAGTGGTAAATTGTGAAGGATAAGAGCTCATCATGGCTGTGCCCACCCCCCAGAGCCGTGCCCCAAAAAGCAAGTCCAAACATGAAGCAGCTGTGCTGATTCATTACACACACACACACACACACACACACACACACACACACACACCATAGAGCAGCAGTATCTAGCATAAAACTAGAATCAGCTGACAGTTATAGAAAAGCTACCCTCATTCTCTGACTTCCTCTGTAGTAAATGTAAAAGCCTTATTATCACCTCCTACGCTTGCTAGACCACTCCTGTCTGAAAAAAGGTCCCCACAGCTGTATCAAGGATTTGCCTCAGTTATACGACTACTTGAGAACCATGCACGGGATATTTTGCAGCAATACATTATTTTTATTCATTTAAACATTTATAATCCAGCTTTCTGTCAAAGTTCCTCTGGGAGAAACTTTGTAGTGCAGCATGCAAAAACAATAGGTGGTATCCAGTGAAGTTTTACTCAGTGTAGACCCATTGAAACGAACATGCCTATCTTGGTCATGTTTATTCATTTCAGTGAATGAAACTCTTGAAATGAAATGAATAAACATGACCAAGATAGGCATGTTTGTTTCAACGGGTCTACACTGAGTAAAACTTCGCTGGCTACCACCCAATCAATCCTTAAAATTAGTCATAAAGTAGAATGTAAACAACCGAACGAGAATGTGCAGCAGGAAGCAAAAAGGGATCTACTCCAAAAAGCTGTTTTCGTTGCAAGTTGTAATGCTAAATAACGGCATGACAGAGGCAAGGCTCTGCAACTGAAAAACCTGTGTCTCATGTCCTCACCCACTGGACATCGGGTGGTGGTAGCATTCTGGACAATTGAGTATCCCATGCAAGTTGAAATGGAAGGACATAATACATATGGTATTCTGGACCATTTAGGGCCTTAAAAGTTAAGATTGGGGATGCACAATCATTCCACTGCTCAACCTTAGGGCTGCCATATGTCCAGATTCACCCATCGAAAACGGCGTCTTGGTGAAAATATCAGAAATTGGTTAAAATGGCTGGGAAAAGTGTTGATTTTGGGGTGAATTTCCTTAAAGATAGTTTTAAAACTTCATTTTTTCTGAGATTTTGCTCAGCAACTTTGGTCAAAACAACAACAACACAACTCAACAACTTTGGGCAAAAAAACAAACAAATTCAACTTTTGTGTCCAGATTTCCACTTATTTAAATATGGCAACCCTCCAAAGTTTCAACTCTTTGCAAGATATTCCAGTTAAATGCCTGTAGAGGCTAAAAAGCCATTGTTTTTTAGGTTCAGGGTTTCTCTGTACCGAAGTGGGATATGTCTGAATCACCCCAAGTAATAACAGTAATAATATAATTATTATTATTTATTATTATTATTATTAATCCAAGACAGGGGCCTGCAAAGTAATATGAGGCAGACAAAACAAAAATGTGTGGACATTGTCTCTGGACAAAAATGAAACATTTCTCTCCAAGCTTCTGAGATAAGGAAAACACCACAGTTCGGAAGAAGGAGGTAGGGAGGACTCTTTTGTGCCTGAAAGGTCTAGCTTCTAATCAGGGGGAATTATTTTACTAGAATTCTCCAGTCACAGAACTCTGGGGAAGGGATGCTGAACTAATGAATCACCCTCTTCTTGTCCGTTTTGTTCTCTTTGCTAGTTCTGCTTGCTTGCAAAATCTGATCGCCTGGCAAATGAACTTTTCAAATACAGGCCCAAAAACACTTCATTACAACAATTTATATCCTGCCCTTTTCACAGAAAATGAATTCAGTGCTCCTACCTGTAACAAGGGCATGAATGGATGTAGCCAGATCTGATTTCTTCAGGTGGGTGGGCACAACTGGTGCACTTGTTGAAACTCCTTAAAAATGCTACTGGCCGCCACTGCTACAGGAATTAACAAACGGCAGAGCATCATCTTATCCCAGAGCACGCCCAAGTTGCATCCCCGATCCATTAGGTGAAATGCAACCCCCACCAAAACAGGCTGGATACCTGTATCTTGAATAGCAGAACTTCCTACAATAGTATTTCCATACTGAATTATTTTTGCACCCAAATGATTCAGTGCACAAGGGGATACAGAGGAAGATATAAAAGTGAATAATAATCCCAATGTAAACGTGCATTTTAAAATGGGCTTCTTATTTTGCTGTTGTAATAAATCTACCCCAACACCTTACTACTGACCATGTGTGTGTTTTTTGGACTAGCAGTAGGGGAGGAAGGAAACAGTGATAATTTCCCTTTCCATCTTTCTGCCTCTGTCTTGCAAGCTGAGGCAAGGAATGGCCTCCTTTAAAAAGAAAATAATTGGCTTGCTATAGAGGAAAGAGGATGTTAGAAGATGCAGAGATGAGAGCCTGTGCTTGCTTTATGGAGAAATGCTCACGTTGCTTCCACTTCCTTTCTTTTGCTCATATCCATCAGCTGTTGGCTTGCAACAAGCAGGAGAAAGTGGCAATTGCAGCCTTTCATCATTATCGTCCACTGTCGCTCCTGGAATTTTTATTATTATTATTAAGCTCTTTCCTCTACAGGTTTTCTTCGACCGAGCTTTAGGGTCTGATTTACATTTGAAGAACCAAATATTTACTTAAAATTGCAGTTCCATCTTCCCTTTTATCCTTTCCCAGGGTGAATTTATGAACTGGGTCTCATAGATCCAGATTGCAAGCGGTGTGCTGGAAAAAACATACCCAGCCTTTCAGTCCCTGGCAGGCAGCAAGGTGAAGCTACCTGCTGCAGGCAGCACTAATAATAATAATAATAATAATAATAATAATAATAATAATAATAATAATAATAATATATTATTTATACCCCGCCCATCTGGCTGGGTTTCCCCAGCCACTCTGGGCGGCTTCCAAAAGAACATTAAAATACAATAATATATTAAACATTAAAAGCCTCCCTAAACAGGGCTGCCTTCAGATGTCTTCTAAAGGTCTGGAAGGAAGAGGTACTTAAGTTGTACTGGTTCTAATTTTTTTAATCAAATTGTACTGTGTATTTGTTCTAGTTCTGTTGTTCTTATGAGCTTAAAGCTGAAATAAAGTGATTGATTGAAGGAAGAGGTAGTTGAAGGCTAGGACTGATGGTGCAAAAAAGACTTTTGAAAAAGTGCTGGCCCTAGCGGGGAAAACATTTATTTCTTTAGACTTATCCATAGGCTGCTTTGTAACCTTTTCTCTCAGTGTGTCTTACAAAAACTATTACACCTAATAGTCCCTCTTGCATAATCTTTTTCAGTATTGCTATATCCAGTATACACCTGTATCCCAAATATGCATTTGGGCACCCATTTCTCAGTGCTTTCCATGTATTTTTTAGTGGCACTGCTACTGTTGTGAACCACCTTAGATCAGGCCGCAACGCAAGGGCAGGTCCCAGCCCACCAACTAAAGACCAATGATTTAGGGAACCAGAATGAATATTAAATGTATGAGTGCAGAACATTTTTTTAATGGAAGAGGACCTTGGGTAGAAACAGCCTGCAGAACAAGGGAGATTCGCTCCACAATAACTGAGCTGCACTTGTGGCCACAAGGATATTAGTCCAAAATGCAGAGTTGTCCAATTAAACCCACTTGTAATTTATCACACTTTGATTTCTCAGGGACCAGCCATTGCTTCTTTATCCCAGAATCCTAGGTGTATAACTTGATATCTTTAGCATCACGGAAGGACTTACTCAGCTAGCAATCTTCCTCCTGGAATGGTCTACAAGCTGACGTTATGACTACAAAAATCCAGCCTAGTTTTGTGCTTTCTGCTTTCTGCTTTGTGCTTTTTGATTTTCTTCCTTTTCTTTCCCCATTCCTTTGTGTTACATCTTGCCTGATGCTACAGAACTCAAAAGCTTGCCACAATTTTTGGACATTTTCACTGGTCCCAATAAAGGTCTTACTCAAACCCAGCTATAAATTTTCGAGCTTTTTCTCACGCTTCAACGTGGCCGTCTCTTTATGTGTCTTGAAAGAAGTTACTATGATAGACAAAAATAAAATGAAATCAGTTTGGACAAAGAGAGTGAACTAGGTGCTGAGCCAAAGGAAAGCCATCTCAAAGCCCCATAAGTGAGGCACAAGGCTTTGGGACGCGGGTGGCGCTGTGGTGTAAACCACTGAGCCTCTTGGGCTTGACGATCGGAAGGTTAGCAGTTCGAATCCCTGCGACGGGGTAAGCTCCTGTTGCTCAGTCCCAGCTCCTGCCAACCTAGCAGTTTGAAAGCACCTCAAAGTGCAAGTAGATAAATAGGTCCTGATCCTGGTAAACGGCGTTTCCGTGCACTGCTCTGGTTTCGCCAGAAGCGGCTTAGTCATGCTGGCCACATGACCTGGAAAAACTGCAGACAAATGTCAGCTCCCTCGGCCAGTAAAGCGAGGTGAGTGCCGCAACCCCAGAGTCGTTTGTGACTGGACTTAACTGTCAGGGGTCCTTTACCTTTTTAGGCTTTGGGAAGAAGAAGAAGAAGAAGAGTTTGGATTTGATATCCCGCTTTATCACTACCCAAAGGAGTCTCAAAGCGGCTAACATTCTCCTTTCCCTTCCTCCCCCACAACAAACACTCTGTGAGGTGAGTGGGGCTGAGAGACTTCAGAGAAGTGTGACTAGCCCAAGGTCACCCAGCAGCTGCATGTGGAGGAGCAGGGAAGCGAACCCGGTTCACCAGATTACGAGTCTACTGCTCTTAACCACTACACCACACTGGGAAGGATGTGTAAGGCTCTGGCATGCTTCTTGAGTCCTCCTGCCTTCTTCCCAAACCCTAGGTAGCACTTTCCCAGTTTTGGGAAGGAGGTAGGAGGACTCTAGGACCCTGGCCAAGCCCTCGTGTCCCCTTCCCAGAGCCCGGTGCCTCCTTACTCACCTTTGGCAAGGCAGCGGGGGGTGGGGGGGGCTCTGTGCTACATCCAAAGTTTGGAATGGACAGAAGTTCCTCATGCATAAGTAAAATACCATTTAAGTTTTCAGGCTCAAGCTCCAAGAAGTTTTCTTGCCAGCAATTTGAGCAGTTTGCTGTGGCAGTCAAGTACATGAAATCCACATACAGGACTGGTTTGAACTTCAGCTCTGACCTGAAAGTACATCTGCCGTGGTTGACGCTGAATGTTTTTGTGTCAACAGAACTCAAGAGAACTTGCTTCCCTTCTTGAAAAAATAAATCTCCTTCCATTGTGGAACTGTGACTAATGCATGATCTCCCTCGCAGAGCTAGTTTAATATGGAAGTGTACTTTTTTTCCTTCCAAAAAATTGAAGCCCTACAGAAAATTAGCATGCAGTGAGGCAGATTTAATCTTCCCTTTCCATTTTCTTAAAAGCCTTCACAGCTAAATGGTAGCTGATTCTTGTTCTCCTAATGTTATAGTTACATGGTTTGGAAAAGTCACACACACTCAGCAGATTAGTTTGGCTATTGTGGGTTTAATCCATGGCTGAAGAAATGGCAGCGCCTGAACCCAGAACCCAGGTATCTGAAGAAGTGTGCATGCACACGAAAGCTCATACCAAGAACAAACTTAGTTGGTCTCTAAGGTGCTACTGGAAGGATTTTTTTTATTTTGTTTTGAACCCAGATCCAGTCCATGAAGCCATTTCAACTGGCCCACCAGCCCTGTTGTTGGCAGCAGTGAAGAAACAATCCAGCAGCAATTTATCTTACTAATTTCCGGTAATGGGAAATCCTAGAAGACCGTTAGTGCTTGGTAGTAATAAAAAAAAACACCAAGCAAATAAATCATAAATAAATAGGCAGGCAGGCAGGCAAGAATATCCTGCCACAAGTCTCAGTATGCAGAAGACTACATTTTAGAAACCATGGCACGGCAGCAGTTTTTCCTCTGTCTTATCAGTTTACTGCAAATCAGTGTTAAGCTGAAGCAAATTTAGACAGCACCTGACTTACAGAATATAGAACGGGAGGGGAAAACGTCAGAGAATTGGTCAATGTCCTGTTACTTTTCAAGCTGTGAGCCTTCCTTGTACATTCACTGGGCTGTCGTGATGTTACAGATACCCGAAGGAGGGGTGGGCGGGCCAGATGACGCTAGGATTTGGGGAACAGAGACTGAAAGGGGCAGGTGCAAAGCTGTGTGATAATAAAAGATAGCTTGGGGGAAGTGGGGGAAACAGCAGAAGGATAAACGAAAAACTGGAGGAAATGGAGAGCAAAGAGTGAATGTAGGAGAAATAGTCAGTTGTGCCTTTCCAAAGCCATACAATTAAAATAATTGATGGAAAGTATTAAGCATGACACCTTTTGCAACTCTTGATAATTGTGCCTTTATTAAGACCTTCCCTTTCCCAATAAATAATATACAGTAGTTATGCAGACATCATCCAAGTCAACAATATGTAAAGATATATCTTTTTGCACAGGCTGTCCATAAGTTTGGACATGTATCACTGGGTATTTGTTTCTGACTTTTAAAAATACTGTTTTGGTGTTTTTATGTTGATTTGTATTGTTGGTAAACTGCTTTTAGTTTTTTTTAAAACAAAATAGTTTTTTTTAAAAAAAAAACACAACACTAGTTGTTGTTGTTCTTCTTGTTGTTGTTTTTAAAAAAACCACACTAAATGATGTAGAAATATTTTGAAATAAATAGAAAGCCCCACAAAATAAAGTGCAAAAACCAACAAGAATCGTCTGTGGGGCCTACTTGTGTATAACAGTGCTGTATGGTATAGAAGTGCAATAAACATGACTTGTGAATTACCAGTAACAAGAATACTATGTTCATAGATCTCACATCCATCGCATACGCTACATGGCCAGCCAATGCACAGAAAACACATTTCACAACTGCAGGACTAGAAGAGATACAACATGAAGCAGGTGTTCCCCACATGCAGATCTGCTAGGAAGAGATTCTTTTTTCATACCATTGACAGCTGTTAAACTTCCGCATTTAAGCTGTTTCCTTTTCTGTATTATGAATTGTTTAAGCTTATTGTGGAGGGTTTGGGTAGTGTCAAGTTCGCTTAACGGTTGCTCATGAGTCCTTCTTGTCTTTCAACTATTTTATTGTGCAAATATGTACAGTGCAGAGCTAACCCTAAACATGACAGTCTAGTCGCTAGCGGAATCCGGAAGTGCCCCCCTCCTGTTGTGGCGCCAACACCAGAGTCTCGGCACTCTAAAGTGCCACCTTCTCCTTCTGCGTAAAGCGGGCGCCAGAAACGGCGTCTCCCCCTCTGAGTGGGTCTACTGAGTGGTGTTAGGTCTCTCTGCATCTTCCTGGAGACCTCTCCCCACCTGGCTCCCTCCCGGTAACTGCTCCTCCCTCGAGGAGGAGCTGGTAGACTCACTGGGAGACGGGTCCGTGGACAACAGAGGCTGAGGCTGGCGGTAGCCACTCAGTGCCAGACTGGCAGGGGTGGGCACATCCCTGACAGGTAGGATGCCACAACTAACCATCCTGCTAGTTTATATTTCTGTATCCATGCCCCAAGCTATGACATTTTATTTACTGTTTGCAATTTTGTGTAATTAAGCACACACATTTATTTTGATTGGTGTTTCTTGGTTCTTGGTAATTTTGCTAAGTCATTAGGGAAATATTGGTATTTCAAAAGTCAAGGTGCCCAATTGTCTCCAGCAGGAGAAATGCTATGAATGTGAATGTGAGATACAAGTTCATGTCTATTTATGTATAAACACATGAGCAGATTTGAAAACATGTGTCCAAACCAAAATGCTGCTCTTGACACTTCTGGATTTGTGAGAAAGGAACTCTGGGGGGATGCATGCACAGCCAGTTTCTCATCCTAACTTTTCAACCTCTGAGACCCTTCCTTCCCCAAATATATATCTATTCTACACCATAAACACATGGTGTTTTTGAATAGCAACACAGACAGAATTTTATGCCTACCTTGTGGATTTGGATGGTGCATGCTGCCTCATTGGACATCTTCATCTGAATGGCACTAATTGCTCATCAGTTGTAGCATTCTTGCATGCCACAAAGCATTGTGGGAGTGTGTTGGTAATTATATCTCATAGGTTGTGCAAAGGCGAAGGCTTGCCTCTCACATTGCTACATTGGCATTGAAGGCAATGCTCAAATTTGAGGAGCTTATTGATTATTTTGGAGGGGGGCACTGACATTGTGCCCTAGAAGAGTTTATGACAACTCTTAACAACATGTTTTGCGAAGATTTTTCCATGAACAGCAAAAGGTTCTGAATGGAAAGTTGCCATTAACTCTGGGCAGCTGCTAAAGGTGAGAGTGCAGGTTGCTTGCCAACATTTGCTGTTGGAGTTGAGGTCTCAGCGACCCCCAAAAATGGATTAGTAAGTTTTGTGCAAACTGTTAGCTGCAATGGTGGGGGGGTCAGTTTTTCTGGGTCACAAGAAAGGTCCTAAGTTTGTAAACATGTGGGGTTTTTTTTTATTGACCTCCGATGTAATTTGTGGCGATGGCAAGGAAAGCAATTTGTCTATTATGAAAACAGGCAAGTGTCTTTTTACCTTCTGCACTCCTTTCTCACATAAAATGGACAGAGCAGGTTCTTGACTGAGATTCTTAGATATGACAAGTAACTGATAAATTTAGGCAGCATTTTTGCAAGATCAAGATCTTTACGTGAGTGGTTTTCTTCTTCCAGTTTCCTCACCTATTGCAGTAGAATAGAATTGCCCTCAAAAACCATAACAAAAGAAACCTTTGATTATTATTTTTTTAATAACTAACTTAAGGTGGAGGAGAGTCCTGAAACTCAATGTACCAATGCATACCTTGTCATGCTGCGGAACTTGAAGTTGTGGAAAACTGACACCAAAGTTCCCCTTGCTGTCAGAGTGCATTTAAGCCTACTTGCCAACAGAGGGTTCTTATATTGAAATTATTCATATCATACCTAGGACTCTGAAGTTGCTATGTGCTATATGGGGGAAGGGATTCAGAATGCAGGGTAGGGGTACCCTCAGGAATTTATGAAGAATTCAGGTGCGTAAATTAGCACGCTCATTTGTACTGATAAGATAAGATTTCTTTATTGTCATTGTACAAGTACAAGTACAACGTTGTATAAGTGCAACAAAATTGAATGCCATCCCATAAAAAAGCACAAAAAACCCACCACATTTTCAGCCACACATGCACATACGTACACACCCATCACACTCTCCAAGGTCATATTATCTAGTTACAGCATTTAAGATGGTTATAGCTCTTGGGTAGAAACTATTCTTCAATCTATTTGTTCTTGATCTAATAGTTCTATATCTCTTGCCCGAAGGCAGTGGTGCAAAAAGACTATATCCCGGATGAGATGGATCCTGTAAAATATTGTTTACTTTTTTAAGGCAACGGGTACTGTATAGTTCTTCCAAAGATGGGAGAGGATGACCAATAATCTTTCGGGCTGTGGTTATGACCTTCTGGAGTACCTTCCTCTCCATGGCTGTGCAACTGGAGAACTGGTACTGGGGGTGGAAAGGGATGGGAGGTGGTCTTAAATTTACTATAAGATAATGTGAAGAAAGTTGTCCACAAATTTTCTTGGGCCTCTATGAGTGGAGCCACTAGTGCATGCATTAAATTATTGGAACTGTGCCATATCAAAGTAAAATTATGGAATATTCTCCCTCTCCTCTTTCTTTAGTTGCATACATTAAGATAGCCATGCATTTTTATTATTTACAGTTACAGCGTGACAAGCTGTCAGCTGAAATCTAACAGGTGATTAGTCATAAAGCTCCATTAACACACACATTAAGCCCTGGATTTCTAAGTGACTAAGAGAAACAGACCCCAGTTGTTTTGTTTGCACCTTTAGAATTCTTGTTTATAGCTCGCAAGGCCCTTTTGCTGCATCTGGCGAATACCAAAACTTACAAACTACTAGGCTAATAAGTATATACATTGCCAGTAAACAAAAATAATAAACTCTGCAAATATACCTTCGATATGTGTATGTTTTAAGTGCTAATTTGGTACCTCTAAGGAGTCATTCAGTGGTTTATCTTCATCTTTTAAACTTTCATGATTCTTATAAATCTTTCAAATGATAAACCTTTGGTACTTAAAGGAAAGGATGTCTGAAGAAGAAAGAGATTCTGAGTACATTTTACTTTTTTTCATTATTTTTGCCATGCTTGCTATTTTTATCTCGGCTCTTTGTAGTAAAGGAATTGAAGAGAGTAAAAAAGACTCCGGGAAGCTGGTAATTAATCAGACGATAAAAATCCATGGAGATTTGAAACTGATGAAGTAGGATCAAGGTTTATTAGGCTGCAATAGAGTATGTGCTATGAACTGGAAATAAAAGCATGTACACTGAAAGTTGTAAATACTTTTTTTAAAAAAAAAACAACCACCATCACGTAGGGCTGCAACACTTCCAACATTTTCCAGACATAATAATAATAATAATAATAATAATAATAATAATAATAATAATAATAATAATAATTTATTATTTATACCCTGCCCATCTGGCTGGGTTTCCCAGCCACTCTTGGTGGCTTCCCACAAAATATTAAAATACAATAGGTATTTCCATAGTATCAAATCATCTGGGGAAATTCCAGCAGTTTTCCAAAATGCATACTACATCAGAATGTGTGGTAGGTTTACTATGTATGTAAGGTAAAGGTAAAGGGACCCCTGACCATTAGGTCCAGTCGTGTCCGACTCTGGGGTTGCGGCACTCATCTCGCATTATTGGCCGAGGGAGCCAGCATACAGCTTCTGAGTCATGTGGCCAGCATGAATAAGCCGCTTCTGGCGAACCAGAGCAGCGCACGGAAACGCTGTTTACCTTCCCGCTGCAGCGGTACCTATTGATCTACTTGCACTTTTGACATGCTTTCGAACTGCTAGGTGGGCAGGAGCTGGGACCGAGCAATGGGAGCTCACCCCATTGCGAGGATTTGAACCGCCGACCTTCTGATCGGCAAGTCCTAGGCTCTGTGGTTTAATCCACAGCGCCACCCGCGTCCTAGTCCTAGTCTACTGGAGTCCGAAACCTGGTTAAACATGAATGAAAATGAATTTGCTAATAGTGATGAAGCCAGCAATTAACTAAAGCATGCAACTTTAGTTCCATGATATACCCTACTTATGGTTTTATGGTTGTTGGGAGAGCAAGCGGTGTAAGGAAACTTGCAAATTCCAGGCTATGTATGTATGTATGCTATTGCAAAACCTAAAAACCATGTCAATTCGAAACCAAACCAAAACCCCAGCAAACCAAAACCAAACTCAAAACTATACCTCTTTTATGATGAATGAAGAAAACTCAAAACTTTGAGAACCTTAAACTAAGTCCACTTTATGGTTTTGCCCTGTAGTAGGAGATAATGATAGTTTTCATTTCCATTGTAACCACAAACCTTTTATTTCAGCATTCACAACAGGTTTTCTGTTTGAACTCTTTAAAGTTGAATGAACACTGGCAAAAGACATCTTAGCAAAACAAAGTGCTTTCAAAATGCACAATTTATTCATCCAATAAATATGCATTACAGCGTGTGAAATATTGGCAAGCACGGGTTTCATAATATTGTCTGATGACAAATAAACAAGATAAATTCAAAATTATATCTGAATACATTTTGATAGGTGTGTTTTTTTGCTTGCATTTTCTTGACAAACTTTAGAGGCAATCTCATTATCGGTCAGGCAAAAGTAGAATTCCACCTTCATGTCTTTTTTCATTGAAGTCTGCTTCTGTTGCAGAATCATATGAAAGGCCTATTCAGTGATGATTAAGGCTGAATGGTATGCATACTTGTCTGGGAGTTAGGCCCACTGAACACAGCGAAATGTACTTCTGAGACAAGAGGGGATGGCTTGTGCTGGGCATAATGTGAACATCGACCTGAAGACCGTACAAATTCTATCTTAATAGGATAGACTCAAAATAGTATCCATCGGTACATGGGTACTTGTTTCAATTACCATCTTAAGTTTCCTTTAGGTGTCCTGTTTTATAATTTGCCGGTATGTTTTCAATGATATTAATGGACATGATTAACTTAGGTCCAATAATTTCAGTGGTTCTGTTCTGAGTAGAACTTCGTTGGATGCAATGCCTAGCATGCATAATTGATCTCAATAATTAAGCATTTACGCATAATGACGCAAGAAGCACTCTGCTGCATCAGAGTTCTATATTGCGTTCTGTTCTTATGGTGGCCAACCATATGTCTATCAGAAACTCACAAATATGGCATAACTGAAATAGCAGTTATGTGATCCCCAGCAACACTTCTAGTGTATCGATCTAACATTAAGCTGATTTTTTTTAAAAAAAATCATTCACCTGTGAGGACACTTTTCTTTTAAGCAAGCAAGCAAGCAAATAAACCATTAGTTGCGCTGTAGAAAATGAAATTGGAGGGATGGAACATATAGTGCAGGCCAGACTTAAAACACAAATATTTTTGTTTTGAAAACAAATTTTAAAAAGGGGATGCGCTGACTACTGCAGGCAAAAGCTGACTACAATTTGGATGTGTAAAAAGCCTACGTTTTGTTTCAGAATTCTCATTCAAACTTTGTTAGTGATTTGTTTCCACATCTACGGGGTCCAAAGAATCCCAAAGTGTGGAAATGAACACGCCTGTTCACAAAACATTTTAAGGCGATGCACTACACCCTTCCCTGCCCTTCCAGCAATCCCCATTTCCTGCTCTCTCTGTGTTGTGTATCTTTGGAAAACAGTACAGTGGCAATTTGTCTTCGTGGCAAGCAGTGCTTGAAGGTGTTTCACAGGCAAGTGATAGTAGGACTCTGTCAGCTCACCCCCCCCCTTAAATGTTCCTATGCAGTGCTTACGAATGTATATTTGAAAAATATGGAACAAATCGTTTATAAATTCACACAGCTGTAGCATTTTCTGTATATACACAGAAACATTGTGTGCTTTTAGGCAAATGCACTAACTGTGCTTTGATGCCCTTAGACAGACTAAGAAATGGAATGTAGCATCAAGTTGCCACAAGGATGCGGCAGGCTAGTAGCTTTCTGAGAACAAAAGACAGAAGAGAAAGGAATGGGATAATTCGGTGTGCTAACACAACGTGTGTAGCTATCGCCTACTAATATTACTATATCCCTCAGTGTGAATCTCTGCAATTAAGGCAGTTAGTCTATGTACACATGAGTGGCTTTTAAGCAGCAAGGTGACCCCCCCCTTGTCTTTCATCCAATCCCATGCCTGCACTCCCCCCAACTCCTATTCACGAAGCCCCATCGTTTGTGCATGTGCAACGGCTGTTTCAAATGTACACACCAGCTTAACTGCGAAGGGAATGTGGTTTACCTTTTTTCAGATTGGATGGAAGCATTTCTTCTTCAATTACTATAGGACAGATATGGATTATGGCTAACTTCATGTGTATACGGTTTCAATGACCGATAGTAACTGGTAGCCCACTGGAGACAGATTAAATGGTAATGAGCGCACGACTTGGCATTGTCCAGTTGCTCCTGTAAGCAGCCCTTCAGGGTTGCAGAAAGAAGGCGCAAGTCAGCCTGTTTTCATTATCTATACTTTAGACATTTGCAGAAGGAAATGAGTGGAACACAAGTAACAGATCGGATCCCTGGTTCATCCCGCGCACAAGCTGTGTGTAGAATTGGGTCATCAGTGAAGCAAAAAGGGTCACGCTGAAACTCTGCAAGGATTAACTTTTGGGAGAGATTTGCCGAATATTTGGACTTTGACCTTGAGGAATTAGTTGTATCTATTTTTGAATATACTTCATAATAGTGTGGGGGCGTAGCAGGGCCTGGTCGTGAAACGGCTTTTGCATTTGTGGTTCACACTGTTAGTGTGTGTTTGTTTTCTTACAAGGATTTGTGATGCTTTTGTGTGTATGTGTGTGTAGCATTCAGAAGCCTCATGGTTTCTTTTTAGAAACCCGAACATTGTAATTAATAGCAAATTACTGTTATTTAACTTAAACTACCAATAAGAAATGCTGTTGTTTATATAAATAGCACCATGTTTCCACCCAATATGATTATTATTATGTAAACGATACTACATATACAACAAATGTAAATGACCCCAAGGCAGCAACTTTCTTGAAGAATGCAACACTGAGGTTTCATTTGCTTGACAATTTAAGGTTTATAATCCAAATGAAGTACAGTAACAGGCTTCCTTTTGTCACTCGCCTCTTTAAAGCAACCTGACACCCTTCTTTTCTAGGGGGGTGAGAACCGATTTGCAACAGAATCCTAGTCACGTCTACTCAAAAGTAACCCCTACTGAACTCCGTTGGGCTTACTCCCTGGCAAGCAGGGTTAGGATTGCAGCCACACGATTCCTCCAAAACGGCCTTTAACTCCAGGAAAACGGACCAGCTGACTTGAACTATCATCTCTCCCACCCGATTTCTCCCTCGCGGACGAAGTTTTCATTTTATTTTATTTTTAAGAAAACGTCTGGTAGGTTGCACCGCGTGTCCTCAAAGATATGAGGGCAGCTGCAAGGAGGGGGAGGAGGAGGAGGAGGAAAGGAGCTCTCGCAAAATTCACAGAAGAGGGCGGGGAGAAGGCGGGGTGCAAAGCGAGAAGGCACCCAACCGGCTGCTTCGCTCGCCCGCGTTTGAAAGCGTGCGTGCTTCTCCGAGGGAAAACACGGGCGCACAAGATTCTCGCCTTCTTGCAAACGCGGGTAGCTCTGTGTGTGCTTGGCACAAGAGGTGGGGGGGGGGAGAGAGAAAGGGGGAGGTCCTTTCTGGGCTGGTACAGCGAGATAACGGGGAGTGACGTCACCGTCGCTGCCAACCTCTCTCCCCCCCCCCCACCCCATTCCCGCCCCACACAGCGCACAGTTGCTGCCCGGCGTTGCGCGTGTGCGCCTTCCTCGCTGCGCTCGCGTCCTCCGTCCGTCTGTGGTCCAGGCAGGCGCACAGGGCTCAGCCGTCCTCCTCCCGCTTCCCGCTCGCCTAAAAACAGCCGGGCTCTGCAACAAGCTTCTCACAACACTGCTGAGGGTGGGGGGCGCACGCAAATCCTGTGATCTGCACAGCATAAGAGGATTTAGCAATAATATATATTATGTCCTCTCTCTATATAAATATCACCTAGAGAGAGAGAGAGAGAAAGAGAGAGGAAGGAAAGGAGGAGGGAAGCATCCCTACTACTTGGTCCCTCAGCAAGCAAGCGCAGCCATCGCCTCATCCCAGAGGAGTCCTCTAAAAGGGTCTTTATTTCCCCCCTCCTTTCCTCTTTTTTCCCCTTTTTTTATAAGGTGCGGGGGAATCTCTCGTCTATTGTGTTTCCATCCCTCTCCAGCATCCGAGCCATCTCCAACTTGCCCTTTTTGGGTCTGCATTGCACTTTGGGGAAATTTCCCTCTTCTTCCTTTTTCTTCTTTTTTTCCCTTCCTTGGAGAAGGAGGAGGAGGAGGAGAGTGGATCCGGTTTTTCTATTTGTAGCTAAAGAATGGACTAAATTAAGAGGGGCAAAAGGGAGGGGGAGGGAGCAGGGAGGAGGGAGCAAGAGGAGAGAGGAGGAGGGTGAAGCGGAGAGCAGAGAGAGAGAGAGAGAGAGAAAGAGCCCGGGAGCAGCAGCAGCAGCAGCAAGGAAAAGAAGAAGAAGAGAGCGGACAAGCAGCAGCAAGAAGCCAGCCAGGGAGACCCGGCAGCCCGGGGAGTTCCGCCGGCTTCCCCGCTCCCTGGATGCCGCCGGCCCCTCGGACTCCCATCCACTTCCCCGCTTTGGACGGTCCGTGAGAGGGCGGCGAGAGACCCCCGGGCGATTGGGGGCGTCGCGGGAGGGGAAGGAGGGACTCGCTCGGCTTTGGATTAAATCGGCCTCTCGGGAGACGAGCGGCGGCAGCAGCAGCAGCAGCAGCGGGGGAAAGAGGAGCAGAGGTGGCCGTGGCGGCAGCAGCGAGAGGAAGGAAGGCGAAAGGAGAGGAAGGGAGCCCTGCCAAGGAGCAGCGCCCGGCAAGGAGGGCTTGGCTGGCGGCGGGGGCAGCGGCGGCGGCGGCGCTGCTGCTGCTGCGAGGGGAGCCGACGGGGAGCCAGCATGACCAGGTAATTCTCCCCGCTGCTGCTGCTGCTGACCCATTTCTTTCTTCCAGCCCCTGGAAATCTGGTGTGTGTGTTTGTGTGTGTTTGCGCGCCCGTGCGCGCGCGTGCATGATGTGTGCATGAGAGACAGCCATGTGCATTTCTCAGCTACTCTTCTCCCACCCCCCTCCGGTAGCCCCGGGGTCTAATCTCCAGACAGGAGAGCTGACAATAAGGGGAATCTGAAGGCGGTGGGGTGGGAAGAAGGCTGGGCTGGTGCGTGCCAGGATCGGTGTCCAGGGGAAGAGAGAGAGGGGGGGGGTCCGTCCGTTTGCTTGGGAGGGAGAGATGGAGGCGTGCGGTGCTGCCGAAGGAAGGCTTGTTGTTGTTGGTGGTGATGATGATGATGATGGCCGAGTTAGCTCGTTTGTCCTGAGTGGTGTTTATCGCAGTGGGAAGATAAGGACAGAAATCAAAGGCGAGAGGAGATGCCGTCCGAAGTGCGCTGGGATTGGGGAACCGCCTGCGCGCGTGTGACGGGGGGGGGGAAGGTTGGGAACAACCCCTGGGATGCCCAGATAACACCCCCCCCTCTTTCTTCTTCATAGGGTTCCTAAGTAAACGCATATGCTAAAACAGGAATTATGTAATAATAACAATAACAACAACAACAGTATCATTAAAACAGCCAAGACAAGGACTTTTGACAGAGGCATGGCAAGGTTTGCAAGAGTGCTCCCATGTTTGTTTTTTTTGAGGGAAACTTATTTGATCAGTGTTTTCCACAATACTTCCATCCAGTCTTCTGAGTTGCTCCCTAATGCTTGTGAAGGTGGGGTTCCCCCCCCTCTTCCCCAAGCCGCCCTCAATGACTAGCTGACCCACAAGTCATAACCTTTATACTTAACCTTTTCCCCAATCGCCTGTTCCGCTAGTGTTAGTTCTGTTTCTCCACAGGTTATTTTGGAAGAGGGCAGTGTAGCCAGCATTCGACCTTTCAGGGTTTTGCATATTTTGTAATCCACTTGGAAGTGCATTTCTCATCAAGTTTCTTTGTACGTGCCTAAGAATTATGTTTCTGGTGTTGTTCGTGTAAAGTGTTCACCCCAGCAGAGTGCAGCACCAAGATGTTCACATCCTTCAAAATCTTATGAGGCTGAGATGAGTCGTTGCATTGAGTTTTCATGGTGTGTTTTGTGCTGGTTCCTGTGATATTTTTTTTTGCCTGGAAAATAGTGTCAAAAGTTCTATTGTGACAGATGATAGTGACCTTTTTGTCATTTTCTTTCACCCGCATGATATGCATACCCACAACATGAAAAACAGAACGAAAATTATGGGGGGGGTGGCCTCCCCTCCCCTCTTTGATGGTAGAATTTTATTACAAAAAGAGTTTTTGTTCAATTTGAAATAAGGATTACACACTACAACAGAGTAGCATAAACAACAGAAATCAAATATTTCACCCTCTGAATATAAATCAGTCACATATATGTCTGCTTTTAAGGGACACTGATGATTTGCTTCATCAAAATGTCCTTAAATTAGTTCTCCTGAGATCTACTGTATGGCTTCGGTATTTTTCAAATGTGAAATTGATAGTCTGGTCAGTGCCTTAAGTTCAGCTGTCAAATTCTGCTCTGGTAAATTGCTATAAACATCAGATGTGTTCCCTACAAGGCATGTTTCAGAACTAGGTTCTGTAGCTCTTGCAAAGAGAAGGGAGACAGATAATTAGATACCTTTTCATATAATACTTGTGGAGGTATGGTACAATATTTATAGGTATTTTCAATTCAGAATGATACATGGTCTGTGTACATGGTTTAGTGAAACATACAATCTCTGCTTTTAAGATGGCACTAAGAAATCCATTGTGATTTATATGTGCTTTGGTAGGAACGACACTTAAAAAGGGAAATGCAGGTTTTGGATTTCAAGCAGTTGTGTTTAAAAATACATTTTCATCTGTCTCAACATTTTGCTACTTGGTGAACAACAGTGGCATTAGTTAAACATTCTATTGTGCCTTTTATAGAACTCAAATATTCTCAAGCAGCAATAGGACAATGGTTTGCATGGGGGTAGATACATTTTCCTTTTTTAAAAAAATTAATCTGTGAAGTATTTGACAATAGCTCTGACTTTGTGATTAGAAACACAAGGTACTCTCCAGTTTTCTTTTAAAAGACCACCTGCAGTTCCCACACTGGATTGGCAATGGCACTAGAACTTTGCAAGCAAAAAAGTAGGGTTCACCCTATTGTCTGTTGCTGTGAGTGGTGAGCCACTAGGGGCCTGTATAAACTGCTCTTACGCAGCAAATACCATTGTACAGAACACTCTCCTCTCTCTTTTTTTTTTTTGCTAGAAGGGCATTTTTGTGCCGATTTCATAAAGACTTACCTATGATTTATTACCAAAGGGTTAGGCTAGTGTTGTTGGAATGAGTGGTAATTTTTGTACTGTTCCCCACTGGCAAGTCTCATAAGGAGATTTGAGGCTTCCCTTTCTGCCTTTATGGTTGAGGGACGTTGCTGTCTGAAAGGTGGTCATCTCGAGCTTTTTGACGTCTGGAATCATTTCACCTTTCTTCCAAATTTAACACTATTAGCTGATATAAAAAGGACCCATGTTTGGGGTGGGAGAGTTAGCAGTGGGAGGGTTAGCTCAAAGATCCTATATCAGGTTTAGAAATGACACTGCTCACCTAATACTAAAATAAGAAAGGGGGGGAAGGAAAGATGGGGATTACTCTGAAAATGATGTGGTGTATGGTGTATTTAGACTACAGTAGTGATTGCCAGAATCCTAAAGTTGTGCTTGAAATCTAGTCAGCGCTTATAGGATATGGGCTGAAGACGAGCCATTTATTACTGAGCATTGTTCTCAGAGGTTTGAAATCGACCAACCATGGCATTCCCTGATGGTGGATTTTCAGTTTTTTCAAATTCTCAGGTTTTTCAAATGGACAAGGCAGACAATTTGTGCCGAGGAACAGATGAAACATTTGCACATTGAATTCCTTTCAAACTGAACATGATTTATCAAGCTAAGAGGCAATTCTATTTTTGAAAGGATTTACCAAAGCTAAATCAGAAGGTTTTAGGATGGCGTGATGAAAGCAAACTCTTGTGCTTGTGTGTGGATAATTTTCGTATAAAATTAGGTGTGCCAATAAGTGACCTATTGTATGGGAGATCAGTTTCTTGGAAACCTGGTTTTAACAATTTTTGAGTGCATTTACAGTGGATAGTAATATATTTGCCATAACATTACTTTGAGGAGTAATTCTGTCTAGACATGCATAATAGGTGGTTTAGTTGTTAGACTTTACTTGTAATTCAACACTTTATACATTTTTACTAATATTTCTTGAGCATTAGGAGACTAGGTTATACTGTATTGTACTGTCTCTGTTGTCTTATTAATTCTTCTGGTGTTAAAACGTAACACACTTTACAGCTGGAAGCAAACTCGGTAGTTCACATAGTTTGGGGAGTGTGTGGCTGTTATCTTCATTTATTTGGGATAGGTTTTCAAGAAACCTGCGCATGGATATGTAATAGCAAGTGAGAGCCCAAAGGAAAAACAGTTCTTAGAATATTCCTTCATATAATATTAGTGATTTGCCAAGTGGGAGGAATTATTTTTCTCTGTGATCTGCTTCGTTGAGAGCTCCTGTACAACACATCTACTGGGGAAATCTGATGATGTAGAAGAAGATTGCTTGAGAGTTCTTTCCCTGTAAATTCCTTTCCAACAAGCCTCACTTGTTGTTTAAGCTGCAGTGCATTCATAGGAGTTCTGTGTCTAGCACAGACTCAGCGGAAGATACATTCATCTGAACCACATTGTCTCCCTGATAATGTCACTCAGCTGTGACTGAACATTGGCATCTCTTATTAGATTATCAATCATGCACATCAGAAATATTTTTTGGTAAATGCACAATGTTGCAAATTCTGTTCAAAGAAAAAACTCACAAAGCCATATTTGTATGAAAATAAAGCAATAAAAGATTATTGCTCACTTGTTCTTAAAGAAGCAGCTTTTAATACTTTTTATATTTGTTGTTTGTTTGTTTAAAAATCTTTGTTATGTTTAATGAAAGGCCCACAAAAAAGTTAATCTATGTTATATCCACATTTATCTAATGCAACCTCTGCTCTGAGTCAAGGTGGGATATTTCTGTTCAGTCCTTCTTGGAAACCTCTAAAGAAAGGTTCCACAACTTAACGAGGCAACTTACAAAACTGTCTTTGTAGCTAAATGCCCCATGTTGTATTTCAGATTTTTTTAAAAAGGTATTCGAGACATTCTCACATCTCTCATATCATGTCTTGCGTGCAACATAAGTATGCATCAACCTGTATAATTATGCAAGAAAACCATGATTTTAAATAAGTACACTCACATGGATATGGCACTTGCGTGATAAAATCTGAAGCAATTTAATAAAATTAAAATTATTGAGATCACTTCTTGACAGATTGCATGGGTTCATGTACTTCTAGAATACAACATCACTCTAAACGAACAATACTTTTTAATTAGTTTATTAAAAATGATAATATTCTTTAAAAGGACAATTCTTTTTTTATTTAGAGAAGACCATATATATATATATATATATATATATATATATATATATATATATTTCCATTGCACTTATGTTAAGCATACCTAGGGTTTTTATACTGAAACTGCTAATGAATATTTAAATGTAGGAGTTTTGGTGGGTAGAAAATGATGTTGGTTTGCAAACAATGAAAATACATGTCCTTTAAACAGCAACCCAGAAAACACTTATCTCACATGGTTAAAGTTGCTTCGTACACAATTCCCCCATAAATAATATATTGAATGTATTGTATGAAATAGAGCAAGAAAATGTGGCAATCCCCAGGTTGTTTTCCTCAACGTTCTTGGAACCATGTTTCAAATCCAGTAAGTGGTGTGTATAATATGATTTTGTAGATGGTCAAACCTACAAGCTTCTCACGCTAGCTGATGCCTGGGTGCCATGACAATAAGATTTCCGAGATAAGCAAAGAACTGGTCTCTAGGCTTGTGCAAGGCTTTTCATATTTCTTTTGCATATTGATTATTGTCTGGTCTCTGCTTATTTCTTACAATTTAGCTCGGATCTGTTATTGCTTCTTGAATTAGCTATGTAAATACTCGCTTTTCTTAACCTGGAGATGCTGTTAGTGGATTTTTTTTGGGGGGGTGGAGAAATTGCAGAGAAATCAGCAGGATTTGAAGGCATTTCACAGGGCACTATGTAACCCAATGTTAAAATGCTTGCTCTGATTAAGTCCGGTTTCAAAGGGCAGTTTCATGTCTTTGGCTTGGAATGTTCACTTTAACAATTTCAGTTGATAAATATTCACTATAAAAAGAAAAGCATACAATTTTGTTTTAAAGGCAGTAGTTAAAATGGAAGTTTATTGGTTTCAATTTTTTTTTTTAAATTGTTCGAATGGCAGAATGTATCTTTGAAAGCTGCTTAACTGTTGTCCACTGCAGCTGTCCTTCCCTGAAAGATTAGGTTTCAGGAGCAGTGATGGATGTTGCATGCCTGTAGCCAGTTGTGGGGTTTGCTCTAAGGTCAACGGTACTGATGGAAGATAGGAATTTACAGCCTTCTGTCTCAATGCCAGCTCAACCAGTAGCATTTCTCAGAGGGGAAAAAATTAGACTAGACACATGCAATGCTGAGCTAATATTCCAGTCAACTTCAGAAATCCATTCACTTTGTGAGCAAAAAGAGAGTGTAGAGTTGTGGATATTAGGAGCACAGCTATTACCTGAAATATTTATTTTTTCCCTTCCATATGAGCTGCGTGAACATCATTAAGCTTCATAGAGATTTAATGGGTGTTATTTAAATCATAGATCTGAGTTTTAGATTTTTGTGATTCCTCTAAAATTGTATGTTTCTGGGCTGTTGGTGCTTTTAACCCTGTAGTTAAAAAAATATCACTTTGCAAAACAACGTTATTGCAATCTCCTGAGAAGGAGCCCTTAAAAAAGTCACAGTGAGTAAATACGGAGTGATTTGTAGTAGATATTTAGACCAGATATATATTTTAGTTTCCTTTTCTTGAAATGTCAGTGTAAATGCAGAAAGGACCCTGTGGCGATTTAAAACATATTCTTTTTTGTATAATTTGGAGCTGAAATAATATTTCTTTTAGCAAATTGTGGGAATTATTAAATGCAAACATCTCTGTATTAAGAAGTATCAGTATCAGGAGCAGTTGTTTCTTCACGTCACGTAATGTAAGAGATTGGAAGCATTCTCATAAAGGCAACATCATCAGGGGCCTGGTGTATCTAGGATATGAAATGATGCCAAGTAGTTCTGAGTTCAACTACATAAGAGCTTGCCAAAGAGATTTTTTAAAAAAGATATCCACTGTACCCTCCTGTAGGACCTTTGTTGGCGGTGCTTGGACATCTAAGAAGTGCTGGCCCTTATGCAAATGTTCTTTGGTAGGTCTCCTATATCAGCTCTTCTGCAAGTTGGCTTACTTGCTGGTGATGTGGAGCAGCACCACCATGATATTTGTGGAGCAGTTGCAAGTCTCATGACATTCTAATTAACCACTATATACCCCTGATGTAGACCAATCTGGCATATTGTGGGTCATTAAAATTTGTATTCCACCATTTCAATTTCCCGCAAAGCCCCAGTAATTTACAAGATGGCTCCAACAACTCAAGGTCAGAGTCAGAAGTGGACTGTCCTCCTATGGTCCTGGAAGCTATCTAAGGAGGCTGGGTGGCGACCCCAACCCTCCATCCATGTTTGCTGTCATTGCAACAACATCTCCAAAAACCACACCATTCTTTCCTCCGTGTGCATGAATGACAAATAGTCCATACACTCAGACGTGACTTCAGAGAAGTCTGAATCTGTTCCCTGCTGCAGTCAACCCGAAATGTTAAGATTCAAGTTTGTTTCTATCTTCTCCTTAGCTATATCTTGAGTCTGTTTCCTGCAGAATAGCAAATAATGTTGGGAACCGGATTTTGTGAGTGTAAATAGATCTATATTGATGCAGTTATCTGTATAGTACTGTCAATGTACATGACACTTTACTGCAGAAGAAGTCAGAACAATATATACTTACACATTTGGCTAGTTGACATAACCACCCAAGGCATCAGAAAGAACACTGTGAGAATAGTATGCTGGACTAGATGGGGCCTTTGGTTTTATGAAGGAACATTCTTATGTTCTTAACCTTTTTGATATGTCAGCCAGTTGCCAAGTTATCTCTTCTTCTTTTTTTCTGGTCTGTGACATCAAGGATCTAGAAGCATCTGTTTTTCTATCCTACCTCACATTTCCTATTATTCCTGACATAGCTGTAGCCTCATGATAATTAGAAACATATTGGAAGTTAGTCCGTGGAGGTGTAATTATTCCTTGTGCATTTTAACCAACTTTACCTTTTGGGGTCAAAGGCACAGTTTATTTTTGCATGCGCTGTAATAGTTACCAGGGTGGCTCACAATGACCCAAATGACCAAACAGCTCTTAATGAGTTCACCTAATTCCATCAAACTGGCCTGGTTTGTAATTTGGGCTCCTTGTGTGCTGAGTACAGAAGTCAGTTTAAGTTGATTTCGATCCAGATTTCCACTAGTGATTTTGATATATTTGTTTCATAGGTTTAAGGTAAAATAGGGGACAGACACATTTTGAAAATATTTTGTCTCTTTCAGTAAGCATCCCCTTATTTGGGTTTGTGCTAAAGGAGGCAAAGTGTGTGTGCACCAGGAATGTGCCCCATACCTCACATTTATCCCAGATTTTGCATTAGGGTTGTGGGAACACTCCACAGTGAGTCTGGTTGCTGCCCCAATCTGCTGCCACTAGCCCTTGCCTTGAAATGGTTTTGGTCTTGACTTCTGGATAGATAATTACTTTCCTTCCATGAATCAAGCAGTTATACTGGAAACCTGATGAGCTGATTCTTTTACTTTCCTTAAATGGACACAGTTGGGAGAGCCTGCTGGAGGTACTGCACATGGAGGAAGGGGTTAATTTATTTCATGGATACAAATCACCCCATGTATGAGATAAGCAAACAGGTGCATGGTCAGCCAAGCCAGTTGCTATTTGAATGGCCCAGTGCTGTCTATATAAGTGATGAAGGCATATCAGATCGTTAGTTGGTCAGTGAGTCTGTCCATGAGTTGGAGTGTGTGTAATGTCTTGAGTTGCTGGAGCAACAGTACTTTCTACTTGTATACATCTGCATCTATATCTGAAAAGCCTACAAGCTGTATGTCTATATTAATGTCTGGAACTGTATTACTGAAGCCTTATCTTCTGCAGCAGCATACCGTTTTGGACATTAAGTTGCCTCTGTGTTGTGACTGGAACTGGGGGCAACTTCTGCTACATGGGTATCTCGCCTTAGAGCCAAGTTTATGAGTGTAAATCTTTAGTCCATTTCTCAAATGAACTACATCTATAGATCGTTCCAACTTTCAACGCACACATTATGCGTAGCTGTGTTGGCCTATTTGAAAACATCCCCAAACCACAGATTGATAATACTTTTATTCGAGTTTTTTTTAATAAGTGGGCTTTATTATATATCCCCACTCTGCTGCTGTCTTATATGTGATATACTTTCTTCCTTTATTTATTCCATACTGTTTTTGATTTAATCTTTGTTAGGAATGTCAAGTTTGCTCTTTATTTCTTTCCTAATTTTTCTGGAGGCCATTTGCCAGGTGTCAGAGATGTTCACTGTGATCTCTAGCACCTTTAATTGAAAGGACAAGGCTGCTGAATCTCTGAACAAAGGTTTCCCTTGTCTTCAAAATGTTAATTAATGATTGACATAAAAGGTTGCAACAGGAACCAGCCATTTTAGATATATAGCAGTGTCTTCTGGTTTCTCCATCATTTTAGTGGTAGCCTTAAGTGGAGTCTAATCTGTTGTCAGCAAGAGGGGAAAGACGTGGGCACTAAGAGTTCAGTCTTTGATGCTCTTTGAGTAAAGGGGGAAAGAGGATTGAGTAGTTTGGAAGTTGTAGAAGATGATCCAGAGCTGGTGGAGCTCTACATGCTACAATAGCTTTGGGAAATACTGGTATTAAAATGGCACTTGGTGCAGCGAATATGTAATGTGATGTCATACTGTTACGAACAAGCATCTCTAAACATCTGTGTATACCCATCTGGGAAACTTGATTGGGCCATAGTTCCAGGAAGTGTGCACATGTGTGTTCAATGATACATGCATACATGTGAATAACACCTATACATTACATATTTGCTGCAGGAAACATTGATGTTCCCAATGCCGATTGTAATGTGTACAGCTGATTTAGGTTCTTGAAAGATTCACATTGCCCTTGAAATTTCACCTTTATGAATTCTTGACTTATCTGATTAGGGTTTCACAGTGTGTTAGGAGGGTGGGCTTGACCATATTTGCTTGATATATAATCGTTACAACGTTATAGCAGTGTGATCCTTCCAACTTTAAAACATAATCCTTACAACGCTATAAGATGGGTCACTATTGTTATCCCATATTTTGTTTTTAGTTTTTTATGACCATTATTTAATATTTGTCTCTCCTGCCCAATAACCCCTAGAGTGGCTTATAGTTATTCAGACAAGAAAGGGTCGGGATGAGACTGAGACGACAGTCATTTCCTAATGGCACCTAGTAAATTTATAGCACAGTGTGATTGGAACCCAGGATTCCTGATTCATAGCTTCCACAGGAGTAAGCATAACTGAACTCACTGAGACATAGTTCCGAGTTAACATGCATTGGATTGTGGTGTTGACCACTGACACTACACCAGCGGTAGGCAACCTAAGGCCCGTGGGCCAGATGCAGCCCAATCACCTTCTCAATCTGGCCTGCAGACGGTCCGGGAATCAGCATGTTTTTACATGAGTAGAATGTGTGCTTTTATTTAAAATGCATCTCTGGGCTATTTGTGGGTCCTGCCTGGTGTTTTTACATGAGTAGAATGTGTGTTTTTATTTAAAATGCACTTCTGGGTTATTTGTGGGGCATAGGAATTCGTTCATTTCCCCTCCCATCTATAGTCCGGCCCACCACATGATCTAAGGGACGGTGGACCAGCCCACGGCTGAAAAAGGTTGCTGATCCCTGCACTACACCATCTAGGAATATGGTGCATGATTGGACCAGAGTTGGAGAACCATTTTTAGTCTGGGAGATTTTCTGAGAGCTGTCATTGCAACAACATCTCCAAGAACTGCATTGGTGGAAGGGCCAGAGGCAATACGTTCACATTTTTTTACCTATGTATGTTAGACTAGTTTCTACACACACACATCTATCCTCCATCCAGGCAAGAAAGAGACATTATCAGAGTTCAATGGCATATTCCATCCATGGAAAAACATTCAAGGAAAGTGTGACACACGACCAATGAGGGGTCCCTCATGCATGCTTTTAGACCAGGAATGTCCAACTGCTCGATCGCGATGGACTGGTCAATCCCTGGGAGGTTTTGGTAGATCGTGGTTGCACGCCGGCTCCTTTGCAGTTGCAAAAGAGCATCCGGCCCCACCCCCTCGCCCCATCCTCCATTCGCGCATGATCGCTAGAACGGAAGACACAGTTTTCGTTGCTAGGCTGATTGTTTCCTTAGCAAACTTTTGGTGAGCTACTTCCCCCCTTCCCCTTTAATAAAGTGCAACAACTTTGACCTGAACCTGCCCCCCCAAAAAAGGGGTAGATCACTGCCAGTTTTTAATTCTGTGAGTAGATCGCAGTCTCTTGGGAATTGGACGCTCCCAAAATTGTATTGCTACAAACTTTATTGGTTACATTTTAATGCAAACAAATGAAGGATGGGGAACCTTAGGCTCAGGGTCCAAATGTGGCTTTATCTTGCCCTCAAGACTCCTCCCCAGGCCCCACCCGCTCACAGAGCCTCTTCCCATCCTCTTTCCACCCTTCTCCATGAATGTTTCTGCCTGGCTGGAATATGGAGAGGACTTTCTAAACAAACAAACAAACAAACAAACAAACAAACAAGTTATTATGAATTATTGTAGACATAAGGTTTAAACCTCAGGATTCAAAATTTAAGAAGGAATTCCTTAGGTGTATGACAAAGCAGAATGTAGTAGCTACTTACAGACAGACCATGTGTGTTCTGTTCTTGTCTATAACACCCATTAACAACTGAAGCTGAACTTCCTTTTTCATTACATAAATATAATTTGGAGTATGAAGTTCTCTCCCACTTTTGCTAAACCACTTTCAGTATTTCTTACAAAACATCTTTTTTTTTTAATTCTTTTAATGCCTTGTTCTTTGAAGCTGTGATTCTTGGGTAACCGTTGCTATGTCACATGAACACTAGGCAAAAATGGCATTTTGGTTTGTTTGTTTTTAAAGCACATTTGAATATGGCTGCACTCGTATTATTTCTGGGTATTCTGTGTAATCTGCTGGCACGTTTTGGAACAGGTTGCCAAAACATGCATTTATACAGATAATATAAATTTAATCGGAATAAAAGAGAGCATTTCCACAGACACTGCTATATCGTTAGCATAGATGATGATTGTTTGATCACATCATTCAACTAGTATCCCAGCAGAATTTAACAAAAAGCTCCTGTATGTTTGCCATTGTTTGTTTACGGTATGTATGCAGACTACATAACTGCCTCACTGGAAATACTTATCTGTAAAGAACATGAAATATTTGTTGGACAGAAAATATGTCCAGAATTTTAACTACATTGTTATGATCCTGTAGATCCCAGTAAATTAAACAAACAATGGACTGGATTTACCTTTTGCATTCACCAATTAGGTGGGTGTGCAATATCATCATGGACTAAAATGCTACAGTAGCCTTGTATGTTCTTTTCTATGTGTGATTATACATAAGTGTCCCGTAAAGCGTTTTGAAGAGTTTTGCAATACAGTTAGCTTTACTTCTGTTTAGTTTGCTTCTTTGGGTGGATGTTAAATGCAAGCTACAAATGTCTACTTCCCGACAGCATGTACTATGCATCTCTGGTTTTACTACAAGACTAAAAAGCTGAGAAGTTGTCTCTTTCCCCTCTGAAGTTGTCTTGAATTAATTGCTTTATCAAATAATTCATCAAATGTCCTAACAGAGTTGAATAAAGTGCCTTTTATACTTGATTCTCTAAATATGAGAGACAAGAGGGACACTCCCATCAGCTATGCTGAGAGACCAGCTCCTTTTCTTCATCCCAGCTGGTCATTAAAACAAAACAAAAACAAAAAACCCTCTGTAGCTGTAAGAACCAATGCCTGAGTTTGCTCGTTTCTTCCTTCCTCTCCATCACTTTTCTTTTGCATTGCCCCTCTTAAATTGTAAGCCTGAGGGTGTTAGCTGCCTTGTTTTTTTATTTATCCGTAAACTGCTCTGGGAGTGTTTTCAGCTTATGAGCAGGTTAAAAATGCTTTAAATAAATAAAATTGAATTCAATCCATTTGATGTGGCAGGCCTATTGATCTTTCCTCAGAAGCAAGTTCCACTGAGTTCAGTGGGTCAAATAAGTGGATGCAGGATTTCTTATAATTTGTCCTAGAATTGTGATATCTGTGCTGCACTGCACTCCATCCTTACAAATTGGCTTCAAAAATGGTTTTTATTAGGCTGCTTCCCTGCCTACATAACTTTGTTACTTACTTGTGGAACATTGATAAGCCTGAAAAAATGTGGGAGAACTTTCTAGAAGCTCTTCCGCTTGGTTGCCAGGAGATGGATTAGTTTTCCTTCGTCGTAGGTGAGCAATGGTTTGTTCGTGCCTAGGAGGGTGCCTAACCCTTTAATGGAAAAGAAGGAATTACTACAGGAATTCTCTAGAAAGAAGGAATTCTGTCTTCTACAAAACTATTAAAGGTGCTCTTCAAGGTACAGGAGCCCTGTTCTCTTTTTCTGCTGATCAACTTGAGTGAATCGGTATTTAAAGGCCTGCACAGTTCTTGCTGAATGATTAAAATGTGTGACTTTAAAATGAGCGGCATGCGTTTCCAATCAGCAGCAGTTATTGTGGCCAATTTTGATTCTTTAATTCTATGAAACAAATGTTTCAAATATTTGTTGGAAGCATGCCTTAATGGTTGTAGTGCTGGTTTGAAGATGAACTCCTATTCTTCAGGCACCACTTATTAATCATTGTGATTTGAAAGTTTCTTCCTTTCAACATCAAGCCACCTCACAAGAAAACCCATAACATCGGCATGGAACCCAAGAATGTTCCAGAGCATGTTGTGCCATCTACTAGGCCATTCGCTCTTGTGAATTTGTCTCAGGCAGGCTGACATCATGTGATCTTTCATAGGATCCGTAATCCCTTATAGCTGTGCATGATATGATTGGTAAACCGCATTTCACGGAATCTTTCCAATCGATAATCTTATAGGGAATCCCAAGGTTCCTCAAGTACACTTCAAAAACCACTGGATCAAGTTGTTCCAGGTGAACTGTAGCAGCACAATCTGGGTTCAATTTGGAGTTTTAATATTCATCATCTGAAAAATAAAAGTTACAACACATTTCTGACAATGCACTTCTCTGTAAACATCAAGAGTATAAAACCCCAGGATTGGATATTAAAATGGCAGTGAGAGGCTGATGCATTTTTAACCTATTTTCATCAAGAAAGCACTTCCTATTCTAGAGTTGTTCTCTTGACTTTACCAGGACTGTTTTGAAAATAACTGTCTTCGTGGGATATATTCCTGAAAATACGGGATCAGATTTTTTTTTTAAAAAAGTTCTCAGTAGCGTAATTATAACCAGCTCACAGTTGCTATTTCCATAAAAATGTTTGATTATATTGATTTTTTTCCACACCTGTCACTGTTCCAAACTCATTTCTGTGCATGTCGTTGATGAACATGAAACGTGTAATGATTAGAAATTAAAACTGTGCTTTCTTATTTTAAAAAAACAGCAACAACCTGAAACCAAGCAAATTTTGCTTGCATATACAACCATCAAAAGATCTAGAAACTGCATCCTTTACCTAATGATAAAAGATTAATTTATGTCCATTTAAATAGGTACCAGTCCTGCTTTCCTGCTGGACTGGTAGGCCAAGGAGATGGATCTCAAGTTGAAACCCACTTCTCTTTATGTATACCCACGGCCAACACTTCTACTTTTTCCGCTGAATATTTCAATTCTGCCTCAAGTTTGACAAAACTACGTTACCTAATAGTTTTGCATACGTGGAAATATATTCAAGTGGATTTTTAAGTTGGCATCATATGGAGGACTTGTCCCATTTGCACATCTACACCCTGTCTTATAATAAAAGTTTGACCTTTAAAAATGAAATTGGACGCTGCTGTTTATACCCAGAAGTAGGTGTTCCGGTTTTCGAACGTTTTTCAGGAGCTGAACATCTGACGCGGCTTCCGCTTGAGTGCAGGAAGCTCCTGCAGCCAGTCAGATGCCACACCTTGGTTTTCGAATGGTTTCAGGAGTTGAATGGACTCCCGGAATGGATTAAGTTCGAGAACCAAAGTTCCACTGTATTTCACACTTGCTTTTGCATGTGAAAACTTTTGCTTCCCATATATCTAGCTCTACTGTGTCTTGTATTATGTTGACCCAGTGGTTTTTTTCTAAAAAAAATGTTTAGGGTTACTCTCATTTTCCTACTCATATTGAAATACTGCCCCTCAATGAGGCCAAACTTAGATTCACAAAATGTTTATGGGCATTCACACCCCTGTGTCCCGCCCAGAAAAATGCACTGTGTTTACCTAAATACTATGTCTCTCTGTGTGTGTATGTATGTGTCTCTGTGTGTCTCATATAAACCCATGCCTATACCTTTAAGATATAATTTAATAATTATCTGGATAACTGGGAAGGTACATGTTAAAAAATTGTGTTTTTCTAGAACAGGGATAGGTAAACTGTGGCCTTCCAGATGTTGGACTATAACTTCTAATGTTCCTCGCCATTTGCCATTCTGGCTGGAACTGATTGGAGTTTGGCAGCATCTAAAAAGTCACAATCCCTCTTTCAGAATGTTACAGTTGTCTTCCTAATGCTTGGAATTTATCATTTTAGTCTTTCTTGTAACTCCTTATTCATGTTACTGGCAATTTCCTTTATTACTTGCATGAAGGACATCATAGCGCCAGTTGCCACTAGCCCTGTGTTTGACGTCTTTTTGTTGTTCTGTTTTTATGACTACAAAAACACACTTCTCCCAGCAGTCAGAGTTTTGGCAGAGACTGGAATAATTTCTCAAGGCACTTCTCTCTCTTTAGGTAAATTAAGGCAGTCAATGAGCTCTGGGAATTGCATGATCAATGTGTATACTTTTACACAACGGTTCCCAATGTTGAATACTCAAATGCATTTAGAGACTATACTTGAAAGCACAAGTAAGATCAAAATAAACATTTAACTCTTGTCAGTATTCAATGTACATTATAGGTCTTGGAAGTCTTAAGAATTAATTTCATTATTGCCTTTTATCTGTCATGCTGTTTGAATTGTTTTACTGGACACCAGTAAATTAGGAAGTAAATTACAAGTTGCATTTATTTCCAGCTGTCAAAATAATTCATGAAAGGAAAAGTAGAATATGACTTCGGAAAAACATTGCCATCTCGAAAACAGTTTTTGCCAAATTAGTGTATGTAAATCATTTTATCAGGATAACATGCCTTAAAAGCTTGAAAGGTATGCAATTATAGCTGACTGAAAAATTACGCAATGAATGCCTGGTTAAATTCATAATTTTAAATTGAATATTCCATATTGAGGAAGCCTTAACTAATACTGTCATCTTGACTAGCTATTGCATTTTCCTTATATTTGAATCAGATGCCAGAACGGAAGAGCAAATCATATTTCAAAGTAGAGAATTGTAATGGCAGGCTTTTGAATGATTTCCCCAGCTAAAATTCACCTCTAAGCACTTTCCTTTGAAATTTGCAATTCTCTTTAGTCTTTTGCATCATGTGAACATTGCACAGATCTCAAAAGGCTACCCGAATAGAATGTTCAAACTACTCTTTAAAATACATTTTAAGTTTAAAAAAAACAAAAACAGTATGGGAATTTTGTGTTAACAAAAATGAAATGTTGCTGGTGCATACCAGCAAACTTGGCCACCTCACAGCTCACCCCTAACTATAGATCATTTATGAACAAGTTTAGAAGTACAAGTCCCATACCAGTTTTTTTTGGGGGGGAGACTCCATTTCTATATCCTTCCACCAAGAGAACCGTTCATTTATTCCTACTTCCTGCTTCCAGTTATATGCAGGTTCTGCTATAAGAATCTAATTCGTTCCTGAATATTTGTTTGTAAGGCAAGCATTCATATAGGCATCTGAACATTTGTATGTGTGTTTTTTTTATAGGGGAGATTCCAATGCATTCAATACCCAGAACAGGTTCACCATTAAATGATTTTTAAAAACCTAGAAAGCATAGATAACTTCATTGTAGCACTTTGAAGGATGGTAGACTGGAAGATAAACGTTCATTTCTCTCTCTCCCCCCATGTTGATTTCACTTGTTCAGAAGCTCAATCCCAGAATACAAATGTTCCCCTTAAAGAAGAACAGCCAGTTTGACTAACTCTTCCTCCTCACCCCCTTCCTCTCCTTCATTTTTGCCAAGATGCTTCGAAGCACTCAGGAATTATTATTGACCCAGCCTGAACACAGCTCCTTCCCTAATTATGGAGAGAGAGAGTGGGACAGAGACCCTCTCCAAGGGCCAGGCAATCTGTGTGGCATGTCAGATGTGTTATTTATCTGTGGACACTGATGAGATGTGTTCCTGTCTGCCGCTCGGAGTTGTTTAAAGGGAGGGAATTACAGTGGTAACTCGGGTTACAAACACCTCGGGTTACAAACTCCGCTAACCCGGAAGTAGTACCTCGGGTTACAAACTTTGCCCCAGGATGAGAACGGAAATTGCACGCTGGCAGCAGCGGGAGGCCCCATTAGCAAAATGGGTTAAGAACGGTTTCAGGTTAAGAACAGACCTCCGGAATGAATTAAGTTTGTAACCTGAGGTACCAGTGTATTTGTCTGAGTCACCAGTGCTTGTTCAGTTAAAGAAACCACAACAAGTGGATGGGGTGTGGATGGGGGGCACAAGCCCTCTGAGAAACCAGGCTGGAAACCAAGACAGGCTCCACCAAGGGTGTGGGCGATGAAAAGGGAGGAGGGAATGAGGATCTGAAGTTAAGGAGTCGTATTGGGGAACGTGTTTGTGTGTGTTTTCAGTTTCCTTAGTTCATATACATGAATCAAGCATTCACATTGACTCATGTTAACCTTGTGGTCCATTAAGACCCCCTAGATCCTTTTCACATGTACTACTAAAAAGCCAGGTGCCCCCATCTTATATTTGTGCAGCTGGTTCTTCCTAAGTGCAGAACCTTACATTTGTCCCTGTTGAAATTCATTTCGTTAGCTTGTGCCCAGTTCTCCAATCTGTTATGGTAATTTTGAATCCTGATTCTGTCTTTTGTGGCATTAGCTGCCTGTCCCAGTATAGTGTCATCTACAGATTTGATGGGCACCCTCTCAATTCTTTCATCCAAGTTGTTTATAATGATGTTGAACAACTTCTCGGTAGTGGTGCCCACCCTATGAAACGCTCTCCCACCAGATGTCAATGAAATAAACAACTATCTGACTTTTAGAAGACATCTGAAGGCAGCCCTATATAAGGAAGTTTTTAATGTTTGATGTTTTATCGTGTCCCAGTATTCTGTTGGGAGCCGCCCAGAGTGACTGGGGAAACCCAGCCAGAGGGGCGGCGTGTAAATAATAAATTATTGTTATTATTGCATCTAAATGTTTTAAATATGGCTATATGCTACCATTGTTCACGACAAGAAATGTTGTAAGCCAGGCTTGCCAATCTCTGTTCAGATACCTCATTTTCAAACATTGTAAAATTCAATTAGAATTGATGTTTTCAGAAAGAAGGAAGAATCGTGAATGTCTAAATCCAAAATGTTGTAGAGTGATTTAGCTTAATGTTTAAGAGTGTGAGTTGGGAAGTTGCCAGTTGAAATCTCATCATAACCATGAACTAGTGGCCTCGGGCAAGCTACTTTCTGAGCCTTGCACCCCTCTGATATATCTTTAGGGGATAATAATACTGGCCTGTCTCATAGGGTTATTATAAGGATTACTGAAATAATGTATGTGGAGTACTTGAACATTTGTAATGTTTTATATAAATACTAAGTATTATTGTTTAGAACATCACATAACTAAAGGGAATAAAATATATATTAGATAATAATACAAATACAAACAAAGAATAAAAGATAGATTTCCATAATTCAGTAGTGTTCAGAGTGCTGTTAATGATTCATTCCTTTAGTAAGTACCAAGGTAAAACATTATGAACAGAGAGTAAAATAGATGTGAATTGAAATGTAGGTCTTAGGAGTAACCTCTCTCTCTCTCTCTCTCTCTCATATGAGAGTATATTGAGTATATTTAGTTACTTGGTAGAAAATTCAAGCTGTAGTCTTAGTTTAGTTACATATGTTAAGTTTCTATGTTCAGTACCTGAAGTGTTTTAAGTCTCTCTCTTTCACAAGGGAGAAAACCCCTTTTGCTTTTAATTATTATTTTTTGAACCTGCTTAATTGTTCATTGTCCAGAGAACTCGGATTATGGAATGATAAATAAATATGGGATATGGGATAACTATTTTTCATTTTGGAATAACTATTTTCCATTCTGATGGTAAAGATGAATTCTTTTTTGGTTTAAAATAACAAATAGTATCTAAACAATTAACCCAACACTCCACCATCAAAATTAGAATAATGGAAAAAGTTTTCTGATTGGCAGATTCTGCATAGCATTCTGTTAAAGAACTTGAAGTTGTAAACCTACTTATGGTTGTTAAAACGTGTATACTGGCAAATGATGGCGGTGGGGGAAGAGACATTTTCCCCTCTGATATTTGAATTGTATGGGAGAATACATCACAGATTTGTCCAAATGAGTGAACTATAGCAGATTGATAAATGGGCAAAATGCTAATAGGTTTATTGAAAGAGATATTGATCATACATTTTCTTCTCTTAATATAGTTTTCTTTTCCTTGTTACCTTTTTGTATACCTATAATCCAAATCAGAGTTTCCCAAACTTGGGTCTTCAGCTGTTTTGGAACTACAGCTCCCACCATCCCTGACTATTGGTCCTGCTACCTAGGGATGTTGAGAGTTGTAGTCCAACAACAGCTGGAGACCCAAGTTTGGGAAACTCTGATCTAAATGTTGACATTGGAACTGTATATAATTGGTTTAAAGCACAATAAAAACTATTAAAAATAAACTTCAATACATTTTCAACCCCTCTGGTGACTGTTAAAGCTTTCAACCCAGTACGTTTCTCAGCTAAGATCTGGGATGTGTTAAAGAGAATTTCATTTTTTTTGAAGAAGAAGAAGAAGCCAGAAACATTGCATACAACAATGTTAAGATTATTTATATTTTATCAAAAAATTACTTTCATTGTTTGACTCTATAGGACCTAGGATATGAAGCTACAGGAGGAGTTATTTTGACAAGATAACTTCTAGCGTTGTCGTCTGACGAGGCTGTCAGAAAAGCTCAGAGTCATACATCATCACGGAGAAGTCTCAGTTCCATTAAAAGCAGCTCCCATTTAAAACAAGAGCAAAATGAATGAAAAAAGTTTTAAAAATAGCAATAAAGTGTTCAAAATAAAATTTTAAAAATGCTTATTTAGCTCCCTGTGGTATGTTCTCAAGGTATATTTGCATTTAGACAAAGGCATCCTGATTGCAGCCAGTTACAGAGAGTTGGCAAAAGGCTTCTGTTGTTGCAGAGTGACAAAGGATGGCTTCTAAGACATAAATCTTTCTCCAAACTTTCTCAATTAATCACTGAAGACTACAAATTGTTTGCAGTTCATTGTAGCCTTCTTCTTCTTCTTCTTCTTCTTCTTCTTCTTTTTTGAATCCATGTATCAGACACTCCAAACCCCTTCATGCAGAGCATCCCCATGGATCCAATGGGTTTTTTTAAAATTTGTTTTTGTTTTTGAGGATCTGATCAGGTTGAGAGCTGCTGCTTTCATGGCAGCAATTTGTGTGAGCTCTGTGGGTTTAGAGACGAGGGCCACCATACTCTGCTTCCAATTCAGAATGAAAAAGCAATGCAGGAAGTGATGGGGCAGACTGCAGAGTACCTGTTTCAACATTTTTAGCACATGTCTGGGTGGACCTAGGCTCCTTTTGAAGTTCTAGCCCTTCTGCTCTGCCCTTTTAAGTCAACTCATGTGAAGGGGGCGGGGAGAGTCACTAATTCTTATACATCTAACTCGTTCCATATGCCAAATGGAATGAGTTTAAAGGTATAGCTAGTAACTGAGAATCAACATAAATAGATAATTGGGTCCATAAATAGGAAATGTTATGTCTGAGTCTGATTGGAAAGGGTGGAGAAGAGTTTCGGTTGCATTTTGATCATTGCATTATATCCTTTTACACTTGTGTTATTTAAAAAGATCTGTGATGGCAGAGGAGAAGAAGAAAGATAAATATTCAGATTATTTATATTCATACTTCACATGCTTTGGAGAGCTTTTCAAAAATTGCCGTATTCCTTGTTGCCTCTTCAAGTAATGCTTGTAATAGAAGCCTGATTGAAATCTGAGCTACGAATCGCTGCCCGTTAGTACAGATAGTTTGTACCAAAAATACACACAATATTTCCTGGCATTTCAAACTTTTTGGGGAAAGGCTTTCCCAGGGGTGAATTACATCACCCATGAAATCTAGGCTCATAAATCTGGTAAATTCATGTGTTAGCAATATTTTTGCACTGTTGCTGTCCTTCTGTTTTATATATGGATTATTTTCAGCCACATGCTTTAGCAATTCTTGTTTGGGTATTTCCATCATGTCAAATGATAAATCATCATGCCTTTTTTATTTAGTTGTAAAACAAATATATCTTACATGAGTCTTCCAGATATTTATAGTAAAGCAGGCTATAAATTTCTTTTGGCTTACAAGCCACATTTTTTATACTGCAGACACAGAAAAACTTTGAGCATCTTGACTGAACAACCTTTCAAGATCTGACGGCATTATTATTGCAGTATTAGTAGTAGTAGTAGTAGTAGTAGTAGTAGTAGTAGTATTATCATCATTTTGACTCTCTGCTTTCCCTTATGCATAATCATTCTGCACTGCAAAAGGGACTGCTTAGCCAACAGAAGATGATGTTCCAAACCAAGAAGCCATCTCCCATTATTTTTAAAAAACTTGTTAGCCAACTTTAAGAGGTTTGTGCTTAATTGGAGCTGTCAGTGGATGCAGCTGTTAGCCTGCAATGTTGCTCATAGTAGGTTTTATTTACACTTAAGCCTAGTGACTCAACATCTCAATAAACGTCTTAATTCAACAAGGGAAGATGTAACCACCATTTCTGTTGCTGGTTGTCTTCTAGGCCTGGGTACTACTTGTAGTCTTCACAGTTGCTCTTTGGGGGGCTTAAAAGGGATGTACCATATTTTTCTGTGTATAAGACGAGGTTATTTTATTTTAAAATAATGCTTAAAATTTGGGGGCGTCTTATACATGATTGGTAGTGGATAGGTGGGCGAGCATTTTTGCTGTTTATTTTGTTGACGCGGCAATGTCTGCTGGCTATTGGTTGCTGTGGGAATAGGGCAGGCGATTGGTGCTTGCTTTTTGAGAGCGTGCAAATGATTGGTTGCTTTGTCGATGTGCGTGCAATCGGCTGTTGTGGTCCTGCGGGTGAGTGTTTTTTGGCAACCCGAAAAACTTGGCAGTCTCCCCCCTAAAAAGCTCAACAACTCTGGGCAATCTGCCAGAAAAATACAGTATGTGGGTATGTACCGGTAGATATTATCTATCTCAGGCATAGGCAAACTCCGGCCCTCCAGATGTTTGGGACTACAATTCCCATCATTCCTGACCACTGGTCCTGTTAGCTAGGGATGATGGGAATTGTAATCTGGAGAGCCTGAGTTTGCCTATGCCTGATCTAGCTAGAGTCAATATACAATTCATCCAGCCAGATTTATAACTGGATTTATATGCCCAAGGGGATGCTGAGTTTGCAGTTTTGCAGCCCAGTCCAGAAGTTAGGGCTGAGTACTTTTAGCCTTTTGTTAATGTGCAGTGGTGGCAGCTAAATTCAGTTCTCCCTGCTGCTGCATGCCCAACAGTTGTTTTGTGTGATTTCTGTGTTGTTGTTGTTTTAAAAAAGTAGGATTATTTGTCTGCAACCGTAGCTGCAAGTGCAATGATTGTTTGAACCCATTATGTCAAGTCTGTGTTCTGTGGTTTTTAATAACTTCATACATCAACGGGTGTGCCATTTAATATTCAAAATTAAATTCTATCTCTTCCTTAGTAATGCCTTGAACATTACTTTGTTAATTTTAATGTTGAAAAGATAACCAAATTTTTTTTGTGTGTGTGATCTGGATAGTTGTGGGGGGGTTTTGTGCATAATTGAACAAGTTCTCTAATTTTAAAATCTGTGTTTTAAATGCCCGGAGGCTAAATAGTCTTGTAGTTTCATCTCTGAATAAAGGAGGTTGGAATGTTGCTGTTCTTTGTGAGAAACGTTTTAAAGACGGTCCAATCTAAGTCTATAAAATAGTTTGTTTTTCAAAATGTGTGGTATAATATATATTCGCTAAGCATATGTTGTGCAGGAATGAATTCCGAATTAATGTCTTGCATGGTTTTCCATGTTTGATGTATATAATACAATATTCATGCCTGCTGGTCTTGAAGAACTTGGGTCGTTTCAGTTGTGTTGTGTTTTCTTTTATTAAAGAGTATAAGCCACTATCCAGATTCCCTGCATCTAGTCTGGCAGCATTTCTTCTTGACGTAACTTTCTGACATGGGTGTTAGAAAGTGAGGGATAAATGAAACTGCCTGAGCAGATCTACCATCTATGCAACTTTTAAAAATGATGCACTCTTTGGATGATTGGGGTTAATTTAGATTGTATTTCATCTGGTGTCTGAAAAAAGCTAAACTGGGATTGTTAGGATTCTGCTACAGGTGTCAGAGGGATTTTCAAAAGGTGGCTCACACTTCTTGCAGAGTGTCCAGCGTAATAGGAATTTCAATCAGAAGTTTACGCAGCCAATGATGAGGCAGTGTTTTCTGCATAGGTTGGTATTTTGGGTTTCCTGAGGGGTTCCTGCAAAACCTTTGAAGGCATGGGAGTGCCTCTCACAAGGCAATTTATATAATCACATAAATTTGCTACGGCAGATACTGGAGATGAGAATCGTCATTGCAATGAGGATAGAAATATTTTGAGTCATGTTTATTTTACCTCTACGTCACTTGCAACATTGAGATATAAAATGGGTCCAGTGAGGGAAATTCCTGATCTGCTGCGTGTGAAATAGCTTTCCAAACTTATAAAAATAGTGCAAAATGGATAAATTAACATATTACTATTAGCAATTATTATCGCTGTTATTGTAATTGCTTACTCGCCTTGCTCGAGATTATTCTACTAAATGTTATGAAAATATATAAATTTGAAGCTGCAACTCTATGCAATTTCAGGCCTATTATTTTAAATGGATCCCTTTCAAGTTAATTTATCCATGGTTTAATTGAGTTAGCTTAGCTCTACATTCTGAATAAACCACAGTGAGTGGGTAACTCTCACAATGAAGTTGCTCATAGCATACATCAGATAGATAAAAGTGTTTAATAGAAACACTCTATTTGCATGGAGCTGCTTGTTTGATAGGTTCTATTTTAAGCTTCCCCACCCGATAAGACATTAATATTATTTTCAGTGTTGTCAATCTAGGAAGGCAACCTGTATAGTAAAAAGGGAAAGGGGCTTCTTCCCTTCACTTCTGTGGCTCAGGGGATTGGTCCAGAGAGTGCATTGGTGTCCAGAACATTTAACTGCCTAGCTTTTTTTATTAAAGTTATGTGTTATCATCATAACTACAGGGTGTATGTGATTGTGTCCCATGCCTGCAGTTGTATAGCTGCCCTAAAACATGAGCTCTCTGAGTAGCTCACAAAGCAAGAAGAACAACATCATTAAAATACAATGCAAAAGAATCTTGTGGTGGCAGCTTCTGTGAGGAGATATCCCAAACCCTGAAGATTCCTCTGCCTAGTTATCCAGGATCTTTCCTCCTCTCATATCCTTGCATTTCACTTCCTCTTATTCTCAGAAGAACTTTTCAAGAGACAGTGGAGTGGGGACAGAGGTAGCCAGGGCTGGGTTTAGGTTTGATGAGGCCCTAAGCTACTGAAGGTAATGGGGCCCTTTATATGTCCAGCTGTCCTTTGCCAGCAACAAATTGTCGCTGTTTTTTGTGTTGAATATATGCTGTATGGTAATTTATGGACCTACAGGGATGCGGGTGGCGCTGTGGGTTAAACCACTGAGCCCTAGGGCTTGACGATCAGAAGGTCGGCGGTTTGAATCCCCGCGACGGGGTTCGAAAGCACGTCAAAGTGCAAGTAGATAAATAGGTACCGCTCTGGTGGGAAGTTAAACGGTGTTTCCGTGTACTGCTCTGGTTCACCAGAAGTGGCTTAGTCATGCTGGCCACATGACCCAGAAACTGTCTGCAGACAAACACCGGCTCCCTCGGCCAATAAAGTGAGATGAAGACCGCAACCCCAGAGTCGTCCGCGACTCTGGTCAGGGGTCCCTTTACCTTTAATTTATGGACCTAATAGGTATCTAAAGCCATTTGCACATAACAAAATATGTAGTTTATCAAAGTAATTGTTGAACTGAAATACAATTAAGAAGTATGTTAATATTAATATTATTATTTTTCCTTTAAATTTCTTCGGGGCCCCCAAGAGAGTGGGGCCCTAAGCTATAGCTTGTTTAGCTTATATGTAAATCCGGCACTGGGGGTGGCTGTGGTGGAGAAGGGAGTATGAAAGTCAGCTTCTGCTAGCCAATGCTATGTGCGGATTTCTCTGCGTCCCACCCAGTGTGCGAAAGATATTTCAACTACTGTGAAAATGTTGCTCGTTGAATCTGAACATCTGGGAATATGGAACAACTAACCTGTTCAATGGGGTCTTCCTAAACTGCATGCTCTCGTCAGTGGTGTAAATCATTATCTCATGTCTCACACTCGTGAAAGGTGTTGCAAAAGTGACCATTAAGCTTCTGCGGTACAACTTGTCAGATCTCAAACTTCCTGTGCTGATATTATGTTGGATCTCACCCAACGTACCGATTAAGCTGAATCATTGAACAAGATCAAAGCATAAAGAACAAGAACACACAAATGATAAGAAGTAATACAGTTTAATGACACACAGATACACAGATAGTCCTAGCATTAACATATAGATGGAAAATGACTGGAAAATTGCCTCATGAAATGCTCTTGGATCCATAAGGGGAGTGAGTGGGGCCTATGACTTTTACCTATCTTAATAGTTTAATGATTGTAGTGTTAATTTAGCTTTGAGTTACGTTTTTTTCAAATGTATGTGAGTTTGCTAACAGAATGTGACATGAAAGCCTTTGTGGGGAAGCTTGATTGGTTCTGTTGTCATAGCAACATAGTTGAATGGGAAGAATGATTTCCTTTCGGAACCCTTCCTGCAAGCTGTTTTGTACCCTACAACGATATCTCTAGATTGCTGTCCCTCGTGAGAGGTGAACAGAGATCACAACAAGGGTCAACTTTGTTCTTTGTGTTTATAGATTATCCCCAGTGGTCTAAGGCTGCAATGTTCATCATATTGCTCACAGAGCTCAGCCAGTTTCATTGCTTGGTATATAATGACAATTGGAAACTCTGCAAGATTTCTCCACATCCCCCCCTTTAAAACTCACAAAGAACAAACTATAGTGGTACCTTGGTTCTCAAATGCCTTGGTACTCAAACAACTTGGGACCCAAACACTTCTTGTTGTTGTTTAGTTGTTTAATCATGTCCGACTCTTCGTGACCCCATGGACCAGAGCATGCCAGGCACTCCTGTCTTCCACTGCCTCCCGCAGTTTGGTCAAACTCATGTTGGTAGCTTCAAGAACACTGTCCAACCATCTCGTCCTCTGTCATCCCCTTCTCCTTCTGCCCTCAATCTTTCCCAACACCAGGGTCTTTTCCAGGGAGTCTTCTCTTCTCATGAGGTGGTCAAAGTATTGGAGCCTCAGCTTCAGGATCTGTCCTTCCAGTGAGCACTCAGGGCTGATTTCCTTCAGAATGGATAGGTTTGATCTTCTTGCAGTCCATGGGACTCTCAAGAGTCTCCTCCAGCACAAAACACTGCAAACCCAGAAGTAATTGTTCCAGTTTGCGAACTTTTTTCAGAAGCCAAACATGCTTCGCTTTGAGTGCCACACTTCCGTTTTGAGTGTTATGCTGAGGTCTGTTTTTGCTATTTGTTTTGCATTTTTCTTTTTGAGGCTTTTTTGTTTTGTTTTTGTGACCGTGTGGAACCCAGTTCAACTACTGATTGATTGATTGATTGATTGATTGTGTGACTGTAGTGCATTGTTTACTGCTTTCATTTTATGGCTCAGTGGTCTCATCCGATAGTACAATTCATGTTAGATTTCTCCTTTAGGGATTTTTTTTTTTTTTTTAAAAAAAGTCTGGAATGGATTAATCCATTTTGCATTACTTTCTATGGGAAAGCGCACCTTGGTTTTGGAACGCTTTGGTTTTGGAACGGAGATCTGGAATGGATTAAGTTTGAGAACCAAGGTACCACTGTAGAATAATCTATGTCAAATATCACATTGTTTTTAAATGAATATGCCTCCTGTAGCTAAAATTCAAAAATATCTTCTACACCAGTGACAAATACCTTCAAAGATTTTGGTGAGATAGGACAACCGGACAACTGCCCTGGGACTGGAGAGCTAGGGTAGCCATTGCTACCATTTCAGGGTACCAGTGCTCACTGTGAAGCTGTCCTATCCATCATCCAAAGAAGGAACATCCACAGGGAGTTTGCTTGCTCTTGGTGCAATGTAGTAGGGGATGTGGTGTGAAAAACATGACAAATAAGAATTAACAAGGAAAATGCTGGCTTTAACATAGGAACTATTGCAGAGTCGTGCAGCAAGATGTTTCAAGAGTTGCTTATCTCACACAGTTCTCCTCTTCTTGGCCAGAAACAACCCCCTTTTTGTGTGTGGGAAAAGCTTTCCGCTATCAGGGCACTTTTGAATCCAAGCCAACGTGTCGAATAGTCTTAAAATGCAATTTCTGGAGATGTTTGTTTCCTGGGGGAATTGAGCTAAGCATGAACCAGGCTACAAGCAGTGTTAGAAACTCAGATGTGTAAACTAGGTGCCAAATGGATCCTTAAACCAAGGTTACAGTTGCCAAATGGAATGTATACAATTTGCTGTACTGAGATACTAGCGTTTTCTTCGAAATTACTGGGGTAGACTTTTGGCTTGTGTTGTAAGTATGTTACAATTTGAGTAGGCAAAGTTTCAACAGTGATAGTGCATATTGTTATTGAAAGCTCACTCTGGGGGGGGGGGGGACAGGTATGCAAAGGAGTACCACAACTTTTAAGAGTTAGTACCGATAGTTGCAGTTCTTTAAGGTCACGTTACAGCTAAGTTTAGTTTTTCTCTTGTGTTTGAGATCAATTGCTAAGTACTCAGTCAATGGTACTCAGTCAATGTTAAAACTGTTCAGGAATAGACTCTTTTGTTTCAAGCTTTGCTACTTCCTACTCTTCAGAAAATCCTGCAATTAGTATAATAAAATCATTATCTGCTTCTTCCATAAAGTCACATTGTTTCCACCTATGTTGTGTGCATTAGTCAAGGCCTTTTATACTTTGCATCCGATTTTATGGAGAAGAAATACAATCATATAGAAATCAGGTTTGTTTTTAATATGAAATTTAAAAAGGAAAGAGGTGTGGTTAAGGACAAGGCATTTCTCCAAAGCATTGCAAAATAATAGTAAAATCATTTTAAAAGAGAGAGAGAGCGCGCCTGCTTCCATTTGACTTAACATATTTTGTTGTGGTACAGTGTTATCACACACACATGCCGCAAAATTGGGAGTTAAATGAGTTAAAGTATGTAGAATTGTAGCCTTTGGGAGGTTAGGTAGCCTTAATGTTCTTTGGGAAGTCATAGTGAAAATAATTATTAAAAGAATGGTGTAACGCCAACATGGTGCATGTATTAGATTAATCCACGTCCATTTTTGGAAAAATATGATGAATAAGCATAAAAATGAAGGTAAACGAAGGTTTAATAATTATAACAATATGGATATCAATGTCACTTTCTTTTTTTTCTTTTTTTTGAGAAATACCTGGATTAATGGAGAGAGTTATGAGGGAAGTCTATCAGAGATATAATGATATATACTGAGAATATACATATATATATTTACATATTTTATGATTACTATTATTTGTCTTTGCAATGAATGGAACTGATAGAAAAGTAACCGTGATTATGTAAGAAATTTAGTTTGTTGGTATGTATTTGGTGTGTTGTTTGTCAGTATGTACTCTTTGTGTGGTAGGTGGTAGTGTATGTGATAAAAACTCAATAAAAAGAAATAAAATAAAATAAAATAAAATAAAAGTTACAGTTGCTTCATTTAAGAAATAAAGGTCCCAGGACAGATTGATTAGATAATTTCATAAACAGGTTTGTAACAAACAAAAAGATCCAGTATGAAGCAGAAAGACATATGTTTCCCATTTCCATTTGTGACACACATGGGGCACAGATAGATCGGTCTACATTGCCTTGCTGCACAGCTGTCATTTTAGCACTGATAGCAGGTGATAGTTTTGCAAGTGTGTGTCAAATCTGGGCTTATTTGTTTTGACATCTGTTGATGGAAGCTCTCTTTTTCTGTTTGATCCAGACAATGACCTTGATATTCTTTATGAACAGTTAGGGCCCACAATTGTTTTAAAAAGGAGGGGAGTCGCCGCTTGTGCCTTGCACCTGTCATATCGAATTATCAGTCAGCAACTGGTAACGCAACTAACATTGGCACATTTAAAGCTGATCTTCTCACAAGCATTAAACCATTGGGTTGTTTGCCTTTTGAAGCTGTGCTTTGCTACCGATGCTGGGATCCGTTCAGATAGTATAATCAATTACTATTAACTTTTTCATGTTTCTGATAGAAGAGATGCTTGTTCAGAGGTTAAAAAAAAAAAAATTAGGAATGGGTTTTAGAAAGAATGTCTTAAAAACAAAACAAGAATTTGAGGATGCCAGCATGGTTAAATGGAAGAGTCAGAAGGCAAAATAATGTCATGAAACCTTGCTTGTCCAAAGGAAGGTAGAAAGAACGCTAGCAAAATCAATAATTAATACTACACATTCGTCTTCTTCCCTAAATTGTTTAGATTCAGTGAATGACATGATATAGGAGGAATATAAATGCAGATCAGAATGGTATGCGATTTCTAGTAAGGCTGTTTCCCATACTATTTTGTACACAATCTGAAACTGACACGGGGACAAATAGAAGAAGACACCTTCACCCCGGTATACTATACCGGCGGTATAGCTCCCCTTTATCACACACACAGCCCAACAAGACAATAACAAAAATCCACCAACAGCATACAAATCAATATGGCTAACCTGATCCAAAACACCCACCCACCCCACCCACACATGAAAACAAAGACCGCCACAGCCAACCACAAATGAACAACTACACCTTAGACCAGGGGTGTCAAACTCAAATTCATCGGGGGCCGCATCAGCAGTTTGGTCACCCTCAAAGGGCCGGTTGTATCTGTAGGCCTTGTGTAACATTTTTACAAATCAGTTTCATTTGTTGGAGAGATTAGGGAGAAAGGGGGGGGGAAAGAGGTGGACGGGGGGGAGATAGGTGGGGTGGAATCGGGTGGCGATGTTTCTATTTTACTTAATATATGTAGGGTTTTGTGTCAGCGTTGCTTGTGCAGGTTCTCTGTTGTTTGCTTGTGTTCCTTTGGTGGTGAGAGAGGCCCCTCCAGCTTTCTTAAACAAAAGAGTTTATTTATTGCATTTATATCCCCTCTTTTTCTCAGTGAGGTAGGCTAAGAGGTTGCAACTGGCTCAAGCTCACCCAGTGAGCTTCATGACAGAGTGGAGATGTGAACCCAGATCTCCCAAGTCCTAGTGTGATGCTCTAACCACTACACCACACTGGCTCCTAGAGTACTTCTGCTATGGGGCAGCTATCTATATTAAGTTGGTAAATAAATATGGGGTAAAGCAAAATGTCCCTTAGAGAAGGATCTGAAATATTTCCCTTGAAGCTTGCATTTGCATTGTTCTGTATTGTTTTATTTGACGTTTTAATGAGTTGTCAGCTGCTTGGGAATTTTTTCTTTGTAATATAAAGTGGTATAGAAATGAAATGAATCATCATCATCATCATCATCATCTCCATTGGGTGGAAAAATGGTGCCTAGACATACCATTGTGGCTGCTGTAAACTAGGTTTAAGGTGCCATTTGGCTATCAGTTTATTTATCTGCATTTCTAACACTGTTAACTAACCCACAATTGACAATGTGCAAGTGAGTCTAGGTTTATATGTCTCTTCCCCAAAACCAACCCCCCTGTGGTTGGCTCCTGCTTACACCAGTAGTGCACTTCTCATATTAGTAGACCTCATGTTCTTATAGGTAAAGGTAAAAAAGGTAAAGGACCCCTGGATGGTTAAGTCCAATCAAAGGCAGCTATGGGGTTATGGCGCTCATCTCACTTTCAGGCTGAGGGAGCCGGTGTTTGTCCACAGACAGCTTTCCGGGTCATGTTGCCAGCATGACTAAACCGCTTCTGGCTCAACGGGACACCTTGACGGAAGCCAGAGGGCATAGAAATGCTGTTTACCTTCCCACCGCAGCAGTACCTCTTTATCTACTTGCACTGGTGTGCTTTTGAGCTGCTAGGTTGGCAGGAGCTGGGACAGAGCAACGGGAGCTCACTCCATTGCAGGGATTCGAACCGCAGACCTTCTGATCAGCAAGCCCAAGAGGCTTAGTGGTTTAGACCACAGCGCCACCCGCATCCCTATTTATAAGGTCCGCCGATTGACTCATGCGAAAACATGATTGACAGTTTTACAGGTCAACAATATGACTTGGCAGCTAACTTTCGAGGGGCATTTTTGCAGCTGCCATCTCACAAAAAGAAGGGGGAAATTGATCTCGATATGTACAAAAACCTAGGCTGCAGTTCTGACTTCAAATGTGTACTGCTTGAGGGGGTTAGGATTCGATGCGTGTCCCTGTCCACGAGTATCCCCTGTCCACCAGTGTGGTGTAGTGGTTAAGAGCGGTAGACTCGTAATCTGGTGAACCGGGTTTGCATCTCCGCTCCTCCACATGCAGCTGCTGGGTGACCTTGGGCTAGTCACACTTCTCTGAATTCTCTGAGCCGGCGTACAGCTTCCGGGTCATGTGGCCAGCATGACAAAGCCGCTTCTGGCAAACCAGAGCAGTGCATGGAAACGCCGTTTACCTTCCCGCCAGAGCGGTTCCTATTTATCTACAGTGGTACCCCGCTAGACGAATGCCTCTCAAGACGAAAAACTCGCTAGACGAACGAGTTTTTCATTTTTGAAGGCGCTTCGTAGGACGATTTTCCCTATGGGCTTGCTTCGCGAGACGAAAACGTCTTGCGAGCGCCCAATGCATTTCAATGGGAAACCGCGCTTCAATGCATTCCTATGGGGAACCGCGCTTCGTAGGTCCGTGCTTCGCAAGACGACAAACCTCGCAAGACGACAGAACTCGCAGAACGAATTAATTTCGTCTTGCGAGGCACCACTGTACTTGCACTTTGACATAGTTTCGAACTGCTAGGTGGGCAGGAGCTGGGACCGAGCAATGGGAGCTCACCCCGTTGCAGGGATTCGAACCGCCGACCTTCTGATCAGCAAGTCCTAGGCTCTGTGGTTTAACCCACAGCACCACCTGGGTCCCTGGGTGATAAAGCGGGATATCAAATCCAAACTCCTCTTCTTCTCTTTTATCTGCTCCTGAAGAGACCTCTGCTGCAACTGCAGAAAGCGCAGCAAAGGGATGAAATGTGGCAGGTACAGAGTGGGCTAGCCATGGAATGTCTGGTTCCAGTTCAAATGCTGGAGAGAGGCCCCTAGTGCAGGTCTCTCTACTGTAAGGTTACCAGACGTCCCCGTTTCCCGGGGACAGCCCCCGGATTTACAAATCAGTCTCCTGACAAAATGCTATCATTCTGAATGAAGTTGAAAACTGTCCCCGGATTCATTGAAAAAAATCTGGTAACCTTACTCTACTGTGCCAGCCTAGCGCTTGCACAGCAAACATATGATTGCATTTGCTCCCCACTTTCTGCCCTAGGTGGAATGAGAAGTGGGGCTTTCCCACTCTATTCAATTCTACTGCTTCCTTGCCAGAGTTTCAGTTGCTGTGTAAGGCACCGTTTGCCCATTTCTTTGATAAGCCAATTTACATATAACTAATTAATAATATTGCTAAAATGCTGCCTGAAACATTTCCTAATCTATAAAAGCAAAAGTAAACTAAGGAAATGGAGGCACGGAGAGAAGCAGACGCATGAAAAGAAAATAAATGATATAAAAATTAAAATTTAATCAACCTTCGTAAACATAATGGAGAAATGGGAATCTAGCGCAGAAAATACAAGTTTTAAGAAGAGTTTTAGAGAGCTGAAGACAACCTATTAAATTTCCCCCCCTTCAATAAAAGCAGAATATAAATCACAAATTGTATGCCATTTTGTTTCCAGAAATACAATCAGTTATGACTTCAGAAATAATAATATAAATAATGAAATGTACCTTGGAGCTATTTCGAATTCATTTGCCGTTTCCAAATATAATTGCCAATTCAGAAACAAGTGATACCTTCAAAATAGTAGTGTAATTCTCTCTTAATATACAGTTGCTTTGTTTGTTTGATTATAGTGATTAGGGTGCTCATTAGTACTGACTGGCTAGGTACTGTGGTTCATATTATCAGACTGCTGTCTGAAAATGTGCATGAAGTGTTTTTTAATCTTTATAACATTCCCAGTAGATGAGTAGATGCTCTTTTAAACAAGCATTTCCCTGTAACATGACCTGCTTTTGTGACAGAATTAGGAATACATTCCTTTTCATGCTTCAGGCTACAGTCCTATTCAGTGTTTTGAACCAGGTCCCTCTGAACCTTAGGTAAACATGCATTAAATTGAACTGTAAGTATATCAAATAACAGCATATCTGGCATTATATGGATAAATGAAGAGAAGTGGTTTGTTAAAATTCTCACTTGTAAATATTATTCAAAATTTTACCATGTAACTGCAATTCAGCAAACCTAAACGCTGATGTCTCGTAACGTTAAGTTCTCCACACAAATGTCCCTACAATAATTTCAGCTCATCCACTCCAATCTTGACATTCTTGTACAATAGAGTGGTTGAACAAAACAAAGGTGCACTTTCCCATAGAAAGTAATGCAAAATGGATTAATCTGTTCCAGACTTTTAAAGACAACCCCTAAAACAACAATTTAACATGAATTTTACTATCTAACGAGACCATTGATCCATAAAATGAAAACAATAAACAATGTACTGCAATCACACAATCAATCAGTAGCTGAACTGGGTTCCACACAGTCACAAAAACAAAACAAAAAAGCTGCAAAAACAAAAACGCAAAATAAATAGCAAAAACTGACAGATCTAGCGTAGCACTTGCTATGGGATTAAAATTGGCCACAACTTTATTAAGATTCAGATGTAGGGAGACCTTGGCTCAGGCATTGGGCGTTTATCCTTCCCAGCCCCCCAGCCAGGGATCTGGAAAAGTTCAGGGTTATCCAGAACGTTTGGGGATTGGGCTGGCTCTGGAGAACATATGTTCAAGCAGATAGCCCGCCCCCCGTTCGCCGCCACTGGTGGGGGAGAGCAATGACAACCTCTCGGCGTGTGGACAATGCTTCCCCCCAATATCCCTTTAACAGGAACCCTGATATCACCACCGTACTGGGGGCGTGGGGTCACCACCCCACGCCCACCCCCATTTCGGAGATGACTAAATGGAGCCGACTGACACTTCCCAGGTAAGCTACACCTTCTATTGTGTGGGATGTATGGTCCCTCCACTTACCTGGCCAATCCCCTGGCAACGCCCCCCCCCCGGCGGGGTTGGGCGGTTAACTCGGGTAGGCGGTGACACCAGGTATCCCTGCCCTGGGGAAGGCGCTGACGGTCTGAACTACCAGGGGAATTCAGGGGGCTGCGTGCGACCACACAAACGTCACCCCACCTTTGATGTGTGGAACGGTCATTACCAGCTGCCAGCCACATGATACCATTTATCCCTGTGTAAGGGAAATATCTTGTATGATGTGGCATTTGGATCAAAGATTCACCTGGTCCACCATTGTCCACACTGGCTTTCTTCCCCTAACCCTCCTGCCTGATTTTATTAGCAGTATATGTTGAAGACTGGATCTAGGCCCATTACATTCTCTGACATAGCCTTTGGCCCTGCCAAACAAACAAACAAAAAGACATCTGCATGCTTTATGATAATTTATGATGTGTGATGTACAATTACTGTTTAATAAAAAGATGGACGTTTTCAAAGCCTACTTTGGATAACAAACCAAACTATGAAAGAGAAGGAAGAAGGAGACATGAAAAGTAATTAAACTAAGGGGCATTTCCCTTGTAGAGTAAATGAGACTGACAGACACTCATTACAAAGTGCATTTAAACATGAAAGAAAAAAAAGGTTGTGTTAATTAAAGCTGTTTGATTCTACTCCACAATCGTTATTGACAAGTGGTGTGGAACTTGTAAAAAAGCTGCTGTTTACTGTGGGATTCTTTTGCGAAGGAAGTGGTAATCTGTATTGTATTGGTGGTGCTATTAGACTTTGATTTTTGGACACGTGAAAACGCTGGAGATGTATGGTACTTTTGGATCTTCTGTTCATGTACAAATATATACACAGAGTATTGTACAACACAGCAGGCCGCACGACTGCTATTCCCTCACAATGCCCCCACCCCAAGAAGCTCCTTGTTTTTACCTTCAAAGCCCTCCATGGCTTCATGACCCCTATTTCTCTCCTCTTATATCCCTGTACATCCTTGGTAGTTCTGGCCCCAAACAATTTCCTGCCTAAAGCAGAGCCCAAATGGTGTTCCGCCTTTAAAATGTCTTGCTGTGCCATTCAGATACCACTTCCTGCCACCGTTAAAAGATTGTCCCATCCATTATATACCCAATTGGTCACCGCACTATGCAGATGCCATCATTTCAGGAGGTCCATTCCACACAGCTTACAACTTGGGTCAAAGGTACCTGAAGGGCTATCTAACGTTGCTTCCCTGCTTCATTACTGAGGTGTTTTTTTTTGGGGGGGGGGGACGACTGTTAGTGGTCCTCCCATTACTTGAATGCATGGCTCAGATCCACCAGGAGCTGTTTGTTCAGTATTGTGGGCTCAATTTTATGCCTTCCAGTTGGAGTCAGACAGGCTCCTTCCTGTTTAGCTCATACATCAGAGACCTTTATCATTATTATTATTATTCCTGTAGGCATTTTGATTGAAGTCTGCTTTTACATTTTCAACCAATTTTTATCTTTCTGTGCTGTCTATCTTGTGCACTGCTTAGAGGCTATTGTAGGCAAACAGTACATAAATTGCATAAACGAGTGAATGAATAAATTAATGAAGTCTTTGTTGTTGTGTCTTCCACCCTTTGGATTTCCCTCTTGTTAAATACTGAACAGGTACCATCTGTGTTGTCTTTGTTGTGTCTGCTGAAGGCCTTCCTCTTTCAGTAGTAAAGCTTTTAAACGAGAGATATTTCCCTAGTCTGTATCTTCATTGGGATTGTTCTCCACTCCCACCCAACCCAGCCAAAAATAAAAATAAAAATGGAAAAGGCCTGAGCCCCTCAAAGGACACTATCAGAGAGCTCACTCAGGCTATATTTATTTACTTATTCTATTTTTTTAGTCAACTAACACAGGGCAGTCTCTTGGTGATTTACACTCAAGTTTAGAAACATACAAAGTTGTTTTTTAAAGGAAAACATTATTGTACAAGAGCTAGTATTTGCCTACTTCAGGTTAATCCTTTTTTAGGATCGTTTGCTAACTTGATTTACTCCCTTGGTTTGGTTCTGATGACAGAATTACAGAATTGCTTTCCGATTTTGACTGTAAGGTTTGCTTTAAAAGACAGCATTTGTAGACGTTTAGTAGCCGCAGTTGCTTTATCTGAACCTGCAGTTGTTAACAGAACATTTGCCTCTTCAAAATCTTTCTACAAATACAGCAAATTTGAATGCTTTTGACCTTTTAAAATGTATGTAATTGTTCTGTCTCTAGAGGGCCTACAATGTTAGCACTTTGTCAGGCGAAATCCCCCCTCCCCTTTCTTGAAGTGAGTATCTTTAATATTTTTATACACTTACTATAACTGACCTGTAGAATTTATAGCATGAATGTATTTGTAAACCATCAACTGTGTAATCCTTGGGATTATTGTAACTGTCTTGTTTAGGAATGAAACTTCAAAAGTTAAAGGTCAGGTAGAGGATAATTTTAGGCAGATAAGTGACAGTTCATGCCTCCATATTATTTCACTAATATGCAAGAACCATGCTGTCTTTATGAGAAGACAAAAGGAGTACATATATTGTCCAGATGAAGGCAGTTTTCCCGAATTATGGTGAAGCATAAATGTGACTATTATCCTAGGGATGATGACTTGAATGAGTTAAAATTAGTGGTGTGCACTAGATGAATGAATCCTGAATCTTTACCCTAGGCAAGGTGCTCTGGAGGCTGTTTGGGTTTGCCTGAGGCAAAGTGGGATGTGTACATGAGTCAATGTAGGAAGCCCGGGAGCACTTAGAGAAGACTTGGTGACCCAGACATTAAAAAATGCTAAAGACAAGTATTTCCTAAAAGCAAAACTATGGATTGTGTTAAGCAGATCATTCCACCAACACAAGAATCTCCCCAGTATACAACATGCCCACTAAATCTATTTTGGGGGTTCTCCAACCCTCCAAAGCAAATTTGGGGATGGTTCAAGGTGTATCGTGAGGGAAGAGATGGAAGAAATCCCCTTGCACTATTGCAGAAATGTAGTTGAATACCGTCCTATGTCTCTTAAGTTTCCTATATAAGAAAAATATGAGGGTGTGGGTGGAGAGGGTGCAACTTTGCAAAATAGAAACATTTCTAGCTTAAGTAAACAAAACAGGATCTGGAGGGAAAAGAATGATTTGTAATTTTGCCTTGGTATTGGACTGGATGAGAGCCAACAGGCTGAAGCTCAGTCCAGATAAGACTGAGGCACTTTTAGTAGTCGGTTCCCAAGACCACATGGATGGCAGCTTGACTGGTCTTCATGCCTTCTATCAGCTTGGGCTGGTGACCCACCTGTGCTAAGTCTGGACAGGATAGTCTGTTGTCTATGCTCTGGTAATCAGCTGGGACAGAATTTGGTGGCCAGTCTGCTTGCCGGGACAAGATGGTTTGAGGATATTAAACTGATTCTGACCTGACTGCATTGGCTGCCAATTAGTTTCTGGACCCAATTCCGTGTGCTGGTTTTGACTTAAGGTAAAGGTAAAGGGACCCCTGACCATTAGGTCCAGTCGCGGACGACTCTGGGGTTGTCGCGCTCATCTCGCTTTATTGGCTGAGGGAGCCGGCGTACAGCTTCCGGGTCATGTGGCCAGCATGACTAAGCTCCTTCTGGCGAACCAGAGCAGCACATGGAAACACTGTTTACCTTCCCGTCGGAGTGGTACCTATTTATCTACTTGCACTTTGACGTGCTTTGACTGCTAGGTTGGCAGGAGCAGGGACCGAGCAACGGGAGCTCACCCTGGCGCGGGGATTCGAACCGCCGACCTTCTGATCAGCAAGCCCTAGGCTCTGTGCCGATGACGAGTGGTTGCCAGGAGAAGAGGGAGCAGACTAGGAGGAGGAAGAGGTGGCGGAAGCTGAAGAGGTAGCAGGGTTTAGTGAGCAGGATGTGTCTGTGGCAGAGAGAGACCGAGAACCAGAGGAGGCAGGAGAAGAAGTGGGCCAAGAGGCAGCATTTAGTCAGGCTGGTGAGGAAGCCAGGCTGTCTCCCACTCCTGCTGAGAGCAGCTCCCCTCCCCACTGGTCTTCCAGATCCTGAAGAGGTATGAACAGGGTAGAGCAATACAAAGCAAGACAACACAGCCTCAGATTGTTTGGAAAGGAACTGCCGGGGACGAGGAGGAAACTTAGGAAGCCGTGGGAAGGCAAAGAATTTCAGTCCTTAGAATTGTAGGGGCAAATTCTACCAGGAAGAGTTGCTGTGCTCTCCTGGCCTGGCCTCCTGAGCTGTCTTGTTTCTTTGTATAAAGAGTTAAAGAATTGGCTTTAGTGAGTTATTGCTGACCCGCTCCTGACACCCTCTCCTGACATTGGGGGTATCTGGATTGGGCTATCACTGCTATGCAAGTATTTATTATTATTATTATTATTATTATTATTATTGCAAATTATGTCTTGGTCCTGCCAAGACTTACCAGTGTGGAAATGTTTTGATTTTACTTGTATCAATCTATGTAGAATAACACTATTCAATGTACACTATTCAGGCATGTAAAATAATGCAACCCAGTGAATATAAGCCAATTAGGAAATAAATCGTTTAAGAAATAGATACTTTCCTATTCAAGGACTGGCCAACACAAATTATTTTAATGTATAGTACATAATTAAATATGCAGTACCAAAACCTGATCAATAGCAGCCAAATCTCATTATGTATTATCAGGTTCACAGACTAGCAGTTAAAGGCAATAATCAAATGTGAGAGGAGCATAGAATTAGAGACCCTTAACATGCTGTTGATATGTGAGCAAATAATTGAACATTTCCAAGACTGAACAACAAACCAGTTAAAATGTAGCTGCCACCGTACTGTTTATTACTTCTGAACTCCACAAATCAATATATCAAAAAAGCACTTTTTATTACAAAGGACCAAATTCAGACACAGTGATGACCAGTTTAATGGGTCTAGCTGTAAATTCTCATTGTAATTAGAGGCTTAATAAAAAGTATTACATCATTCAATTCATTTTTCTGCTATAATAGGCATGTTTCTGGAACTATAGTCATTAGGCTTTTGGAAAATTAAGTTTTAGTACTGCATAACCAATGCATACTTTGGAATCTGTTTCATTTTATTATACTGCAGCGCCCTACATATCTAGTCTGAAATCCCTTCAAATTCAATGGGGCTTATTCCCAGGAATGTGTTTACAGGTTTTCAACTTCAGTTATGTTGCTTCCTTAAGTTGGCAATTCTTTAAATACTACCAAAGAGAAAATGAAATAACAAACCTCATGAGAAACAAAGGGAGAATAATTTCATAAAGCAAGAGTCATATTCATATTCTGCAACCCAACTTCATCCACCTAACAAGGAAGTATTTCTCTTATGAATGGTTCCTTAAATTGGAATCTTCAATCCTTATAATCTGTTCAACATGGTTGAATTGAGATACATCTTTGTTTACATTAGAGCATACTTGACATGCAAGTATTACATAACAATAAACATAAAACAACAATAAACTGATAAACATTTCGGAATATATTGACAAAGTTGTGTTGAAGTGTATATACCAAAATTATTGCAAGTATTACAGATATGAAATAATATATAGTGACATGTATTGCTTAGATTAGTGACCATAAGTAAATTGTATTTTGTATCAATAGCAATTAGAATTTATAGGAAGGGGGGGAGGGAAATATTTAAATATGTACTTAATGCATACCGGTACCACACTGTATGCAACAGCACACTATCGGTGCTGCTCTACTATATGCCTCATTATTTGTGCAATTAATCAGTAAAGTCACACCAGGCTTAATTTGCCATTTTGCTCAGAGTTACATACCCATATTTTCCCTGGTATGATTGTAAGTATTGAATGATTTGATTTGCCAGGGAGGACCACTGAACTTTCCTTTTGTATTATTACAACAGCCGTCTCTGGAGGCAGTAATTTGATAATCACTGCTCTATGTGATAATACGAATTGGATAAATTCCACCCATAGAATTTGGAGTATTGGGTATGGCTATACATGTGTTTCCTATCAAATTATGAATCGCTTAAAAGCGACGCAGGGCTTGCAATGGGTATTCGTGACCGAGACACTAGTTTTGCGGGATGCAGTGTAGCTTTTAGTACTGGTACTTGGGAAGTTGTGCTGCAGCAGAGCTCCCAGAATAGAAGAGACAAGCAGCTATTAACTTTTATCAGAGACTTGACTCTTCAGCAGTCAGAGCTGCTACAATGAAAATGTCTTAGCATGATCCGGTTTTCCTTTCCCTCACCCTTTCCTTTCAGTTCATCTGCAAACTTTTGGCTTTTTTTGTCTATGTCCTAACTATTTATGGGACACTGTTTTCCTATAGGCATTTGACTTTTCATCTTGGAAAAACCTCTTCACTTTTCCCTGCCCCAGTTTCACATCTATTAGCAGTTTCAAATTTATTATTATGAGAAAAAAGTATCGTGCGACTGTCGATGACAAGGCAAACAGAAAACATCAGTAGACTGCCAGACGTCCTCCTATTTCAAACACATATTAATTCTCTTAATGAAAATGCATATAAAATGTATTGAGTATACCGTAGGCTCTTCTAAGTAATAAGCAGTGATGTGTATGTGGCTGATTAATATCTCATAGGTTATTGGTAAACCAAACAAGGATGAATGGCCATCTGTCATGGGTGCTTTATCTGAGATTCCTGCATTGCAGGGGGCTGGACTAAATGACCCTTGGGATTCCTTCCAGCTCTTCAGTTCTGTGATTCTATTATCTCTTTGTACTTTTAATGTACTATCCTTAAATGAATCACTGAATGAAAAGAAACAGATGCACTCTGGCTTTCCTGTTGCCTATGTTTTTTTTTATCCCTTCCTCCCTTTAAAGCTGCTACACTTTAGCATAAATAAAACATATTTGCAGTAAGTATAAGCTGGTTCAAGCTAATTCCTATGGTCTGTCAGGCAGCATCTTTTAAATGACTATGGCATTTTAAGCACAGACCTGGTGTTAATTTTTGTATCTTGATCTAGGACATTGTCCTCAGTGTTGGGTCATACATTTCCTCCTTTGGAAATTTTAGCATTATTTTTTCCTTTTGTCCTTTTCCTTAGCATTCATCCAAATCCATGAGTTGATGAAGGTGATCTCTGGGATGAAGTTGCTACCCCCAATGCTTATTGTCTGGGGCAACTTCAGTTTCCACATGAGTCTCCTGACAACTCTCAGCAACCTTAATAAGCTAAAGCTATAGCGGGTGGCGCTGTGGGTTAAACCACAGAGCCTAGGGCTTGCCGATCAGAAGGTCGGCGGTTCGAATCCCCGCGATGGGGTGAGCTCCCGTTGCTCGGTCCCTGCTCCTGCCCACCTAGCAGTTCGAAAACACGTCAAAGTGTAAGTAGATAAATAGGTACCACTCTGGTGGGAAGGTAAACGGCGTTTCCGTGTGCTGCTCTGGTTCGCCAGAAGCGGCTTTGTCATGCTGGCCACATGACCTGGAAGCTGTACGCCGGCTCCCTTGGCCAGTAAAGCGAGATGAGCGCCGCAACCCCAGAGTCGTCCGAGACTGGACCTAATGGTCAGGGGTCCTTTTACCTTTAACTTTTATAGCTACCAGAATTTGTTGGGGAGGTCATTACTGGTTAAAGTGGTATCATATTGTTTTCAATATATGGTGTGAATGTGGCCCTTTTCTGCTAGCTCCGAATAAGTATTTTCTAAATTGCTTATACAGTACTTAGTCGATTGTACATGCCACTTTTTAGATCAAATGCAACAACCGACATTATCAGTCATTTCCGACTTCTCAGAAATATGGTAAATGCTTTCAACTGATCTCTCCCTCTTGATATTAATAGGTTTCACTTACACTTCACAGATTCATTGTGTCTGGTGGTACCTCTAATTTTTTTTTTAATGTCATGCATTTGGAAAACAAAAATAAATAACATTAAAAATATTTTTGGGAATTCGAAGCACTTTGATAGTTTCATGCCATCTGTGCAAATTCAATTTCTATTGTTTTATGCTATAAAAGCCACTTGTAAACTCCTTTTGCTAGCAGTACATATTGGATTCTCCTGTTCCTAGCTAGTGGCATCTTGTTAACTGGTGGAAGAAAGAGTGCTTGAAGGAAGAGTTTTGAGTATAGAGAACACTTGTTAGATTAGATCACTTTCTGTGCAGTGCATGTGTCTATTTAGTCATGCAGTTTCTCTACTGTAAATATATGTGTGGAGAAGTATTGCTCTTGTCCTCATTTACTTACTCAGCAGGATTTATGTACTGCTTAATCACCAAAAGCCTGCAAGCAGTTTGCATGCAATAATGTAAAATATTCATGCAAAACTACTGATAAATTTAGAAGAACGGACATAGAATTTATTAAAACAGAAATGAAAATAAAAGCAGTTTTAAAACAAATATACCTAATAAAATTGCTGGTTTTTTGAGTATCTTTGGTCATGTCTTTCAATCCTTTGGCTGATTGCAAAACAATTTAACTGGTATATTGTCATTGCCACCGGTTCAGGTCCACATTTTGACAGAGCAGAGCTCCAGAAACTGGATGCTCACATGCGTGGAAGAGGGGATAGATGTGATTTTGTCCTACTTCTTTCACACAACTCTTACTCTCCCACAACCTACATGGGAAGTGATGCTGGAGGCAGCAATGAGGTGGTGGAATTGACAAAAATTGTCTCCCCCTGTCCCACATTCTACATATAGGAGCCTGTCGTTTGTTTGAGTAGGAGTCTTTTATCTGATTCAGTTCTGCAAACAGAAGGAGTCTTTTTCTGTATGTAGAAAAGCATCTCTGGAGTCACCCTTGGCTGAAACAAATGCACCCCGATCTGTTCAACTGCTGTAGGCATCATATAACAGATTACCAATCCTTCTAGTGGATGCTTCAGCCCAGAAAAGATTCAATAAAAAAGGTTTTGCTAGTAACTTGGGTGCAACCATGAATGTGATAATTTTTAAAGTTGCCTGTTTGGCTGGATTACTTGGGCTGTTCTTTAAAAAAAAGCACAAAAGTTAGTAAACCCTATTAATAGGCACATCTTAGCCATGGATTCTGGTTTTTGGTTCATCTGGCTATTTTTATGTATATAGGAAGTGTCTCCTCACCAGACCGTAGGACAACTTCTGAGCCATTTTCATTGGCATGCTATGTTAGTTTTCCAGCTTCAGAGGTAATGGGCCACTTCCTTTCAGTCTGTCAAGTTTAGCTTTTGTCCGTCTTCCAAATCTGTTGTTTTTCATTAGTTGCTTTCTTATTTTGTTCCGGGAGGCCAGGTATTTACATATCTTCCATACCTATGTGTTAGGGACCTAATATATTTAAAGCTGCAGACCGCAGTACAGCTCATAGTTGTGCGTGCTTTCAGCTCATTTATTTCAATAGGAATCATTGCACCTATCAACTGTGACTGCAGTTATCAAAGCTAGCATGCTTGGGTTGTAAATAATGAACCTTCCCCCAGATGATCCAGGAACCAAGAGAGAAGAATAAATACAATATTGAATGCCTAACACACACAAAAAATAACATGGCAATTTATTTATTTTATTTTAAATGTATTTTTTAGAGGTCATTATGTTTAAAGTGGTCCATGTAGGGTTGCCATATTTCAGAAAGTGAAACTTTTTTTTGCCAAGGTTGTTGAACTTTTTTATTATTATTTGGGAAATCACAAAAAATAATTGAGGTTTCGAAACTTTTTTCCATACGTCGCAAAAATTGAATATTAAAGGGAAGCCCGGAAGCAGTTCCCGGGAATTTCTGGATGTATGGAAACCCTCTATTGCCTCCACTTTTTCCATATGTAGCAGAAGCTTGTTACACTTGCATGAACCCGCAAACTGTTCCAATAATAATCTACCAGTTTAGCAAAGTACAATAGATGTGAATGTGACTTTTAGGTCTGGAAAGAACAGATATAGAAAGTACCACAGTATGTTCATTAAGCAGGGTGGAAATATCCGGGTAAGGAAACCACAAGCTAGGTGGCTTGCCAAATATCATATATGAAACTGCTAATGGAACCAGGGAATAATCATTTAATCTCACTGTAAACATGTGGTACAGTGACAATAAAGTATTTCTATAAACCTGAAGCTGCCACCCACCCCCCTCTGCAGGTGGGAAGAAGACCAATTAGAGCTTAGCATGCTTTGCCCAAGCAGGACTCTAGCCAATTAGGAAGCTTTTAGAGGTCAAGCATGATCTCAGGTATATCTGCAAAATGTATAAGTACCTGCTTCTCCAATGCTTGGGGCATAGGCTCTGTGATCTTATTCACCCTGTGTCTTGATTGATACATCTTTCAATGAACTGAGTACCTTTCCACCCATTGTCTCCTCAATTGGCTCTAACCAGGGAATCCTCAGGGGGGCGGGTTACACCCCAAAAAAGATTCCCCCCCAAAAAACAATTAATGCTGTAAAATTCCTCCCAATTAGTCCTAATTGAAGACTTCTAGAAGGTCAGTGAGTTTGTGTGTGTCTCGTTCTTATGACTTTCCCAAAATAAGCTGGTCTTTGATATTTGTAGAGGGCTTGCTGAGCTTCTTGGTCAAGGAAGTTGGACGGCATCTGTCCCTAAAAATACCTGTTGTAGACCTGAAAGGCTTAGAAAGGAGAAAGTAACTCCATACAAAATGTATTAGCAGTTAGGAAACGTAACTTAACTATAACCAGGAACTTCGTGAAAAATGCTTGGCTGCAATTGAGTCATTACCCAGTTAAAAATAACCTTTCCAGGTCATGTCATTTTGTTTGCCGCAGTGAAATAAGTTTATTTCAGCAGAATGAAGTCATTATTAGCTTGGCAGAGTCCACTTGTCAGAATTTTATGGAGCAGAACACCGTTTGGCTGGGAAATTCAATAAATACTGTAATGTGAGAGGAGTTGAACTCCAAAGGCTGAAGGGGCATAGAATGGGGGATTTGTCACTAATGCAGTGTTTTACTGTTCTACTAAGAAAGTATTGCTTGATAAGAAGAGTCATCATTAGAGGTCAGACAAACAGGCCAACCATAACATATTGTGGCAGTAAAATAGGTGGATTAATTATAAGTGTTTTGACATACTGAAGAACTGTAATACAAATACATATGCATCTTTTTCCATTTATGTTTTTGTATTTGCATTAATATCTTTACATTCTTACCTCACTCCACAGTCTTAGAGTTAAGAAAATAGTACTGTTGGAAGCAAGGCTTCTATGTAATTATTAACATTCTTTAAATCATCTGCCTTGTTTCGGTCATGAAAAAATGTGGAAGGCTTGTTACACTTCTCCAGAGGGAAAGAAGAGTCAGAATAATTTTCTTTCTTGAAGGTTACTTCGTGCAAATTATCAAATGAATATCAGAAGGCAAAATGAGAATTACTTTCAGACAACCCCATGCTCTTATTTGTACTTCTGAAGAATACAATATGAAAATATTTGATAGGCCTTCCCCCTAAATCTTGCTTCTGGGAATGTCTGATAATTACCAATTCATTCTGTCTTGCACAAAGCTAAAATCTACTGATAATATTTCTAAGATGGTAGCTACTCTAGTAGATAGCAAACTAGGAATATATCTTTTCCTCGTGAAATTTATTCATTTTCTTTATAGGCAAGTATTGGCTTTTTGTTACATTTCTCTGCAGACTGACTCTTCATCTTTTAAAAATGATGTCTCTTGTATAATACATTCCTCTACTAAAGAGTCACGGAAGTCTTAATGTGGAGAGAAGAAAGATAAATCATTTGAAGATGTTAGGAGAATGATATAAGTGTGGAAATTACTGAAGCTGCTTCATCATTTTAAAAAAAGATTTATAAATGTTGGTTTGATCTACGTCATCAATATGTTAACATCCTCGGTTCGAAGCACTGTTTCCTTCAGCCAGAGTAACACTTTGGTAAATTATTTGCAGTACACTATCTCTTGTACTCTGGATGGACCTGAGGTATACGGTATTTTAAACAAAATGGAGAGTGAGATTGAGAAAGTTAAGGATTATAATATCCTTGGACCTCTTCATGTTCGAATGCTCTAACATTTGGCTTTTCCAGTGATAATTTTGCAAAGATGGTGCTGGCAGAACCCTAAAATAAAGGTTGTGTCTCTGTAGCATAGATATCTTTGAGGCAGAACCTTAGATATCCAAATCGTTTGTTTTTCTTCCTAAAAGATGCTCTCTAGTTTTGATTTTATCTATAATGTCAACTATGATTAGGAGGTGCTGGAGGAGACTCTTGAGATTCCCATGGACTGCAAGAAGATCAAACCTATCCATTCTTAAGGAAACCAGCCCTGAGTGCTCATTGGAAGGACAGATCCTGAAGCTGAGGCTCCAATACTTTGGCCACCTCATGAGAAGAGAAGACTCCCTGGAAAAGACCCTGATGTTGGGAAAGATGGAGGGCACAAGGAGAAGGGGACAACAGAGGACGAGATGGTTGGACAGTGTTCTCGAAGCTACCAACATGAGTCTGACCAAGCACTTTGACGTGCTTTCGAACTGCTAGGTTGGCAGGAGCAGGGACCAAGCAATGGGAGCTCACTCCGTTGCAGGGATTCGAACCGCCGACCTTCTGATCAACAAGCCCTAGGCTCTGTGGTTTAACCCACAGCGCCACCTGCGTCCCTATATTATGAATTAACCTGTGGTTAATTTAAGGGTTCTTCCTTTTCTTTCCTTCCTTCTTTTCCTTTTCCTTTTGTAAACTTGATCTACTCAAATGAATATTAATGTTATTCCCTAAAGGACCCCCACAAGTTTATGCTGTGAATTGCTTCAGCCACCAGCCACATATATGAACGTCTTAAAAGGAACATTGAACAATATTGTTGTCAGCAAGGGAATTATTCTTTTCATCCAACATCATAATCATTCGTTTGGCTACACAGTTGGATAAGCTAGTGTTCTCCAAAGTTATGTTGGACCTTTTGTCTATTACCTGCCCTGTATTCAATGAGTTCTACAGAAAAATGCAAGCAAATGCTAAAATGTGCTATCCAGTATTTTGCTATTAAGTTGTTTGTGGAACATCATTTGTGATGAGTGACATTCCTGCTTGCCTGGCCCATGCGCATACCATTTTATGTACTTTTCGGGAAATATGTGTATATCTTAGGCTGAACATGCTGCTGCTAGGGGTGTACTGCTTGCACTGAAAGACCTTTAACAGCTATCAGTTTGAATATTCACAAAGGCTGGAAGGCACCTCAGCTGCCATCTCTAAAGCCCAGAGCAGGCAAGGATGGTGGCAGAAGGAGAATATCATTTTCTGCCAGGGACCAGTAGGGAGACTAGACATTTATCCATCCCTTTCAACAGGATATCATGGTGGACACAAGCCGTTCCCTTCCAATACCGCAAACTGTCTGCCCTACTTTTTTCCAAATTGTTTAAAATTTAGCTGATTTGAAGGTTGTGGGTTCTCCTTCTAAACTTTTCACACTGCACAGGCTATATTAGTATTATTTCATTAATATAACCTCCCGGCTGTTGATAGCACAAGTAAAATAGGCAGAGATTCCTTTAGGAGAGTGCAAATATTCTCCAAATAAATTCACACCTCCCTCATTTATATTCTGCGCTGTGGAGCTCGTGCTTGGTATAATGCTATGAGTTACATGTGGGAAGGATTGTACAAAAGGGGGAAAATGTGGCCGGGAGGATATGCTTTGTAGCATCATATGAATGTCATATTCATTCAGAAGTGGGCAGTGGGCCATATTGTGGCTATTGCTTTTTGTATTTTCTTGTCAATGAGTGATAGTTTGGGCAGTCAGCAAAGCTCGGCTCAGTGGTAAGCCAGGAAATATGCAGACCATTCAAGGAACAGATCATAAGTTATTTCAACAGCTGGGATCTTTGCCAGCTAACAGTATTCAGATGATTCTCTGTTTTGTTCCTTGTTGATCAGGAAGGTTTTTATTATTTTTATTATTGAGCTGGAAATAATTCATAGAAGTCAATCCCACTTTGTTCAGTAGTAAATGCTTAAATACTTGGCAGTAAGTATTTAAGATTGCAGCCTGAGTTCTTGATTTGCATGAATTCTCTTGCTCCTCTTCAAATAAAATGGCGGCTGGACACACTAAGTGGATTGATTTAGCAGTTGTGCCTTTTGAGAAGGTCTGAACTCATCATATTCCAAGCAATAATATGAATTTTGATTTTTTTTAGTACAGTGGTACCTCGGAAGTCGAATGGAATCTGTTCTGGAAGTCCATTCAACTTCCAAAATGTTCAGAAACCAAGGCACTGCTTCTGATTGGCTGCAGAAGGCTCCTGCAGCCAATCGGAAGCCGCACCAGACGTTCGGATTCCAAAGAATGTTCACAAACTGAAACACTCACTTCCGGATTTGAGACGTTCGAGAGCCAAAAAGTTCAACTCGCAAGGCATTCGGGATCCAAGGTATGACTGTACATACTGCATTTGATTAGTATAAGTTGTACAACTAATAATATAAACCGTAATAAACTTGTGTTTACTATCCTCCCCCCAAAATGTTCAATTAGTATGTTATTCAGTCATCAATTTCATTTTTTTTAATCTCTTGCTCCATCCACTTTAGATATACAGTAAAATGAAAGTAATACAGTTCTATGGGCCTAGCCAACTTGTTTAATAATAAGGAATAATGAGGAATAATTTATTGGCCAAGTACCAATCATACTTGGAATTTTGCTTCGACTATATTGCAATGTAAAGAAAAACGTACCTCATACAAACACTGTTCCCCTCACAATACAACAGCACAGCAAAGGAACCCCATACCACCAACTGACCTCCCTTCCGCACACAACTATGAATTTAACAGTTTGATGGCACAAGGAAAAAACCTATTCCTGTGCCTTGACGTTTTTGTGTATAGAGTCCTGTAACGACGTCCGGATGGAAGTAAATCAAAGGGTCTGCGATGATTCTCTCTGCTCTCTTCCTGGCTTGAGCAGCATAAAGTGTCTCTATTGATTTTCTTTGCAAAATAATTCATGATAGACTATAAATGCAATTATCCAGTTCTATGGTAATTGTGTTCAGATATTTTGGAAGACAGGTTTTCTAAAAGACTTTCCATTGGCATTACTCATTACTTGATGATGCCAAATATAGACCCCATTATTTGTGTCATGAATCAAAACTTTTGGGCATGGTTAAAGGCTGAAAGAGTGCTTCACTATTCTGCCAGGGTGTTAGCAGGGCCTTTCTATTCAGTACCACCCGCACAGGACTGTGAAATATGTTCTCCTAGTTACTTTCATTCTGGCTAAGGATGCCTTTTGCTTCTCTGAGTATTCAAATTCTTGAGATGAATACTAGGATAATGCCGTTGCTTCCCAAACTTGAAGGATTTCTTGGTGCTGAGCTAGCATTATATATATTTGTATTTTAACTATAACCTGCACTGATATTGCATTTGCCATGAAAGGTGGGTAAGGAATATTTGTGTGTGTTTGTGTGTGTGTGTGGTTTTGTAAGCGTATAACTTTCTGAGCTGGAAAAGAACTTTTTAAGGAAAGATGCTTGATTCAGTCAAATCATGTGAGTTGGTTGAATTCATATTCTAAACTAGGTAATTACGAAGTTCGGTGACACCAGTAATTCAATTTGCAGTGGATTTTTGTATGTAACAATGAGCTTTTTGTGCTTTATCTTATGCCTTTCAGAAGGCAAAGAAAGAAGAAAATAACACCCATTTTGTATTTATTTGCTTAAAGAAGTTACTTTTTTTTCCTGTGGTGAAAAGACAGAATTGAAATAGGTGGTTGCTGTCAGTGAACAGAGTTGAACAACAGCTTTATTGTGCTAATGTTAAAGTTCACCAATAAGCGAAGCTAAAAAGGATGCAAAAAAATAGCACCTTTTTGCAGTGGGCAGTGCAAATAACTCCCAGCTTTGGTGGTACTTTTGTGTATGCTTACATTTTGGTGTCAAGAAGATGTTTAAACAGTGTCACAACACAAGAGAGCACAAGCCTTGTTTACTGACAGGATGAAGCAGAACAAAAGCTTCAAAAAACCGGAAGATACCTGATGTTACCAGAATGCCAGCCACATAGATAGGTCAGATGGAGAGAAAGGGCCACATTTTAATATATGTTATGAAATTATTTCCCATCAAGTCAAATGAACCCTGGGGTATGTTTTCAGTGCATTAAAGCTTAAGAATTCTCATTTTTGGTACATAGGAGCAGGTGTAAACTTTCAAAAAAAAAATTGTTTGTGCTTAGTTTACCAGAATATCATATGTAAAGTATGATATCATATGTAAAGTATGCTTTAAATAGATATAGATAGATAGATGATAGATAGATAGATAGATAGATGATATAGATGATAGATAGATAGATAGATAGATAGATATAGATATAGATAGATAGATAGATGATAGATAGATGATAGATATAGATATAGATAGATAGATATAGATTTATAAGAAAATATAAAACACCATGGAAAGCCATGGTTATGTATTGCTATGTCATCTAAACATGACCAATGTGTAAATTGGACTGTATGTATGGACAACGGCTTTACACGCTGCTCTATGATCCAATAGGTCATAGACACACCTCAATTACTTCTAGTACCTTTGTGTAAATAAACCTTCACTGTTAGGCAAATGAGACCAGAATTGGAAAGGTAAGTTTTAAATATTGGTCTTCTTTCTTAATAAAACCCCATTTAGCCTTCATTCAGCTAATATGCAACTGTTTCTGGCTTATATCCTTGCAGTATTTGTCTGTAAGCAGAAACTCTTTAGCTAGCAACTTGATAAAACAGTATCAAGTTTCTCAGTCAGTGTGTTGCAACTAATCAGCTCAGGTTTCAGTGATCCTGTGAGATACATAATAGCAAAGCATCATTAGGACCCAAGTGCTTAATACTTTCTGCCAGTCACTTAGTTAATCTACTGAGATAATGGTTTACTGTTCACAAACAAACACTGAGAGGTGCTTCTTTGTCACACAAAACGTGGAACTGTAGGAGGAAAATCCTTGTTTTCTGTGCCTTTATTTTAAGAAAACATGATGATGGACTTCATTGCCAAACCCATTATAAAAGACAAGATAAGTTCAGTATCAGAGATTTGATTAAATTAATTGTCTCGTGATTTCCATCTGCTTAATATATTCTCTTGCCCCTTAAAATAACTTTTTTAAAAAAGTGGGCATTTGTCTCAGGTTGGAAGAAAGAGCAGTAAGACCTAATTATTGCTCTTCTTCTTTATGAACCACTTGTAAAATGTGTTTTCCTAAAGTATGGTGCTTTCTTGTAACTCTGGAGTCCTCTTTGATCTAGTTTGGTCACTTGAAGAGCAGGTAACTTTAGTGGCTAGAGGTGCCGATTTACCAGTTAAAGTGGTTTCTGGACAGGGAAAGCTGTGCTCTGATAACCTCCAGATCAGATTATGTAATGCCCTGTACATGGTTGTGGCCTTGGCCATAGGCGAAACAACCTACTCCGGTACCCAGAGCGGCGCTCATCCCAGGGGGTGTGACACTCGTCCCAGGGGGTGTGGCGTGTGTCCCAGGGGGTGTGGGGTGCTGACCGCGGGGGGCATGGCACCTGTCCCAGGGGGCGTAATGCCTGTCCCAGGGGGTATGACGCTCATCCCAAGGGGTGTGGCACGGGTCCCGGGGGCATGGGGTGCCGCCCGCAGGGGGCATGGCACAGGTCCCAGGGGGCATGATGCATGTCCCAGGGGCGTGGTGTGCATTCCGGGGGATGCCGCCAATTGGGGGTTGGCATTTTGTCACCCCCCCCCTTTGGAATGGCACCCGGGGTGGGCCGCCCCCCACCCCCACCTCAGAATGCCCCTGGCTACTTCAGAAGCTGCAAGTAGTGCAGAATGCATAGGTCATCGGGACTGATATAATACTGGTCCTAAAGGACATAATCAGAACAGCAAGTCATAGTATAGTCCCTCCTGTCCGGGAGAATCCAATTACCAGCTTGGACCAATCTGCATTGGTAGATGCTATAACATGCCATTCACATTTTTAGCAGTAGGCAATGCATTTATACTATGTTTAGCATAGCCCATATCCTGACATTTCAGTATATTGATTTGTTATGTTAACATGAGTTAGAACATATAGCATTCACTTTTTGTCATTTTCAAATGCTGAGATAAAATTCTGGCTTATTGAGGAGCACAATTTGCAGCTAATGTTATGCCAGTTGGACAAAAGTATTCCTTTCTCTTTGTCTTATAATTGTTTGCTTTCTTGATTCATTCTGATTTTCATTTTGTTGTCTTGATTTTTCTTTTTTCCTGAAAGAAGCAATAGCCAGCCAAACCAGCCATTAGGATTTATTTCTGGAGTCCACAAAGGTCATTTAGATAATTCCAACGCTGCTACTAATCCAGGAGATCAGGTTACAACTGTTAGTTAAAATCCTATCCTGCGGCAAGTTCAGCAAACACATGTACTTAGGTGCTTTCTTTTAACCATTAGTTAGATGTTAGTACTACCAGTTTATTTTGGCAGAAATGTTGCCTTGACATGCTTTTCCCCCCAACGCAGGCCAAGTCAATGACTTATAAATTAATTTTTTTTCTTTATATATATATTTCTTTAAAAAATGGTAATTGCATTGTTGCTTAGCACAATAATAACTGTTGATTGCAAAGAATATGTGTAAATCAAAGGGCATATATTGTGGAAGTATTCAGTCATGAAGCTCAGCTGGTGACCTTGGCTCAGCCAGTTTCTCTCCATCTAACCTATGTGAATAAAATGGAAGATAAAGAACCATGCACTATCCTTGGAGGAAGGAAAGGATACATATGTAGAACAACGGTCACAGAATCACAGATTTGTAGAGCTGAAAGGGAACAGAAGGGTCAATACAGGAGTCTTTTGTCCATTGTGGCACTTGAACTCATAACTTTGAGGTTCCGAGTTTGTAAGAGCATGAACATATCTAGATGAAGAAGAAAAGGCATAATCACAATCCCATGACTATAGTCCAGCAACTGCAGACAAAGCCTTAAAGAAATGGTTGTCAAGTCAATATGAAACTGGGTTTCATTTTAGTTTCCATTGTAGTTGCTTTCTGTTTTCAGGGCACATCAGTATAAGAATCCTTTTCAAATGTCTGTTCCAAACTAGTTTGCACTTCACATTATCAAGGATGAATGCACATATGGTTCAATGCATATTAAAGAACTGCATTGTGTTCTAAGTGTTTAGGGTAAATATTCATCTGTAAATGGCAAACGGAATAAGCAGACCAGCTTGGGGGCCATGTAGTAGCATTCAGAAATGCTTTCGCTCATTTTATTATGTATTCAGAAAGAACGCTAGTATCTCTTCTTCCCAGAGTAAGGGATAATCTACAGCCAATATGTAATGATTGTGCAAAGCTTCCATGATATTAACCGATTTCTAGGCATAGCAACATGAATTACTCGTGAACTCAAAACAGACTACAATGTATCTGGCCACACTCTTTTGAGAATCATGGTTGTTTGCTTTGTCAAAAGAGAGATGAGTATTTGTCTCAAGGTCTTCTTTAGGGGCTCTGTGATATCATTTGGTATCATTTGAATGATACGTTTTCAGTGATTTTTTAAAATAGGGTTATTTAATTGTGTATTATTGCGTATTTTTAGCTGTATCTGTTTTAATTTAAGATGTGAGCTGCCTTGGGTCTTGCATTGGAGGAAAAGTGTAATATAACAACCCTAAATAAGTTTTTATTTTTAATTGCAACCATGGATAAGCAATTCCAAAGTAGTTCTTGTTTTACTTATATCACCCATACAGCATTGTCGACTTTGCTCAACGGGTTAGTTTTCTCTCCTGTTTCTATGCTATTAAAATGAAACTAAAAATTCTCAGATTAGAGTTGGGCAGGGGGCTGTTGTCCCTTTGAACCTCAATTCAAATTATATATCTTTCAATACCTTCAGTTTACTGTTTACTGTAAGTGTCATAAATTTTACTCACTTGTCGACATCAGCATTCACTTGAGCAAGGGTGATATGTCTTTCACCTCTTGCCTCTGGGAGGTCCAAGATTGAAACAGTTTCAGAAAGGAGTCATTAGCATCTTAGGGAGCTGGATTCCATACAGTAGAATATGCCTTAGTGGGGGACGTGTTCTCAAAAGACATAAGATCTGTATAAAGTGTAGATTTATTAAAATGGAGAAGACCCTGGTCTTGGAAATACAGATAGATGTATAATGGAAACACAACATACAAAAGAGATGAATAATTACATATATTGGCCAGGTCTGCATAAAACACTAAGCCATAGTTTAGCATTATTAGCATGAGCTTTGGACTCATGTGCTGCCCTCTTGTATCTTCTCCTCTGTTACACTGCAAGGAGGAGGGGGACTCAAAGTATTTGGCTCCATGTTCAACTAACTATGGCTTGCTATGTCCTAGCTGAGAACTGTGGTTAGTGTTAGCTATATGGTTAGTGTTAGCTATAGTTTACTGAAAAGCCAAGGTGATTAACCGTGATTTGAAGTCAGTTTTCTCAGTAAACTGTAGCAAGCACTACCATGTAACAACAAATTGTGGTTAGGTAACAATGGAAGAAAATGCTTTTGATCTGGTTGCACTTTTGATGTGGCTGTGCTAGAAGAGTCCCATCAGCTTGACCCCATGCACACAGCAATAAACTATGGTTTAGTGCAGTCTTCCCAGCTTTGAGTCCAAATAAATGATTGTATAACTTTCTCCATCATCTCCAGCCACCGTGGCCCATTGACAAGGATGAGGGGAGTCATAGTCCACAACATCTTTGGCCCCAATGTTGTGGAAAGTGCCAAAAACAGCACTTGTATCCACGTTCTGCATTTGAACTACTGTATTTCAGTTGTTTCGGGAGTTTGTAAGCGGGAGAAAGAGATCTGAGCGGTGCCAAAAAATTGATAGGTTTTGCTTTTTAAGTGAAAGTGGTGTTTTTGGAGGGAGAAATAGAAATATTTCCACCCAAAATCCTTCCGTGAGCGATCTGTTGTTGTGTGGTTTGTGGTGAATGCAAATAACAGAACATCATTATGAGTATAGATGAGGGGTGGGGGTGGAGATGCTTGAAGATAACTTGAAAAGTCATGGTATCAGAAGAAGAAATAACCAAAACTCCGGTGGCAGTTTGTAAATGGTGTCTGAGTAATCCGAGCCTTATTATGTTCAAGCAGCATTCAGAAAGAAGTTTTTCCTCACTTATTAAAGTCTAAAAGAAATAAAATAGCAATATAAGATACACTGCATTATGAAGCAGCATCCTCCAGCGAATAAATATATCATTTCTACTTGGTATCATCCTTCTAGCATTCATTAGAACTGTATCTAATCTTTGTAAAGTAAAGGAATGCATGATACATTCCCCTTCAAGTTCTGAAGTAGGATTATGTTTCTGGAATTTGTTTCCCCTCTATCTCCCAAAGATACAAAGCATATCTCACCCTCATTTTGCTGGACTGCCAGTGAACACCACAGCTCATTAAAACCACAACCCATTTTTAACACACACCCTTGTGGCAGTACACTTACTATGGTGGTTTGATAGTGCTGAGACTCACTCTGATTAATTCCAGTTTAATTTATTAATCCTGGCCAGTGGTGATCAGACAAATAGTTTGCATTTTCTCATGCAGTGCAAATGCTTTTGCTAGCCTTTGTCTAATAAAGAAGGAATAAATAATTCACCCATCGATGGCGTATCTTTGAATCTAAAGCAAGCAGTATAAACTAACCCAACACATCAGCAACTGAAAGACTTCCTTCAACAGCATAACCTCTTTCAAAATTAATGGCCTGCTGCTGCAGCAGGAGGAGTACTCAGGAATGGAAATATTTATAGTTTTCCTCCTAACTTCTGACCCTTGAAATTAAAAGCACTTTCTCCACCCCCTTGGATCCAGTTAACCCTCAGGAAAAAATGCCTGTCAATTCATAGAAGAATTGTTTTGAAAGGCATTTGGACAAAGCAGCTGTCTTCAGGTGGAATGTATAAAAGAAGAGTCTCTGTACAGTCTGCTGAATATTGGTTCTATTCAGTGCCGGATATTCGTATAAGCTAAACAAGCTATAGCTTCGGACCCCACTCTCTTGGGGGGCCCCACAAAAAATTAAAGGAAACAAAACTGGATGTACATTTCCACAATATAAGATTCAAAAAGAAATAAAACCTACATACAGCAACAGTGTTTTGTTTTGTGTTGTCTAGGCTCCTATTTGTTACTTGCAAATGGCTTTAGGTACCTACCCCTATTAGGTCCATAAATTACCATATAGCATATATTCAACACAAAAAAACAGTGACAATTTGTTGTAGACAAAGGACAGCTGTACATATAAAGGGCCCCATTACCTTCAGTAGCTTAGGGCCTCATCAAACCTAAATCCGCCCCTGGTTCTATGGAAAGCCACATTGAAATGGCAGCTTATACCTCATAACGAGACTCACTCTTGCTAAAATAAGCATTCTAATTTGAATTTCTAGTTCAGTCTTTTCTAAACATCTCCCTGAGACTCTCAGGAATATAATTTAACTGCCCATAATCAGCATGATGCATATATTACTTTTAATAAATTTTGATTAAGAGCAAAACACTATATATTTTATAGAATGTGCAGGTATGGTGTAGTTGTTTGTGTTGGACTAGGATTTTGGAATTTGGCCAGGGTCAAATTGCCACTTAGCCATGAAGCTTACTGGGTGACCTTGAGCCAGTCACAGTCTCTCAGCCTAACAAAAATTATCACATGGTTGTCGTGAGGAAAAATGGAGGGGGAGGAGAACCATCTATACCACCTTGAGCTCCTTGGGAAAAAGTTGGGTTACAGATATAATAATAATAAATAATAAAATTAATACTTAAAGCTTGCGACATGAATTTCTTAAATCTGAATTCATTTCCCCTGCCTTCTTGCAACAGTGAATATTTGGTGTTCACTTTTTCAGTAGATAATTTTGTCTTTTAACAAGTAGTCACAAAACCTTAATCTTCCATTCAGAAACTTTTTAGATCATTCTCTTGTTTCCAGCACCACATATTCCATCAGTTCACAGTCTTGCATCCTTACAATCTTAATAATAATAATATAATTTATTATTGGTCCTCAAGGCAGTTCACAGAATAAAATCAAAATATAAAACCACAGAATGCGTAATCAAAATAAGGACAACAACCCAATAACCCTCTCCCCCCCAAAAACCCACAATTTAAAAGAGCATAGTATGTCAATCAAATCAACCAAAGACCTGGTTAAAAAGGAACGTTTTTGCCTGGTGCCTAAAGGTGTATAATGAAGGCGCCAATTGTAGACCAATAAAAATAGTACATCATGTACATATATTTGAAAAATGCCTAAATATATGTTGCAATTAACTTTAAAATATTCTGAAATTGGTCTTGCCATTGGTGAACATTATGAGCCAGTCAGTCAACATGTTATGTTCACATTAGATGTCATCAGAGTTAATGGCATAAAATTGGGGTTCTTCCCATCTTTAGGGCGCTGTGGGTTAAACCACAGAGCCTAGGACTTGCCAATCAGAAGTTCAGCGGTTCGAATCCCTGCGATGGGGTGAGCTCCCGTTGCTTGGTCCCTGCTCCTGCCAACCTAGCAGTTCGAAAGCACGTCAAAGTGCAAGTAGATAAATAGGTACTGCTGCAGCGGGAAGGTAAACGGCGTTTCCGTGAGCTGCTCTGGTTCGCTTAGTCATGCTGGCCACATGATCTGGAAGCTGTACACCGGCTCCCTCGGCCAATAAAGCTAGATGAGTGCCGCAACCCCAGAGTCGGTCACGACTGGACCTAATGGTCATGGGTCCCGTTACCTTTTTAAGCAAAGAGCTACTGAAGGTTTAGCCTGATGCTTGCATTTTCTACCTGCAGTTCATCTTCCTTGGCAGACTCAGATTGGAAGAACACCCTCTCTACTGGTATGTTCTTGCTGGTGATGTCTTCCATTTAACCTGCTCAGTGCAGTAAACGCAGGTGGGCAAGTTCCTTTTCCAGTCTGCGTACCTGTCCTAACCATTTGCCAAGCCACAGAGATGGTACACAGAGTCCTGCCATAGGATTGGGAAAGCTGGTTGTGGATAAGGAAGAGGAGATTAAAAAGGTCTGAATGCAGTGAATTCTTCTTGTATGTTAAAAAGGAATTGTAAAGGTAAAGGTAAAGAAGAAGATATAGAGCAGGGCACTGATTTTCACAGCTGTGTTCACAGGTGTCCTCCTGGCGTTAATCCATCTGCAATTAGCCAAAATTTGTATCCTGTTATACACTTCATGAAGTTGTTTACCAAGATTGACTCCATTGTTCAGGGACAAATATTCCCAAGAAATTGTGACAGCGCACACAGACACACTGCATTTGCTCTATCTTTGATAGTGGGAAATAAAACTTTAAACCACAAGTGGGGATTCGATATAAATTTTACGAATAGCATCACAAATAGTTTTCATTTTTTAAGAAAGAAACTGAGCTGCAGTTGAAACTTCTTCACTTGCCTTTCATGCAGTGATAATTAAAAAGGGGGGGGGGAATCAAAACAAAATCCCCAACTGGAAAATACACACTCTCTTTATAATTACCTATTTCAAAGCAGTAATTGAGCATTTCATTATAAAGATGGTAATCAATCTGGAACAATACTCCAGGGAGAGCACACACATCAAGAGACTTATCCATTATAATAGAATGTGCAGCAGTAACTTCCTTGGGTTAGCATCAGTTGCTCAAGCATTTATTCTTTTGAAAGATGAAACCCCCTCAAAGTACACACTGCAGTGTTCCGTACAGAACTCTCCATTATCGTCTTACAGAGGAAAAAAGAAAATGTTTTGTTTTAAGATAAGGGCAATTTATTAGAGGGTTTTAAATATTAAAATAACCTCTGAAAGAAACATCATTGCTCTCCCCACCTCCCAACTGGTTTTCTGAAATTAAACTGACAGGTGATAGTAAATGAAAAAAAATAAATGTGAGATACCAGACATTTAGAATCACAGAATCGTAGAGCTGGAAGGGACCCTGGGGGTCATCTAGTCCAACCCCCTGCAATGCAGGAATATAAGCTTCTGGGGGAATGTTGACTTGTTTATAAGAGAATATAAATATCTGAAACATTGAATTACAAAGAACTGTCATATTCCTTGTAGTTTATCTGTCAGGTACTAGTTGTATGTAACTGAAGTAAAAGTCCTGCCACCATGGGAAAACTAGCATGTTGGTAGACTAAATAGATCTTGCTTGGTAGCTTATAAGGGCAAAGTGATCAGCCATTATGTAACTGAGATTATTCTTTTATCCTCAACCATTTTTCTAGCTTTAGAATCAATTGTAATAATGGATGGAAAGCAAGCTTATGTCTCAAATGTGTTGGCTCCATGCAACTCTTCAACATATCCTTGTAACATTACAATGCAAGCACAGTTGGTGTATAATGAAACGGTCAGGATTGATTTGGAAATCAGCTATGCCTCTTCTCCAGTAAACAGTTTTATTCGTAACCAGCTTCTTCTAGATGATCAATATCAAAAGTTTAGATAAATAGGAGAACCATTTAATAGAGTCGCACAGCCATGAAGCAGAGGCTGTTGCAATTACTAGCTCACAGCAGACTGTGCATGGTGGAAAAATTGTGGGGTGGCTTCTCCACTGACTATCTTAAAGCAATACGTGATACCTAGATAGGTTCCATATGAAGGCCTCTATGTACAGATGTCTCATTTCCCTAATTGTATGAGCTGGACAGTTGAGTTTTTTGTTTGTTTGTGTGCATGGTGAAGGGGCCACATCAACACCATTCCTCAACTATGAAAAGTCTGTTGACACTTAGTTAATTATCTCTAAATTGGAGCAGTGTTTTCCATTGACTAAGGAATGCTGCATACACACAATCTTAGCCACAGTCCACATCGATCCTGTAGTTGCTTGACAAATGCTAGCAGAGATTACAGATGGCTTGAAGGAATGGCTACAGGTGTGGGGCGCCGAGTGTGAGGCTCGTGTGGCGGTTAGGCATTGGTTTAGCGCACCGTGGGGAGGGGAGGTGCGGCCATCACCTGCCCCTCCATTTTATAGGGTATTCTGTTAAAGGAATCCAGGGGTCTGGATCTCTTCTGAAGCCCGGGGAGGGGCTAGGGCCATGCCAGGACCTCCAGGGGTGAGCACCAGTCAGGGGGAGGTGGGGTTGCAGGCTCTCACGACCCCTCCACATGTGCAGAGTGTGTGGTCAGCCCCTTGTGATTGGGGGGATTCCTGGCCGCGTCACTGCCCAGGTGACCAATCCGATTGGTCTGGATGTGTGACCTGCTTGATTTAAGCAGGACTCGACGGGGAGCTCTCCCCTTTTCACGCTTCCAGCTGCTCCGGTTCCCCCACCCTCCTGCCCTTTAGGTTTTTAATCTCTTGACCTTGCTATGGACTTCGGTTGGTCGCCGTTGAGGGGCCTGGTAGGACTTTTTCCACTTGGCAAATTGGCACCAGCCACTTGGTTTTCGCCTACCTCATAGCAAATCGTCACAACTTGGTAAGGTTTGGCAGTTAGGCATTGGAATACTGCTGGAGAAGAGAGGAAGGGAGGTAGCGCCATCACCTTCCCCGCACATTGAAGGGTATCCCGTTAAAGGATTCTGGGGGGCCTGGCCCTGTCCGAAGCCTAGGCACGACCTCTATCGGTGACCCCCGGAAGAGCTCATAGTTGATGTGCATTGGCAGGACTCCCCTACTGGTGGTTAACCCTTCCCAGACTCCCTGCAGACGGACAGGAGTCAGATATAGTCACTTAGGTCCAATGCCTAAGCCAATACCGCTCACAATCTGTAACCAATAAAGTTGTGGCCTTTCTTAGCCCATTAACCTAAAATACTGGTGTCAAGTGTCTTTATTCAATCTCGGGGGGGGGGGGGGTCGGGACCTTGCCAAGCAAAGAGATGAGTGAAGTGGACATTCCTCTTCTGTAGTCTGCAGGATGTCTGTAATCTGCCATTTTCCATTTTCTTTTTGCCTCTGCAGCTGAGACACTCTAGTGCAGTGTGTCCCATGCTGGTAACAGAGAGCAATTTTAATTGGGAGAGCACTCTAGCAGTCAATTTGTTGATGGAATTAATTAGTTAACACTGCAAACACAAAGAACCGTGGGATTTCTCTATTGTTCTGCATAATTTAAAGGTGCATTGATATGTCTCTAGTATGTATTTCCTTAGTCATAAAAAGCAGAAAATAACGTGGCCACAAATATCTTACATGCTTTGTTAATTATATTTTCTAAGTTTGCATACTACTTCCTAAACTATGCCTCTGGTCAATTAGGAAGTAACTGATTGGTGGAGACAGCAAGCATTTTATGTAGACAAGATGTAACTAGAAAATTTGAACTGGGAAAATATTTTTTTTTCCTAACAAACAGATATTATGGTGCTGGTTTGCTAAAGAAACCTGTCGAATACAGACTTCAGATAGTTGTAGACGTTCTAGGAGTGTTTTAGTTATCATGTCTATTTTATTTTATTTTAAGCCTTTGAAATGTATCAGTGGAGAAACAATTCAAAATCCTATATTCTTCTTGTAGTAGAAAATAATTCCTTGCTCAACTAATGTGTTCTATCATTTTCTGCCCTGATTGCCTTTCTATTCCTTTCGCCCGGTGGTGTTCCTGAATTAGGGGTGGGCCAAGTCATTTGTGACCACTGGACTGTACAAATTTTCTCTGCCTCTATGACAGGGGCTCGGCAGTTATTGATGTTCCTCCCTGGTCAGCAGTTGAGCATGAAATCTGTTTACAAAACAGCCCCAGAAGTAGATGTGGAACTGCATCCATGAGCTCAACATATTATTGATGCTTCTTCTTAGCTACCTTGAACTGCTTCATCCATACAATACAAATACTGTTCAAATGCAGCCAAAGTCCCTTAATATAATGTAAGACTTGCCAACTGAACAATCCCCAGCTCTGACACTTCTGTTTCAATGTTGGCATTTGTAGATGGCTGGAGACTTCCCCTCCTGCTTCCCATGTTCCATACATTTGATTAGTTCTCAAAAGTACACATATTTCTGGCTAACACATCCTTAACACTGAGCAACTATTGTAATGAACAATTAAACAGGGCCATGCAGTAGGTTTCCATGAGACCACACAAATCCTTTCACTATGTTGCTGAGGGCGATTGCTTGACATGAGTCCATAACTTTGCTACACAGCCATACGTCGGAAGTCGAATGGAATCCGTTCCGGAAGTCCGTTCGACTTCCAAAACGTTCGGAAACCAAAGCCGCGGAAGCCCTGTCGGATGTTCGGCTTCCAAAAATAGTTTGCTAACTGGAACACTCACTTTCGGGCTTGCGGCGTTTGGGAGCCAAAACATTTGAGAACTAAGCTGTTTGAAAACCAAGGTGCGACTGTATTTGTTATGAGAGACATAAAGCGTACGTTTTCTTCAGATACACTGTGTTTTGTAGTTTCACCTTAAATAGTCAGCAATGCATATTTTAAGCTTTGTTAAAAACATTGGTCTTTCTTTTTGAAATGGTTCCCTCAGTTGAGGACCCAATCACAGTGAACTCTGCTCCCAGGGTGCAAAGGCCTAGCCTAAGATGAGTATAAAACTACACAGGACAATGTTCTGGGATTTTAAAATTGGCCACAACTTTATGGATTCCAGATGTAGGTAGCCTTTGACTGAGGCATTGGGTGTATATCTATTCTCGGGGGGGGGGGCAATGACACTTGAGCAGGGTCGAACCTGGAAGGCCTACGTCAATACGAGGGTCTAGTATGGCTTGTATGTACAATCCAATTTTTGACTGTCCCCATTGCCATGAGCTCCTTTCACATTCATTTATCTCCATTCAGTAAGTTAAAGAAAAGATGCTCTGTTTCTGGATGGAGGCAGAACATTTGCATTTGTACAGTTTATTTCCCAGATTCAGATTTCTAGGTTGGTTGCTTAGTTGACATGCTGGTATATAATCTTGATTGGGTGATACAATAGCAAGCAAGACATTCTTTGATTTCCTTTTTTTCTGATACAGGAAATTCCATGTCTGATTTTAAGGTTTATATAGGAATCATGAACCATTTCTTAGTCAATTAATCCTATATGTATTCTCAGAAATCCCATTGTAATCCCATCTCCGCTTACCTGGCAATAAGCTTCAATGAGACTGACTTCCGGGTAGATAGGTATAAGGTTGTCCTGTTAGTGTCTTAACTTTGCAATGTGCATGTAGATGTTCAATAAAAAATGTTCATTGAGCCTCACTTTTTAAAGGCAGATTTAGGACACTTGCAAACTGATAGGCAGATATATATTTCAGTTTGGCTACTTCTTTTACAGAATAAAAATATTGATGTGAGATCAGTATCACTATTAGAATATCATAATATACAGCTGCCTTTAAGCAGATGTCATACAAAAATCAACCCCATGCTTTAGTTATGTAGAAAATCTGTTGGCAGTGTTACATTTTAAGAACATTGTTCATGAGTGTCTTCAAATTTATTTGGTGTGGTAACGTTATTTGATTTTATATAGATTCATTTCTTACAGCGAGTTAAACTTGCACAGATAAATAATATCATGCTGTAGACCAGTACTCTGTTCAAGGTACAACATACTGTTTCAGCATTCTTTTTAAAAAATCTCTTGCTGTGCCTGTTTCAGTAGCCATCATTTTCTTTCTTAAAAATTGTTTTCCATTGTGCAGATATTGCAATGGATCGGCCTGTGTGCATATACCGAAACCTTGCATGCAAAATTTTCTACATACTAGTGTTCTTGGCAGAGGGCATTCCCATGAATAAAATATTTATGGAGTATTGTGTTTTGCTATGCTTCATGAAAAGACCATCAGTAATGGCAATATTGAAACATTTCACTGCCTTCGGAGCCTCGGTGCATGAAGTAAGATGCAAACAGCGCCCCCAACTCCTGCAAAGATATCTCTAGAAAGAGGAGTTTGCAATATAGAGCAATATAATTTTACTTTTTGTGCATGTTTCCTTCACAAATCCCAAGTGAGACTTCTTTCCTAAATTGTATACAATTCCCGTTTCCTTAGTATTGAACTTAATCTTCTTGCTTTCTTATTTTTCTTTTTGAAATATGCCAGTCTGGATTAGCTTTTTGCTGTTGGACGTTTGGAGCTAAATGTGACTCAGTAGCATACACAATGGACATGAGGATGTTGCTGGGTATTGAAAAGGGTTCTTGGAGTTAGAGATTTAATTTAAAAGCAAGTGTAGTGGAAGAAGAATTCCTGCTACCCTATTCAGTACTATTTGGCACGATTGTTTGTCCATCAATGAGGGAGGTTGAGGGCCGAGGTTAAAGTATGTTGTAGGTCAGAACTAAAGCAGAGCTTTTGTGGAGCTGCCTGACAGCATTTGCCTATATCCTGCCTTGTTCCTGCCCAGTGTTACCAGCCCTGTCATCCGCATGGCTTCACTAACAGTATTTTAAAATGGCACTTTCCTATTCCAGATGCGTGTGTTTTCACAGCCTCAAATACTAAAAGCCTATTGCAGGCATACAAGAAGCTAAAGAGTTCTCTCCCCCCCAAAAAAGGGCAAGGGTCGCAGGGGAACATATTAGTATGTTTTCTGGTTAGTTAACGTCATGGCACTCCGAAAGTGTGCAAAGGAAAGGATCAGTAAAGGGCTCCGGGTTGTGTAATGTGAACGATAATGAGAGCCACTTGGGGCACAGTGCCAAAGACTTTGCTATTGTTAATCACTTACCTCTGCATGGAGAGGTGAACAGAGCAGGGTGTTTATATCTACAAAATGCATCGCCTTCCTTTCCGCGTGACATTTTGTGACATCGATTCCCATTCACAATCTTTCTGAAAATATTGAGAGGCGCAAGAAGTGTTTTTGGAGCAACACATTGAAATCAGAAATCTTACGTAACACAAGAGGGCGCGGAAAATGCATCCCAAATGAGATTGCACTTTGTCCTTGACATGTAATTATACATTTTCAAGCATGAGTGTTCTGTATCCCCCTTCCTTTCCTGTTCCATGGGTTAACTCTGTCTTGTGTTCTGTCCTGAATTCCAGTTTAACTTGGATAATTTAAAATATTTCACGGAGCCTGAGAGGCATGGTTGTTGCACTCTCCTTGCGCCACACTCCCAAGATCTGAGCCTTGTAAGGCTCCTCGTTTAGGCCGGTGTGGGATGTGGCAGCCTTGTATCTCTCGATACCAGCCTCACCAGCAAAGGTGAGATTGGGATCAAAGGGTGCCTGGCCACTGCGTCCCTCAAACCGCCCGCCCCGAGCGCTCGCAAAGCAGTACAGGACTGGCTTGGGGAGCCATGCTCCCCAGAAACATGTGCAGCTCAACACTACGCCTCTGACCCACAGGGTCTCTGAAGAGCCCATGGATCCTTCAAGTAGCAACTTGTAGGACTAGGAGACCACTCCTTCAAAATGTTTGCCTGGTAGCATACAAATCAATATGGCTAACCTGACCAAAAGCACCCACCCACCCCACTCACACAGGAAACCAAAGATCACAACAGCCAACCACAAATGAACAATCACACCCTACGCCAACCCCAACCTCTCTCAGCGCCAAAGGAGCACAAGCGAACAACAGGGAACCTACACAAACAACGCTGACACCAAACCCTGCATATATCAAGTAAAATAGAAACATCGTCACCCCACCCCACCCACCTCCTTCCCCCTTTTCTTCCTAATGTCTCAACAAACGAAACTGATCTGCAAAAATGTTACATGGAAAAAATACGAGAGAGACATTGCACATACCTTTGTAAATCAAGAAAATCTTTAATAAATAAATACATAAATAAACCTTTAAAAAATGTTTGCCTGATCAAAGGAACAGATACTAAGCCTTGTATGAACTATAGGCCTTGCGCTAGATGGAACCAGTTATATTTCACAGGCCCCAATTTCTCACAAGGAGTAGCCTTTTGAAATAGGGTTCCCTTTCTCAGTGAGATGGCTCACCCAGAAAACACCGATGGACTCTCATCCACAATACTGAAGAGATTTGTCATTGTTGTGGGAGTTTGGATGAGCAAGGAAGGGCAGACTTGCCCACTGCTAATACATTGCACCACTGCCGTCAAACTAACACAGTAGCATGAAGGAAGGGGTTAGCTATTTTCTGTACAGTGGCCCACTGGGGGCAGGACTGGTAGTGCCCACACAGTTTCCACCAACTGAAATTCCCTGCATAACTAAGGATTTTTACACCTCCCAGAATAGCATTGTGCACCTTCACCAACCAATGTATGACTTCCTCTCTACAGGTTTTACAGAATTCCCCGCTGAAACCATCTGGTCCCGGGGTTCTTCGGTTCTGGGGGGGAAATGTGTGCGCCTTGAAGAATAGAATGATACTTCTTTTGGAGTCCTGTTCGGAGTCCTTCATGTGCCAATCAGATGTTTAATGGTTATTGTAATTGTATTCATTAAAAAAACCAATAAAATGTGTTAGTTTTTAAAGAAAATACTTAAGGAGGTTGCCAAGCAGGCCTGGAAAGGGGTAGCCTTGGGAAATGGTCTGTGGAATGGGAGTGGCCTGGAGAGAGTTATGAGGGCCAGACAGGGAGGACTGGAGGGCAGAATCTGGCCCCTGGGGCTGAGGTTTGCTATCGCTTATGCGGGGCAAAACAAAGCAAATCAACTGAAAGAACTGAAAGCCACAACAAAACGCATGCACTGTGTTCTGTGCAGAATTTAGACATATATATATTATTTGTTTGTTTATTAAAACAAGATTTGTTAACAGACTCCAAAATCTGTGAACTAATTTGGCTTAATAGAGTTTCAGAAGCATCTCTCAAGTATATTGCAGGAAGAAAGGAAGTGACCATCACCCTGAAGGCCCATAGTATTGTCTTAAGATTCCTATGTGTAATCATTTTTATTAGTTTTCAGTTACAATAACCCAATAAAATCCTCATTGTCAATACCAAATTACAATACAACTAATAATGCCAATTGTTCAGATGCCAAATTGTATTACTTTGTTGATCCCCTGCATGCTAGAATTGATGATTTGATAATTTACTTTAACTCTGCATTCCAAAAACTTATAAATTCTAATTTCATACCAGTCAGAATAACAAACCCTTATACCGCAACTTCAAATAATTTAAAGTCCTACAGGCAATGCCTTCAAACTCCCTCCTTGTTCTTCTTGTGTGTGGCTATTTTTCTGTCCATGATGTTTCTTCCTGTCCTTGTACTGTATTATGTCCATCTTTTGTCAGTTGTTGCTGTTCTCCCTCATAACTTGGGCGGAGCTAGTAGTCCATTGCATTGTCTTAAGATTCCAAAGGGGTGTGCAATTTGCTTGACTGACTGCCAGGATTGTCAGCCATGATGCAGAATGTGCTTTCTGACCAGTGCCGGATTTACGTATAAAGCTAAACAAGCTAAGGCTTAGGGTCCCACACTCTTGGGGGCCCCCCAAAAAATTTAAAGGGGAAAAAACTGGATGTACATTTCCAAAATATAAGATAAAAAACAAATGAAAAGAAAACCTACATACAGCAAAAGTGTTTTGTGTTGTGTAGGCTCGCTCCTATGATGTAAGTAATGGGCCCCGCCTGCTAGCCTACTCCCTAAAATATCACTGGTTTGCTCATTTCTATATATACGGTGTCTACATTCTGCATGGACTGGTTGCATGGCAACATGGGCAAATGGCTTTAGATACCTATTAGGTCCATAAAGTACTATACAGTAGTACCTCTGGTACTACTCCGTTCCGGAGCCCCATTTGCAACCTGAAAGGTCCACAACCTGAAGCGCCGTATCTGCGCATGTGCGTGGTGTGATTTGGCACTTCTGCGCATGTGCAAAGCGCGATTTAGCGCTTCTGCGCAAGCGCGAAGCGCCGAACCCGGAAGCAACCCATTCCTGTACTTCCGGGTTCAGCGCGTTCGTAACCCATGCCGAATGCAACCCGCAGTGAACACAACCCGAGGTATGACTGTATAGCTTTTATTCAACACAAAAAAACAGTGACAATTTGTTGTTGACAAATGACAGCTGGACATATAAAGGGCCCCATTACCTTCAGTAGCTTAGGGCCTCATCAGACCTAAATCCGGCGCTGTTTCTGACCCAATCAAGCAACACATAAGCAAATATGTCTTAGGTGAGCTAGGAAGGGGTCTGTACCCTTCCTCATTTTATCCTCCCAGAAAAACCTGATAGGAACTTCAAAAAAAAAAGAAAAGAAAAAAGGATATGGCCATAATTCCTGGAAAGGGAGAGGGTGGTCTCACTAATTAGCATTTCAAAATATGAGAAGGCAAGGTTATCTTTAGACAATCTTTAAGCCCAAGATAAATAAATAAATATTTGGGAAGCAGGAGAGTGAAACCTGCCAGATGGCTGTATTGAATACACCCCTTTTTAAGAGTTGTATTATGGTCTGTTCAGTAGCTACCAAAAGCTTCATTGCACATTTGAACTGCAGGAGAAAAATCTCTCCCCCCCTCCCCCAGCGCTACATTAAAGTAATAACTTAGTTGAAAAGGTCTTTGATGCAGCTCACAATTTTCTTCTTCATTACTCCCCAGAACCATTTATTTGCTCATTAATTTATATGTGCCTTCTCTAAAGGCACAGTTAGAAAACTTGTGTGCTGGCAATGTTAAGATCCACCTCCCCCTCCCACCCGCCCACCACAAGGCCATCAGTATCTGGAAATAGTTCGATCCTTTGTCATTACTCCTTCAGATGGGTAGATGCAAAAGCCAAAATCATCTCGTCTTTGAAAATGCATTTGATACACTTTCCCATCTTCTGTGATAGTATGGGAGTCATTATTGCAGCAGTTGGCTCTGACACGCTTGCACAGACACAAATTGAGTCCGACAGGACTGATGTCTCATGGACTTTGCTGTCATTTGAAATGCTGGCACAAAGATGGTAGCGGTGAAAGCAGAGAGCTGGTACTTTCAGAACGTTGAGGGTTTCTTAGGGTTTTGTGAGGTTTGTGATTTGTGATAGCAGCAATCAAATCAAGAGTTGGTTTTCCATGAGCTTTATTGTAGCTGAGTTCTAGTATCTGCTTCTCTTTTTCTTATCTCAAGTAGATTTTTAATATTATTCTGTGATCTAAAACAGGCTCTTCATACCACCCACGGATCTGTAACAATCTTTTTCAGTAGAATAATAATTAGTATTATTTTCTTTCCCCCTTTTCATCTTAATCTTTCCTTCATGCAAGCAATTCTTGCATTATGATATAAATAGTATTTTCCTTCCATTGTGCTTGTTTCAGACCTGCCAAAGCATATATCTTACCTCTGCTTAGAAAACCACAATTAAATTGTAGAGTTATGTTAGTGGCATAGATCTATTTTTGGATATCTCCAGAATTTCCTGTTGGAGGCGATGCATTTTGTGTGTGTTATGTTTCTGACATAGCTTGGTTGGAGTGAATAAAGTAGAGTCAAATTGATTTCTTTTTAAAGGCAGATGTTCATGCTGTATTATTCATTAGTTCTTATACAATATACAAAATTAAACCGACTGAACAGGAATATGTAATCTTTATTCATAATTTATCCATGAATTATATAATTCGCGTTTAGTGATAAATCAGAGAGGAAACAATAACAGTTCTGTGCGGACGGATTTTCAAGATGCCACACCAGATAAGACTTGGTTGGATTAATCCACAAATACCAATATCCTAGCCTTGCATATAGCGCATTAGGAACAGAAGCAGATTTAGCTCTGTCATTCTTACCTGATGCAAGGAAATCAGCTTCCAATATGTTGTTTGTTAGCAGGCTTTTGTCCTGGAGGTTGAATCCTCCTAAACCCTTCTTTAGAGTATCTGTATGGCTTATTCCAGCTGAAGTATTAAAGTAGGACATCATTAGGAATGACAGCTCATTTTCGTGATGTGGTGCTAAGGAAAGGAGACACTCGGCAGCACATAGGAACTGTTGATCACAACCTGGGATACAAGGTGCCTTGGAAAAGAACGTAGTGGCTGTTAAAATGTGCTGTTCTCGGGTTATTTTACCAGACTAATCCCAGCCTTCAAGGCCGGAATCCAATGCTTTTATCTTGCTCATTAAAGCGTGCATTGTTTATGTATTTGGAAAGGAAGGAGCAAAAAACATTCTAAATATTTCTCTCTCTTTCTCTCTCTTGTTCCTCTCAGGCTTTGAAAATTCTTCATCTGGAATTTCAGATTGGAGAGACTCGCAGTGGCTTCTAAGCCAGTGATCGAAGCCGCCAAAGTATGCTGGTGCCAAGCTGTCGGAGGATGCATGTAGCCAGGCCAGTAGTACTGCTCCTCTGCTTCCTGCTCTGTGCTGATGCTGAAAGTAAGCTCTCCCCCGTCTACTTTTTTTCACCCTTGCAAATAAAATATTGGCCATAATGAAGAGTTCTGTTTATGGTTGGCACATTCTGGGGGCTGGTGAATAATCTTGCTTTTGACTCAGTCTTGAGACACTGTGGGATCCACCTTGGCTCTCAGCCAGTGTTTGAAAGGGATTATTTACTGACTTCCCTACTATTTTTTCCTGCCGTTAATACCCCTTTTCTTGCGCATTGGAGGGTTCCTACTGCTCTCTGTTTGCTTGTGATCAGTCATTTCAAAGAGACAATGCGAGCAAAATTGTGTAGCCAAAACAAAACCTAACCTTGCTTGCCAGAAGGCAAACATCACTTGGTCTTACTAGGTATTTTTTTCCCCAGTTCCTTGGATATTTTCTTTTCAAGCTCTGCAAAGACAAACAATGCAATGTTGAGGCCAATTAAAATTCCAGGTCCTTTGTGTCTGTCACAGCAGCTGTTGTAATGTATTATGTCCAACAGCTGTCGTGGAGTACAGTATTTGAATAAACCAAGCAGAACTGTCAACTTTGAGGCTGGGCTTTAGAGTGTGGAGACTTTGGTGTACTGCAGCCACCTAGGTTCTAAGTCCGGGACTCATATTGTGGTACTGTAGAGTTTTGGTCAATTAGCTTGCCAATTAATGAGAAGATAATATCTTCTTCTTAATTAGGAAATCATTAGGTTTGCCTTGTTTACACGTGTTCTTTGTCCCAGATGTCTTCTGGCTTTCCACATTGAACAAGGAGGGAAAACCCCTCTTGCATGAACTAGTTGAGGCAGGTTTGTTTGTATTCTGGTGTCATCACTTGAACTCGCAGCATTTCCCACTGGTAACCTCTTTGAGCTGACTTTGATGGAATCATTAATTTGGAGGGGCTTTGTAAGCACCCAGGGGAATCACTTTAAGAAGTAAACAACCTGAGTGCTAAAATATTACATTACAATGTAGGTATTGCTAGCAAGCATTCATATTGCTTACTTGTCTCTTGGGTTCAGCATGGATCATTGTTATTTGAACATCTTCGTCAAGAAAGAAGTATCGTATATAGTGTGCTCTTACTATCACACTTTGATTCAAGTTAATTGATCAATGAGTGTCCTGAGCTGCAGATTCTTTCTGGTGACTGTTCCTCGTGGTTTTCCATTTTCAATCACATTTATAGAATAGTCTGAAGTTAGGTTTACAGTGAATGAAATTAAGAATGCAAACACTGAAAACACACGTTTGTAAATTAATGACAGTGGTGAATGTTGGACCTCTTCCAGATAGTTAAATGACCAGCTGGGATGTTTGTGCATAAGGTGAAGCCAAGGACATTTTAACACTTCAGCCAATAAATAATGAACTGGGATATAGCTCAATCTTTTTTCAATTAGGCATTTTAAGAGAGTCACTTTTTAAAAAATGTGGAAATTGTTCTTAAAGGACAATAGATTAAAAAATATATATCCTGAAGTTTTGCCAATTGTAAAATGATCATGCTGATAGAACTGGAGAAAAAATTGTCACAAGTCAGATAAAACTTTGCAAAGATCACAGTTTTTTTTAAAGTGAAACAAAGTGTAAACCTTCTCATTAACTCTTGGAAATGAACAAAAGCACAACTGTTTCAACAGTTTGTTTCTTTTTCCTTTGTTAAGCATTTGAACACAGAAAAAAAATATTTTCCTGAGAATCGCTAGCAGATTTACTTTTGTAATAAAGTGCTTTCTGATTTCCTTGCTTTGCAAATCGTTGTTTTCAGCATTCTGTTCCTTATTGCTCAAAACAAAATAAAATTTGGCAATCAGCTATTAAGCACTGTGGGTTTTGACAAGAGGCTTTTGTTTCTGTTAACGCATTTGCTTCTTTGGAGTAGTTCGTGAAACTGCCGACTTAAGGATAATAAGTAGGTCTGGTTGGTTAGTTTCCAATTAAGTATTTCCCACTGGAAAACGTTTCTCTGAAATTTCTTGCTGGCAGAAATATCATTAAATGCTCTGTGGGGAAAGTCATCATCCTTCCATGCTAATGTTACATTTTATAGACCCTGAGTATCCAAAGTGTATTATAGGAGTTGAATTTTGCAGAGTCCCTCCCATTGCCTCCAGTCATCTGCATACATGTCTCATACAGACATATACATATACAGATGATGTGTTCTACACAAGGCTGATGCCCTAGCTGGTTTCAGATTGGGTTATCTCCTGTTCAAGTCTGCTCAACAGCAGAGACAATATTCAGAGGCCCTGCTGGTTTCCCCAGTTGCCTTCCTTGATTGGGATCAGGGAGAATGCTTTATTCATGACTCTGCCTATGCTCTGAAACTCCCTTTTGAAGAAGGCAGTCTCACCCTTCACTTCTTTAGTAGCCTTCTGAAAGGTAGTATACACTTTCCTTTTTTTTTTTTTAAAAAAAAAGGCTTTTTGTTTCTGGATGGTTGTTTTTATAATATTTTTAATCTGTTGGTGCATTATGATTTAGTGTTAAGTGCTGGTAACTTAGGTGTTAAGTGAGATGTTAAATTGTGGTATTATTATTTTTTATGAAGAAAGGTGGAATGGACATGTGTTTTAAGTGCATCGTTATATATGTCCCTTTGTGTTTGTGTGTATAATACTGAGCCTCTTGGGCTTGCTGATCAGAAGGTTGATGGTTTGAATCCCCACGACGGGGTGAGATCCCATTGATCTGTCCCAGCTCCTGCCAACCTAGCAGTTCGAAAGCACACCAGTGCAAGTAGATAAATAGGTACGGCTGCGGCGGGAAGGTAAACGGCATTTCCATGCGCTCTGGTTTCCGTCATGGTGTTCCGTTGTGCCAGAAGCGGTTTAGTCATGCTGGCCACATGACCCAGAAAGCTGTCTGTGGTCAAATGCCGGCTCCCTTGGCTTGAAAGCGAGATGAGCGCCGCAACCCCATAGTCGCATTTGACAGGACTTAACTGTCTAAGGTTCCTTTACCTTACCTTACCTTTACCTTACACACACACACACACACACAGGCTGCTGCTCCTGCTCCTGTTGCTCACAAACCTACCTACCCGCCAATTCCTTCCCTTCATGCTTTGCCCCAAACTCCCTCCTTCTTCACTTACAGCTCACCCCCCAAAACCCTCTGCACTTCATGGGCTCACCAACCACCCCCCTCCCCAACCCCACTCAATGCTGCCACTTGCTAGGGAAAGCAGAATGAAGGGCAGATCTTTCTCCACCCATGTTCATATATATAAAAGGTTGTCATATAGAGGAAGGAGAAAAGTTGTTTTCCGCTGCTCCTGAGAAGAGGACACGGAGCAATCGATTCAAACTACAAGAAAGAAGATTCCACCTAAACATTAGGAAGAACTTCCTGTTCGACAGTGGAATTTGCTGCCAAGGAGTGTGGTGGAGTCTCCTTCTTTGGAGGTCTTTAAGCAGAGGCTTGACAGCCACCTGTCAGGAATGCTTTGATGGTGTTTCCTGCTTGGCAGGGGGTTGGACTGGATGGCCCTTGTGGTCTCTTCCAACTCTATGATTCTATGATTCACCCACTCCCCTGATGCTGTGAGAAGCAAGTCTCTATTTTAAAAGGCAGGCTTCCTTCACCTGGAATGTCATCAGAGCTTTGTGTGTCCCCTTCCATTGACATCGCTGTGGGGGGATGTGAAAGGGGAAAAGACTTCTCCCTCCCCTGATTCAGTCCAGGGAAGGAAGCCTGCGGTTTTTAAATGCAGTGGTGCATAAATACAGTGGTGACAGCAGGGGATTGTGAGAAGGCCAGCCTGGGCCACCCACTTTCTCTGCGCTCCTCACTTCCTTCCCTGCTCTTCCTTTTGAATATGATCTACAAAACATGATCTCAATCCAGCCAGAGTTAAGCACCTTTGTGTCCCATTAATGTAAGATGGGGCAAATTTAATTAGGTGCTTGAAAGACAAGGTACGTATCCCATGGAGTGTAACCCTTAACCTCCTGCTCCTTGCCGAAAAACAGCATCGCAAAGGGAAGCAGCGGAAGCGGTCAGGAAAAGGGCATTAAACCTTTCCAATCCACCGTTTTATGCTGTTTCTCCACCCCAGAGTTTCAGAGCCACGCTTACTGCAAACACATAGAAACCCGACATGTGTAAAAGCAGTTGTGGGAGAGGAGTTGTAGCAAAAAAAAGTTGTGGACAGGAAAAAAAAAATCAAGGAATCGTTTCTTGTCGATTCTGCACTGAAAACTGCCTTCTCTTTGTGTTGCTATTCTACAAAGAAGTAGGCACCCATATTTTCTAGTATCCAGTTGCATGTAATGTGCACAAGATTTACATAAGATGCACCAGAGAAAGAAGGAAATAAACTGCAAAATGTTAGCTCTATCCTAAGAAGAGATAAGTTGCCAAACATAGCTTATAATTTTTTAACTTTCCGACCATTTGTTTGGAAGGAAAACAGAGGTAGCTGCTTCCCACCATAGGAAAAAGGGGTAGTGATGGAATACCTATCTACTTAAATGAATTCAGATATCCTTAATATGTAAACGATTAAGAATGCATTCAAGCCCTAACCCCCAAGGTTTTCATGCTTAGTCCATTGCCTGAGTGCCCATTGCCTGTGCTGCACAGGTAAGGTCTAGAGAAAGCTCCTACTCAGTTGTACTTAAGCAGAAGTAGACTCCTTTTTACAATCATGGATCATGATAAAGCAAAACCCATGAAGAGCATTCCACTTGTTTTCAACCTCCTCTGCACAATACTGGGACAGTTGGGGGCTGAGGTGTGTGTGTCATATGGATGAGGACCCTGGGGGAAAGGCTTACCGGTACCTGCAGGGCCGTCTTTACCCAGGGGTGCGCCAAATGTATACCTACTGTATACCGGTCCCTCTCAATCGGCAGCAGTGAAAAGTAATGGAGCGAAAGTCCCCACCCCGCCCTCCGTCGCTCTGTTACTCCGTAGCGTCAAATATTCCCAACAAGTCAGGAAACAAAAGCAGTTTTTCCCCACTGTGTCGTTGTTACAGGTGACCGATTTTCCCTCCCAAAAAAGCTCAACAATTTTGAGTTCGCCCCCCCTAGAAAAGGTCAACAATAAAAGTTAATTTGGGGTTAGCTGAACTAAATTTGGGGGCGCAGGGCAGATCTTTTCACCCCGGTGGCGCATGTGCTAAATACGGTCCTGCTTACCTGCATGCCCCTTTCTATACCCTGAAGCATTTGTCAGTTCAGGTGAGCTCCTAAGCACACCTGCTTGTGAGTACATATCTTCCTTTTTCAGGCCAAAGCATCTGGAGAAGACACTCACCCAAAGCAGAGACTGATAACAGGCAGGCCGCTGTATTCTTGACATTTCCTAACCCACTTCCAATGATCCTGCCCTGTAGGTTGTTCAATATTAAACCAAAACTTCAAAAGAAGGCATACAAATTTTCAACACTTTTTGTTTGTTTGTTTTTAAAGGAACTGAATGACAGTTACAGAGTAATTGATGGTCTATGAGAAAGTGACAGTAATAATAAGGCATTACGTTTCTCTCTTCTTTTTTAACTTACTTTTATTTTATTGCAAGACATTTCACATAAAACAACACGAACAAACAAAAACCAATACCTCAATGACAACTAAACAATAACTAACAACACTTCTACTAACATCACACACACTTTGGACTTCCAGTTCACCTCATTGTGCTTTCTACATATTCTTAACCTATACACACTTCCTGTTATATCTGTTACATATCGAAAAAGTTTTTTTTTAATAGTCTCCCTTAATAATCAAGATTCAATCTAAACTTGTCAGGAGATTTACATTTTCACAGTATTGTTTTAGATACTCTTTAAATATTATCCATTGGTTACTTTCTGATTTGAGTTTCCTCTTATTTTCCCAGTCATTTCCCCAAGTTCCAAGCATTCTATCATCTTCACCTGCCAGTCAAGCTTCGCTTTTCTCAGTCTTACTTTTAAACCTTCCATTCTTTCCTTCTACTGACCATAGTGCTTACTATTCCTGATTGTTATAGCTAAGCTACCATTTTCTTAACTAACTTTATCGAAATGTTATATAAAAGCAAAGGGGTAACATGGCTGCAAAGCAGTATTTATGCATTTATTTATTGGGGGAATTGAATCCCTGCATTTCCCTATTGTACATTTGGCCATGTAAGATTAATAAATGCTGCTAAAACTATAGCTTGTGACAGTGCTTCCCTGCTGTGCTGATGTAGTCAAGGAGTCTGGTATATAGTGATGATTGAATGGCTTACAATATTTCTGAGAAATGACCCTAGTTCTATTTTTTTTTACATTTTATTGCACTTAAGAACTTCAGAAGAGAGAACAGAGTGTGTTGTGACTGATTACAAAGGCAGCTCAGTTTGAAACACATGAGACCTGTTGCTCTGTGTGTTGTAGTGGCAGATTCATTTTGGGGAACGAATGAGGTTTTCCAGCAGAGCATTTTGAGGATTGCCACTGAAGGACGATTAGATAATAGCACAATGAGTATAGATTGTCGTTTCCCTTTTGCTTGTAATTAAACATTCCCCTGGGTTCTCTTCTTTCAGTGCAAAACAATAATCTGGTGAGAGGGCAATATAATATGAAACTAGATTTTTGCTGTTAGATGGAAACGTACAAAGGTGGCTCTGCAGATTCACGTATTCCAGTATTATCTTTCATTAGTTTAAATAAAATCAGAAAGATATTCAAACTCACAAGACTCCCTAAGACAACTCATCATTGTTTCTGGTTCTTCCTATTTTTTTTTTGGATGGAACAGTTGTCATTGTTGAAGCTTTTTCAAAGGTTAAGCCATTTTATGAAGTTTTGGTCAAAGTTGGCTTTCAACCAAAGGTGACAGTTGTGTTTATAATGAGAACTGTTTTCTGCACAAGCTCTCCTTTCATCTTCTGTTTCATACAAAAACCCGATAAGTGATAAAGATGGATTTCCTTGTACCTTCCTGTCAGATTCTCTTATCGGTTGTTCAACAGTAAGACCAAGCCATCTTGTCTTTAAGTCTCTTTATTTTGTGCAAAGCTATTTACAGTGCAGAGTTCAGTTCATCATGTCTTCTCAGTCACTAGCAGAATCCGGAAGTGCCCCCCTTCTGTTTTGGCGCCAACACCAAAGCCTCGGCATCCTGAATTGCCGCCATCTCCTCCTACGTGAGATATGTGCCGGAACTGATGCCCCCCCCTCCGAGCGAGTCTGCTGGGTGGTGCCAGGTCTCCCAGTAACTCCCTGGACACCTGGCACTCCCTGGCTCCCAGCCACTAACTGCTCCTGCCCCGAAGAGGGGCTGCCAGATTCACTCGAAGATGAATCTGTCGTCAACACAGGCTGCGGGTCCCTGTATGCACTCAGAGCCAGACTGGCAGGGGTGGGCAGATCCCTGACACTTCCTAAATATCTCTATCGCCGCAAGGTCTTGGGGGATCTAGGATTGTAACAGATATACAGTCAAGTCCTGTCTTAGTTTCTGTGCAAGTTTTGCCTATGAGAAAAGTTCATAAAGCTAATAAGTTTCTCCATCCTAATAATATTATTAGAGGAGTTCTAATCCCTTTGTTCCCACAGAGAATTACTTGTCAGGCTGTTTTTGTTTTTAACTCTGGAGTGGAGTTTCTGTGCCATCTGTCCATAATTCACCGTTGGCTCATTTCATACATTTGGCAGTCCTCATGCTATCACATTCAGGACCGTGTGCGCTTTTTGAAGCTACTGTTGTAATGGAAATGAAGAAGTCTGCGCTATGTCCTGAAGATGTCCGATTTGGCCACGTTCCTTGGGATTCCTGTGACATGCTCTATGTGGGGCTGTAGCGGAAAAGTTCTCAGAAACGTCATCTGGCCTAGGGAGCTGCAGCCAGACTGCTGACTGGAGCTTATAGGGAACATACGACTTGCTACAACAGCTCCACTCGCGACTGGTCTGTTTCCAGGCTCAATTCAAAGTGCTGGCTATGACCTCTGGTGCCTTTTACAGCTTTTGTTGCTTAGTCGTCTTAGTCGTGGTCGACTCTCCATGACCCCATGAACCAGAGCATGCCTTGGAAACTCTCACTTTCTTCTCAAAGCTTCTCCTTTTTTATGTCCATGGAGTTTTCTTGGCAAAATACTGGAGTGGTTTGCCAGTTCCTTCTCCAGGTGGATCACATTTAGTCTAAACTCTCGGCTATGACCTGTCCGTCTTGGGTGGCCCTGCACGGCATAGCTCATAGCTTCTTGGAGTTATTCAAGCCCCTTCGCCACGACAAGGCAGTGATCCATGGAGGGGTTTTACAGCTTAGGCCCAGGCCATTTGAAAGGGAGTTTTGAATTCTATGAGCAGCCACCAAGAAGGCCCTCTCCAATGTCCCCACCAAACATGCCGGTGAGGGTGATGGGGCTGAAAGAAGGGCCACCCCAAAAGATCTCAAAGCCTGGGCTTGTTTGTATGGGAGAATATGGTCCTTCTAGAGTTGCTAGACTGGCCCCCTCTTTGCTGCCTTTCTGTCAGCAGGTGAAGACTGTTTTATTCTGACAGACTTTGGGGAACTGGCTGTTTTTAAGGAAAATACTTTTAATGGTGTTGTGCTGTTTTTAAAATCTATATTGTAATCATAGAATCATAGACACATGGAATTGGAAGGGACCCTGAGGATCATCTAGTCCAACCCCTACAATACAGAAATATGCAGGTGTCCCTTATAGGGATCGAACCTGCGACCTTGGTGTTATCAGTGCTGTGCTCTAACCAACTGAGCTACCCAGGCAGGGGTGTCCCCCCCAGTAAATTTGCTTTTATGTTCTTTCTATTATTTTGTAATTTAATTACTTTTTAACTATTAAAAATCTTAAAGCTTTTCGCTTTTTTACTTTATCCATTTTTTTATTTTTGTAAGCCACCATGAGCCTAGATCTGGGAAAAAGAGTAGTAGTAGTAGTAGTAATAATAATAATAATAATAATATGCCATTTACTTGAATATGACTGATAATAATGACACCATTTAGATCACATGATCTCCATGTGGTCCAAACTAGATCATTAACTTTATACAGACCTTTAAAGATAATAACCCACAACTTGAACTGTGTGCAGAATGCAATAGCCAGATTGTATGTACACAAGTACAACTATATTATTATTATTATTATTATTATTATTATTATTATTATTATTATAGTTTATATATTGCCCTATACTCGGAGGTCTCAGGGCAGTTCACAGAAATGATTACAACATATATAATCAGAATAAAAATACCCAGAAAAGAGCCACTTTTAAAAGGTATAGGGTATCAAACAGATCAACCAAAGGCCTGGTTAAAAATGAACATTTTGCCTGGCACCTAAAGACATGTAATGAAGGCGCCAAGCAAACTTCCCTGGGGAGAGCATTCCACAGACGGGGAGCCACTGCAGAGAAGGCCCCGTTCTATAGCATTTCATTCACTCAATTGAATGAAGAGTCACTCAATTGATGAAATGAGTCTTGTCCTCACTAGTCCATTCTTATTCATTATTATCCTAAGGGTTAATCATAGTCTCACTGTAAAACCCCACAGACAGAAACACTTTTTATCAGGAGTTGTGTTCCCTTTGAAATGTAAACAAATAAAGTTTGATCTCTGCTGCACTTTGAAACACTGATTTTTCTTCTTCTGACTGCTGAGATAACAGGGCATGAAATTGGTGATTTAGTGACTCCTTTACAGTGCTGTCTAGGAATGCTCAAGTTTGTATAGACTTTTGCTACAGACAGATATAATGATGAGCTATGGTTTATCATGTTAGGAAGGAGCTGAGGTGATGCACCTCTGGGAAATGTCCGCGCTTCCGTGAACCAGTGGACCATAATTATTTTCATGGCTATAATCTTCTGATTTAGTGTTGGAGCATGGACACATTTAGCATATTTGTCCCAAAACAGGATCTATCTCTGGCCGTGCACATTACTCGTGCATTCTTTTTGGGTACTGGATAATGCTTGACATGGTCATTTCTGGCAAAAGCTTTTAGTTCATTAGAATGGAAGGGAAGCTTGTGGAGTTGTGCACACATTTCTCCACTGGCAGTGTGAAAAAACTAGAATTGGATAGCATCACAAGCTTCACACACACACACACACACTCCCTGCCCCACACATGCACAAGTTTAATAGATTACTGTATTTTAATGTTCTTTTGGAAGCCGCCCAGAGTGGCTGGGGAGACCCAGCCAGATGGGCGGGGTATAAATAATAAATTATTATTATTATTATTATATAAGGCAGCTGTAATAGTGCTTTTATTTTTCAATTAGGTATAATGTGTAAATATTCTGGTGTGTGCTTGTCACTTTCTGGATGAATTGTCCACCAGCTTAGCACTAACCATATAATATTCTGGAAAAGTAGTCCTTTGATAATACTAAATGTGCACTGTTTGGAAGAGAGCAAAACAGATATTACTTTGCCAGTTCTTCTTTGGACTGCAAAGCATTGTGGCACTTGTTGGCATCCATCTGTCTCGAGTGACTGCCTCTGGGAGTGAAGTCAAACCGGTGCCTTAGCATCGCTGAAGTGGCCTCCCCGGGGTGCAAGCCTGGAGGTTTGAGACCCATTTATTACCCTCACCTGGTTCAGTCGGCTAGTCGAAGTTTTTCCTGGGGTGTGGCTGCTGTCGCATGCTGACAGCTTCTGGGAGCCACAGGTGAAAACTGAGTGCAGGGGGGGGGGGCAAAGGTGAAACTACCCCAGAAAGAGCATGACATCTCCCACACCAGAGGCACCACCCCTCCTCTAACACTCCATACACCCCATTGGGGCACTATTATTTGGGCTTGCCAATTGGAAGGTTGGCGGTTCGAATCCCTGAGACGGGGTGAGCTCCCATTGCTCGGTCCCAGCTCCTGCCAACCTAGCAGTTCGAAAGCACATCAAAGTGCAAGTAGATAAATAGGTACAGCTCTGGCGGGAAGGTAAATTCTGTTTTCGTGCGCTGCTCTGGTTCGCCAGAAGCAGCTTAGTCATGCTGGCCACATGACCCGGAAGCTGTACGCCGGCTCCCTCGGCCAATAAAGCGAGATGAGCGCCACAACCCCAGAGTTGTCCGCGACAGGACCTTATGGTCAGGGGTCCCTTTACCTTTACTCAGAATGCCACGGCCCTCGCCATAGTGAATGGAAAGGGAACAAAAGAACAAAGAGCATATGCTTAAAACACACGGATTACTCTACATTCTTGTATCTTCTTGGATAATTGTCCTGTTTTCCTGGCTTGATTCATTTTGCTGTGTAATGAGCATGCTAATGTTCAGTGTCACTGAATAGCTTTTAAAGAGGCCTAGACGCAGGGAATCTGATATATATATATTTATCAGCTCCCATAATGGTCTTTTCTCTACAATCAAGCGGTACATGAATGTTATTAAATAAATAAATAAATAAATAATGAAATTCATTCTAGGGGAAAAAATCAGTGATGGCTGTGATAAACCTTTTGATTTTATTCTAGAGGAAATATTTTATTTCCTTTTGAATATTCGCACCAACTCACACAAGCATAGCATGACCGTAGAGCTCTGTTTTTATTTTCTGAAAGACTTTTTAAAAATATATATATATATATAATTTCGGCTCTCCTTGATAGATTTCATTACTTAGTCAATTTTTAGCCTTGCATAAATGTCAATGGAGCCTCACAATACAGTGGAGAAACAAGACTTGCGTTTTACAACAAAACTCACCTGGCTTCCCCTTCACTCTCTAGGAGGGGCAGCCAGCTGTGCGTGTGGAGGTTCCTCAATATGAGTGTGAATAGGGCTCTGCTAACCTTTTAGTGTGGAGCTTTTTCATGTGGAATAATGAAGACGGTTATTTTTCGATGCTATCTGTCTTCATTTGTGTGTGTGGTGCTCTTTCACACTGGATGTCAAATGTAGCTGTTTTCAGTGCTGTTTCATGTAGTCTCAGTTGGAAATAAGTTTGAAAATGGAGTGTTGTCTGCATCCCCACCCCCTGCAAAAACCAGAGTTATTATATTTGCTTTCACCCTTTAAAAAAGTTATTTCAGTCGCACATTACAATACAGCCCTAGGAATTCTTTTTGAGTTGATTTTACGAAAATTGCTATGTAGTATTGTGACAGTAATTTTACACTGCACTTGCTAAATTTGACATTAAAATGTGTCTCGTAAGGCACTTATATTATCAGTTTTCAAAAAGTTTTCTGAGACAGAAGTGGAAAAAGCCTATTACTCAAAAATACCCAATTGAAGTTACTTTTTCACTGCTCTAATGTTATGTTATGCTTATCGTTCCTGAGGCAGTGACTCAATCACTGAAATGACAGCGAGTATTTCTAACCAGGGCTTTCCATACTGTGCTTTATCCTGCATTTGAAAGTGAATTTTAAATATGTAGCTTAATTATTTGCATGAGATTGATTATAGAGTCTGCAGAAGTGCCGATGCCAGAAAAAAACCCTGTCATATAATGGTAGACTTCTCACAAGTGCAACACATCCATGAATATCTGTGCAGAAGAAAAATATACTGAATTCAACAGGACTTACCAGTACTCCGACTTGTGTGTGCATATGATTGCAACACTAGACACCTTTACCAATACTGCAACTAACAATGAATATTTATTTTGTAGCTGCATGTACTCAGTATGTGCTCAATATGGTCTTATGTAGGGTTGTCACGTTTCAAACAGTGAACATCCCGACAGGAAAGTTGCTGAGCTTTTTTTAGTTCTGCCCAAAGTTGTTTGAGCTGTTTTGGCAAAAATGCCGGTTTTGAGCCATTTTTATGGAATATTGGCAAAAACATGGGCTGCCATGCGTCCAGATTTTCCCAGACATTTTTTACAATTTCCGCCCGGACACTGCTGCCGACTGCAGTATTCTATATATGTCCAGGAAATGGCAATCCTAGTCTTATGTAGTTGTGTGTCCAACTTTTAAAAGCAAAATATTAGATACTGCAACTTTAACCATGTACAGGAAGTGTGTATTTGATGGGCTCACATTGAGATGTGAACCAAAATGAGTTTTTGCTCTATGCTTGCAGACAACAGTGAAAGCAAATTGTTATGATAAGGAGGTAATCATTTGGGCTACCACAGAAAAAGTGTAAAAGGAATACGTAGAGAGGACTCTAGCTCAGTATCTGTGGTCTAAACCACTGGGCCTCTTGGGCTTGCTGATCCGAAAGTCAGCAGTTCGAATCCTTGTGATGGGGTGAGCTCCAGTTGCTCTGTCCCAGATTCTGCCTAGCAGTTCGAAAACACACCAATGCAAGTAGATAAATAGGTAGCGCTGCGGCGGGAAGGTAAATGGCGTTTTTGTGTACTCTGGTTTCCGTCACGGTGTTCCATTGTGGCAGAAGCGGTCTAGTCATGCTGACCACATGACCCGGAAAGCTGTCTGTGGACAAACGCCAGCTCCCTCGGCCTGAAGCGCCACACCCTATAGTCGCCTTTGACTGGACCTATCCATCCAGGGGTCATTTACCTTTCCCTTTTTCCTAGTATCAGAGCACCTCTTATAAACAAAATAACTCAGAATTTGTATCCCTGGCACATTTTGTTAAGGGTCTGCATGATGCTTCAGAATAGTGAAACCCCCTCAAAAGCAGAGAACTGTGTTCTTATACTTTATTTCGAAAGTTTTTTTTAATATAAATTACATGTAAATAAGTATAATATGCCATGAATTAATCTTTACATTATAAAAAAAATTCAGACACATTTTGAAATGATTTTTACATACACAAAATCTCTTACCATGTTAAGTGTTTGTATTCTAATTATATGCTTAATAATATTTTTACTGCTGCAGTAAAAAATACTGTGTTTTACTGCTAATTTGCTACTGCTAAAAGTAGGATTGTGCAATGAAAGTTGTGGGAGACTTTTAACTATAATTATGGGAATAACTCTTGATGTATAAAAATCAGCATTTAGCTCCATTTGAAATGCTGTGTAAGGATTTCCCAAGATACAAAGTTGTTGAAAAGTTGTTGACTGTAGAGTCTGTCATTGACAAATTAATTTGTTTGTTCAGTAATTTATCTGCATTATTACATGTGCCATAGAATTGGGGTGCATATGCCTTTATAGTGCTCAGTGTTCATAATACTTGTATGTACATGAATGCAGTGACCATCACCATGTAATGGTTTGTAATACAAGATTTTTATAAGCAGAGTTAGATTCAGACCTACTGTTTTATGAAGGTACTTGTATCCATTGAAGACTCACACTGGAGAAAGGCATTTTTTGTTAATTTTCCCAGCCATCTATAGACCCCATCACCACACCCCAAGCTTTTCTGGAGAGTTCCAAGCAGATTTTAGGGGAAATGAGGGTGAAAAGGCAAGTTAGTGGAGTTCTGCTCCAGGCAAATCAGGCCCCAACCCATGATATTGTGGCAGTTCTTTCATGATTGAATCCAATAACTCTGATAATGCGTTGCTAATGGAATCATATAGGAGGGTAGACATACTTTACATCAGTACTATGAGATTCCAGGTATGTGCAGTCATGATATTGTATCACCCTAGTCAAGTCTGTAAATACACTGTAAATACAGTGTTAACCTTAGATGATAAAATGAAAAATACTGAAAAATTAAAAAAGAGTATGTAGCTTTTGAGTTCGTTGAGTGTGTGTGTATTGTAATTGCATGTTCTTGCAATTCTTGAAGTGCTTGTTTGACCTTATTCTTTGTTTTTAAAAAGTGTACCAGTTACAATCCACTGAGAGCGAAAAAATGCAAATCCTCAATTCTATGTAATCATGTATTGATTCAATGTGCTACTGAGTTGTCCTCATCTACAAGACTCTATGAGGTTTTAGCCTTCACACACAAACTATAAAAGAGTTTTTTGATTCGAGCCTAAATTTAGAAAATATGTATAAACCTCATTGGTTATAGTTTTGCTTTTGTTCATTATCTTGATCAGTATCGCTAATTAAATCATCAATGGATTGGACTGATTCCCTTACTTACAGCACTCGTGCCTGGTCTCCCAATGACATTTGGTTCATTTTAGTTCTTTGTGCAGCTCGACATTGTAAATTTGGACTCCCTTCAAGAAACGAAATCATGGCCAAGGATTGCAACTCCCTGGCGTTCACCAAAGCAGAAGTTGGATTATGGTAACCCATGGATGTGCACTCTCCTGAAAACTGCTGCTTGCGAGATATGCTTCAGTAAAGTAGAAACAATAGCAGCTAGACTGTGGCTGATTAGCACCTCCCCATAACAGGGACCTTGCTATAGCAACATGACCTTTTTCGGCATTTTACCATTTAATTGGGATTAGTTTTGTATTGTTGTTTTTTGTTTCTTAAGGAGGGTTGCAGAATGTTCATATTTTTTACAGATATATACAGTGGTACCTTGTGTTGCGTAACCTCCAGGTTACGGAATCTTCGGGTTACGGCTGCAGCAATCCCGGAAGTGTCACGCGTGTGCGCAGAATTGTCACCTCTAGTTATGAATTTATCGGGGTGCGCACGGCATGTCTATACATCCATCAGCTTAGTATTGATCTAAAAAGTTTTGCAAAAGGCATTGCCTGGAAGCAAACCAAAGCTGAACTGTACCATGCATTGCCATATAAACAAAGGGTTTTCGTTGGCATTAGTGGAACTTTTTGTTGGAATCCTTCTGTCTTGGGAGACAATGGAGGATTGCACCTTTGGGGGTGAAGACAAGCTGTTGGAAAGTTACAAGACGGGTTACAGACGCTTCAAGTTACAGATGCTTCAGGTTACAGACTCCGCTAACCTAGAAATAGTACCTCGGGTTAAGAACTTTGCTTCAGGATAAGAACAGAAATCGGGCAGTGGCAGTGCAGCGGCAGCGGGAGGCCCCATTAGCTAAAGTGGTACCTCAGGTTAAGAACAGTTTCAGGTTAAGAACGTACCTCCAGAACGAATTAAGTTCTTAACCCGAGGTACCACTGTACTTGCTGTGTCTATGGAGACCACACAAGAGAGATATGTTTTGCAGCGGGGACAGGCGAAAATGTCTGGTTGTGCTGCTGCAGATGTGTCATGGCATTTCTCCTCTCAGCGCTCCTCCCAGAGGTCATTCTTCCTTTGATCACCGCTGTGGATACACGACCTGACTGTCTCCAGGCAATGAGATCATTTGCAAGGGCTTCCCAAGCAGTGGGGTTGATGTTGCCAGCATTCATGTCAAGTGTGAGAATTTGTAACACAGAGAAACGTCAGCATAAAATGTTCTACAGTCCACGAACCATCCATAATTCCTTCCTGTTTATGTTTCTCAGAATATGCCTTCAGGCTCAGGCCATCTTGCATGGGTCAGCTAGTCTCCACCACCTGTCGTCATTGTGAAGTTGTAGCTACTGCGTTATGACATCAGAGTGGGTGTGTCTCTCAAAAATTCTCACACTGAACAGTGCTCTGAGACTCTCTTTTCAATGAAAAACTGGCATGGAATTGTCCAGTGAAAGGTGCAATTTGCCTAATAATAATAATAATAATAATAATAATAATAATAATAATAATAATAATAATGGACAATGAGCTACCTTCTTTTTCCTAATTATCTGGCTTCTACTTTGATTGTTCTTTCATTTCCCCCATAGGGCACTAAGAAATGATGGTGAAAAGTGACTAGCTACTTTGAGGTTGAGGGGAACCTCAGGCAAGCTATATATCTATCACATTTTTTAAAAATGTGTCTTTTTCTTACATAAATGAGAAGATTATTTCATTCGTGCATTCGTTCGTTCATTCATTCATTCTTATAGCCTGCACTTCACCAAATGGTCCAGAGGTGGGTTACTAAAACAGCACAGTTTTAAAAACAAGTGCAAATTACACTAAACTATAAAATAAAACCACAAAACAATTTCCAACACGGTGTTTTAAATAACATTTGCCACATGTTAGTTGGATAGTTTAATAAGCAGAATGAGATCGTATTGGTACAGGGATGTAACACTAGTTTTGAAAGTAACATGCATCAATATATGTGCTCTCTTCGTGATATTAGGACATAGTTATTTGACGTATCAGAGCAAACATGTTTTATTCCAAAATTGTGTTTCAGAGCGGGTGCTGTTGTATTATTAATTTAATATATGGTATTTATTTATTTTAGGTAACCTATACTTCTCTTTCCTTTCCCAAAATGAAGTGGATTTTCCACAATCACATTGAAATTAACAATTTTATATAATTCTTTCCTGTAAAAGATATTTGAGCTTTTTTAGCTGTTCATTGATAGATGAAGTGTCAGCCTCTTTTCCCAAATGAATTAGAAATTTGATTGTGACTGAGACTCTATAATACAATCTGCTATATCTCTCAATAGTAAGAAATAATAAAAGCAAAATCACAATATGGAGTTGCCATTAGCAGCTGACCTCTGTTCAGTAGAGCCATGTAATTAAATAATACAGTTTATGAAGAGAGTGAATGATTAGAAGAAATGGAATTTAAGTGTAGCAAAATGATAAGGCAGCTGCTGGATGAGTGTAAAAATAATTCTACAATTCCAGGTGGGGATGGAGGGTGAGACAATCCTGTCTTTGATCCCCTTGGGCTAGTTACATTCCTTAGCCATAACGACTTTGAAGGTCCATTACAACAAATATAAATAATTGCACAGCATTTCTTTGTTGACGGTGACACAATTTCACAGGTAAAAGGCAATCAGGATGAAATTATATTCTTCACATTAAAGTTATACATCAACAAAATGTGACAGAGACAGATAAAAGTAAGATATGAGTGCAGATAGGGTGGGCATCAGAATAATAAGAGATTTTGAAAGTCTCCATTATACTTTTTTCGCAGACTAGTAATCTTTGAAGTACCTGTATAGTAACCAGAGTGCACAAACATACCTATTTTTTTCATTAATCATAAAAAATGCACACATTGGTTGGTGAACATAAGAATGTTACAAACGCCCAGTGCCTGCCCCCTCTCTCTGCCAAGCAGTGGCCAGAGCGCATGGGGTCACAGACACACACATACGGTCTGTGTGGAGATCAGAAGACACTGTGGAGACTGTCGTGCTTTGAGGAATAGGGTTTATTCTCCTATTTACATCCTTGGTCCGCACGGAGGGATCCAGATCTTGCAGCATGGCTCAAAGCATTGCAGGCAGTCCTTCCTTCCCCCTCGCCAAGATGGATCGCCACCTTCTTCCTCCTCCTTCTTCCCAGAAGTTCCTTGCCTTCCCCCAGAACAGTTATCCTGGCAACCTTCCAAATCTCCAGTCTCTGGTCACACCAGAGACCACCCTCAATGGCTATCTAGTGTAATGCAAATAGCTCTGCAATTCCCACAGCCAGCCAGACTGGTTTGCCCAGGAATTCCCTGCCTGGCAGAGCCCCACAGTTTATGTTTTTTAATCCATATCCCAATCAAAATCCTATAACTTATTTCTTCCTAGTGTTTAGGGGGATCCCCCCTACTTCTATAACAATAGTAAGGCGGACACTGTTCAAACTTGCATCCTCAACCCCGGAATCTTAGAAAAACCTAAAGGAAACAAACGAGGAATAAGAAAAACCAATGGGCAGACTTTACAGCTAAACAGACATTTGGCAAAACTGATTGTCATCCAAAGAACAGAAGATTGTGTTCTTCTAAAACCTGCTTTGCTTTTAGAAAGCTCCCCAAACTAGGAAGGTGTCCTGGGCTTGAATCAAAACTACAGCATAGAAGAAAATTAAATTAAAGCCTTTACAGAAAACTATCTCATACCCAAATGCACACTGGACTCCAAATGCACACTTACCACTAAAATGGAAAGCAGGAGTTGAAATTTCTATTTGTCTGTGTGAATTTTGTATTCACTCCCTTTCCCACTTGCCTTCAATGTTTCCAACAGCAACTCAAGCATCTTTGTGATTGTTTCTGTGTGCAAAATACAGGCTAGGTGGGCAAGGACTTATTTATCTCCCTCTAACCCAGGTATAATGGTTTTCCTGTTTGAAAACATCTAGATTCTTCAGTGCCGTGTGCTTCAGAGAGCTGCAGCTTAGTTGTAGGCTGAAACCCTGGCATCTCGAGGTAGGATCGGGAAAGACCCATTTTTAAGGTGCTAGACAGCTGACTGCAGTCAGTGAAGACTTGAGGTATTCATTGCAGTGCCCCCAGATGCTGTTGGACTCCCATCAACCCCACCTAGCATGGCCAGTGATCAAGGATGAACGGAATTTACAGTCCAACAATATCTGGAGGGTACCATGTTGGCTACCCTGGGTGTTGATCAGGAATGGGGAAATTCAGGTGGAGGAAGGGCTTTCGCCTTGTTTATCCATCCTTTGGGGCTCTCGCAAGGCCACAGCTTCTCCCAGGCCACACCCGCTCTCCTCAAGCCACATTCCTCACTTCTGTTTGGCACCATCCTTGTGTAGCTTTGCCTGGCTGGAGTTGAGATTCTGTCTCTTGGTTCCTTGCATGTGTCTGTGCAGAAGCCCCATCTTTTGTGGAGCTAGAATGTAACCTACTGAACAAAGGTAAGATCCAGTGCTTCCTTTCTACAAAAAGAGGTGCTGGAACTCACAATGAACGCCTCCCTTGTTCTCTTATAATGGCAATGGTGCACAACTGAGTTCCGGCAAGTTCCACCTGAAAAAGTCCCGGTAAGCTCCATTCACTTTGGACACTGTCAACATCACTTTGCCTGGAGCTCCATCCAGCGCTATAGCATGGAGCTACTGGAAGGAATGTGTCCTTGAGATGACAAAAGTCCCACCCCCCACCAGTATAGACAATAAATAGTTAGGGAAACTTCCTAACTTCCTAACTGCTGCATATGGTTCTTTTAAAAATTACCCAGAAATCCATCCAGCTAAGAGGGAAAGATTATGTGGTTCCTTTCCCTCTCAGTACAAGAGATGAGGACAGGGATGTTTCACCATGGCTGTAATGACATGGATATGACATGGATTCCTGCAGTCAGATAATGGCACCAGCCATCACCGGAGGTCTTAAGGGATGTAATATGTTAATTAAACAATCTTGCCATTTTGTTCTTAAAGCACAAGGGAAATCTTTTTTATAAATTAAAAAGGTGCCATCATATTTCATCTGCATTTGGATTATGTGATATAAGTTAATTCTGTCCTTTGTATTTTAATTGCAAAAATCAACAAAAGCATGAGGGCCATATGCTTTCTTACTTAGCTTAAATGTCATACGCATGAAACTTCTTGCCTGCTGAGTTTTTCTTAACAGTTTTTAAACTTCCTGGTTGTTCAGTATGAAGACTGAAGAATCATTTAAAAGAACAACAACAACAACAACAACAACAACAACAACAACAACAACAGTGGAACTGTATTATTTTCTTTTCACTGAGTTACCAAAACCAAAAGCTTTTTCACTAGATAACCTTTGACAGGTAAAAATGTTCCCCTCGGAGCATGTTCCTTGGAAGGAGAACAGCAGTAGTTTACAATTCCAGTATAATGTAACCCATCAAATTGTCCAAAATATATACTGATTGACCACTCAAATCAACAAAACCTAGATGTGGAAGTTCACTTTTCACCTAAGTACAGCCAGCGCAAATTGCGCACTAATTAGCACAGCTATGATAAGACAAACAGAGGTGTGTGTTTTTTCCTCTTTCAAACCTTGCTAAGTTATAGCTGATATATTTCCTTGCTGATCTTGGAGGATGAATAACTTATCTGGTGGGTGGTCTAGTATGTGACACAGAGAGGGAAGTTCCATCCAGAAAAGTAAGCTATAATAATAACCATTTGGGATTAGCCTTAGAGACCTATAAATCTTTCATAGCTCAACAGCTCTAGAGAGAGTGATTTCTTTTAAGTAGCCTCATGATTAATAGCAACTTTGTTCTGCTATGAGAACAGGGAAACACATTTTTAAAAGGCTTAATCCTACGACAAACTAAAAGAACTTAATCTAATATAATGGTTACAATTTGGCACAGTCACACAACTTAGCAGTGGGCATGGAAATGCACATATAGGCCAGGATCCAAGCAAGCTCCGGAGGGGCTTGGTTGCCCCCCCTCCCCCGCCCCCGCCCAAACAGCAACTCCATATGCCTCATGCCAAATTGCAAACGGAGTTTGACACCAAATGTTGAAAGCAGTTTGAGATATGGCAAGAAGATCAGCTGTTTAAAGAGGGAGGAGGGCGTCAGGAATCTCACTGGGTATGCCGAAGCCTTTGGGCATACCCTAAGTAGCTCTTTGGATCCAAGCCATGGATTGCATGGAATGGAAAGATGTCAGGCTTGAACTCTTGAACTTTATTAAATATAGCACATTTATATGAAATTGCCTAAAGGGATAATATCCTTTTACTCAGCATGCTTTTAATTCCGTACAAGTATTTATTTATTTATGCTATACTATTCCAGTAGCCTCAAGATAACATATATTGTGCAGACCATCATTCCTTAAATCAACGTATTTGATAGTCAAGACTGTAAAGGCATTATTTCTTTGTAGATTTGAATCCATTACCAGTTTCATGTAATCAGTACTTATGATTGAGGCTGATCTGACCAGTCTCTTACTGAGATTTGGACTGTGTTTGACCTTCTAAAGATTCTGTATTTTTTACAGAATTATTGTGTTATCAGTTGCTGAGCTTCACTTTTGATGTGAACAAACACAAAATGTTGTATCCATTGTGGCTAATGATATTTATATAATAATAATAATAATAATAATAATAATAATAATAATAATAGACATATAATCTCTGAGTGGCTGCAAAACTAGCTCTTGTATGCTTCTTGTAGACAACCTGGATAGAGGTAAATAAAAAGGCAATTACCTGAACAAAATGCTGGTGGTGGTGATGGGAATGTTGTCAATTATTTTTTTTTAATTTACCATGTTGTTTCAATTTCAAATATTAATAAAGGCTGAGACATGCAACAAGCCTGTCTGAGCAGAACATTAAGCCTGGCTTCAAGAGGTTCACACACTGGATAAAGTATTGCTCATATATGTGGCTTGAGAACATAATGTTAATTATTTAAATATAAGGCTCCTTCATTCAATCTCTGGGTGGCCCCCGTTGGTTTTTGGCTGTCATTAAAAGAATTTGTAGCATTGCAGGAATAGGATTTTTTCATTGAAGAGCCTTAATAATTAAATAAACGCTACATGTTCGAAGAACACTTTTCTGATGTTAATGCTGTATTCATTTATTCCCTAATGCTTAAAAAAATATTGCTGCCTACTGCATTTCTTTGAGTGGGTTTATCCAACATAGATTTACATCGTGCGTAGGCTAAATGACAAATAACCAAGCAACATTAGCATTAATCATTTCCATTCCTGAATTTACTTTCAAGGCATTGTTGCTGGATAAGTGACTTTTGCAATAAGCCAAGCATTTTTTTTAAATTTTTTTATTTTTTGCTTCTGTGAATATCTGTTTATTTAAGCCATTTATGGTGTGTTTTGCTTCTGAATGTGACTTTTTGATAATGTTTTTTTGAGCTGCTGCATATGATATATATTTAAAAATATATTCAAGCACATTTTCAAACACCAAAGCAAGTTACTTTTTTTTTTAAAAAAAGTGTATAAGCTGTTAATCAAGGGCATTTAAAAGTTAAAGGAATGAAGCTTTATTCAGGAGCTAATTACATAAATCGCATTGGAAACTAGCACAGCTTATTTAGTAATGCAGGGCAGGCAGATTATTACTATTACTATTACTAGTACTACTACTACTACTATTATTATTTGATGGGGACTGCTGGTTATTAGAGATTATTATTATTATTATTATTATTATTATATGAGGATTGCTGGTTATTAGAGACTTTGCTTGCACTATATTCCATGGCTAACCTCTGAGAATAATTATAGATATTGGACAAAGATTTTATGTAAAAACACTTAATTTATATAGGGTTTTATAATTGCTTGACATTCAAACATACTTCTATATGGAAGTCTGTCAATAAGTATTTAGAGGTTCATGCTGTGTATTCTGCCCTGATATTATCCTATTATTAATTTCTTAACGAATTACATCCAGTACAGATGAAAATGAATGAACTGGTCACAGCATGCATGAAAAGACATACCATGAGGAAGGGGGTATTTGACAGTGATTACAACCACTCAGAAATTCCATGGAGGTATAACTTAATTAAAATACTATCTCCTTTATGCCTGCTGTGGCAGTACTTTTTTATCATCAATTTTGGCATTATTATTTTTTTTTGGGGGGGAGAGACACCTAGTAAATCTGTACATCTATACCAGGCATGTCCAACTTCCAAGAGACTGCGATCTACTCCCAGTATTAAAAAAAAACTGGCTGTGATCTACCCATTGCCATTACTAGGGATTGTTGAATTTTTTAAGGAGAGGATTGACCAAAGTTGTTGAGCTTTTTTTCGGGGGAGTTGACCAAAGTTGTTGAGCCTTTTTTAGGAGAGGGGTGTTTGGGGGGGGCAATCGACCTGGGACACTCCTGTGATCGACCAGTAGATCGTGATCAACCTGTTGGACATGCATGGTCTATACTATATGAATCCTTGCTTGTTCACTGCCATCACCTCCACTTGTGGTTCTCGAAGAGAAGTCCCCCCCCCCAATGCTGTTTTCAGGTTGTCATATAGCTGTGCTATACAAAGAGATGGAAAGTAAAATAAGCAGAGCAGGGGTACGCATACCCCTAAACCTTTTGTGAATCTAAGATTGGCCTAACCACAGAGCCTAGGGCTTGCCAATCAGAAGGTCAGTGGTTTGAATCCCCGTGACGGGGTGAGTTCCCATTGCTCGGTCCCTGCTCCTGCCAACCTAGCATTTCGAAAGCATGTCAAAGTGCAAGTAGATAAATAGGTACCACTCCGGTGTTTCCACTCCTGCTCTGGTTCGCCAGAAGCGGCTTAGTCATGCTGGCCACATGACCCAGAAGCTGTACGCCGGCTCCCTCGGCCAATAAAGCGAGATGAGCGCCGCAACCTCAGAGTCGTCCGCGACTGGACCTAATGGTCAGGGGTCCCTTTACCTTTACTCAGAAATGTGCAACTATAGACTGCAACTGAGACCCATGGGTATAGGGTGGTATTTAAATGATAATGATGATGATGTTGATGACGATGACAGCCCACAGGGGAAGGACAGAGGGAATGTTCTATCTAAGAATCTGAAATGCTTGCTCTGACGAAACAAGTCATCTGTGCTCAACATTCAATTTCCCACTTACTTTGAAATATTTTTGCATTTTTAAATCATAGGAGACTACATATGAAAGAAATGGAAGGTTGAGGTTCAAAAGTGTAAACATAGAAAGTTCATGAAAAATTTTAAATGGCATTCAATTTAAGGATGAGTTCTCTTTATTTCTAGTATAAAACATTTCTGATATAGCACAGCATATCTGGGTTTTTTTTAATTGATCAAATTAGAACAGGAGGATTATGCAAACTTGCAATCATTTAAGAATAGCCTTCAGTATGCTATAGTGAATATTTTAAAATGTTGAAAACTACAATATATTAAATAATTCCAGAAAGACATGCAAATCAAACTTGATTTTTAATTTTTAATTTGAAAACCCACAAGCTCTTCCTTGCATGTGAATTAAGTAAGAAAATATTTGAAACAGCCAGGACTTTTGAATGAAGATTGATTCCTTATACACTGATTTCCATGGAGAAATCCTTGTCCCCTTCACAGTGAAATGCCTACTATTCACTTGGGCCTTCAGGAGCTTAGTGTGCCAGGGACTGAATAACTGTAAATATGATAATGTACTGTAGATTTTAGGAATAGTAGTGTTTTTATTTATTTTATTTTATTGTGAAACATTTTGTAATGGTATTTTAAGTTGTACACCATTTGGGATGGTTAATATAATGATAGTAGCAACGGCTTTGGCAAATGGATGTTAGTGTTAACCTGATGGAATTAGCAGCCTCTGTGAAAGAGGTATGGCAAACTCACACCGCTGTTTTGCCTTCAGTTGAAATCCTGTTAAACGAGCTTCCTACAATATTTTATAATGCCTCACTATTACACATCCTACCTGGGATGCAGGTGGCACTGTGGTCTAAACCACAGAGCCCTAGGGCTTGCCAATTGGAGGGTCGGCAGTTCAAATCCCCGCGACGGAGTTTCCATGCGCTGCTCTGGTTTGCCAGAAGCGGCTTAGTCATGCACAATAGTAATCTATTGAACTAAATGTGTCTGTCAAAGTTATAAGTGCACATTTGTTTTTATTCTGAAATATTTGAAATTTAAACTTCTATAAAACCATGTAAAAATGTTCATTGCAAGTATGTGGAATGTTCAGTCCTTTGGGGAAAATTAGTGTCCAATTCAGATTAATTTTTGCTTTAATTGTGCCTTTGGTGACAGATGATGAAAAGTCAATTACATAAACTACTTGAGTCTCATGCAGTTCAATTATAAAATTCACATTCACACAATTAAGTAAAACTATCTACTAACAATAATAAAGATGCTACTTCAAAGGTTTTCTTAGTGCTGAATTTTCCAGCTTAATGGATTTCTGTCTGTTCATGAGAATGAAAAACTTGTGATGTCATACCTTGTAATAAGAGCCAAATTGAGCCAAATTGCATAATAGTAACCCATCTTCAGATGGTGGGAAATGTTTTATCTTTGATTGTATATTCTACCCTAAATGGTTAGATTTAGTATCCTTCAAGGAACATTAAAAGCAAAGGTAATACTGTTTTATATATTTTTATTTTTGTAAATTACCTCGAGTCATTTTGAGAGAGGCAACTAATGATGCAATCCTAATCACACTTACTTGGGAGTAAGCCCCATTGAATGTAATAGGATTTACCTTTGAGTAGATGTGGTTAGGATGGGCCTCCAAGAAATTCAAATGAGAACAATAAGCAGTTGGGCCAACCAAAATGTCACAACATTGTGACAAGCTTTCAAGTTCTCCGAAACTCTTAATCAGGCAAAATTTTGCACAAAGCAGGGGTAGAGGATTTGGAAATTTATTTTATTACACACACACACACACACACACACACACACACACACACACATTAAAGAACATTGCCGTGAATTCAGTTTGAAGACACTGCCTTGAAGTATATAAAACCAGGGCAGAATTGACAATTGGAGAACAACAATGATTCATTCATCCACTCATTCATTCATTCATTCATTGTATTTATATACTGCCTTACTACCAAGACACCCAAAGTAGTATACAATTTTAAAGCACTAACACAAATTATATAAGATGTAAAATTGAGGGAGGAGACAGGGTGACTCTTAAATTGTCCTCTTAAAGAATAGTTTCAAAGTGGCAATTCCCGAAGGGTGTGAGGCTCCACAAAGAGTATCCTACAAGGCATTTGTTGGGGCATAGCTTTCACTCCCCCCCCCCCAAAAAAACTTCCAGGCTTGCAGATGAATTCCAGGATTGCATAAAAGTGGCTTTTATGTCATGTGAAAACAGAATGACAATGTAGAAATTAATAGTTAGGAAAACGTCGTCAGCATTTCATATTATTTACATTTTTGGCCCGAAACCTAAGAAATCACCAGTGGGATGTGAATTACAAAGTCTGGAAATCACAGCTCTATACAATGGAGGTCTTTAAGCAGAGGCTTGACAGCCACCTGTCAGGAATGCTTTGATGGTGTTTCCTACTTGGCAGGGGGTTGGACTGGATGGCCCTTGTGGTCTCTTCCAACTCTATGATTCTATGATTCTAATGCTTGTATTATTCAAAAACATACATTGCATTGTAATCTTGAGTTTTTCATAAATGTAGAAAATCTCCATGTTTGTTTAACAGGAAACAGGAAGTGATTGGCTTAGGAAAGGTGACAGCAAGGAGAGATCTCTAATTGATTCTGTTATGTGTTCATCTGGCAGAACGTTTAAATAAAACAGCTTGATTCTGAATATAGATTGAAACAAAGAGAAATAATGTTGAAGACGTGCAGTTGCTCATTCAGCAAAAGCTACTTAGAAAATGCTTGTGTAATACTAATTAGAGGAAATAGTTGTTCTTTTATGTGGTTACTACATTTTATTTTAATGGAACATTTTGAATTAATAAACCCACCCATACTCTTCTTCTGTCAGTAATAAATGTATCTTATCAGATAATTAACACCCATAAACATAATAACAGAACTACTGCAGACCAGTAGCACATTTATTTCTTTGCCTTAATAAAGTAATAGATATTCCAATTTTCTCGTTTGCATTTTATATTTTATTGTATCAGCGCAACTCCACTGACATCAATAGAGATGCTGTCAGGAAATGAGATGATTTGTCAGGCCAGACTGCAGATTTTATTTTGCAAAAGCCAGACTTTATGAGACTTGAAGAGGAATCTCAGGTGGCTGCCCCTAGCTGGGCAATTAGAATGCCAATAGGAAATGGAGTGGAGTTCAAGTCTGGATGAAATTCAGGCAGGGAAGAAAATGAATAAGAATCCAATTTAGGGGACAAGGTGTAAGGTAACAAGTCTCATAGCAACTTGCTACAAAACACAGAGCATGCATATAGCCATTCTTGATCACCAGCCCTCCCTGAATATTATTCAGCTGTTGATGTAAACCTGTTCCATCTAGATTCAGGTACGTAGCCGTGTTAGTCTGACACAGTGGAGATATATATATATATATATATATATATATATATATATATATATATATATATATATATAAATTCCAGTAGCACCTTAGAGACCAACTAAGTTTGTCCTTGGTATAAGCTTTCGTGTGCATGCACACTTCTTCAGATACACTGAAACAGAAGTCACCAGACCCTTCTATATAGTGGGAGGATGGGATGGGGTTTTTCTCAGGAGGGCAGTAGGAGATGGGTGATTGAATCAATGGGTATGATAAACCTGCTGATGACTGCAATTAGTCCTACAGGAAAAAGCAAGGGATAGTATGCAGATGATTAGCATATGTAATGAAACAGGAATCCAATATCTCTATTAAGACCAGGTCTCTCCATAGTTTTCAGTGATAAGTTGTAATCCAGCAACTCTTTCAAGTCTGTTTCTGAAATTCTTTTGTAATAAGACAGCTGTTTTAAGATCCTGTATTGAATGTTCTGGGATATTGAAGTGTTCTCCTACTGACTTCTCTGTCTTGTGATTCCTGATGTCAGATTTATGTTCATTTATCCTTTGACGTAGGGCTTGGCCTGTTTGTCCAATATAAAGAGCTGAAGGGCACTGCTGGCATTTGATGGCATACACCAGTGGTGTCCAAACTTTTTCAAAGAGGGCCAGATTTGATGAAGTGAAGGGCCATGGGGGCCGACCAAAGGGCCATCCAAAGTTGTTGAGCTTCTTTTAGGATTGAAGTTGTTAAGGTGTTTTTTTTTTAGGATTTTACCCTAGGAAATAAACTGCCACAGGTGCTCATTACTTACATCATAGGAGCCTACACAACACAAAACACTGTTGCTGTATGTAGGTTTTTTTTGTTTCTTATCTTATATTTTAGAAATGTACATCCAGTTTTTTCCCCTTTAATTTTTTTGGGGGCCCCCAATAGAGTGGGGCACTAAGCTATAGCTTGTTTAGCTTATATGTAAATCCGACGCTTTTGATGCTTTTGAATTATGGTGCTGGAGGAGACTCCTGAGAGTCCCATTGACTGCAAAAAGATCAAACCTATCCATTCTGAAGGAAATCAACCCTGAGTGCTCACTGGAAAGACAGATCCAGAAACTGAGGCTCTAATACTTTGGCCACCTCATGAGAAGAGAAGACTCCCTGGAAAAGACCCTGATGTTGAGAAAGATGGAGGGCACAAGGAGAAGGGGACGACAAAGGATGAGATGGTTGGACAGTGTTCTCGAAGCTACCAACATGAGTCTGACCAAACTGCGGGAGGCAGTGGAAGACAGGAGTGCCTGACGTGCTCTGGTCCACGGGGTCACGGAGAGTCGGACATGACTAATCGACTAAACAACCAAATCCGGCGGTGGCTGTGCATATGAGGAGTGGCTTTTGAAAGGCAAGAATCCCAGAGCAAGTTCTGGATTCACTTCCTTTAGACACCCTCATCAAGCCGCTGATTGACAGGATTGCACAGACACACACACATGTTCCAGGTACATAGCCCTGGTAATGCCATGCACACTGTATTAATTGGTGCGAATCAGTCTCTAGAAATAATAATGTCAGCGAACTTTCACTGGTGCCCAGATAAAACCCGTGGCCAACATTGCAACATTCGTCCTTTCCACCTTGGCCCTTGTAACAAAGGGCTGTACCAACCCTGCAGGTCCCACAAACTTTGGTGGATGCTAAAACAAACCTAGACCTCTATTTCCATAATTGTCTGGTGTTGCTCCAGCACGTGCACCAATGTTTTGTTGTTGTTCCATTATGCCATATGTCACAACATATGTGCAGGCACTATTTCTGGACAAAGCTTGTGTCCTGTATGTTTCAAAGGTGGAACTGGTGAAATTGAAGGTCTGTCAGCATAGAAATGTGTGGAGAAATACGACACCTTTTAATGGAAGAGCGCAGAATGGTAAATAGTCCATTTAATTTCACAAAAGTGCTTCTGGGAACAACTTTGTATGACAAATACTACTTAAGAATTTCTATATTTAACTGCAAGGCATAAGTACAGCATGTCATTTTATACGAAATGTGGGTTTGTTGCTGTCTGATGTGAAGCTTAAGTGCAGGTATTTTAAAGACAGCCATCTATTTAGTGAGCCTACCATTTTCGTGCCATATTGTTTGACTGACTGACTTGCCTGCCAAGCCATTTATTACACTTCCTAGGGGGAAAAGGCAAATGTCCTTCTAAACATTCTTTGTGATAATCACTAGCAGACTTAATGAAACTTAGTTACAGCTACTTGGTGTCTTATAGTACTCTGGTGGGGAAGGTAGGAAGTGTGTCAGATTATACCTATTCAATCAACTTGTGCAGCCAGGGGTAATTTTCCAGGCTGCTGCATGACGAATTATGCATGCAACTTCAGTTATTGTTGGTAGCTCTACAATTAATCCTTGATTGTCATATTGCATATGTACTCCTGCAAGGACTGCGCTTTAACAATGGAATCTAAAAATAATTGGTCAAGTCTTCAGTGCCTGCAAATTGGTTTTGCTTCGTTAGCATCTATGGAGCTCAGGCAGTTTGCACCAGCTGAGAATCCATCTCAAGGTGGCTGACTAAAATAATTAATGGAACTGGCCTTCTAATACAGGTGAATTAAAAAGGGTCTCAGCGGCATGGTTTGTGCCAGCTTGTTAAGACGGGGATGCTACCCAGTATATGCATTTGTTTTCAAAATTACGAGCAGGAATTAATGTATTCGTGTCTTTGAAATGCATACCTGGCATGCACAACTCTGTATTTGTAGATGTTCCGTCCCTTTAAATAAGGTTGGGAGAATATAAAAAGATGGGAGTGAATAAACATGCCGTTTTCTTGTGGTGCTTGTGAGTTTACTCTGGCCCAGAAAGCTCAGATTGCATTGAGACATAAAGCTTAGGGATCCAGACAATGCTGTGTAGAATCTCTTCTTATTTGGCTTATTCCCATCTCACAGTATTTCTGAAGACAAAATTCTTCCCATTTTACTACCAGAAATAGGAGGAGTTGGTGTTAGCTTTCATTTTAAGCCAATGAAATGGAGGATGAAAGGCAGTACATCTGTACATATTGAAATAGCTGTCTCTGTGATGCAGCAGGAAGAAGAACGTAGAAGACAGGAATTGTGGACTTAATGGTTCAGCAGTACTTTTTAGTGTTGGCACTTGCAGGGCGGCAGGCAACCTGGGCCTCTGAGAGCAAAATGTCTTTGGCCAGCCCTGCATATTGATCCCATGACAATCTAGTGTAGATCTGATGCCACAGCTGATCAGAACTTTGGAGCTAGAAGCTAACTTAGATGCGATTTCATTCTGTGCCGCTGAGATTTGATTTCCCCAGTATGAAGACCCAGACTGTGATTAACGGATCCCATATTTATGTAATTGTTAGCCAGTGATTTGTTGCTTTGTGTTTTTTAAAGGATTGTGCTATTTTTATGGAGTTTATGTATCTGTTTGCCTTGTTGTGGCCTTATGTAAAGGCCAGAATATATTTAAATACCAGTAAATACATAAGTGGAAGTTGGCATCTGCATTACTAGTTTTGTGGATTCCAAGATTCTGACTTCTTGAGAGGCAGGATGAACAGGCAGGCATGTCTTGTGGCAACATGGGGGCAGGCCTTTTCAGTTGTTGTGCCCAACCCTGGGAATCACCTTTCCGCTGTCGTCACCACTTATTCACCCATGTATTTGCTGATATTTTGTTACTAGACTATTTGTTCTTGCAGATTCTGTATCATTGAACCTAAGTTCAACCTGAATTAGTCATGTTCATTAGCTTCCATAGGGTCTACTCTGAGTAGGACTCTGTTGAATACCACCTATTGTAATGATGCGATTTAGTGTAATTTTGTATTGATATTTTCTTTGCATGCTCTGCTCTGAGAATTTTTTTAAAAAGAAGGGTGGTATATAAATGCTTATAACCATATCATTATTAACACGAACTTTTGCAAACTTGATGTTGTCAGAGTGCATATGGAGGGAAAGTGCAGTGTGGTCCTTGCTGGATTATTATCCCAAGGTTCACTGCAAAAATAAAATCTACATAATATCTTCAAAGTGTTCTTTCATTTGAGTGCCTGCATTGAAACAGAGGTTTGGTATTAAAGTGAAACATCAAAGTGTAGCTTCTAAATATTTATTGCAATGCCTGATTACATTATTTTCAATTTTTACAGTTCCAGCTTTGATAGAGTGATATACAAAATTATTGAACCCCTCAAAGTTGCTTCTCTGAAGCCACTCAATTGGAAAAAGGAAAAAGAATGATTGAATTGAGTGAATTCTGTGCAGTGCAATAATTATTTCAGGTTATTCGGTCATTATTACAGATGATGTATTTCATGTTAAGAATATAAAAATATAAATATTATTTTCTAGGGATCCTCAAGGAACTGCAAATTTTCATATGCCATGTAACCCAAACTTATAAACATTTTTAGTTGAGGATAAAATGCCTGGCTGCATTTGTTGATTGATATACACAGAAATAAATGACTGCAAAAATTTACAACAACAAATGATTGTATTAATTGCATGTTGTTATCGGGTAAAAAAAAATTTCTGTGGTATTTTATAAGCAAAAAATGAAGTTAAATGTTTTGACTTTACAAGCAACATTGATTGTCGTTTAGTGGTTTTTGCTCAGAGAAGGATAAATCAGTGTTAAAATCTCTTTGGCTATTTGTAATAGTTCATATTCATCTACATTTTGCTTGTGTCTTTTGAACACACTTGATGATTGTTCTGATTTCTTGGAGGGGCAACACTGGTGTTCAGAAGAGTTGCATCATGAGCTTAGCTTGCTCTCTCAAACTTCTCATGTTGTCTGATGGAACAAGAAGGAGTTGCACTAAAGCAGCTCTCACGCCTCAAGTAATGTGAAAATTGGTGGGTGGGATTGGGCTGACAGGAAAGAATGACTTTGTGCCTTCTCATTAGCCCATCCAGTGGCAGACCTGGGTACCATGGTGCCCTGTGTGAGGCCAAAATTTGCACCCCTTCCCGAGTCCTCGAGCTGCCTCACCATGGAGGAACTGTCGTACAGCTCTTGCCATCAGGAAGTTCTTCCTGATTTTTAGGCAGAATCTCCTTTCTTGTAACTTGGATCCATTGGGTTTGGGTCCTTGCCTCCAAGGCAGGAGAAAACAACTTTGCTCCATTTTCCATGTGCCAGCCCTTTAGATATTTGAAGATTGCTATCATATCTGCTCAGCCTCCTCTTATCCAGGCTAAACATACCCAACTCGCTCAACCATTCCTCATAAGGCTTGGTTTCCAGACCCTTGGTCATCTGGCTCATTCTCTGTCACACACATTCCAGCTTGTCAATACCCTTCTTGAATTGTGTCACCCAGAACAGGACACAGTATTCCAGGTGTGGTCTGACCAAGACAGAACAGAGTGGTATTATGACGTCCCTTGATCTGGACACTATACTTCTGTGGATGCAGTCTAGTATTGTATTAGCTTTTTCTTTCTGCTTCATCACATTGTTGACCCATGTTAAGCTTGTGGTCTACTAAAACCCCTAGATCCTTTTCACATGTACTGCTGGCAAGCCAGGAGTCAGACATTTTATATATGTGAAGCTGGGAAATGTATGTCCTAGGCATCCTCAGCCAAAGAAAGCACACATCTTATAGTTAATTCTTTATTGACAGAAGTACACATTCACAGCAACTCCCACGGTGCCCCGGAAACCCATGCACACTCGCTTCTAACCTTTGTGCCTTGTGGACCAGTTGCAGCAGCAGAGGAACCATGCCCCCCATAGCTTATGTACCATTATCTGACAGGGGGTGTGTGTGCAACCTGAGGTTTCTCCTACATGAAGGCTGTTGCTGCTCTTCCCGCTTGTTCTAGGAGACAGAAGAGTGGGGGATGGCAGGGATTTGACTGGCCTGTCCCTCTTCAGAGCAGCTTCTTCCTCCGACACATCCTGCATGTCCATCTCCATTTCTGATGGTCTTTACCCCTCTCTCATGGGTGGTCCAAACCCCATAAATTGCTGCCCCCCTCTCCTGGGTCAACCCCCATGCCACCTGCCTCTGCCACATCACTTAGGAGAGCCCCGCCAGACCTCGCCCGTGTAGGACGTTACATTTGTCCCTATTGAAATTCATTTGGTTAGTTTGGGCCCCAGTCCAATCTCAAATCTGTTAAAATAATTCTGTCTTCTGCAGCATTAGCTACCCCTTCCTGTTTGGTGTCATCTGCAGATTTTGATTATCATCCCCTCAGTTCCTTCATCCAAGTTGTTTATAAAGATGTTGAACAACAACAGGCCCAGGACAGAACCCTGCAGCACCCCACTTGCCACTTCAGCCATGAAATGAGGTGTGAGGGTATTTCTTTGAGCTAAAGGAAGCAACCTGTCTCTTTCCCTTAAACCAGAGGTAGCCACCATGCATATAGTTTAGACTATAACTGGCTTCAGCCCCAGCCAGCATGACCACTGGTGGAGGGTGATAGGAGCTGGTGTCCACAACATCTAGAGGGTGTCTAGATGTCCACAACATCTTGGCTACCCATTCCTTGAACATACAATTGCCCCTTGGTGCAGGACATGTGTTGCTTGTTCTCACCTTTAACATTTGGAAAAGATTGGAAAGGTTATTTCAATGCCATCATTTTTATTTTTTTGCAAGGGACTCTAATCCTCTCTTACCCTGATTAATGTCTCTTCCACCTACATCTTGGGCCTGAAGGGTGACAAACAGATTATGCTTGGTATTGTACCAAGTGTGTAATTTCTAATCATGGTTAAAATGATGCATTTGCATACGAAGGGCCTCACTAGATCAGATCAGAGAATGATCTGATACAGCTATGTTTGGTGACCATTCAGATCCTCTGAGAACCTTGCAAGGAGAGTACGAAAGTTGACACCCTACCTGTTGTGTTCTTAACATCGGAAGCCTTCAATCTTGAAGGTTCCATGTAGGGATAGCGAATACTTACCTATCTTCCATGAATTTGTATAACACTTATTAAAGTCATCTGCGCTAATTGCCTTCACCAGCACATTTTGAGGGCATCAATCCCATGCCGATCATTTGCTGCTTGCTATTTGCCTACTAGTTTGTTTCTATGTCATAATTCCTGTTTAACATAAATCACGCTAACACCCTCCCAACCGCTTACATCGAATAGAAACATTATGCGATTTAAAGGATTAGTTTTCATAGTTATATGCCATAATGTTCATGGGGGATATAAATATCTACCACTTCAGAAGATAACTTCATATGTAGTGAGGATAAACTACTGCACATCTGAGGGCAAACTGGGCCATCAACCATTTGGTTTGCCAGCTCAACTGTGGATTTTACTAAGTCTTAGCCAACTAGGGCATGTCAATCTTTCTGTCACTAAACTTCAATTTGAATGCTAGCTATGAAATTAATCTCCTCAAAATCATTGGAGAAATTTTGTTACTCCACTAAGCATCTTGATTCATAACAAGAGTTGTCATAAGCAGCAGAATAAAAACGATAAGGCATCGGTTGTGGAGTTGACTGCCTTGATATGGTCTCTACTGTAAAAGTAAACTTAGCAAAATACTAAGTCATCACCTCCTATTAATTTAACTGCATCAGGGTATGAAACACATGACTCATAATTTTGATACTTTAATATTAAGACTTTTCTGAATGATAGGGGCAAAGGTAGTCATTGAACAATTTCAGCTGGATTTTTAAAAAGGTATGTAACAACAATATATCTTGTTTCTTCTTTCCCTCCTATTCTGGCTCATAATCCTACCCATGAAGAATCAATAATAAAGAGCATTTCTGCCATATGAGCCTGTTAATGCCTTATTTCAGGTATCTTCAAGTCAGATATTTGGTGGGTGGTTGCTAGAGAGGGCCTCTTTTGTGGTGTTGCCCTTGTCTTTTAGGAACGTTTCCTCGGTGTCTTCACTTTTATCATTTAGTTGCCAGGTGGAAACTATTTTATTTTCTTAGGCTCTCGGTTAGTGGCATCATGTCATTTTACATTAATAATGGCTAGTACTATTTTTGGTTATAAGTTTATTATTAATTTTATGAGTTGAGTTAAATTATATTGCTGTGGAATAGATTGTTGCACACTTTGGGTGCAGTATGTAGAAGTGAGCAATGCAAATGTTTCATCTAAAACAAATAAAATTGTTTTGATATGAGTAATCCAGTTCTGAGTGTGAGACATATTGTCTATTGTCTCAATCTGGGCCATGGGTCTGACTGAGGGCCTCCTTTTACCTCTCACCTCTCCAATTTGATATTTGGTAGGATACAGACTTCCAGTAATATGATACAGATTGCTTACAAACAGGTAGATAAGCAGCAATCCTGAAATGGTTTTAAAGGTGGTTGCTTTTTAACTGAAATATAAATAGCTCAAATGTGTTTATGGTGAAGATGGTCCCTCCACACACCCGCCCCCCAAGAAAGAATTGTATAAATTGTTTGATTCATATTGGGTTCCTTATCTAGCAACAACACTAGGCCTCATCCTAGCTCATAAAAAATGTTCAGAAGTTGCTAGTCTCTTTTCTCTGAATCATGAAAAGCAGGGAAGAAATTGCTTCCCTTTCATATTTTCCTATCAGAAATCCACCCCACATGAATGGAAAAAAATCAGCATCATGGTGCATTTAGATACAGTGGTACCTCGGATTACAGATGCTTCAGGTTACAGATGCTTCTGGTTACAGACTCCGCTAACCCAGAAATAGTACCTCGGGTTAAGAACTTTGCTTCAGGATGAGAACGGAAATTGCGTGGCGGTGGCACAGCGGCAGCGGGAGGCCCCATTAACTAAAGTGGTACCTCAGGTTAAGAACAGTTTCAGGTTAAGAACGGACCTCCAGAACAAATTAAGTTCTTAATCCGAGGTACCACTGTAACTAGAAATTGATTTAGTTAACAGTAGTCACCTTTGCATGGTAGCTGAAATTTTGTAATAGCTACCTTCAAAAATAGTTTTGAAACAAGATTAGTAGACACAGGTGTTTTATTTTATTTTCAAGCCACAACATCAAAGGTGTCACTAATAGGCAAAATAGTTCATAAATGTTCAAAGACTAATTGAAACTTAACCCTGTGTGCTCTCCCTTTCCTCTTAGTGGGAAAAAATTCCACTGAAAAAAAAGATCTTGTTTGGTATTATAAGGCCCATTGCTTCTATCTTACAGCAGCTTCAGATCTCTGTTACCAAATAATTCATATGCAGTCAGCACACATTAAAATTTGAAAAAGGAGTGGCAGAGGAAAAGAGAGGGAAAGAGAAAGCTTTGAAGCAGAATTTTCTTTCATTAAATTAGTGAATATGACAAGGTTATGTAATGTTCCAGAGGGATGAAGAGTTGCACGTCACTAACCTTTTAGATTCAAGAGGCTTTATCCTTTTCATTTGCTGCTGGATGAAGGCTTAACACTGGATTAACTGGCAAGTTCCTTTTTTAATTCAGGTAGATAAAGCCCCTATCCAGATTTTATATATAATTATTTATCATATGCAATATAAAAATAAGCACTACACATGTACAGATAACCGTATTTTTACTTCTGCATGTGTATGCGTGTAGAGATTTACATATTGATTTTGTACATTTGCATATCGACCTGTCAGGATGATTCCTAATATCTTCTGTGACTGAGATACGGAAGAAGCACCACAGCTGATCAAAGAATGGACCATTGTTAAAGGGTCCCTTACCTTTACTACAATATTGCTGCTGAATGGCACTTCCTATGGCACTGCTGAATGGCTATATTCTAGTCACACAAAAGTCAAAGGCTCCATCTCACTATCCTGGCAAACAAGATGCATCGTCAGAATGGAGGAGGGCCAGGCACAGGCTGGTGAGAGATGTGGTCTGGGAAATAGGGATGTTTCATGGGGAAACTCCAGAGGACTCCAGGCCCCCGCTGGGCCTGAGGTATCTCCCCCTTGACTTAAAGTGCCATGGAAGGACTTAAGTTGTTGTGGCTTTGAAATGGCTTTGAAATAGCCTATATATCCAAATAGGTCATCATATAATCAACATAAACTACAGTGGTACCTTGGTTCCCAAACTTAATCCGTTCTGGAAGTCGGTTCCAAAACCAAAGCATTCCAAAACCAAAGCGTGCTTTCCCATAGAAAGTAATGCAAAATGGATTAATCCGTTCCAGACTTCTAAAAACAACCCCTAAAACAGCAATTTAACATGAATTTTACTATCTAACGAGACCATTGATCCAGAAAATGAAAACAATAAACAATGTACTGCAGTCACACAATCTTGTTTTTGTGACTGTGTGGAACCCAGTTCAGCAAAATAAATAGCAAAAACAGACAGACCTCAGCATAACACTCAAAATGGAAGCGTGGCACTCAAATCAGAAGTGTAACACTCAAAGTGAAGCACGTTCGCCTTCCGAAAAACGTTCACAAAACGGAACACTTACTTCCGGGTTTGCAGTGTTTGGGTTCCAAGTTGTTTGGGTTCCAAGTTGTTTGAGTACCAGGCGTTTGAGAACCAAGGTACCAATGTTGAAATACAAATTTCTACAGGAAACAAAACACAGTAAAAAAACAAAACAAAACTTTGTTGCATTTTCTATACATCATACACCAGGAGCTCTTGGGGGAACCTGATTTTTCTAGATCCATTTCAATCGGACTTTACATTCAATCGTTTTGGTTCAGGACCGCAATACATGAGGGACTATATCTACCCATACAAACTGACCCAGATCCTGCAGTTGTCATCTGAGGCCCTTCTTCAAGCACCCCATCCATGAGAGGGTGGCAACACGAGAGTGGGCCTTTTCTGCGGTGATTTGTTTTATTTTATTTATTGCATTTCTGTACCATTTTACACTTAAATGAATCTCAAAGCGTTTGCAAACAATCATTATCAACAGCACCATCAAACATAATAGAACACCACAAATACAGCACAAATCTTATAAAATAATTAAATCATTAATAAAATTCAATTACAGTGTGTAAAACACTATTAGGAAAACTAAAAAAAAAGCTAATCAGCACAATTACAGCAAAAGACATTTTATATGATTAATGAATCAATACATTTATAATCTATAAATCAATATTTACAACATTAACAAAATATTAACAACAAATAAGCTTAAGCACTATTAAGTTCCTACATACTTTCATCCCCATGACTCATATCCATTCGTCCAGTTCTTTAAAAGGTACACGTTATATTGCCCTGTACAATATAAAGCGACTAACAAATTCAATAAATAATCATCATGAAAATACTATTGAACAACATTAATTAGAAGAAGCATTAATTAGAGGCTCTTTTACATGTTTTCACAAAAGGTCTTTGTATGTGAGAGATCTTTTGTTTCCGAATTAAGCTATATAAACTGTAAATTAGTATGTGGGTGCAGGAATGCTAGTTGGCAAGTAAATGCCTGCGGCCGCTGTCTGGCTTAATTTGGAATTTTTCCCATGTCCTGGGTCAGAGATAATGTGTCCCATTTTAAAAATATGCACAATCTCCAGCGAAATAAATGTTTGTAATCTCTACAGAATGCAGCGTTGCACATCATGTCTTGTTGCTTGAACAAGATTTATGCAGTTGGGAAATGTAACACACCTATCCTGCTTTCGGTTACTTATCAGGCTGTTCGTCACCAAATTGCAATTTCCAGAACAAAATATTCTACATTATGATTATCACCCATGTATCAAACTATATTTCTGAATACTAGAACAGAAGGGCTTTACAAAGTTTGGCTCACTTTATGAAGACTAAGGGAAGCAGCTGATTTTAGCTGGCTGGTAACATAAATGTCTTGTGTGAGGATATCTTGGTTTGCACAAGACAAGGCAAATAGGAATTGGAGATTTTCTTTGCAGCTTTAATTTGTTTCTGTGGAAACAGTGACATTGACACAGGACTGTTGAACAGTGTGACAGTCTACTCAAGGCTTATTTTATGAAAATCCCCTTTAGGAGTTGTTGATTTTTTTTTCTTCCAAAGAGGCCTCAGCCATGCCGATATATTTGAGTTTGCAAATTTGTATAGCTGTATTTTTTCCAGACATTTGGATTTGATGAAATCCTTGTCAGGCGTAAATGAATATAGTTGCTTTGAAGTTGGTGGAGTAAAGCTGATTTATACCAGCTAACATGATGAACTACAGTGTAATTCTCTTGCGTGTTCATAGAATGGCATAGGTACTATGATGTCCTGTATGTACTGAAGGCTGTATTTACAGGAAAACAGTTAAACATCTTGGGCAATCTGTATGGATAATTTAGAGCTGGTAATTACTTCATGTGGATAGGGATGTGTAGAATATGCCTGCATAATTTCACACTCTCCAATATTTCTCCAATGAAAATAGAATATAATAAGAATAAGAATAAGAATAGAATAGAATAGAATAGAATAGAATAGAATAGAATAGAGCAGCAGTGGCCAACTTCCAAGGGACTGTGTTCTACTCACAGAATTAAAAACTGGCAAAGCCAAAACCTTGCAGGGATTGACCAGTAGATTGTGATTGACCTGTTGGACATCCCTAGAATACAGTAACAACAATTTTATTATTTATACTCCGCCCATCTAACAGGGTTGCCCCAGCCACTGTGGGCAGCTTCCAATATATATATATATAGACAGCCTTCAGATGTCTTCTAAAGGTTGTATGGTTACTTATCTCCTTGGCTTGGGGGTCACATAACTCCATGCCCTCCTAACATTGGTCCAATTAAAATAGGGACATCCTAAGGAAAAGCGGGCATTCTGGGATCAAGTCAGTAAACGGGATGGCTTCTGTAAATCCAGGAAAATAGAGGCACTTGGAGGGTCTAACTTGTGACCCACCAAGGCAAACAGAGCTGACCAGGCAAGTATACTTTGCATGGTGCTGGACAAGGAGAATAACTATGTACACTTATTTTTGTAGCACACTACTAATGGATATCCCAGTAAAGAAAATGGGTTTGTTGGTAGAATTATCACTAATGCCATCCTATATGGAGTATACCATTGTGTGTAACAATTTCTTAGCCTTGAAATACTATGACTGACAGTTTATAACCCTCAGGAAAAGACCAGAAGCTTTGTTTGGGAGTTTGCTTAAAAGATTTCATGAAATCACAGCTCACTAGCGTGCCCTTTTAGAAATAAAAGCTAATTAACTTCTTGCACAAGCCAATTTGCAGGTACATTGTAAGCACAGGTTAGAATTAAGGAGCAGTAATTGCTTATAATGATGATCAGCATAACTGATGTGATAAATTATGATTAATGAGTAAATTAGCAGTGAATGCTGTAAATGAGTCTGCTATGAAAATTATTTTAAAAAGAAACGAAGGGCAACCAGATCCATCAAGTGAGCTGCATATGTTTAATAGTTTGTCATAGGGAAAATATAAAAACTACGATAATTGATAATGATTTTATATAATACTGTATGTATGTGACAATCAAACAGTCGTTGTTGCTGTTAACAATATAGGTATTGCTATTATTTACTTACAACACAAATAAAAATGCACAAAAATAATATGGTCTATCAATATATAGGCATATCAATGACTATGAAAACACCAATTATTTATGATCTAAGTTTTCTTGAGGCCTATCCCTCCTTCATAACAGGTGGCTGATACAATCATGTCCTACTCTGAACCACTAGTTCAGCAAGTGTGTGCCCACAATCTTCTTGGTTCTGTGTGCAAGATATATTTACCCTCAAATCTTCCTTCAGAGTGCATTTGTCTGAGGAACAAGAGCTGATATTGTAGGATAGGACTAAAAGCATGACCCTCCTCCAAGGGTCATAGACCACGATACCTCAAGGACAGACTCTTCCCATATATGCACCAATTTGGACTCTTGTGTTCATCATCTGAGGCCCTTATTCATGTTCTTTTTGTTTTAACTATTTGTGCTTTTATCTTGTATTTTTATCTCGTGAACCACCCTGAGATCTTGTGATGAAGTGCGGTATAGAAATCTAATAAATAAACAAACACAACAAATACAATAGTGTCATGTATGTGTGTAATGCATTAACAGCTCTTACACTTTTCAATTACCCCTGGTTCTAAGTACTTGTGATGAACTCCTACAGTACCAAACATTACAAAGCAACTCAGTCTTGCCCTTTCCATAATACACAACTCATGACATGTGTTTCTGTAGATTGAATGTCTTGCCCTTGGCTGTACTTGAGGGACGATTCCAACAGATTCCACACAAAAACGCTTATGTCCCTGTGGAGATGGCAGTATCGAATCGGTGGCTCATGCCCTTCTGGCTTGCACTCTTTATAAAGACTTGAGGAATAAGATTATCACCCCTCTTTTATTGTCCATTCCGGGTCGCCCAACCACTGCCCAAGTGTCCTTTCTCTTGGCAGATCAAGATGAGCAGGTGACAGCAAAGGTTGCAAAGTTTTTAGCTGGGGCAATCAGAATAAGATCCACTATTTGACTACTGATTCAAACCCCTAAAATGTACTTTATATGATTGACTTTTTATTGTTTTATTGTTTTATTGCTATGGCCGATGGCTGATGCAAATAAAGATTCATTAAAAAATGTGCTTCTGAATAAAATTAGCTGTGGGTTGCCATCTATTAGTCCAAAAACTGGTGCAGTCCATTAGTTAGTATGAACTGTCAGTTGGGAAAAGACTAAATCAAGCGATGATTCTGCTCTGTGGCCTAGATAGGTCATTGTGTGTCAGCCCACAACCTTAGTTCTGTAGGATGGGAATAGTAATAACCTACCTTTCAGGGTTTTTAAAAATAATAATAATAATATATGTCATATTGACCAATGTTATATGTTAAATGAATGAATGGATATAAAAACGCCTTTGTTGTGTGTATGGAAGTAGACGTGCATATTATGACATCCACAAGTCTGTATTAAATCAGACAAACAAGGACAGTGTTTGCCATTTTCACTGAACTTTACTTGTTCATTATCTCTCCCAGCTGGATGTTCAACCTGGTCAACTCAGGGGCATATGCTGTGTGACTAATTTACTGGAAGCAACTTCTGTCTCGTTTTGTTCGGCGGAATATATTGTATTGGAATTTTCCCACGCAGATATGAAACTTTGCTTAATGAACTATGCCAATGAGCGATTTTGTTGGACTTTGCACTTCGGTGTTCAAAGAAGGTTAAAAATGTGTGCCAGTTTTCAGCTGGTGCTGCTCTCATGCTAATCAGCAGAATGGTGTTATAGAGTGCCATTAATAGTCTTGGTAGCTGAATGTCCAGAAATTATCACCATTTCCTACCACAATAATCTGTATTCGACATGATTAACAACCTCCATAAATAAGAGGGTGATGCATTAATATGTGAGTTGGAGACTATTGACTTGATAGTAACGTGATAACTTTTATTAGACAATTCAATTTGTGAAGGAATGTCCATACCTTAACTTACAAAGAATCCTGACAAGCCAATTTGAAAGGTAGCTCATTCTTCCTTATATAGACAAAAGAAAATGATAATCTGGCAATATAAACTACTTGCATTTTCTATCAATAATAGATCGTGCAAATGGTTTATTTGTGTTAACGGTAAAAGGAATATGAATCAAGGAAGTTTTACTTTGTCTGCTTCGTCAGTTGTCCTTGGTAATTCATTTTCACCAACAGTTGAATAGCAACATTTAGAAACAAACTAATAAACATTGGGTGATTCTGAACACTAGTTGGGTAGCACCTATTAAGGCCAACAGTTTTCAGCAACTCAGTTCTCCTGTAGTTTTTGTTCATTTTTTTGCAGTTTTCTTTAAGCAGAATGCATATTAATTTGTTAATGGAAGTCTTAGGAACATGTATGTTTCTAAGGCATGTAGATTCTTGATAGCCAAGAATCCTTTGGACCACTGAGGAAGCTAACCCAACAGACTTCAAAGGCTCCGTACTGGGTTCACTGAACCTTTCACTGCCTCTCTCTCTCTCTTGGGGAAAAAAAGGGATTTTGAAAGGCTGACCAGTTCTGCAACAGGAAAGACTGCAGCAGTTGTCTTCAAGGACTCGTCAGCACATACATCTGCATGCCCTAGTTAGATATCAGTGCATCAGTCTTTTTGTCAGATGTCAGAGGCATATTTGGCCTCAGGGTTAACCAAGAGCTTCAGTTAACTCAGGTTCCGATCATTGGATTTTTTACTCACAGATCTCATTAAATTATTAAACATCTTGGATGATTTCCTGCTAGTAGCCTTCCATGAAACTATATATTTAACACAGGAACAAAATACTTTTTAGTGCTCTGAATAAGTGGGAATGATTCCCCCTTCTTGCTATTTCTCAAAGATAATGGATTATACTGTTTGCTATTTCTTTCTCGCTCCCTCTGAAAGCTTTTTTTTATTGACGGCAGGGTGTCTATCCTCTCTCTCCCCTGTTCCTTGTACTCTCTATGGTAGCTTACTCTCTCTTGTGTGTGAGAGAGAGCAGGTGTGTTAAATCACATTTTGGAGCCATATCAATGAATAAGCATTTTGCCTTTTAATCCTGTATGAAGGCAGGTCTTCGCGAGAGTTTCCACTTGGTACTTCAACCTTCTTGGCATATTAGGTGTAAGGAAACAGAAGGCTGCAACAGAGAACAAAATGCATGGGAATCCTAGAGCCACTACTTTTGAGTTGCCCAAGGATTGCCCATCATTTACGTTGCAGCTAGATCTTAGTCACATGCATTTGAAACCACCAGGGAAGGCAGCTTTGGCAAGTGGTCTTTTTATGAATTTTCAGGATCATCAGACACCTGCTAGATGCAAGCCTGCATAATGGCTAGGCCTTAGGTTGAATATCATATGGATTCTACTGCCTCTTTTGTGCTTTGTTCTGTTCTTCATTTGTAGACACTCTTATCAGTTCTTCCACCTTGCCTCCCAGTTTTCTTCCTTCACTATGTTTGGTCAGTCATGGGCGAACCTCTTGAGAATTATATTCATTGAACAGTTCTGTTCTTACCTGGTTGGACGGCTTGTGACCGTAGGGACATATGTGACCCTCCAACTGTTTTCAAAAGCCCCCTTTGATTACATCAGACCACTGACAAGAATTTCAGGTGGGGGTGAGAGTTTTGGGTGTGTCCAGTGCCAGATTTACGTATAAGCTAAACAAGCTATAGCTTAGAACCCCACTCTCTTGGGGAGCCCCAAAAAAATTAAAAGAAAAAAATATTTATATTGTTGTTGTTTAGTTGTGTCCGACTCTTCATGACCCCATGGACCAGGCACTCCTGTCTTCCACTGCCTCCCGCAGTTTGGTCAAACTCATGTTGGTCACTTCGAGAACACTGTCCAACCATCTCTGTCGTCCCCTTCTCCTTGTGCCCTCCATCTTTCCCAACATCAGGGTCTTTTCCAGGGAGTCTTCTCTTCTCATGAGGTGGCCAAAGTCTTGGAGCCTCAGCTTCAGGATCTGTCCTTCCAGTGAGCACTCAGGGCTGATTTCCTTCAGAATGGATAGGTTTGATCTTTTTGCAGTCCGTGGGACTCTCAAGAGTCTCCTCCAGCACCATAATTCAAAAGCATCAATTCTTCGGCGATCAGCCTTCTTTATGGTCCAGCTCTCACTTCTATACATCACTACTGGGAAAACCATAGCTTTAACTATATGGACCTTTGTTGATGTCTCTTCTTTTTAAGATGCTGTCTAGTATATTAATATACTTCTTAATTGTATTTCAGTTCAACAATTACTTTGATAAAATACATAATTTGTTATGTGCAAATGGCTTTAGATACCTATTAGGTCCATAAATTACCATATAGCATATTCAAAACAAAATAAAAAAATCCTTCCAGTAGCACTTTATTATAGTAGTATTTTATTTTTTTTATTTTTTTATTTTGTTTTGACTATGACAGACCAACACGGCTATCTACCTGTAACATATAGCATATATTCAACACAAAAAACCAGTGACAATTTGTTGTTGACAAAGGAGAGCTGGACATATAAAGGGCCCCATTACCTTCAGTACCTTAGGGCCTCATCAAACCTAAATTCGGCCCTGGGTGTGTCAGGGGGTAGGGCCTGTCTGCTGCTACTGTGCAACTACTAACAGATTACCCTTAAGGAAATGTGGCCCTAGACAGAAAAGCATGCCCCTCGCTTCAACAATACATGTGTAAGTGCATACTTGTTTTAAAGAGGAAGATACAACCTTTAGGCTTTGTACTCTGTTTATGAACACATATTCTTTTCATAATAACTTCTACTGGTGTCTTTGTACATGCGGAAGCATGCTGTAATTTGGATATGAGAAGCCTTTAGTGATTAAAACTGCTAGCTCTGCAGTCTATTTTGTACAGAAAAGACATTTGAATTCTTATAAAATAAAATAAAATGTTACAATGATGAAATAAATACATCTTCTTATATGTTTGCTCTTTTTCTTGTTAATATAGATGGGTGTTAAAATCTCTTCACACTGCTGGGTAGCTTAGTCGGTAGAGCATGAGACTTTAATCTCAGGGTCTTGGGTTTGAGCCCCATGTTGGGCAAAAGATTCCTGCATTGGGTTGGAAGAGATGGTCCTCGTGGTCTCTTCTTCCAACTCTAGATTTCTGTGATTCTGTGTAAGAATTCCTGCATAAAAGAAACTCAAGTGTAGGAACGCTTTACATCTGTGAAAATCATAAGGTGTGCTGATTTTACATTTGTGTAAATTGCCAACTATACATGCACAATTGGACACAGTATCCTAGTTCTTGTACATTAAGGAAGGGGAACCCGTGGTCCTATAAATGTTGTTAGATTCTGTCTCCCTTTCGGCCTGGCTAGAGGGAGCGATTATGGTCAGGGTTAATGGGAGATGTAGTCCAACAACATCTACAGGACACCCGGTTCCCACCCCAATGTACACTGTATATTAGATGATCACATGCAATGATCTGCATGCACACAGCATGTTAATTCCTACCTGGAAGTGCCTTCTGTGCAGAAATATTGTAATGTATCCAGCTACATGCCAGCTTTAATTTCCCTTACTTTAAGGCAGTGGTTCTCAACCTTGGGTCCCCAGATGTTGTTGGACTGCAACTCCCATCAACCCTAGCTAGCAAGACTGGTGGTCAGGGATGATGGGAGTTGTAGTCCAACAACATCTGGGGACCCAAGGTTGAGAAAGGCTGCTTTAAGGGTTAATGTTGTTTTTAGAGAAACAACAGATTTCTATTTTAGTTCTTTTGACAGCTTGACACACTCTTTTGGATATTTCTTGCTTAGATTTATTTTGTTGTTGTTGTTGTTTTCTTTTCTAGCACCACCAAAGTTTACAAGAACACCCGTTGACCAGATAGGAGTCTCTGGGGGAGTCGCATCATTCATCTGCCAAGCTACGGGAGACCCGAGACCTAAGATTGTCTGGAACAAAAAGGGCAAGAAAGTCAGCAATCAGAGATTTGAGGTATTAGGTCCATTGTTCTGTTCCTCTGAAAAACATTTACTTTAATATCGCCTGATTATTCCCTATTGCTTTTGAATAGTTATTGTATTAGAACTACAGCATTGATGCTTACATCGGTGTACCGGAACAAACAAACAAAAAACACATTTTAGGATCTCTCCCTAAAGAGAAATCCCAGTTCAGTTTATAACGGTTCTCCACATAACCCCTGACCAGACTGAGAGTGAGATGTGCTATGAATTCATTTATTTTTTAATCCCTACTCTGCATTCTTCTTTTGTATTCCACTTGCTTGGGTTGGCTATGCTGTGCTTCTAAATGACCTGTGGGGTGGAAGGCAGAAATACAGTTCCCAATGTCATCTATGGTGGATTTTGCTGAAGAATTAGAAGTATGATTTTGGGAAAACACTGAAAAAAATATTCAGGTCAGGTTAAGAACTCAAAAGGGTAGTGGATAATGTATTGAGTTTATGAACAGCAGTAGGAATCAGCACCACAGAAGCAGTACAATCACAATGTTAGTAATAGTGTGCCAATTTGGGGTTGGCATGCGATTCTCTTCTGCAGCCTTGCCTTTTTCTCCTGGACATGGTACACTGTGCCCCAAAGCCCCTTGCTGCTGCTGATCCCCTTCCATCGTATGCGAGATGGCATGGCTGCATGTACGCTAATGGCCTGCATATTGGTCAAGCATACAGTGGTACCTCGAGTTACAAATGCCTCAGGTTACAAACGCTTCAGGTTACAAACTCCGCTAACCTGGAAGAGTTAATTCGAGTTGAGAACTTTGCTCCAGGATGAGAAGGGAAATCGTGTGCCGGCGGCGCAGTGGCAGCAAGAGGCCCTATTTGCGAAAGCACGCCTCTAGTTAAGAACAGTTTCAGGTTAAGAACGGACCTCCAGAATGAATTAAGTTCATAACTAGAGGTACCACTGCACTCAGATTTTATGTTTAGTATCAGTATTTGGAAAGTTCTTTGTTGTTTACAGGTTGATTGGGGGGGGGAGGAATACACAAACAATAATGTGGAAAAAAAGCAATCATAAATCATAAATAGAAGCATGGTAGATAGTAGGTTATAGCATCATAAGAACATAATGAGTTCCTGCTGAGATCAGGTGAGTGGCTTATTTAGTCCAGCATCTTGTTCTCAAAGTAGCCAACTGGATGCCTATCGGAAACCTGAAATCCTATTGTTTCCACCAACCAGAATTCAGAAGTATACTGCCTCTGCCATTAAGAGGAGGAACATTCTCATTATTGGTAGTCATTGATAGCCTTATCTTCTATGGGTTTTCGAATCCTTTTATCCTCTCTAAACCATCAAAGTTGGTGGCCATCATGGCCTCTTGTGGGGTTGAATCATATCGTTTTATGATATGGTTTATCATATGCCTGGTCAATATGGCAGCCTAATGCTGCATAAGAAACAAGTAAGGGATTATTGAATTATTGCTCCACACTGCTATAATTCTCTGTTTCCCGTTCTTCTCCCTCTTTGCTTGATTTTAATGACGTCATCCCAAAGGAAGCTCTTGTTGCAAATTTTCTTACATACATTGCTGAGAGGCACTCATTTCCCTCTCCCTGCACCCAAGCTTTAGATTCATCTGTAAATCACAAGTTTGCATTTTAGTCCTGATTATTATTGCTTTAAAGTAACAGAAAATACCTTTATTTTTAAACAATCTTTATGGAAGTGTATATGATATATTTGAATAAGTATTCTCCACTCCATTTCATCTTAAGTGTTTCTTTTAATCAGTTTCCTGAGGTGAAAGAGAATTGAACCCCAACATTGACAGCTGTGTGAAAGCTAGATGTTATCTGCTTCACACACTTTAATACTTGGTTGTTGTGGTTGTTACTGATACTTGTGTTGTTGGAACTTCTGTAAGCAAACCAGGTTAGGAACAAATATGTTTGCTTTATCATTTTAATTTGCAGTTATAACTGTTTTGGGCCAAAACAAAATAAATAATAAATAATAAAGAAATTCCTTCCAGTAGCACTTTAGAGGTCAACTAAGTTTGTTCTTGGTATGAGCTTTCGTGTGCATGCACACTTCTTCAGACACCTTCTTCAGACTGTTTTGGGCCAGTGTGTGGCAAAGAACTGCAGTAGGCATTCAGCCCTTCCCACTCCTCTGTTCATAGACATGATGAATGTTCTATATACCTAAAGGTAAAGGTAAAGGGACCCCTGACCGTTAGGTCCAGTCGCGGACAACTCTGGGGTTGCGGTGCTCATCTCGCTTTATTGGTTGAGGGAGCCGGTGTACAACTTCTGGGTCATGTGGCCAGCATGACTAAGCCGCTTCTGGCAAACCAGAGCAGCGCACGGAAATGCTGTTTACCTTCCCACCGGAGCAGTACCTACTTATCTACTTGCACTTTGTGCTTTCGAACTGCTAGGTTGGCAGGAGCAGGGACCGAGCAATGGGAGTTCACCCCATCACGGGGATTCGAACCAATGACCTTCTGATCGGCAAGCCCTAAGCTCTGTGGTTTAACCCACAGCGCCACCTGCGTCTGTTATGTTAACCTCAAATAATAATCTGAAGTTTTCACTGCTTGTTACAAGGCTCAAATGGTATAGAATTGTTGAGGCAAAGCACACGAACTTATGTGTTGTTGGTTTTGGGATCCCATCATTCCTGGCAATTAGAGGTACTGGCTGGGGCTAATGGAAGTTGTAGTTGTGGTCCAACAACGGAGGACATCACACTGACTACCTTGGATACGTGTGCTTCACAATATCAACAGATTCAGAATGTGGTAATACATATTCAATAGGAGTGGTTAAGCAATAACTTAATTACACATTTCTGTGTCAGGAGTCCTACTCACACCAACCAAATTGTTGAGTTCCAGAGCTTGTTGGAGCAAATTGCATGTTTAGAGCTATCCAAGGTGCTGGAATTGCAGTATGATCCTGCCTGCCTTACTAAGCATTTGTTGTGCCCTGGGCAGCATTTAATGCTTTATTAGTTCTAGTTGATATATAGCACAACATTAGTCTAGGAAAATATAGATCTAGAAGTATAACTCTGCAAAATATTTAACAGTTTGTTTATGTTGCTTTTGCTATGTTTTTATTACAACCCAAAAGCAGGAGTAAGGTCAAGAAGAGGTTTCTCTTGCAACCCACGATCTACCTATGCTTCCTTGCCTATTCCTGAAAATGAGATCTGAACATTTTTAGCTGCTTTCTGTGGGAGGCTGCATGTTCCTCAGGATTAATTCACATGCACCACAGACATATAAACTATGCAGGGATTGTGTGAAACAGGAAACTAGACAAGCATTATATGAAGAAGAGAAGTGTACATGATATGTGAGTCAAACTCTTTCCTTCCCATGATCCTTTAAATATTAAACTGCCTCTTGAATTTGGCTTCAGTGGCTGTTCAATTTCTAATTTCCAATTTTTAAAAATGCAGATCAAAGTCTAGGGAAGAATGCATTTTTTTCCAGTAAACAAACGTATATGAAAGACTAAAAAAGATACCATCCATTATTTATTACCCCAGGAGAGTTTAAATTGACTCTTTTGAACAGGCTTTTAGCACACATTTGTTTAAGTTTGGATGGATTCCCCTTCCATCTTGAGTGAATTTCAGGGCAGGGGCAAACTTGCCATTTATCATAGTTTTCTAGAAGTTAGGAGCAGGGAATATGGCTCTATCTGTGTTTGTTTAAAAGGTGGCAAGAGAAGCCAGCAAATTCCCTGAAATCTCTATGGAGTTAAACTATCCTTATTCAACCACTGTGGTTGCAGCCCTGTAGTAGTAAGGGGATTCCTGCCTCCCATCCACCAGTGCTTGCAAATTTCAACAGGTGTTAGTGAACTGAGCTAGGTTCATGGTCCTTATATTAATTTACAAAACCCTGAGCGCCTTAGGTCTAGGATGCCTTAGGGACCACCTTGGCTCTTATATCCCATCTCAGTCACTGAGATCATCGGTTGGAGCATCGCTGGTTGTCTCCTGAGTTGGTGAGCACATTTGACTTCAACATAAAACCAAGGTTTCAGTGTTAGCTCACTCCCATTGAAAACGCTTCCAGTAGAGCATTGGAAACAGGCACTTTCTGTATGGACTTACAAACATTTGCTGAAGCCTCTCTTCTTTTGCCACCAGGCTATGCAGAAAATTAAGAAAGCATGCTACTTAATAGACACCTGGTCATCTGTGTGTTGTTTTGTGTTGTTCTTACTACATTTTACTTTTTGTAAACTTCTTTGACTTTTTTATGAAATTGAAGTATACAGTTATTTTATAAACAAACTAAACAAGCAGTTTTCAAAGCACTGGACAATTATTGCATGGCCAATAAGGTTGAGGTCATTATGAACTCGTTGATGTGGTCTTAGATGGGCATTTGTTTCCCAGATCCAATTTTTCATCTGCCATGTGGTTGTAGCCAGTCACAGACCCAAAATACACCAGCATGCTCACAGTTTCACGCCCTTTCAGTGTCCCTGGGTGATGATGATTTGTAAAGGCATCCATTAATTCCTGCTTACCATTTTAAACATGAAATATATGTCTTCTGAGTCTTGGAGGCCTGGAATAGGCTGTGAATCCTTTGCCACAAAAACAAACTCTCTGGGGGAGATGGCTGAGCTGGCCTTGGAGGTTGTGCTCTTTTTGTATTACAGCTGCCAGACAGATATATTTCCCCCCCTGCAGTTCCCTGCAGTCATTTGGTCATGGTGACTATGCATGCCATGGTCGTGGCTGGGTGATCTTCACATGGCTCACATCACTGCTCTTTTATGTCACTTTCAAAGTAATGACAATTTGGCCAGCCCACCACTAGAGAGTTTTATAGTGAGTTAAAATTTGAGAACTGCATTATCTTTTGCACTTTAGCCCCCTTACTTAGGGCCAAGAAATATGAGTGACTCTTAAATTTGCTCCTTTCCACTCATATGAAATCAATCATTGATGTCCATGTTAGAGGACTTTAGACCAGTGAGATTCTGTATTAAATACCCAGGCTTAGTGGAGAGGCAGGTATTTGTAACAACACCTGTGACAGCTCCTGTTTCCTTCAATAGGTAATAGAGTTTGATGATGGATCTGGATCCGTACTCAGAATACAACCGCTACGAACTCCACGAGATGAAGCTATTTATGAATGTGTTGCTTCCAACAGTGTTGGAGAAATAAGTGTGTCCACAAGACTCACTGTGTTACGTGGTAAGTGGCTTCCAGATATTTATTATTTTAAAGATATTTGTTTGCTTTTGTTTTTTACAGATGGTAAAAACACATTTGTGTTACAGAGTTACAGTATTTATACTTGAAAATGGAAAAAGTCTGATGTGTTTTTCACCTAGAAATTTTTCACCTAGAAATACCTTCACCTAGAAATTGTTCTCTTTCAAACTGAGTTGAAATAATGATTACATCGCAATCAGTTGTGCCCTGTGTGTGTAGTGAGTTCAGTTTGTGATATCTTCCTTCCCAGTGCCTGGGATTTGTCCCTACAATAGCTGTTGGTTTATCTCTTCTGTTTTATGGTGGACAGGTTGCTATGTGTAATATGGAGAGAAGCTATATTTGATGTACATTCGGTTGCTACTTTCATTTGATGTACTTTCAGTTGCTGTTAAAGTATAAATTGTTCTTTCTTCTCTCAGAAGAAATACTGAAGTTCAGACATAAAATATAGGAGAATTTAAAATGAAGAAAGGAGATAAAGCTAAATGCACTCAACGGTTTTTGGATGAATTGGGTTTTCAAAGTGCTGCCCTTGGCATTTTATGCTGTGTGATAGTCATTTATATCAAAGGTAACCTAAGCAAGTTGACACTGACCTTGGCAAAACTATAGAAACAGAATTTATTTACATAATGATGAGCTGTAGGTAGTTAAGCACTTTGGTGAACACAAACAATCTTTCTTTCAGCAATAGGAATGCTTGTCATCATGTTCTGACTCTTTGTATTTCTTGGTCAATCAGAGCTATCAAGGATGACTTTGAAATAACATTTTGTGCTCCTGCCATATACTGTATGTGTTTTGTTTCATGATTCACAGGTGTCACTTATGTGAATCCACTAGTGACAACTCCCTTGCGGTAAATGCCTGAAATCAGATGGCCTTTTATATCTGATTTCCAGTCTTTAAAAATAAGGATATATATGTTGCTACCTGTGTGTCCATCTGACATAGTAGATACTCAATAATAACCAAGGAAGAATATATGTAGGGGTGGGTGGGGTCTTGGGGTTTTTGCTTCCCTCCTCCTTTCAATTTAGAAACAGATTTGGTTATATAGATATTTATATTTCATTTCCCTTGAAGTATGAATGGCTAATTTGCTCTTCATCACTATGAGACATTGTCCAAGCTGTGTATAAACACATAGTTCCCTACTTCCGCCTTTTTGCCATGGTTCATACTTGTGATGGAAATGAACTCTGACATCTTCCATGTGGTCTGTGTAGGTTGGGCAATGAGGATAGAAAGTGGAAATCAACGCAACACAAGGAACAATAGGGAGAGCACTTTAAGGTTCCTGGTTTTTCCTATACAGCCATATGATGACTCATATGACCCATATGGTGTCAGGTGACTGTGCTTTGGGAGAAATAGCATTGGATGACAAACCGCATGATCTTTGCTGGGCTGATTTGGTTCACAGACTGGGGTGTTCCCCACTGCTGTTTTAGATCCCTGGAAACGTTGCAAATCATATTGTTCATTTGTTTGTTTTTGCTGTTTTGAGATCAATAGATTTGATTAGGTGTTGTTGCTGGCTTATTTATACTTCCACCCTGTGCGGAAGAATATAGTGAGATAATTTTAACAGTCCATATGACAGCTCTGTATTATAATAATTATAATAATTTATTATTATTTGTCATTTGCTTTGCACAAGTAGTGAACATTTATACTAAACAGCTCTCAAAAGTGTCTCCATAGGTGAAGTAAGAATATAGGGTACACTCTGCCCCACTTTTAACTAATCATGATAAACAACAATATATATGTTGTGCTAGCCACCGGCCTTGACAACTGTAAAATAAAGTTCCAGTATAAAGTTTCTAATACATAAACAAGTAAATAAAGATAAATAATAATATAAAATACAGTACAACTAATCTATGTCTCCATGATATATTATCAGTTGCCATCTTCTGACTTGGACTTGTATTTCTAATTACGTATGAAATAACAGATACGGTAGTCTGCCTGAGCAGAGAGTAGGGGAGCTGGACTGTTGTTGCACTTGAGTGGGGCAGAGTGCATTTGCCAAATTTCCAGAACCAAGAACACCATCTAAACACATGATTTGGGTGCCTGTAACCATCCGAATAACAGAAGAGTTTCATTATTCCCCTGCAATGCATCATTTGTCAGTTGCTGATCGGATGAGCCAGATGCATGAAAATAACTTGGACAGAAAATGGGAACACAACAAAAAGGGTGTTTTCATTTTTGTAAAAGCAGGTGTCTATCTCAAAAGCAGAACACACACTGGCTGTGTTTACATATCACAGTAAACCATGGTTATTGGTTCATTGTGAATTTGCAGTTGGCTCCCGTTATGCCCCTAACCTAGTGTGAGTGGAAGCAGCGTACCTGCCTTGGCATTATGTCTGTAGCAGGGATTGTGGTTTGTTTCACTCCAAGGAAACCATGATATGAAACCAAGGTTTGTATTTGGCTGTGGTTGAGTAATGCAAACCACTATCCTGAATTGAGATCTATGGCTAATTGAGCATCATGTTTTGGTGCTCCCATTTGTGCTAGAGGAGGTGGAAAGTCAGAGCTAATTCTGTATTCACATTACAGCATTACATACGGTTTACTATGACTTGCAAACACAGCCCCACACAAAACAAAAAACATGTGAAGAGGGACTGGGTGGGGGATGGGGAAAGATTTTAACACCCCCAAGTGACAAATAATTATACCAGCAACTGTGTAGTACTTTGTGACCATAATTAGATTTTTCATTATGATAACATTTTATTAATACCCCATTTTTGAAGATGAACATTCTTTTCCCTGCTGTGAAAATGGTACTTATTACTGCTTTTATTATAAAGTGTTTCTGCTGGAGAGCTCTGCTAGGAACATTAAAGAACAAGGCATAACTTCTTGACAGTTAATCAAACAGTAGTATTCCCCCCTCTTTAAAATGAATGATTGAAATGAAAACAACTGGTCAATCATAACAATTATGGTAAAGTGTGAATGACTTGATTTTTTATTTATTTGAAAAAGTTATCATAATAAGGGACTAGAAATAAATGCATCATTATGAACTAGTTCTGTGGGCATAAAGATTTGTACAGAGAAATTTCTCTCCCAAACAGCATATAATTAGAAATGATTAATGAGTTGTCAGTTTTGTTAGGCTTGAGAGAAAATATGGAACTTTCTAGGGAATGAGATAAAGGAAGCTCATAAATGTAGGCATGAAAATGCCCAAATCTGCAAAACACACTTTGCTCACTGTTGCTCAGTTTTTGAATCACTGTGGATCAAATATGTATTCTAAATTCAGTAGTGGGATACTCACTGTAGTAGTATCTACTGTGGGAGGCCAAATGGGATTGGATTCAGAAGAACATTCCAGGCTGTGTAGTGGAGGGAATAGGAGAAAGTGTAATGGAACTAATAATTCTCACAAATGTGCCATTAGCCAGAAAATATTATTATCCTTGCAAAATTAATTCTACAACAAAGCAGAACAGAGTCAAATGCACCTTCCTGTGTGAGGACTCTCCATGTCTCTTATTGCTGCTAATTGTGGTTCTGCAATGCATATACATAGCACCAGAATAGCAGCTATCTAAATAAATGTTGGTCAACGCCGGTACAGGCATTCCCTCAATTCATGCAAGGTTTACATTCTGCCCCCCCCCACATAAGTGAAATCATGTAAAGTGAGGAGAACCCTTTAAATGCTCTCTCTGTCATTCTCTCTTCAAACAAAAAATACTGTATCCAAAAATATCCACAACCAGAATTCAAGCTCTGGGGCTGGCAGAAGGACACTTGGGAATGTGGCTGCTGCTGCTGCTGTGCTACCCCACACATCAGCTGTTAGGCGGGGAGGCTGAGCAGCCTAAACAAAGCCCTGCTGTTCCTCAGGTCTCTTTGGGGCTTCCTCCGCCCTCACTGACATCCTCTTTGGGTTCTGGGGAGGGTCTCCTCATAAGCCACAAGGACTCTCCAGTTCTCTCTCGCCTTTTCTGGGTTTGGTTTGAATTATTTCCTGGCACCGCACATGTACTCAGCTGCGGGCGAGTAGAAGATGCATAAGTGGGGAGAAAATTAAGGGACAAAGTCAATGGAAATATGTGGCCGAGGGATTCTTGCTGATCCCTTTGAAGTCCAAGCAGTTTGTTTTTGTTGCACAATATGATATACCATTTTAGTGTAAATCGTGTACAGACTTGGTGTACAATTATGTCATTATCATGCTATACAAAGTAGTCTTCATGTGAAAATTAGGAGTGCAATCTCTATATAGATTTTTTTTTAAGAAAGAAAAAAACGCTGATCTTGTTTGCTGCATCTCTCTAGAAGAAGAGTTAGTAGTTTTTGAACACGGGTATGAGTGTGTTTTGCAATGTCTGTAGTTTCCCCGCTTTTCTCCTATTTTATTTGGCTTGCACTAGAATGCGGTCCCAAATGACTCCATGCCTCATCAGAGTTATTACTATGCAAACAGAATAAATAACACGGAGCAGGAAAACAGCTGAACAGCAAGTCATTTGGAGAGCACCCAAGTTGCAAGTGGAAGAACTGGAGCCTTTTGGTGCCAGTGAGCTTATATGTGGGGATGAATTTGTGTGACCCACTGGCAATTTGCGCATAGGGTGAATAACGTGAAAAGGCATTAAGAAGGCTCGTCTCTATTGTTGATGCCTAACTCCTTGAAAAGACTAGGAAGAAGAGAGCGAGAGCATAATGCTAGCTTCAAAATTGCAACAATTCTTGGCTTGGCAAGAAGCAGGATGCAAGTGGAAATTCTCCTTTCAATGCAAGCTTTTATTCCGATGTGGAATGGAGAGTGTAGCTGAGTTAAAGCGAGATCATTCTATGTTATGGTCCTATGGTGTAGTAAGTCTTCTGTGTTTCAGTCTGCATACAATAAATTGGATCTGTCTCTTTCTCTCATACACTTACATGGTCACTCCTATAATATCCATTTTGTGTATGTTTGCAGTATGCTTTTGCATGGCATTGGGAATGGGGCTGCAGGGTCAGTGACTCTGAAGAGCTAAATTGTGCAACCTAGCAACATAGTATGGTAACAGAGACTCCTTGCAACATCCAGCAGCCCTGCTCTTTCCTTTGTTTGAATCATGGGGACGGTTTTAGCAGCAACAAGGGTACAGCCAGAGGCAAGACTGTGCGGAGGTTGCATGGCTGCGTGAAAAGTGTGTTGCAGTTCTGACCAAGGGCTTGTTCCTCTTCTGCTGCAATAGATGTGGAACTGGGGTGCAGCTGCATGACTACATTTCTGGGCCTGTAAAACAGAAAAGCCACCCTGAGCTCCTTTTGGGAGGAAGGGCATGTTATAAATAATAATAATAATAATAATAATAATAATAATAATAATAATAATAATAATAATAACTGGGTTGTGCCAATGCACTTTACGCTAAGCACTTTTCTTCATTGCATAGGAGTTTGATAATGGATAAAAAGAGATCAGTATAAATACCTTGATAAAGTCACTGCAGAATCCAATTCCTAAATATTCAATTTCTAAAGTTCTAAAAGGCATTCATATGCTAGATCAGCCTGCTGGTTTATCAAGTACACCATTATGATGACAGAAAGTTTGTTGAAATGAAATGTGTGTTTGCCTTAGAGTACTGAAGTGTTAGCAAAATTAAATGCATATGAATGTCAGAAGAACTCATCATGAGAGCAATAACATTTCCAAACACATCAAATAAAGTTAGGAAAATACTTTCCCAACAAAGTATATGTTTGATTTTTTAAAAAATAACCCCTCTTACTTTTCCCCTTCCTCTCTGTGATTCCACAAATGAGGGTATCTGCCCAAGGCCAAAAATAATGGGTGGAATTCAAAACAGCACTAAGAATACTCTGTAAGTGCAAGCATATCTGTTTGCCTGATACAGGTAGGTAGCCGTGTTGGTCTGCTGTAGTCAAAACAAAATAAAAAAATAAATAAATTCCTTCCAGTAGCACCTTAGAGACCAACTAAGTTTGTTCTTGGTATGAGCTTTTGTGTGCATGCACACTTCTTCAGATACACTGAAACAGAAGTCACCAGTGTATCTGAAGAAGTGTACATGCAAACGAAAGCTCATACCAAAACCAAACTTAGTTGGTCTCTAAGGTGCTTCTGGAAGGAATTTTTTTATTTTTTATTCTGTTTGCCTGATTGAGCAATCTATACTTTCTTCCCCTGTGTGTCCTGGGTTCTCCTGAGAGGAAGGTGAAATCCCATTGTGTGACTGGACATCCACTCATGCAACATTGGATTCTGCAAGGAATTTCTTTAAAGAAGGGAATCACTGTAGCACTTGTATGTAGCAAACCCTAATTAGCCACTTGGTTGGTAATATTTTAAAACTTGGTACTGTGGACAACACTCTCCCATCCTAACGCTTTTTGGATTTTCATAGCTACTGAGAGGAAGGAATGCACCAGAGGAAAAAAAAACTCCTCCCCCTGGAATCTTTTCTTATACATGCAGTGTTCTGCATGTTGTGTTGGTGCTAGTTTTAGGAATGTGAACAATGTTCACTTTTCAGTGATAACCAGTTGAAGGAATTAAATAGTTTTCCACGGGCGTTACAATAAGTGCATTTCTTAGCATATCACAGTTTGCACATATGGACTGAGGTCCAAATGTGGCCAATTATTTTTAGAAATATGACTTTCAGACTCAAAGGATGTGCCTTAATGCATACACCAAGGCGAAAAATTTATTTTCCATGCCATGGTAAGAGAATCAAACAGCTAAGATTAAAGCAGCCTATCAAAAACTCCTTTTTAATGGATAGTATGGGGTTTTATGCATGGCATTAGATCTTATTAAGATAGATTTTATTTTAGGTAATGCAATGTCTGTTCTAAACTGACATCGAATGTTGAAGCTGACTTACCATTCTTCCATTAATCTTTGTTGCAAAAAAATACATTAATAAAGCCACTATTCACCAGCTCAATCATAAATGGAATTTCCTCACCTTCCCTTACAAACAGATAAATCATCTTGTGCATAGGTTTCACTGTGACTTAAAATATTCCATTAAAATGATTTACTATCAAACTACTATAGCGGGCCTGCAAGGATATATAGTGTTGCCAGGTAATGGTAGCATGCCATCACACTTTTATTTCCTGAGCTACTTGTGAAATGTAGCATTGGTGAAAGCAAGAAGTCAACATGGATAGAATAATGAAGACTCATGTCAAGTCAATATGCTTCATTTTTCATACTTAAACATAAATATAGGGCAACTGTTATTAGACGCACCAAGCTCTGCACTGGGACAGCCATTTCACATCCTTTCGAAATTTCATGCCCCCCCTTCTCTACCCCAACTTAAACATGTTAGGAATAGGAGTTTATAATTTTGTTGAATGGAATTTGATTTTAAGCAGTTATAACAGTAGCCCAGTAAGTCTAACTGTGGCTTACTAGGACTGTGTGAACAGGAATTTGCAACTGTTTTGTTCCTCCATGGTTTTTTTTTTTTTTTTTTTGCTGCCATGATGGGCTAAATCAATGTTTGGCTTAGCACGATATCCAAAACTGGTATTGTGAGTAAGTTCTCTCCTCACTAACAGTGAGCCATGGCCAGGAACAAACCCTGGCTATACTTTGTCCTGTCTGAGGACATAGTGACCTTTTTCAATTTTAAGTTCCAGTACTTTGGTTCTGGGATGCGGGTAGCGCTGTGGTCTAAACCACAGAGCCTAGGGCTTGCCAATCAGAAGGTCGGGGGTTTGAATCCCCGCAACAGGGTGAGCTTCCATTGCTCAGTCCCAGCTCCTGCCAACCTAGCAGTTCGAAAGCACATCAAGTGCAAGTAGATAAATAGGTACCACTCCGGCGGGAAGTGTTTTTGTGCACTGCTCTGGTTCGCAAGAAGTGGCTTAGTCATGCTGGCCACATGACCCGGAAGCTGTACGCCGGCTCCCTCGGCCAGTAAAGCAAGATGAGCGCTGCAACCCCAGAGTTGTCAGCGACTGGACCTAATGGTCAGGGGTCCCTTTATCTTTACCTTACTTTGGTTCTGTTTGGCCCGAGTAAAGCCCACACCTTTTGAAGAAGCCTGACTTCTCTTAAAAAAGAAATCCCTGAAGGCCAAATAAATCCTAGTAATTCTTCCACCAACATCTTAGTCATCTTAGTCATCCTACTGTCTGGTCTGTTTAGGTGTCACTGAATAGAATAGGTGTTATTTCTGAAAATTCTTACTTCAATTTGGCTTCCATGAATTTCTGAATATGTCTTACAATACAGTGGAACCTCGTTTTTCAAACGTAATCCATTCCGGAAGACTGTTCGACTTCTGTAACGTTCAAAAACCGACAATAAATGGGCGGTCAGCAAAATCCATTGAAAAAATAGAAAAACAAGCAGCGGAAGCCTTTCAACTTCTGAGGCGTGTTTGAAAACAGAAGCAATTACTTCTGGGTTTTCGGCTTTCGGCTTCTGAATCGTTCAGCTTCCGAGATGCTTGAAAACCGAAGTTCCACTGTAGTTAGTGACAATAGCATGTATCATGGCTCCTGACTCCTCTCATGTACTATTTATATGTGCACATTAAGTAAAAGTCTATTCTGGCATTAATTGGTATATTAATTAAACATGTATAATAATAGCCATGTGATGTCTGCAATTTTCTCATTAGGCAGGTGTCAACCTGCAGACAACTAATAAAGCCTTGAGCTTTGTTTTACAATCAAGAGGAATATAAATTATATTAAATAAATATTTTATTTATTAGAAACCTGTTTCTCGATGGCACTTTTCATAGGCTACATTCAGGCATCTGTATGTTAATTTATTGCTACATGCAGACATATGTACAGCGAGCTCTTCATGCATATTTGAGAACCTTGGAAATAGATTCACCACAATGCCATTTTCTCTATGTACATTTATTTCTGTGCACTTTTAATGTGTGGAGATGTTGTGCAATCCTCAACCAAGCTGCTACAGATTTATTTTTAGTTTCACTAGAACTAAAGAGATATTTGATTAGGTATGCTCATTCATCCCCCCCCCGAGTGTTTTGTTATGCTGCTGATGAACTATCAACCATTCCTGTATTAGGTGAATTGCTGTTTAATAGCCCAGAATGGTCTGCTGACTGAGGCTAATGCTTAGGAGCTTTCTGCTTTATAGAATATCTAATGAAAATTAGGTACGCTTGAGGAATTTGGTCTTTGCGAATTCCAATACGCATTGACGTGATCCACATCTACCAGACTAATGTGCTGATCGCAACTTAGTTATCCACTCTCAAATGTTCTAACACACTTCTTAGCTCAAAGGACATCAAAATGATCTAGAAATTCTGATAAGAAGTGCTGGCAATCCACCTTAGTGGTAAGCCGCTCCATTGTTCCACACAATGGAACGTAGGAGGGGAGGACAAACAGATGATATCTGAAGTGTGTATGCACACGAAAACTCATACCAAGAACAAACTTAGTTGGTCTCTAAGGTGCTACTGGAAGGGATTTTTTTTATTTTTGGTTTTGCTTTGACTACGGCAGACCAACACGGCTACCTACCTATAATAAAAACAGTTCAAATTACAATTTCATATGTTGAAACGAAGAGCACAATAAAGCAAATCAGGGTTAAAATACGGAGACAGAATTTTAAATCACAATAACCACTCTGTAAAAGTAATTTAGGTGAACCAACTGGCTCCTAGTCACTGTGCAGTCACCAGCTTCACATAGCCTCACATTAGCTTCAAAGAAGAAGTAAATTCATCTCCCCATTTAAGCATTTTACTGAGCCTTCTATCTGTTGTGCTGATGTTTCTTATCGAACTGGTTGAAATCATAATTTGAAGCATCTGCCCAGGATTGATTCTTATTATGTATAAAAGTAATATGAATAAATAATAAGAAGCAAGGTTAAAAGTATTCCTTTTTTGGCACCTTAGAATTGGCACTAGTCCAATTCCCTTCTATTTTGCATTAGGGGGGGGAAATCCTTATTTGGCGCTTTTCAATTTTTAGTAACTGCATGAATAACTTTGACAAAAGTCTTCTAAGTGCCTTATTGATTTTCTTTACATCAGTCCCTTCCATCCTGCCAAAACCAAACAGGGGAGTGATTATAATTCATTAAAGATCTTGGCTTAACTGAATCTGTGTGTACAGCCTTTGTACAAAGCATTCACTAGAAATGTAGACAGTTGTATGTCAGTTCGTAGATTCTGAGCATCAAGAAGGATGGCTGATGAAATCTTTGTAACTGATGGAAAGTTTATCAAAAACCCTTAGCATCTCCATGTGCCGTAAGTGTACACTTACCATAAATGCATACATCAGCTAACACTTTACCATATTTATCTTACCAATGATTGCTGAAGATGGAAAACTCCTTTATCTCTTAGTATGGACTAATGATCTGTGTCAATTGCCTTCAAGAGTAGCTGGGGAAAGGTTTGGGAGATATTACTGGTTCTTGCTTACATCCTGTTGTAATTGTGCTAGCCACAGATAGTGTGAGTCCCGGTGATTTCAATCAGTTTTCATGGACAAGACTAGTTTCCTCTGGATTGGCACCATTTTATTGAGTAAAAATTCAGCAAAAAATATAAAAGAGAAATCAAGAATAGCAAACACAACAGAACATACCTGTCCACGGCCCCTACTGGTCCTGTTCCATGTCCTCCTCAAGCACTTTTGCTTGGAGTGGATCCTTGTACAGTGGGACCTCGACTTACGATGATAATGCGTTCCGACGCAATTTTCGTAAGTCGAAAACATTCGTAAGTCAAATCCCCATAGGAATGCATTGAGCGGAAAAAAATCGTAAGTCGAAATTCGTAAGTCGAAAAAATCCTATTAAAAGCGGCCGCGACTTCCATTCGTAAGTCGAAAAAGTTGCGGCGGCCATTTTGTTTCTCCTGGAAGTCATTCGTAAGTCAAAAAACACGTAAGTCGAATCGCTCGTAAGTCGAGGTCCCACTGTACCATGATTTTGCTCAAAGGAGTCTTGGTGTTCAAACCTCTGTTTTTCGTGTGGCTGCAATGTAGGCTACTGGAGAAAGATACGATCCATGTCCATTCCTCCACCAACTTTTGCTTCTGTTTTCCAACAGCTTTTACCTCTGGCCGTGTCTGCCCCTGGCACACAGTCCTTGGAAGGTTCTTCTTACAAGAATACAACCCTTGGGCCGAAAAGGTTTCCCAACCCCTGAAATTATGATTTTTAAAATTAGTATCTGCCTTTCTTTCATGCATCCAAGCATGGCCTGTTAAATTGGCCACTGAATTTACAAGATTTAAGAAGGGCTAAGAGGTAGCTGCCTTTTCCAGTTGTGCAGAATGATCATATAGGCATGTTTGTTGATGGCAGGATCATTTCACCTTTGGAATATGGCCAAACTCATACTTCTAATGTGTAGTACAGTATGGGTTGTGGCATGTTGAGGTGGATGGCTCCCAATTGCTTGATTTTGCTTAAAAGTCATTTTGGGCAAAATACTGGGTTTCCTCCTTTCCCCCTTCTCTCTTTCCTTCCATCCGTGAGCATCTGAAAGCTAACACATTTGTCTTTCCATTACACAAAGCCTTACGGTAATAGCTCTTAAAACAGAATTCTAAATACTCTTGTTCATGTTAACCTCTGATGCTGAAAATTACTATAGGAAGCACCCCAATTAGCAATTCAAACATCAAAGGGTACAAAATACTACTTTCTACTCCCTGTTCCCACATCTAACTCCCACTCATTTTAAGAGGAGCAAAGAACATTCCTTTGAGTCTTTTAGCTGATAAATGAGCCGTTAAATATGATCAGCCACATTTTCAGAGTGTGCCCACCAGGACCTTCTTTAGCATGGGAATCTGGCAACTTGAGTTCCCTGCTTTGCTGGATCCTTTGGCAGCTATAAAACACAGCTGATATTAATTGATGTGGAATACAGAGGTTTTGTAGACTTGCAAATGCATTTTGCATTCAGCTGCTAAGATAGTTGCCGTTGTCTCCTTCCTAGCAAGGGATATGATTGAATCTTTGCTGCACATGGTTGAAGAAGCTGTGTTTTGAGGGCATGCATTGAATATTATCGAGCAGCAGATGTAGAGATGGCAGATGTAGCAGATGGCAGGTGCAGAGGCACAATTCGCAAGCATTAGTCGAACAAAACCTGTGACTAGGTTTTGCGCAAAAGGAGTAAAAACAGTTCACTGTATTCCTTAACATTTTCCCAGTTCCATAAGTCAAAAAGTAAGAATAGAACTTTTGTTGTTACATCTTTGCATACCTCTGTTACAGAGTCTTGAAAATAATAGTAGTAACAGTGACAGTAATAGTAATAAAAACAAAATAAAAAATAGAAAAATTCCTTCCAGTAGCACCTTAGAGACCAACTAAGTTTGTTCTTGGTATGAGCTTTCGTGTGCATGCACACTTCTTCAGATACACTGAAACAGAAGTCACCAGACCCTTATACTGTATATAGTGAGAGGGTGGGAGGGGTATTACTCAGAGGGGTGGTGGGAATGGGTGATAGGCTGATAGCTGTGGTAAACCTGTTGACGACTGTTAACGATTGCCATTAGTCTTACAGGAAAAAGCAAGGGGTGAGAAGGTTAAAAATAGCTTTGTCGTTTATTTATTTATTTATTTATTTTTAGTATATTTATTTTTATTTTGTTTTCACTATGACAGACCAACACGGCTACCTACCTGTAACCAGTAATAAAAACGACATTAATTGCAACTTACTTAACATTTTAAAAGTAGAGAACACTTTTATACTGTTCATTGGGCTGATTCCAACAATTTCATCTCTGTTGAATAAGCAGAGATATGAATGAACCTTGTAGAGATATTCAGTAAGCAGAGATAGGAATGAATAAACCGTTTGCGCCTCCTTTCATGGGAGCCAACAGACAAGCATGGCAGTCTTCGGTTAACTATAATTTCCTGTTTCCTCTGAACCAGTAAGCTATGTTTAATGACTTCAAGATATTAAGTAACTTCACACTCTGGCTTTGTATCTTTGTTCCAAAGCTGTTAACTGCATTTTCTTGGTTTGGATGAAACTGAGACTATAGTTTACAGAAGATTTCCTGGCTTGTTCATGTTTCCATGCCAAAGTTGGCTTAAGCTAAAGTGTTTGACCTTGTGGCAAACCATTGAGGCAGATCATTACAATTTCTACTTTAGAAGTGTGAAATTGGAGTTGAGAAGTGATTATTTGTTTGGGGTGCTGCACAGCTGGGTCAGAGGTTACATTCCTCCACTTGCCTTGGTCCTGCAAAGTTCTGATGCTGCTTCTGCCTACCCCAAGAACCCAATATCTTTCAGAGAAGGAAACAATTTGTCAGAGTAGTAGCACATGCTCCTTGCATCAGCCGTTATGTCTTGTTTCCTCCTTGGGAAGGAAATTGGAATAATTTCCGCCAGGGAGAAGGCCCTTTGAGGTTCATTGTTGTGATTTGCCAAGGGCTGACCAGTGAGTTTGTGAGTGTTCTAGGATATGAGCTTTATTATTATTTTCTTTATTTATATCCCACCTTTCCTCCCGGCCCTGGGACTCAAAGCAGCTTACAGATAAAGTAGGAAAAGCTAAAAAGATAGTCATTAGAAAACATTTGAATACAGATGAAAACAACATTAAAAACATCACACACTAGCCCTTTCCATTCAGTTCCTAAAGGCCTGTTGGGATGAAAAGGTCTTTAACTCCTAGCAGTAATGATACAACAAGGAGGGAGCCAGGCTGGCTTTTCTAGGATGGGAATTCCAAAGTCTGTGAGCAGCCATGGGTGTAGCCAGGATTTTTGTTGGGGGAGGGGGCAGAACCTCATATTTGTATTGGTTTGTATTGATTGTATTAATTTGTATTGATTTAGGGGAACAGCTGCCCCCCGCCCCCTTGGCTACACCCATGTGAGCTGCCACCAAGCATGCCTCAGAGAAGGTCAGAGCCTAGTCAGGTTCATATGAAAGCATTTTGTCTTTCAGATAGCTTTCAAGCAGACCCCCCAAATTGTGGCAGAATTTAGAAGCTGCTTTTTAACTAATGTCTATTACAGTGGAACCTTGTTTCTCGAACTTAATCCGTTCCGGGAGTCCATTCGACTCCCAAAACCATTTGAAAACCAAGGCGTGGCTTCTGATTGGCTGCAGGAGCTTCCTGCACTCAAGCGGAAGCTACGTTGGATGTTCAACTTCCGAAAAAGTTCAAAAACTGGAACAGTTACTTCGTTTTTTCGGTGTTTGGGAGCCAAAACGTACGAATACCAAGGTGTTTGAGAACCAAGGTACGGCTGTATTTTCTGAGTTTAAAAAGCAGCTGTGAGATTTGGTACGAAAGCTTCTCCAAGAAAAATAGGGACAAAAAAAACAGCGACAGTGTACCAACAGTTACGGACCCATAGTCAGCTGTGGTGGGGGAGAGTTTGGGAGAGTATTAGAGGAATTTTATGAGATAATGAAGAGAAAGAAGGAATTGCTGCAAGACCGTTTCACCAAAATGTCTAATTGGGATGTGGACGGCATACATCTCTGAATGTATCTGGTAATACGTATCTGCTGTTATCCAATTCCCTCTTTTGTCCATGCTGATTGCAAGATCATAGATAAGTCACTAGTTATATCTATTTTAGACATTAACGTTATAAACTTTAGATCTCATGGTATCTACAACCCAAACAGACATGAATGTCAACACGGAACATCATTTTGTTGTTGCTTCTTTCCTCCCCTAAGCGATCTTGTCTCTGTAGTGGACATAAAATAGTGCGACTGCCACTTGGCATAGGATCAATGAACATAATGAAACTGTCACTTAATGTAAGTTTTACTCCCTTGCTGCTCAACAGACACTCTTCCCCCTTCACCCCCCTGCCCTTCATGTATTGAGGAGAGGCTAGCTATATTGAAGAACTCTTCACAATGTTGTTGCTCTAATGGGCAACGTGAAGGGTAATAGGCCTGGTCAATAACTTCATATTTTCACACAGTGCGTAATAAGAGGGCTAGAACGTATTGAAGTAACTCACATTAAATGGTCAGTATGCCTAAATGTGTGAAGGGACGCGGGTGGCGCTGTGGTCTAAACCACTGAGCCTAGGGCTTGCCGATCGGTAGGTCGGCGGTTTGAATCCCTACAACGGGGTGAGCTCCCGTTGCTCGGTCCCTGCTCCTGCCAACCTAGCAGTTCGAAAGCACGTCAAAGTGCAAGTAGATAAATAGGTACTGCTCCGGCTGGAAGGTAAACGCCATTTCCATGTGCTGCTCTGGTTTTGCCGTAAGCAGCTTAGTCATGCTGGCCACATGACCCGGAAGCTGTCTGCGGACAAATGCTGGCTCCCTCGGCCTATAGAGCAAGATGAGCGTGCAACACCAGAGTCGTCCGTGACTGAACTTAACTGTCAGTGGTCCTTTACCTTTTATGCCCAAATGTAATAATGTGTATTTGAATTTTCATTCTCTGTGTTAGCATTGCATGGTGGGTAAGCCAGCAAAACTGCCCCTTAGCATGAGGTCACTGAGCACAATATCACTTAGTCTCCTGATGCTCTGGAGACACACTTTCACTCACCAATGGCTACATTTCAAGATGCTCTTGTTCCAGTACCTAATCCACAGGGGGGGAAAGGCATTGTTGGATACTTTGAATTGAAACGACAACCACACATTTATTCTTGCATCTGGAACCGTACTGTCCTGGACTGTACCGTCTTTCTCCCTTTTTAAGACACCGTCTTATAATTTTTTTTCCTCAAAAAAACCACAGGGTGGCTTATTTTCGGGGGGTGTCTTATTTTTATTACGCCAGTATGGTACGGTACAGCCTCCCCCTGCACGCTGAGCAGGTGGGGCAGAACTCTGCAAGAGGCGCGTTCCCCCCCCCCGCGCCTCGCGCTAGTTCGCTGGCTCCCTGCGCACGCAGGAGGGGCTGAGGAGGCGACGGGAACAATGGCGGCACCACGGCTTATATTTGGGGTACGTCTTACTTCTCACAAAGGTAAAAAAAAACCTGCCATGGCTTACTTTATGACTACATATTAAAAAGGGGGAAACAGGGTATTGGGAGTAGCAATAGAAAGCAAAAGGCAGGAAATCCTCAGGAAAGCAGTAGCCAAATTCCTATGCCACGCTGAACCATGAACTTTGTTTTATAAAGTCATACTGGGCCCTAACAAAGCCTGGTTGCTAAACCAACTAGATACATTGGTTTAAGGCTGGCTAGTGATCATGGTTTGCAAGAGAGAAATATATACCTGAAATCGAGATTGTGCCTCTGCCAGATGTCTATAATCTTCTAAGAAGGATCTGAAAACTAAGGAACAGACCAGAACAACAGTCAAGGAGGAACTGGTATCCTTGCAGGAGACAAGTAGGGATCCCTTGCCGTAGAAATGGAGCTTGGAGCTTGGTCTTGAAGCAGAACAACCCGTAAGCCCCTAGGCATAGCAGTACTTCAAGAGGCACTGAAAAACCCTCACAGTCAGGAGGAATGCTTGATTGCAGACGATGACTCCTTGTGGGTAAAGGGCTACTCAGTAGTAGGCCCCCACTCACCAGGAAGTTTGCATACACAGGCGCTGTGATGCTTGCCACCCACAGGACCGGTGCCAGGGTTTCTGGCGCCCTAGGCGAGGGGGCGGGGCACTGTACGTCATGCGCAATGACATACGGTGCCCCGCCCCCTGCGCGCCGGTGGTTGGGGCGGCGGCGGGGGGCGAGGGGCAGGCTGGCCAGCGCCCCCTCCATTTTGGCGCCCTAGGCAGTTGCCTAGTTGGCCTAAATGGAAGCGCCGACCCTGGCCACCCAGTAAGGGACTAACCATAGAAATAAGACATAGGGTGTTGGTATTGGGTTGAAATGTTGTTATACCCAAAGACAATTGCTGTCTGTAGGAAGGATTTATAAAGAATGAGCATAGCTCCCACAAGGAACTCAGAGTGGTAGACATTAAATTTTGTTAATGTTAACTGCAGATTTTAATTTTTGATTGATTCTTAATCTATTTTGATTGATTCTTAATAGATGTTCACACTCACTTTTAGAACTTTTAAACTGGTAATTGGACCGGACATAAAAGAATAAAATCCTATCTGAATTCTTCCCCTTTTCTTACATTTCTCTTTATACAACTAATTAAATGCACATGTCCGAGAGACTCCAGTGGGGCACTGCCTTTAATTGTCCCCTTATTCATCAAACATGAGACTTGACACTCTCTTCAGAGGTGGAGTTAAGCTCTGAATCTATTGTCAAATACCTTATGTGACCAGTAGGTTTCCCATCTTCAGTCCAAGTGACCTGACTGTAAACATACCAGGCCACAAACTAATCACAGTATACCATGTTTTACTTTTGCACGAAGACAACAGAACCGTCTAATACACTTTAAATGAATCATCAGTATTAGCACTGTCTCCTGAATCCATCGTGATCTTGAATAATCAGCTCTGGTTCACATTGCCAAACAGTGTTTTCAGTACAAAGGGAGGGTTTTAATTGTCATATTGGAGGTGGAAAGTAGATATCTTACTAATATTATGTGAGGAAATGTGATCCCGCAGCTTTATAACTCATTTAATCATATTGCAAATGTTCTGTATTTGTGCAGTAACACAAACTATGCATTTAGTAGGAAAATCTCATTTAAAAGATTTTAGTATAAGACAAGAAAATCCTCTTGCCTTGCAATTACAGACTCGTAGCTGTCTGCAAAGAAACTTGAAAAGTAATTACCTGGAGTTGGAAGAAATGTAATGGAACTTTTCTGTTTCGGTAGAATGTTATCACAGAGATGTTTCTCATACTGCAGTGTAATCTCAATAAAGATAATAAAACAAGGACATAGGTTTACGGCCTCTCCCTGTCCACTCTGATAACCTTACTACAGTTATCCTGAAAGGCCTTCTCTTGTTTGCCAAGGGCGGGGGTGAGGGATATCACACTCACCTCTGGTTCAATGACTATTTCTGGTTTGTTTTCAGTTTTGCAATTACAGTGGTACCTTGGTTGTCAAACGGCTTGGCTCCCAAACAAATCGGCCCCTGAACGCTGCAGACTCGGAAGTGAGTGTTCCAGTTTGCGAATGTTTTTTGGAAGCCGAACGTCCAATGTGGCTTACGCAGCTTCTGATTGAGTGCAGGAAGCTCCTGCAGCCAATCGGAAGCCACGCCTTGGTATTTGTCAGATTTGCTTAGCGGTTGCTCATGAGTAAAGACCAAGTCCGTCTTCTCTTTCAACTATTTTATTGTGCAAAGTATGTACAGTGCGGAGCTATCCTAAAACATGACCACCTAGTCGCTAACAGAATCCGGAAGTGCCCCCCTCCTGTTTCGGCGCCAACACCAGAGTCTCGGCACCCTAAAATGCCGCCTCCTTTCTCCCCTGACCCTTCTGCATAAAGCAGGTGCCGGAAACGGTGTCTCCCCCTCAGAGTGGGTCTGCTGAGCGGTGCTGCATCATCCTGGAGATCTCTTCCCACCTGGCTCCTTCCTGGTAACTCCTCCTCCCCTGGGGAGGAGCTGGCAGACTCACTGGGAGACGTGTCCGTCGACAACAGAGGCTGAGGCTGCCGGTACCCACTCAGTGCCGGACTGGCAGGGGAGGGCACGTCCCTGACAGTATTCGAACCATTCCGAGAGTCGAACAAACTCCTGGAACAGATTAAGTTCGGCAACCAAGGTACCACTGTACTTTGAAGTTTATAATGGTTAATCTGCCCCATCATGCTGAACTTCTGTTTATTTCCTCATGCACTTTTGCTACATACCTCTCAGATGTACTGCTACCTCCAAATATTTCTAGGCCTCCCCCCCCGCCCTGTTCTGAATCCATATTTCATTAAATTCATTTAGATTGAACAACCTTGTGAATGCACCCACATGGCATGATGGACACAAAGCAGTTTGCCTTCTGAGTTGTGTTTCATGGTGAATACAAACTGCATCTACTACACCTGTGAAGTATATGGTCTAAAAATAAACTAGTCGGCCCCCTGATAAACTTAAATTCATTCAAGCTCCTGTCCTAAATATTTCCCAACACCAATGCAGTTGCTCTTATGCCAGAGAAATGCCAACAGAAAGTGGCATACAAATGTTGGGGCTGGAGTTAGATTCTTAGCAGGATAGGCGTGTCTCCTTTAAAGTAAGGTGCACTGAGTTCAATGGGACTGATTCCTAGGTAAGTTTGTATAGGGTAATGGGACCCTCCTTCCCCCAAGAAGGTATATTCTGAATGGTTTAAAATTACAATGATTATATATCAATAATAACAGGATAAGTAGACCTAAAATATTGTGGACATAGGTGAAAAATGACCAGGGAAGTGGAAAGCATTACATTGTTAAAATCGGTATGGCTTGATACACATGGATTATACTCACAATAGATTTTGCAAGACAGAACATATACTTCAAACAGGTGAAAGACATCATAAGAGCATCTATGGTTGCTCTTTGTATTGGCCTGTGCAGTGTGCACCTATAATCTACTTCTAAGTGCTGCGTAGGGTGACTGGATTATAATTTGAATTAACTGGCTTCTGACTCATAGAAGAGTCACGCACAGAAAAATATCAGTTGCATCTCATAAAGTCAACCACATAATGAAAGCACACCCTAAGGTTATTGTTATTGCTGTTTTAAAATTGCAGGCCTTCGATTTACTTGTTAAGGTTTGATATTTGCATTTCCCTGTAATAAAATGAATGTTTATTTGATGTGTTTTAAATGACTGCGCTTCTCATTTCGATGAAATTTGGCAATCTAAGCATGTGTTTGTAAAGCAAACGGGGAACTGGATCTCCATCAATTGCAAATAGTTTTGAAAATGCACTGTTTTGCTCTCTTTTTTCTCCCATTTATATTATTTTTGCTTATTTTGACACTTTTCCAACAAGCTGGCCCATATATATACCAGTTTGTCTGAAACCAAGTGTGCTTCTAGGAGAACAAGTCTGCAAATTATTCTCTTTAAAGAAATCTTCTTGTTTGATATGAAATGGCAGGTCTGTAGTATTGCAGACAAGATAGGCAGATTTACATATTGTTTGAAGTGTGGATTGCAAGCTCAAAAGTGTACCAGGTAGCTGGCTATGTTGCCTTCTTTATCTCTACTAAAACGAATTGCATAACAAAAATGAATTTAGTATTAGAGAATTTTAAACAAATATTCATTTTCCTATTAATTATCCCACAATTACTCAAGACCCTCATTGTATTTTTATTCCTAGTTGACTCATCACACATAATGGTGAAAAGGAAATTGTTAATAACATGGTGATAGCTGTTGGCCGTGAGTCCAAAGAAACTTACAGCACTCCTTGTTCTGCATTTTAGCCCATAATAAGTACAACATCTAAAAGGAAATATGTCAGGATGTAATGTTTGTTTGTTTTTTGCTTTTCAGTCATATGAACTGAATTTGAAAACCAACCAATCAACGTCCTCATATATTTGTGTTTGGCCCAAAGAGTAATGTAGTGCCTTGGAACTGAGAGAGTTAAAAACCTCTGTTGAGGTGGGGTGGGGAAAGTTAAGTTGATAATCGTATTAAAATCAAGACCAGTAGTTAAGTCCCAGAATTTATAGCACTTATAGCACTGTAAATATTAAGCTGTCGGATAATGAAATATCATGAGCAGCTCTGCTCTGAAGTCTCACTCCCGTTGTTTTAGTGTCTGCTGCAGCACATCATTTCTAGTAAAGTGCTTTCTTGTAGAACAGGCTGGCCAAATGGTTTTCTGAAATAATAAATGGGTGGAAAGCACTTGATAAGTCACTAGTGTTATAGGTAATCTCGCCAGTTCATTAATAGTATTTAAACTGCTATATGGCAATTGCGACCAAAGTAAGACCAGATACACAAAGGAAATGTGTATTGTATCAAGTCCAGCAGTATTCCATCAAATGGGAATAATTTCAATGTCTAGTGAAGGTGATGTTCATATCCATATTTTCAAAAGTGTATAGAGACAATACAGATCACAGAGAATGTAGGAACATTGAGGGCACGGGTTATTTTGTCATTAAAGTAAAGGTAAAGGTAAAGGTACCCCTGACCCATACGTCCAGTCGCAGATGACTCTGGGGTTGCACGCTCATCTCGCTCTATAGGCCGAGGGAGCCGGCGTTTTTCCGCAGACAGCTTCCTGGTCATGTGTCCAGCATGACTAAGCCGCTTCTGGCGAAACCAGAGCACTGTACGGAAATGCCGTTTACCTTCCCGCCGGAGTGGTACCTATTTATCTACTTGCACTGGCGTGCTTTCAAACTGCTAGGTTGGCAGGAGCTGGGACCAAGCAATGGGAGCTTACCCTGTTGCGGGGATTCAAACCGCCGACCTTCCAATCGACAAGCCCTAGGCTAACACAATTCTTTATTTCCATTTGGCACCAGTTTTGAAAGTGGTCTGCAAAGGTGTACACTTAAGTCTCTGTCAGTGTGCAAATACTGTCAGTCAATTAAGCAAGTGGGCAGCTATAGCATTGCAAAGCCTTGTGGCGGGGGGAGACATATAATGTTATGAAAGCGCATTTGAACATGTGCAGGGAACAATTGCCTTACAACTGAAGACCAGCCTCAAACATTTAGGACTGGGGAAAACGCTTTAGTCTAGATGGACCCTAGATGGACCCTGTCAGCTGAAAAAGCACAAAAACTCAATCTCAAACTAAGTTGCTGTCATCTACTTAGTCCCAGAGAAGCAGAACAGAACAATAGAGGTCCCACCCCTTTCCTAAGCAGAATGCCAGTGCTTAAAGGGTAAATTCACGTGTTATTTTTTTGTATCAAAATGGTCAAAGTGTGTGGGTTTCTCTTTCTATTCATGATTATGGGCACCATGGGGTTTGAAACAGCCATAACATAACTAGAGCATGGAAATAGAGAGTGACAGTTAATTGAGACCAATACAGTGTATTGTGCGTAACACACACACACACACACACACACACACACACACACACACACACACTTGATTTAAGAGTCCACACTAAAGATCTCAGCCTGGATCAGTTACCTCATAGTGCCCATTATCCAGCCTATCTTCTGTACAATGAGGTCAATAAGAAAGTTTACATCTATTCAACACATTCTTATTTGTAAGGTGATGTTTTTAATCTATGTTAGTTTCAGAGCCAGAAGATGTCCCGATTCATTGCAGGTTCAAGGATTCAATCTTTGGACACCAGACATTTTAATTATTTGATTCCCACCCTGAATCAGCCATACTCATGTGCTTTAAAATGATACGTCCAACAGTTCTAACAGCTTCCTTAGATTACATATTGAAATCCTAGTTAAAATTGATGGTTGAATTTTAGATGCTGCCGGGCCCATGAGGGTGATAGAGGTCTGAAAGTATCTGTCACTATACTTTCCCCAAATATTACTTACCGCCTTGCCCATAGTAAGTTAACTTTGAAAATAACTTGAAAATAAAAAGCAACCTTTCCCAGGTTGTTTATTTCAATGGTTATACAGAACTGTGTGCCGCATTCAAGTTGTGGAATACACACTAGTTTATGAAAGGACTTGATGTTATTTCCTTTCCTTTGCAAACTGCAGGTTTACACAAAAGGGCTAGGAGAGATCTTGGCAGAGGTAAATCTCTGTTATTACAAAACCAAGACAGTGAGCGGAAGACCCAATATATCTTAGGTTATTGCTTCCTTTGGAAAAGTTAAAGCCATTCTGTGAAATATGCACCAATGCTCAGATACTAGACAATAAATGGAAGGTTTATGGGCTGTGTAGCTAACATATTTTTTAAAAAGGGGGTATGTGAAAGGGAGGGTGAGAGAAGAGAGGCCATTTTTAAACTTGCTTGCTGAGTGAAACTTGCACTAAATTTGATAGAAATACCAGCTGGAATGATCAGCATGATTCTCTCATTGGGTCCCTCTCCCTGAGTGTCCCCAACTCCCTCTTAACATTATTTCCACTGCATATTGATTTTCCCTTGCTTTTTCTCCCAACACTACTTGCCAGAGGAAGGAGATACGGATGTTTCCCCCTTTTTTTTGCATGGGCAAATCCGTCAATTTTTGTTTCTGTCAGTCTCAAGCCCACTTGCAGGTTTTTTTTTTAACCATCCTGAAAATCCGGCAGCATTTGAGCTAATATACTTTCTTTTTTGTATGCAGTTTTGTATGCAGTTTTGCCTGATATACACATTTTTCCAACCAATTCCCCTTGATAATGATGCATTTTTGTATGCTATTTTCACCAATATATGCTTTTTTTAGATACTATTTAGATGCTATTTTTTTTAGATATATGCTTTTTTAGGCACAACTGCGTCACAAAACTGGGAGAAGTGCAAATTTCAAAGGGTAGCTGTTCTCTTATTGTACTGGAAAGTGTTCCCATTAAAATCTGAACCAAATTCCTCGCCCACCCTTACTGCTTGCTCATAGAGTGCAAATTAACATGCAGCAATAGGAAGGAGGACATGGATGAGAACAAGGAGATCGACACATGGTTCCATATTGGAATGAGGCTTGCAGCAGAGGTCTACCTGACAAGGCAAACTCCTGACTCTGGCTCTGATGTGGAAGCATCCTTGGAGTTTTCTTTGTACTACTTTTGAATGGAAATGCTGTGGAACGTCACGTGAGCAGAACTCTTACTAGCGGATGGTCTCACCTGCAAACACAAACTCAGAATCCCAGTCCATGCAATTACGTCATGTTATTTTCTGATAGATAGGTAAAGGTAAAGGGACCCCTGACCATTAGGTCCAGTCGTGACCGACTCTGGGGTTGCGGCGCTCATCTCGCATTATTGGCTGAGGGAGCCGGCGTACAGCTTCCAGGTCATGTGGCCAGCATGACTAAGCTGCTTCTGGCGAACCAGAGCAGCGCATGGAAACACCATTTACCTTCCCGCCGGAGCGTTACCTCTTTATCTACTTGCACTTTGACTTGCTTTCGAATTGCTAGATTGGCAGGAGCAGGGACCAAGCAATGGGAGCTCACCCCATCACGGGGATTCAAACCACCGACCTTCTGATCGGCAAGCCCTAGGCTCTGTGGTTTATCCTTATCCCGTTGCTTGGCCTCCTAAGGGTTATTTGCAGTCCTCTTCATCGAAACAATAATAAAAGTACAAAAAAAATGTGGCACGTTTTGTCTTGTTCCATCTGTCTTTAATGCCACTCTGAAATTTCTCACTCATTTAAAACGCTCTCCTTAACTTTCTACTCTGCTAGTCAATTGCCTGTTCCAGCTGCTTAAGCCCACACCTGGCTCCAATTTAAACATGTCAGTTTTTGCCCCAGTGCCATTAGGCCCACAGTTGTTGTTTTTCTAATCCTCGAGTATCTTCACATTTGACTTAGCAGCATTGTGCATTGTCCACAAAATGAGCAAATGGAATTTGAGCCATATAACTTCATGGGTTGATTAACAGATATCTGCACACAGATTCCTTCAAGGCTATGGAGTCTTGGTTGTTGTTTTTTTTGGCCGTGGGGAGCAGGAAAGGGGAGCATTATTCCTCCTAGGAGCAACCTGCCATCACACCAAATTGGAACCTGTTCAGAACTCTTAAATCTTGGCTTTGAGACAGCAAGGTGCTTAGGGCAATGTGCCTCATCTTGGTACTCAAGCCATTATGAACATTTGCAGTTGTATTTTACCTTTCTATTTCCTATATCACCATAATCATAACTACTGAGGGAAAGGACTGGTCCTGTTGTCTATATTCATGACTTCCTAAGCCATTGCTAGTCATTTATCTTGTGTTTTTTTTTCTAGAAAGGCAGTTCAGACAATTTATCAAGGGACATAGAGAGCCTGGAACTTTTTTGTCTGCAAGGGGAAAAGCGAGTTATTCACAAATTCAAAGCATGAAGTGCCTGTTAGTTCTTGACTTATTTTTGTAAACATAATTTATTGACACAATGATTTCTCCTTATAAGGAAAATAACATTAGTACGTGTAGTAAAACTATGAATGGAACAACGTCAAACTTCTGACATAGGTGCATAAAGAGGTGGGGCAAAGTAAGACGAGTCCGGAACAAATCAAATAATATATCAGGGCACATTAAAATCTTTAAAATGTTAAAAGCAAACATGATAAAAGCACAAGGAAGAAATTAACACCAGTAATTGTCCTGTGGAATATTTTTTTCCCTTAAATCATCACTAACACATAAGCTTGGTTCTTTTTCCATACTTCGAATGTGAAAGGTTCATTATGCTATCTAAATTCTGAATGATACTATACCAGAACCTTTGAGAATAAAACCTGGGTTAGTTCTTCTTTTTTCCACCACTTATCCAGAACCTTGCAAGTAGAAGAACCCACTCAGTTGTCTGCAACTATACAGTTATGTCTTCTCAAGTCAAAATGAGAAGCAGTTCTGCCATTTCAAGCAGAATAAATGAGAGTCCCTCGCGCCACATATTTCCCCAGGGCTGGCCCTAGCATCGGGCAAAGTGAGACTGCCTCAGGTGGCAGATGCTGGCAGGACAGCTATTCTCTGTTGGAGTATAGAGCTGTGCATGGTATACAGACTGTCCTCAACCCCCACCACAAATATCCTGCTGCCTCAAGTTGTTATTCCATTCCCAGTGTTGAAGTACGGTAAGATTCAGCTGCAAGCCCCATCAGGTGCTATACGTGGAATTTTGTCTGCCTCAGGTAGAAAATTGTCTTGGGCTTGCCTTGAAACCCCAGCTAGTCCCTATCTTCTGTTGCAGACGGATCATCTTTAATTTTTTAAGAGGGGAAGAGACCAAAAGCAGACCTAGTTAGGAGTCCAGGAGTGTGTGCTGTCACCTCTCCTTCCTCCTGTTTTTCTCTCATGTGTAAATTCCCTGCCTTTTTGAAGCATGCATGGCGCAACATTGTGTTTCTGTTGATCTTCATGCTAACTACCGTCTGTTTCAAAACACAGTTTGCAAACAGCAAACAAACAGACAAATGGTTTGCAGGCTGCTTACGGAAAGTGGGAACGTTAAATAGTGCTATGCAGAAATTGTTGCGACCTTTTTAATGTGAAAGGGGGAAATCGTTCATGGGGAGGGGATTGTTTTTCACATTTTTACACCACTTTGCAGCTATTGTTTTGCCCCAATCTAGTTGTATTCATATGCCTGACCAGTTGGGGCGGAATGCTTATGGGACTGTGCCTATGAAATACACATCCTTTGGAAATAAATGCTGTTTGGCTGGACAACATCTACATTCAAATGTGTGTCCAGGTACTGAGGTTGTCTGTCCTAATAATAATAAGAAGAAGAAGAAGAAGAAGAAGAAGAAGAAGAAGAAGAAGAAGAATATACCCCACCCATCTGGCTGGGTTTCCCCAACCACTCTGGGCAGCTTCCAACAAAAGATTTAAAATACATTAAAACATCAGTCATTTAAAACTTCCCTAAACAGGGCTGCCTTCAGATGTCTTCTAAGTGTCAGATAGTTGTTTATTTCCTTGACATCTGATGGGAGGGCATTCCACAGGGCGGGCGCCGCCACTGAGAAGGCCATCTGCCTGGTTCCCTGTAACCTTACTTCTCGCAGGGAGGGAACCGCCAGAAGGCCCTCGGAGCTGGAACTCAGTGTCTGGGCTGAACAATGAGGGTGGAGACGCTCCTTCAGGTATACTGGGCTGAGGCTGTTGATTTGCCTTGCTTTGATTGAAAGATTGATTCTTATTCAGAGTCTGGCCCAACTAGTCAACTCTCATCTGACTGGTTCAGACATCCGTGAATATTCTGGCGTTTTTTTCCGGCTTGTGGGTATGTCTACTCGTTTTCACAATAATATTAATACTTGTACAGTTTCCCCAGAATATTCAAAATTCTTCACATTACAGGCCAATATTATTATTCCCAAATTGCTGAAGGGAAGACAGTCTAGTTGACAGGTAATAAGTACCCTGACTATGATCGCCTAACTGATTTCACGTCAGGCGCAAGATTTGTACTGTTGGGCCTCTACATTCACAGCTCAGCCACTTAGCTGCTACTCTACAGAAATGCTCACAGTTACCGAACTGCAGATAGTGTGATGCTCACAGTTTTGCAGGCCTGTAAGAATTCCATTTATATAAATGTACTCATTTAAACAAGGGACCCAGGTGGCGCTGTGGGTTAAACCACAGAGCCTAGGGCTTGCTGATCAGAAGGTTGGCGGTTCGAATCCCTGTGACGGGGTGAGCTCCCGTTGCTCGGTCCCAGCTCCTGCCCACCTAGCAGTTCAAAAGCACGTCAAAGTGCAAGTAGATAAATAGGAACCGCTCTGGCGGGAAGGTAAATGGCGTTTCTGTGTGCTGCTCTGGTTCGCCAGAAGCGGCTTAGTCATGCTGGCCACATGACCTGGAAGCTGTACGCCGGCTCTCGGCCAATAAAGCGAGATGAGCGCCGCAACCCCAGAGTTGGACACGACTGGACCTAATGGTCAGGGGTCCCTTTACCTTTACTCATTTAAACATGTTAATAATCCACATTATATATTTTGAAACGAGGCCATATTACACAATGTAAGTTTGGGGGGCCTGAAAACAGACTCTGTTGAATCATTGGGTCCTTTCCATATTCTTATTCTCTTGTATGGAATTATTTTAATTGTATAGAAGGGAAAGAGAGATGTGAATGGGCATTTAGTTGCATTTCATTGAGTTAGAAATTGGAACCTGGACATTATTAGCTCTGATCAGATTGTGCTAAACAAACATCGGAAAGACAGTGGAAAATATTTCCCCCTTTTTTATATTACTGAGGATAGAAATGTCTGCACTGATAACAAATGTGACTTAGATTGGCAGCTTGATTTGGAATCACTGAGGATTCATAAAGGAGACGGTCATGATGAAAAGATCTACATGATCATAAACAACAATGTAAACGGGTGTAAAATAAAAAAAAATGGACCACTGAATAATATGCAGCAGGGTGGGTGGGTTTGTCAGAATTCAGCTTGTGTAGGGACGTTGAAGCTTTTAAAATCAGTGATAAGATACAATGGGCTTTTATTCAGTTGTTTTATAGCAAGCCTCTGAAAAATATAAGTGGGATGTTAACAGTTAGCTAGACACAGGGAAGGCTTCAAGGAGAAACAGGTGGCTGGTTCAGTGAACAGCTGCTAGGAATTTTGCATTGTCATTTTTGTTTGCAGTCTTGGGCTTTCTGTGTGAGCTTAGGAAATGAGGGTCTGAAATGAAGAGTGTGTTTCTTAATTTGGGAGAGGGTATGTTGTCTATGAAAATAAAGCATAATATCTATGCAACTTAAATTTGGAAAATAATAAATTGAAAGAGATGACAATATGAAAAAAACAAAAGGTATTGTAACAGTGCATTGCTGGGCCTTAAGCTGTAAAAATACACCCTCACCCCAGGATTTCCTATTTTAGGTTAGAAAAAAAATCTGCACAATATATACATATCCTAATCCAGCTTCTGTCAAAAATACTATTTGCAAGGTACCTTTCTGATTAGTGTGATATACATTCATATTCATGTCATCTGTGTTCTGTGTTTTGATTGGCTATTTGTTTTCTTTTTGATTCAAATTTAAAATTTGGCAGAATATTTTCAGTACAGGGGTTTGGTTTTCTCACTTTACATGCTTAAGGTGGGGGAGAACAAATGCACATACTTCAGTCTCCTATTGAAATTGGTGAGACTTTAGGATGGCTAACATTGCCCATTGATTTTTATTTGCATGTTTTGGGCAACAGAGTTCTTTCTTCATAAAGCTTAGAATGGATATTTGTCTTAAATAAAGGAAAACGCAAAGCATTCCTTATATACATTTATCTAAACAGATTTGTATTATCGCCTTGAACTGCAAAATCATGACAACTTGTTCTTTTTTCTTTTGGCACTAGGCGAACACTAAATAATCACCGGTTTCTGCAAAGCCTTGTTCTTCAGAGACTGAAAGGTAGATAAAAAGACTGATCAGGTAGCACAGTAAATAATGTTCACCTTCAGCTCTTTCATATGGCTCCCAGTACGTTTCCGAGCACAATTCAAAGTGTTGGTGCTGACCTTTAACGCCCTAAACGGCCTCAGCCCAGTATACCTGAAGGAGCGTCTCCACCCCCATCGTTCAGCCCAGACACTGAGTTCCAGCTCCGAGTGCCTTCTAGCGGTTCCCTCACTGTGTGAAGCGAGGTTACAGGGAACCAGGCAGAGGGCCTTCTTGGTAGTGGCACCCACCCTGTGGAACGCCCTCCCATCAGATGTCAAGGCAATAAACAACTATCTGACATTTAGAAGACATCTGAAGGCAGTCCTGTTTAGGGAAAAACAAAATAAAAAATTCCTTCCAGAAGCACCTTAGAGACCAACTAAGTTTGTTCTTGGTATGAGCTTTCATGTGCATGCACACTTCTTCAGATACGACCAACACGGCTACCTACCTGTAACTGTTTAGGGAAGTTTTTAATGATTGATGCTTTAATGTATTTTTAATCTTTCGTTGGAAGCCGCCCAGAGTGGGCGGGGTACAAATAATAAATTATAATTATTTATAATTTAATTATATTTATAATTTATTATATATATATATATATATATATATATATATATATATATATATATATTATAATAAATTATCATCATCATCAGTGAGTGTCATCAATCCCCTGTTTGCCCCCCCTCCAAAAAAAACAAACACACCACCACCTGATGGAGATGAAGGACACTGTTTGCAAAATTGGAGGAGGGTTGTTTTATTTGCAAGTGAAACTGTTTCTGGCCGTCCCTGGGATGTGTGCTGCTTTGTCACTTCTCCATGCAGATAGGCCAGTAATTGCCATGCAGTGTGGTCTGGAGGCTTCTTTGCTGGGGTTTTGCAAATAACCTACAACATATGATTCAGATCTCTTGAAATATATTTTCCAACCCAGAGCAGTTAGCGAGCATGTGAATCAGCTAACACAAAAAATACCTCTGTCTGGTTAGCCAGAAAAGGGATCCTTAGCAGCTGTGGGGGCACCGCAGACCCAGGTCTAGTTTCCCTGACAGCTGGCCTGATCCCTGGGTGCTGTCATGGGGAAGGCCCTAACGCATGATTAGTCAGCCTTCTTACTGTTTTCTTGTTTATGAGACTGAAACTATGTCTCTCATGTTACTGCTTGACTACATAAAGTTGCCACAATCTTGTATGGTGAATATGGTCGCTGGTATGTCTGCGCCTTGCCCCGGCATGTTAAATCCCCATCTGTCATCACAGGAGGGAACACTGAGCCAAAATGTTAAACCCGCCAAATTGGCATGTTAAAACTGTCTCACGGTGACTTCAACATGTCAGAAAAAGGAACGTGTAAATCGGCCCTGAGATTATTATTTTTCATCATAAAGAGGGCACTTTCCCCACATTCAACAAGTCAAATGTTTCCATATGTTTCCTTGTGATTTCTTTAGAAATGCCAGGGGCCTGCTCTGTCAAGCCCTTCAACCTGTGTCATGAAGCAGGAAAAAAATGCCAAAAAAGAGAGAAAAGAATGTCAAGTAGTGCAGGAACTTTGAATGGACTGTGTAAAGTCAATAATATACAATAAACTATTGTTAAGGGCTTGAACAGCTTCTTTCAAAGAAGTCCAGAATTCTTATTTTCCCATTCTAAAGAAATTGGACCATGTTTGACCAGTGGCGCAGCTTCATGCTCTGGCACCGGGGGGCAGAGAGCAGGTGGGGGGCAGGGCTGGTGCGTGTCCTGGGGGCGTGGCGCCAAGCGTGGGTGGGGGTACAGCCACAATGACACCCCACCGGAATCGCGCAGCCAGGGACGGTGCGCTCCCCCCGCACTCCTCTTCCTCCGTCAGTGTGCTTGACTATGTTAGGTATCTGGACTATTCATGTGGCATATCCCAAGTGTTCCAGAGCATGGTCATAAAATTCATTGCTCCATCATGAACACAAATTCAATCCACCTCTTTGCTATATGCAAACACCATGGCAAATAATTCAACCTTTTCCCAAGATGATTTAGATCTCAGAAAAAAATTATGTCAGCAATCGCCAGCAGATTATGCCAACTACTGCCTCCACCTGCTGTCATTTCATGACTGGGCTGTGTGTGTGCCTGAACCACCATCTCGTGCTTGGTGGCTTCAGTTATTTTCAGATGTCTCAAGTGAGTACTGCAGGGAATTTTTTTAAGAAGCCCTCCTCTACACCATGCATATTCTGACCTCCAGTTGATGTGAAGTTAATGTGTTTCTGACATGAACAACAAATGAAGCCTGAGTGGCTTCCCACTTTCTCTGAACATCTTTTTCTGGCAAATGTGTGTGTGTGTGTTTTCTAATAAGCAGAGCAGAAACCCAGCTAATCACAATTTAGAAATTCTACCCGATTATTCTGCCCTGTATGTGCCCTGTTGGTAGTACTCGCTGTTTCATCTCTGTCATATTCTGCTACAACCGTCTGAAATAATGTTTCAACTTTTGTACAAGACTCTGAGTTACATTTTTTAGATGATGAGCTATGCTTGAGTCTGAACCTAGAACTTGATGACCAGAATTCTTGGCACAAAGGAACACTTTCTATAACACACTAATGACTGTAACCTTAGGATAAAATGCTATTATTTTTACCAAGTTTGCTTCTGCAGTTTTGATCTTTTCTTAAAGATTTCCTTCTTAAATTAAATCCTACAATTTCGTGGACCCTAGTAATGATAGAAAATGAGAAGTGCCGTGAGAGACTAATTTTAACTAAAATATGCAGTATATTCTTCATATTGTTTTATCCGTGTGTTTCTTAAGCAAAGTGCAATTATCTCTGCATTCCACTATAACGTTGTTAGGTGAGACGAAATAGCACATGGTAAGTGTGTGCTTGCCCACTGGAAGTTAAAAAAAGAAGCTGGAATCTGTCATAATCTATTTTATCTGATGTTTCTATTATCTCTCACTTAAATGCTCACTCTTACATCTCTAAGGGAATTTCAGAGTTTCACCTCATAGTTCAGGTGTATTTCAGTTTGACTGAGAACGAGAGAAGCTCCCTCCCTCCCCCCCCCACCAATATATTATGGAAGTTCATATTAAATTCTCTCCTGTCTGCTCAGTTAAAGAAGCAAAATAAGTTCTGGAAGGCACAGTCCTGACAGAATGCCCTAAGAGATGTTATTTGGTACAGTTTACTTGAAATACTTGAAGGGATTTTATTCACTGGGGGCTGGGATAAGTAGGGGGTGTAGTATTGAAGCAATTGAAAAATAAATAAATTACATCGCAACTTCGGTTAGCTACAAAGGAGCCAACTCCCAGGGCCCATGGGGGTTTCGGCCCCCACAATAAAATATTTGAAGGGGTCCGGCCCCCAACAAAGTTGATGGGCATTCCCATTCAAATGGTGTGTGTGCACTGCGTCATGTGATCAGTTGCATGGGGCAGGGCTTACCTGGGTTCTGACAATATTTTATTCAGGTTGGCAACCCTGGAATTTAACCACAATGCTTGGAGAAGCAACCCCCCCCCCCCCAATATGTGGCCTGTAGCTTGACCATTCTAATTCACTGGAATTTAGGATGACCTACTTATCAGTCCGTGTACATATTATGTTGTGCTGGTTCCATCTCAGTTGAGTTGTCTACATTTGCAATGGGGTTTTCTTATTGTCGGCTTTCTTTACTTAAAAGGAAACCTATTCCATCAAAGGTTCTGACATTAGAAATCTCTGACATTAGCAAACAACAGATGCTTCAGAGGATGGTGTAAGAAATGTGGGGTAATCTGCCCTACCCCCCAATGAAAGTCTTATCCCTAGCCTCTAATTGTTAGAGATTAGGTTAATCTCTGAAGCATGAGGTTTCATGTCCTTTACAAAGCATTAATAACAATAATCCCTCCTCTTTCAGCTTTGGCTGCTTTGGGTTCAATCCTCCTCTCTTCTCTAGAAGTCTGAGCTAGAGATTGGTGTCACTGCTGTCCAGACACACTGATATGATGCTTTAAAACACGCCATTGTATTTTTACATGTGTTGATAACTGGTTTCAGTATGCCTGTCTGCACATGGCTAGACTAATCACCTGGTACTGAAAGGTAATGCACAGCATTGTCTTTTATTTTTTTACTAAGAGAATTTATTGCTCAAAACTTGCTCATGTCTGTTCATGTTGTATCCTTCCTGTGGATGAATTGGAGTGGCTTCATTTATTGTGGATTATGGCCACAATCCTTAATGGTATTATTCCTTGGTAATCTTTTTTTTTTTTTAAGATTGTGCTCTATAGTTTTCAAGATTCAAGAAACATCTGTTGTTGATTATTTCCAGCTCCCCCATCAGGAATCTTGTGTTCCTTGTCAAAACAATCAGATATTCAGTATTTTTTTCCTTAGTTGTAATAGCTAGAGTGTTGGTTTTGAATGTGGTAATCTCAAATTCAAATTCCCACTGTGTTGCTCTTCTGTGAAGCTCAGTGACTGCTGCTCTAGAAATGGGCCAGTCTTTCATCTTAACCTAGTGTGCAGTTATGAGGAATAAAATGAGCCCCATTCACAACATATCTTGTGAAGCAAGATATGAACATAGCAAAACGATTACTTTCCATAAGAATTACTACAATGGTTTTGCTATCACCAGAGAGCCAGTGTGGTGTAGTGGTTAAGAACAGTGGACTCATAATCTGGTGAACCGGGTTCGTGTCTCCGCTCCTCCACATGCAGCTGCAGGGTGACCTTGGGCTAGTCACACTTCTCTGAAGTCTCTCAGCCCCACTCACCTCACAGAGGGTTTGTTGTGGGGGAGGAAGGGAAAGGAGAATGTTAGCCGCTTTGAGACTCCTTAGGGTAGTGAGAAAGCGGGATATCAAATCCAAACTTTTCTTCTTCTTCAAACAGAAATTTGGGCTCCTATGCGGATTAGTCTTGGCAGAGGTCATCAATGCACCACAGGGACACCCAAGGCAAGATCCCTGGTCATTTCATGCCATGAATGTGAAAAGGCTAGTTGCATATTGTGCACGTTCAAAGGTTTTGTACCTGGTAAAGGGGGATGAAACCTTAGCATGTGCGGAGAATATTACAGGCCTTTTAGTGTTAAGAGTAGGATTGTATCACAGGAATCACGCCTTGTCCTTGGTTACTGGACAATGATGGCAACTTGTAGTACACTAAACACCTCTTTCTCCTGAGCTGGGAACACTATTTGCCTCTACTATATAGGGTTGCTACCCATCCCTAGAAAAATGTGATTGTCCATTTTTTTTTAGGAGGAAAGTGTCCCCTGTCCTGTTTGTACATCAAAAGCCTAGGCTGGGGCTGGGAGGAGGACTTTAAGAAAGAGAGTTTTTGCACAGGAAGGGGGTGGATCATGCAGACCGAGAGAGGGGATTAAAATATGTCAAGTAGACATACAGTGGACACTCGGGTTGCGAACGTGATCCGTGCGGGAGGCACGTCCACAACCCGCAGTGTCCGCAACCCGCAGCGCCGCGTCTGCACACACGGGCGACGCGATTCGGCGCTTCTGCCGAAACCCGGAAGTAACCCGTTCTGGTTCTTCCGGGTTTGGCGTATCCATAACCTGAAAACGCGCAACCCGCAGCGATTGCAACCCGAGGTATGACTGCATTTTGTTGAAAACACTAATACTAAAATCTGTCAATAGCTATGCATTAAACATTTTAGTTTCTCACAGGCTATAATGCAACATACAGCATTTAGCTTTCCTAAATTAACAAAAATAAGTGTGCCATATTCCTTTTTCCTAAATGTGTTGCAAGATCTTCTATTAGGCTGACGGGCAAAAGTCAGGACTTTGTGCTGTTTGCCATCAGGGCCTGGACTTAGAACTTTGAGTTCTAGGAGTCAACTCTGGAATGTATGGTGATATCATTAAGATCAGTAGTGTTTCTGTGCATGCAGAGTGTGTGTGTGTGTGTGTGTGTGTGTGTGTGTGTGTGGTTTTTCCTTCTTTCTAGAGTTATACCATATTATCATTTCCTTAACTCTACTCTTCCTCTCATAAAAGCCCAAGATATTTTATATTCCAAGCAACCTCCAGTATGGGACTAGGGAAGGAGTTGTTTCCACTTCTTCCTGGCACCTCTCAAATTAAGCCTTGCTCATAGGGTAGCATCAGCAAAAGCTGCTTTGCAAGGTATTGCTCTGGCTGGAGTACTTAAGGAACAGAGCTTTCATCAGAGTGTAATACCTGCCAGCTGTCTGTTGCTATTATACTGTAGGAGATAAGGCATGGAGAAATCCCAGATTTTGTGTATTTACCAAAATATCACAAGTAAATTGCATTTTGGGAGATAAAAAAAGGACTGACTTCCTATATATTGCATTAGAATTAGTTTGCAGGTGTGAGGTTTGTGTGTACATTTTTCACTTCCAGCTAACAAAGTAAGATTCCTCTCCTCGTCTATAAACAGGATGACTGTAATATAGAAAGTTACAAACCCTTATTAAAGAAAAGGGGAGGAGAAAAACTCGTAATCTGGTGAACCGTGTTCGCGTCTCCGCTCCTCCACATGCAGCTGCTGGGTGACCTTGGGCTAGTCACACTTCTCTGAAGTCTCTCAGCCCCACTCACCTCACAGAGTGTTTGTTGTGGGGAAGGAAGGGAAAGGAGAATGTTAGCCGCTTTGTGACTCCTTAGGGTAGTGATAAAGCGGGATATCAAATCCAAACTCTTCTTCTTCTTCTTATTCTTTGTATCTCAGCTTTTCCCTTAGCTAAACTAAAGGTTTTATCTCAAAAAATTGACGATGCACACAAACTCTTGTCATAGGCTCATAGAACTGTAGGTGTGTGTGTGTGTGTGTGTGTGTGCCAAAACAATTAAGTTTCTATAATTAATTGCTGATCAGATCTTTACAGACTGAAAGAGGACACCCTTGTGTCATGAAATTGTTCAATAGGATCAGCATAGTACATCCATTTGAGGAGCATGATTCTAGTATGTTGCATATTTGCTCTTACAAACTTAATTGATCTGCATATGTTCCTATATTTCAGTTGCTTTGTTACATATGACATCATAAATATTTAGTGCAGTGCTATGAAAAATAAGCAAGAGTCTTTTCTCTCTGTGTGTATTGTGTGACCTGACACTGTTATGGAAAGGAGTATAGTAGCTGTAGAGCAGAAAGCTGAAAGCATTTATTATCCCTGTTGTTTATTATTATGAATGGACCTCGACAGTGTTGGCTGCCACAGAAAACTCCTCAGCAACCAGTTTGGTACATCAGTACACAGTCATTTGCCTCAATTTGTGGCATGCCTACAACTGAGAGAATCTGTAACATCTTCTTGAGGAAAATTCCATCAAATTGATGTTGCAACTCAGCGTGGCTTTGTTTTTACACTGCTATTGTGCTATCAACCTGCCTTGTCTTGGTGAGGGAAAGATATAATCTTAGGTATTTAAAAATTAGATGGTTCTGCTGCAGAAAGAAATCAATCTCTCCTTTAAGTGGTCCTGCCTCCTTGACACAGATGTATTGCGAGTCAATTACAAGCAACAGTCTTTGGACAAACGTGCCTTAGGATAGCAGAATACTGTAGCTCCAAGGAAAACATGTCTATCTCTAACATATGCGACAAGTACCTAATATAAATATACACTACTAAAGCAGTGTGATCTGAGGTCAGGCATCTACTGAGCTGTTCGCAATCTTAAGAACAAGGTTTGTTTTGTTTGTTTTGTTCAGAAAGGCTCATGCATAAGATGAAGCTGCGGTCTCAGCTGACCTTTTACCATATTTTGATAGTGCTTGGCCTGTATCAATAAGATTTTTTACAGTTTGTGTGCAGGCCAGCCTTGCTTTAGCCATCAGAGGCCAAGATGCACACATGCAAATTCTGCAGAGCTATCTCAATGAGTTTAATTCCACAGCATGTAACTGAATATGGTAATCTAACCAGTGGTGTAGCAGTGGGGGGGACACAGGGGCAGTTGCCACATGCGCACAATTGTTAGGGGCGCAAAATTTCAACACCACTGAAAAACGGCTTCTCCGTGCGAACCAGGAAGTGACCTCTCCATGGAATGGAACGACTCTCCTTTTTTTAATTTCTGCAGCTGCAATATCCTGGCTGATGCCGATGTCGTTAGGCAGTTGAATGTGCATGCATACTCTGTTTCCTTCCCATCCACCCACTCCCTTCCGTGAGGCCCCGGGTCCTGGCAACCCATGCTCGCCACTGAATCTAACAGTACTCCCCTCAAGTTAATAGGTAAAGCTTTTTAGTGTTGGCCCTAGTTTTCTATGAACAATGCTTGTTGGACCAACGCAGTCCTAATTTCATGTGCAATTCACTCCTGTGCTTCCGCATTTTGTTGTTTTTGCACTCACAGGTTCTAGATCTCACATCAGCCACAACCTTGCAGCAGCTATCATTACCACAGAAAGTGTTCTTTTCTTCTGCTTAATATGCCTGTACCAGTGACATGTAGAGGTATTTCTGTAGGGGGACTGGAGGGAATTGAACCATAGCAGTTTACTGTGTGTGTCATCTAAAGACGCATTATGGGTGGCAGTTACGTGTGGCAGGATTAAATAGGGCTAGCCTGCCCCATTTGGAGTGCTAGTCCAAACAACAGTTGCTCATGGCATGGCTGCCTAGCAAACATGGCAGCCATCCCTACTGCAGGTATCCTAACTTCTGCTTCTCAACAACTGTCCACCTGTCAAGTTGTAACAAAGAGGAAGAAACCAAATAGCCATTTTGTGTCCCCTGACAAGCAGTGTCTCTGAGGGAGACAAAAATGTGCCCCGCACAGGCGAATCTTGTACATCAGGCAAAGATTCCTTCCCAGCCCCCAAAGGTGGCCAGATATCCTTGGTGCAAATGGAACAAACCATCGTGGTGGGGGGAGCCCCTCGTTTGTGGCAGGACAAGCTTGGATCATTGTCTCCCTCTTTCTCCTCTTCTGTTGGTCCTTGTAAATTCAGTAATGTTGTCAATTGGCGCCCGCTCTTTAATGCCTGCTCTGTTGAACTGAGAGCATAGCCATGTATTCTATATGGGCACTCGTAGTGAATTATTGCTCTGAATAGATTGCAGCCTGCTTTACAAAAAAGATGCATACTTGAGAATTGAGTGGTTTTAAATCAAACAGTTCTTTTGTATAATTCCAGAGAGCTTTGTGTGGAAATCAGTCATAAATACAATTGCTTTTTCCATCAGATCTCAGTAAGGAGTGAGTGGGGTTTGCCCACTGTTCTCCTAGATCTCTCCTAAAGTGTTTCTTCCAGATCCCTCTTCAGATTCTAATAATAATAATAATAATAATAATAATAATCATTTATATCCCGCCCATCTGGCTGGGTTTCCCCAGCCACTCTGGGCAGCTTACAACATATATAAAAACACAACAAAAAATCAAACATTAAAAAGCAAAATATCCTATACAAGCAACAAACAAACCATTAAATCAATAGAAAACAATAACAACAACAATAACAACAACAATAACAATCATAAACAGCTTACAGCACCGTGCTTACAGCACCTGACAGGCATGGCCAAACTTGGCCCTCCAGGTGTTTTGGGACTACAACTCCCATCATCCCTAGCTAACAGGACCAGTGGTCAGGGATGATGGGAATTGTAGTCCCAAAACATCTGGAGGTCTAAGTTTCGCCATGCCTGGCTTACAGTTATACCCAATTTTTTAAAAAACCACTAACCCCAATTAAAAATTTAACCAACACCAACCCGACAAAAACAAAACAGAGTAACCAAAATTATAACTGTTTAAAACAGTTGTTACATGTTAAGTCTAATGAAGTCTAAGGAATGAAACACAATAAAGTCCATAATGACAACCACACTGTGTGCAGCTTTAGTCATAAACAGCAAATGGGTTTATGTCTTAAGGTAAAGATTGATAAATGGAATATGCTAAATAAGATCCTGAATAGGAACTCTTGCCCAGTTCCTGCAGGCTATCCTTCCAATGGAAATGTAAAAGCTTGATACTTTTTATGCCTTAGCCTGTGGAAACAATTTCACTTCTGAAATGCTTCAAGAACATTTGAGTGTAATGGACTTTGTACTGCCTGCTTTGGTTGTATCCTGTAGAGAGCTCTCAGCCCCCTTCAGCTCGAAGTCTATTTTATCTAACTCTTTATCCATTAATTTTCTCCTGACCTTGGGCGTAAAATATATGTACTTTTTTGTGCTTTGTGCGGACAAAGAGGAATACCATTACCAATCCATCACCATTATGAATGATGCAGCTTAAAACAAACACAGGTCAGAGACAGATATTTTAAGAGCAGATTTGTATTGATTCCATCACAGCACTGAGCTAAAAGGGGGTGGGAAAATCAGTCTCTAAATGATGAAGAGAGACTTGACAAATAACAATAACCACAAAAGTAAACTTCAGAGCTTTGCTTAAGGGTTATTGTTGGTAAGAAAGCAGAAATTGCTGCCGTTGTTATTAAAATCCACCCTCCCTAAATATATTTATCACCACTGCCTCTTCATCATATATTGAGCAAGTCGTAAAGTGACTCTTGGGCTCTTCATTCTCTGGCCCCCGCTCCTGTTTTCGATAAATTTTATTGCTATGCACTCAGTAAGTTGTTGAAAGCTTTTTTGTTAGGCAAATCTCATTCTGATTAGCTTCCTAAATCTTTATGTAGCTACTCCATGGAAATGTGGTAACCATACTCTTAAAACCGGGAAGCTTTTATTTGCTTAGAAACCTATGATGACGAGTTATTATGTTGCAAAGGTGTATGTCTTATCAGTTTACATAGACCACAGCCTATAATAGAGATTGGGATCCCAATTAACTCACAAGGATACTGCAAAGAAAACAATTCCCCAAATATAGCAAGATCTGGCATATTGGACTGGTTTGTAAGATGCTCGTTTACTACAGGATCTGCAATCTAAAGGATCAGCTAGGGGAAAATAGTTCCTTCCAAACCTTAAATAAATTCAGAAGATTAGTTTTTAAATCTTACTGACCAAATAGCATTAAATATAGTTGCAAAAAAATTGTCTTGGGAAAAGGTTGGAACTAGGAAAAACAGCCAAAAAAAACCCATGGCAAATATTCATGGATGTGCTGTTCAAACCTTTACTATTATTATACTTCAGAATATATATATATTAGGTTTTATTTCTTTAGAATTCTTGTTAACAGAGAAACCAATATTATAGACAAGCTATAGAAATAGAAATGACAAATACTTTCCCAAACAATTTTCCAAAGGTTAGAAGTAAGTGATTATTCCTTTTTCCCATACGGCTATTTATCACGTTATCCTTGAAAGGCATCTATGCTACATCTACTCCTGGGAGTTGCATCCATATCTAAAGATTTGTGGGATGTGCTGAAACCCTAATACATATGGCTTCATTAGAGACAAAAAAAAAATTCAGAAGTTACACTCTCCGTTCCCAAAATAGACAAGTGCATTAGTGCTGCTTCGTATGTTTTCCTATACGGCAAATCCATTTACCCATGGCAGAAATTACACTTGATCTGCCCTTCATTACATTGCGAGATGAATCCTTGCTCCTAGGCATAGTGATCAACCTCTGTATAGGAAAAGTGACACAAAACCTAGGTGAATTTTAAAAGTGAATGGCAAATGCATGGAGAATAAGTATCAATGGCTACTAGTATGATGGTGGTTATTTGCCTCTGAATACCAACTGCTGAGGATGAACAGTGGGAGAAGTCTGCTATCCATATTTCCTTTCCATGAGCTTCTCAAAGGCCACTTGTGCCTAACAGAATGCTGGTGAATAGATAGCTTTTGTCTGACTCTCCTCAAACAGCTCAGGATGGCAATATCGGAAGAACTTCCTCTCCCCATATAAACCATCCTGGGCTCTGCATTCATCATTTGAGGCCCTTCTTCATGTGCTTCCTCCATGTGAGGTCTGAAGGGTGGCAACACAAGAATGGGGCCTTCTCTGTAGTGGCTCCCTATTTGTGGATTGCTCTCCCCAAGGGGGGTCACCTGGCATCTCCATTATATATATTTAGGCACTAGGTGAGAATGTTCCTTCGAGAGCCAGTGTGGTGTAGTGGTTAAGAGCGGTAGACTCGTAATCTGGTGAACCAGGTTTGATTCCCCGCTCCTCCACATGCAGCTGCTGGGTGACCTTGGGCTAGTAACACTTCTTTGAAGTCTCTCAACCCCACTCACCTCACAGAGTGTTTGTTGTGGGGGAGGAAGGGAAAGGAGGTTGTTAGCCGCTTTGAGACTCCTTCGGGTAGTGATAAAGCGGGATATCAAATCCAAACTCCTCCTCCTCCTCCTCCTCCTCCTCCTCCTCCTCCTGCTCCTCTTCTTCTTCTTCTTCTTCTTCTTCTTCTTCTTCTTCTTCTTCTTCTTCTTCGTTTTCAACCAGGACTTTGGCTGATTAATATTCTACAGCCTTTTAATACGTTCCTGTTATGGGGTGGGGTTTCTTATTTCACTATTTTGTTTAACCTATTTCTATTTTTTATCGTGCGTTTTATTCTGTGAGCTGCCCTGAGATCTTATGATGAAAGGTGGTATATAAATCTAAGAAATAAAATAAATAAATAAAAATGTTATTACAATGAAGCTCTTTTTCACTCTGACCCTAGACATATCATAGGCATATCAAGCAATACAATTGCAGAAAATGTTCCTATATTATTATTTTTTTCAAATTTGACCTTTCAGATCTCAAATGATAATATAAATTAAGATGGTCAGATCTTCATTCATTTCAATTAGACTTGAGAAATGAAAGTTTTCCTAATATGCTTTCTGTATTTAGAATGCCTGGTTACAAAATGTGTGGGTGGCATGTCAGACAAGACTTACATTTATGGTTACTCTAGTTATCCTATGAAATGTACACAAGGACCCCGAAGTGTGTTATGTGTGTGACATTTTATTTCACATTTACAATTTAATATATAATATCCACATTTCCTGAAACCAGTGTGTCCGATTATGCAAAGTGCAATAGTTTGCTTTCCTGTATGCTTTTCCTTTTCTCCAGAGGTTGTTAAAAACAGTTAAGTTTATTGCCTGTGTTTGGGGTCAAAGTGCTAATGTCAAATATGGCTATATTAACACTGATAGAACTCGAATAAGTTATTCATTTCTTGTTGAGACTGTTTGACTTCCAATATTTTGTCAAAGCCATTTTAGTCAAAATGAATGGATTTAAAAAATAATAATAAAAAATGCCAGCATCTTATTTTCCAAGCATTTTAGCACAGAGATAATCTAACAGCACATACATCAGATTATTCCTTACTATAGACCCATTACAATATTTTTAATGTATTAGGCAGCGTAATCCTAGCCTCTGAACTGTGCAGCTAGAAAGCATTAGAATGGGGTGTTATGTTAACTTGTTACATTCCGAGCCACATTCAAGCATTTCGTTCTTGACATTTGAAGCCGAAAACAACTTTGGGCCAGGATGCATAGCAAACCACCTTCCATGGTGCAGAAAAAGGCAGTTTTCTGAGGAGCCTCTGCTGGTCCTTCCATAACCACTGGATTGTCACTTGGTGTCAGGCTTCGTGGAATCGGCTTCCTCCCCCGTGGTAGTAAATAAGAAGATCAAACAAAAGGAATGTCTTACCAGTTAGATTCTTTAATAATCACAGCGAGAGAACAAGAACATGTCTACCTAGAATGGCAGTGCTCCCAATTAAGGCTTACTTCCCCCCTTCTGTCCCTATTAATCTATGTCACTCCTACATCTTGTAATCTGAATTTATACCCTCTGCCCTTTCTGTTGTAACACTTTCTGAGCTCCCCATGTCTTTGGGGAAGGGGGGGGTGAATGCTTTCCAGAGACTGTGAATCTGTTAACCCTCTCTCTCCCAGTGTTTCTACTCCTAGCTGTTCCCCATCCAGTGTTTCCCAGCTTCTGCCTTCTGAACTATGCCCCTCTGCAAACCACTGTTCCAAATCTATACTGTCCTCTTGCTCCTGGGAAGATTCAGGATCAGGGGGAGGGGGTGGCTCCCACCATTCCTCCTCAGCACGGTCCCTGACACTTGGTCTCAGTGTGGAAGTAGACCTTCCAGGTAAAGCACCCACCTTCTGGGATGCCCTCACATAATTCGTGAGCTGGGGGCTGTAATGACGTTTATTTTATTTTTTTATGAAATCATTTTTATTGGTTTTACAAATACAAAGTACAAATAAACACAAGCTAGTAAAAACATATCTGTATAAAGAGATTCTCCGAATCGTGAGACCCCCATCCCCCATCCCCTCCCTGGGGTCTCATTTTAAACATCTACAACTGCATACTCATCCGTACTCCAATTTATATATCAAACCATATTGTCCATAGTAAATTTTTTTACACTACAAGTGAATCAAAATGGGGCTGTATGATTTTTAAACACCTCTTAAAAGCATAAGTTTACCCAAAGTTTCATGAACTCTCGTGTGAATTTTTTCCAAGTTTTGCTTTGTGCGCTGCTCAGTTTTCTGCTATACATTTTTGTTTTGTTTTTAATTTGGTTTTTTTTTTTAAAAAAGAAATGTTATTGAATATTGTTGCATGTCTATTGTCTTTACGTAAACTGTTTAGATATTTTCTATTATACTAAGTGGTGTTTTTGTATATAAATAAATATTATAGCAGGAGTCGGCAAGAGTTGGAGCAGACTCACCATTTTCTCCCATTAGAGCAATATGTTTTTCATTAATACAAAGTCTGAATCGTGTATGTGTTAATCTTCCTGCCTGCCATATCCACAACACAACCCATTGTCACATCAGTTGTGGACAGAGTTTGAGGTGGAAATGTAAGAAGGCACCTGAAGGTGACTAAAGGATCTCTTTTGAAATGTTATAAATTTGCACTGTTATAGGGTAGAGATGCATTTAGATCAATAGTCAATTTGAAAAGGAAAGGGGAAACAGGAAGGATCGTGGGCAAAAAAAGATTCATCTAGCCTGAGTCAAAAGTTCAATTGCCTGAGCCTTTGTATCAGCAAAGTCCATATTCATGAAAGGTGACTTCTTCAAAGCGGCAACCATTGCATTTCTGTTTCCACATGAAGGTGACACTGGTCACAAAAATCTTTTCTGATGCGCCATTACTTTTGTTTTACGCAAGGGCAAATAAGTGGTCCACATGGAATCTCTCAAAGGTCCACACTGTGGTATGAAACAAGCTGTCATAAGAAGTCATTTAAATTCTTGGGAACTCATTTTTCTGGTAATCAATAACTAATTGCTAGAGAGTTCTGATTTAAACATGAGAGTCTTTCTTGCTATTCAGGAAACAGTTTCAGGAATAACAATACTTGCTTTGGAGCCTTGACCCCTTTTCCCCATCTAGCAATGGAATTTTATTTTAGTTAATATTACTGTACTGCCAAAGCTGGGGAAGGTATTTGGATGAGTTCATATTGTAGCGATCACTTTAAACTTTGTGGCCTGGTTTGGATGTTCAGTTATTAGCTTATTTAAACCATAGATTAGCAGGTATGAATGAGTGACAGGATCTCATGTTCCTTTCTTGACCCTGCCCTCATCTCCTTCCTTGCGAAGATGGTACACCCTGGTTCAATTGCCACACTCAGCTGTTAACCATAGTTACTGTAGGTATCTTCAGCACTGGCTCCAGTGGACCATGTCTGCAGTGGCATAGCAAGGTCAGGTGGTACCCGGTGCAGAAAATTTATTGTCATCCCCCCCCATTGAAATCTAGTTGGACTCCCAAGAGCAGGCATAGGCAAACTTGGCCCTCCAGATGTTTTGGGACTACAACTCCCACCATCCCTGACCACTGGTCCTGTTAGCTAGGGATGATGGGAGTTGTAGTCCCTAAACATCTGGAGGGCCTAGTTTGTCTATGCCTGCCCAAGAGACTGTGATCTACTCACAGTATAAAAAGACTGGCTGTGATCTACCCATTGTCATTGCCAGGAGTTGTTGAGGTCTTTTAAGGGAAAGATTGACCAAAGTTGTTGAGCTTTCTTTAGGGGAGCGTTGGCCAAAGTTGTTGAGCTTTTTTGGAGGTAGGAGGGTTTGAGACCTGAGTTGAGAGAGCTTCTGCTTCTCTCCTTCCCTCCACCCTCCGCTTGTTTGATCGCCTGCCTCCTTCCCGTCCTCTCCCTGCCTGCCTGCCTGCCTGCCTGCCTGCCTGCCTCCTCCAGCAGCCTGGGAACGTGGGGCTGTCAAAACGAAGTGGGGAACAACGCAGCTTCCCCTGACGGCTCAGGGTAGCCGGGAGTTGCGGGTGGGCGGCACACCAAATGTCACCACCCCCTTGGAGATGACACCCAGTGTGGTCCACACCCACCTTGCTCCGCCCCTGCATGTCTGTTCCTCAAGGTTATTGATCTGTGGGGTGTCTGGGACCAGGTCAGGGTTAGGCATTATATCTGCCCACCTGCAGGGAGCTCTGTGGCAAAGCAATCTCAGGACAGAGTGCTGTATTCTGTGGTAGGCATAGGGATATAGGGACGCCTCCACCTCATCCAAACCTCCAGCTGAGCAGACTGGGAATAGGGGTTGGAGTGCACCCTAATTTCTCAATTCTCTTCCTCCTCCCCACCCACAACCATCCTTTTGACATTTCTTACCAACAGGGTTTTCTAAGCCAACTATGAAGTTATCATGCTTTTTAAAAGGTTATGCTATTTGAAGATGATGTCTTATTAAAGAATTGGTGAATGTTGCAGCAAAATGTGGGAAATAATACAGTCTTCATTAGTGGTTGTAACAATGGGTGTACACTTGTGTTCCGATGCCTCATGAAATGGAAAATGTCATGTAAAAAACAACACCCCAAACCCTAAAGGTAAAGGTAAAGGGACCCTTGACCATTAGGTCCAGTCGTGTCCGACTCTGGGGTTGCGGCGCTCATCTCGCTTTATTGGCCGAGAGCCGGCATACAGCTTCCGGGTCATGTGGCCAGCATGACAAAGCCACTTCTGGCGAACCAGAGCAGCGCACGGAAACGCCGTTTACCTTCCCGCCAGAGCGGTTCCTATTTATCTACTTGCACTTTTGCGTGCTTTCGAACTGCTAGGTGGGCAGGAGCTGGGACCGAGCAACGGGAGCTCACCCCGTCGCGGGGATTCGAACCACCGACCTTCTGATCAGCAAGCCCTAGGCTCTGTGGTTTAACCCAAACCCTACACTCAAGTAAAAACAATGAGTAGACTACCTGTGTGCTTGGACAGCCCTGCTATTATATTAGCAAATCCATTTTCCAGCAGCTGCTACAGGAATAGCAGAAAACAAATCAATATGCCATTTCTTTATGGCCGATGCAAAAGAGAGAGAGGGAGGGAGAGCATGCAAGAAATTAAAAGATCGTTAAAGGTTGTTCTCCAAATTAATGCTAATTGCTCTTTGCAGACAAGAATTTTGTGTGTACATTTTTTTGGTGTACATTCACACTGGATATATGATAGGGGAAGTGAAATCTTTTATAAAGGCTTGCCCGAGCACTTGTAAATTAAAGCTTGAATTGTTGCCATCGAATTGTGCTTTTATCTTCAATCAATGAAGGTGTTCTTTCAAATGCACTGGCAGCAGACCTCTCCAATATGTGAATATTTTTGCGTGCTAGCTCACTGTAGGATTCATCTGTCAGTTCACTTCTCCCTATGGCAATAGTCACAAGTACAGTATCAGAAGCATAATCAATTAAGTTTGGGCTAAAAGTTCATTTGTGGTACTGCATTCTAGCAAGAAAGATTAAAATGTTGTATTCAGAAAAAATGGCTTTTAGGCTACATACATTTAAAGCAGTATCATATCATTTTAAACAGCCACAGCTTCCTCCAGAGAATCCTAGGAACTATAGTTTAAGAGTTCTGTGAGTTTTGGGAACTCAGAGCTAAACTTTTCAGTTCTCTGGGAAGGAGGAATGACTGCTAAACTACTCTGAGAATTTTAGCTCTGCTGGGCGAGGTCACAATGTAGCTCCAGGCATCTGGGTCGGACTGCAAAGCTGCAGAGGTAGATTGCCCAGGCAGCTTATTAGCAAGGATGGTGTGTATAGCCCTTGCACCTTCAAAGCTGGTGTAACTAAGTGCTTTGCTAAAATGAAAGAATGAAAGAAACTTCCAAGGCTGTGTCCATATTGTGCTGGGCATGCGTGGGACAGTTGCTAGGTGTATTTACTTTCAAGCCCAGAAAAAATAGTGTGCACTCATGTCTTAGACAACTATTAGATTTTGGTGGGTGGGTGTGACACAATCTTTGGAACAGCAATGCTCCCTCATACACCTTAAATTTTATTAAGATTTATTCTCAGGAAGCTGTGGTCCCTTCTACTACACAGTTGTAAAATGGATGTACTCATACAACCATATGTGTTTTTTAAAAGCACACTAGGAAAACCACATCCCTTTCCCTTACAACAAAGCATAATCATTTTGTAAATCTGTTATTGAGTTTAATTTGTGTATTATATATACATATACATATACATACTGTATACATATACATATACATACATACTTTTATACATTATATATATATATATATATATATATATATATATATATATATATATATATATGTATGTTGAGTGTTTCCCTTTGGTGGAGAACACATCACTCTTTTTCTCCTTAAAAAACCCCCCAAAAACATGGTATAACACTTTGGAAAATTCAGCCCAAACCAGAAAGATTATTTGCCAGATTAAGTCGGAGGGCATTCTGTTGACAGGATGATGCCCTTCTTCTGAACTTGATAGGCAGGCTCATCGGAGGGAGGCACCACCCTGTCAGGCAGAATGTCCTCTGACCTAATCTCCAAACAGAAATTCATGATAAGTTCCGTTTTCCCAGCATCATTTATTGCATGCAGCCAGGAATCAAGCTGTAGGCATAGAAAATAAGCAATTGGAAGTATCAGAGAGGCACTAAAATGCAGTCAAAGCATATTTTGATTGGTGTTACGGAAGTCCTTTTCCAAAATATTTGAAATCTTCTAAATTACTCACAGCTAAAGAAAAAGAGCTAATTTTCCTTTCTCTTGTATTTGCCACAGAGAAAAAAGCTGGTTCAATTTAGTGAATTGTTTTGTATTGTTGGCTCCCTGGGTTAATTCCCCTAGTTTTCATTCTTACAGAAAAAGAGAATCTCTCTTGCAGAAAGTCATCTTAAGGAGATGCGCTGTACCTGGCACAATGGGTTCTTGATTAGGATCTTTATAACCTAATGTAATGCAAATAAATAAATGTTGATAATATTGTTGATAATATTGTTGATAATAATGTTGAAGGAAACATCAGATTAGTTTAATGCAGCTGCTAAGATAACCAATTATTTTCAGTGATGGCAAAGCTATCTTTTTATTGTTATTGAATTTCATTTGTGATAATGGAATATTTTCATTCCTTTTCCTGTTGAAACCAATGTAAAGTAATGGCTCAATATACGATAAGAAAGTACAACACCGAAAATAGTTCTATTTTTGTAAATAAATTACTTGGAGTTATCTATTGCACGCTCTAAAGTAAATGGACAGCTGTGTGTTATGGGGAGGCCATTAGTGTGCAAAGATAATGTACTTATTGCTTAGACAAAAGGTTGACACAAGAGCTCAAATCAGTTGATTTTTCGATTTCAGGCTTCATCCAGACTGTCTTGAAAACTGTTTAGCTGTACCTTTCAAACACAGAGATGAGAATCTGGCACTGTTTAAAAGGCGATTTCTAGGCTGTCAGTCACCTGAAGTCCAGGGAGATGTACAGTACATTTACCTGGGACATGCCGCTTGTAGACACAGTAATTAGATCATTTATGTGGCTGTGTGGATTACAAAGATACAGCAATAAATAAGAAAAGTGATAAGGAAGATGACATCACTGATTGTGCATTAGACCCCAGGGCTGTGACTTTATCCTTGTTCATCTTGTTGCTGTTTGAAAGATGGATCCAGCAATATCCTCAGACTGTGAACCTGGCCTTCACAGTGCAGCCCTATCCAGAACGGGATTAGTCGTTAAAGAATTTTTTTAAAGGCTAACTCATTTTTAAAATGTTTCGCATTTGTTTTAAAACTTCCTCCACTGTGTTGGGTTAAGGCAACGCTTAATGTCTTAAAAATCCCACAACCCCAGTTCACATTAAAGGGTCTTTCACTGAGATCCAGAGGCTGGAGGCTACTGTCAGAAAAATTGAAACCATATAAATTAATGTAGTGTATCCACAGAAATGTTTGAAATCAGACTCCAGGAAGGTTAACATCGAGTGTACATGCTATACTTAGCTTGACGCCCCCGTCAACTCAACTCAGCGTTAATCAGTTAACTTCAGTATACTGAATTGTTTCTGCTGTAAAGGGAGGGTTCTTAAAATTCCGCTGTTTTGGAGTTACAAGGAAGTATATGCTCAATCCTTCAACTTTAGGACAAATACTTCCTCTAAGGATGTGAATACCCAGCCATAAAGTGCATTTGCTGCCTTCCACAGACACAGATCTCTGCTTCCTTCCTAGAGAGCCAGTGTGGTGTAGTGGTTAAGAGCGGTAGACTCGTAATCCGGTGAACCGGGTTCGCGTCTCTGCTCCTCTACATGCAGCTGCTGGGTGACCTTGGGCTAGTCACACTTCTCTGAAGTCTCTCAGCCCCACTCACCTCACAGAGGGTTTGTTGTGGGGGAGGAAGGGAAAGGAGAATGTTAGCCGCTTTGAGACTCCTTTGGGTAGTGATAAAGCGGGATATCAAATCCAAACTCCTCCTCCTCCTCCTCCTCCTCCTCCTCTTCTAACTGATCCCTTGCTCTGCCTAATAATAATAATAATAATAATAATAATAATAATAATAGATGTTCTGTGGAGATCTGTGGAGATCTGTGGATCTCCAGGCCCGGATCTTCCACTAAATAAGTGAAATCACGTAAAGTGGGGGGACACGTAAAGTGGGGGGACACTCCCCGTGTGCCCTCCACTTTAATTGGGAGGGCTCACGGGGAGGAGAGAGAGAGAGAGAAAGAGACTCACATGCACCATGGACCAAGTTACCCATCCTCAAGGCTGCCTATGTGTGGCGTAGGTCCAGACTTTTGATGACTAGATTGCCCTGTTTCCTGCAACTGTGGCTTTCTTTGTAAACAAGGCATTTGAAAACTGGATCTCTTTACTCTAAAACTGAAACAGCATTTTTTCTCTGCATGTATATTTTGTCCCTAACAGTAAGCAAGTCTTGTTATAATAATAATAATAATAATAATAATAATAATAATAATAATAATAATAATAATAATAATAATTTTTTATTTTTACCCTGCCCATCTGGCCGGGTCTCCCCAGCCACTCTGGGCAGCCTCCGACAAATATTAAAATACATCAAAATCACAAGTTAAAAACTTCCCTAAACAGGGCTGCCTTCAGGTATTTTCTGAATGTAGGATAGTTATTTATCACTTTAACCTCTGCTGGGAGGGCGTTCCACAGGGTGGGTGCCACTACCGAAAAGGCCCTCTGCCTGGTTCCCTGTAGCTTTGCTTCTCGCAGTGAGGGAACCGCCAGAAGGCCCTCGGCGCTGGATCTCAGTGTCCGGGCTGAACGGTGGTGGTGGAGATGCTCCTTCAGGTATACAGGACCGAGGCCGTTTAGGGCTTTAAAGGTCAGCACCAACACTTTGAATTGTGCTCGGAAACGTACTGGGAGCCAACGTAGTTCTCTCAGGACTGGTGTTATGTTGTCCCGGCGGCCACTCCCAGTCACCAGTCTAGCATTCTGGATTAATTGTAGTTTCCGGGTCACCTTCAAAGGTAGCCCCACGTAGAGCGCATTGCAGTAGTCCAAGCGGGATATAACTAGAGCTATAATGAGTAGATCATTGTGATAATACCCTGTTTCCCCTTTTTTAAGACGTAGTCATAAAGTAAGCCATGGCAGGTTTTTATCACATTTGCAAAAAATAAGCCATACCCCGAAAATAAGCCATAGTGCTGCCATTGTCCCTGTCGCCTCCTAAGCCCCTCCTTCCTGTTCCTGGCGCTCAGGGAGCCAAGACATCCCCTGAAAATAAGCCACCCTGTGTTTTTTTGAGGGAAAAAAATATAAGACAGTGTCTTAAAATAGGGGAAACACGGTATGAAGGTTTTGATTTTGATTTTTTTTTTTGCATGTATATGGAAAAGAGATTGCACGTGTTCCTTGTTGTCTTCCGTTTCTCCACAGAGAGAAAACAAAACCATATTTTCTTATTTTCTCTCAAGTTTCCCCCTCTAAGTAAGATTATTGTATTTCCAAAGTTTGGCCAACATATTAGTAGGAAATTAAGTTTCACTTTTTTGTAGAGTGAGCAAAAAATAAATAGAAATTGATCTATAATTGCCTTCCCTGAATCAATGGAACTGCGGGGTTAACTTTTCTTTTTCTTTCTTTTCTTTTTGCATAATTTGTTTAAGTCAAGTGGTTGACAGGGCTTTGAGTATTCATACAGTAGATTAAGCAAGGTGATTTAAGTGAAGTTGACCAGGATGTGCATGACTGCCCTTTTACATTCTCATTTCTACTGCATTAAATGTCAAAAAGAAGTGTTTGTTCAACGGGCTTTCTGAAGTTATTTTGGTTGCCTGTTTCATTTTAAAAATAACAACAACACACAACTGTTGCTGTACATCAGAACAAGCATCAGAGTCCAGAGTGCAGTGATGACATTCTCAATTTAAGTTTCTAAAAGTAATGTAAGATACAACTGCTGCATGCCAGCCAGTTTTATCAATGATAGTAACCTGAATAACTCCAACTGCTACTTACAGCTGTTATTATTTTGACTGTAGTGATACTACACCAATGCATTGCCCATGCTGAGATAGATTGGAATATAAAGCAAAGCTGGATACAAGATAAACAACTGGAAGATGCAACAAATGCAAGATAAAAACCATGGGTAAAAACCCGTTAGATTCACAAAATGCACAGAGTCTAGGGCTTGCTGATCAGAAGGTTGGCGGTTCGAATCCCTGCGACGGGGTGAGCTCCCGTTGTTCGGTCCCAGCTCCTGCCCACCTAGCAGTTCAAAAGCACGTCAAAGTGCAAGTAGATAAATAGGAACCGCTCCGGCGGGAAGGTAAACGGCCTTTCCGTTCACTGCTCTGGTTCACCAGAAGCGGCTTTGTCATGCTGGCCACATGACCCGGAAGCTGTCTGCGGACAAACACCGGCTCCCTCGGCCTATAGAATGAGATGAGCGCCGCAACCCCAGAGTCGGACACAACTGGACCTATGCGCCTGTTTCCAAATCTCCCAAAAAATAATACTGTATGCTGGGAAGCCGTGCATGTTATATTATTTGTATGATAACTGCAATTATCCCCTGATAATCTGAAAGTGAAATGGGTAATTTCACCTGTCATTTAAACAATTCATAAACTCACTTTAACTGGCAAGCGCATTTATGGTTTCATTTTGCTAATGGATTTAGTAGAAAGAAAATAAAGCTCTTATTGACATTTACTATGACACTGGCTGTTTAAAAGAGCTAATTAAACTTGAAAACCTAGTTTTTGGTTTTTAGAAGGTGATTATAACTGGCTTAACAAAACAACAAACCATAAAACCCTAATAACTTATTAACCATAGTCTCTGTAGTCTTGAAGGAGAAATTGTTTTAATATAACAATAGCTTATTAAACTACTACGGAAACATATAGATTAAACTGAGAGTGACTGTAAAATAGCACAACCTTGCATCTTTTAAAATAATAAAAATTAGAATAACCAATTAAAACATATTCTTCTAAAAAGCACTTAATACTATAAATACTGAAGGAATGCTTTGTATCATAAGCTGCAATGCTGTTTTAGTGTGTACAAAGTAACATATTTGGGTATTTGGCGGCTTTTTTGTCTCTATTTGTTTTTTCTAGAGCTAGTCTATACAAATAGGACGCGGGTGGCGCTGTGGTCTAAACCGCAGAGCCTAGTACTTGCCAATGAGAAGGTCGGCGGTTCGAATCCCTGTGATGGGGTGAGCTCCCGTTGTTCGATCCCAGCTCCTGCCCACCTAGCAGTTCGAAAGCACTTCAGAGTGCAAGTAGATAAATAGGTACCGCTCCGGTGGGAAGGTAAACGACGTTTCCGTGCGCTGCTCTGGTTCACCAGAAGCGGCTTAGTCATGCTGGCCACATGCCCCGGAAGCTGTCTGTGGACAAACGGCAGCTCTCTCGGCCTATAGAGCGAGATGAGCGGCAACCCCAAAGTCCTCCGCGACTGGACCTAACGGTCAGGGGTACCTTTACCTTTACTTTAGTCTATACAATGTTCTATGCCGTCTACTCAGAGGGACATGATTGTTTCCTCCACCTGCATTTCAACATCTGCAGTGGCAAAATTGCCAGAAATTTTCTGCTTGCACAATAATGAAAAATAGAATAGACTATGGAAATATATTTCTTTCAAAGCATATAATAGCACTTATTGTTATAGGAAGGCTTCTTACACAGTGTTCATGGGTAAATTAGCATATTTTGAGGGGGGTTTCCCCTTGCTTTCCTTTTGATGCTGTTGTGTACCTCAGTAGTGCTATTAGTCTGCAGCTCTGTGAGGAGAACAGGGGGCTTCTAACAACTCCTCGCCCTCCTAACAAGCTACAGTTCCCAAGATTCATTGTGGGAAGCCATGACCATTCCGTGTGTTATGATAACTGCTGTAAATGTATGGTGCAGATGGGACCTCCGAAAAGGAGAACCAATTCAGATTTTCCTTTCTTACCGCCATGGAAACATTTGCCACAGTGCCAGATTTATGTATAAGCTAAACAAGCTACAGCTTAGGGCCCCACTCTCTTGGGGACCACAAAAAAAAATTAAAGGGAAAAAAAACTGGATGTACATTTCCAAAATATAAGATAAAAAGCAAATAAAATAAAACCAACATACAGCAACAGTGTTTTGTGTTGTGTAGGTTCCTATGATGTAAGTAATGGGCCCCACCTGCTAGCCTCCTCCCTAAAATATTGCTGGTTTGCTCATTTCTATATACTGTATAGGGTGCCTACACTCTGCATGGGACGCGGGTGGCACTGTGGTCTAAACCACTGAGCCTAGGGCTTGCCGATCAGAAGGCTGGCAGTTCGAATCGCCGCAACAGGGTGAGCTCCCATTGTTTGGTCCCAGCTCCTGCCCACCTAGCAGTTTGAAAGCACGAAGTGCAAGTAGATAAATAGGTACCGCTCCGGCGGGAAGGTAAACGGCGTTTCCATGCGCTGCTCTGGTTCGCCAGAAGGGCTTAGTCGTGCTGGCCACATGACCTGGATTCTGTATGCCAGCTCCCTCGGCCAATAAAGCAACATGAGCGCCGCAACTCCAGAGTCATCCGTGACTGGATCTAACGGGCAGGGGTCCCTTTACCTTTACCTTTACATTCTGCATGGACTGGTCGCATGGCAACATGTGCAAATGGCTTTAGATACCTATTAGGTCCATAAATTACCATATAGCATATATCCAATACAAAAAAACAGCGATAATTTGTTGTCGACAAAGGACAGCTGGGCATATAAAGGGCCCCATTACCTTCAGTAGTTTAGGGCCTCATCAAACCTAAATCCAGCCCTGATTTGCCATACTTGGTTTGCTGATGTTGGATTCCCGAAAATGGTTGGGTTGAAAAGAGTACATGATGGGGTGATTTGAAGGCATGTTGCAGGAGGACATGAAGAAAGTTTGGATCTGAAAGATCCATTGCCTACCCCCACCTGCTGGTACACACGTAAACCAGGAAGTAAACTATGCCAGACCTGAATTGTTTGGTCCCACTTATTTCTCTCCCCATGCTTACTAATGGGAGGGGAAAGTTTTTAAAAGAAAAATCCTGAAATGGGATAGAGGGTCCACCTTCACATCAACCCTTCCAGCAAGAGCCCAATAAACAATTAACTGCAATTGCCCCATCTAATTAGGTTGTCTGTTAATATATCAGCTTTCTCAGCATGAGCAAGATATATGCTGGAACCAGGGCTCACCCATTTGTTGTCCAGCACAGAGCCACTTCCTTTGTTATCTTAATGGTCCAAACTTTGAAGGCTATTACCTCACCAGGAAGCAAGCCAGAAATTGAATCTGTGCTGGATCCAGGAATTAGAAGGATCTCAGACTTCCAGCCTATCCACCCACTCCAAACTCGTAACGCTATGTTTTTCCCCTCTTCCGTTTTTCTCCTTTCTCTCTTATTTTATTTTAGCCGGTCATCTAGGTAGCTTTTAAAATTCCTTGTATCAGCGGCTTCCTGCTGCTGCACACTCCGTTATAAAGACTATTGAAACTAAGAGCTATTATTTTCTTCCCAATCAGAAGTAAATACAATAATCTTACTCCTGCTGTTTGAGGTTAACCTGCCGGTGAGCTTCTCCAGGGCAACGTGGTGGGAATAGGAGAAAGTGGTAGGATGGGGCAACAGCTAATAATAGTGTTTATGGTCTTGTACCTGCGGTGATCTTGAGGTAATACCAAGAGTTTGCCAGGAGAAGTCAAAAGGTTTGAAATACTTCCTGTGGAAGGGTGCTAATTCATCATGGTAAGCGGTCCAGACAGACAGCCTTCTGAAGCGAACACAACATATAAAGTATAAACTGAAAGCACCAACGGCTGGAAAACGTGAAGTTTTCCTTCATATTCCAAACAGTAAATTACTGGGTGCTCTCAGAGTTTAATAAGCTCCAAAGAAACATAAATTATATATAATTTCTGTAGTGCGCATATATATGTTGTTTTCGTGGATTGCTTTCACTTCTTTTATTGTGCATCAGCGTGCAATTTAAGTGTGCTAAAGAGGATGTATGAAAAGCTTTAAATGTGTTGTCAAGGATAGTCTGCCCTCTTTATCTCATTTGATGACCCTGCCATGCATCGGCATAGCCAGGATTTTTGTTGGTAGGGGGCAGGACTTCGTTAAGGGGGGCAGAACCGACGTGATTGGTCAGTTGTTGTTGGTGGTGGTGTTTAGTCATTTAGTCATGTCCGACTCTTTGTGACCCCATGGACCAGAGCACGCCAGGCACTCCTGTCTTCCACTGCCTCCTGCAGTTTGGTCAGACTCATGTTGGTAGCTTCGAGAACACTGTCCAACCATCTCGTCCTCTGTCGTCCCCTTCTTCTTGTGTCCTCCATCTTTCCCAACATCAGGGAGTCTTCTCTTCTCATGAGGTGGCCAAAGTATTGGCCTCAGCTTCAGGATCTGTCCTTCCAGTGAGCACTCAGGGCTGATTTCCTTCAGAATGGATAGGTTTGATCTTCTTGCAGTCCATGGGACTCTCAAGAGTCTCCTCCAGCACCATAATTCAAAAGCATCAATTATTTGGCGATCAGCCTTCTTGATGGTCCAGCTCTCACTTCCATACATCACTACTGGGAAAACCATAGCTTTAACTATACAGACCTTTGTTGGCAAGGTGATGTCTCTGCTTTTTAAGATGCTGTCTAGGTTTGTCATTGCTTTTCTCCCAAGAAGCAGGTGTCTTTTAATTTCGTGACTGCTGTCACCATCTGGTCAGTTAGTGAAGTATTCTATTGTTTTACTTGATCGAGGGGGACTCCCCCCCTGCCCCCCCGGCTACACCCTTGCTGCCAGGTACCCCCCAAAAAACCGTGGTGTTTTGGCATTTTCTTGTAGCTCCATTATTACAACATCATTTTTATTCGGTTTTACAAATACAAAATAAAAACATCCATATATATATCCATATACAGAGATTCCTCCTAATCTTGGGCCTTCCCCCCACCCCACCCCCTCCATGGGGTCCCATTTTAAGCATTTAGAACTGCATATTCTTCCATACTCTAATTTTTATATCAATCCATGTTATCCATGGAAAGCAGCTCAGTTTATTCTGAACCCGTTTCAGACTCAGTTGTATATTCAGTGACTTCGGGAGCCCCTGTCCTGGCTCCATTGTGAGCCCCGTAGCCCCCACTTGAATATAAATATCACCTGCTCCATGGACAGTGGGGGCTGGTCCATTAGGGAAATGGGGCAGTACCCCAACAACTTACATCTGGCCTCAACCAGCCTATGCTTGCCTGCCTTTTTAATAATAATAATAATATTTTAATACTTTTGTCATTTATACCCCACCCATCTGGCTGGGTTGCCCCAGCCACTTTGGGCAGCCCTTGCCAAAGTATAAAAACATAGTAAAACATCAAACATTAAAAACTTCCCGATACAGGGCTGCCTTCAGATGCCTTCTAAAAGTTGTATAGTTATTTATCTCCACATCTGATGGGATGGCGTTCCACAGGGCGGGCGCTAGTGCTGGGTGATATCTGGTTTTCAACACTGCCATATATCTATCACCAGCTAAACAGAGAGCATAATCCACAAGAAACTATGATCAAGAGAAATTTAGGTATATAACTTATACCCCACTTTTCTAAAAACATCTATTGCTGCAAAAATTGCATCTGGATAGGAGATAATTTGCTTGTCACGTGTGTGTTTTTCTTTCAAAAATGTATCTTTTGTGAGAAATATACCGTATTTTCCGTGTATATTTTTTCCTTAGAAATAATAGGCAAAAACTGTGGGTCGTCTTATACATGGGTAGCAGAGGGGGGGGGCGATTGGTGGCAGCAGCCAGCAGGAGATTGGCAGCAGCAATTGGGTGTGTGATTGGTTGCTGCGGCAAGGCCTGCTGACGATTGGCTGCGGCTACGGCAATTGGGTGGTCTATTTACGGCAGCGGCAATGCGTGCTTGCAATTGGCTCAACAACTCTGGGTAATCCCCCCCCAAAAAAAGCTCAAGCACTGTGGGCAATCTCCACCACCCCCCAATTTTTTTGTTGTGGTCCGAAAAAATGGGGGCCGTCTTATACATGGGGGCATGTTATACACGGAAGAATACGGTAACTGTATTTCTCAGTCATTTGTAATAGACCTCTTTTGTGTCTCTAGATCAGGGGTCAGCAAACTTTTTCAGCAGGGGGCCGGTCCACTGTCCCTCAGACTATATTTTGAAGAAGAAAAAAGGAATGAATTTCTATGCCCCACAAATAACCCAGAGATGCATTTTAAATAAAAGCACACATTCTACTCATGTAAAAACACGGTGATTCCTGGACCGTCCGCGGGCCGAATTGAGACGGCTATAGGGCTGGATCCGGCCCCCGGGCCTTAGTTTACCTACCCATGCTCTAGATGCATTCCACATAGGCGGTTTGTTTTGTTCTGGATCACTCTTGGATTCTGTCCTCTTTATTTTTTGATACTTGATACCTGCTTTTCGAAAGAAGCCTAGCAAGTCAGCATTCTTATTTCTAAGAAAGATGCAACTCTCTTAGGGAGAGGGGGGGACGGACGAACAAAACCAGAATCATTCTTTAATGGGCTGCTAGAGAACTGCTGTGTGTTGCAGAACTCTCTGGTCCTTTCCCCAGAGGCTGAGACAAGACCTCAAGATGGTGCCACTGGAAAGAATGGAAAGAATGACCAAAAGCTGAACCTGCTCTTTCCTCAAGGCAATGCAGAAAGACAGGCAATGTGGTGGTATCTGGCCAGTGTGTTTCTGATGCATTTTTAATGCAAAATATATTAAAACGTGATCTTGTCAGGTTTATTTTGGTTCCTGTCAGAAACAGTTGAGAAGCAGCTGCTAGATTAAAAATGGTGATGTTGGTGGTGGCGGCGGTGGAGAGTTTTTAGTGCTCTGAATAGCTAACATACTTCACTTAAAAATAGATGCTTCAACTCTTGTGGGGTTTTTATTTTTTTATTTTATTTTTTACAAAGGCATCCGTGGCCACATTATGCATTTGCGTTCTCCGGTTAATCCATAACAAACTGTGAAATTTCCAATATGATTACAATTTGACCATGAAATCTGTCATGAATAATTTATACGACTCTCAACCATGTACACCGGTGAGCCTCCCATTATTTCAAATGAGCCTTTATTACATTGAAGTTTAGCAGGCGGAATACTTAACCCTAATAGAGAACGCGTACACTGCAGGGCATTTTACTACAATGTGAACCTGAGTAGCATCGAAGATTTTAAAGGTATTATTCATTTATTAAAAGATTTCAGGACTGCCTTTCATAAAATGTATCAAAATGGTGCAGAACGATTTAAAAATAATAAAATTACATAAGAAATATACACTTCACACAGCAGACTATGAATAATAACAACCTATCTAACTTCTGTTTACATCTATATTTCCTTTCCTTGCCTCTTGCACCTCTCCTCTGTTTTGCACCCTTGCTGTTGTGTATAGTTTCTGGGTAATTTTTGTCTGTCTGAAAGAATTCTTGCCAGAAATTTGGAATATATGTGCTTTATTAGGGTTATCAGATGTAACTTTTAAAGTTATTATTTTTCAGGGAAGTTGTGGGTTCCTTAATACTGCTGATTTCTGCAAGTTCAGTGTTCTAGTTACATGGTAACTATCAAGAGCTTTCGACAGCGAACACATAATTCCAATTACTTAATGCATTTCTTTTGATCATGCAGATTTGTACATTCTTAGCCAAAAGTCTATCTGTTGAAGTTCATGGCTGATTTACACTAACTGCACAGGCATCTTGCATTTGGGTAACAACAGGGCCTTTTTTTCAGCTGGAACTCGCCAGAACCCATTTTTCTGCACCTCTCAGGTGGGCACCATTGCCATAAAGGCAATGTGGGAGGTGTTCATGCTAAGTTCCGGCACCTCTTTCTTCTGGAAAAAAATAGCCCTGGGTAGCACATTTTAGTGCAAGTTTAGTGCCCTAATTGTGAAGGACAGGTATTCAGTTTTTATTGGAGGCATCTGACAGCCAATATCCCTACAGGGCTGTCTTAAGCATATGCAGCGCTGGGGTGCAAAGATCTGCCTGGTGGGGGCCCCCACCGGTTGCCCAGTCCCAGGCGTGCAGGAGGGCGGAGCTGGCCAGCCGCATCAGCGTCTCACTGACTCGGTCGCCCCTGAACTCGCGGCGCAGAGCCATCCGCAACAGAAGAGCCCGTTGGGGTACTCCGACCAATGGGCGGGCTCTTCCCCGGACTCAACTCTCGGGCCCCGGACTCTTGGCCTGACGCCCCTGAGAGCCCGCCGCCCGGGTGCCCTGCACCCCTAGCGCCTATGGGTAAGATGGCCCTGTATCCATATTCAACCTTAAAATCCTCCTTCAGCCCAATATTTCTTTCAGGTACTGCTTTGTGTGTGAGACATCAGAGCAAAAGAAGAATAATCCTAATATCAATTGCTAGAAGAAGCAAAATTGTTGCTTTTCCCATCCGGACTAGAACATGCTTTGTGCTCTGTGTTGTGTTTGTATATTATTTCAAACGAGGTTGCTTGACTGCCTTAGTCATTTGTTACTTTAATTCAAAACTTGCAAAAGGACATTGGTGCAAACAAAAGCTAATGCAAGCAAAGGCTCTTAATTGCTGGCTACAGCACTTTATGCAGAAACCGTTTCCATGAATGTGAGCAGAAGTAGAATGGGGAATAACATGCAATCTAGAGGTACTAGATGTTGTAATATTTATTCCCTGTGTGCAGTCATGGGTTTATTGTTTTTCACATGACTGGGTATATGTTTTCATTCCACAGAGTGGGAAGTGGGAAGTGACGGCAGACAGGATGTCTTGTCTTGCTGTGTTCCCTAAAGTAGGACTATTGTCCTTTATTCTTTCTCTTTGCTGCCTGATGCTAAAGAGAGAGGGAGCCATGATGTAGAGCTCCGTGTGTGTAGATATGTAATGAAGTAGATACAGCCAAGATGCTGAGCTGCTGTGGTCTGTTACGCTACTGCGCACACTCTGCGGATCCCTAAGTGTGCTGGATGTCTTCTGACACCAGTCACTGTGATGTTCGGGCTGAAGAAGCTGAGAAGCTCCCGAACGATCGCCCATGAAGGAGGGAACATGCCAGTCGGGCATGTGTCTCTGCTGAGCCTCTACTCGTGAGTAGAGACCGTTTAATGACACTAGTATCATTCAAATTAGAGAAGCTGCGTCAAACACATTTTAAGTTTCATCACCTTCAAAGGTAGCCCCATGTGGAGCGCATTGCAGTAATCCAAGCGGGAGATAAACTAGAGCATGCACCACTCTGGCGAGACAATCTGCAGGCAGCTAGGATCTCATCCTGTGTACCAGATGGAGCTGGTAGACTAGCTATAATTGTTAATTGACATTTGGACAGAGAGCCCACAAAGCCGTCATTATTCAGATGTGCATTTTCTCCAACACCCCTCTCGACCTCCGCCTTTGTCCATGCAACAGGGGAAAGATAGAGGACTTTACCCACTTTTTCTTCCACTGCCCTCTCTATAACTCAATAAGATCGAGGCTCCTGCTACTAATTCCTCCGACCATTGCCATGGAAGATGACCGCTTGAAATATCTATTGGTGGATGCCAATCCCATAGTCACTCATGGCGTGGCCATCTATATCCTGCAGGCCCTGAAACTCAGGGCCACCTCGTTAGGTTAACCTCCTTTAGCCCTGGACTTGTAAACTTTCCAATAGTTTACATAATTGTTATTGTTTTTATCATACCTGTTTTATTTACTATGATTTTATACCTGATGTTTGCAAATGTATAAGAATGGCAGGCTACTGCCGGGACTTATTACTTGTGCTATGGCCAAATGGCTAACACAATAAACTTTGATTTGATTTGATTTGATTTGAGATGTGCTACCCTAAAGTTACCCAAAGAGGTGGATGTCCTTTGGGGTTCTACCTTTGGGATTGCGGCAATGGTTGCATTATTATTTCTTTGTGGAGTGTGGGCTATGTGGATTAGAACGTCTGAGGCCACTACTGGTTGAGAGGGAATGAGGTACCAGTGGGTTGGGGCGCAGATTTATTTTTTTCCCTTTGGTGAGAGTCTCAAGTGGGAGATTGCAACTGGAGTCAAAGCAGATTGCTGTCTAGAGTATAACTACAGTGTGTGATAGATGGATGGCAATTTCTTTTAATAGTATATATGAGTGGCTTCATTGTCTCTTTGTGTTTTCGCAGTGCATTTCAGTAAAGTGGTTGGAATGATAGGTAATTTCTTTGATTGATAAAAATACTTGAATACCACAATTTCATTAAAAATACAAAAGCACTGTATGATATCTATATCTATCTTTCTATCTATATATCCTACATAAAAAGCAATAGCAAAGATAACCGGGTAATTGTAACAGAATTGCTTCTTTAATTGTGCGCATAAGACTGGCACCATAGAAAAGATTTCAGCAAAATTTAAAAATCAGTGCTGGAGATGCCTGCTGATTTTCTATTGGAAGAGCAGTCTTCAAGACTGGGCCAATAACAGTGAAAGCTTGAACAAAATAAAAAATTAAAAAAATCCTTCTAGTAGCACCTTAGAGACCAACTAAGTTTGAACAAACTTACCGGGTAGTTGGTCTCTAAGGTGCTAGGTAAAGGTAAAGGTAAAAGGACCCCTGACCATTAGGTTCAGTCGTGACCGACTCTGGGGTTGCGGCGCTCATCTCACTTTATTGGCCGAGAGCCGGCGTACAGCTTCCGGGTCATGTGGCCAGCATGACTAAGCTGCTTCTGGCGAACCAGAGCAGCGCACGGAAACGCCGTTTACCTTCCCGCCAGAGCGGTTCCTATTTATCTACTTGCACTTTGACGTGCTTTCGAACTGCTAGGTGGGCAGGAGCTGAGACCGAGCAACGGGAGCTCACCCCGTCACAGGAATTCGAACCGCCAACCTTCTGATAAGCAAGCCCTAGACTCTGTGGTTTAACCCACAGCGCCACCTGGGTCCCTTCTAAGGTGCTACTAGAAGGAATTTTTTTATTTTTTTATTTTGTTTTGACTATGGCAGACCAACACCGGCTACCTACCTGTAAGTGAAAGCTTGGATTCACGTGGTTATCAAATGATCCTTCCCCTCACAGAACACATTGCAGTAATCCATTCTTGTGGTTACTAATGTCCAGTAATCCATGCAGCTGGTGAACCAGATACAGCTGGTAGAATATACTCCTAACCTCCAGATGTTTGGGCCTCTAGAGTCAAAAAGGTCTCCAGGAGTACCTCCAATGTCTGTATCTCATCCTTCAGAGGGAACGCAATCCCAGCCACAATGCGTCATGTACTTACAGGGTATGGAGACCGATTGCATAACTACCGTGTGAGTTTCCCTTTGGGTACTTGGAAGTGTGAAAAGCAGAAATGTTAGTGAGACTTCTGCGTGTCAACACTTTTTTAAAAAAGCTGCATCTTCCAATTTTTCCGCCCAGACTGAAGGAAGGAGAAAAACTGGGAAGCAGCAGTGTCCGAAAAGCTCAAATACATGGTCACATACCTGAAGAACATTTACCTTCTGGATAATCTGAGCAGATCTTTTATGCGTTCAAAATTTGCAGTGAGTTTCAACCTTTATAAAGAATTGGTGGGGACTGAATCACTGCCTTGTTCAATATTTGTTTTTCTGTAGATTGGGAGAATCTAGTTCATGCATTTATTGACTAAAGCTGTAAATTAGATTGTGAAGGCAGATAAGGTTCTGTAAGTTACAAATGCACAAAGTAAATGCTTTCTGCATAGTATTGTCAGTGCATGCAGGTCTTGCTATCTGAACACAGTGCATTCTCAGAAAACCAATTCTTGTGCAAACATTCGCTTAAGCAGGGGTCAGGAAACTTTTTCAGCAGGGGGCCGGTCCACTGTCCCTCAGACCTTGTGGGGGACCAGACTATATTTGGGGGGGGGAGAACGAATTCCTATGCCCCACAAATAACCCAGAGATGCATCCTATATAATAAAGAGCCTGTGTCCCTCCGTAGCTTTCCGTCCGTCAGTGGAAATCACAACTGCGCGTGCGCTCCACTGACACACGGATTGGAGGACGCAGACCAATAGGAGCGGGGGCAGCGGCGCAACGCGCCGCTTCCCGCAGCCTCCTGCTGGCGGCCATCTTCAGCGGACCTTTCCGCTGTAGGAGCGGGGGTGCCGACGCTCCCTCCGCCCGGGACAGGGGTTGCTCCGCCGCCGCCCGCCCGCCCCGCGATGCCGAAGCTGACGCAGCTGCAGCCGCCTCTCAGGCTGAGGCGGCAGCTACTGCTGCGCGCAGACTGAGGCGACGCGCAGGAAGCAGCGGTTGGCCGGCGCGGCTGCTGCTGCTGCGGCGGCGGCTGCTCCAAGACGCTCCCTCCGGCCGGGACAGGGGCTGCTCCGCCGCCGCCGCCCGCCCGCCCGCCCGCGATGGGAGGGAGACGCGAACTACGGCAGCTGCTGCTGCGCGCAGACTGAGGCGACGCGCGGGGAGGGGCGGTTGGCCGGTGCTGTGTGTGTGGGAGGGGGAGGGAGAGGGAGGGAGACAGAGCCAAACTGTTTGTGGAGGTCTGGGAAGTGGGGGGGGAGGAGGTGTGTGTGTTTGTGTGTGTGTGTGTGAGAGAGAGAGAGAGAGAGAGAGAGGGAGAGGGAGAGGGAGAGAGAGAGAGAGAGGCGAGCTGTGTGGGGAGGTGGGGGGGAGGTGGGGGGAGATGGCTGTGGGGGGGAGGGAGGGAGAGGCGAACTGTGGGGGAGGTGGGGGGATGGGTGTGGGGGGGGAGGGGGAGGGAGGGAGACAGGCGAACTATTTGTGCAGGTCTGGGAAGTGGGGGTGGCCGCCGCTCCCCCCATATACCCCGTCGCCGCCGCTAGCGCCCATTATTAATGGGCTTAATTCAACTAGTTTTAAATAAAAGGACACATTCTACTCATGTAAAAACAAGCTGATTCCCGGACCATCCGCGGGCCAGATTTAGAAGGCGGTTGGGCCGGATCCGGCCCCCGGGCCTTAGTTTGCCAACCCATGGCTTAAAGAGCTGATGATTGGTTTCCTATGGGAAAATTTCTAATGCATTCCCAACCATGGGACCCCAAACTGAGAGGGCAACTTGGGAAACCCCAGGAAAACTCCCTGAAACCTTGCAAAAGGCAAACAAGGAAGGAAGAAATCCTCTCTTATTTGTCTGATCTCTTCCCCTCCCTCCCTTCCACTGTGGTTTCTAGTGAAACAGTTGCGGTAGACCAGCAAAACACAAAAAAGTAAGATTTGTTTAAAGCTTCTTATCTGTTTACAGTACTACGCACAGGTCCAGCTGTTTGGATATCTGAATCTGTGATGTGTATAGCAAGATTTGGGTACTAATTTCTTCTGTTTGGATAAGTGATAAGTCTGTTAAAAAATTGTGGAGGATACCTTCTGAAAACAAAATATAAACACAGCGGACCCCATGCAAGACAGTGTTGAAGTGTCTGAAGGCAGCCCTGTTTAGGGAAGCTTTTAATGTTTAATTGATTATTGTATTTTAATGTTTTGTTGGAAGCCGCCCAGAGTGGCTGGGGAAACCCAGCCAGATGGGCGGGGTATAAATATTATTATTATTATTATTATTATTATTATTATTATTATTATTATGGTGTTTTCCCTTAAAGATTCCTAATCTGGTTTAAAATTCATCCTCGGAACTCTTCGGGTTGATAGACTGCAAGGAACACATCCCTGGAACTGAATAAGAAATTTAGTAGCAGAACGTATTTACTACCAAGACACCTTGCAAATGCTAAGAATATGTCATGTTTCCAAATTTCTTGTAGCTGCCACCATAAACAAATACGTACATTACTCATATTGTTCCCTGAGCACAGTAATCTGCCCTTTAATGGCCTGTAAAAATGACACTGTCATATGGCTCTGGGAAGGTCAGGTCTGATTTAAATTGTTGATGAATTACTAGCTAATTCAGCATGACAACATTAAAATGAAAAGTGGTGGACATTGTAGTTAAAATCCTAATGATGACAGTAATATACAAACTAGGGAAGAAGACAAAATGTTTTTTTCTCTTCACTTCATGTTGATGTTTAAAGTTAAAAATGTATTGATTACTGGCTATTCTGTTCACCCCACCCCCCAAAAAAGTGTATGTGGCTGCAGTATAATTGCTGATTGATGTGATTGTTCATCTTGTTTGATGATCTGTCAAACATGGTGCCATCAAACTGGAAAGACAGGTTTTGTAGAAATAACTAATAAATTTAAAGTAGAGCAGAAAGCAATTAACGTCTTATAAACTACACCCACTGAGATAAGCATTCCAATTACAAATTCCATTATTTTCCCCAGTCCGTTTTATGTTGAATACTGGGTTTTATTGCCAAATACCTGACAGCCAGATTGGAAATAAGCCACAACTGTCAAAGTATAACAGCTCTGACTATTTGAATCTGTTACATTGTGATGTTTCTCATGAAAATTTAATGACGAGCATGTATTTGGAGAGGTTCTGTGCATAAGAGGGATGGATAGAATTTAATTACCCTTATTAAAAATAAGAGAGAGAAGCTCTTTGCTTACCCCACCCTATTAGTATGCAAGATAGATTATCTTTGTTGTGTGCTTGTTTATATGAGAAAGGGCCCTCTAGAGTGTTCTTTGTGAGCCAAGAAGGAAATGGAAAGGTCATGCAAATGCATTAGAGTAGTACTTCAGCATGGCACAAGTCAAATCTTATCAGCAATTCCCAAGGTAAAGGCTTCACATCTTATAATTTGTTATCTAATGCAGGTTTCTTTGGTAGGAGCCTATAGCAAATGGCCTAACATTGTCAGCCGTTAACACTTCCCGCTTATTGGCAGAGATAAAAAGACATCCACACTTGCAGAAGATTAGTGACTACCACTCTCCAGTAGCAATATTTATGTGCATTCACATTGTCAGTGATTAAATAGCCTTGGAGAGAAAGAAGTCACCAGGGAATGCAGAGATTTGTCAAGTATCCAAGGATATCCCTCCAAGTTTTTCAGATGCCTCTGAAAGCTTTGCTGCAACTTTGTGAAAAGATCACACCATTTCATGGCAAAGCAAATAATGTGTTTGACATTGGGCAATTTGTAGTCAATTATTTTTATTCCTTAAAGAATTGCATGTCAATACCAGCCAAGCAAGATGTTTAATAACAAAGGATGCATTATACGGCAGTTATTGGTCTCTTTTTTTCTCTCTCTTGGTGGGTTATCTTGAAGCAAAATAAGAGATAGCTGTACAGCTTTTTTTTAAATCACTGAAGCCTTTATAAGCAGTAAAAAAAAAAAAACCCACAACCATACATGTCAGGATGTTTTTGTTATGGATCTATACTTATTCCTATCATACCTGTTTATTCAGAAAAAAATGTGGATACAAATAGCCACCTGAGATTGGCTTCCATACACCTGAGTGATACACCTCTGCAAGACCTGGCCTTCGGGTCAGACTCAGTCTGATGGTTTCCTCCTCTTGGTTTTGTTTATGGGCGACAGATGAAGCTGTATTTTAAATTTTAAATTGGCTTTTTAACCTGTATCTTAATTAATGGTTTTCTTTTATACTTTGTTGTGATTTTGTTGTGATTTTTACTGGTGTTAGCCACCCTGAGCCTGGTTTCGGCTGGGGAGGGCGGGGTATAAATAAAACTTGTTATATTATTATTATTATTATTATTATTATTATTATTATTATTATTATTTGAACTTGTGCATCTGAGTTAGCAATCCTGACTCTTCCAAAAGATCCCAGCTTGGGAAGATGTGGTTTGCTTAAACTATGCTTGGTGATAACACACCATTATCAAATAGTTTTCTCTAACCGTAGACAAAATTGGTTGCATTAAACAGTGTTGCTCAATACAGTACCGGTAGTACCTTGGTTGTCAAACTTAATCCGTTCCAGGAGTCCGTTCGACTCCCGGAACAGTTTGAAAACCAAGGCACGGCTTCCGATTGGCTGCAGGAGCTTCCTGCACTCAATCGGAAGCTGCGTCGGATGTTCGGCTTCCAAAAAATGTTCGAAAACTGGGACACTCACTTCCAGGTTTGCGCTGTTCGGGAGCCGATTTGTTCGGGAGCCAAGCTGTTCAACAACCAAGGTACCACTGTAGATAGGTTGTTTTCATCAGTGTATCTTTTGGTGAGACCCACTCCCTCCTTTGCCCCATCTGTTCTAGAAATGCTCCAGATTCAGAGGATTAGAGTGCAGGGAGGAGGAGGAGGAGGAGAAATTGCAAAAAACAACACCAAAAAAAACTTTCCAACTCCTTTACTGATGGCAGCCTTAACTCTCGGCTGTGTGACAACAATGGATGCAACCCAGTGTGTTTGGAACACACATTTAGAGGATGTGCAAATATAGCTGTGATGGGAAATGTTTTATAAAGTTGATGTTTATCTCTTTTGCAGAGGATCAAATTCCTCGTGGTTTCCCCACCATTGATATGGGCCCACAACTAAAGGTGGTTGAACGCACTAGAACGGCCACCATGTTATGTGCAGCCAGTGGCAATCCTGACCCTGAAATAACTTGGTTCAAAGATTTCTTACCCGTGGACACGAGCAACAACAATGGACGTATCAAACAATTACGATCAGGTAAGGTCTTGTTACTGTTTGCACTAATGCCCAAAATTATACTCTCTCTTATTTTACGTTCCTTTTTAATTATTTTTATTTTATTTTATAGGTTATGATTTCTTCTTCTCTTCTTCTTCTTTTTTATGTTGTCGAGTGTGCTGTCCATGTCTGTGTTATTGTCAAAGCCTGTTTCCAGAGTCTTATTTGTTTGTGTGTCTTGCAGCTTCTGTTTACTCCACAACGCTCACTGCTGTGACTGTAGTTTGGATATTTTCAGTTTATTTACTGCGTTTTGGCAGTATTTGACAGATCCATTCTCTCTATCCCTATCTATATTATTATTATTATTATTATTATTATTATTATTATTATTATTTTATTTTAAAAAGTTATTTCAACATTGGACTTCAGAATATGCGAGGAGTACCAATGGTTATATCCATCAAACCCAATCTATTTTTTTTCTTTATTTGACAATTAAAATATTCTATAACAATTGTGTTTTGTGAGTTCTTTTCAACCTTTTGAATCCACCAAAGATTAGACAGCGTGGACACATCTTCCTTTTCTCTCACTAGTACATGGTTCACTCTCCTTTCCTCATGTGCACTATCTTGACATCCTCCCTGACCCCAAAGCAAGCAAGCCAACCAAGAATAATAATCTCAAGTCACTGGGTTAGCCTGTGAAGGGAGAGATTTTTACTGGCTGAGATTTATTTTCTGGTGCATTTAGCCACAGTAGTGTGCATAAACCCAAAGCTTCGCCAATATTAGCGTGTCCAGATCTACAGAAGTCTGCATTTGAAGTAGAGCCCGGCTTTCGTTGCTCTTTCTCCAACGACTCCTTTCGACTCCACAATATGGTCTTTGCAGCTTCATAATAAGAGAACTCTAAATTATTTACTAAATGTAAAGCTTATTCCCCTATTAATATACTACAGAAGGGTGGGGTATATAATTAGCAGTCTACTTCAGCTATGATAGTGATCTTCCTGCAGAATCAAGTTGTCCAGCCATATAATCTTCCCAGAGCTTTCAGCTTTTTTGACCTGTCCTGTGATGTTAAGCCGTCTTGTTAACCGACTTCTAATGCTTGTTGTCAGCAGAACTGTGTAGATTAAGCTTCTGTGAATGTAAAACTAGAAGTAACTTTTCAGTTGTGACGTAGATGATTTAGTATATAAAGCTTTAACTTGAAAACTTTTGTACCAAATTATAAGGAATATAATAATATTTTTATGCTGTCTTTCTTCTCTCCGTATTTTAATCTCCAGAATCTATTGGTAAGTGCTTAGTTCTGAAGCGCACTTCACCCCCCCACTAATTTTCATATGCAGAATACTATGATTATGGTATTATTATAATGATGATGATGATTACTCTTAAAATGCATGGCATGCATTTTACTAACAGACAGTGTAGCCACCGGACCTTTGTAGCAGCACACACACAACCCTTCACAGAAATGTTGTCGTATCAGTCCTAGTAACTCTCAAGTTAGAAGGAACAATACACAAGTATCACCTAGATATAGTGCAGTAAATGACAAGTGAGTCCAACATAAATCAGTAATTATTTCCAGATATCCTATTCAGATAGCCTCTCTCTCTCTCTCTCTCTATTATATATATATAGATCTTCATATACTATATATATATATTTCTCACTTTAATAGTTATCCAATATCTCTTCCTAAACTATGTATTAAATATAGTGTTGTAAATGTTTTCTTTTAGGATTTCAGGCCTATGCAATATATATATTTTAACCCTATATAACTAAACACCAAAGCTCTTGTAAGAATGATCTGCCTTGCCCCTTCCCCTGAAAATAATGGCCTTTGCCCATTTTGGTACACTTGTATTTTGCTTTTTTATAATCTAATAATTGTACCTAAAAGTATATATTCCTGTTTTTACAGTATAGAAATTCAAGTTTCTTTTAAGACCTTATTTAATTCTGTAACTCTAATTTGATTCTTCTTCCAAAGCCCTAGCCTCTTTCTTCTCGTACTAATGCTTCTTCTTTCTAATCTTATTTGCATTCATATTATCCACCCAGGTGGTACACCAATAAGAGGTAAGAGTGCTGAACTAACGTTCACAGAATGATCTTATTCTTTCTGTCCTTTCATACCTTCCATTATAGCCATTTTTAAAACAAACAAACAAATGCATTACGGAAATGTCCTTCATCTTTATTTCTTCCTATTGAGTTATGGTCAGTGACTTCCATCTTGTGGTTTTTTTCCCCACCATCCTTTTCACTTTTCATTAAAAAGAGAAAAAAAAGTTTTGTTTATTCATTCATTGATTCATTCATTCATTCATTCATTCTTTTCTTTTCTTTTTCTTTCAAAAAAGATTCGTTACTTTGTGATATGCTTCAAAGAAAGCATATCCAGGTCTTCAGGCCACACAACCCAGTCACAGCGTACCATTTGTCCTCTATTCCTTTTTTTCTTCTTCTTCTTTTTCTACCTTTTTTCTTTTCTCTTTTTTATCCCTTTTTTCTTTCTTTTTTTTTGGTCCAACTGGAGCAAAAAAAAAAAGATCATTTTTTTTCTTCCTTAGCTGTTCTTGTTTTGGACCAAGCCAAGATGGTCTGGAGAACAGTTGCAGACATGCAGACGACAACATGGAATATCTACTTTTTAACTTTGTCTTTCAAGGGGGTTTATTTTTTTTTCCTTTTTGTTCAATTATATATTTTTCTTTTAACTTTATAAAGTAAAGTAAAACAACAAGAAAAAAAAACCCACCACATTCTTCTCCCTAATAAATTACAGCAACTATATCTATATTTTTTTCTTGGATTTACCTATCTCCGGATTTTTGGATCCTTCTGATCTTCAGGCTTTGGAAATGGAAAGGTTGATGACTCAGTATTCTTGGTGATATGTGGTATTACTGGTTTTTAATCATTTTATATTAAAAACAACAACTGCTCATGTCTTTTGTAATTCTTGTTTTGTTTTTTTCTTGGGTTTTGTGACACCACACTGCTAATCCCAGCCGTGGATTTTGATGGGTGTCTTAGGGCTGACATCCCGATGATCCTCAGCAGTGATTGGTTGCTTCTTCCTTGTTGGCTTGGCCCCTGCTTTTTAACATTTTTTTTGCCTCCTAATTCAACTGCTCTTGTTTTTCAGCAAATGCACTAAAAAGATTGTAAGTTGTGGCGAAATGTCTTTCTTTTTCTTACCAATCTGCATGTCTTTAAGGGAGTTTTGTTTCTTTAAAAGGAATATTTTGATTACTATAAATGACTAATTTGTTTCTTTTTTCACTTTAAGCAGCCCCCTTTTTTTGTACTCGCTGCACATTTTTGGCCTTCTTCAGCGGAAGACTTTCTTGAAACCCATCTTCTCACTTTTTTTTCTTCTTTTTTCTTCTTTTTGCCGAGTGCCACCTTTTGTATTACTTTTGCTGCGCAAATAAATAAATAAATAAATAAATAATTGAATCAGCTAAACAGTGACGACCCTATGACCTAATATCCTATGTTTTATTTCAAAGCCATATTTCCTTGAAGCAGTCTCACCCATCTTCATTTTAATAGTCTAGGAGAAAACAGTATATTGTTGCTAGAAAATATGTTTGCCAAATGCAGATTGTTTTCCTGTGCTAGCATTGATGGTGTGAAAAAAATAATCTCTTTGTTTTTTTCATCACATCATAATTTATTTTTTTTGTCTGTGCCACTGTAGCGAGAAAATGAACCGACGTTGAGTGGACCTCCGCATACAGGGCTTTTCATTATTATTAAGCGGTGTGTCGTTGGGAACTGAAAAACCCTTGATTGACAGTCTCTTTGGCAATGTATTTTATATCCTTACAGGTGCCCTCCAAATCGAATTGAGCGAAGAATCTGACCAAGGCAAATATGAGTGTGTTGCAACCAACAGTGCGGGGACACGATATTCTGCCCCTGCCAATCTATATGTCAGAGGTAGGAATGACAAACCCTGGCATCTACACTTCAGTCAGGCACAAGGGGCATTAAGTTACTCTTGGGGGTCTATGCCATAACTACAGTAATAAGCAAAGTATCTGGGCAAAGGGGTGGGGCGGAAGTAAAATAAACATTGGAAGAAGGCTTAGAGTATGGATCTGACCAGGGGAGGAATATGAATAAAGGCACCTTTGAGTCCAATCCACCCCTGTGGACTTAAGGTTTGTAAGTATGCTTACATTTTTACATCTTGACTTCTACTTTTTCCTGCATTGACTATTGACCTGAGCGTTGCATTTGTTTTTGGGTTTCCCTTTTCTCCTTTCTTTGGTTTATAATTCCTAATGCGATTGCTTGCTGTGCAACTAATTTAGCTCTAATTGAAACTCAGGGTGCTGAGGTGTGTTGTACCCACATGACCTCTGCTTCTGAGCTGAAAAGGAAAAGTTCTTAGCTTGGAAATTCTCGCCGATGAGGACAGTGGTGTGGCCTTCCTTCTCTGTTTCTTTAAGCATAGTTTCGTAGAGCTATAAATACATATATACACACTTTCTCTTAAATTGAAGTTTTATCAGTAATATGTAATCCCTGGCACTGCTGTAATGAACTGGCTGTTCTTTGTATTTTTTAAAAAAGGGGGAGGGGGTGCAGAGAGATTTGTCTTCTTTGATAGATATGAATTGGGAGAATAAATTCATAAAAAGTATATTCTTGTAAGAGTAACAGGCATGATTGCTTTCTAAACCTACGGAAGCTCTTAGTTTTATATATTTAAAGTGTCTCCTTTCTGGCACAGTTTCCAGGGCCTGGCTCTGAAATAAGAGCACCCCTTTCTATTTAATTTACACAAATAATCCCGTCTCCCTGCAAAGAGAAAGGGCGGTTTGGAAGGAGAAGGGGAGCGGAAAAGGATGAAGGAAGATTTGAAGTTCATACAGCTGTTAGCTCATTACTCTGGTGTGGGGGACGCTGTACAAAACTTTTATAATATATATTTATGATTTAGCTTTCTGACTAGAAAGGGTTCGGAGGTTATTTTTGCCTCCTTAGGAAGCTATCTGGTCCTTTTCCTTTCAAAGTAGTGTTTTCTTGCATGAGGCATGTGTGCCGTTATGACCTGAAGGGATTCCCCTTTCCCCTACTCAAATGATACTAGTTTCTAATACCGTGGGAAATTGCTTACGGTCAGAGCTGAGGTAGGAAGGTTTGATTAGAACAAGTAAAAGTTGTTCAAGTAGCAGTTGAAAGCCTTGATATGGCCTTTTTACTCTCTCTGTGTTTCCCTTGTTTTTCTCCTTTCCTCATTTCATTGTGTTCTGCATCAAACCCCCTACATCCCTCAGAGCTGCGAGAAGGTTGGTGTGTTTTTTACTTTTTTACCCACCTTACAAAACTATTAATTAAACCAATAACAAAAGAATACAAATGAAATGAATGTAGCTGCATTGTGGCCTTTTTATTTTTAAGTTGATGGTATGTTTAAGCAGAGAATGCCCCGGTCATGGCTTCTAATGTGTGCTGGTATGGTTGTGCATGTAGACAGAGGGAGAGAGGCTGGTGCATGGCAAGCCAGTAACACGCTTAACACTTCAAGGAGTTGTCAATCTGGTCAGTGTTCCTGCTTCTTCTTCTTCTTTTTATCTTCTTTTCCTTCTTCAATTTCATTTCCCTTTGATTTCTGTTGTTAATGCCTGCTGATACAGGAATGAGTTCCAGCAGATGCTCCTTTAAGCAGCCCAAGCATGAAGACTAATATTTCTCCTGAGTTTTTCTTTTTCTTTTCGTTTTCCGTTTTCTTTCGGTACTACAAATTCTGCATTGCCCCACACTTGCTTTGTGTGACCTCGGTTGATTGGCTGCTGAAGGCATGTTTCGCTCTTTGTCCTCCCTATGCCAGTCCCATTCACTCACGAGGCCATCACCGTTAAGCCCCTATCGAATCTCTCTAGAAATTTATCTCAATTCAGTGCAAAGGGTAATGAAATGATCGCTTTGTATTCGTAGTCCCTTAATCCAACAAAAGTTCGCCGCGCTTAAATCACACTTGTCGGCGTGTAACGCTAAGCCATTCCCCACCCCCGCCATTAACTTCAGTGGAGGAATTTAATTACCGCTAACCTACCTCCCATTGATTTCAATGGGACATGATTATGACTAACGTTCTCTGGCCAGGACCATAGCCATTTATTTATGCATCGGTTTGTTTATTTCGCTGAATTTCTGGTCTATGACCGTAATAAAGGATTTTGATTTGATATTTCGCTGAATCAAAGACATCCTTGTTTTGAAGACCCCCATAAAGCATAGCGTATTGTGTGCAATGAAAGCGCAAGCCTCTGTTGCCTCTTGCTCTACACATGCACACATATACACACAGAATATTTGAAGCAGGAACACTGATCTGTTATTGCCTGGTAATTTTCTCAGTGTTGTGTTTTCTTAAATATTAACTACTCTGTTAATGCAATGCCCTGCTGCTAAACAGTTTAGATATCACTGTCCCTCATTTTGTACACGTAGAGCTGCTTTTAGTAGTAGTATTAATCCTAGCAGCTTATTTTGCTTCCCCCTCTGTGTGAACGCCATGGAACCCGGAATGTTTTAATGTTCTTCTCCTTCCCCGGCACCGTATACTTGCTTCATAATAATCCCAGGCTTAAACAAATATCCTCCTATTCCCTGTCCTACCCTCTTAATATCCCTGTTTCTTTTAAACTATCTTGCCTTCACATTTTTTTAAATATATCTATTCTCTGTCCCAATATGTTTCCTTCCCCTTTCCTTTTAATTGTTTCCCTATACAATTTTTCTCTCTCCTATCATTCCCCCCTAAGCATGATTCCCTATAGACTCTTGCCATTTGCTTGCCTGCATGACCAAAACCAGTACTCATACTGGCTTTGCCTTGTATCTTCTCCTGTGACTATATATATCTATATATATATCCCATGTCTGTTTCAGTGTTAGTGTGAGGTCTTGAGGCTGCATCCACTTTTTGAGTCTGACAGCAAATCAGAATTGCATTTTTCCGTGTACCGTAGGTGATGTGTTTCAGGGCTGTGATGTGACAATGTGTTGCAGCACATTTTCTTCACATCAGCTGGAAGTGTGCAGCTTTGAAGTTGGTTTTGATACTCAACTCAAGCATGCTGTCGACTCTCCAGTTTTCTTCTGTGCATATATATGTATACATATGCAGACAGAATATACATGCATATATATGTGTGTGTACGTGTGTGTATCTTTTGCATGGTGTTTGGTGTATTGTTAGTATATAGTTAGTTAATTGTGAGGCCCTACTAGGTCTGGGGTGGTGGTGGGGAAAGCTTTGTATGAATGTGGTTAAAGATATTGATGAATAAATGTAAACAAATATGTACAGACAATATACCTGTCTGGTCTATAATTTATTTTCGGCAAATAAAAGTAGCAATTAATCGTTGAAACTGTATCTATAAATGCATGTAATCTTGTGTGCAAGATCTATGTTCTCCATTCTTGTATGGGTTATTAGCTTCATGTGTGTTTTATTCCAGTTCGCCGGGTCCCACCGAGGTTCTCGATCCCCCCCACCAACCATGAAATTATGCCTGGAGGCAGTGTTAACATCACCTGTGTTGCTGTGGGGTCTCCAATGCCATATGTGAAATGGATGCTGGGAGCAGAAGATCTTACCCCGGAAGATGACATGCCAATAGGAAGGAATGTCCTGGAGCTTAATGACGTCAGGCAATCTGCAAATTACACTTGTGTTGCCATGTCTACTCTTGGTGTTATAGAAGCAATAGCACAGATAACTGTCAAAGGTAAGGGGCATACAATCTGCTTCAAAAAAGAAAAATCTTTACCATGGCAACACAGATTTTCTGCATATGAAGCAAAAGTCCCAAGGCTTCTGATGTTGCTTGCCATTTTAGAGTAACATCAATTTTCTCTTTCGCAAATGTTTAGTCAAATTATTGTCGCAACAAAATGCTTTTTCCATAATATTTTGTTTTTGTTTTCGACAATACTTGAATAAAAGAGCATTCTGTTTTGAATTGTACGTGTCCCTTCACCAAACCGCATTGCTATACTTTTAAAAAAAACAACTAGTCATGGTGCTGTGGTTTAATTTTCTGCCAATTGAATCAATTGTCTTTCATTTTCTTGCAGCCTTACCTAAACCTCCAGGAACTCCTGTTGTAACAGAAAGCACAGCAACAAGCATTACTTTGACATGGGATTCTGGAAACCCCGAGCCAGTGTCTTACTACATAATCCAGCATAAACCTAAAAACTCTGAGGAACTCTATAAGGAAATTGATGGAGTCGCCACAACTCGATACAGCGTCGCCGGTTTAAGTCCTTATTCCGAGTACGAGTTCAGAGTTGTCGCTGTCAACAACATTGGGCGGGGACCACCCAGTGAACCGGTATCAACGCGGACCTCGGAGCAAGCACCATCTAGCGCGCCACGCAATGTACAAGCCCGTATGTTGAGCTCAACCACAATACTGGTACAGTGGGAAGAACCCGAAGAACCCAACGGACAAATACAAGGCTACAGAGTTTATTACACCATGGACCCTTCCCAACATGTCAACAGCTGGTTGAAACACAATGTGGCCGACAGCCATATAACCACCATTGGGAATCTAATACCGCAGAAAACTTACTCTGTGAAAGTTCTTGCTTTTACCTCAGTTGGTGATGGGCCTCTTTCTAGTGACATTCAAGTCATCACTCAGACAGGAGGTAAGAGGAAAACTCTAGAAAGTTCTCACCGGTACGGCTGGGGTGGGAGGGTTGGTATCTGTCTATTCTAAGCAATAAAGTCAAAGGTCCATATAGATGAACCCAGTAAAAAGTGTTTAAAAATCATATTCTAAATCCAGATGGCTAAATTGTGAGTTGGATTGGGGATCTACGTTTTCTGACTTCACCATGAAGTTTATCCAGGAATGAATAATTTTGACATTTTTGTGGATTGTACATATCTTTAACAGTTATTATGCTATGAACAGCCTCTCTGAAACTTCATTTGTTCGCTATTTCCATTTGCATGTTAATTACGTAGTTATATATTGTTGAAAGTTCCTTCAGGAGCTCCATTTCCATATTCTGCTTTTGTAATGATAAATGATCTCACAGGACAAATACCTAATGAAAAATGAAAGTTCTGCACTGAATATACTGTAACTTCCTTGGAATATAATGTCCCTGCCATGTTAAAATAAAAATAAAAATTGAAGAACTACTTGAAATCCAGCACATCCTACTTATGTAGTTGTGCATGTCAGGGATATATATAATTATACAATGCCCTGCCTTTACTGCCTATCCAGTGTGATCACAGCTCTCATGGGGAGACTCAACAAATTAAAAACATTTTTTTAAAGGAGCACATTAATCAAGTTTCCTCAAGACCTCAGTACCTTTCATGGTTAAGTCAGTATTTGAATCTCCCTTTTTACCAGCGGAGTCCAACACTGCATACTAGTCCTTGCAAAGTAGCTGTTGATACACTCATATTTTAATTGTAAGCTATGCAGAAATATAATTAGGGCTTTTTTTAAAAAAAAAAAATCCTTAACTTGGAGAGCACAGTTACACTTTTGACTCAACACCACCATAGCATGAAAACCCCAAGAGGGTCTCCCCTAGCCACAGCCTTTGATTCAAACAGCTTCAGCCAGGGTGACCCATGGCCAGGGATTATTATTATTTTATTGTTGTTGTTGTTTTTTTAAAAAAATCTTGCTTTTCACCTTATAGGTCTCAAAGTGGTTTACAACAATGAAATATACGATATACAACATTTAAAACATAAAATGAACCTCCAAAAAATATTGAAGGTGAAAAAAGCAATCGCAAAAGAATAAAAAGTTGAAGGAAAAAGAACAGGGCACTGAAGGAGTTGCGAGGAGTTCCCCATCCCTACAGTAAACATAAATCAGTATTGGATTCAGATAAGAAATTATGGGTAGATTGAAGAGACAATCTACAAAAAGCACTTGAACTTGTAATGTAGAGCCATATCTACCTTTCTTAGGAGAGAGTTTTGAAGGGGGGAAAAGGTCTGCCACATAAAGGGGTCATTCTCTAGTGCAGGCATAGGCAAACTCGGCCCTCCAGATGTTTTGAGACTACAATTCCCATCATCCCTAACCTGTTAGGTCCTGTTAGCTAGGGATGATGGGAGTTGTAATTCCAAAACTTCTGGAGGGCCGAGTTTGCCTATGCCTGCTCTAGTGCCCATCAGCACACAAAGCAAATATGGAAAGAGCATGCCCTATGTTTGTTCATGGGGCAGGGGAAGGAATAACTGGATCCTCTTTCCTCAATGATAGTCTTCTTATGTGACCAAGTACCTATTTACTAGGGACGTGGGTGGCGCTGTGGTCTAAACCACTGAGCCTAGGGCTTGCCGATCAGAAGGTCGGCGGTTCAAATCCCTGCGATGGGGTGAGCTCCCATTGCTCAGTCCCTGCTCCTGCCAACCTAGCAGTTTGAAAGCACGTCAAAATGCAAGTAGATAAATAGGTACCACTCCGGCAGGAAGGTAAACGGCGTTTCCGTGAGCTGCTCTGGTTTCGTCAGAAGCGGCTTAGTCATGCTGGCCACATGACCCGGAAAAACTGTCTGTGGACAGTAAAGCGAGATGAGCGCCACAACCCCAGAGTCGTTCGTGACTGGACTTAACTGTCAGGGGTCCTTTACCTTTGCCTTTTTTACCTATTTACTGCACTTCTTTCATATCACAAACTTTTAAAGAGAGACGGTCTGCTTCTATGAGATTGTGATTAAAATAGTCCATAGGATTTTGGTAGCGTGGGAACATTGGTGTCTTATCCCCGCTTTACCGCGTTAAATTGCCACATGTGTGGAGAAGAGCTGGGTTTTCCCTCTGCCTCCTAGCATAGTATCTAACGGTCATGTTTTCTCCTATCAATGTCTAAGCAGTAAGCGCAAACCTGCATTTACCTTTAGTAAAGAAACTTGCAGGCTCAGGGGATGGTTTATCTGGCTAATACACCGAGAAGTTCATATTATTCCTGTTTGTCATGTATATAGAGTACTGTCATAACTCGAGTGGCTCTGCTGGATCAAAGCAATGTGTCGAAACATTTTGTCTGGTAAACAGTATGTTGACAGTGTAAAGAAAGGCCACTCAAGCAACAGTATTAACTGCAATAAAGAACAGGACTATCTGGGTGATTAATTCCCAGCTGAGCAAACAGCGGTACAGAAAGTGACATGGTTAGAATGCATGTTTGGAATGCTCTTGGGAAGATGACGCTACTGGAAATGAAACTTGGCTGTTTCCATTAGCGGGTCTTCAATAGGAACCTAGACCTGGAAGCGGTGGTCTGCATGGAGTACATAATTGCAGGAAACAACTCTTAATTTTCCCCATTGCCTCCAGTAAATGTACCTACTGAATGTTGATATTGTGTCCTCCTGCATCAGTCCCAGGGCAGCCATTGAACTTCAAAGCTGAACCTGAGTCCGAAACAAGCATACTCCTTTCTTGGACCCCTCCACGGTCTGACACAATCTCCAACTATGATCTTGTTTACAAAGACGGAGAGCATGGAGAAGAGGTAAGTCAACTAGCTTTACGCCTTTGAAACACATTTTACAGCCCTTGAAAGTTGATAGACAGGTAGTCAGCCTCGTGTTAGTTGAAGGTTACCCGGTTGCTTGTTTAGTCAGATGTACACCCCATTCAATGCACATGGGATTGGAGCCTGAATTATCTTTTCTACAACCCTAAATGTGCTCTGATTCCAGATGTTCAAATTTATACTGTAAGGAGTAAAGACAGTGCCATGCAAACTGTTCTGTTTGTCTAACTATAGGCCCTTCAAAAACCTTAACTATGGTTTGTCTAACTAAACTCTCTGCTGTAATTCCAAGACTATCCTTCCATGAGTGGCCATCTTGATTTCTGTAACAAATACAGTAGAACCTCGGTTTTCGACCGTAATCCGTTCCAGAAGACCGGTCAACTTCCGAAACGTTCAAAAGCCGAGGAGCAATGGGTGGTCAGCAAAATCCATTGAGAAAAAAGAAAAACACGCAGCGGAAGCCATTCAACTTAAGAGGCGTGTTTGAAAACGGAAGCAATTACTTCTGGGTTTTCAGCTTTCGGCTTCCGAAATGTTCGGCTTCCAAGACACTCGAAAACCGAGGTTCTACTGTACAAGTATAACTGTACCGATGCATATTTTAGTGTTTGCTTTGAAACAGAAGTAAGATATTGGTAAAATTTGTTTTCTCTTTTCTTTTCTGACGTCCTCTAGCCTCCATGGATTGATTGCTTAGACAGATGGGTGGGGCCATCTCTTTGTAGATTGCATTGAATTCAGGGTAGGGGGCAAAAGCAATATGTTCATTGGCCCACATGGTTTGATTTCCAGACTGTGCAGGCGAAGGAAGCATTTTCCTTTGCACCAATCAGCTCTATTTGTAAGCTCCAATCGGGAGCTGATTCCAGAGGGCTTGCTTTTGGCACAGAATTTAAATCCAGCCCCAAATACAAACCCCAGTGGTAGTAGGAGTCGGCTCAGCTTCTGAGTGGAGCCAATTTGAGTGGTGGCGCATCCTGAACCAAATTTGAAAGGCGCAAAATGCAAGCCCTGTGTGCAAAGGAATAATAGGGAGCACACTTTAGGGCTCCTGATTCTTCCTTTGCAGTTGCTGCTTTACCCGGCCCACATCTGATGGCATATGATGTCAGGTATAGGATGGGTAGGTGTGGTTGGGAAACAAACAGGCCAAATGAGAATCACTACTTTAGCATGTGAAGCAGAGATTCCCTGTGCCTGATATATATGTGAATAATAGAAGGTTAGTAGGGGGAAATACAGCTAAAAATTTCGAGACCGGAGGGAGGTAAGGGTGTAAAATAGAAAATTAGGAGTCTAAATTAGGTTGGTGGAAGGGAAATTGATAAGGCATGAGGAAAGCATCAGAAGTACTAAGGTGCTGAGGTAGGGAAAAAGGAGTTAGATTATGCAAAATATATTTGGTATATTATGTTAGTGTGAAGTTTAAGAATTTGGAAAACTGATAAAGAGGATAGACAATGAATTCAACAGGGGGGCTTGAGGAAGTCAACCGAAATATGAAATTGAGGACAAGAAGAATACCTGGCCCATGGAATTGGGCCAGGACTAAGCAATGATATTTAATATGTTAGCAACGTTAAATGTATAATGTTTATGTTTCACCCGGTGAGAGAGGGGGATGAAAATTTGCTTCCCTCAGTGAGAGGGGGGAAGGATGGAAATTTAACGGTATTGTTAAGTGCTTAAAATTGTTAAAATCAATTTAAAAAATTGAAGAAAAAGAAAGATAGATCAGCCAGCTTCGCATGGAGAGGCTCCATTCTGGCACCAACCACTTACCAGTAAGGTACAGTTCTGAAAAGTTAGGATTTAGTGTAATGAAGCTATTCCACAGGCAATGGCTTGTGCCTGGAGCTGTAACCCACATTGCGGTAGCAGTGGTTGTGACCTGGTCCTTACGTTTGAATAGAAGCTTTGAGATTGAGTGTTGGAAAATCTTTAGAAGCGAAGACCCAAAGATCTAGATTTGAATTCATTTGCCCCTTTCCGACTTCCCCTTTAGCAGCGGATTTCCATTGATCCAGCTACAACTTACCACTTGCAAGGCCTAAAACCAAATAGTTTGTATTACTTCCGTCTGTCCGCACGCTCTCCGCAAGGCCTCGGTGCTTCAACGGCAGAAATATCAGCTAGAACAATGCAGTCAAGTAGGTGTCTTTCCTTGATTACTTCATTCCTCTTCTTTATACTTGTTGACAAGCTAGTTGGCAAGTGAGTGAAATCCTATTATGTTTCAGTTATGGCTACGTAGAGAAAAATTAACTAAAAACACACAGGTTAATAGACTTTGGAGAACTATAAGCATAGCGTTTTCTTAGAAGAGTAATATGATACCCCCAACCCTTGTCACGAGACAAAGGCTGCACTCAGACATTGTTTATCATACAGCTGTGAATCTGTGCAAGTCTTAGGTTTGCACACCCGCCCCTTGACATTCCTCTAGTATAACTGAGGAAATGGAAAGCTTTCGTTTCTGCTTTAAATTACACTATTGAGCCAGATTCAAGGCTCTTTTCAGATTGGATCTAGGATACATCAAGGATTGCCTAATTCCTTATATCCCTGCTTGATCACTGAGGTTTTCTGGGGAGTCGCCATTAGTGGCCCCCCGTTGCTTGGATGGACAACTCATATTTAGTATTGTGAACCCAAATTTATGGAGCTCGCTTCCAGTTGAGATCTCAAAACAGGCCCCCTCCTTCCTGAACTTACAGCAGCTACTGAAGACTTTTTTTTATTCCAGCCAGTCATTTAATTAAAGCTTAATTTTATAGTTTTAGCTGATTTCTTATTTTTATTTTTATTTTGCATTGTATGTTTATAAAACAGTTAGAGACTGTTGTAGTTAAGGGGTGTATAAACTGTTTAAATAAATAAATAACATTCAACCGACATTTTGTGTCGTGCCTAAATCCTAAACTGTGGTTGATCTTAAGTAAGCCCTGTTGAAGCAAGCCAACCTTAAGCCAAGCGTGATCAAGCTGGTTTGTTTCATTAAAACAACTGTTACGATTAAGCACAGCTTTTGGACAAAATTGCAAGCAGTAGTTAATCATAAATAGAAACAAAAGTTTCTCATCTCCCTGTGGCCACACAGAAGTGGGAGGGGAAATTCTTGCCAACGCTTCTTCCCATTACCGTAACCATGGTCGATAGTGAAATCTAGACACAGCCAATATCTTTTTGGAATCCTCAGAAGCAACTGAGACAAACCAAGGTGGATCGTTCATCCTTCGCTTTGAGTTTTAAAAGTTTAAAAAGATGTTTAGGAAATGTATTTTTTATTTATTTTTTTAGATCTCAGGGGGAGGAATTACGGGAAAATAAAAATCTTTTCTGTGTTGCTACCTGGGAAAGAGATGCAAAAAGGGCTTGAGGAGACAGATTGAGATCTGTGGGACTTCTAAGTAATGCATGTGAAAGAGGTCAAGGTTCCCAATTTCCCCAAATATTTCAAATATAAAATCAGATTTTTTAAAGTAATTTCTGTCAATACAACTAGAGGAAAATCTATTATTATTATCACTGTGTTGATAGGATTTGTATCCCAAAGAGATGAATGTGTTAAGATTTTAACCATATTTGCTTCTAAAGTACTGTGGACATGCATTTTGGTTCTATTTCAAATGAATTTAACTTTTGCTTAAGTAAAGTGAATCGTAAGATTTCATTAGAAATCTCCACACTGGTTTTGCTTAGGCAAACTTCTATATTAGCTGTTCGTGTATTGTGTGTGGCGGTGGGTTGGTGTTAGTTTGTATGTATTATGAAATCGCTGGTAGACTTTAATTCTTTGCTAGCCGAGGTTTCTCCAAGAGGAGCTAAAATATAAAAGAGAGACTGGACCTAGGGTAAGTACAAGTTGCAGTCAGAATCATCAGCCCTGTCACTTTTCCATGGTAGGTAAATCTTTGTCTAAGATTAGCATAATCCCCTTATCAATTCTGCATGTTTTACAGTGTTGTGGCTACAATTGATGTTTGAAATAAATACTTTTGATTTGAACCTTAATTGTAGTACACTTGTTCTGGGCTACTGCAGTCGTAAAAAAGAAAAAAATAAAGAAAAGTGGAGTGGGGTGGGTTGGGGGAGAGAAACCTAGTGGTGTGTGATGGTTTTTATTTTATGTCTATTAGATGTGTTTGAGTTTCAAAATAGTTCTGATTCTTTTCTTCATAGCACTTCATATATATATATTTATTAGATATAGATATCTATCTATAAAACATAGTGTATAAAAGACTGGCGATAGATAGATAGATAGATAGATAGATAGATAGATAGATAGATAGATAGATAGATAGATATAGCTATATGATATATGATATATGATATATAATATAATATATATGATATATGATATATCTATCTATCTATCTATCATCTATCTATCTATCTATCTATCATCTATCTATCTATCTATCTATCTATCTATCTATCTATCTATCTATATCATCTATATAAAACATAGTGTATAATAGACTCTATTTTGTCAGACATACCAATATATATATATATATATATATATATATATATATATATTTAAAACTTATAAATAACAGATCAACCAGCAAGCGTACAATATAAAAGCTTAGGTAGTAGACACAAAGAAGTATCATGTTTGATGTTTTTATTTCAAGAAGAATTTTTAATCACAGGTAGGTAACAATATATTGAGGCTCATTTTCATGTATTTCCCCCTACATCCCTTTCCACCTTTTAGTTAATTCATTTTCAGTTGGTTCACTTTTAATAAGCCAAGGCTCATAAGATTATCTAAAGTTTCTGTTTTTAAGTTTGCGATTTTTATTTGCCCTTGGTTTTTCCCTTCGTTATTTATTTTCTTTTTTCTTTTCCTTTTGTTCATTTCTTTTCCTTTTCCTTCAACCACTTCTGTTCTTTCACACTCAAATCCTCCTTTAACCCACTACTGAAATTAGAGCCATCAGCTCCTCCTCAAGACATTAGTTGCAACAGCCCCAGCTCCACTAGTATTTTGGTAAGTTGGCAGCCTCCGCCAGTGGAAAAACAGAACGGAATTATCACTTCCTACTCCATCAAGTACACTGGAATTGATGGAGAAGATGACAAGCCCCACGAAATTTTGGGAATTGCTCCGGACACGTCACAGTACCTTTTGGAACAGTTGGAAAAATGGACTGAATATCGGATTTCTGTGACAGCCCACACTGATGTTGGACCTGGCCCAGAGAGTGAATCTGTGTTGATCCGAACAGATGAAGATGGTATGTTTCATCCAACACATCAGTTTGACTCTCTCTCTCAATCTGCTGTCTTTGTATGGTCTAAGATTATTCCGTTTCCCCCCTCTGCTCATCCTTTTTGACCCCCGATTTACGAAACATTTTAAACACAAATGCTTGCATTTGCATTTGTTTTGTTTTTGCTTTGAAATATATGCGCAGAAGAATCACACTTTACAGTTTTGCCCCTTGTGAGCGTGTATATTTTTCTTCTATTTGAAGATTTCCCCCTCCTTTTCTTTCTTACTTTTTCGCTCTTCTGATTTTAACTCTTTCTTTAAGAGTACCCTTAAAGCGTTTCTCTTTTGGAAAACTGATGCTGCTCCCTTTTTTTAAAAAAAAAAAATTTTGGATGCTGACTCTCTTTCATATCTGAACACTGAAGATTGCACCCCTTCCTAATATCTTTTTTCCCCCACTTAAAAATAAAAAAATAAACAAAATCAGAAAACAAGCAACATTTTAAAAGTCTTCTTGGTTTTTATTATTTTGATTACTAAATTACTTCTTTGTACTTCAATGCTTTGAGTCTCAAAGCATCTTCCTTGGCTTTTGTGCGTTTTTACATGTTTTTTCTATTTCTCTAATACTCTTTTTTCTTCCATTTTTGCATCAGTCATGGTTTTTGATCTTTTCACTGAAATGTAGAGCAGAATTGTTGGGTGTTTTCATTTGTATTCTTCGAGGAAGGATTAGTGGGTCTGCACTTAAAAAAAAAAAAAGAAAAGAAAAAAGAAAGAAAAAGACACTGGTTGTTTTGGACAAGTACCTGTAATTCTTCTTTTATCCACTGATGTGTTCCAGTTCCTAGTGGTCCTCCTCGCAAAGTCGAGGTAGAGGCTGTCAACTCTACAGCTGTTAAAGTGTTGTGGCGTTCACCAGTGCCCAATAAGCAGCATGGCCAAATCCGAGGTTACCAGGTGCATTATGTGAAAATGGAAAATGGAGAGCCCAGGGGGCAACCCATGCTGAAGGATATCATGTTGGCTGATGCACAGGTAATTAAACATATCCTGTCAATTCACATAACAAAATAATAATAATGCTGTATTTAGTAGTATAATTACAGGTGAAACTCAAAAAATTAGAATATCGTGGAAAAGTCCATTTATGTAAGCAATTGTTTTCATTAGCTACTGGAGTTTAATATATGAGATAGACTCAAGATATGCAAAGCGAGATATGTCAAGCCTTTGTTATAATTGTGATGATTATGGCGTACAGCTGATGAAAACCCCAAAGTTGAAGTTGTTAATTTGGGGTTCTCATCAGCTGTACGCCATAATCATCACAATTATAACAAACAAAGGCTTGACATATCTCACATGGCATGTCATAAGTCTATCTCATATATTAGTTTCACCTTTTAAGTTGAATTACTGAAAGAAATGACCCTTTCCACGATATTCTAATTTTTCGAGTTTCACCTGTATGTCTTCTATTTTGAACTGCAAAATGGAATGCCTCCTTCCTGTTCCAATGGGCCAGGCATGTCCAACAGGTAGATCGTGATCTACTGGTAGATCACTGGACGTCCGCGGTAGATCACTGGTAGATCATTGGCTCCCCCCAAAGAAGCTGAACAACTGTGGCTCCCCTAAACAAAAAGCTCAACATTTTACCTACTCCCTGAAAATGGGCCTTCCTCCTTCCTAAAAAAGCTCAACAACTTTGACCTGAACCCCCAAAAAGGTGGTAAATCACTGCCAGTTTTTAACTCTGTGAGTAGATCGCAGCCTCTTGGGAGTTGGCCACCCCTGCAATAGGCTATTGCGTGGCAAGGCCCCCCCAAAGCAGCCCCTCGTTAGAATAAAATTCACACTGACACAGAATTTTGGTTTAAGGTTATTGGGCAACATTTTAGGCCACAACTTTATTGATTACAGAAATGTGAGCGGTATTGGTTTAGGCATTGGCAAAGGACTCTTGCCCCCGTTGCAGGAAGTCAGTAAGGGTAAACCACCCAAAGAGGAAGCCACATCGGGGGAACCCGCCTGCAGCTCTCCTTGGTGTCCCCAGAGGCCTGGCATGGCCCTAGCCCCTCAAGCGGACTTCGGACAGGATCCAGGCCCTGGATTCCTTTAACTCTGTTAATTCCAGGAATTTTAACTCTGGATTCCAGGAATTGCACCAGTAGGATTTATTTATTTATTTTATCTGGGTCCTGTTGTTGCATTAATTTGTCACTACCTCAGTGAGCAAGACCCAACTGAAGTTAAGCATTTTAAGTTCCATTAATTTCAAATCATTTAAGCTAAGCATTTGTTTAAATCCCTTCTATTGAAATAAATCATTTTGGTTGGATCAAGTGCAGTATCAGCTAGAGTTTGGTATTGTAGGTTTTGAACTCAATTACATACATTAAATATAGAGGAGTGTGGTTTAAATGAAAATTGACCTAGCAACAAGTGATGTCTAGATTCAATATTATTACAGATATTCTTGGTGTGAGGTAGTGAAAGTGTAAAACTGCTTATTTTTTCTTTCACAAACTGTAACAGATAATAGAGAATTTATGTTCTGAGTGAATAGATTTGTTCACATTAAGGAAGCTTCAAAAATATAGGATTTTAATTATCTCTATGTGCTTTATGAGCTCGAAATTCTTGAGTCCATTGTGCTGGTATCATAAACTATGTATCCCACAAAAGTATTCCATTTAAGATTGATTCTGGATGAAAACATGGCAATAGACAATCATAATCATCAGATATTATGCTCTAAACAGTTTAGATGGAAACAATTTATTATAACTACAGTACATTCAAAGAGGAACAGTAACTTTTTTTCCCCTGTGGAGATATAAATCACTTCTATTTTGCTGATGTGTTCCTTAAATGATTTCTGAACGTGCTAGCCCTTTTCCTTATTCCCACCAATGTTTTTAGCACCATTGGAACAAACTATTCCTGCCTTTGCTTCATTGTGAATCTGCAATGATGTAGAAATATGGAGAACAATATGGTCGTGTTGTGTCTTTCTTGAACATATTTTTTTTTGGGGGGCGGCTATAGTCAGATTCCATTTTTAGATGATAGAAGGAGCAGAGAGAATGTGCTGTTGGTCATAGGGTTTCATTACTGACATGAAGTCTCAAGTACATATAAATTGCCTCTATTAATCTAAACAGGTGCACTGAATTAATTTTGACAAGGTAAAATAGAAATGAAAATGAATATGTCTTAGTAGCATGTGATTAAACAAAACGTAGCCTTTCATTACATCTCAGCAGCTCAAATTAATGCAGTCATGAAACATTACTATGAAATAATAAAGGCACTCCAGACTGGGATCTCTACTTTCCTAGAAGGAGGAGAGTCTGTTGTTTATTTACAATTTTGGCAACAAGTCGCGCTGCTTTTTTAAGGAGCTAAATTCAGGCTGATTTTTTTGCAAGCTAGTTTTTACGATTTTTTTTCCTGTCCTAAGAATAAAGTTGCCTCAGCCAGGCTACAAATATCTCCTTATCTCTTCTGTTTTTCTTCCCAACATCCTTTACTCTCAATTAGTGGGAATATGATGATACTACTGAACATGTGAGTAAAAACTGACTGGCCAATCAAAAAAGTGTGGTGGCTTTTTCTCTGCTTTGATCTTTATTTTTCAAACATTTGGTTGTTTGCACATGTGCATGGATTTAACACCTTATTTCATCATCTATGGCATTTGGATTTTTCTGCCTTCTTTTTTCTTTTCCTTTCGGTTTGGCGTAGTGCTGGTTTTTTCCCTAAGTGTGTTGAATTTGCATACTCGTCTGTTCAGTGACTGTCACTAACTTTACCTCGCGACGCGCTCCAGTAAACTATTCTTAAAATAACACAAAACATGCAATCATTCCATTTGCTTGATAACTCTGCACCCTCAGGTCCCAATGCACTCAGGATTTGTTATAAAACAAATTACTTTTTTTTAGCTGCTAACATGGTGCCCATTTCCGTTATTGATACATCATATTAAATGTATATTTGTGAAAATATACATTGGTACTGGCTGTGTGCCAGTGATGTTTAAACAGCTTTGTTGCAGATATCACTTCCATCATTATTAACTAAGATTCCATCATCTCCATTTAAATAGATGCTCTTTAACTGTACTCTTTCCCCTGCCCATACTGTCTTTCCCACTTGTAACTGAAGCCCCAGAAACTGAGGGTGGATCTATATTCTAGTTTCCTCTCTCCATTTGATGAAATATCGTCAGTCAGTTAACTGATGTTGAATAGCCACACACCTTGCTTTCTTGTGGATAATTCAGTATTTGTTCAGATTCAGTCTGCCATGTTCAATCTTTGAAAATGAACATTTTTTTTTTAAAAAAAAGCATTTAACTGGGAAGAGATGCATTGTCCCATAGGATTAAATCCATATGCTTGGTAGGGTTATTCATAGAATTACCGAATGCCCAAGTCTGAAGACCTTGGATTGCATTTTTCAGATGCACATTATTGAACCCATTTTTATTATCCATTAATATGACTATTTTGTTGTTATCTTACTGGGTGATTGCACTCATAGATTCTACACATACATGAGCATTTTACAAATCTCAAGCAACCTACTGTACTTTTCCGTGTATAAGACTATGTTTTTTTCTTTAAAAATCATGCTAAAAAATGGGAGTCGTCTTACACATAGGGTGGAAGTTTGATTGGTTGCTGCTGAGGCTGTCAGCGGCTATTTGCATGTTATTGGTTGCTGCATCAATGGGTGGTGTTGATTGGCTGACGCTTCGGCAGTTGGGCGGGTGATTGGCAGCTTCTGCCGGCGATGGGACAGATAGGAAGCGAATTTTGCGATGCGTGCAGGTGAGCAATTTTCGGCATTCCCCTCTAAAAAATCTCTAGAACTCTGGGGAATCCTCTGCAAAAAAAGCTCAACAACTCTGTGCCATCTCCCCCAAATTTCTTAAATTTGAGTCCCCCAAAATAGGGGACGTCTTATATATGGGGGTGTCTTATAGACGGAAAAGTACGGGATTTCTGAGGCTAGGTCATACTTTTTACAGAAAGGACTCAATCTACTCCTAGGGTGAGCACAGTGTCGATATATAGGTGTCACATGACCCAAAAATCCCTGTTTTCAGCCCTTTGCACATAAGCAACACAACTGGGTTTAAGGGGAAGAAAAGAGGCTTCTGCTGATGGTAACAGGCAACTTTGCTGTCCTTGGTAGGTGGAATCAGGAATAAACCAGAGCTCTTCTGATGCATGGAAAGTCTCCACACATGGGCACTCTGAGTTTATTGAGCTATTCATTTTGTAGCCATTCTGTTTAATAACAAATCTGTTTGCAAACTCTGCCATCCATAAATGAAACCCCATTTGCAACCCAACTTTGCCATTTTTATTAGTGTTGAAAAAAGTGCATATAGGGTTTACTCATTGGAAGTAAGAAGGAACTAAGAACATTGCAAATTATGTCCCCTTGATTTCAGTGGGAGCGTGTTAAGCACATATATGGAAATCAGTGGGACTTAAAATGCTTAATTTTGGCTGGATCATACTCTTGATACCTAGTTTGTAAATTAAACATCATTAGTTCCCACGTCTGTTCACTTTATGATCCTTTCCTTAGCTATTAGCAATTTGATTGTTACTGATTTATAACTTTCTCAACCTGCCCTCAGAGCCAGTTTCAAACATGCTTTAATCTTCATCCCCTTTTGTTTATTAAAAAAAAACACATTGTATTCAATACTAAATGCTATCTTCTCTTGTTCCATTGAAACCAAATTTTCAAATTATGTTTAATGGCTCTTTCAGATTACAGAGAACAAATTACTCTTATACCGAATGCCACTTTACAAACACTACTTTAATAAAAGTGTATATATTTTATTTTTAATCACTAAAAGAAAAGACTTTCTAATATACAATCCTGTGCATATTAACTTTAAAAATATCCCCATTACATTTAGTTGGGCTTACATCAAATAAATGTTCATAGTAGCTAGAGGACAAGCCAAAGAATGTTTTGTCAGAAGTAAGCCACTCTGATTTCAATGGAACTTCATTCCATATATATGTGTGGAGGACATAGTGCAGTGCAGTCCTATGCATGCTTTACTCAGAAGTAGCTGGGCTTACTTCTGGGAACAGTGCATATGAATACAGCCTTCATATATTACATAAAATCAGGGCTTTTTTTCAGCCAGTACTCACTGGAACTCAGTTCTGGAATCTCTCAGGTGGGCACCATTGCCATTATAAGAGAACAAGCGAGGTGTTCATGGTGAGTTCTGGTACCTTTTTTTCTAGAAAAATAGCACTGCATAAAACAGCTTTACAAGTTGGAATGTAAGTAGGGTTCTCAGGTATACAGGCAATGATAGCGTAACTTTTTAAATAATGGCTAGTAAATTCTTAAATCAAATTGATTCTCATTCCCCACTTTATTTGTACTACACTAGGAATAAGACTCTACACAGAGTGAATTTCAAAAGGATTTCCCCCTCCTCCGTTAGTGCAGTTAACAGCACTCAACCTTTGGCCTTTTGCTTGACAAAATGTCTTGAGGCATGCTGCTCAGAAATGCCTTCACGCTTATTGCTGACATAAGTGAAATACAGTGCATTGCAAGACCTCACCCACTATTCTGGTCCGACCGAAAGCTTGCCATCCCTGCAGGTAGCACGAAAGCCATGTGCGCTGAATGTTATATGTTGCAACTAATTGCAAGGCAAAACTCTCTTGATTTAGTAGTGCATATGTTTTAATACATATTCTGGTTTTTGTTTTTGTTTTACTTCATTTTAGGAAATGATAATAGCGGGATTGCAGCCCGAGACAACCTATTCTCTCACTGTGACGGCCTATACGACCAAAGGAGATGGAGCCCGAAGCAAACCCAGACTGGTGTCCACTACTGGTGCAGGTAAATAGATGGAGATTCCTTTCATTTCCTTGCAACCAGCAGTTTGTGCTTTGATGCTTTTCAAATTGAAACTCAAAATGTTTGTGTGGGTGGCTATGGCATGCTTCAGTGGCATAGCAACAGTTTCTGGTGCTCAGGGCAGGTGTGTGCACCAAGCTTGGAGGTGTTAGGATCGTCCTACTCTCGTGTAGGACCCTGGTAGAGACACATTCCCGACTGGCAAGCTCTCTCCCTCCTGGTTGATTGTTCAGGAGCTTCAAAAGCTTTCTTCAGCCTGAACATCACAGTGACTGATACCAAGAAGCATCAGCACACTCTGGGATCCGCAGAGTATTCGCAGTTTGCGTAACACAGAATTTTGCTCAGTAGCACAGCATTTTGGCTAATCTACGTTTATTCACATATAATACACTCGGAGCATTCTGCCTTAGCTCCTTCCTCTTTCTCATCAGACAGCAAAGAGAGAAAGAACAAAGGACAATAGTCCCACTTCATGGAACACAGTAATACAAAAACATCCTGTTTCCGTCACTTCCCACACTGTGGAATGAAAACACACACTGTCATGTGATAGAAAACAATCTCATGACTGCAAACACGGAGACGGAATCTTAACAGGAGGGTGCCAGCCCAGCCCTCAATGATGGTAACACTGGAGTGACCCCACTGGAGAAAAATGGGGGCCACACTGAGCCTCCTGCGGGGTGGAGCCTAGCTGGCCGACGCAGCCCTTGCCAGATGTAGAATAGGCCTGCGCGATGTATTGATACATCACCCAGGGCTGGTATGAGAGCTAGAGCGTGATGGCTGCTTCACCTGACGGTATATCGTGAGTGAAGCTGTTGCCACCTATCCTGAGTCCCTCTACAACAACACTGTGGGCACCTGGTTTATGAGCCTGGGGCCAGGCCCCCCTGTCCCCCCAGGCTATGCCCCTGGTAGCCTAAGTCAGGGGGTCAGCAACCTTTTTCAGCCATGGGCCGGTCCACCGTCCCTCAGACCATGTGGTGGGCCGGACTATGTTTTGAAAAAAAATATGAATGAATTCCTATGCCCCACAAATAACCCAGAGATGCATTTAAAATAAAAACACACATTCTACTCATGTAAAAACACGCTGATTCCCTGACCATCCGCGGGCCGGATTGAGAAGGCAATTGGGCTGCATCCGGGCCCTGGGCCTTAGTTTGCCTACCCCTGGCCTATGTATATAAAACATTTGAAATACTAAAACAATTTTACCAAATAGATAAAACTGGTGACAAGACCCCAATGAGGATTGAGTGTGTAGCTTTAGGATGAACGAAGGTAAAAAAAAAAAAGTGGGACCAGAAAAAGCTGAGTACTTGTGCAGAAGGAATTCCTGTAGATGGATTCATGTTATTTTAAATATATAGATTGCGATGTTGTCATTCATGGCAACAATAATTGAACTTCCTGTCATGAACCTTTCTGGAAATGTGAGGCTACTTCCAAAATTCATAATTAAAAACACAATTGCGGTACTGTTGTGCAACTCAATTTCGGTGGTGCTTGTTCAGGAGAATTTCCCAATCACTTGTTGACCTATTGCTGGATTCTAGCCACTATAATAAGCCTGATATACGGCAAAATGTTCTAATCTGCTTTTTATTTTACCAAATGATTTACAATGCATGTGAGTCATCTTCAATTTATTATTTCTGCCACAAAGAAATAATAGTAAGTCTCACATCACGTGGCTATATATATTTAGGCAGAACAGATCAACGTGTGTGTTTTTTTTAAAAAATTGTCTAAACCCAGATAGCTGCCACAATAGTAAAAGCAATTTATGGTATAAATAATTTAGCGGCAGCTCCCCGCAGCCCCTCCTCTTAGAAATCTGAAGAAGTTATTATTCTGTTTCTGTGGACTCACCTGATTTTCCTTGTGCTCCACTGGCTTCAGCGATAGTTATAATGCAATGGAAAACATGGCCTGAAATAGATATATCTATAGTCTTTTCTCAGCTCTGTAGCTGCCTCTTACGCAGCAGTAGGGAACAGTCAAAATTAAGCAAAGAGATATACTTCGTACACTGGGAAGAAAAGGGAAAACCTGTACAATGCACAGGGTTCTATTTGCACAAGAATAAGGTGTTAGCAGCGAGGAATAGGTGGGAAAGTTGGTTCTCCAATCATGGAGAGCATGGGTTGCGGAAGGGTTAACAGGACAACTCCCTTGTTTCTGGGCGGGTTAGTTTGGATGGCCACAAATGGGATTGGGCTTATCATGTTGCTGGGGAGATAAGGTTGTTGCAAGTTAATGATTGACAGACATAGCTGTTTAAATTCCTGCACGCGGCTTTCAGGTTTCACTTTTGCCGCGTGCAACGGATCTCCCGCCCTCCCTCCCTGTTTTCAGGGTCTTTCTTTTGCGATTGACATTGCTATGCCTGTCATGGGGTCTTCTGCTTTGGAGCAGGGGCCTGGTAGGAATTTTTCCATTTGCCTGATTGGCTGGTGCCATTTGGTTTTTGCCTACTGCGTAGCAAATCGTCACAACTTGTAAGGTTGCGGTTAGGCATTGGTTAAAATTGGTTGGTGTAGGGGTAAGGAATTGGCTGGGCCTGCCCCTGCAAAATGCTGCTAGGGTATTCCGTTAAAGGAATCCAGGGGCTCATCATGATTTTGTCCGTACCCCCCAACAAGGGGCTAGGGCCACGCAAGAGCCCCTGGGAGCATTTTGGGGGAGAGCTGAGGGCCTGACACCCAGCTCCTGATCTCTCCCCTATAGGTGTTTACCCTTACTGACTTCGCTGGCTAGCGGATGTCAGTTCTGTCCCAGGGCAGATAGTCGGAACCAATGCCCAAGCAACCACTCACATTGGTTGTACAGTGGGACCTCGACTTATGACGATAATGCGTTCTGACACAATTTTTGTAAGTTGAAAACATTCGTAAGTCGAATCCCCATAGGAATGCATTGAGTGAAAAAATTCGTAAGTCGAAAATTCGTAAGTCGAAAAAATCCTATTAAAGCGGCTGCGACTTCCATTCGTAAGTCGAAAAATTCGGTTGCGGCGGCCATTTTGTTTCTCCCGGAAGTCATTCGTAAGTCGAAAAACACGTAAGTCGAATCACTCGTAAGTCGAGGTCCCACTGTATTTGAATAAAGTTGTGGTCAAAATAATGCCAAAAACCTTAAACTTAAATGACTGTGTGAAGTGTGAATTATTAGGGGGGAGGTGTCTGGGAACCTCGACACGCAAATGGTTATACGACATCTGTATTGTTGGTAATAATAGCTAGTACTTGGGTATGTCCCAGGTGTGTGGTGGTTGTTGTTTTTGTTGTTGTTGTTGTTGTTTTAAAAATGACATTCTTTTTTGGTGTGTAATAAAGAGTTGCATTTAGATAGAAATGGGAGGGGGGCAGTGGGGCTGGGATTCAGGGACATACATTGCCTCCTATGCCATTAAGAGGGTTTAGATATACTGCATGTATTAGTGAAGGTCAAGGATTTTGCTAGGAAGCTAGGGAGAAGAGGTAGGAAAGACAAAGTGCCTAAGTTTGTTGTGCTGTCTGAATGAATACTTGATGAACAGGAGGAAACAGTGTGTCCATCACATACATTACTTTTTCATGATAGCATGAATAAAGTTTGTTGGAAATGATTCATTTGCCCGCTTTACTTGCTAACGCCATCTTGTGTTGCAGTTCCAGGAAAACCTCGGCTTGTAATTAGCCACACACAAATGAGTACAGCTCTAATTCAGTGGCACCCGCCTGTCGACACATACGGTCCTCTGCAGGGCTACCGCCTGAGGTTTGGCCGCAAAGACACAGATGCCTTTACGACGCGGGATTTCACCGACAAGGATGACCACTACACCGCTACAGATATTCACAAGGGGACTTCGTATGTCTTCCGGCTTTCAGCTAGAAATAAAGTGGGCTTTGGGGAGGAGATGGTAAAGGAAATTTTGATTCCAGAAGATCTGCCAAGCGGATTCCCTCAAAACCTGCGCTCGGAAAGTGCCACTTCAACTTCAGTCCAGCTATCTTGGCAACTGCCCGTCCTATCAGAAAGAAATGGTATTATCACCAAATACACTCTGCAGTACAGGGATATCAATGTGGCACATCACCAAACGGAGATGTCTGTTGTTCCTGCCGATATTACTATGACGCTTTCAGGCTTAAAACCAGATACCACATATGATGTAAAAATACGTGCACACACAAGCAAAGGGCCTGGTCCATATAGTCCCAGTGTCCAGTTCAGGACACTACCTGTGGATCAAGGTAGGATTTGTCTGCTTATGACTTTTCTTTTAAAGGAATTTCGGTCTTTGGATATCGATATTTTTGAAGCTGTTACTAAAACTGACCAAACCATCGTATAAATAGTTTCAACTAACACCAGAGGTAAAGTATGTGAAACTTACATGTTTTGGATTCATTAGTATTCAGTTATCCTATATCAGGCAAGTCTGGCTCACATCTACGCAATAATTGCAGGTAAGAGAAATAGAACGTTTTGAGTTGCCATTTGTAAGAATGGGATATGGTTTTTAAAAGCAGGTAGGAGAATTTGTTGAGTGTGTTTAGTGTCGGAAATGGGATGGGATCCCAAGGTCAAGATGTACTTTAAATACATTGCTTTTTCCTTTTCCAGCAGTGTTTGCAAAAAATTTTCATGTCAAAGCAGTGATGAAGACATCGGTATTGCTCTCTTGGGAGATACCAGAGAATTACAACTCTGCTCTACCTTTCAAAGTAAGTTGTTTTGTAGTTTGTAAGACTTGAAGGGTAAAACCTGAGATGAAGGAATGTTCTCATTTGCGTTTCAAGACCCCGAGGCCTCCCCCTTATGTTGAATAATAACATGTGGACACCATATATTAGGTTAATGGGCAAATTTAGGCCACAACTTTATTGGTTACAGAATGTGAGCGGTATTGGCTTAGGCATTGGAATTGAACCGGCTATATCTGACTCCAACCCACCTGCAGGAAGTCTCACAAGGGTTAACCACCAGTAGGGGGAGACCTGTTGATGCACATCAACTCGGGGCTCCCCCCCAGGGTCACCGGAAGGTTGTGGCATGGCCCTAGCCCCCAGCTGGGCTTCGGACAGGAACCCAGACCCCCGGATTCCTATAACAGAATACGCTTTAGAATGGAGGGGCACGTTACTATCTTCCTGAGTATTGCTGGATCAAAAGCAGTAAAATGCAGCTAATATGGTTTATTCTTTTTTCCCTTAATTACTAACAATTTGCTAACAAAAATGAAAACCTTCACTTTTTTAGATCCTGTATGATGATGGGAAAATGGCAGTTGAGGTAGATGGCCGAGCCACTCAGAAACTTATCACCAACCTGAAGCCTGAGACATCATATTCATTTGTACTGACCAATAGAGGCAATAGCGCTGGAGGTCTTCAGCACAGGGTAACAGCAAAAACAGCACCGGATGTACTGCGAACCCAACCCCTCTTCATTGATAAGACCAATGTCGATGGAATGGTAACGGTGAAGCTACCAGATGTTCCTGCAAACAAAACTATAAAGTGAGTTAAACGTCAAAAGTCATTTGTACTTTATTACTTACTGGATTCTTTGCATTAAAACCATGAGCTGCTGTAGTTGCAGCCTTGAACTGCATGTTTTAGGTCAACCTATCAGAATTTTGCATTTATTTATTTATAACATTCGTATCCTGCCTTTCTTCTTTGTATCCAATAAATTCATCCCATTAGCTCGAGGATCTCCCACCTATGCAATGGGATTTCTTCTCCCTGTCCTCTGCACCCACACATATCCATCTGTTCTGGGGGATCCCCCAATCCTCTGAAGGGGATTTAAGGGGGTGCACAGAGGAAAGAGTGTGGGAGGAAGTCCTATAGCACAGATGGATGTTCTTGCAGTAATGGGATGACTTCACTGAATGAAACCTGGTGTGTGGGGAATTCCTATCTGGTCCCTTATCCTTGCACTGCCCAGGATATCAAATCTCTAGTCATATTCCCAGATTTGAGACAAAGCAAGGTATGTGGAAGGAGATTTTGTGTTGTCATGGGTGGAGTAGGATCTGTAGAAGATGACACAAGTGTAACTGAGGGCCTCTGAAACTCTTTGTGAACCTTGATGATCAGACATCAAAAATCAATAATGTTTCTAAGCTCATCATGTCACTGATGTAGGTTTGGGAGAGCAAAAACCAGTTGCACGTGACACTCCATAACCTGGCAAGTTGATTCAGCAACAGCAACATCTCCCCAGTGATAGAAAGCTCTGACATCAGAGACAACAGAACCTCTAAACTTTCTGGTTTTATATCTCCCAAATTCTCAATATATATACAATCATCCAAGAAAAAGTGGGGGAAGAGATTGCCTTTTCCTTAGCATTTCATCAAATATTTACTAAATATTTGTAAATGTAGAGGAAACCAGAAAAGATTATGAACATATTCCTTAAGAGTTGAGAGAGGATAATCTACATGCCATTCCTCTTTCCAATGACACCTCTTTTTTCTAGAAAAAATAGCACTACACATTCCCAAATATTTCTCCCAGCTGCAGCCTATGAACAAAAAAGCAATATCGGGGAAAGGCATTTCAGCTCAGCCGTAGTAAAAAGATGCACCCACAGAGTGGATTTTGCTGCTACTTTGAATAATGCTGGTGATGACATGGGCAAAGATGGAGTGATTGTGCTCTGTCATCCACTGGGAGATGTATGTTCTTAGTGGGCTACAGCAGAAATATAAAAGAAGACGTGCACTTCCTTTGCACATTTCTTGAACTGCTCTAGTCCTAGTAAAGACATAAACTGTAGAACTTTGGTTGGCTAAAACACTGTAAGACAAAACCATAAGATGGTTCAGTTATGTTTAGCAGTCTATACATACAACCAGCCTATGTACTCAACTGTTGCCTCTTTGTATATATTTTAAGGCTCTTGTATGCGATTCTATCTCTCAGTTTTATCTGTAAAATGCCTAATAAAGGTTTGATAAGTAAGTGTTTAGCAATGTAGTCCCATCATGTACAAATTAGTAGGGCAATGGCGGTTTACTTTGTCTTCCCTTTTAAACCTTTTTATATCACAGACATTGCTTAGAAAATAGATTTTTTTATTTCCAAAAATAGCACATTGTGATTTACCTCTAAAAAGTGATCGCATAATAAATGAATTTGGCAGCTATGTGTTCTGTTCACAATGCTGGAACATGGTTTACAAGGCTCCTTAAATGGTTCTGTGCAGATTAAACAACAAAGATAGTACTAAAGACCTGACAGCAAAGCGCCAATAGGGATTCAAAACGATGGACAATAAAGAGTTGCCAGGAAAGCGTGAAACACAGTACAATCAATAAGTGTTATTGCTCTGTTTGCAGTGATTCTTGCTTCCTATAAGACTCCCATGTGTGTGACGAAGGAAATGGGGAGGAAAATGAGCAGGTTGTTAAATATTGTTGAGGATACAACCTGGATTTTCTCAGGTGACATTTTATACCATGAGCTTTGTAAATGGAAGATCCTTTCTTTCTTGCTAATTGAGGAATTCAGGATGAGACAATATGAAAATATATTACACTGGTGTGTTAACAGGATTAAAGTGTGGAAAATGAAGTCATTGCTATTAAACTAAGTAAAGATAAAGTTCGTAGAAAAGTATAGAAAAGGAAGCCTGAAGACGGAAAGCATCAGAATGATTTATGGAGAAAAGTAATTACTAGAAAGGGCCAGGGGTAGCTAACATCTGTGGAGAAGACAATAACCTTTTTCATAAGTTGTGGAAATGTTGGAAGCAGGGCTGAATTTGTGCTGTGGCTCACAAGGGATTAGCCACAATATCTAAGGTGATAAATAAGAAATGCATCTGAACATCTATTACCACCGAGTAAACTCAGCTTGTTCTAAAGGTGAGCTCTCAGGAAGCTATGTTGGTTTATGGCAAAGGCACAGTTGTCTGTCCTGACTGGACAGACTTGAGTCCTAGCATCCCTTTTGTTGCAGGTTGCAAGCAGGATGGGGAAAGATGACATTTGACATAGGCCCAGAGATCCAGAGAGGATGGACCTGGGCTGTGATTCATTATGATTTTAAATGCTGAAACTTAATTATAGAAATATCCATAGGAGCCAGGGTGGATAAAAATCAACTATATTTTAAAGGATTTTTTTTAAAATTTAAATTGGATTTTTTAAAATAAAATGCTTTTGGAGGAAATGCTTTTGGTCTTTCTAAATATAGTTTTCTATTTAAGTTACATTATAGTCCAAAGGCTATTCATCAGTAAATAAGGATTTCAAAATAACCTCGGTTTCTTAACAGGGACTCCTACAATCTGAATGTGTAAGAATTAAATTTTACGTTGAAACAATCTAATTTCCTTCTGTATTGTGTATATTGCTCGTAATTAAACTTTATGCTTTGCTTTAGTTTACACAAACTACAGCACTGTTATTCACACACAAATATTACCACAGCTGCGTGCACAAACACAAAATTAAACAGTTAACACTTGGATGTTGTATTCAAGGTTAATGTGTAAGACTGATCATAACTGGACTTTAAAAATGTTCCCAGGCTTCTTGTCATATATCACAACTTCAGTCACTTTTCATGATAATGGTGTGAAGTTTATAATAACTAGTCACCTTGGTGGAGCTGAGCTGCCAGGAATTGCTGTTAACTTCCCATTCGTGGCTATAAAGATCTACATCAAATTCTAATCTACCACATTATTGAAAGTACAAACTTAATTATAGATTTTTAAAAAGTCAAAAATGCATTGGCACAGATGATTGGCTGGTCAATAATTCAGTCAATGTATCACTCAAGAAATACACTTCCAATCACACATTTCAATACCTAATTATATAGCCGGTGTCCCATTTCTGACAGAGTGCTAGTTAATGTCTACTCTTGTTTTGTTTCAAGCATTCAGTTTTCAGAATATCTCACAGATGAATTGCCATTCTCTCTGGGTCAGCCAGAGAAAAGGTAGCTTGTTAGGCCTAGCATCTATACCTTGCATGGCCCTCTGGAGTCAGCTTGCCTGTATTCATGGTCAACCCTTAAAGCTGAACTCTAAGGATTTATTTTTTAACCAAGTTGTCATAAGTACTTGACCACCATATTTCTAGAATGATGATCATATCTTTCTACACACAGGAGCCTGCCTGTACATCCAGCAGTAATAAATTTGTCAGCCATTTGTCATTCCGCTGCTGGCTGTGTGTATGTGATGAGTGGAAGATGAGAAGTACCGTACTTTTCCGTGTATAAGACGAGGCTTTTTTTACTCTAAAATAGTGTTAAAAACGGGGTTGGGTTAGTGATTTTCTGCATTCCTCCTCCAAAAAAGCTCAACAACTTTGGGCCAGCTCCCCCCATTTATTTAAATTTTAGTCCACCAAACGGGGGGGGGGGGTGTTATGCATGGAAAAATACGGTACTTGTTTTTCGTTAGAAGGGTTTTTCTTTAGGCAAAGCTCTGATGATGAATGTCAGAGTGGCAATGAGAAATGAACAATAAGGTAATTGAGGCATAATGCATTCCCCTTGCTTTAAATGCTCCCCAACGTTGGGGCCAAGTTGGCGGCCAAGAGAGTTGATGGGGCACATGTTTTTTACAAATCCTTTTCACGATTTCTTCTTGTTATTTGGCCTCCTAAAGTCCGCCTTCTGCCTTCCCATGATCATGACTATGAGGAGTGGGTTTCTGGGTTATTCCCTAACCCAGGGCTGACTGAGGGCTGCATTGACAGCCACCAAACTGAGGACCACATGCCAACCGTGAGCACAGTCAATGTATATGTGTGTGCACATTCACCACATATGCACATTCTTGCATGTACAGTGGTACCTGGGTGTAAGAACAGCTTAGTTTATGAACAACTTGGCTTAAGAACGCTGCAAGCCCGGAAGTAGGTGTTTTGGTTTGTGAGCTTTGCCTTGGAATAAGAACATTTTCTGCTTCTTGTTGAGTGCGTTCCATTTGTAAATTGAGTCCCCCACTGCTGTGGGAAAGCACACTTTGGTTTAAGAATGCTTTGGTTTAAGAACAGACTTCCGGAACAGATTAAGTTCGTAAACCAAGGTACCACTGTACATGCACACCTATACCAGATATGCAGGCACACAGAACTCGTTACTCATTTTCTCTTTCACACACACACACATTTTTGTTGTTGTTTAGTCGTGTCCGACTCTTCGTGACCCCATGGACCAGAGCACGCCAGGCACTCCTGTCTTCCCCTGCCTCCCGCAGTTTGGTCAGACTCATGTTGGTAGCTTCGAGAACACTGCCCAACCATCTCATCCTCTGTTGTCCCCTTCTCCTTGTGCCCTCCATCTTTCCCAACATCAGGGTATCAGGGTCTTCTTATGAGGTGGCCAAAGTATTGGAGCCTCAGCTTCAGGACCTGTCCTTCCAGTGAGCACTCAACACACACACACACACACACACACACACACACAATCTCAGATCAGAAATAAAAGATCTCTTTGCCTGCTCATTAGGTTTGCTGAATGCTGACCAAATATGGAAGTTAAGGAAGAATTCAGTTAGACTTTTTAAAATGACCTCTTGTGTGTGTTCAACTACAGATGCTTCTTTTTAATTTTGTTCAGGAAATTGACCTTTCCCATTTTAGCCATATATATATATATATATATATATATATATATATATATATATATAAAAGGAATGGGTCACATTTTTACTTACGACGGTGAACTGAACATGCCTTTGTCTGTCTAGAATGAGATACCGGTGTTTCTGAATGCTCTAAGGGTCTCCAGTTGTGTTAAGGGAGTTTATTTAAAAAATAGCATTTGGCACAATAGGTTCGTTTCACAGGTGGACAATAGATACTATTACCAGTGCGCAAAACAGTTTCTGTAAATAGAATTAATATCCTTTGGCGGGCTGCAGAAGTGGATGTAATGCCAAGTAATTTCTTTAGGGATTTAAGTCGGCAATATGCATCCATCTTAACTGTCTACACACAACAGCTTTCTGCGCTCTTAAAAGTTGTGTTAAACCTTTTCTTCTTTCCTTCCTTTACCCCTGCCTGATTTCCTTCTTTGACTAACAGTCTGTGAAAAGTATGGATGTGAAGGGGATTTGCAAGAGTAATTCACAGTGGGGCAGAACTGCAGCAGCATTGCAAGTTACCTGGATGGGGCAGGGAGGTAGTAAGCTTGGGACTTCATGAATGGACTCACAGAGCCATTCTGGCACTTCTGCTAGTGCATTGTTCAATTATTATAATAGAGGAGTGAGCTTGAGAGGAGATTAATTGGCTAAAGCTATCCTGTGAAACCTTCTTCTTTGGCGATCACTTGTAGCCAAGTAACATTGTCTTCCATAAACACGGTTTTAACAATGAGTCCGTAAGTGACTGTGGAGGCCAATTCTGGATCCATACATCCTTCCACAGTGGGGACATTGGTTTCCAGGCGGGAGTTGATCACGGTGTGGATTTGCCAAGCGTGCCTTCCTCTTAGCACGTTTCTCCCTTGCATCCTGAGTTTGAGCGTCTTCAAAGCCCATGACACCTTTGGTAAAGGCTGTTCTCCAACTGGAGCGCTCACAGGCCAGTGTTTCCCAGTTGCCGTTGTTTATACTACATTTTTTTTTAAGATTTGCCTTGAGACAGTCTTTAAACCTCTTTTGTTGACCACCAGCATTACGCTTTCCATTTTTAAGTTCGGAATAGAGTAGTTGCTTTGGAAGATGATCATCAGGCCTTCTGAATCCAGACCATTGTATCTGTAAGGCCTCAACAACATTGTATCTCCGTATCAAATGTAGGACAACAGATATATGAACTTTCCCCTCTAGTTTTGAATTTGGGGAAACTGGAAAGCAGAAACAAGATAGTTGCAATGGCAACTATTTGAATCACTGTAGAAAGCAGCTAACTAATTTCAGATGAGGAAATGTTTGCACTTAATAGTAGACTTTGCATATGAACATCAGAGCTATGGTAAATGTCAGATCTATTAACTTGTTGATATTTTGGCTAGAGCCAAATCAGTGTGTGTGTGTGTGTGTGTGTGTGTACTGCTTTATTTTCAGTGTGTTCCTTTTAGTTTTCAAGTCCCAATTTTCTTAACTAATTGAAAATGGCATTACTGAGAACATCAAACAGTCAAGTCAGCACTTTGCAATATTTATTGGCCACATTATGAGGGCAGATCTTTGCATGATCCAGGAGACATTTTCTGAAGCTGAGTTTTAGGATAAAGGAGGCAAATAGCTAGAATGTATACTAAATTCCCAAACTTCTCTTAAGAAGCTATCATGGGGTTTTTTATGTGTAATTTAAACCCGTACTTACAACTTTGTCTACTCTGTATGGAATGCTTGAGCAGGGGTTGCAAGCAATCTTAATGACTTCTAGGATGAAAAATGATAAAGTTTCGTAATCTGACCTGGCTACCTATGTGTATTGATTTTGCAAGTGCTTCGCTTCCATTAGGTGAATTGCTGCGGTGTTTGAAAACAGGTTGTAGTGAGTCATTGCCAAGAAACGAAAATTCTCATGCACCTTCATTAACTGCTGATATGGGGTGAAGAAAGATAGCGGATATAAGATACTTTTTAGAAGGATAGAGCTATTAAAGTGCATATCAGAGCATATCCAAAGTGGTTTTTCTTCTTCAAGCTGTTTTTTAAGTAGTGAATTGCCATAGCTGTCAACATTCGGATTTGAAAATAGGGTATTTTTTCGACCTTTTGGATTTGAAAATAAGGGATGCCGCGAGGGCGGTGCAATGGCACCAAGTAGCCTCGCCACCCTGCGCTCCAGAGGCTGCGCACGAACGGGTGAGCAAAAGAGCGAGCGCATAGACGGCAGGCAGGCCGGCTGTCTGGTTGGGCGTGAGGGTCTGGCTGCACAATGCATGCAAGCTCCGCCCCCAGTCGGTCTCAGACTCCTTATTGGCAGCCGAGCAACGCAGCTGAGGAGCCTCCCTGGCCGGCAGGGAGGGAGAGGAGCTGCTTCCTTTGAAATCCAGGAAATTTAAGGGATATCAGCAATCCGGGATAGCAGCGGGAAACAGCATTGGAATAAGGGCGTTTCCCGCAAAAAAAGGGAGGGTTGACAGCTATGGTGAATTGCCCTGAAAACATAGTCTACTGAACCCTCCATTTTTCTCGTACAAGTATGCATATAATGTGTTCTACCTACATGTAAACATTTCTGATGCCTGCATGTGACAAAAACGGCAAGTCATTCTCTATTACAGACAGTTTGTCAATAGCTTAACATTGTTTCTTAAAACCCTGCTCCTTTGACTGGACAAAATAGGTTCATAATATAGCCTCAGAAGGTCCTCTAATTTTCAGGAGAATTGGTTTAAAAAACCCTTCTTCCGTTCTGTTAGAGTGAAACCCTGCTCAAGGGATTGAACCCATAGAATTGTGAATTAACTTTATGCTTGAAATCTGCACGTTATATCAATTCATTTCAGATAATGAGAAGTTTTCATGCCCAAGATATGCAAAGAGGTGGTTCTACTGGAGAGTAAATAGGGTTTTTTTTACAGATTACTCCACATGGGAGCATCATTTAAACCGAAGCAATATAAATACACCGTTCCCCTTATGCAGGCCTCATCTTATGTTTTCTTTTTTTTTGCAGAGGTTACTATATAGTAATTGTGCCTTTGATAAAGAAGTCTGATGGAAAATTCATGAAACCACGAGAGAGCCCAGACGAAATGGAATTAGACGAGGTACCGTGTGCTTATTTTAGCTCTTTTTCCCCTGTAAAATTGTTTGTGATAGAAGCAGCCTTAATGATTGTGTCCAATTAATGTACCCGTGTCAACAAATTTGACTTTTTTTTAAAAAAAAAAAATCAAATCTTATCATTTTGTATTGGAGTTTGCCTCTGGGGACAGAAACAAAAAGCTAATTACTTAAATTAAAAGACATTAAGTTGCAATGAGGCACACACACTGTCTGATCTTTGTTGGCATTAATATTTTATTCCTTGCCGATTATAAGACGTAATGCAGTAGGTGAAATGAGTTGTCAGCAAAAACTTAATCACCATTGATATGAACTCCAATAAAGGTCTGGTTCGTTTAATGGGGTGTTTGCCAAAGCTGAATCACATGCTAAGTTGCAATTTGCTCTGCAGTTTAACATTTGACCTACCTCTCAGTTCTCTTTACTTGATTCTCCTGCGCTGGTATATGTCGGTCTCAGGCTCTTTTTCCTCAACGCTCCAAGATTAGGCACAATGAGAGAGACACCTCACATATTCACCAAATAGCACTGTAATAACTGGGCTGTTAATTAACATATATTTACCTGTCAGTTTCTATCTTGCTTGTGGACAAATTACTCCATTAATTTCAAAATATCTCATTATTTTGACACATATGGCATTTTGAAATGATTGGATTTTTATTTTATTTTATTATTTTTTAAAAAACCTTTTCGTCTAAGTGTATTAGTTAATAGAGAGATGAGTAAACTCTATGCTTGAAAATTGCAATCCTGTCTGAAGATGTGTGTGGAAGTATATTATATAACACACCTGCAGACTCAAAGCATGTGGGCACAACTGAATTTGGAAATCCCCAATAATATTGGGAACAACGAATTGTGATTCTCGAATTGCATTGTTACACGCTCTCAGACCTAAGATGAGAGGACATCTGTGTGAAAGGTGGACATCAACAACCCTAAACTACTTGCAAAGTAACCTTGAGTGAATTCCCTGTGATGAACTTGCATAGCATGTTTGAGCGCTCATATTAATTCAGCACATTCAGATGCAGGGAGTGTGGGTCAGAAAGTGGAAGGAAGGGTCTTCAGCACATACTGGCCCCTTTCTGTTAACAGTAGCACTTGTTAGTTTGGCATAGAGAGCTTAAACTGCCTAGTAACGGTAAAGGTAAAGGGACCCCTGACCATTAGGTCCAGTCATGACCGACTCTGGGGTTGCGCGCTCATCTCGCATTATTGGCCGAGGGAACCGGCGTACAGCTTCCAGGTCATGTGGCCAGCATGACAAAGCCGCTTCTGGCGAACCAGAGCAGCGAACGGAAACGTCGTTTACCTTCCCGCTGCAGCGGTACCTATTTATCTACTTGCACTTTGACGTGCTTTCGAACTGCTAGGTGGGCAGGAGCAGGGACCAAGCAACGGGAGCTCACCCCGTCGTGGGGATTCAAATCGCCGACCTTCTGATCGGCAAGCCCTAGGCTCTGTGATTTAACCCACAGTGCCACCCGCGTCCCAATCTGCCTAGTAGAGTTTGCATTATCCATACTGAAGCGTATGAGGACATACCCACACATGCCTCCCAATGTATATAATATGTAGCTACATCTTCGGTTTTTCCTTAATTAATTAGGTGGAGAGTGGAGTGTTGTCTGGCCACAGCAGGCAGGGAAGCTGTTCCCTCCCCAGCTGTGACCGAAGTGGAATTTAATCCCGTGCACAGCTAGAGGGCTTAGTAAAAGGTGAAAGGTTTCTAAGATCTGAGGAGAAGCCATTGTTCAAGCCTATATAAAATAAAGAGGTACATAGGGGCATAGCTGTTAATGATAAATTAACACGTGCTATTAAGGTAAGACAGAATATGCAGGAGAAATGATTTTGAGGAGATAGGGAAGGTATTTATAGAATTTGTGCTGTTAAAATGGAAAGGGGTCAAACCATCGCAAGAGGTGTTGAAATTTTGGAAGGTTGGATAGGTACAATGGAATGGTCTCGGGGGTGGGGTGCACATTTTTTTAATCATTTATTTATTATAATTACTTTGTTAAAATAAAATAAAAAGCCTATCTACAACACTGGACAAGTCTCCTGTTACAGGACTGCAAACTCTCTTTGGGGGTGCTGCTACCTCAGCAGCATTCAAAGGAAGTCTTCACATTCTAGATATCTGTAGGGTCGCAACATGGGCACCCACCCACCGATTCATCAAAATTATAAAGTGCATATGGTGGTTAAAATTTAGTAGTCACAGAATTCCCTTTCTTACTCCAATGGGAGCTGTTCTAGTATATCTTGTTCCTTGAATGTTCTCCAGTCTATTCTTACAAAAACAGAAATTGGTCATATCATGAATTTCTGTTTGAGGAGTGGACCGGAGTACCTTGGACCCACCCTGATTCTGCTTAGTACCTTCTGGGTTCAGGGGTGGAGCAATCATTCTATAAAGCCTTAAATGGCTCAGGACCACAATACCTCAAGGACCGCCTCTTCCCATATGAACCTACCCAGACCCTGAGATCATCTTCTGAGGCCCTTCTTCGTGTGCCTCCTCCTCGAGAGGTCTAGAGGGTGGCAACACGAAAGCAGGGCCTTCTCTGCAGTGGCTCCCCATCTGTGAAATGCTCTACCCAGGGAAGTTCGCCTGGCGCCTTCACTACACGCCTTTAGGCGCCAGGCAAAAACATTCCTTTTCAACCAGGCCTTTGCCTGACTTGATCTACATCCTATACCCTTCTTAAGAATTCTGGCTCTTTGGGTTTTTTTTTTTAATTGGGTTGTTGGTTTTGTTTTGTTTTGATTTGATGTATTTGATATTTTATGTGAACCGCCCTGAGACCTTCGGGTATAGGGTAGTATAGAAATTAAATAAATAATAATAATAATTAATAAATTCCTTCTGAGGTCATCTCAGTTATCTGAAAATTCATTATCACGTGTGAGGTGTTCTTGTTCTGTGTTATAATACGGTATCTTCTTGTGTCCCTGTAGCATCATTTTTTGTACTGAGCGTGGTTTATGGACTTCGCTCGTATGAGGGATTGAGGGGGATCTCCTTAGTGCTGTCAGTATGATCTGTACAGCGGCATGGCCCCTCTCTGTGGAAGAGGAGGCAATATTCTTCAAAGCCTATACCTTGCCTATATATCCCCCAGCAGGAGGAACCATCATGTTAATTGATTGTCCTCCAGTCTACTCTTCAAATAGAAATTCATAGTAACACCACTTTCCATTTTCTTCACATAACAACAACAACAAAACCCTAAGAAAGCTTACTCTCTTTGAATTACCCTAACAAAAATATAGTCCAGTCTCATTTCAGGCACAATGTCTACACAGATTTCCTCAGGACTCAATAGAACCCATTGGTCATTGTTATGAAGAATGAGAGGTCGGTGTATTTCTCATTCAAAGCTTCCTCAGTGTGTGATACTCCCGAGTCACTTGTGATTCTGTTATATCCTGACATATGCTTGGTGCACATACTGAGGTGGGAAGAGGGGAAAGAGGGATTAACACTCCCCAAGATTAACCTTGTATTTAGGTACTTTGTGTTGTGAAGAAGAAGAGTTTGGATTTGATATCCCGCTTTATCACTACCCGAAGGAGTCTCAAAGCGGCTCACATTCTCCTTTCCCTTCCTCCCCCACAACAAACACTCTGTGAGGTGAGTGGGGCTGAGAGACTTCAAAGAAGTGTGACTAGCCCAAGGTCACCCAGCAGCTGCATGCGGAGGAGTGGAGACGCGAACCCGGTTCACCAGATTACGAGTCCACCGCTCTTAACCACTACACCACACTGGCTCTCATTGTGCTCTCTGTTATTTATTTGGTATCATTGGTTATATCTCTCTTAAGTCACTCCATGACTTCCGGCTGTGTTTTCCTTGTACTAACAAGATTCAGTATCCGCAGACTGCTTTAATGTGGTTTCTTCTTTTTAATGGCCTGGAGTTGTCTAGAGGGGCAAAAAGCGGCTAAACTCAGTTTTAGTTGCCATCAAACATAGTGGAACAATTAAAAATTCAACAGTCCAGTAACGGGACCCAGGCCATTTTTAACTTGCAAAACTACACAGTCCATTTCAGCAAAATTAACAGATTCCAGGCTGAATTCTGTAGTTGACATTGACCTTTCTTGCCATTAAGTTCTTTGGGTCTGTTGCTGCTGCTGCTGCTTTCCATAACAAAGGGTCATTTTAATCATCGTGCAAGTTGTGGTGCATTAATCTGTATAATAGTTTGATAAAGGACATTTATTAAATTCAGAAACATTTGGGGCAGGATGGGTTCTTTCCCATTTTTTACAGATACAATTGAGACCACATTGTAGAATTAATGGTGGAAGAAATAAGATATGCATTGACTGGAAAATGAAAATTGTTTCTGATCGAGAGCTGAAGCCCTTCATATATCTTTCAGAATTGCTTCCAATAGTAACTCACGAGGGGACAGAAAACATCTCCAAAGTGGGCTACTCTTCATGCAGCGACTCTGAAGTTTCTGATACTTTAGATTTTTTTTTAACTTCTAAGAGAACTCCCTGTTTTAAGTTGCGCACGTTAATACTGTGCTAATGGAATGCCTATGCAAATATTATCAGTGCAGGTGTTCCAGCTTTGCAGCAGTGATACCTTTATCCATAACAATTAAGTATTGGGAAACGCAGTGACTTCGGGGTTGTCTCTATAGGCAGAATTAGTCTTACATTAGATTTTGGCCTTAAAGCTAAACTCTTTGCCTCTGGAATTGCCATGCATTGTTCAGTCACTTTTCATGGAGAATGCAGATGGTTTCATGGTCACATTGTCATCGTTCATTGCTTCCTGTGTTGTCCTGCTGCATTTTTTCCAGCTATGTTTTGTGACTTTTTATCACCAGTATTTTTCAATAAAGCATAAATTGCAGCTCCATCCTGTCCTGTGTGTGAACACACAAAAGACTATCAAGGCCTCAAATGGTCCTTGTTCTTAAACGTTCTTCTTATTCTCAGTTCACACACTTTTTAATGCTTCTTGTTGGTTGCTGCTAGGAAATTAGTGATGAATAGCCTTTCTTAATTACCTCGGTGTCAGTTTCTGTATCCACAGAGGAGGCGATCTTTGATCACTTGTTTCTTCTCATTTTTCTCTCAGTTGTTTATAGCACAACAGTATAATTTTGCGATTTTAAAGAAGAGGACACCAGTAATTAACATGAACAAACACTGGCAAAATTAAGAAGCTATTCATCATTAATCCCTACCTCCCCCCCCCCCGCCCCTGTTCAACAGGAAAGAATTAGAGATCTTCAGGCAGGAAACCTTTAGTTAACATTGGGAAGAGTATTTGCTGCATGGGACTTCTCACAGTGTTGGCATTGATAAAAGTATTGGTGGCTGATATAGTGGTATATGTGAAAAGGACCTAGGGGTCTTGGTTGACCACAAGCTTAACATGAGTCAAGAGTGTTATGCAGCAGGAAAAAAAGCTAATGCTATTCTAGGCTGCATCAACAGAAGTATAGTGTTCAAATCAAGTGAAGTAATAGTACCATTCTATTCTGCCTTGGTCAGACCACACCTGGAATACTGTGTCCAATTCTGGGCACCGTAATTTAAGAAGGGTGTTGACAAGCTGGAACATGTGCAATGGTGCCTGTCACTTGAGAGGTGCCCAAGCGCAGCTCCAACTGAAAAAAAAAAAAAAAAAAGCTCTGCCCACTGGGTATATAAAGGGCAAGGTGGTCTCTCAAGTAACCTTTAGGCATCTTCTATCATATGCAGTGTCTGACGTCTGGAACAGAGTATGGAGAAATAAACTAAAAGAAAGCAACGGCTTAGGGAGCTGGGTATGTTTAGCCTGGAGAAGAGAAGGTTAAGGGGTGATATGATAGCCATGTTCAAATATATAAAAGGATGTCATATGGAGGAAGGAGAAAAGTTGTTTTCTGCTGCTCCTGAGAAGAGGACACGGAACAATGGATTCAAACTACAAGAAAGAAGATTCCACCTAAACATTAGAAAGAACTTCCTGACAGTAAGAGCTGTTCGACAGTGGAATTTGCTGCCAAGGAGTGTGGTGGAGTCTCCTTCTTTGGAGGTCTTTAAGCAGAGGCTTGACAGCCACCTGTCAGGAATGCTTTGATGGTGTTTCCTGCTTGGCAGGTGGTTGGACTGGATGGCTCTTGTGGTCTCTTCCAACTCTATGATTCTATGATTCTATGAGCCCAGATTGGCCATTATTCCAAGGATAATGTAGCACACCTCACACATAAATACTATCTGCACAGCTGAAGAGAAGCAACGCCCTCTCTGACCACTTACATTTTGCATTACAAAAGTCTGGCTCTTGAGAACATACTTCCAGTGTGGAGAGCCAGTGTGGTGTAGTGGTTAAGAGCGGTGGACTTGTAATCTGGTGAACTGGGTTCATGTCTCCGCTCCTCCACATGCAGCTGCTGGGTGACCTTGGGCTAGTCACACTTCTTTGAAGTCTCTCAGCCCCACTCACCTCACAGAGTGTTTGTTGTGGGGGAGGAAGGGAAAGGAGAATGTGAGCCGCTTTGAGACTCCTTCAGGTAGTGATAAAGCGGGATATCAAATCCAAACTCCTCCTCTTCTCTTCTTCCAGGGCAGGCATAGGCAAACTCAGCCCTCCAGATGTTTTGGGACTACAACTCCCATCATCCCTAGCTATCAGGACCAGTGGTCAGGGATGGTGGGAGTTGTAGTCGCAAAACATCTGGAGGTCTGAGTTTGCCTATGCCTGTTCCAGGGCATACCTCCAACAACAACTTCCAAAAGCAGTAGGTGATGATACCATTTACCCAATGAGGCCTAGAAAACTTAAGGAAGGGTGAATCTGTAATAAAAGCTTTAGAAGATGCTTAAGAATGTTTACATTTTTGCTCTATTGCACACCATAAACCAATTTCAACAGAGAGAGAGGGAGAAAGAGAGAAGAGTTTGGATTTGATATCCCGCTTTATCACTACCCGAAGGAGTCTCAAAGCGGCTAACATTCTCCTTTCTCTTCCTTCCCCACAACAAACACTCTGTGAGGTGAGTGGGGCTGAGAGACTTCAGAGAAGTGTGACTAGCCCAAGGTCACCCAGCAGCTGCATGTGGAGGAGTGGAGACTCGAACCCGGTCCCCCAGATTAGAGTCTACCGCTCTTAACCACTACACCACACTGGAGAGAGAGAGAGAGAGAGAGAGAGAGAGAGAGAGAGAGAGAGGTGTCTTTTCCTTTCATACGCTGTTCAAATTGAATTCACGAAGCACTGGAAGTCCCATCAACCCAGCCTAGTGCATTTTATTATTCTGTGAACCAACAGTGAAGATGATATTATTTCATGTAAGACTCTCAGCAGAGTCAACTAATGCCACTAACTTCTATGCTAAATGCCATTTATACATTTATTTTCTGCAAAAGGGTGTGTGTGGGATCTAAATATTGCATTTTATGCCTTTTGTAAGTAGTGCCTAGCTTTATTTTCTAAGTACATTGCATTTAAACTTACTTTAGCTGAAATCCTAATATTAACATGAAAATGCCTTGCTAAATAATATTAAAATGCATTTCTAAATGTTGTGAAATCTGCAAGAAGAATGTATTACAAGAATCTGCGAGAGTATTACAAAAAAAATACACAAGAATAAGAATATATTATGGACAGGATCTGGAAGGTATTTGGGAACAGATTTTGATGACTTCATTGCTTTTCAAATTAACCTTGATCGGGAGGGGGGAAAGCACCTCAAGGGATGTACATGATGTTAATGATATATGACAACAGCATCATCTAGAACTAAAATATGAATGAAGGAAGGGGTGCACTTCAGGTCTATTCATTCATGTGATTTAGGTTGAAATCTTCTATATACTATCTTCTTCCTCTCTTACTTACGCCAATGCAAAGACATACACATGTAATCACAAATCTTGATTTCCAAATGAAAACTAATTTCTCAGTTCTTTTGGCATGGGAAAAATAAAAACAGTTATTATTATTTTATTTAAAGAAGTCTTTGGGTGTGGGTTGGCTTGCAGTCTGTTGATGTCGTAATGAGTTAAGTGCCGTAAATTGCTTACTTTTTTTCTGTACTGACTAGCATTTTAAAAATATTTTGCTTCAATTTTGCAATAAAAAATAATTAATTTGATGGAAAAAGTACCTTATTATTGACCGTCATTTGATATGTGATGGGTGGGAAATGGTAATACTCATATCTCAAATGCCTCATAGTCTTTATTTTTTGTGTGTTTTCATTTAAAAAGAATTAGTGGGAACAACAATATCAGTAACTAAAAATTCATTTTTAAAAATCTGATGTTGACGTCCTCTTCTTGCTAAGAACAAACAGTAATGAGATTTACAACTACGCTATGCATTTCCACTCAGTAAGCCCCATTGAGTTGAATGGTACCCACTCCTAGTTAAGTTTAACAGAGGTTTTTCCTGAACTGAGAATGAGGCTGCAAGTTGTGTGGAACTCTAAAGAGGCTTACTACTTAATATAAAAGTGCACAGTAAATGGCATTGCGTGCCGAGGTCCCCGAACCACCCCTCAAATAATTCACACATCAGTCAGAATTTTAGTTTTGGTTTTTGGCATGATTTTGGCCACAACTTTATTAAAATACAAACAATGTGAGTGGTTGCTTAGGCATTGGTTAAGACTATCTGTCCCACTGGGAACAGAATTGACGACCGTCAGTAAGGGGAAAACCCTCTGGAGAGATAAAGGGAGCCGGGTGGTCTGACCCTCCCCTCTCCCCACAGGCTCCCAGGGCTCTTGCACGGCCCTAGCCCCCGACCGGGGGTTTGGACAAAAGCATATCGAGCCCCTGGATTCCTTTAACGGAATTCCCCGTACACCAGTATCCATAGGAGGGGCATACACAGGCAACAATACCCCTCATACAACCAACATAATAACCAGTGCCTAACCGCCAACCTTACAAGTTGTGACTATTTGCTACGCAGTAGGCGAAGACCAGATGGCACCAGCCCATCAGCCAAATGGAAAAATTCCTACCAGGCCCCTGCCCCAACAGCAGACGACCCCATGACAGGCATAGCAATGTCAACGCAGAGGCCTAAATTATAGGGAGGGAGGGCGGGTGATCCGAAGCACGCAGCCAAGAGGGGGATCATGTTGCAAACCCACCAATATATATTCGCTGGGCTGTCCATCAATAAATTTCAACATACAATTCTCCCCAACAACACCCTGGGTCCAATCACAACAGTGGCCATCCATATGATCCCACCCAGCACCAGAGGGGTGGCTTGCTGGCCCCCACCGCAACACGTGCTCTCCATGAAGGAGAACACGCTTTATTGTAATTTATAGCGTACTCCTGTACATTTCTATTCTGAAGCAAGCCTCGTGGGACTTACTCCCGGATAACTGTAACTGAGGTTGTCATGAAATGACACTGAAATTTATTTTTTGTAGTTCCTAGGACTTAATACATTTTTTAAAAAAAATAAGCCAGTCAATAAGTTACATTAATCTTGTTTACAGTTATCTTTCTGTTTTCTCCCCTTTCTCTCTCTTTTTCCTCTCCTACCCCAAAGCTACTTAAAGAGATAGCACGGAAACGCCGAAGTATTCGTTTGGGGAGAGAAGCAGATTTAAAGCCATATATTGCAGCACACTTTGAAGTTCTTCCTACTGAGTTCACCCTGGGGGATAAGAAACAGTATGGTGGCTTTGAAAACAAGCAGCTCCAAAATGGCCAAGAATATGTCGTCTTTATTTTAGCTGTTATGGAACACTCGGAATCCGTAAGTTGACTGCAAGTTTTGTGTTGTTCCTAAAAATGCATTTCTCCGATGCTTCTGTAGCATTCGAGCAAATGCTTGACATTTCTGTTCCTTTCATAATATTAATTGCATACTGTCGGAAATGTGATTTCTCCCACCCCTCCTTGCACACATGCAGGGCGGGATTTAGGTTTGATGGGGCCCTAAGCTCCTGAAGGTAATGGGGCCCTTTATATGTCCAGCTGTCCTTTGTCAACAACAAATTGCCACTGTTTTTGTGTGTTGAATATATGCTATATGGTAATTTATGGACCTAAAGCCATTTGCCCATGTTGCCATGCAACCAGTCCATGCAGAATGTAGGCAGAATGTAGGCACCCTATATATAGAAAGGAGCAAACCAGTGATATCTTAGGGAGCAGGCTAGCAGGCAGGGCCCATGACTTACATCATAGGAACCTACACAACACAAAAACTGTTGCTGTATGTAGGTTTTATTTTATTGGTTTTTTATCTTATATTTTGGAAATGTACATCCAGGTTTTTTTCCCTTTACATTTTTTAGGTGCCCCCAAGAGAGTGGAGCCCTAAGCTTGTTTAGTTTATACGTAAATCTGGCACTGCACACATGCATGTAAGAGGTTAACGGTTATGCATTCACAGTGCGCATGCGTTGCCATATAGATATCATCAGGGGATTCAACAGGATTTTCTGGGTTCTGTGGACTGGACCTTCCGAAACACTTGCAAAAGGGGAGACACATCTGCATAAAATTTGCATAGGCTTGCATCTTATGCAAATTTCTGCCCTCTTTTGCAGATGTAGGGGAGAGCCTCAAAACAAATTGGGGAACGCACATGTAATGAAATGTATGAGAGACAGAATGTGAATAGGTGAAGCTTTCCCCATAATTTTATTGCCATACTAGCAATGGCTTATGCTGTCGAATTTCTGCCTGTTCCACAACTGTTAAAGGCACAAGAACCCCATTTCCACACACACACACACACACACACAGTGCAAGTGCAAAACCGCAGCCTAGGCTGAATGGAAGCACCATTAAACACAAAGAGACTTACTTCTGAGTAGGCATGTATGCCATTGTACTGTAAGTTAACTACACAGTGCATTCTTATTGAGTGCCTGGTCTTTAGCTCCTGTACAGCAAAAGACACGTCTCAACCTCTTTGCAAAGTTTTCACATTTTGCATTTGCTGTGCGACTGGGGTTGGATCCTTTAACATTCACTCACGCTTATTGCGTGTTAGTACTTCCACAAAATAAGTTACAATATGACCTTGGACCCACCGCAGGAAAGATGCATCCTAGTTGCTAGGGGGAAATGAAGATAAAACTAGAGAGATCCCAAGGACTAGTAAATGAGGCAGAAGCAGGAAAACTGCACTAAAGGGAGGGCAAAACAGCAGATCTTTAGAACCCCAGGGATTCTTATCACTTGTTTTCCAAGCAACTCACTCATCAATCACAGCTCTGACTTCACTCATTAATTAGACACACTGAAAGGCAGGAGCAGGAATATTACAGAAATTGCTTCGAATGGTAGCTGCATGTTTTGTTTCATAACTTCCTTTCAAGGAGGGCTAGAGACTTAGGGGGGGTTAATAAAAAAAAGGAAAGCTCAGAGTGTGGGGACGCTGGTGGTTGTGTGCCAACACACGAGTATCACCTGTTCCAGGTGTCTATGACCCTGGCTGGTGCCTATAATCCCTGTCAAGAAGTGTCCTACTCACAAGTAGAACCTCGGCAGAGACGCATGCCCGACTGGCATGTTACCTCCTTCCTGGGCGATTATTCGGGAGCTTCTTAGGCATTCCTCAGCCCGAACATCACAGCGACAGATGCCATAAGACATCTGCACACTTAGGGATCTTCAGAATGTGCACAGTTGTGTAACAGACCTCAGCAACTCAGAATGTTGGCTCCCGCTCTCTCTATCATCAGGCAGAAAAGAGAGAGAACAAAGGACAATAGTCCCACTTCAGGGAACACAGTAAGACAAACATCCTGCCTTCGTCACATCCCATTCCTGTGTAATCAAAACACATACCCAGTCATGTGATAGACAACAAACCCATGACTGCACACTGGGAATGAATCTCCCAACCTCATGGAGGGTCCAAGGTGACCAAACTGCACATTGTCTTGGCTCACATTTCTGGGTATGTTGGATCACTATCAACATCTTAACCATCACTGTTCATATCCTGTGCAAGTCATAAGGTTTACTTCTTGAAATCTCTGATCGGTGTTACTGAGGCGTGAGCTTCGCAGCGGAGTCTTATCATGCCTTTGAAAGAAGGCTTTTCTTGCCGCGAGACATATTGCTCAGTCAGTGGTGCTCATTGCCAAACATCTTTGGAAAAGAGGGAACTAATCAAGGACATGCACAGCTAGTTTCTTTAATTATAGTAATTTGCCACTGACTTTATCAGTGAAATGTAGCAGAGTTGGAAAATAATGTAACAAAAAGGAGAATTCCTGAGGTGATCTAAATAATGAGTTGTGCTTTTCCTCTTATGCAATCCATCTCTTTCTTATGTCCCTTTTATGCTTGAGTTGTTTTAACTGCATGTAATACAGTTTTAAAAAATAATTAAGCACAAATGGAAAGAGGATTGTGGGAAGGTGTAGCAGCAGACATTAACATTTTTACATACAAGTGTCTTCCTAATTGGCTCTTAAACCTGTCATGTGTGTGTGCGGGGCTGAGCCTATTGAGATTAATTAATTCTAGTCAAAGACTTGTTTCCTGGTGAGTTTTTTCTGTGAGTTTTGTCTAAGTGCAAGAGGGGCTTTTGTTTAGTCTACTTTTATGCTTATACGGTGCACTTATTTGGTGTCCCTTTCCTACTTTTATCTTGAAACTGGCCCAAAGCTTTGAATGAAAGCTTTGAGTGTGAAATGGAGAAAGTGGAACACACCCAGCTTTAGTTCATAAGAAACCTGTTTCTTAGCGTATTAAAAATAAATAAATGGTACTGTACTGTTAAATACGAATCTTATTTCCCTCTAGACCATGTATGCAACCAGCCCATATTCTGAAACGGTTGTATCAGTGGATCTTAACCCCCAGCCAATTACAGATGAAGAAGAAGGCTTGATTTGGGTTGTAGGACCAGTTCTTGCTGTTGTGTTTATCATCTGTATTGTTATAGCTATACTCCTTTACAAAAGGTAAGTTTACAAAATAGTTTATAGACTTTAGATATGTTAGTCATTCCTGGGGTAGAAAGAAATGTGATTCCTTTTACAGATACCTTTCTCATCAGTTTCATCAGTTATGGATACCTTTAGAGCCAGTGTGGTGTAGTGGTTAAGAGTGGTAGACTCGTAATCTGGGGAACCAGGTTCGCGTCTCCGCTCCTCCACATGCAGCTGCTGGGTAACCTTGGGCTAGTCACACTTCTCTGAAGTCTCTCAGCCCCACTCACCTCACAGAGTGTTTGTTGTGGGGGAGGAAGGGAAAGGAGAATGTTAGCCGCTTTGAGACTCCTTCGGGTAGTGATAAAGCGGGATATCAAATCCAAACTCTTCTTTATCATCCAAGCTGTTATGTCTCAGATACGCAAAATCCTTCTATTAAAAAGCCTTGGTTTTTCAGGAGCATTTGGCTGCGTATAGACTTCTGAGAGGCCTGGAAGTCTTTCATAGATCTCTGCAGAGATGCAAAATAAAAATAGGAAGCACTAATTTCACAAGGTTGAGTTGCCGCATTGGCAGTGTAGCCCATCTGTTAGAACCAAGGGCTAGGTGAGAAAATTTAGGGATTGTTTTCTTTCTGCCATGTCTACTGGAAACCTGATACACCAGCTTATCTGGGCAAAAGCTTCCATGCACACACATTCAAGAGGTAGCAAGAACTAAAGTATTTCCTCAAATACAAAGAATGGAACCATACTATAAATAACTGGTAGTTTAATCAAACTCAACCAGTGGATACTGTCCAGTTCTAAGGAAACTTAACCCCAAAGTCTAGGTTCACAGCTAAATACATACATTTTGAATGAGATATATTCGCCATTCTGGGGATGAAATTAATTCCAAATACTGTGTTCTATTTTCCTAGTGACCTCCAAGTTGTGGGCATTGCTCTTGTTAGGATACAGTTGGTCTGACACACGTGTCTTGCTTCACAGCAACAATCCAATATCCAAATGCCCAGCCATAAACCACAATAAATAAATTCAGCAAAGATGCTAGGAAGGTGACCGCATGCTAAATATGCTCAGTTACTGATGCAGAAAAAGAGTAGCAGTAGCTCCTCCTTTCAGAAGTCAGATCAGGCAAAGATGTATTCACCAGCTTCTTCGCAAAAAGTAAACTTGTTATCAACTACAGCAACTCTCCAGCCTCCAAGCCTGTCCTATTAGGCTCCACCCATAAGTTTATTCTTCTCCTACCACTTGGGCTTCAGAATCTTGCCACCCATATTCCAAAGTTAAGGCAACTAATCCCAGCCCTTTTGCAATTATGTTGAAAAATGGAATGTTTTTATTAGTTGTTTTATTATGGATTTTTGTAAGCCACCCCGAAAGCTGGTGTTGAAAGGGGGCTTATAAATGTTTTAATAATACTGATAAATTTGCAAAATAAATATTTTCTTTCTCTGATACTTGTGGCATAGCTGTAAGTACTATGAGTGCAATTCAGCCATGCAAATCTAGTCTTTTGTAAGCCTACTTGGAAGTAAGTCACACTGGGTTTGGCGAAGCTTACTCCCATGAAATCCGGTATAGATTTGCAGCCGTCCTGTACTGTGCCTACATTTGAAAAATGTCTGCATCTAAATTGGCATCAAATGTGCAGATAAAGTGTTAATGCATTCAGTTCTTCAGGCCTTGTTTGAGTCATACTACTAAGTGGTTGCATTTTCCTAAGTGTTTCCACCAACCTCTGTCTTTGTCAGATAACCATACAATACCTCCAGTTTAAAGCATTAAATGAACTTGAATGTTGGGAACCTGGCAACATCCCCTGGCCTTAGCCAAGCTGGCAGAAAGAGAGAAAATTCACCAAGGAGAAGGCAACAAGCTCCAGTGCTTCTGGCAAACAGATGTTTACGGAGCTCAATGTTGCTGTTTTTTGAGAAGTCTCCTTCATCAGGAGCTATAGACAAAACACACTTAAAAGAACGATAATGCTTAAGGGGCAACATTGTTATTAATGCAACAAAACATGCAAGACCACATAAACCAGCACATATAACTATGCACTCAAACAATTCTCCTCAAGAAGGTAATTGTGCATTTTAACAAAAAGCGGGAACCTTATGTGACTGGAGCGTGTCTCCTTTGTGTTTTGCTTAGCTAGGCAACCACAGATAGGTTCCACTCCCCCCCCCCCCAGAAGGATAACAGAAAAAGATGGAGCTCTTCTCTGGAAATAATTTTAATACGTCCATATTTTGCAAATGTGTTCTATATGCACTAGCACTACTTTCTAGTGGTGAAAAGGTTTATCACAAGATTTTGGAAATACTGTTAAGCACAAACAACGTCTGAGCTGTGGAAACTTCTAGTATCAACACTGAAGGGTTTCTCTTCCTTTGAACTTGGGAAAGCACTGAAGGCTTAGGCTGGCTTTGTAATATTTGCTTTATTTACCCAAATATATAAGCAGAGCACAGAGAGGTAAACAGAGTCACAACCACTAGATGGAAATTCTCAGAGTTCTGGAGGGAAGAAATGTCAGTTAGTGTTATGAAACCTATTTTAAAAATGTAGCTGGATTGGGCCTGAGCAATCAATTATTTTGAACCAAGTCGGACATTAATATTGACAACTGATGCCTTAAGTAAATAATGCCTTTGATACAACCTCTGTCTCAAGCAAAACTTCTCCAAATGTTGCTTAAGTTTCTTCAGCCATGAAGTACTTCCTTTGAATGTACCCTGTGCCCTCATATTTTTCTATGATTAGAAAATTTTTCATGTTTTCATGGGCTGTTACATTCTGCATCCTAATTGCAAAACGCCGTTTTCTATTGTCGTGGTAATTCTTTTGCCATTGGCCGACTAACATTTAACCTTTTCCCCTCCTTTTCTGCTGCATAATAATGGAGCAGTAAACCTGACAGGTGAGAAGTGAAGAACAATTGCTCTCTGACTGGGAAACCTAGAAAACCAATGTACATAAAATGTCTCAGTAGGACAGTGCAGGTTCTGCATGCAAAAGATCCCTGGTGCATTACCCAATCATCTCCTGATAGGGCTTTCTCATGCCTGAAACCCTGGAGAATTGATGCCAGTCATTGTAGATAAAATACAAAGCTAGATAGCCATAGGAACATAGGAAGCTGCCTCATTGGTCCATCTAGCTCAGTACTGTGATTGGCAGCAGCTCGCCAGCATTTCAGGCAGAGTCATAGCTGTCAACCCTCCCTTTTTTTGCGGGAAACTCCCTTATTCCAATGCTGTTTCCCGCTGCTATCCCGGATTGTTGATATCCCTTAAATTTCCCAGATTTCAAAGGAAGCAGCTCCTCTCCCTCCCTGCTGGCCAGGGAGGCTCCTCAGCTGTGTTGCTCAGCTGCCATTAAGGAGCCTGAGACCGACTGGGGGGCAGAGCTTGCATGCCTTGTGCAGCCAGACCCTCACGCCCAACCAGACAGTCAGCCTGCCTGCCGTCTATGCGCTCGCTCTTTCGCTCACCCGTTCGCGCGCAGCCTCTGGAGCGCAGGGTGGCGAGGCTACTTGGTGCCATTGCACCGCCCTCGCGGCATCCCTTATTTTCAAATCCGAAAGTTAACAGCTATGGGCAGAGTTCTCTCCCAGACCTACCTGGAGATGCCTGGAATTGAACTGAAGACATTTTATATACAACACAGATGCTCTACCACTGAGCCACAACCCATCTTAAATTGTCTTATGCAGTATGATGTAGCTTTATATTTTCCTAACCTGGTTGGTTTATTATACATGATGTTTGCCAATCTAAATAAACATAGCCAGGTACATAAGAAGTGAAGATGCCTTAAAACAGCTTTCGAAATTGAATGTTTCATTTTTAGGGATACTAGTGTCAACTCTTTTTAATATTTCATGTTGGCCTTCTCTATCATAGAATCAATTTTGCAAGAATACTTGGATTTCTTCCAAAATGGTGCTATTCAGGAAACATAGCTGCAGAGGAACTGGCCAGTTATTGACTATCAACCTTCTTTAGTTCCACGTTTAGTTGGGAGATGCTACTGAAGAAGGCGCTCTTTCTTTTCTATAAATAATCCTAGGAAAACCCCAGTTTTACTTTGTTGTAACGATGACTTTAGGTACTACATGCATGAAGATTTCCTACTTCATAACTCATATTAATTCCAAACAATATGGGCCAGATTCAGCTGACTAGTCCTGCCAGCAGAAGCCCTCGGAAGGAGCCGAAGCTAGGCCAATAAGTCTTCCCTGTATCTCCTCCTCTTTTATACCCCCTGATTGTCTCTGTGGGTGCCAAGAAAACCCCTATATAGTAGCATGCAGGGGAAGAAGAGGTCAGATCATTCCATCAGGCTAGCAGAAAATGCTTGCACCGATGGAGCGATCCGCTTAGCAGTCCATTGAACTCCTCCCCCAGTTTCTGTATGCAGCTTTCTCTCTTTAAAATGTTGCATTTTTAAATGAATCCCACAGAATGTAGTATTCCCACTGCATTTTAAAATATGGAAACGGGGGTGGAGGAAAGGACAGGGGGAAATATATCTCTTTGTAAATGGTGAATTTAACTTCTTAATGACTGTGCTCACTTTGTCCATGTAGGAAAAGGGCAGAGACGGACTCTAGAAAGAGCAGCATACCCAACAACAAAGAGATTCCTTCCCACCACCCCACAGATCCAGTAGAGCTACGGCGCCTTAATTTTCAGACTCCAGGTAAGAGGCAAAACTTCCTCTCTCTCACTTTTTGAGTTGCAAAAACTCTTTAGTATTTGTCTGTGATCTGACAATTGTTGTAGGATAAAAATGAGGTGGAGAATGCTTAATTAATTCAGAGGTCACCAACATGTTTAGACGGGTGCCACCCTCTGGCGATTTCTGTTCCCCTTCCACTGTATCAACCAGAGAGAGAGAGAGAGAGAGAGAGAATAAGAAGAAGTGTGCATGCATGCACATACAGTGGTACCTCGAGTTAAGTACGCTTCAGGTTAAGAACTCTGCTAAGAACAGAAATCGTGCTCTGGTGGCGCAGCGGCAGCAGGAGGTCCCATTAGCTAAAGTGGCGCTTCAGGTTAAGTACGCTTCAGGTTCAGAATGGACCTCCGGAACGAATTAAGTACTTAACCTGAGGTACCACTGTATTTCAATTCTTTTGGGATCTGGACATAAGTTGATTCTAGTAGAAAAGCACATCAAACCAAAAGAAGAAGTGGGAAAGAGAGAAGAGAGTCACTTTTCCAAATTCCTCCTTCAGCTCAATGTGCTTTTCAGTGGCATAAACCATAACTATCCTTACCAGACCCAGTGTGGTGTAGTGGCTAAGAGTAGGAGACTTGTAATATGGGGAACCGGGTTCGCTTACCACCTCATGGTCATGGGGGCATTGAGTGGAGTGGGGTGAGGGTGTGTGTCAGACAGGAGAAGGCATGGGCACCATTGTGCCCATGGGCACCACATTGGCAATTCTTGGATTGATTGATTGATTAATTAATTACATTTATATACCACCTATTACAGGGCTTTTTGCAACATAAAAATGAAAACACACAATACATAACATGATAGCAAAAAAAAAAAAGAACCCCAAACCATTGCAACACATTTAGATTGTTTAATAAGTCAGAGACCTTGATGAAGATGAACGTTTTCACTGGTGCCTGAATATCTGTAATGAAGGCGCCAAGCGAGCCTTCCTGGGAGAGCATTCCACAAATGGGGAGCCACCACAGAAAAGGCTTGTTCTCATGTTGCCACCCTCTCATGGAGCACACAAACATGGGCAATTTTATGTTGTTCTGGGACAGTTCATATGGGGAAAAGCGGTACTTGAAGTATTGCAGTCTTGAGCTGTTTAAGGCTTTATAGGTCAAAACAAGCACTTTGAATTGGGCCCAGAAACTAATTGGGAGCCAGTGTAGTTGGACCAGGATTGGTGTAATATGCTCAAACTGTATTTCCCTGGTGAGCAAACCTGGCCATTGAATTCCACACCAACTGAAGTTTCGAAACCATCTTCAGAGGCATCCCTGTGTTTAACGCATTGCAGTAATCTAACCTAGAGTTTACCAGAGCATAGACTACAGAGGTTAGGCTTTTTGCTGTCTAGATATGGGTGCAGCTGTGCCACCAGCTGAAGCCAATGGAAGGCACTCTATGCCACTGAGGCCACCTGAGTTTCAAGTGACAGCAATCGATCCAGAAGTACCCCCTAGTTTAAAATCCTCTTGAGATGTAAACCTGATTAGTTTTAGCCATGGTATGTAGTGTCAATGAAATGTGTAATGCACAGGACCAGCCAAAAATATTACAAAACATGGGAAGAGGAAATGGGTCTACCAAGTGTGTTTGATTAAGGGGTTGGCTATGGTTGCCTTCAATGGCCTCTACATAGAAATACAGTGGTACCTTGGTTTAAGAACAGCTTAGTTTATGAACAACTTGGATTAAGAACGCTGCAAACCCAGAAGTAGATGTTTTGGTTTGTGAACTTTGCCTTGGAATCAGAACATGTTCCGCTTCCTGTTGAGTGTGTTCCATTTGTAAATTGAGTCCCCCGCTGCTATGGAAAAGCACGCCTTGGTTGAAGAATGCTTTGTTTAAGAACGGACTTCTGGAATGGATTAAGTTCGTAAACCAAGATACCACTGTAGCTTTCTGACCACATATTGTAAGTAATGCCTCTGTACTTGCTGATCAATGTAAGATTTAAATCTATCATGCTCTTACAAGAACTCTGCTTTGACTTAGTTCTTTTTCTAAGGGTCAGTTCACTCATGCATGTTCCTCACTCCATGGTTGCAACGTTGAACGATAACTAGCCTGTGTGTAACGACAATAACAAATTAGATCCCACAGGCAGGGCTTTCATGTCACATTACATCAAATCAAACACTATACTTCTGAATGGAAGCAGTTTCCATATTCAGTGGTGAGTCATTGAAGGAAGAGAGGTCCAGAGATTCACAGTCATGTCTGAATTCGCCATAAGAGTCACAGTTAAGAAGAAAGTCATGGGAATAATTTTACCTTTTGTGGCATCTTTGTTTAAGCAGTTCAGCAGCATTTTCAGAAGAGCCATTGTCCTGCCTGTATGGTTTGCTTCTGCATATCTCTGTGTTTCTTTTGTTTGGCACTACCAAATAATTTCAGTGAAAAAAAAGACAAAAAGACAGAGAAGTTAAGAGTTAAGGGCCTGATCCATTGTGTCTGTGGTAGCAGAAGGGCACACAAGATCACTCTAGCAGAACACACACACAAGATCACTCTAGGTTAAATAATTCAAATTTCATTGCAGTGCCTTGTTAAGTGCAAAGGTATAATTTTCCACTTCTGCCTCAAATATATATTAAAAGAATAAGGAAGAGCTTTCTCTCCCTTCCTTTCTTTTTTTCTGATCTATAGCTTACTAGCTTTCTTTAACACATTTCCCACCCATTGAGAATATGAAAGAGCAGTGAAAACATGTCAGAGGAAGAGCACAGAGGGAACGGAGTCAAGATTGCAACACATTCTTCTCTAGAAAGTGTTGCAAGTTCCCAAGGAGATTTCAGAGGGGGCCTGGACCGACTACAGCTCTACGCTGTTGTAATTCTCTCACCCTCTCTCACCTTTATTCCTTTTACTGCCACATGGTGATTTTCAAGCTAGCAGTGAACCCAACACAATAACTACACTTCTTCCCTTCTCCTCCTTACAAAGCCAACAGAGCGAGCTGCAACTCAGTGTCCCTGATTGCACAAAATGCTCGGCCCAAACTACGGCTTAACACAAAAGAGCAAACATGCAGGGTCCTGGTGTAAACATCATAGCTGCTGCTGCTGCTGCGTTTGTCTGAAGGAGAGGAAATGTTGTATAAGCCACTCCACTGCAGAGACACTTTTTCTTGGCTTCTCCTAGTTTTCCATAGTAGATCAAAATAGATCATAAATATGTAGCTGTATTTCATTGTGTTCAAATTATGCCTATGTGGGTCTATTCATACCAGACAGCAAAAAAATCAATATTTATAGGTTCCTAATCCCTGGGCTGATACCACATTTAAGTGTAAACTGATCACTGTCTTCAGAGCTGTGCTTTAAAAATAAGTATCACGGGAAACATCTTTTGTCTTTCATCCTCATGAATGTTTGTTTGAAACTGGCATACATATTATAATTACCCTAGTGTGGCTCTTGTATGAAAATGGTATTTAAGAGTTTAGGGGGGTGATTTAAAAAATAAATAAATTTTAAAAAAAGGTTCTTAACATGGAGACTTGAATATGCTTCTGCAGTGCTTTTTTTCTAGAAAAAAATATGGTGGCAATACTCACCATGAAGTTGCTAGAGTACATACCACCAGAAAAAAAGCACTGGGTATAAGTAATAAATTATTATTATTGCTGTATGCAGCCCATAATAATAAAACAATGCCTGCCAGGCACGATGGAGAAAAACAAGCTTTTGCAGTGGGAGGCATCTAAGTGGAGATAATAATAATAATAATAATAATAATAATAATAATAATAATAATGATAATAATAATAATTTATTATTTATACCCCACCCATCTGGCTGGGTCTCCCCAGCCACTCTGGGCGGCTTCCAACAGAACATTAAAATACAATAATCTATTAAACATTAAAAGCCTCCCTAAACAGGGTTGCCTTCAGATGCCTTCTAAAAATCTGGTAGTTGCTGTTCTCTTTGATATCTGGTGAGAGGGCGTTCCACAGGGCGGGCGCCACTACCGAGAAGGCCCTCTGCCTGGTTCCCTTTAACTTGGCTTCTCGCAGCGAGGGAACCGCCAGAAGGCCCTCGGCGCTGGACCTCAGTGTCTGGGCAGAATGATGGGGGTGGAGATGCTTCCTTCAACCCTCACCTCATTTGAACGCCTCCTCCTCCTCCTCCTCAAATGCTGATCAGAAAGGGGGTAGGAGGTTGGAACACACACACATTTTTTCTGGCAAAGAGGGTCTGTTTCTCTCCACCCGCCCCATCCCCTTGTTGCTCCTCCAGTACCCGTAGGTGTGCAGGGCAGAACACAATCTCCTCAGCTGAGAATTGCGTGCCCCTGGCCCCCTAGGCAGGTTCTGCCACAAGGGTGCCCAGCAGAGATCCCCCCAGGGGATCTCTCCAAAAAGGGGTGGGTAGCAAAGGCACGCTTGAAGCACCAGGCATGGTCCCCTGGCAGAAACAGGCGCAAACCACCGGCGTTCCTCTGCACCCTGCATGCACCTGCAAAATACTCTCCCCTCCCTCCCTCACTTCCCACCCCACAGTGAGCTGAGCCTGGCAAATCCCCTCAGAGCCTCCGCTTCTCCCTCCACTTCTCCCTCATCCAGTGGGGAAATGTATAGCCCCACAACAAGTGAGAAGGGGAAGGGAAGGGAGAGTATGTAGTCATTTACTAAGCTCGCCCTGTGATGTGCTCAGCTTTCCCTCTCTCTGTTCTTGTCACCCAGGTTCAGTTCCTCCTCCCTGAATATCCGGCAAATGCATCCATTCGTAGTTATATCAGTGCTTTCCCCCCCTAGAAAATAAGGTGCCAGCACTGTGTACCAGCATGTACTGGCAGAAAAGGGGGAAGAATGCACTGTGCTTGTGAGGCATTCTAAGCAAGGAATAAAGTGGTACCTCGGTTGTCGAATGCAATCCGTTCTGGAAGACCGTTCTACTTCTGAAATGTTCGACAACCGAGGCGCAATGGGTGGTCGCCAAATTCCATTGAGAAAATGAGAAATGCGCCTCGGAAGTCATTCAACCTCTGAGGGGCATTCGAAAATGGAAGCATTTTTCGGCGCTTGGGTTCCGAGTCATTCGGCTTCCGAAATGCATGGAAACCGAGGTTCCACTGTATTCTCATATTGAGCACATGTGAAGCTGTGCATTGACAACATTGACAACAAAAAACCTCATGCCATTTCAATTGCAAACCTTTAGCTAGTTGCTCTGTTAAAGTGAAATGTCTCCCGTGAGCAGAAATTAGATTGCACTTGACGTGCTTTCGAACTGCTAGGTGGGCAGGAGCTGGGACTGAACAATGGGAGAATCCCCGCGATGGGGTGAGCTCCCGTTGCTCGGTCCCAGCTCCTGCCCACCTAGCAGTTCGAAAGCACGTCAAAATGCAAGTAGATAAATAGGTACTGCTGCAGCGACTGGACCTAATGGTCAGGGGTCCTTTTACCTTTACTATTTTTTTAAAAAAAAAGCCTTAAAGGAAAATACATACATCTCCAGTTAGAAATAAGTTTTCTGCAAGAGTCTGATTCCTGTTCAGTTTTACTGAGCTATAACACTATCAGAAATGTAACTCATATAACACTCCATATTAGTGGTTGTCTTCGTCTGCCTTTCAAAGTGTGAATGTAAAGCGATGTGTTCATAAAACACAGAAGACCATGGCAGGGAGCTGTAGCAGATCAGAGCTTTCCCATGTGTGTGTTTACTTTAAAGTGTTTACCAGGAGAAGTTGGTGTACACTCAGCGAACACATCTGTAGTATAAAGTGTGTATCAGACTTTAGTATGTGTTTGCTCTCTTAGTTAAGGATCAGTGGGAGCTGAGCAAATGTGAATATTTAGCTCTCGGCACTGAGGTGCAGTAGATCTTTCATGCATCTCTCTGGGCTGAATTTTGCCAGCTTTCACTGCTGTGCCTTTGTACTGCTGTGTATCGCATTGTTCCTTTATATTCATTGTAAAATTGGCATGCTGTCAAGGGGGGGGGGAAGACCCGGTTTACTTTTTGTAGGGTTTGAATATCACTGTAATTTTTAAAATTATTTGACCTCTAAGCATCCTTTCAAATATAAATATATTTTCAACGTGGCATGTACAACATTTTGAAACACAACGTCAAAATTCTAATTTAAAATAGTAAAACTTGAAAGAGCAGCAGAACTGTTTCCTTTCAAGCCAGCCACCCCGCCCTAAAATTTAAAATTCTAATTCATAACCATGGAAGCAACCTACAGGAACAAAAACATTGACCTACCTATCAGACTAAAATACAAACAGCTTCAGGGCCCTCTTAAAATGAATCTAATCATGTTTCAGGGGACTAAGTTCCCTAGAAAGGACCCACCACCGAGAAGGCCCAGTTTCTCATGTTTGCTGTCCTAACTTCCCTTACAGATGATCATAAGTATAGGACCTGTCTAACAGATCTTAATGCTGAGGTTGGTCCATATGGGTATAGGTAGTATTTTAAGTAATTTGGTTCCAAACAGTTTAGGGTTCAAAGATCAGAACCAGTGCTACTTTGCTCAGAAGCAAATAGCTGCCAGTGCTTTGTTTTACTAGCATGTGGCAAATCTTCCCATCTGTTTTGTCTACATACAATATGCTTCTATGACATATATAATTATGGTTACAGGTAGGTAGCCGTGTTGGTCTGCCATAGTCAAAAAAAAAAAAAAAATCCTTCCAGTAGCACCTTAGAGACCAACTAAGTTTGTTCTTGGTATGAGCTTTCGTGTGCATGCACACTGAAGTGTGCATGCACACGAAAGCTCATACCAAGAACAAACTTAGTTGGACTCTAAGGTGCTACTGGAAGGATTATAATGGAAATTGTCCATTAAATAATCTTATTTTTATTTTGCACAGTATTTTGATTTAACATGGTCTCTTGATGAATGAGCAGACAGAGTGGAATTCAACTAAATTTTACTAAAAGTAAACCCATGGAAATTAATGAGCATGACTAAATTCAATCCTTTCATTTCAGAAAGTGTACCCTGAGTAAAACATAGCTGAATACCACCCATAGATCATGACTGTCCGTTGAAAGCCCATTCATACGCCAATGACTGTCTTTGGCATTTATGTGTACCCATACCTTATTGCCTGCCCCGCCCCCTACTCCCCCCCCCCAAAAAAACCCCTGCTCCTATAAACTGAACAGATATCATCTGGGAGTAGCATTGTGGGGGGATATCACCTGACATCAGTAAAAAGAAAAACTTTTTAAAAAAACTTGTATGGTGATAATTATTTCCTTTTACGAGATTACTATGAAACATTATTGAAATGCAGTTAGTTTGCATTAGCCATAAAATTAAGAAAGCTATACTCTAGTAATAACCAGATGGTTAATTCTGGAAGTTGTTGGGTTTTATATCCCTTCTGTTTAAAAAAAAAAAAGAGAAAGATTTTATGCCACCTTTTGATGAGCCTCAAATGTTTAACTGCAGAGGATGCTGATAAATATAAATGGCAGATCATAGCCAGTATCTGTTGGGACGAGTGCTCCTTTCAGCATAGATGAATCAGTATGAACAGCTAAATCCACCTGAAAAGGGGCTTGATAAGTTTAGAAGTCTTGATTCTAAAAATCTGATTTAAATAACACTTCCGTGCCATATGGAAAGCTATTTCTCCAGTCAGCTGACCCACAGGTTCAGAGCTATATGTTCATGTGTTAGAGTTGCCTTGTATTTCTACCGATTCCTGCCAGTACTAAATGTCCACAGATAGATTGTGCATGTGAAATGATCCGTTTGTCTTTGTGTAAACTGACTGAATATGATGGTCTTCTACTGCTACTAATTTCTTTCCCGTTTCCAACTGGCTTTACTTTTTACAGCTTTGAGCAGTAATTCAGTCCCCTACGCTTCCCTGATTGGCTCTGTGTCCTCCCTCTCTAGCCAAACTACCACTCAGTCCTTATATGATAATAACTCTCTCCCACGATTCGCTCGAAAAGGTCTAAACATCTTTGTCTCTATTATTTTCTCTGTTCAGTCACTGTTTTAGATGTTCCATCATTCAACTTCCATTTCTGAACAAGCCTAGCATTTTCTTGTGCCTCCCCCCATTATTTTTCCCCCCTCTTCCTTTTCATCTGGGCGCTCGATCTGGATCAAATAACTTTGACGGCTACTTTAAAAGAAAACCAGCTTCATTGTTGCACATGATGAAAATGGGAGATAGCAAATCAGATTCATGTAAAGAAAAAATATTAGAGCTTTATCTTCCAAAAAAGTAGTTTCCTCAATTTATGGGGGCTTCTTCTGATTTACTTGACCTTAAAAGTATAAGCATGCAGATCACACATTGCAAAGAACTACTGTGTATGCAATTGCTTTGGCTATACAATTATTCAGTACTATTCTCTATGCCACCAAAACAACATTCGAATGTTATGCTGCTGGTCCTTCCTATGGACTTCATTAAGCTAAGTAAAAAATGTAGCAAAAAAATCATTTTATGAATGATGTGTACTGTTATTTTCTGCTCATGTCATGTAAAGCTGTGCTGCAGTGATTGCAAGCCAGCTTTCTTAAAGCACACCCTTCAAACGAGTGCCGGAAAACCCTGAAAACATGGCTTCCAGTTTGAGCTCCTTGCTTCAGTTACCATGGTTTTTTTCTATAATTTCAACACATCATGGGGTTTGCTAGTGTAACAATTTCTAGCCGACTATGTGTCTCCCTGCAACAAGCTTTTTATTCTTATTCTTATTCTTGGCATGATTAAAAACAACATAAATAATAACTAAACACATTTTGGGTGGGTGGAAAAACCATCCATATTAATGAACCGAAAAGAAATATCCACTGAGAGTGTGGATTTGCCAAAATCTTCAGCTGGCAGATCATGCTAGTTGACCCCACATTTCCTATCTCCTCTGTCTTTCCCTCCCTCTGTCTTTCCCTTCCACTGGTCCTATCCTTCCCTCTGTCTCTTTCCCATCCCTTCCCTAAACCTTGTCTGCATTCACAGTTTTTCCATTGGTAGACAAAGATGTTTACACCTGAAGTAGATTGTAGGTAATTTCTGGGGGTTGATAAAGGGACTTGGGGGTTGAGATCTTTTCTCAGATATCCTAGGGTAAGCCAGATGTTTGCCTTCAGCTGAACTGACACCCCACAACCCCTGCCTCTACAATCTGCTACTAGTGAAAACATTTTTGAAGCTCAAAATGTCTGATGTCTAATCTTGTCTTTATTGACTGTTGTCTGTAAGCAGCAGTGCATGGGACTCTGGCAATCCATAATTGCATGTGAATGTTCTAAACTTTATAAAATATTTTTCAAAAGAAAATAATCATTAGATTTCCCCGTCTTCTTTAGTCATGAGATTAAAACCATCATTTTCTAATGAAATTAAAACCATCATTTCCTAAGCATCAAACTATCCATTTATTTATTTTGTTATAAATAAATTCCCACTCCACCCCTTTTTTTCCTTTTTTTTTTACTTTTGCAATTATTTTTTGCAGGATCAAGTGTCTCTGGTTACCCTGGTAACCTACATTCTTCAAGTTAGTTTCCCTCATAAATCACTTTATTTTCTGTCAGTACTATTATTTCCGTTTAGGCTTCTTTGAATGGCTTTTCCCTCCCCCCACCCCCCCAGTTCACCTTTTGTTCACCTAAGTCCAGCACAGTTTCCATTTCATTCAGTTCAAGGAAAGGGGTTTGATATGACATTAAGAGTCATTACTCAAAGCAGAAGTCAGCTTCAAGCCTAACTGTCTCATTTCCCCCCACCTAGCTAACCTCATTAAGTCTTGGCATAATAACTTTTTTTCTTTTCTTTTAACACTAGGAATGTTAGCTTTGGGAATATGCTTGGTGGTTTTTATTTTAAATTTTTAGTAATTTGGCTTCAAAGCTCATCTCTCCAGAGCATGTCTTGCTTTGAGTGACTAAACTACCTGCCTGCTTCTCTCACCTTACAACATCCTTACTTATTACACATTTATAGCCATTCTGAACTGCTGTATTTTCTAAGTCTGGGTTGCAAACCCTCTGTTTTATTGTGTGTGTGTGTGTTTTTTTACATGCCGTTATCATTTCTTTTTTCCTGAACAGGTATGGCTAGCCATCCACCAATACCTATTTCAGAACTTGCGGATCACATCGAAAGGCTGAAGGCTAATGACAACCTGAAGTTTTCCCAAGAATATGAGGTAATGCCCAAGTTCCCTAGAGGAAGGAATCACTTATCATTTGGATTATTGTAGACACATTAATAAACCAGCTTGCTGTATGTTGTCCGTGATAGTCATATTCCTAAATGCAGATATTGAAAAGTAGCTTCATTGGAACATTTCCAAGCAAGTAAGGCTGCAGTCCTAAACAGGCTTACTGGTTTTGTTAGTTAGTTAGTTAGTTTGTTTGTTTGTTTAATATACCACCCTGTACCCACAGGTCTCAGGGTGTTTACAACATAAAACCACAACATAAATGGTACTACAAGTATGTTAGGACTGTACCTTCCCTCATTTGTGTGGAATCTGGAACTTTCTAGATTTCTGATGCTTTTTAAAACAGTCTCGTAAGGAATTGAAATTCTCTTCCTATGGGAAAGTATTCTGCTTTAATATTTAAAGTGATTAAATGCATGCATGTTCCATTTGGTTAGGAAAGGAGTATAAATAAATATTTCCCTGAGAGCCAGTGTGGTGTAGTGGTTAAGAGTGGTTAAGAGCGGTAGACTTGTAATCTGGTGAACCAGGTTCGCATCTCCGCTCCTCCACATGCAGCTGCTGGGTGACCTTGGGCTAGTCACACTTCTTTGAAGTCTCTCAGCCCCACTCACCTCACAGAGTGTTTGTTGTGGGGGAGGAAGGGAAAAGGAGATTGTTAGCCGCTTTGAGACTCCTTCGGGTAGTGATAAAGCGGGATATCAAATCCAAACTCTTATTCTTCTTTTGCCAAGATTCCTGTAGCAAGATCTACCTACTTATCTGTGCATTGCATTCTGGCAGTGGAAAGGGAGATGGGAATAGCCAGGGGCAAAATGGGAGAAGGAGTAGTATCATAGGAAGTGAGGGGATGAAGGGAAGAGAAACAAGATTCTCAGGTGACAAACAGGTCCCAGTGTCTATTAATGCTTCACCAGGTATGCACTTGGTGGAGTTATTATTGCACTCCTAAAAAACATGCGCAAGACACTTTAAACACTGTTACGTTTTGAACTGATAACCACCTTGTGCTACCACTGGGAAGAATTATGAGACAGAATTATGAAGAAACAAATGAAATACACAAAAAGACAGGCAATGCGAGATTATGTAATTTTTGTCCTCTATACCCAGCGCATTGACTTTGATTTTGTGAATGAAATAGTAAATTCACTAATTGAATACATCAAAAAAAATTGTGCCGTTAAAAATTTGAGGCAGAAATATTGAAGAGAAAGCGGATACTTCTACATTTAATGATTTATGAAGCTTAAGTTTTGTGTCCAATTAATTAATGGTTTATGGAACTAACTAACTGAGATCCGTGCTTGTTTTATTACCTTATGTCAGAACAGTTTTAGAAGACGTGTTGGTCCACTGAGTAAATTTTTCATAGATTAAGGATTTTGTTCAATGTTATTATAGGTTATAACAGCATCAAGCCATTATTACCTCTCCCATCAATAATTCATGAATTGTGGGTTTTAATAGTATCATAACAGGAACCAGTTATGAAATACCCTTTTAATAGTCCATAGATTACAACCCCCAAGATGTACATTGGCACAGAGATATGGCTCTCATGTCAATACTTTGTGAATGAATGGACTTGTACAAAATCCATTAAACGCCATAAACTAGTAGTGGTTCTTTCAAAGGACAATATGGTTTATCATGTAAAAAAATAAAAAATAAAAATGGTATCTGTGAGGGGGATGTGTGTCCTCCTCAGGAGCAAGCCACTCTGCAGTCCGTTTTGCTAATCTAATAGTTTATTTTACAGACTTCAAACAGTAAGCATTACAGTTCCTAATCCTCCTCCGATGTATCAGATTCTCCAAGTAAGGGCTTCCGTTTTTCCCCCCAGCATAAAAGCTTCTTGAAACTCCAACGCCTCCTCTCACTCCTCCTTTTCTGCTTTTTGACCCTACTAGCCCCTGCGCTGGTCTCTTCCCTTTCACTTTCGTCCTCCCTGGAGGTTGCTGTCGAGGCTCTCATAAGATCCTCGACCCCCTGCTCTGCCTCCGTCTCCATTTCCTCATCCCCTCCTATTGGTTCCCCCGCCACCTGCTCTTCCTCCGTCAGCACAGGCGGCGACACCTCTTCACTCCCGCTTCTCCATACCTCCTTCCCTGTTGCTGGTGACAACCTCGGCGTTGCCTCTTCCTCTTCCCATGCTCGCAGTACCTCCTCCGGCGTGCATGGGTGATCCCTCGATGCCTCTGTCCCTTCCGCCACCCCTCCTGGCTCGGGCCAGTCCCTGACAGTATCCCAAATGTGCAAGGAAAACACAACCATATTATTTATGGCTATAGTGATCCATGAATTAAGGACTTATTGAGAAATCACTGGCATTGGACTCCATTTGTATTCAGTCATATATACAACATTTCTCAGAACTCTTGGGTATAGTGGAACTTAATGACTATGAAGAAGCCAATTTCCTAAATCATCTCTGACTGCCTTCCTTCCGCCCCTCTCATCAACTTTCTCTAGTCTTTCTGGTCACCATATCATATATAATATTACAGGCATACTTAGTCTTTCAAGCGACAGTAGTCAGTAAAATACTTCATTTCTATACTATCTACATAGCCATCTCATGTTACTCACCACTGAGATGGCGGCTTGGCAGTGTGGATGATGTATTTGCACCCCGGTAACTTTTGGGTTAGATTACTATAGGGAACTCTTTGTTTGGCTACCTTTAGAGACTGCTCAGAAACTTCACACTCATTTCAAAGTACAGCCCTGAAAGTCTTGGGATCAGAGAATCTTGAGAATTACTTTCCCTGCCCACATCAATATTAGTCTATCTAAGCACTGCATTTCCACCTCTGAGGCCCTTTTCCGGGTATCCCCATCATCATATGTACAGTGGGTTCATTCAAGAGATAAGGCATTTTCATTTGGGTTGCTCACAATCTGAAATATCCTCTGTGGCTGCTTTTTTATTTTTTTACATTTGATACAACTTGTTTTAGATTATCTGATAGGTGTTATTTTTCCTATTTGTAATTTTACTGCCTTTTTGTGTCACTAAGCACTTTCATTATTTTACAGTGCTGCAATGAATAAATAAGTACAGCCAAACCTCGGTTGTCAAACATAATCCGTTCCGGAAGCCCATTCGGCTTCTGAAATGTTCGACAACCGAGGCACGGCTTCCGATGGGTTTGCTTCCTGCACTCAAGCGGAAGCCACGTCGGATGTTCGGCTTCCGAAAAACATTCGAAAACCGGAGCATTTACTTCCAGGTTTTCGACGTTCGGGAGCCGAAACGTTCCAAAACGGAGACATTCGGGATCCGAGGTTTGACGGTAAAGGTAAAGGGATCCCTGACCATTAGGTCCAGTCGCAGATGACTATGGGCTCATCTCGCTTTATTGGCTGAGGGAGCCGGCGTACAGCTTCCGGGTCATGTGACCAGCATGACTAAGCCACTTCTGGCAAACCAGAGCAGCACACGGAAACGCTGTTTACCTTTCCACCAGAGTGGTACCTATTTGTTTACTTGCACTTTGACATGCTTTCGAACTGCTAGGTTGGCAGGAGCAGGGACCAAGCAACGGGAGCTCACCCCGTCGCGGGGATTCGAACCGCCGACCTTCTGATCGGCAAGCCCTAGGCTCTGTGGTTTAACCCACAGCGCCACCCGCATCCCCTGGTTTGACTGTACATCTAGAGTAAAATACTTCTGTTTGAAAGCATACCTGTGAAAAACACCAGTAAGGGAAAAAATGGGGTATGTGTGACAATTGACACACATGGGATGGAAAGTCTTGTGCAGTTGGCTCCCCTGACTACTTAATAATGTGCTGCAATTGATTCAAAATTATCTGAACTCCCGAATCACAAATGTAGTATAAAGTACATGTAGTTTTATGGTTTAAGCTCCCACTTTTTAAGCTTGCACATCATGTGTAAGCGTTAGAGACAAATGACTCTGAGATTAAGTGTTCCCGATGACACTGACATTTCTAATATAACATAGTATAGAGACCTTTAGGTGAATTAATACTATCACATTTTATTTGACAGTAAAGAGTGGATTGCTTATTTGTGGGGCGAACAGAATTTGCTAGTACCTTTAATAAATGTTACTTTAAAAAGTCAGTTTTGTATGACCTTTATACAAATAGAAGTTGCTGGAGACTATAAATATCCAGTATGTATAAGTATCTTAGGCAGGAGAGTTTTAAATTGCATTTGAACATTTGCTGTTATAGGACAGAACTGCATATCATTTAAAGACGCAGTGTTGGAGAAGGCCTTAAGCCTGATCGGAAAAATAATCTCATTACTGTCAAAGAGAAAAATACAATCTCTAGCATTCACTAAAATGTGTTGACTTGAAGGGCACTTTAAGGTTCAGAGTCATACTTAATGCAAGTCAGGAGTGATTTTCTGTCAATTGCAGGTAATTATGCAGTGTTCACAGTCAAAGATCATGCTGTATAAACTGTGCAGACAAGCATTTCCTCTGTCATTTACAAGCATTCTTCCCCCCCCCCAAGTATAGTCAGTTGCAGAAACTTCACAATTGTCCTTCTGTACAGTAGAAGTTCCTAAAAATGTCATTATCACTTTGTCTTGGTTTCTACCTATATCCAGATGGCGTCAACAAAATTGTTGAGATCAAGCAGTAGAGTCTAAAGAATATCATATAAGGGCACAATTGGTGGTGGGCACAGTCTCAACATCTGGCCAGCATAGAAATACATGTTTGAATTTCTCCTTGCAAATGACACTTGTGCCATAACACAATCTTGTGTGCAGTGCCCCTTGGATGTATGATACGAGTTGCATGGTTCTTAAGATGCAGTCCACTATCTTATCTGATTAGTGGGTTGATTCATAAATAGAGCGCCTTTCTACAAATAATTAAACAGAGTAGTATATAATTTAAAACAAAAGCCCCCAGAAAACAAGAAAAGTTGAACATAAAATGATGTAGTGTCCTTCTCATTCTGAAATCTCCCACAGATGGGAGCAGCAACTTGGGAGTAGTGTGCTCCTGGCTTCTGGTATAGAATGGTTGGGTATCTTCTCCATTCGTTCCTTCCTCAATATCTGTTCCTTTATTTCATTTAATTTCCTGGCTTGCCGCTGAGTTGTAACACAGGAGGAATTCTCTGTTAGTTCTGTCTGAGTATCCTCTTTCTAAAGCTGTATACACATTACTGCTTTCTCTGCATCCCATGTACTCCTACTGCTAGTTTTTGAAGCCATGCAACTTATTGAGAAAGACTGTTATTTTGGGGGAGGAGGGGAATTGCAGGGAAATGGAAACCCAACAAGTAATGGGCGTCCAGTATAGACATCCCCACCACCTATCCACTGTGTACTGGGAACGCGGGTGGCGCTATGGTCTAAACCACTGAGGCTCTCGGGCTTGCGGATCGGAAGGTTGGCGGTTCGAATCGTATGTTCTCAACATATCTAAGAGATTGCACTGGCACATAGGGACGGTGTTTATTTGATTGATTGTTTCTCTGAAAGTCTCTAGACCAAAGACTCAGATACAAATCATGGTTGCTTGGTCTGAATACTTTTCAGAGCAGGGATATGGATAGGAGATTCAGGGGCCCAGTCTTGCTACTTTCCAACCAAATTCTTTCAAGCAACTTGAACTGAAGCAGTCCCATTATTTTCTAATGTGATTGACCAGAGCGAATTCTTCATCTGCTCTGTGTGTTCTGAATTTCTTTCGCTGGGCCTTTTGGAACAGTACAAATATACAAATTGGATAGCTGTTAAACAGTAGGGTTTGTTCATTTTAAAATACGCTCTTTAGAATATACACAGAATTATAAGTACAGTCGTACCTCGGCTCCCGAACGCCTTGGGAGGCGACGTTCCAGCTCCTGAACGATCGAAAACCGGAAGTGAGTGTTCCAGTTTTCGAATGTTGTTTTGGAAGTCGAACGGACTTTTGGAACAGATTCCATTCGACTTCCGAGGTACGACTGTAATATACTGATAGGAAATGTGCCCATACATACAGTCAGTGTGCCAAATATAAACCAAATCGTATTTTCTCAATGACTAGTAACATGCAAAGGGCAACATTGAATCAAATACCTGCTTCGTTCCTAATTACTGCTTGAGCATTTTCTTCCTAGCCCTTTGGTTTCATGATTTTAATTATTAGTTGTTTGACAGCTAACAGCCTGGGTGCTTTAAGATATTTGACCTGGGCAGAAAATATTGTGAAAGTATAGGCTTTTGTTTTCAGGTTGAGCACCTGCTGCATAACACAGCGTTAAAAACAAATACTAATAATAGCATTTCCGTGTCAGTTCAAGTCAATGTCAGTTTGCTTGCATGACAGGCTATGCAAATGTGGCCATACTGTAGTAAAAGGGCAGGTCCCTTGAGGGTCTTCATAGGCTGTTCTGTTCCCTGTGTTTAAGTCTTGTTTTGGTGTTAAATGGCTCCGTGTATATATACAGATATGCTGACAGCTGAGAGGGAGAGGCTAGTTCATGCACTCACCAGATCTTCACAGCGCGGATGACTGGAGATGCACATAAAGCGAGGTGTGATTTGTGTGCGTGACCTCCTTGTGCAGGAGGTGTAATTCGTGAAATTATGTCCCCTTTCAAAGCCTTGCATATGCCCATTTCCCCACAGGGAAAATAACGGGCGAGTGTACAAACTGGCCCAGAGAGGCAGCAGCACAAGGGGAAATGTGTGCATTAGCTTAGCTTGCGCCACGGACTGTACATCATTTTAATGGTTCCTCTTATCAATGCTATGCATTGAAGGCAGCCCTTTTCATTAACATTTAATATTGGCGAAGGTGAAGTCACGTTCTGCCTCTTTACCCAACCAACGCTGGTCGATGTGCTGGATTTGGCCAGTGAATCATTGGATTTGTGATGGGAGGCATTAATAATTTACTAAAGTGAATTGTATCTTGAGGTTCATTTTCAAGTACTAACACCCACCCACCCTGCCAAAAAAGCTTTTTACTCTAAGGTAATGGCTTAGGTCACACATCATAGCTTAGCACAAACACGACTCAGTATGAACCGTGAGCAAGCAGGTAATTTTCCTGCTGTGCCGCCCCGTGTTAAGCCACAGTTTGGCTTAACATGTAGTTCGAACCCAGGGTTGTGGTTTGGCACTCTCCTGATTAATCCCAAAGCTGTTACCAAGGTTTGTCCTATGGCTTGCAGCTCATGGTTCGTCTAGGAGGGCAGAATCATGAGCCCAGGCTACAGACTCTTGATTCTTAAATTTTTAATTCTCGTTTTTTACCCTGCTCAGTTTTGTTTGTCATGTGCAGCAATGCTCTTGTTTTCATCCAGTTTTCTTTTTTAATATCGAATGTTAGTTTGTCTTTATTGCAAGCTGCTTAGAGCTGTTTATTAAGTGGTGCAGAAATTTTATAAATAAGAAATAAGATCTACTTTTTACTTTCTTATGTTCGGGTTTCTAAAGTGGAAGGAAAATGCATTTCTGCTGGCAACTTGGCCGTGATGATGTATTTGTGTTCAGGTATTTAGCATTCATGTTTTGCTAAAGCAATATGTAAATCTCATTCAATCGGCAAGTTTCCTGAATAATAAAATAGCATCTTATTATAGATTCATCTGAAATATGAAACTCTCAAAGCAAAACCTGACATTGGTAAAAGAGGGTCAAATTTTTCATTTTCAGAGGTAGTTAATATTTCTCTAGTTCCACATCATCCATTTGCTTTGACATCTACCAGGGTGCTAACTTTATTGTTCTTTCCACAGTGCAATTGCTATACGCTGTGCTTGCTTACTTCAAAGAGACTTATTACTGAGCTACTACTTCACCATTGCTATGGGCTGCAGCCTTTCCTTGAAAACTATGATGTTGACTAAGGGTTGTATATTTGATTGCTCACCTTTGTAGAATACTTTCTGAATGGGGGAACAGAACCCCTAGCCCATCATCACTGATATTTTACTTTCTCTCTGTGTGGTGTATTTTACTTAATTTTTTTTTTCTGTGATGGGGAGCAATCTAGTCACACGGTCCTAAATGTACTTTGCTATATGATTTTGCTAAAAATTTAGATATATGACTATCCGGTAACTTTAAACACATAATAGTTTAAAGTAATATTATTTGTTGTAACAAAATAAAAAATAAAAAAATTCCTTCCAGTAGCACCTTAGAGACCAACTATGTTTGTTCTTGGTGTGAGCTTTCGTGTGCATGCACACTTCTTCAGATACACTGAAACAGAAGTCACCAGACCCTTGTATATAGTGAGAGGGTGGGAGGAGTATTACTCAGAAGGGTGGTGGGAATGGGTGATTGGCTGATAGGTGTGGTAAACTTGTTGATGACTGTTAACGACTGCAATTCGTCTTACAGGAAAAAGCAAGGGGTGAGATGGCTAAAAATAGCTTTATCATGTACAGTTTAATGAGATAAGAATCCCGTGTCTCTATTCAGACCAGGTCTCTCCATGGTTTTAAGTTTGGTAATAAGTTGCAATTCAGCAACTTCTCTTTCCAGTCTATTTCTGAAATTCCTTTGCAATAAGACAGCTACTTTGAGATCTTGTATAGAATGTCCTGGGAGATTGAAGTGTTCTCCTATTGGTTTCTCTGTCTTGTGGTTCCTGATGTCAGATTTATGTCCATTTATCCTTTGGCGTAGGGTTTGGCCTGCTTCTTACTTCCTATTTGGACAATAGTTATGGACTTTTTAAAAACCCTTTTAAAAAAAACGTTTCATCATGTTATACAGTACATGCATTTATTGTGAAGGAATCCAGTTCATCTTTTAATGGCAGCTTTGTTCAAGACAAACTGTCAGAATGAATCTACTAGGGATCCTCTTTAAGTGTCATCCATTAAACCATTAGAGCACTCATTAAAACTGTTAGCACAGACTTGTTATTCATGAGTTATTGGTCTTTCACACTTCTACAATGTTTCTGCCAATATCACTCTATTCTCTGTTCCAGCCTGGCTATTCAGACTTAGGAAATATAGATTAGATTTCTCTCTACAGACAGGTCTTTGATGAAGTATGGTGAGGTTGAGAGTACCAAGCTAAGATTGGACTGTTTCCCTAGATTTCACAGAAATATTATTATTTATTGATTTTATATACCACCCTATACCTGGAGGTCTCAGGGAGGTTCACAGAACAAAATAGTGGCAACTGGATTCAAATATATAATTAAATATAGATTCAAGCATTGTCTCCTACATATTGCGGAGGGATATGATGTGAATTACCTCTTATGATGTGAATTACCTAATTTTGAAGACAAATATTACTCAGTATATAGTGGATATGACTTGGAACAATTTAAGAGTTCTTCCAACGTGGACACTTTTAAAATTTGATCAGGAGGATATGCCCACAGATCTGAAATCTTTAATTTGGTTCTTGATGATAGATGAAAAGATAGTAAGGGCAGCACGGTGGATATGCCAGCAAGCTTTGAACTGGCAGAAATAAATAAATTAACCAAACTAGTTCACAGGAGAAAAGGCAGATTGTGGAAAGACTGATATATTTCGTCAATTATTGGAATGCAAAGTGTGGAAATGCAAGGCTGGAAAGGAATCTATTTTTTTGTAATGATGGAAACATGGATTAATTGCATCACAATAAAAAAGAGAGGGAAGGAAGGAAGGCCTGGTTTCTTTATGAAATCATTTTTTATTGGTTTTACAAATACAAGGTATAAATAAACACAAACTAGTAAAAACATATATGTATAAAGAGATTCTCCGAATCTCGCGACTTCTTCCCATCCCCCCCATGGGGGTCTCATTTTAAACATCTACAACTGCATATTCATCCGTATCAAACCATATTGTCCATAATAATTTTTACACTGCAAGTGGGTCAAACTCCTGCTCTTGTTTCCATCTGCTTACAGTGGTCCCCTAAGTAACTTTTAGGGACGCAGGTGGCGCTGTGGGTTAAACCATAGAGTCTAGGGCTTGCCGATCAGAAGGTCGGCGGTTCGAATCCCCATGAAGGGGTGAGCTCCCGTCGCTCGGTCCCTGCTCCTGCCAACCTAGCAGTTCGAAATCACACAGTGCAAGTAGATAAATAGGTACCGCTCCGGCGGGAAGGTAAACGGCGTTTCCGTGCGCTGCTCTGGTTCGCCAGAAGCGACTTAGTCATGCTGGCCACATGACCCAGAAGCTGTACGCCGGCTCTTGGCCAATAAAGCGAGATGAGCGCCACAACCCCAGAGTCAGTCATTACTGGACCTAATGGTCAGGGGTCCCTTTACCTTTACCTTTAAGAACTGGTAACTTTTAAATTTCCCCCATTCTTTAATAAAGTTTTTGTCCTCTTGGTTTCTGAGTTTTCCAGTCAACTTTGCCATCTCGGCATAGTCCATCAGCTTGGTTTGCCATTCTTCTCTGGTAGGGACTTTGTCTTCTTTGGGGTTAATAACATCCGGGCGGCCATTGTTCTGTACGTAAAGAATCTTTTCTGCTCCTTTGGTTTCTTGGTACCTGCAATTCCTAGTAAAAATTCTGGTTGGAAGGCCTGCTTTCTATACTCAAACTGAGCTGTCTCATTTGATCATGGCCAATGTACACAGCCAACTCGGTGTTCCTCCATTCCCGTGCACCCCCTTGCATTCAAACTACTAATGAATTTTATTTGTTATAACAGGTAAGATTAATTGCAGCATCATAACTCTAGTGTGCTTGCAGCCGCTCTGATACACACCTTTGGGAGCAACACATGAACAGGTGCCCTTCTCTTCTTTGCAGCACTGGGGACACCTTTTTGCCCAGACATGTGGAGCTTTTTCTGGCTTTAATAAGAATGAGGAACCCCCCCCCCCCCAGCGAGAATGCTCTGTGTGCACAATGGAATCCCAGGGAGCTTTAAATTGCTTCAATTACAGCTTATCTTTTTGGTGGTGTGCCAAGAGGCAACTGCTGTTATTAAGGTACAGCTGTACCTTACCTTTAATCTGCAGTGAATATCTGCTAGATGTCAAATGCAGCCTATCTCCAGCATAATATGGGGCAGAAGGGACCTCGCCTGCAGTATCTTGTAAAAAACAAAAAGACGGAATGCTCGTGTGTAGGAAGGACGTTTTGTGAAAGATTTCTGACTTGAGATGCTTGTGTTTGTCTTAACTGTGGCTATGCTAATTAAAAAGTGTGGGCTGGAAAACCAGCCCTAGAAAACTGAATGCTTCATTTGTTTCTGGAGACCATAGAGATGCAGGAAAGAATAAACGGAGCAATTGATGTACTGCCAGGTTTGAAGGAAGCAGGTCCTCAGGTGTGGAAGCAGTACATGAAAACTACAAGCAGCTGAAAATGACGCTTTTCGCTCAGTACAAGAAACAAAACTTTGTTGTTGATTTTGGTAAATCACTGAAGCTTCAGATAATATGAAGGGCTGCCATTTTCTATACTTTCTTCCTCTTATTACTAGTTAAAAATAAGATTTTAAGCTTTTGCTTCATAATATTGGCCACATATAACTGAGTCAGATGAGTAAAATAATCACAATATTCTATACTATACTATACTATACTATACTATACTATACTATACTATACTATTTTACTTTGTTCTCGCTGTGTTATTGCCGCCCATAATCAATCCCTCAAAAATCACCCAACTGATAATTCAATTTGTTGTCTTCGACATTCTCTTGGATATCCACCCAATTAAGTGTGGCGTATATACAGCATTTTCTCCTCCCCAAGGGGGGGGGGGTTCCCTCTTGCCTTTGTGTTCACAAGGAAAAAACTCTTTTTCAATATATTGATGTAATCTAACAGAGATAGGCAGCTAGCTCAGGGTTGTTGTTTGCACTGCATTTAATGACAAATATCTTTGATTTTACTTTTGGTCGATTAACAATGCAATCCTAATCCAGTTTACTCAGAATTAAGTCCCGCAGAATTCACTGACACTTACATACCAATAACAAACTTAGTTGGTCTCTAAGGTGCTACTGAAAGGATTTTTTTATCTTTTTATTTTGTTTCGACTTACATCCTAGTAAGAGTGTTTCGGGATGTTACCTAAGATGTTTCACAATACTCCCCAAGGTCTGAAATCATTTCCTCAGCAACATGTGAATAAGTCCCCTTCTATGTCCAAATAGTATTCCAACTGATTAGTTTTTTAGGAGGTGGAGGACTATTGAAAACCCCTAGAAGTTTTCTAATGTTTGATCAAACAGCTATTTCACTATATGCAGACATTGGGGTGGGGTGGAAGCATTTGAACTATTGCTCACTGTGTGAAAATCGTGGCAAAACGGGCTAACCAAACTCCCCCATCTCCTTGCAATCCACAACCTATCCCAATTTCCTGCTTCTGTTGCCGCTGGCAGAGGAGAGGGTAAAAGCCACCCTAGTGCGCTGTGACACATTTCCTTCTGTTCGCGCTGTGGAGCAAAGGTTGTAAAGACTTTCCCCTCTCCGTTCATTCTCTCCTCCAGGAAGTGGAGGCAGGATCTTGGGATTAGAGCAGTTAGTAACAGATTGAGGAGTGTGTGAGTTTGGAGCTATTGGTGAGAAGATGGGGCGGAGGCAGTTTGGGGCAAACGGTTGGGGGGATGGGCAAGGAGGGGCAGGTCGGGATGACTGTGGGGGATGGCTGGGGTGGAGTAAGCTGTGAGGGAAGCGGGGTGAGATATGAAGGGTGAGGGTTTCACAAGGAGATGGAGGGTAGGAAGGACTGGAAAGCAATTCGAGCGTGGCAGCAGGCCCTAGTATGGTGTGGTGTAGTGGTTAAGAGCGGTAGACTCGTAATCTGGTGAACCGGGTTCGCTTCCCCTCTCCACATGCAGCTGCTGGGTGACCTTGGGCTAGTCACACTTCTTTGAAGTCTCTCAGCCCCACTCACCTCACAGAGTGTTTGTTGTGGGGGAGGAAGGGAAAGGAGAATGTGAGCCGCTTTGAGACTCCTTCGGGTAGTGATAAAGCGGGATATCAAATCCAAACTCTTCTTCTTCTTCTTCCTAGCATAATTTACGATTTCTGTGAGCAGTACTCTTATCAGTGTAGGTGTAGTCTTAGCTACTGGATGATGGAAAAGATGCTATCAGGACCTACCATCTCTATCCCTCATCATCTCTATGTCCCCATCTTCATCCAATTTTGGCTGTGGCACGTGGCGCAACACAATGTATTGGAGTCCTGTCTTACTAATATGAATCTTAGCAGGAGACAGGGTAAAATATAACCAGAATTGAAAAAATGTGCAGAATGAAAGGGAACTAAAGGGGAAGCTACGCGTTACAGCACAGCTGTGCATGGCATCACACCCCCTGCTCTCCTTCAAAGCATCTTCAGGGTGATTTGCACTTTAAAGTGAACATGGGCCTGAATTAGTGCCAGAAGTCACCCCAAAGACCTTGGAAAATATGATGGCTCTTCCATTTTAGCAGCTCTTCCAAAATTGCTTGCAAGCCGTCCTGTATTAGATCAGCACCAGATTTAAGGGGGTGCGGGCCATTCCCCTGCGCAAGGCACCAAGCTGAGGGGGCAAATAATAATAATAATAATAATAATAATAATAATAATAATAATAATACCTATATTGAGTGCTTTCTTCTGGGGGGATGCAGGGGTACGCATACCCCTAAACATTTTGTGAATCTAAGTTTGGCCTCATTGAGGGGCAGTATTTCAATATGCGTAGGAAAATGAGAGTACCCCTAAAAAAATTTTTTAGAAAAAAAACCACTGCCTATATTTATATGGGTACCTACTGAAAAGATACATAAAAAGCAACTGTACCAAAATCTGGTATCTGAAGAAGTGTGCATGCACATGAAAGTTTATACCCAGAACAAACTTAGTTGGTCTCTAAGGTGCTACTGGACTAATATATATATATATATATATATATATATATATATATATATATATATATCTCAACTGCATCAGACCAACACGGCTACCTACCTGAATCTTGTACCAAAATGAGTTATTGTGAAAATGAATGGAATCGAATCGAATAAAGTTTATTGTGAGGACTAAGCCTTTACACACATATATACATTATAATGTTAAAAATTTATTACATGTAGCCTAAACAATGGCTTCATCAGATAAAAAGGTACAATACAGACAGATTATGAAGACCAAAAAGGGTCCAAAAATCTTTCCCTGGCTTTCAGAAAATGAGAACTATTTGGAGAGGGGCAGCAAATTCTGTCCTCGCTCAGGGTACCACATTCCTGCAGTCCACCCTGATTAGATCATTGTGAACCAGGAAGTGTGTTCTACAGCTCAGTTGCTGGTATGGATGAGCTGCTTTCTACGTACAAGCCAATCAGCTGTTTGGATGAGGTTGCTGCAGAAACGTCTTTACCTTGGCAGCATCAGGAATTTTAATTGATGATCTTTGGTTAGATACTTTAGAGCCTACCCTCAGAACAAGGGGTTTCTGGCAGCACTAAAGGAAGTCTCTTCTCGCAAGTGTACAGGGGCACAGGCATTCTATAGAGGAAATCCCCAGTTCTATGGTTGCCATAGCTAAATCTACTTGAGCCTTCCATTATTCTTTCTCTCCGTTTTATTATTGTAAACTCTTCACTTCTCTGTCTTGCACAACAACAACAACAACAGAATAGGTTTTCCTCTTGTTTTGTGTAATAACAGATAGAGTATCTTGCAAGGCCAGGGGTTAAATTTGATTGTCAATAAGGGCTTGCCCACACTTGCACTTGTCCTGTGCTTTCTAAGCACAAGTTTTCCGCCTTTCCCCAGAGAAACCTGCTCTTGAACATTGATTCTGAGCAATCTGCCAAAAACCCAGTTGGCATTCCGATTCTGCGGGTTTCTCCAGGGTAAAAAGCAGCAGGAGAAGGAGACACCCAGATGAGCCCTAAGTACCAGTATGACAAACCATGGTGGAATAAGACCCACAGTTAAGTGCTTTAAGCTATGCAATACATGTGAACCTTTTATAAAAGGTAAGTATTTCCAAAATAAAAATAATTCTCCAGCTAATAATAACTATCCCTTCTCTCTCTCTCTCTCTCTCTCTCTCTCTCTCTCTCTCTCTCTCTCTCTCAAGTCAATTGACCCAGGGCAGCAATTCACATGGGAACACTCTAACCTGGAAGTAAATAAACCAAAGAATAGATACGCGAATGTCATCGCTTACGACCATTCTCGAGTTCTTCAATCAGCAATAGAAGGTAAGGTGAAAATGGAACCAAGCAAAACTTCAGACATTGTATATTAGAAGCAGTTCATCTTCCACAAGATAAAACTCAGCTAAAATTCAGAACTTTGAAATCCACATTCTGATATTTTCTTATAGTATTTCATTTTGGAGTGCTTAAACACATGAAAGAGTTCATTACTTAATATGTCATTAACATACATGGTGCATTGATGTAGTTCTTTTACCCAGCAATAACAAAAAATAGCTAAGGGTAGGTGCACATTTGTGGTGTGGGTGTCAGGGGTGTGTGTGTGTGTGCATGTGTGAGAAAATGCAGACGCCTCGTGGAAGATTCCCCCCCCCCTGCAGTGATAATGTGTGAACCAGAAAGAACAGTGTTTTGCTTTCTGATCTACCTCGGAGACGCTGGGTCTTCCTAAAAGCATTACATAACAAAATAAATTGAGCAAACGTCTCTTGCAAATCACTAATAGATACCACCTGAACTGCAACTGTTTGTGTTATATTATGGGACATGGTATGCTATAGACTGTTGTGGAGGTAGCGAAACGTATCTCTTGCTTTTGTAAAGTTTGCACATATTCATGAAAGGCCATTGGAAAGGCCTTACATTTCATGTGATAAAAACAATCCCATGACTGCAGACATGGGAAAAGAATCCTAACAGTTTCAACTACAGGTAGGTAGCCGTGTTGGTCTGTCATAGTCAAAACAAAATAAAAAATAAAAAAATTCCTTCCAGTAGCACCTTAGAGACCAACTAAGTTTGTTCTTGGTATGAGCTTTCGTGTGCATGCACACGAAAGCTCATACCAGAACAAACTTACCGGTAGTTGGTCTCTAAGGTGCTACTGGAAGGAATTTTTTAATTTCAACTAGTTTGGCTACTTGCACAGGAGCTCATAGCTCCTTCCTTCCTCATATATTACATGCTAAAGTGTATGGCACTTAATCTTTTCTTAGATAAGCAGCATCTGATACCCAAAACAAGCAGTTGCGGGACGGAGCAATGACTGTGTTTATAAGTGTAATCAATTCTCCAGTGTGCTACGCAGAGCTAAGTGAATGCTTTCTGAAGGAAAACAGAACCCCACTATTGAGCCTACATCTCTGCCTAATTTTTTGCAGCTGCATTTCGGAGGCTTTGATAGCAGACAGCTTTTCCCCAAATATATTAGAAAATTTAAATGATTGCCTTGGAAAAAAATTTGCATGTAATAATCTGCTTACATTTGTTCCACCTGTAAGGTAATTTACATGATATTGACTGCATTTTAGCTGTGTCAGTTATGTTCTCTCATATCAAGCTTCCCAGCCCAAATGTCATTTCGCATGTATATTAATTAGAGATTTGGATATCCAAAAAAAGGGGGGGAGAACCTATTTTCTTGACAAAGTCTGTGTGGGCTTTGCACTCTCAGCCCCCTGAAAAGAAGTGGATTATTTCCTTATTAGGAGAATTCATGGGCATTGTTGAGCCTGTTCTGCTTTTCTTCATTGTTTTTACTTCTGTGGAATAGAGATACAGGCCATACAAAGTACATCTCATGCTAAAGCAATCTATTTTATTTTATATTATTTTTCTGGAAAGAGATCTGAGTAAGCAGTAAAGCCAAGTTTGAAAGGGCTACCGCAGTTCAGTGTGTGTGAACCAAGAACTTCCTTGGTAAACACAAACACGTGTCCAGAGGAGGGCAACCAAAATGGTCAAAGGCCTGGAAACGATGCCTTATGAGGAACGGCTTAGGGAGCTGGGTATGTTTAGCCTGGAGAAGAGAAGGTTAAGGGGTGATATGATAGCCATGTTCAAATATATAAAAGGATGTCATATAGAGGAGGGAGAAAGGTTGTTTTCTGCTGCTCCAGAGAAGCGGACACGGAGCAATGGATTCAAACTAGAAGAAAGAAGATTCCACCTAAACATTAGGAAGAATTTCTTGACAGTAAGAGCTGTTCGACAGTGGAATTTGCTGCCAAGGAGTGTGGTGGAGTCTCCTTCTTTGGAGGTCTTTAAGCAGAGGCTTGACAGCCACCTGTCAGGAATGCTTTGATGGTGTTTCCTGCTTGGCAGGGGGTTGCACTGGATGGCCCTTGTGGCCTCTTCCAACTCTATGATTCTATGATTGTAAACAAACAAACAAAACCCAAGCAACTTTCTGTGCAAGAAACAAAGTCCAGTCAATGGCATGAGAAAGAGAAGATGTAGAGCTTTAATTTAATCCGAGCTCCTGTTAAGTGCAGTGCAATGTTTTGGTCTTTGCAGAGACCCAAACCTGAGCTAGAAAAGAAATGTCATATTACTTTACTTCATTCCACTTCTAGAGGAGAAAATATGTATGTTAAAATTAAAATGCAGCCCAGTAAACATACAGGGGATCATGACAGGGGTACAGGGCTGCATTTTTATTTCATCCGTGCACTACCCAAGCTGCTAATTTGCAAAATAATTTTTATACAATGAAACCATCTTGTGTTGATCTGTGATGGCACACCTTTTAAATGCTCCGATTGAGACATTGAGACTGACATTAAAGCGTGCCCTAGACCAGGAGTCAGGAAACGTTTTCAGCAGGGGTCTTTGCCGCGGGATCATATTCATCCAGTACTTTACCAGCTGCACTGGCTCCCGGTGGAGTTTAGGATCAGGTTTAAGGTGCTGGTTTTGACCTTTAAAGCCCTATGCGGCCTAGGACCCTCGTACCTACGGGACCGCCTCTCCTGGTATGCCCCGCGGAGGACCCTAAGGTCCACAAATAATAACACGTTGGAGGTCCCAACCCATAAGATGGCTAGATTGGCCTCAACTAGGGCCAGGGCCTTTTCTGTTTTGGCCCCAATTTGGTGGAACGCACTGTCTCAAGAGACTAGGGCCCTGCGGGATCTGACATCTTTCCACAGGGCCTGCAAGACGGAGCTGTTCCACCTAGCCTTTGAGTTGGACTCAGTCTGACCTTTGTGTTATAATATAACATTGTAAGACTAGATCCTCCCTATTGTTATAAATTCATGGGCAGTTACATTAAGGCGGCTTTTTAAATTATTTTTTAAATCATTTTTAAATCATTTTTAAATCATTTTTAAATCATTTTTAAATCATTTTAAATTTTGTAATCTGTATTTTAATTGATCGTTTTGTGTTTATGTTTTTATTGTGATTTTGATTGTGTGAGCCGCCCTGAGCCCGGCTTGCCGGGGAGGGCGGGGTATAAATTATTATTATTATTATTATTATTATTATTATTATTATTATTATTATTATTATCAGGGGGCCGGTCCACTGTCCCTCAGACCTTGTGGGGGGCCGGACTATATTTTGAAAGAAAAAATGAACGAATTCCTATGCCCCACAAGTAACCCAGAGATGCGTTTTAAATAAAAGGACACATTCTACTCATGTAAAAACACCAGGCAGGCCCCCAAAATAACCCAGAGATGGATTTTAAATAAAAGGACACATTCTACTCATGTAAAAACACCAGGCAGGCCCCACAAATAACCCAGAGATGCATTTTAAATAAAAGGACACATTCTACTCATGTAAAAACACGCTGATTCCCGGACCGTCCGCAGGCCGGATTTAGAAGGTGATTGGGCTGGATCCGGCCCCCGGACCTTAGCTTGCCTACCCATGCCCTAGACTAAGTTTGAAATGTGAATTGTGCCAGGAAGTTCTTAGTCAAGATTTTTTAAAAAACAACTCTTCATTTTATTTGAATATTCGGGAAAACTATAAAAGAATTAAATTTGTTAACAGGCACTCTCAGCTTGTCCCATTGATTGAAAGTAGCGGTAGGGTGTGTTGATCATGCAACAATTGCCACATCAGCTGATGAGAAACAGCCATCACAGATCAGAGAGAGTTTTCATGATTTGCAACCAGGGCCGAATTTAAGTTTGATGAGGCCCTAAGCTACTGAAGGTCATGGGGCCCTTTATATGTCCAGCTGTCCTTTGTCAACAGCAAATTATCGCTGTTTTTTGTGTTGAATATATGCTTGATGGTAATTTATGGACCTAAAGCCATTTGCCCATGTTGCCATGCAACCAGTCCACATAGAATGTAGGCACCCTATATATAGAAATGATCAAAGCAGTGATATTTTAGGGCAGCGTTTCCCAACCGGTGTGCCGTGGCACAGGAGTGTGCCGCAAGACACCGGCTCCTGTGCCGCGGGAAGACACCGGCTGCTGTGCCGCCCTGGGCCGCTTCCGCTTCCGGGTCGGTCCGGGCTGGCGTTGCCTCGGCTCCGCTTCCCGCTCGCCGCCTTCGCCGGGGCTGCCGGGCGCTTCGCCCGCTGCCTCTGCCGCCCCGGTCGCAGTCGGGGATGGGCGGGAGGTGCCGGTGCCACCGGGCTCGCTCGGGGCCGGGTGGAGGTGCTGCCGGGGGGCTGGGCGCGGGAGGGGGGGCGGGCGCCTGGCCCGCCGATCTCCCGCTCCGTTTTCGCCCGCCTGGGTCCTTCCCCTCCCTCCCGCCAGGGCGCGCGGACACCCCGCCCCCCGGGTCGGGGGGGTCGGGGTGCATGTGGTGGTGGTGTGCCGCGAGATTTTTTTCGTGGGGCAGGTGTGCCGTTGCCCCGAGGAGGTTGAAAAACACTGTTTTAGGGAGCAGGCCAGTGGGCGGGGCCCATTTCTTACATCATAGGAGCCCACACAACACAAAACACTGTATGTAGGATTTCTTTTATTTGTTTTTTATCTTATATTTTGGAAATGTACATCCAGTTTTTTTCCTTTAATTTGTTGGGGGGCCCTCAAGAGAGTGGGGCCCTAAGCTATAGCTTGTTTAGCTTATACGTAAATCCGGCACTGTTTGCTGTTCCAGCTCAATACTTTGTCACTGGAAACATTCGTCTGCCTGGCCTCAAGTGTTGAGCAACTAGGGATAAAATTGACACAATCCATTTGGTTATTTCTCAACCATCTACCCGATTCTTTCTCCAAGATGTTCAGAGTAGCATAACCCATTTTATTTTCACAAGATGTGACTGGCCCAAGTTCTCCCAGTGAGGTCCTTGTGCAGAGATTTGAACTCGGGTCTCCCTTTTTCAAATGTCTGACCACTTTGCCCTACACGCTCTCAACCATGTTTTTAACTCTGCCTGAATTGATGTTGAGCCATATCCATTTTTGGCACTTGACTTCAGAAATAAATTTAGCTGCTTTTCATTTCGCTCCCCTTTTAGAGTACAGCTTTTGCAAGAACAGTATTCAAAATATATCCGTCTTCTTGTATTTCTAAGAATTTTAAAACAGTGGGTTGTAATGCCATATTTAAGTGGAATGTCTCAAGCTTAGAGACTTTATTGCCAGGCTCTAAAGAAACAGTAAACATTCCAAATATGAAAATAAAAATGCTGCCTAGCATTACATTTATTTCACAGCTGCATTTGTTTTTGGGTTACTATAGAAACTAGTGCTTTGATGTTGTTATGAGATTTAGGTTTTTGTGTTGTTGGTTTTAAAAAAAAAGCAACTTAGCCAAATATATTGAACTCCAGATTGCATATTTCAGTGCATTTATTTTATCCTTCCAAGGATTTTCCTTTTAAAAAAGTTGTCCGTAAAATGCTTCATCAAAAAGCATTAGGTATTAGCTGGCTCTGAATGAACCCAATTTTATTCTGCTCCAGTATGATAGTGCAGGAGTAGCCAATGGGGTGCCCTTCAGAAGTTGTCGGGCTCCCAACTCCCATCAGCCCCAGCCAGTGTGGCTAATGGGCAGGAATTATGGGAGTTGTAGTCCAATAGTACGAACTTGGCTACCCCTGATATGGTGGGTAGACTTAGGAAACCTAGGTGGCCTTGGACGTGCCACTGTCCCTCATCCAAACCTCCCTCTCACAGAATTGTTACAAGGTGAAAATGGGCAAACCCCATCAATTCTTAATTCTTCTTCTTCTTCTTCTTCTTCTTCTTCTTCTTCTTCTTCTTCTTCTTCTTCTTCCAGGAAAGATGGGATACAGATGTGATAATTTTGAGTTTGTAAGATAATAAGATAAGATAAGATAAGATAAGATAAGATAAGATAAGATAAGATAAGATTTATTGTCATTGTACAAGTGCAAGTACAATGTTGTACAAGTGCAACAAAATTGAATGCCATCCCATAAAAACAAAACAAAAAACAAAACAAAACAAAACAAAAAACACATTTTCAGCCACACATGCACATACGTACACACCCATCACAACTCTCCAAGGTCATATTATCCAGTTACAGCATTTAAGATGGTTATAGCTCTTGGGTAGAAACTATTCTTCAATCTATTTGTTCTTGATCTAACTGTTCTATATCTCTTGCCCGAAGGCAGTGGTGCAAAAAGACTATATTCCGGATGAGATGGATCCTGTAAAATATTGTTTACTTTTTTAAGGCCACAGGAACTGTATAGTTCTTCCAAAGATGGGAGAGGATGACCAGTAATCTTTCAGGCTGTGGTTATGACCCTCTGGAGTACCTTCCTCTCCATGGCTGTGCAACTAGAGAACCAAGCACAAATACAATATGTAAGAATGCTCTCTATGGAGCCTCGGTAGAAGGACACCAGCAGCCTCTCACTCAGATTGTTCTTCTTTAAAAGTCTGAGGAAATAAATTCTCTGCTGGGCCTTCTTTACCAGAGCAGTAGTATTTGCGCTCCAAGTTGTAGAGTGTGGAATGGTCCTATGAATTGCCTGCTAACTGCCCACCTGTCCATTTCCTGCCCCTCCCCAATGAATTCAGTTTTCCTTTGCAAAATCCCTTGCAACTTCATACTCTTCTCTTTCCAGTACTTAGTGATCATTAACTTGCACATCTCCCTGTGCATGCAATTCTTCAAATGCCCTTGTTTTGTTATTTAAAGGGCTTGCCATTGGCACAGTTTTTCTACTGACCGTGTTTCCCCTATTTTAAGACACCATCTTATATATATTTTTCCCTCAAGAAAACGCACTATGGCTTATTTTGAGGGGATGTCTTCTTTTTATTACGTAAGCACGCCTTGGCAAGGCCACGCTCGAGTTCTGGGGCTGCGAAGGACGAGACGGGCGTGGAGCTCTTTGTTTTCTTGCTGGCAGCGGGGGGAGAATCCAAGCTGAGCTTTGAGGAAACGGGCACCAGAGAGACCCGCTTTCACTGGGCGCTCTCTCCTGCTCCTCCACCGCCTTCCCTCCTTGAAACTCGACAGAAGCCTTGTTTTCCAAGGGGCCTCATGGGCGGCGTGCGGGGCAGCTCGGATTTTGTCATGGCGGCGAGCAGGGAAAGCCCGTGCCGCCTTCCCTCTCCGCCAAAGCGGCCACCCTGTGAGCTCTGTGCCGAGCGGAGTTGGGTGAGCGCGCGGGCGAAGAGACCTTTGGAGTGCCTTTGTGGTGCCCGCTGCCCCTTCCTGTGCGCCCTGCTCTGCAGAGTTCCTGAGCGCTGCTTCTGGGGCTGACTGGTTTTGGTGGCGGGACTGGTCACCCAGCCCCGCCTTCTCCTTGGTGCCCTCCAGAACTGCGCCTATCACTATGGCTTATTTTCGGGGTATGGCTTATATTTCGCAAATGCGAAAAAATCCTTCTATGGCTTATTTTATGACTACGTCTTAAAATAGGGGAAACAGGGTGAGTTTTTACTTGCCGTCGGGTTTTCTGATATGTGTGTGTATGCTTGCCATGGTGACTTTAAATTTTACTAATCTCCTTACCAGCATATATCTTGTTGCAAGCTTATCTTATACTCAAAAAAAATTATATCTGCTTTAGTTCTCTTTTCCACTTAGTAAACGCAACTTCATTGTTTCCCACCAAAACTACATCTTCATTCCTTTTGTTCATTCGTCTGTTTTCCGAAGGTTATTGTTTACAAGCACTATGAAGCTTAATCCTATTACTTCAAACTCTCTTTTAAAATATTCTTTAATTGCACATTTCTTAGAAGAGCATCTCCCAAGCAAAGGTTTATGGTTTAATTTGTCTTAAATAGGGAGATTGTGCAGTACTTAGCCTTTGTCAAGGCTTGAAACAATTTCACGATGCGATTTCAGTCTGCAAATAAAGTGTGAAGTCTAATTAAAGCTTTTTAAGATGACAAGTTTCTTCACTGAATCAAAGGAAGAATGCTGAGGTCTGCATTACCAGCCCTGTTGCGTAGCTCTTGTTTCATTTACCTTTGTACATACAGAATGTTCAGCTTGTTTTAGTGCCTCTTTTGTACTGCTCATGAAAGCGGCCTTGTAGTAAATCAGAAATAACAGCAAGAGAGTTTTTTACACCCTCAATCCCTTGCAAAGAACTGGTACTAAGGAATCATTCTGTTGCATTGTTTTTCGTTATCAGTTGAGTGTGCATACATAGACTGTAGCTGGAGGATGGGTGGAAAGGATAGGAATCATAGAATCATAGAATTGGAAGAGACCACAAGGGCCATCCAGTCCAACCCCCTGCCAAGCAGGAAACACCATCAAAGCATTCCTGACAGGTGGCTGTCAAGCCTCTGCTTAAAGACCTCCAAAGAAGGAGACTCCACCACACTCCTTGGCAGCAAATTCCACTGTCGAACAGCTCTTACTGTCAGGAAGTTCTTCCTAATGTTTAGGTGGAATCTTCTTTCTTGTAGTTTGAATCCGTTGCTCCGTGTCCACTTCTCTGGAGCAGCAGAAAACAACCTTTCTCCCTCTTCTATATGACATCCTTTTATATATTTGAACATGGCTATCATATCACCCCTTAACCTTCTCTTCTCCAGGCTAAACATACCCAGCTCCCTAAGCTGTTCCTCATAAGGCATCGTTTCCAGGCCTTTGACCATTTTGGTTGCCCTCCTCTGGACACATTCCAGCTTGTCAGTATCCTTCTTGAACTGTGGTGCCCAGAACTGGACACAGTATTCCAGGTGAGGAGAGAGGGGCGTACACACATGTTTGTGTTTGTGTGGCGATGTCCCTCCCTCCACTGTGGTAATGAAGACACAGGACACAAAATATAAGGTTAATGGGCATAGATAGGCCACAACTTTATTGGTTACAGATGATGAGCGGTATTGGCTTAGGCATTGGAACTAGCAGACTATATCCGACTCCAGCCCATTGTGCTGGAAATCCGGGAAGGGATAGCCACCCAAAGGTGAGCCCTGCTGATGTTCCACGTCAACTAGGAACTCACCCTGTGACCACCATTATGGGGTGTGCCTTTGGCCCTGAACTTGATAGGCTTCGGACGTGGCCACGCCCCCCGTATTCCTTTAACAAAATACCCTTCAGTATTTGGGGGAGGTGATGGCACTTCCTCCCCCCTTCCTTCACCCCTACAGAGATAATCCAATGCCTAACTGCCAAACCCAAAGTTGTGATGAGTTGCTACGAGGTAGACGAAAACCACCAGGCCATAGCCAATTTGCCAAATGGGAAAATTCCTACCAGGCTCCTTAACGGCGACCAACCATAGTCCATAGCAAAGTCAAGAGCAACCTGCCTAAGAATCAGCTGGGCGGTGAGCAGGAGCAAGAGGTAGAGCTCTGGCCGCGCGCCCGCTTAAAAGCAGTGGGGTCCCGCCCCTGGAATGACCTGATTGGTCACTCAGGGGTGTGATGCGGCTGGAATTCTCCCAATGGCTCTGGGGATGGGCAGCCATCCCCTGAGCACGTGAAGGGGTCGTGCCTCCCGCAACCCCATTTCCTTCTACGGCGGAAATTGCTTGGCCTAAATATTGTTGCACGCAACCCAATCTCTCAGTGTTGAGAGACTCTCCTCCTCCTCGCCCACATTCCAGCAGCTGCTACGAGCTGCCCAAGGGAGAAGGCCAGCAGTGGCGGCCATGGAGAGACATTGGGATGCTCCTTAACCGCCACATCTGTCACCACCACCATCTCTTGGGACAAGCACCGGCTCATCCTCCTCCCAGAGGTTGGGGGGGGGCACTGGCAGGGGAAATAGGAACATTCCAGGATCAAATCAGAAGCCGGGATGTCTTTTGTAATTCCAGGACTGTCCTGGAAAACTGGGACACTTGGAGGGCATGGGAATGAGATACTAAGCAGAGGAAAGCAGGTGGCAGAGGGCCTTCTTGGTAGTGGCACCTGCCCTGTGGAACTCCCTCTCACCAGATCTCAAGGAAATAAACAACTCTCTGACTTTTAGAAGACATCTGAAGACTGCCCTGTATAGGGAAGTTTTAATGTGTGATGTTTACTGTGTTTGATCTTTGAATTTGCTGGAAGCTGCCCAGGGTGGCTGGGGCAACCCAGTCAGATGGGTGACATATAAATCATCATCATCATCATCATCATCATCATCATCATCATTATTAATTTTCAAACAGCCCCAATAGTTTAAGCAGTAAGAGCACACACTGACTGTTTAGGGACCTCTGAGAGGGAAAAGATGTCACACCCAGGCATTCCTTGTCTACATACATCTAGGCTCTGGGAGTTGCTAGAGTTTTCTGTCTCTCTCACAGGGATGTACATAAATATAATAATAATAATATAATAATAATAATTTATTATTTGTACCCTGCCCATCTGGCCGGGTCTCCCCAGCCACTCTGGGCGGCTTCCAACAAATATAAAGATACATTAAAATATCACAGATTAAAAACCTCCCACCTTCAGGTGTTTTCTAAAGGTCATGTGGTTGTTTATTGCTTTAACCTCTGATGGGAGGGCGTTCCACAGGGCGGGTGCCACCACCGAGAAGGCCCTCTGCCTGGTTCCCTGTAGCTTCGCTTCTCACAGCGAGGGAACCACCAGAAGGCCCTCGGCGCTGGATCTCAGTGTCCGGGCTGAACGGTGGGGGTGGAGACGCTCCTTCAGGTATACAGGACCGAGGCCGTTTAGGGCTTTAAAGGTCAGCACCAAGACTTTGAATTGTGCTCGGAAACGTACTGGGAGCCAATGTAGTTCTCTCAGGACCGGTGTTATGTGGTTCCGGCGGCCACTCCCAGTCACCAGTCTAGCTGCCGCATTCTGGATTAGTTGCAGTTTCCGGGTCACCTTCAAAGGTAGCCCCACATAGAGCGCATTGCAGTAGTCCAAACGGGAGATAACTAGAGCATGCACCACTCTGACGAGACAGTCTGCGGGCAGGTAGGGTCTAAGCCTGCGTACCAGATGGAGCTGGTAGACAGCCGCCCTGGACACAGAGTTAACCTGCGCCTCCATGGACAGCTGTGAGTCCAAAATGACTCCCAGGCTGCGCACCTGGTCCTTCAGGGGCACAGTTACCCCATTCAGGACCAGGGAGTCCCCCACACCCGCCCGCCCCCTGTCCCCCAAAAACAGTACTTCTGTCTTGTCAGGATTCAACCTCAATCTGTTAGCCGCCATCCATCCTCCAACCGTCCTAAAAGCAGAACCCCTAGGGAAATTAATCTGGATCCGCCTGAAGCCAGTTGGTAGCAAATGTGTGTGTTTGTTTTGTAGTTAAACACCTCCCTGAGAACAAATATTCTTTTGATTTCATTCCATGATCAAGAAAAGAATGATACGATGTTTGAATGGTCCCTGACAATGGCATTCTGTTACGCTACTAGATGTTTATTCTTTAAATTATTTCACAGCCAAATCTGGGAAATTGTTCATTGGCACACACTCTGTGCACAAGATGCTGAGCAAAACTCAAGGTCTGGTTTCACTAATGCTGTAAATAGAGACTTATTTGGTTCTCATTAGTGTGAACTCGAGAGCAAATTTGGCCCATTGTCCCTTTTCTGACCCGTGCTTAAAAAAAGAAGAAGAAGAAACTGGCTGCTGAAATGACTGACATCTCTGACTGTTCTACACAAATTTAAATAATGATGGCAGTTGTTGCTGTGCTTGTGGGTAAAAACGCCTCAAGCTATGGAGCTAACAAAGATTTGCAGAATTTCAATAAATTGCCTGAACTCTTTGATTGTTTTTGTACTATTAGTTGTGACACAGTATTGCCAGGGGCTCTTTTCTCCCACCTCCAAGCATGGCAAGAGGACCCTAAGAAGCAATCCCACATTTATATTTATTCTCAAGCAGCCGTCATTTAATTTCTCTCTCTGTTTGCCTGCTATTGCCAGAGTACATTGCAGAGATTTTAAATGACAAGGGTTTTCCATGAGTACCTATCCCATCCCCAAGAACATAGATAAATGTAATAGTCTTTAGTTGTGAAGCAGAAGTGTATATATGTGTGTTGTTAAAATGCACACATACTAAGCTTCAGCAAGATTGCTTCATCATGTGGCTTGAAAGCATTCCGATATTATGGTGGCTGACTGGACAAGCCATCATTCAGGCACCATCTCTACTAATGTTGCACTAGCAACAATCTACACAGGCTCCATAAGAACAGCTACTCTAGAAGTCAGTCTCCAACAGAGGCCAACAGTAGGTCCAGCCCCGAGGGCCTTCTGGCGGTTCTCTCACTGTGAGAAGTGGGGTTACAGGGAACCCGGCAAAGGGCCTTCTCAGTAGTGGCGCCCGCCCTGTGGAACGCCCTCCCATCAGATGGGAAGGAAAGAAACAACTATCTGGCTTTTAGAAGACATCTGAAGGCAGCCCTGTTTGCTTTATCGTGTTTTTAATAATCTGCTGGGAGCTGCCCAGAGTGGCTGGAGAGTCCCGGCCAGATGGGCAGGGTATAAGTAATAAGTTGTTGTTGTTGTTGTTGTTGTTGTTGTTGTTGTTATGTGGGTCATGGATGAAAAGATGGGGCGTGGAAAGGGAAGTAGCTAAAGCAAAGGATTACTCCACCAACAGGGGCAAAATACCTCATGAGACCATCCACCGACCAAGGTGTAGGTACTTAATAGAATTATCAAATTGTAGAGTTGGAAGGGACCACGAGGATCGTCTAGTCCAACTCCCGGCAGTGCAGGAATATTTTGCCCAAACCCACGACCCTGAGATTAAGAGTCTCATGCTCTACCAACTGAGCTATCTCTTTGGAATTCAAAGATTTGGAAATTTTCAGATTATTTTTGGATCAGGGAAATCTAAATTCAGAGAGGGGGAATGTGTGAGATCCTAGTTCTTTGCAGTGGAAGTCTTCTGGTTATGCAGAATTAATGAGAGCACAAGCAACTTTGAATCTGAGTTGTTAGACTGATGCTAGACAAGCCTGTGAAACAATGAAAACTAAAAGCGTGCGAGGCCTTGTCATCGTATTCAGCATGTAAAAACATCTCTTGTCCTTGTATTGCGAGGCTATTCAGATCTACTGTGGGATTACGGTTTTGATTCACTAGCCCTAAACTTGTTGAATGATTTGTTAAATTGAGGAAAGGCTGTGACTGATTTTTGACTCCAACCTTGATTAAAATAATATGACAATATGAGGCTGATCTTAGATGCTGATAATGCTGGAACATCGGTTCTTGTGGCTAGAAACCAGTCTTCCCAGAAGATCTATTGGCACCATTGTGCACAGAAAGGTGGGAGTGGGATTCCACCCCCTGGTTTTTTTGTGTTGTTCTTTGTTTTATTTTCAGGGCTTTTCTTTGTGAAATAATATGTGCTTTGCAGAACAATACCAGACATTTGTAAATGTTGTTCTAATTTATGCGGGAAAATGTTTCTATTATACATACCCGGTCCACATCTTTCAGATATAATACCCACTAGGCATAGATTTCTCATGTTGGCCTCATTTCCCCTCTCATCTCCTTTGTGCAGAAGTGTTTTATCATCTTTGATAAATAGAGGGTGTGTGGCATTGTGCCCAGCTGGTGTTATTTTCTGAATCATTAACTCATACTTCCACATTCAGGGAATTCATGAAAACCTTCTCATTTAACCAGAAATGTTGTGAACCCCAAATTCTCCACTTTATAATAAACTGTTCCTCTATCAGGCTTAGTGTAGCGCTTACAAAATAGGTCCCCTCTAAACTGAATAACTACCATGTTTTCAGTTTATGATCCTCAAGGTAGTTTGCAGAAGAAATAAATCTTCACTTTCCCCAGATCTGTGGGGCTTAGCTCAGCTCAGCAGAAGTAGTTACCCGTAGCACTTTCTTAAGCTTCAGGAGCTGTTCTTTGGGTCGTATTGTGGAGTGGCTTCAATAAAACATAGTGGACCCGAGCAGTGATGGACTTAGAAATGCACTTTGTTTCGTTCAGCTTCTGGTTTGAGACCAAAATGGCAGTTGAGTATCCGTAGCTAACATAGTGAGGCTTGCAATCAAAGACTTGAGTCCCCACTGAAATCAAGAGGTCTGAAGCGGTTATGATGTGCAGCCCTATGTAAATTGGCACGCAGGAGACAGCACTGCTTGCCTTCTGTATACTGAGGTCTATTTCACATGACGTTTCCCCCTCATAAATGAAAAATTACAACCATCATTCCCCTTCTAAAGAAACTAGAGAGAGAGAGAGAGAGTCTATGACCTGGAGCTAGTAGTCATCACTTTTCCCTTGGTGCTAAAAGCTGTCCAAATTCTGGTTGCAGTTTGCTCCTGCTTATACAGATTTTAAGAAGTCTTTATAGTTGTTCAGGGTCAGCAAAGATGATACCGCAGGTCAAAGCAAACTTCATAAATAATCCATACAATTTTAAAATCATTTCCAAACTGTATTGAAATTTAAATAGGGTCACAACAGGTCATCATACTTCTTCAAAGATAATTGAGTGGTAGAATGAAGAATTGGGCACCAGGGTGTGTGTGTGTGTGTGTGTGTGAAAAAGGAAAGTTCTCTTAATTATATTATTCTATTACTAAGAGCCGCTGCTTGCATTGCTTGAAAGCCCTCCCTACCCCTCCTGACAACTCCCCTCCCTGATCCCCCCATAGCTCACCCCAGTCCCAAGATCCCGCTGCCACCGCCCCTTCCAGAAAAAAAGAAGGAAAAAAGAGAACAAAGTCTTTCTCCCCATGCTGCTACCGCCTGAAAGAACTATGCATTTTGAAATGCACACTTCGCTTCCTCCTGGAAGCAGCTGATGAAGAGGAGAAAGTGATGGCAGCACAGAAGCAAACCATCATCCCTGACCATTGGTCCTGTTAGCTAGGGATCATGGGAGTTGTAGTCCCAAAACATATGGAGGGCCGAGTTTGCCTATGCCTGTCCTAGGAGCTGAGGTCCATTCGACACCCCCTCCCCATAAAATATCTGAGGTTGATGGGCATTGCTATTCAAATGGTGTGCATGCACCGAATCTTGTGATCAATTCTATGGGGTGGGGCCAACCTGTCCCCCCTGTTTTATTCAAGTTGGCACCCTTGGGTGGTAAGGAGTTTGTGAAGGCCTAGCTGCCTGACTGCCTGATCACCTGCTTTCACTGGACCACCGGTCTCTTTGTTCGCTCAGTCGCTCGCTCGGTCATCCGGGCTGCCAACTCGCTCAGACCCCGGTCTTCTCTCACCCCTGCTGTGTGTGCATGCAAGTAAGCAGGCTACTGGCAGCCACACAAACTGAAGCGCAATGGTTTTTTTTCTTGCAAGAAATGTTGTACAAGGTGTTTTCAGGTCTTTTATTTATTTTGAACAGCTCATTTGTTGAGCCAACCGGTGTCCCGTGGTGGGACAGCAATATAGCCCAAACTTGTGCAACTTACTAGTGAAGCATCATAACAGAAGGTGGGTGGGGAAGATTAAAAAATGGTGCACTCTTCAGAGTTATTCCAGTTCTCTCAACTTCTGTCACTGAGGTTATCGATGTTCAGAGTAGGCACACACATTTTTTCCCCTTTATTTCATAAAATGTCTATGTTGTTGTTGTTGTTCAGTCGTTCAGTCGTGTCCGACTCTTCGTGACCCCATGGACCAGAGCACGCCAGGCACGCCTATCCTTCACTGCCTCTTGCAGTTTGGCCAAACTCATGTTAGTAGCTTCGAGAACACTGTCCAACCATCTCATCCTCTGTCGTCCCCTTCTCCTTGTGCCCTCAATCTTTCCCAACATCAGGGTCTTTTCTAGGGAGTCTTCTCTTCTCATGAGGTGGCCAAAGTACTGGAGCCTCAACTTCAGGATCTGTCCTGATTGTAGAAAATCAATCTGTTGATTGTAGAAAAGACCTCAAGGCCGTTTTGCCTTCCTTCCTCCTCCCTGCCTATGATCCCGCCTGTTTTCCCCTTGATTTCTCCCATAAAGGTTTAATGGCTCCAGTTAAAATAAACAGGACAAATAACAAAGGGTTTTTTTTGCCTTGCTTCAATGATGCCAGAGATTCCTTGATAGCCATCAGTTTGCCAGACTAGTTGGACCTTATATTGGTGGAGCAGAACTTTTCATAAAATCACATCTCTGCTTAATAATGTGAAAAATCTTGGGATTTGTTTGTTTTTTTAAAATTGCATATGCTGGATGACAAGTGGCAATGTTATAATGCCATTCTTTGAATAGAGAGCTTTAATGACATGGTGACACTTAGGATTAAGTGGGGTTATTTTGTTTTTTGTTTAAATTTCTGTTATTTTTTATAACAGTTCTAAGTTATAAGAGTTCTAAGATGGTGGCGCACATAGACGCAGCGGCTGCTCAGTGCTCTCCCTTATTTTTAAGTGTTTCGTATGGCTTTTACTGCTGTTACTCGTGTTGAGTACATTTTTGGTTGGGGAAACAATTGTTTAAATGAAAAACGGATTTATTTTTTAATTTTTTTTAATTATTCTTATTCTTATTATTATTTAAATCCAATTTTGTTGTACTTGTACAATGACAATAAAGATAAAGATAACAGGTTATGTGTAAGAAAGACACTAGATTGAGAAACAGTTGGAGCCAAAATCACACTTATCAAGCATGGAAGAAAGTATTTTTTTACAGCAGCAACCCAAGTCCAGATTTTGACATATTGCTAATATTTTTAAAGCAATGGTGTTGGTCACTTCTTAATATAAAATTTTAAATAATAATAATAATAGACCAGTGACAGAATAGCTTTCCCAATTCTTTAAGGTAAAATAGTTAATTTCTTCATCGATATTAACAGAAAGTTCTTTGGACATAATTCTAGTGAGCAGCACAAAAAAGGAAAAGAGGATGGACTGTTAGGAAATTTTGGTTAGGTAATAATTTGATTTTGTGGGAAAGCTGGTTGGAACTAGAGCTTAAGATACCATATTTGCTTGAATCTAATGCTCACCTTTTTTTTTAACCAAATAACGTTGCAAAAATTAAGGTGCACATTAGATTCGATGGCACATTTACATTCGCCAGCAAATACTTTTTTTTTGTTTCAAAGTTCTGAAAATTGAGGTGTGCATTAGATTCGATGGTGCATTAGACTTGAGTCAATACGGTAATATGTTTAATTTCAAAGCCAGATTTTGTGGATCACACAGGAATGATGAATGCAATAAACTGCATTATAATGAAAGATAATTTAGCAGACGCAAAGACAGTTATAATTTATTTGATTCATCAGGAATTACATGGCAACCTTCTAGAGTGAAATAGGTAAATATTCCATGGTAAATGCAAATAACAAGCATCTTAATATACTAAGACAAACAAAGATAGATGTATTAAAAGGTTTGAAAGTACTGAAATGTCATTTTGTTTCTTAATCAAAAAAAATTGAAATGAAGCAATGTGAACTCTCAAGGCCATGGTCACATTTTGCTTTCTAGGCATACCAGGGAGTGATTATATAAATGCTAACTACATAGACGGCTACAGAAAACAGAATGCCTATATAGCAACTCAAGGAGCTCTTGCTGAAACCTTTGGAGATTTCTGGAGAATGATCTGGGAACAAAGGGGCGCAACGGTTGTCATGATGACCAAACTGGAAGAGAGGTCCAGGGTAAGGCAACTTTATATTTCTTTATATTTATATTTGGCTAACTTTTCATGAATAGTTTAGCCATAAAACTGACTTTCAAATGTGATGGGGGTCCTGTCATTTCCAAAAATGTCTATAATAATTTCTTCATTCATTTCAGCTCCTTTATTTGAGCTACACTGCATTAAAATACGTCCAAACTACAGAAATTGGTCTTTGTCTTTAATGCACAACCTTTTCTCCTTTGCTCCACACCTTGTCTAAAATCTTGGCCCAACTTTTCAGCTGCCCCTTATTTATCTAATATTACTTATGAATCTTATAGATGGGCTTTTCCCAGAGCCCGATTTGAGGCACTGCCTACAGCTGTACTACATGGCAAATTACTGCGGGTACCAATCCACAAGCGCCTATGTCCATGCATGTCCAATAAGGTGGAATCTGTTACTCACATTCTTCTATTCTGTGAACTTTACAGTGAAGAACGGTCTTGACTTATATTACCCCTTTTATCACAATTTAAACCCTTGCAATATTATCTGGAATCTATTCCCGATGCCTACGCAAATTCATTTTGGAAGACTCTTTGAGCTCAGTATCCTATGCTGTGGCCAAGTTTTGCACCTTAGCCATCAAAAAACGTAAATCGCTTCTACTGGAAAATATACTATAAATTTCTTTTGCGCCATTGGTTTTTTTTTAATTATTATTATTCTAATCCTTAGGATTTTGATGCCTTGTAGCGATATTCTGATCGCTGGTTTGGAATTATACTGTATTATATTGCTGGCTTTTGCTGGAATAAACTTTTTGGATTTTTGGCTCCACACCTTGGTGAATCTTCACCTTGGTGAATCTTCAGGGACATTTTATTGAATGTCTCCAAAACTTCTATTTATTTCACTGGGTTATGTGTGAGAGAGAGAGATTAAATATGTACATTAAAGTCTTGGAGCTTTTGTATTTGCGATATCAATCCAGCATGACATTGATCTTTAAATGCATACTGCATGTTATTTTACTTTTTTCGCATTTGGAGTCCAGGGACTTAACTCACACAACTCTGTTCATGTGATAGCACTTTCCAGTTTTCCTAGTGATGAACTGAAAGTTTCGTTGACATGGCTGGTGTGATACCGTTATCACGTTTCAAAGAGCCTATCAGTCTTTGTTATCACATTGCCTTATTACCTTACACAGGGAGGCAGGCTGGGATGTGATGTGAAAAGACAATCTGTGATAACGGACCTGGGTTGATGACTTAACACAAGCACTTGATATCTGCAATGAGAAAACTGTTAAATGCTGTCTTCAGAACCAATTGCATTAACCAAATGCATTTTAAAGTACTGCACTATTCCAGGTTTTCTTAATGATTTGTCCCTTATTAAAAACGTTACGTGGATACATTTAGCAATCTCAAGCCCATAGTCATCACAGTACAATGAAAATATTATTGCTTGCCTGAGTATTCAACCTGTATTAATATTATTACTTACAAATATATGTTGATAATGAGGATCCCAGTGTACAATTATTATTTTTTCATCAGCCTACTCTATATTTTATCTCGGTGTAGCAGGCTTTCGGTGGACCTCAATGTAGAAGGATGTTTTGAGTTAGGCAAATGAAATGTGGCCTCTTTCTCATTATCTGCTTCTAATAATAAAGTTAACTTCTAAATAGTATTCAGTGCGAGGGAACAAACACTCCTTTGCCGAAGACTTTGTTACTTAAACGCCCACAGTTTATCATAACACTGCAGGCCACAGCTAGGCTATTCACATAAACATGTTTTGCAAGAACCAAATGAAATTTTGCTCAGTCCACTTATTAATTGCTTTTTGCAATTTCTAGTTAACTCTGCTGTCTGTTTTATTATTCTCTCAAAAGTGCCGGTCAGAATAATAATGCTCTTACCATATAGTTTTATTTGATGGCAGCACATGCTGTGAATCTTGGGAGTCCAGTTGCATTAGAAGCTATAGATTGCAACCTATATCTTTCATTTAAGGTGGGGGTTTTCCTAGTAAAATCTAGGAATTTAACCCATGCTATCTGATCAGCGATAGCCCATATGTTTAAACCACCGTGGCCTATTTCAGAGCAGTTTCCTGCAAGGGCAGTAAAAGTTACAGCTCTTTCCTAAAGGCAGGACTCCATAGGTTGTGATCCAGCAAACAAAACGCAGCCCACCAAGGTCTCCAGAAATATGTGGTCCCCCACCCACATGCATGACTAGGACTGCAAAACTAAGGGCACTGCAAGCAATAATAATGACTGATGGGGTGCATTCAACTTGACTGGCACAAATTGTGCAGGCCTGCTAAGTATCTGTCTTGGTGAGTGAACCGTAGGAACCTTGTAAGTAAGTGTCTTCTTAGGCAGGCAGAGGCATCTCACTGCTTGCCCTGAAAAAGGTTGAATCACCGTGTCCATTCAAAGAGAACACTCACAGTGCCTCAAGAGTGCTCAGAATGTGCCTGCGACTGCTTCCAGCACCAGCCCTTGCCCCAAATCAAAGAAATGCCTTATGGCAGAAGAAAAGTGGTGGTGGACAACCCTAGCCACCGGTGGAGCATCTTAGGAGCTGGTAGCACTGTGGGTTAAACCACAGATGATGATGATGATGATAATAATAATAATAATAATAATAATAATAATAATAATAATAATAATAATAATAATAATTTATTATTTGTACCCCGCCCATCTGGCTGGGTCTCCCCAGCCACTATGGGCGGCTTCCAGCAAATATCAAAATATATTAACATGTTACAGATTAAAAACTTCCCTAAACAGGGCTGCCTTCAGGTATTTCCTAAATGTTATGTAGTTGTTGATCCCTTTGACCTCTGATGGGAGGGCGTTCCACAGGGCAGGCGCCACTACTGAGAAGGCCCTCTGCCTGGTTCCCTGTAGCTTTGCTTCTCGCGGTGAGGGAACCGCCAGAAGGCCCTCGGCGCTGGACCTCAGTGTCCGGGCTGAACAGTGGGGGTGGAGCTTAGAGCTTGCTGATCAGAGCCTAGGGCTTGCTGATCAGAAGGTCGGCGGTTTGAATCCCCATGAAGGGGTGAGCTCCCGTTGTTCGGTCCCAGCTCCTGCCAACCTAGCAGTTCGAAAGCACGTCAAAGTGCAAGTAGATACATAGGTACCACTCCGGCGGGAAGGTAAACGGCATTTCCGTGCACTGCTCTGGTTCACCAGAAGCGGCTTAGTCATGCTGGCCACATGACCCGGAAGCTGTACACCGGCTCCCTTGGCCAATAAAGCAAGATGAGCACCGCAACCCCAGAGTCATCCACGACTGGACCTAACGGTCAGGGGTCCCTTTACCTTTACCTCTAAGTATGGGCCATTAAGGTGGCACTGTGCCAGATGGCAAACAGATGGTCTCCCCTCTCTCAGCTCACTGGTAGTTAGAAAGACAAAGGCCAGAGAGGTGTGTGTAAGCTGGGATCAAAGCTGCAGCCTGAAGCTTGTAAGATAAAGCCATGCCTGATTTCTGCAGGAATCCAAGGCAAGCAAGACCCTCTTGGTGTGAGCCCCTCCATCGTAGGCTCAGGTTGGATATGTGTAAATAAACCATATATCTTGAAGACACTGCAGTCTCCGCTGTCCCTCATTCCAAGGAAAACAAACTCGGGGTTAAAGCCTGGAACCCTGGAATGTCACTTGCAACAATATAATGCCTGTGCAGTTTGTGACTGAACACAACCGCTAACCATACCTTGTGGTCCACCAGGGTTCAACAGATGCCCTGTTTTTATTGCCTGGCAGGATAAAGAAATAGAGGGAGAGGTGGCAAACATAGCTGGTGAGCTGTGTTCAGCTTTCTGGGTCTAAGATTGTGGGGGATTGGTAACGAAGATACAATAACATTTATTGCACTTTTAATGCCATAAAACAGATTAATGTAGCCCAAATGAGGTGAAAATACACTACAGTATTATTTAAAAAAAACAGCTGAGATACCAGTTGTGTTGTTATTCTTTGGTTTCTGTATTTTATGGTGCTTGTGAGACGGAGAGCAAGAGAGTGAATAATTTTTCCTCCTGTGCTGTGGCAGACTTGATAATTATTTTATCTGGAAGGCAAGAGCATTCTGCTGTGGGACCTCATCTCCTTCCTACCTTCCATCCTATTTTTGTTTACTTGCTTTCCTGTTGCTTAGTCCTGCAGCTGTGCTTTAGCGTTTCTAACCTGCTCTGCATAGATAAAGGGATTTTTTTTATTTTCTTTTTAAGGGGTGGGAGGGAAGCACCAGCAGAAGCAAACTTAGTTGGTTCATTAGCATGTGTTAGATGTCTGACTAACCTCAGCTTTGAGAACTTACATATTCAACAGCTGAGTACATTGAATGAAGATGTTACAGTGAATTAGTTATTCATTTGTTTGCCTTGGGGGAAGCTGCAGGGCAAAGGAGCTCTTTCATTTATAACCCTTCACACTTTATTGTTTTCACTTTAAATGTCATCTCCCGAATCTCACCTGACCTAATCCAGACCTCAGAGAAAGTCAGTCCTATTACTTTGCTATCACGCACATAATATATATCAAAAAGGATTATGCACACTGTGGTGCATGGAAGAATGTTGATAACATATTTATTACATGCATGAGTTTCGTTTGTATGAAACGAAAGGGAAATCTTAAGCTGTGGAAACCAGAGATTAGAAATAGCAGCTGGCAGTTACAGACAGGAATACATAAAGCAATTCAAAGCATTAATATTATATATATTTGTGACTTGTGGTAAGATTCATTTCTACAGAATTTCCATGTGTAGTGTTACATCCTTCTTTGGTTCATTTCTTTCAACTTGCAAACCCGTTGTGGTTTCAGATTGTTTCCATGCTGCATTATTTAGACAATCTAAAATTTAAATTGCTCTGGGCAGCCAGCGGAGGGTGGAGGGAGTTTGGAATAAAGCTAAGATGTGATTCTTCAAAAATAGCAAAATAAATTGTTTTGAGGAAGACATGTCGTGGCTTTGTAACTTGTAAATTATTGGCTTTCAACAGAGTCATTCTGTTCTTGAATCTTTCTTTTTTTATGCGGCAAAGGCTTTGTTAATATATATTCTCAATTACAGTCGTTCACCAAGTTTTCTTATGCCATTGATACTGAGCTTAAAGCCAAACTCCTTGATCCACTTGGGAGCAAGGCTCAAATAATCAGGCTTCTGACATCATATCTGGCCTGGATAAGGTATTGAACGTTCTGATCTCCAGGAAGAGAAATGTGAGGCTGGGTTAATTATGTACCCTACCCTGCTAGTCCTTTCCCACCAACCAACTGATTGGTGGGATTCTAGCTTATTGTATTCAGCTGTGTGCATGCAGCCCTGGCTGGGGCAGACATGGTTCTGTTGGATTAGAATCTTCAAATGCAAAATCCTTTCATGAATTGGAAGCAAACATGTGCCAATATCTCCTTCGGTGACAAGGAGTAGTCTTAAGCTCCTACATAGAATAGAAACTGTTTATTAATTGAAGCCGGTTATTACATATCACAGCAGAAAACACATTCCCTTAGATCCAGGGCTGGTTGCATGGTTTTGTCGGTCTTTGGACATCAAGGGGTCCCTAAGCTAAGGTTACCAGATTTTTTTCAATGAATCCGGGGACACTTTTCAACTTCAATGGATTTTGTATGGGGACTGAGTTGTAAATCCAGGGACTGTTCCCGGGAAATGGAGACTTCTGGCAACCTTACCCTAGGCCAGTGATGGCTAACCTTGACACTCCAGATGTTTTGGAACTACAACTCCCATCATCCCTAGCTAACAGGATCAGTGGTCAGGGATGGTGTGAGTTGTAGTCCCAAAACATCTGGAGTGTCAGGGATGGTGTGAGTTGTAGTCCCAAAACATCTGGAGTGTCAAGGTTAGCCATCACTGCCCTAGGCCCTCTCCCTTCCCCATCACAACCCCTTCCTATCCACCATCCTAGCTTTGCCAAAGGGGTTGGAACCCAATACGCTCTCCATCCTTTCAACCCAGGTGGTGGCAGTGGTGCTAAAAGGAACACGAAAAAGATGCTAACCTCCTGCAAATGCTCCTACCCTCAGGAATGGGAAATTACTCAAAGGTCCCTGTGATGCCATAGAACTTGTTCTGTGTTCTTCTTTTTCCTATGGAATGGATGCAAACAGCAGCAAAATTATTGCTGTGCAGCCCAGTTGGCAGTCAAGATGGTGCAATTGTTTTTAACCTGACACCTACCTTGTGCTGCTGTTACGCTAAATAATTCTGTAGGTTAATTTTCTACTCCCATTTCTGTACTGGTAGGACAATCATGCCATTAATTAATAAGCATGCACGGAAAAGTCTATCAAGCAGAATCTTCAAAATAAATGCCGTGCTAAATGCCAGATACATCAACACAAATTAAAACTACAGAGTGGGAGATCAGTATTTTACCCTTACAAAATTTGCAGGGCTTCTGAAGCAGGTTCACAGTTTGAAAATACGCTCAAGGAGTTCTCGAAGGGAGGAAAGAGCGTCTTAAGTCCCCATACTGGTAGGGGGCTCTCCAAGGTGCTGAAGAAAAGAAACCAAATAAAGCCTCACTTATTCCTTACTACCCCCACAAGAGTTGTTTTGGTTGTTCTTAAGCAAGACTAGACCTTTTTACTGCAAAACCTTCTCTCTACACTTCACTATCAAGTATCATATTCATTGATTTTGTTGGATTAAATATATATATATGGAAATTTGCCTCCTTTAGAATCAATCATAAAAGGTGGGACAGTATTTTTTCACACCTGTGATTTGCTGGAGTGTGAAGGTTCATGAATATTACTTGGTAATAGATGTCGATTTTTAAACTCACCAGGTTTGAAATGATGTCTGCCTCCATTCTTAGTGGGAAAGATGTCATTCAGTGTTCACTAGCCCTACAGCTTTCAATTCAGCCAGTGGACTGTGTCATTTCTGCATTTGGAAGCATACAGGAGTCTTCTATTATGTCTTGTATAAAAAGGAAACCATGAGAATGCACCTTTTATGCCTTTCATGCTTTGAAACCTTTGACCTCAGCCTTACAGCTGCCTTGTTAAAATGACCTGCTCTTATTCTAGCGTAGTTGATACTGCTTCTAGCTGAATTTCATAGGATGTTGTTAAGCAGTGCTTTTGGATTATCTGCACTATTGTCTTTTTAAATGTGGTGGTGAAACTTCCTACCAATGTTCTAGTTACAGGTAGGTAGCCGTGGTACACAGCCAAGGCACCTAGTCCTCCCATCTAAGGCTCTTTCAGCACAGTCTTATTTCTTCCACCAGCAACCAGCTACTCAGAACACTTCTCAGATCTTTCTTGTCTTTAAAATGTGCCTGTTTGTTACTGGACTTTACCCCCTTTGGAAACAAAAATACTAAGTAATAATGCTAACTTCAGTCTGTCCTAATACCAGATGGCTGAATGGTTTTCTTTGGAGCTCAAGAACAAAATTTGACTGCAGATTTGGTTGGTTGGTGCCCATCTGTCTCAGGAGACAATGGAAAAGTGCACCTTCTGCCGTGAAGTCAAACCGTTGGAGAGTTACAGTGCCTGCTGTGGTTGTAGAGACTAATATGAGAGAGACATGTTTTGTTGCAGCTGGGGCAGATGAAAGCATCCTGTTGTGTTGATGCCTGTGTACCACAGCGTTTCTTTCTTTGCGCCTCCCAGCAGTCAAAACTATTTACAAAATCAGTAGTTTTGAGATAGATATGTGTAAATTGAAACCCACAAATCCCAGCACACAATCCAACACATTAGCCATGTAATGTGGCCCACTATGGGCTTAGTAAACTCCTGGGTTTTCCTATTACTAGAAAGCAATTGTCAGGTAATTCCTAGAGTTGCTTACAGTAAAATAATAAAAGCATAAATTTAAAAAGAATTAATAATGAAGAAACAAACAAGACACAGAAGAGCAGTAAAATAAGATTGAACACCAGCATACAGTCTTAAATAATTACAAAGCCTGGGCAGATAGAAAGTGTGACCTCCAGCACAAGGCCATGTCCCTAGAGGTCACCGGATAAGCCAAAGTGACTATGTGTCTAGAAGTCAAGCCAAGTCACTTGGTCCAGGCTCACCACAAACTTATCTGATGTCAAACACTGCAGTAAAGAGTAATTAAGCTCACCTTAGCTATGCTTGACTGTGCAAGAATGTGAAGTGAGATATATATTACCCTGGAATCTACCCAAACCAGAAGACTTCAAGTATTTGAACCATATGTTTGGGAAACATAAGAACTAGGAATTTGCATTCTTTCAGTAAAGAGTGGGAAATAATGTTTCTACCTAATAAACTGGCCCGACATGTTTGTCACTCCTTTACCACCAGCATTTTAAACCAGATCTTTTCCAGCTGACTCCTGTAACTCAACGTCTCCTCATCGGACAATCCCCACCTGTCACTCACCCTGGCTCCACCACCTTTTGCACCTCAATCTTGTGCTGTCTTCTTTCTCTCACTCATTTTTCTGTTACACTAAGACACGGAGTGCCCTTTAAAATCTGATAAATAATCTCTTTCCGTGAACTCTTATAGTTCAAAGACTTGGCAATCTAAAGCCACGACATGTTTCATTAAAGTAAGAAAAAAACCTCTAAACAAAATTACGTTTTTGTGTAGTTTCTGGCATAGTTCATTCTAAACATCCCGGATCAAAGAAATCCAGTCTCCCTGCACTGCTTTTCTATTTGTAGCAAAGCTTAAGTTTTTCAAACCGCTTACTTCGGAAACCAGTGTTTATGTTTGGATGTCAGTGATCATCTGATATATTCTGCAGCACCATGAGACAAATGTGAGTGGGTGCAACGTAAGACCTGGATTTGAAATTGTAAATTGCAAGTGGCACTTGCTGCTGGTTCAAACCACATCATGAGACACGGCATCTATAGAGCCTCAGCATGCCTGTAGAGGCCACTGGGTCAGGCAGCCACTGCAAGCAGAGGCATTGTGAGGTACATAAAGAACTGAGGGCACAGGCCCATGACACAAATTTGCACATGTTAATTTATATCTAAACATACCTCAATGCAAATTAAAACGGCCAGTACAGTCGTACGTTGGATCCCGAATGCCTTGGTACTCGGGCGTTTTGGCTCCCGAACGCCGCAAACCCGGAAGTGCATGTTCCGGTTTGCAAACGTTCTTTGGAACCTGAACATCCAACAGGGCTTCCGATTGGCTGCAGGAGCTTCTTGCTGCCAATCAGAAGCCGCGCTTTGGTTTCCAAACGTTTTGGAAGTCGAACGGACTTCTGGAATGGATTCCGTTTGACTTCCAAGGTATGACTGTAGTTGGATCTCACCAGCACTAGGTTTTGGTTGTGCACCTAGTCACTTTGTGAGCAGCAGAAAATAATAATAATAAATAATAATAATATAATATTTTTTATTTGTACCCTGCCCATCTGGCCGGGTCTCCCCAGCCACTCTGGGCGGCCTCCAACAGATATTAAAATACATCAAAATATCACAGGTTAAAAACTTCCCTAAACAGGGCTGCCTTCGGGTATTTTCTGAATGTAGGATAGTTGTTTATCACTTTAACCTCTGCTGGGAGGGCGTTCCACAGGGTGGGCGCCACTACCGAGAAGGCCCTCTGCCTGGTTTCTGTAGCTTTGCTTCTCGCAGTGAGGGAACCACCAGAAGGCCCTCGGCGCTGGATCTCAGGGTCCGGGCTGAACGGTGGGGGTGGAGATGCTCCTTCAGGTATACAGGACCGAGGCCGTCCTGTATGTGAGGGAAAGGGAACAGAAGGTCCAGGAACCATTGCAAAATTCAAAAACTCCAGTTTTGCCACTGGCCCAACAATGCCCCATTCTGCTATGGAGTCCTTCCTTCTCGTCCTTCCTTGAGCCATGCTGACCACATGGAGAGAGCAACCACTTGTACTACCTTCTCCCTGCCATTACTGCACTTGCTTCAGTTGGCAGAGGTGAAAAGGAAGTCATGCCCAGCTATTTCCCTTCTTTGCCTTCATTTACACTTCTGGCTTAGGATTTTGGTTTGTTTGTTTTATGGGTTTTCTCCCCCAGATATCTGAGAATAAAGGACAGGAAAGAGCATCTCTTGTTCTGGAACTGGAGAAAAGCAGGTCAGTTGAAGATCAGTTCCATCCCAATGGAAAAACATGCAGCCCTCTTGTCATATTATTGAAGAATTCCTTGTTTTTACTATGCATACATACCAAGCTGAGGATGAGAGAGGTGGAACAGGAAGCAGTTTCTTTTATCAGACAACATTGTTTCATGAATCCTCTTCCCGACTCGATCTATTTTGTAGCTGTGCTGATGCACACCATCTGGTCCACCGAGTTGCACACATCAAGCATTACTGATGACGCTACTTTTCCGTGAAACACCCCATATAAAATTCACAGCATAAAGGCTCAAGGTCCCATTGTCCCATTCGGCATGCTGAGTGCTCAGGAAGCTTGTTTATATTGTGTTCCCCAAGTGCACCATCATCTCGTCGTCCTTCTGGATGATCTGGATCATTTCCACAGCAACTAGACCCCATGCTGCTGGGGTGTCTCCTATCCCAACATAGTAATATTGTTGTCAGCCTGTTTCCATTAGTTTTCAGCTGTGAGCAACGCGATTCATGCCATTTAAAAAGTGAATATATTTCTGCCTAAAATGCTTTTTGCAGGTGAAATGTGATCAGTATTGGCCGAGCAGAGGAACCGAAACATATGGACTGATCCAGGTGACCTTGTTGGACACTGTAGAATTGGCAACATACTGTGTTAGAACATTTGCACTTTACAAGGTAATTCTTTGTTGTGTATGCATCATATATTTTTTGGTGGCGAGAGAGGGTCATGGTTGTTTATAACAATATAACTGGATTACATGGGGCCATACAGTCTCATTCCTTGCAACAGCAAGATTCCCTAGAATTAAATGCTCACCCAGTTTCCTATCCAAAGCCTGCAGAGTGCCGAGGGAGGGGGGGTCCATAAAATTCCTAGCCATTATCAAACATCTTTACAACTATAAAACATTTATTGACGTTCAACCCATATCAGAACTCTGAAATCTTTTATAAATTGTCTTTCTTCCCTCCATGGCCCTAGTAAACAGTTCCTCTTCCTTTCTACATCAAGCTTTTAATTATTTGAATATTTGTTTTCTACTCTAACTTACAGCCATTTCCTTTAGTTTAAGCCAGTGGTTTTCAACCAGTGTGCCGTGGCACCCTGGGGTGCCTTGAATGATGGTCAGGGGTGCCGTGGGCAACATTGGCCTCTGTCCCTCTTTTCTTCCCTTGCGCCTCTGATGCCCTCTCATGTCGCTGCCTCCTAAAGGCTTGCACAGCTGTTCATTGCAGTAGCCCTGGCTACAATCTCAGCAGGCAAATGGGGCCTCTGGGGCTGGCCAGTGGGTCCAGGCTGCCACTGCCAGGCAGTGTGAGGAGGCACCTCTCTTTGGGGTGGGAGGCAGCTCAGAGACCAGGGGTGCCCCCTGTGGCTGCCCAGAGGACTCCCAAGGAGAGAGGAGAGGAGAGGCAGCTGAGGGAACACTCCACAAGGGAGAGTGTTTGGAAAAGGGTGAGAGGCTGCCAGCTCTGCAGGCAAGGGGTGACATAACTGGGCTCCTGAGCCCCACAGGGGTGCCGCAGAAAGAACGTAGTTGGCCAAGGGAGTCGTTGACTCAAAAAGGTTGAAAACCTCTGGCTTAAGTCATGCATTCTCAATGTTGGGCTGGCTACACAATAGCTCCCATACTGCTTAGCTGCAGTAGTAGTGAATAACCGTGCTGTGTCTTCACTTTCCAGCACCATCACTGAGAAGTTTGTTACTGTGATGAATCCAATACAGGCTCACTATTAAATACGCGCCACGGTTCTAGAGTAGCCACAGACTCAGCTTGCGAGATGATCTCGTATTCTGCTTTTAAATGGAACTTTATTTAAGACTCCTGGTGATGTGGCAAATATGCCTTTGCTCCATTCCGGAGCACTGTTGTGACATTGGGCAGTCATTCCAACCAACATTCTTCTCTGGCAGAACGGATCAAGTGAGAAGAGAGAAGTGAGGCAGTTTCAGTTCACGGCCTGGCCTGACCATGGAGTTCCAGAACACCCGACGCCATTCCTAGCTTTCTTACGACGAGTCAAAACCTGTAATCCTCCTGATGCTGGGCCAATGCTTGTTCACTGCAGGTAAGTGCAGGCTTCGCTGTAACAAATGCTTGCAAGTGACATGTTAATGCCATAAGCCAATGGCTCATAATTTGGTATTCTACATATTGTACATAGCATTTCATTTGCATTTCCCCCATTCTCTGGGAGTTCTGATTAACTGAATACATGATGGTTGTAGTCTAAACAAGCATGAAACTAGCTCCCCAAGCTGAAAAGGAGCTTTAGAACACAGTGGTGGTTGTTTCCAAGCAATAGCCCCTTATGCTACATGGTGAACTCTTTTGGAAGCTGTCAGGGATCTCCCTCCCCCTGCCAGTCCGGCCCTCAGTGTTTATAGAGAGCAGCCACCTGTTCTGAATACTGACTCATCTGTGAGTGAAACCAGCAGTTCCTCGGGGGAGAGACAGCTAGGAGCTGGGAGGAAAGGAGTGCCAGGGCTTGAGAGATATAGAGAGAGGCCTGGCACCAACCAGCCGTTAGGTCTGGCGCAGAGATTACATAGGAGGAGAAGGCGTTTCCGGTTACCTAAACTGTTCTGTTGGCACCAAAATCGCAGAGGGCCACTTCCGGATTCAGACATGATATTATGCAGCTCTGCTTTGTACATAATGAGCACTGATTAAACTACTAAACTACTAAAAAAGGCAGATGCCTTGGCTCCCTTATTGAACGACCGGTGAGGGGGAGGATCTGACAGCAGCTTAGGGGAGGTTCTTAAAAAAAAAGTGTTAATGCAAATGGGGCTTGTTTGAAGGAAAATGTACAAAAAAAAAATTCAAGTAGGCTACCCCAAGATGCAGCCATATGCACACTTATTCTTGGGAGGTGCACTTAGAACATGGGTAGGCAAACCAAGGCCCAGGGGCCAGATTTGGCTCAATCACCTTCTAAATCCGGTCCGCGGACGGTCTAGGGATCAGCGTGTTTTTACATGAGTAGAATGTGTCCTTTTATTTAAAATGCATCTCTGAGTTACTTGTGGGGGCTGCCTGGTGTTTTTACATGAGTAGAATGTGTGCTTTTATTGAAGATGCATCTCTGGGTTATTTGTGGGGCATAGGAATTCGTTCATATCTTTTCCCAAGAAAATAATCCGGCCCCCACAAGGTCTGAGGGACAGTGGACCAGCCCCCTGCTGAAAAAGTTTGCTGACCCCTGACTTAGAACTATGGATACAGAATCCACCCAAGCAGAATTTCCATATACATACTCAAGTATATACAGTAGAGCCAGTGTGGTGTAGTGGTTAAGAGCGGTAGACTCGTAATCTGGTGAACCAGGTTTGCGTCTCCGCTCCTCCACATGCAGCTGCTGGGTGACCTTGGGCTAGTCACACTTCTTTGAAGTCTCGCAGCCCCACTCATCTCACAGAGTGTTTGTTGTGGGGGAGGAAGGGAAAGGAGAATGTGAGCCGCTTTGAGACTCCTTCGGGTAGTGATAAAGCAGGATATCAAATCCAAACTCCTCTTCTTCTTCTTCTTCTTCTTCTTCTTCTTCTTCTTCTTCTTCTTTGGACCTCCAAGTGTGGTTTACTTGCATGTTTCTCCCAATTCCAGTTGCCAGTTTCAGGGGCGTTCTTGAGCTCTCATGAATCCAGCACTATAAGTGAACAGACTAGCTATAATATTATGCAATAATCTTTATTGGTTGGGTTGAGGTACTTTGGGAACATTTATGGGAAAGATGGTGTGTGCCTGGACCTTGCGATCGCTAGCATTTTGCTCGACATCCAGCTCAAATAGCTGAATCTCCGAAGGCAGAAAAACCCAATTGTTCAAAACGTTGGATACCCACCAAGTTGAAAAGATATACCTGAAAAGCACGAAACTGCATCTCTTCTGGTGATCTTGCAAATCCATTGATTTCGTTTGTGAAAGGAAGTTTCTTATTACCCATTTACATATTCTACACTTCAAGTAATTTCAATTTATATCCCTAATTTGTTTTACCTGAAATGTGAGGCAATCAGATAAGCAATTTTGAATAGTTCTAAATAGAAAGAATCTGCTGATAATTTGTTTATTTATTAAAAAAACCAGAAATTTCTGCCCCGTGCTTCCAGTTCCTATGCACTACTCAAGGCAATTTACAACGATTTAAAACTGCAATATCATATAAATAGAAATGCATTAAAAATCCAACACAGGCAGATACCACAGATAAAACATAGCATTTAAATAAAATAAATAGGCAAAGCCTGATGGGACCCAGGTGGCGCTGTGGGTTAAACCACAGAGCCTAGGGCTTGCTGATCAGAAGGTTGGCCGTTCGATTCCCTGTGATGGGGTGAGCTCCCGTTGCTCGGTCCCTGCTCCTGCCAACCTAGCAGTTCGAAAGCACGTCAAAGTGCAAGTAGATAAATAGGTACCGCTCTGGCAGGAAGGTAAACGGCGTTTCTGTGTGCTGCTCTGGTTCACCAGAAGTGGCTTAGTCATGCTGGCCACATGACCTGGAAGCTGTACGCCGGCTCTTGGCCAATAAAGCGAGATGAGCGCCGCAACCCCAGAGTCAGACACGACTGGACCTAATGGTCAGGGGTCCCTTTACCATATATGTGTGTGTATATATATATATATATATATATATATATATACCGGTATATATCCATCAGGCTTTGCCTATTTATTTTATTTAAATGCTATATATATATATATATATATATATATATATATATATATATATATATATATATATATTAGATAGATAGATAGATATAGAGAGAGAGAGAGATGATAGATAGATAGATAGATAGATAGATAGATAGATAGATAGATAGATAGATAGATAGATATAGAATGTCTTCACCAACAAGCAAAAGGCAGCCAGAAAGGTGACCACTCACACTTCAAGGAGCAAAGTGACCTACACCATACTGAGAAAGCCTTATAGTTTCTTGCTGTCAACCTTGTGTAGGACACAGAGAAGGACATCTCCTTTTGATATTTGGGAGACAGTCCCTCAGGTGCATTTTAATCTTGAGTCAGCCATGGGCTGGCCAGGTCAGGATGGTGCAGATGGAAGATTGGCCAAGGACTTTGGGGAGGCTTCCAGCAGAATGTGGGGGCCTCTGCCGGGAGTGGGAAAATTTGCTGGCAAGCTTTCTCAGCCTGCTCTCTTGTCTCAACCATCCCCACGACAATAGCTGCAAGCCCCACCTCCTTCTCTGTCCCTGCCTTTCTCTGACACTTCCACGGTGCATGTTGCGCCTCCCACCCTGGCACCATCAGATACTGGGAGTACCTTAGGAACTCCACTCCAGATTTGGGTAGGATTTCCTCCTTTGCTGTTTCTTCTCTCGAAGATATCTTGCAAGGCAGCGGAGGTTTAGGATCAGAGTTTCCCTTCTCCTGGATGGGCTACCTTCCTACCCCTCACTTCCCTCTACAGCACGTGCAGAAACCGCCTTCTTGACCAGTGGGCCCACTATTGGTCTCGTCTACTCAACCCTCCAAAGCCTGTTTTTACATGCAGGGGAAGTCCCTAACTTACTGAGGGTTTGAGACCTTTCGGCTACCCTCACCTAGTTTAGCCAGCCAGTCGAAGCAGGGTAGGGACCAAAGGCAGACAAACTAACCAAGGAGAAGAACGAAATGTCCCCCACCAGAGATACTATACCCATCCCTGAGCACTCCATATATACAGGATAGCAAAAGGGGTGTGACAGTGTCAGATCAATGTCCAAAGCTTTCAAAGCTAGAGCAATTGCCTTAGCTGTCTCTGTATTTTGGATTAGCCGTGTGTATTGCATGAAATTGGGACGCAGGTGGCACTTGTGGGTTAAACCACTGAACCTAGGGCTTGCCGATCAGAAGGCTGGAGGTTCGAATCCCCACGATGGGGTGAGCTCCCGTTGCTCTGTCCCAGCTCCTGCCAACCTAGCAGTTCGAAAGCACGTCAAAGTGCAAGTTGATAAATAGGTACCGCTCCGGTGGGAAGGTAAATGGCGTTTCCGTGTGCTGCTCTGGTTCGCCAGAAGCGGCTTAGTCATGCTGGCCACATGACCCGGAAGCTGTACGCCGGCTCCCTCGGCCAGAAAAGCGAGATGAGCACCGCAACCCCAGAGTCATCCGCAACTGGACCTAATGGTCAGGGGTCCCTTTACCTTTACCTTTTATTGCCTGAAATGCTTTCAGGCAGCAATTTGCATACCCACCACAGTGACCTAAGCATTGAAGCCTTTGGAAAGAACTCTATGTCAAGTCTTTGCTCTTCAACAACTGGGATACAGGACAAAGGAAGCCCTGGATTTATTTTCACTTTTTCTGCCCCACTGTCCTTTAAACCCACAGAATTTGAGCACTGTACTTTTTAGTTCTCATTTTGTTCTTTCTTGGGGTGCAACCCAATGCATATATACCTCAGTCAGTCCCAGTAAACACAGCAGAACTTTCTTCTGAGGTAAACAATGAGTGCAAGTCCTGTTCTCTTGTTCCTCGTTTCTCTAATAACTGAAATGAATTTGTTTTATGGAGACCTCCTCCATGTTTCCTCCTTTTTTGTTTTTGTTTCCAGAGCTGAGCAAACGGCGTTGATGGTAGATTTATGAAAAACATAATCATAAACATCTCTCAAATAAGTTTTCATGTATGAATTTAAGAGCTGCAACTGAAAGACTTGATGTGAAAACTGGATGTAATTTTCATGAGTGCCAAAAAAGCTTTTATACAGTGCAGCTAAAAAATAAGGATAAAAATAAACAGTTCTGTTAAGCAACAGTGATAAAGTACTGGGTGAATTGTTTTCTTAACTGACGATGTAGGCAATTAAGTTTCCACTGAGAGCATGTGATTGGCCCTCCACAATCTATTCCCTTGAAATTTTCTATAGACTGTGTACTCCAATTATATATTATGGCAGCAGCCCAAAGAGGTGCACTTAAGCCCTGTTTAAATCAATGGGATGTGTTAGTTGTGATTGCCTTCCCCCATTGATTTCAATAGGACTTGAGACATAACCAACTTCCTCTTGATTGTGACCTACCAGATTCAGCATGCCAAACTCATAGGAACAAAAGCAAAAGCAGTTTGGAACTGGCTAACAGTCATCTGCAGGAAAACAAAATGAAAACAATGCCTTTAATTGCACAGTTGCATTTAAACGGTTTTAACCCTTAGCCTGCAATCCATGCATCTTCTCTTGGCAGCTCAGATGTGCTGGGCCTGCAAAAAAGAAATGAGAAAATCTCAAAGCAATTTTTGCAGTACCCATAAATGGCAGAGGTCTTACTACTAACAAATAATGCATGCATACTCAAGGATTTGGGGTTTTGCTTTGAATTTCTAAGAATCAGAACTCTAGTTTAACTTTAGAATACCATAGAATTCAGATTGTTAGGCCATTGGTGTAGGAGCCTGTTTTTGTCATTCCATAGAGCACTACATATGCTGATAGCACCTTTAATCATCATAATGGCAGTAACATTCAACTTTCCAGCTGGCACTTACTTAATACCTTCTAGAAGTGGAATGTCATGGCCATTGGTCCCATTTGCCAGACAGCAGAGCTGGTTCTAATGAATAACTTATAAGTGCCTCATTCAGTTATCCATTTCTACCTCTGCATAATATTCTGCCTATTCCAGAGCAATTTAGCAATATCACAGTCCAACCATTGCATCCATGCTGATCTGCTTTAATTGGTAAAATTAAATATCCTTTTAATGAGCACTTATTGTTTGAAATTCAGGCTTTAATTCTATGAATCTGCAATAGACAGAATGTAACATGTGGTCTATTGATAGCAGGAAAAGCACACGGTTGCGTTTGAAGTCGGATTATTGCTGGCAAACAGGTGCTCATCAGATCATAGCCGAATAGCACCAGAGGGCATCTGGAAGCCTTTTTGTTTTGTTTTGAGAACTTCACAGAAGTCTTAGCAATTGCTGCAGTAATGTTACCCAGAAGCTTTGTATAGAAACATAGGCCTTTATCCTCTGTGTTTCTGCAACAGAGCACCAGTGGGGAATCCTTGAAGAGACATGTAATTTAATGAAGTGTTCAGATACATTGCTAATGTCCATAAAATGAGTAACAGAAAGAAGGCAGGTGGGCAGCTTTGAAAAACGTCAATTATGGATTTAAGGAACGTGCTCTCACCTAGACATATGCTGAAGATAAATTTCAGCCAGCTACGAGATATTCACATTTTATACAAATGCTTTGCATTATTACAGCATGACATACATAATTACGTCATATGGTTCTGAAGTTATTTCTAGAAGTTTGCTTTCCCCCCTACACACACACTTTGATGCCAGTTCATTCATTTGCTCACCTGACACTCCTCTTTCCATGTAAAAGTTTACAGTAATTAAAACATACAAACATAGAGCCTCACTTTACTTTTTTAAACATCAAATCCCATAGTTTGAACAAGACAGTATACACACAATACTATAAATACTGAATAATACAAGAAAATTTCTTTGATCAGGTTTCCTGGCAAATAACATGGAAGTGAAGGTGTAATTTTTCCAAATTTTATGCCATATGTACAGTGGGGGATCTGAGATATTTAAGTGCATGAACAACATGTAAGCACATTAATGTAAATACATTGAACATGTGTGTATTGTGCAATATAAACTTCAGAAGTCATTCTAAACGTTAACCGTGAATTGTCTTCTCATGTCAAGTTATTGTTGTTGTCATTATTTATTAGATTCATATATCGCCCTTCATCAGAGAATCTCAGGGCATGTGCACAGAATAACATACAGGATAAAAAAAGTAAATAATTAAAACGAAACAGCAAACAATAACCCCGCGGACATATTTAAAAGGCTGACGAACATTAATCAGCCAAAGGCCTGGTTGAAGTTTTAAATGTTTTATTGAAGTCCTAATTCAAGTAAGCTGGAGCTAACATCCCCATATACTTATTAAAAAGAGCAAACTTCAGATGCAGAACTCACGTGTTTCACTCCTCACATAAGATTTGTCCCTGCCAGAAAGGGAGGTTTCCAATGTCCTCATCTCTTCTTTCTTTTAGCTTCATCTTTATGGTGTTCTTCTCCTCAAGGTTGCAATCTTGCTGCTGTTTTAGATTCCGTTTTATCTTCCTCTTTTCGCACCTGCACTCATATTTCTGTTTCCTTCTTTCTAATAGTCTGAGGTTTGTTCCTGTCTTTCCCTAGATTAGTCCTAAAACCAAGAATTCATCCTCTCTTATTTCTCAGCATGATTATTGTAATGTTCTTCTGGTTGGCCTTCCTTTATCTCCATTCTAGTGTTTCTATTATGAATACAGGTAGATAGCCGTGTTTGTCTGTCATAGTCAAAACAAAATAAAAAAATTCCTTCCAGTAGCACCTTATAGACCAACTAAGTTTGTTCTTGGTATACCAAGAACAAACTTAGTTGGTCTCTAAGGTGCTACTGGAAGGAATTTTTCTATTATGAATGTTTACTTTCCTGTTCCTTCCACTTTGATCGTGTCGCTCTTTATGGACTTCTGTTCATGTTCCATTTTATATTTAAATTTTTATCTCTCATCTTTAAATCACTTAATTCAATTTGTACCTTCTTATCTCACATCTCTTTGACTATAATGTATTCTCTTTTCTTCTGGTATGTGCCACCTCTCTTCTGCTGTTTCTCCTACTTGTCCTTTCTCTGTTATCATGTCTTATCTTTGGAATTCTCTTTCCACTGATAGTTGTCCTACTTCACTGTGTTCAAACAACCTTCTAAGACTTGTCTTTGTCTCCCATCCAAACTTCCCAGTCCTATTGCTTCACTTTTATTGCTGATCTTCCTTTGCTGAGTTTTCCCCCCTCAAATCCACCTGCTCCTTTTCCCTAAATGTGTCACATCATTTAGACTGTAAACCTTTGTTGGGGCTCTTTGTGGTCATTTCTCAGCTGCAAGGGATCTAGTTGTGGGTGCAGTATAAATACAACAAGAAACCTTAGGGTACTGTTACTATTTTCAGGTGGGATTCAGTCACTTGCTGGCAAAACCAGGTTGCACAGTTAAAGCTGATTTGGCACTCTTGAGCTACAAATCATTCCTCCCACCGCCCCCAAAATCCAACTTTTTGCTATAAGGAAAGTGATGGAGAAATGCACTAGGAACCATAGGATAGTGATTACTTGATGCAATGTCATATACCCTCCAGCCAAAAAGTCAGAATGAATCATAGAATCATAGAATCATAGAGTTGGAAGAGACCACAAGGGCCATCCAGTCCAACCCCCTGCCAAGCAGGAAACACCATCAAAGCATTCCTGACAGGTGGCTGTCAAGCCTCTGCTTAAAGACCTCCAAAGAAGGAGACTCCACCACACTCCTTGGCAGCAAATTCCACTGTCGAACAGCTCTTACTGTCAAGAAATTCTTCCTAATGTTTAGGTGGAATCTTCTTTCTTGTAGTTTGAATCCATTGCTCCGTGTCCGCTTCTCTGGAGCAGCAGAAAACAACCTTTCTCCCTCCTCTATATGGCATCCTTTTATATATTTGAACATGGCTATCATATCACCCCTTAACCTTCTCTTCTCCAGGCTAAACATACCCAGCTCCCTAAGCCGTTCCTCATAAGGCATCGTTTCCAGGCCTTTGACCATTTTGGTTGCCCTCCTCTGGACACGTTCCAGCTTGTCAATATCCTTCTTGAACTGTGGTGCCCAGAACTGGACACAGTATTCCAGGTGAGGTCTGACCAGAGCGGAATACAGTGGTACTATTACTTCCCTTGATCTAGATGCTATACACCTATTGATGCAGCCCAGAATTGCATTGGCTTTTTTAGCTGCTGCATCACACTGTTGACTCATGTCAAGTTTGTGGTCTACCAAGACTCCTAGATCCTTTTCACTTGTACTGCTCTCAAGCCAGGTATCACCCATCCTGTATTTGTGCCTTTCATTTTTTTTGCCCAAGTGTAGTACTTTACATTTCTCCCTGTTAAAATTCATCCTGTTTGCCTTGGCCCAGTTCTCTAATCTGTTAAGGTCATTTTGAAGTGTGATCCTGTCCTCTGGGGTATTAGCCACCCCTCCCAATTTGGTGTCATCTGCAAACTTGATCAGGATGCCCTCAAGCCCATCATCCAAGTCATTGATAAAGATGTTGAATAAGACTGGGCCCAAGACAGAACCCTGTGGCACCCCACTAGTCACTTCTCTCCAGGATGAAGAGGAGCCATTGATGAGCACCCTTTGGGTTCGGTCAGTCAGCCAGTTACAAATCCAATGAATGGTAGCATTGTCTAGCCCGCATTTGACCAGCTTCTTTACAAGAATATCATGGGGCACCTTGTCAAAGGCCTTGCTGAAATCAAGATAGACTACATCCACAGTGTTCCCTTCGTCTACCAGGCTTGTAATTCTGTCAAAAAATGAGATCAGATTAGTCTGACATGACTTATTTTTCAGAAACCCATGCTGACTTTTAGTGATCACAGCGTTCCTTTCTAGGTGCTCACAGACCGTTTGCTTAATGATCTGCTCTAGAATCTTTCCTGGTATTGATGTCAGGCTGACTGGGCGGTAATTGTTTGGGTCCTCTCTTTTCCCCTTTTTGAAAATAGGGACAACATTTGCCCTCCTCCAGTCTGCTGGGACTTCACCTGTTTTCCAAGAATTCTCAAAGATTACTGCCAGTGGTTCTGAAATCACCTCTGCCAGTTCTTTTAATACTCTGGGATGTAGTTCATCTGGCCCTGGAGACTTGAATACATCTAAACTAGCCAAGTGTGCTTGTACTACCTCCTTACTTATTCTGGGCTGTGTTTCCCCTGCTGAATCATCTGCTCCATATTCTTCAGGTCGGGCATTGTTTTCTTTTTTGGAGAAGACTGAGGCAAAGAAGGTATTGAGGAGTTCTGCCCTTTCTGCGTCCCCTGTTCGCATTTCACCTTCTTCTCCTCTAAGTGACCCCACTGTTTCCTTGTTCTTCCTTTTGCTACGGACATACCCATAAAAACTCTTTTTATTGCTTTTAACCTCTCTAGCAAGCCTGAGTTCATTCTGTGCTTTAGCTTTTCTGACTTTGTCTCTACATGTGCTGGCTATTTGTTTGAATTCCTCTCTGGTGGTTTCCCCCTTTTTCCATTTCTTGTACATATCCCTTTTAAATCTTAACTCAGTTAAAAGTTCATTAGATAGCCACCCTGGCTTCTTTAGGCACCTTCCATGTTTTCGTCTCATTGGTACTGCTTGAAGTTGTGCTTTTAATATCTCCCCTTTAACAAACTCCCATCCATCATGAACTCCCTTCCCTTTTAGTATTACTGACCATGGGATCACACCCAGCATTTCCCTAAGTTTTCTGAAGTCGGCTTTCTTAAAGTCTAGAATTTGAGTCTTAGTATGCTTGGTTGCTCCTTTCTGATGTATAATAAACTCCAGAAGAGCATGATCACTCCCACCTAATGATCCTACCACTTCTACCCCACTAACCAGGTCATCACTATTGGTTAGGACCAGATCTAAAACGGCTGATCCTCTTGTTGCTTCTCCCACTTTCTGGACAATGAAATTGTCTGCAAGGCCAGTGAGGAATCTGTTCGACCTTATGCTCTTGGCTGAGTTTGACATCCAACAAATATCAGGATAGTTGAAATCCCCCATTACTACTATCTCATTTCCTTTTGAATGCTTGGTCATCTGTTCCAGGAAGGCATCATCTATGTCCTCAGTTTGGCTTGGGGATCTATAGTAAACTCCCACCATGAGATCACTGTTATTTTTCTCTCCCTTAATTTTGACCCAGATACTCTCAATTTGGCTTTGAAGTTTTAAATCATGGATCTCTTCACAGGTATACACATCCCTGACATATAACGCCACTCCTCCTCCTTTCCTGTTTGGTCTATTTCTCTTAAATAGATTGTATCCCTCTATTACTACATTCCAATCATGAGACTCATCCCACCAGGTTTCAGTGATGCCTATTATGTCGTATTTAGTTTGCTGTACCAAGAGCTCAAGTTCATCTTGTTTATTTCCCATGCTCTGTGCATTTGTATACAGACATTGAAAACCATTGATCATTCCCCCTAGTCTCCTACTTAAGGATTTTTTCCTCCCACCACTAGGTCTGTGCACTGTTTGCTCCATTTGGTCCTTGACATTTGGATGATCATCTTCAGCATTTGATAGACTCCTACCTTCAGGACCACTGTCTCCCTCCCCCACATAAGTCAGTTTAAAGCCCTCCTGATGAGGTTTTTGAGATTGTTGGCAAAAACATTCCTCCCAACCCTTGTGAGGTGCAGCCCATCACTTGCCAGAAGTCCATCTTCAAGAAACTGCAGACCGTGATCTAAGAAACCAAACCGTTCCTGCCGGCACCATTTGCGAAGCCAGTTGTTCACTTCTCCTATTTTCCTCTCTCTTCCTGGGCCACGGCGTTCAACTGGGAGGACAGATGAGATGACAATTTGTGCATTTAATTGCTTCAGCTTCCTGCCCAGAGCCTCATAATCACTTTTGATCTTCTGGAGGCTATGGCTTGCGGTGTCATTGGTTCCCACATGGACTAAAAGGAAGGGGTTTTTATCCGTGGGTTTAATTATCCCTTGCAGCCGTTCTGTAACATCATGGATCTTGGCCCCGGGGAGACAGCATACCTCTCGAGACATCTTGTCAGGCCCACAGATCACTGCTCAATAAATAGATTGAATGCTCAATAAATAGATTGTCTGTCAACAACCTTAAATTCAAATGTTTCACATTGGTTTGTTTGTTCCTTCTAGAAAATGGGATGTTTTTATTATTCCTCTATTATGCCTAATAGGGTCGCCCCCCCCCCACAACATTTAATTCCACAGCTGTCTTCTCACCTTTGTTCTCAAATACTGTGTGCATCAGTATGCCTGTTCATGTCCTCTAAGGTCCTGACGTTAGATCACAGTTTGAAATTCTAATTCTACACAGAATTAGTAACTATGACTGCGAAACTAAGAAATAAGGATGAGTCACGGGTAAGAGATGAGTGGAAGTGTTTTGAAGAGTATCTCAGAGGATATAATAGTTGTCTTACAACCAGGAATGAACACATGAGCAGCAGGTAACATTAAATAAAGGAAGATTTGAGATGGAAATGGGTGGAATAATAATAGATTATGCAGCCAACAAAAGACTACCTAGAATGCCATGGAGAGGTGGACTGGGAAGTCCGAGGATAAGAGATAAGGATGAATATTGTATGGTGTAAAAAGTTGTAAAAGTGCATTAAAAATAAATAAACATGCTGACCAGGAAATGAACTTAATGGGACTTATCCCTTATCCCATTGAACTTAATGGGACTTATCCCTTGAGTGATGTTTACTATTGGTCTGAACACTCTGTCCTCTTTACCACAGCTAATGCAAGTTCTGAATCAAAACAGACCATATCTGATTACTTGAGGGAATACTTATTGATGGGCAGATGACAAAATTCTGTGAGCTTTAGTAGTAGTAGTAGTAGTAGTAGTATAGCGCCCTATCCCCACAGGTCTAAGGGCAGTTCACAAGATCCCGTTGCTCTGTCCCAGCTTCTGCCAACCTAGCAGTTTGAAAGCATGCCAGTGCAAGTAGATAAATAGGAAAACGGCATTTCTGTGCTCTCTGGCTTCTGTCACGGTGTCCCATTGCGCCTGAAGCGGTTTAGTCCTGCTGCCCACATGACCCAGAAAGCTGTCTGTGGACAGACGCCGGCTCCCCTGGCCTGAAAGCGAGATGAGCATCGCAACCCCATAGTCTCCTTTGACTGGACTTAACCGTCCAGGGTTCCTTTCCCCTTTTACCTTTACTTTCCTACCCATTGAAGGAAACTGCAGGCAATGACCATTTGCAGCTTCTGCTTGTTCCGCTGCATATCTCCTGTTTCTTTGACCTGTGCTGTGGTTTGAAGTATCCTTTCAAGTAAGGAAGTGTACTGCAGAGGTGCTTGCTTGGCAGGCTGTGCCAGTTGTTGAAGCGCAGTACTGGTGTTCCCCAACAAAAGTGGTTGCATGTCGAGGTCCCCAAACCACCCCTCAAATAAATCACACTTCAGACAGAAATTTAAGTTTAAGGTTTTTGGCATGATTTTGGCCACAACTTTATTAAAATACAAAATATGTGAGTGGTTGCTTAGGCATTGGTTCAGACTATCTGTCCCGCTGGGGACAGAACTGACCCTCATCTCTCCCCAAATGCTCCCAGGGGCTCTTGCGTGGCCCTGGCCCCCGACCGGGGGATACGGACAAAAGCATGGCGAGCCCCTGGATTCCTTTAATGGAATTCCCTGCGCAGCAGCAGCATTGGAGGGGCAGACCACAGCCAACCCTGACCCCTCCACCAACCAATTTAATAACATAACCAATGCCTAACCGCCAACCTTAGAAGTTGTGACTAATTGCTATGCAGTAGGCAAAAACCAGATGGCACTAGCCAATCAGCCAAATGGAAAAAATTCCTACCAGGCCCCTGCCCCAAAAGCAGACAACCCCATGACAGACATAGCAAGGTCAATGCAGAGGCCTAATAATAATAATAATTTTTTATTTGTACCCCGCCCATCTGGCCGGGTCTCCCCAGCCACTCTGGGCGGCCTCCAACAAACATTAAAATACATCAAAATCATAAGTTAAAAACTTCCCTAAACAGGGCTGCCTGTTTAGGGAAGGGAGGGCGGGTGATCTGATGCACTCAGCAAAAAGGAATAACATGTTACAAACCCAACAATATATAGTCACTGGGCTGTCCATCAACAAATTGCAACATGAAAATCTCCTCAACGACATCCAGGACCCAATCACAGCAGTGGCCATCTATACTATTCCGCCCAGCAACAGAGGGGTGACTTGTTGGCCCCCACCGCAACACGTGCTCTCCATGAAGGAGAACCCGCTCTAACCTTTGCTTTTTCAGTGCATGATGGCAGCTTACTTGCATTTCGGGGAGACACTCTGTAGTCATTAGTATTTGGATCCTCTGCACATCTGCTATCTATTTTCCCGGAAAAGAATGGATTAGGTGCAAGGATCCTGCTAGCAGGCACAGTCTTCCTATGTAAATACCTTTCTGCTGAATACGTTCCTGGTGGATTGATGATGCTTCAGTTTGTTAAACTGACCACTTATAAAAATATGATCTTGCATGTATTTCACATGCCACTCTAGAACTTATCACTATTAGTTAGCAGTGATCCTTATTTTCTGATATCTATCATGTCCTGTGAGTCTTGTAATTTTCTTTGACCTGTGCTGTGGTTTGAAACATTATTTGATCAGTATTCTCAATGAGTCATTTTATCCGCATGTATTTAGTTAATTTTTTCCTGCCTGTGTTTATATATACTCTATAAGGGAAAGGAAGCCTGACTGCTCACAGCTGAGTCTGGTAAAAGAGCAATTAGTTTCTATCAGAGCCAACAGCTGTCTGTAATGAATTCTGAATTAAAATTACGAGCAAAGAAAAGAATCTAGCCATCTGCAGGAAATGTGAAAATATTTTTATAACCCTAATAGCTGAGATCTGGACAAGGGTATTTGTGAGATTTCCCAGCTGTACCTACAGTGAATTCTCAAATAGCCTCAGACACAGAGCACACCAGAATGCATAGCACCAATTTTGGCTGCTTAACCTCTTTGGCTGCACTTGAACCAGCCTGTATTTTGATCTAAAGTAGTCAGCATGAAAGCCTTCCTTTGTCAAAAAGCATTTTTCTGTGCTTCCAAAATGAAAATGTAGCCGTAAAAATAGTCCTGTTATCTTTGCACAGAGTCTTTCCAATCAGTGTTCCATTACTAAAATACCACCCCTCAAAATGAATAATCATAGTTAACTTGATTTCCCCCTGTCCTAAATTGTTCCTTTCAACAGAATATTGAGTTGCAGTATTGGTTTACATGTGGCATTTTGATTGTGTTACCATTTCACATGTTGTAATTCAGTGCACAACCCTCCTGATTCTGTTTCCAATGTTCCTTTAATGTATGTTTTGGCCCTTCTAACAGCAGCATATCTCAAAATTATGGTTTGCTGAAAAGGTGAAATGATATGGATATAGAAGCCACAGTTTAGAAATAAAGCAATATGCCTTGCATACATAATGGCCCAGCTTCAGGCACTAGCATCTTCAGGTACAATATGGGAGGTTATGGGATGGGTGTCCATCAGAGTAGACAACAGCTGCCTTAATAATCTGGTAAGTGGGATGAATAAATGAATTGAGCTAGTTGGATCAATTGTCCAGTTTGATAGAATACAATTTCATGAAATTCTACTCCATATTGATCCAGAGCAGATTCCAACGTATAGTTAGCAGAGTAAAAACTTAAACACTTTGCAGGATTCCCAAAAAAATAGACCAGAGGCAATTAATATTTCATCCAGCAGAACTTTACTGCTACTGAAGCCAAATAAGCATAATGGTCACAAATCCAATACATTCAGGATTGGCACTGTCCATAAGAAATCCAGTTGCAGCAGACTTAACTTAAACTTACAATAACTTATGATAAGTCTAAAACCTTAACACTAAGCATACTATGTACAGAACACCACACCAGAAGGAAGAGAGATAGAAAGAGAAAGTGAAGCCCAGGCTCCTTCTGACCTGACTTTTATAGTCAGCATGACCTTGACGAAGAGAGAAAAGAGAACAAGTTTAAGCCAGCTCTACTCAGCTTCTCTGAAGGAATAACCCAAACATCATGAACCTTCTGCTTGTTCCTTTCACACAGAGAAGCTTCCAGAACCCTCTTGAATTAAGTAGAATAGGAAAGAGCTCTACACATCAGATCAATACTTTCTGTACTAAGAAATGCAAACTGACAGACAGTTCCTAAGAAGCCCCTTGGGTTTGTGAAGTAGAAGACATTGTGATGAGCTGTGTATGAAACAGAAGAAACCATTTTTTTCATTCCAGTTTTATCTTGCCCTTCGGGAGCCAGTGTGGTGTAGTGGTTAAGAGCGGAAGACTCGTAATCTGGTGAACCGGTTTCGCGTCTCCGCTCCTCCACATGCAGCTGCTGGGTGACCTTGGGCTAGTCACACTTCTTTGAAGTCTCTCAGCCCCACTCACCTCACAGAGTGTTTGTTGTGGGGGAGGAAGGGAAAGGAGAATGTGAGCCGCTTTGAGACTCCTTCGGGTAGTGATAAAGTGGGATATCAAATCCAAACTCCTCCTCCTCTTCTTCTTCCTTGGGGCAAGAATCCATGCTTCATCAGCCCAGCTCTTGCCGCTGCCACTGGGCAGGCATGGGGCACAGAAGGTTCACAGGGCCGTGCTATGCATCCTGCCCACCCACGCAGGGGAGAGCCTGGCCAACTGACACAGCCCTGGGCAGGTGCATCCCCCCAACACTGGCTGGGTGGCCATTCAGCAAGGGGGCCAGGGACACAGCGACAAGGCCAGGTTGGGCTCCAGGGCCCAAAGACCCCCAGCGGCAGGAAGGGTGGGATGGGGATCCTTGCATGGGGGCACCTGGTTCACGCCTCTTCAAAATCATGCGCCTGGGGCATGACCATCCCATCTCCCTTCATAATAACTCAATGGGGTAGATTGGCCTTGACTCAAAACCATCTAATAAGCTTTATGGCTGAGCAGGGATTTGAACTAGGTTCAGAACTATTCATGGTATCACATTGTCTCTCACTGATGACTTACAATAACTCAGTGGGCAGAAGGAATGGAGTAGTACTTAATCTCCAACTATTAGTTACTAATAAATATGGATTCGTCCTCTAAATCTTTCCTTAAATGTCAAAAGGTTCTGTAATAGCCTGGCTATTGCCCGAGTCCTAGTGATGGACATCAGCACACGTTTCCTTGCTGCAGTCATTGGACGGAAGGGTAAATGTGTTATTTTTCAGCAAGTTTAAAGGTGTCTTACAATGGAGATGTGACTGTTCCCTCTGCCTGCTGATCCAACCCGTTTTTGTCACTCCTGAACATGGTCCCCAAAAGATGATAGAGGTCACCTATGTGTTGTGTATGTTTGTTCTGTATCACAGATGCTGACAGTGAAGGTGGTTCAGCAAACCAGTTGGTAGGGATTAAATGTCAGTTTCAAACAAAGACCAAGTTAGAAAATGGTGGGTATGCAGTTTGTCTTGATATGAACACAATACATATAAAGAGGAAAGGGACAGGGTTTGCCATGGTCCTTGCTGGTTGGTTGCGAGGTTTTTTTATCCTAGTTTATGCATGCATTGCATAAATTCACAAATATCATAATGGGAATTGAATACATTGTGAAGAAGTCCATGCCATGTACAACGGGCGAAATTAAGTGCCATTAAGATAAGGAGATTTTGCCACTAAATTCAGTTGCAATTTTTGGCATCTTAGTCTTTCCCCTCAAAACACCTGATTCAAATTCAGCCATTGAGTTTGAGCCACAGTTTCCCTGTTTAATTGCTACACATGCATGCATACACACAGGTTAAATGATATTATAAAGCGGTGTTCATTTATGACAGATATCTGTGCTATTGAGGTCTGTTGTTTCCTAGGGTAATAATCCCCACTTTTAATTTCATAATGTTCTAATTAGCTATGCATCATCATTGGCTTCTAAACTAAAATAATCTCTCTTTCTGCTCCCTTTTTAACCCTCTAAATAGCTTCTAATGATAATCACTTACTTAGAGAAGATTGTGCCTCTCTGATGCTTAGTCCCTTTGTTGATTAGAGCTGAAATGTAGATTTAGGATCCCTACAAATTATCATCTTTTCCATATAAATACAGTTTTATTCAGTGATCCTTACAACTATTTACTTGCAATTTTATATCCCACATTTAGTGTATGGTAGGTCTCTATTATTCCCTTTTTTCTTTTTCTTTTGGAGAATTAAAGCAGAACTATAGAGTAAATCAGTAGGACTCAGAAGCTCACAAGGCCAACCTTTAAAATTAGCATCTGAGAAGGGATTTGAAGTCAAGTCTGATTCAGGTATAGCAATCCGTCTGCTGGGTACATCGACTGTCAACAGAAAAATCCTCATATCTGTAAAGGGCATCTTTTGTCAGGAAATACATGGGGATCTGTGCCTCTTCCTCCCCTGTAGCCCAGTTGGAAGTAAACACAGCAAGGCAGAAGAGAGGCATTGCAGGCCAGCAATAAGAGCTGCAGCAGTGGGAATTTGTCACTCAGACATCACAAAATGTGCCTCGTGGCTTAATATGCCATCTGTTGATATCGCAAATTGCCTTGGTCTTAAAAAATATTCTAGGAAGGATAGATGACTTTGTTTCTTGAGCATTAATCGCTCATTCATTTATTTCTGCTCTCACCGAAGCCAAGAGAGATTTCCACAGCCTTTCTTAAGATGGGTGTTTAAGCCCGCGTTACATGCTGCCTTGGTAACGTGACTGCCACTATAACCTAAACAGTGGCTGCATGCATAGATACCCATGTGGTTCAGGCTGATTTAGAACCACATTTGAGAAGTGCCTCGAAATGAAAAGTTGCCCAGGAGTCATAATACCTTTTGACCCCAAACCTTTTGATCATCATACAAGCAACGTAAATGCATGGAGAGACAGTTCACTAGATGTGGAATCAGTGGTCTAAAGTAAACCACTCAGCCTCTTGGCCTTACCGATCAGAAGGTCGGCGGTTCAAATCCCCATGACGGGGTGAGCTCCCGTTGCTCTGTCCCAGCTCCTGCCAACCTAGCAGTTCGAAAGCACACCAGTGCAAGTAGATACCTTCCAGCGGGGAGGTAAACGGCGTTTCCGTGCGCTCTGGTTTCCGTCATAGTGTTCCGTTGCACCAGAAGCGCTTTAGTCCTGCTGGCTACATGACCCAGAAAGCTGTCTGTGGACAAACACCAGCTCCCTCGGCCTGAAAGCGAGTTGAGTGCCGCAACCCCATAGTCTCCTTTGACTGTCCAGGGGTCCTTTACCTTTTTACTTTAATCAGTAAATTGGGCCTCAATCTCTCCATGAATGGAACCACAGAGATGGAAGGCAATAAGTAGTATAATCTAATTCAACTCCACATTCACATCTCCTGTACGTGATTATTATGGACAGTTATTTTATTTTTTCCAGTGGAAATCTCGTAACCTTAAATGGCTGTGATTAAGCCTGCTGTGTATAGTACTTGCTTCTTGTATTAGGTACAATTAGTTCCCACTGATTTGTCTAATATAAAATTACCTTGTAAGCATTATCTTACCTTCCTGCAGGTATTGTGCGGAGGAAAGAGATAAGTGCTGTAAAGTACACAGCACTCTGCAACAGATACTTACATTATTCCCACTGATTTGAACAAAACAGCTATTGTTGCATTACACAACTTACCCTACAGTACAGAAGCTTTCCCTGTCACATGACATGCATCTACTTTGTCCTATTCTTGCTGCTTTATTCTTAAACTTCTTACTGTTTGTTGGCTTGGGTACCGCTATGCAGAGGGCTTTCTCAGTGCCAACAATTAGGTGATCGTCAGCTTGAGGAATGAAATCCATGAAACAGAAATTTACCATGTCCTATAGAAAGTGCTTCTGATGTTACATTTTGATTCTGACGCAGTAGACATATGTGACTTATATGACATATTTTTACAATCTTCCTCCCCCAAGTTTGGAAAGATTAGAAATTCAGTTGATCCAATTCAGCACATTAAAGTGTTTGTACCAACCTAAGAGTACAAACCCAGTAGTAGGGACCCAGGTGGCGCTGTGGGTTAAACCACAGAGTCTAGGGCTTGCTGATCAGAAGGTTGGCGGTTCGAATCCCTGCAATGGGGTGAGCTCCCATTGCTCGGTCCCAGCTCTTGCCCACCTAGCAGTTCAAAAGCACGTCAAAGTGCAAGTAGATAAATAGGTACCGCTCCAGCGGGAAGGTAAACGGCGTTTCCGTGCACTGCTCTGGTTCTCCAGAAGCAGCTTTGTCATGCTGGCCACATGACCCGGAAGGTGTCTGCGGACAAATGCCGGCTCCCTCGGCCTATAGAGCGAGATGAGCGCGCAACCCCAGAGTCAGACACGACTGGACCTGATGGTCAGGGCTCCCTTTACCTTTACCAACCTAAGATATGCCTGTATCATCCAAATGTACATGTTGTGTGCCTGGATGAAGCAAAACACTGAGATGCACAAAGCCTACCCCCTTTGGTTCCGCAGATATTTCTGCCTTCCTGCATGCTGGCCTTGCACATTGCAAAATGCATATTCAAACCACTGTTGCCAATTGTATGCATATTGTTATCTGCAATTGCTTTAATTGCACACTGTGTTCCCACCTGAAAAGCATGGACAACTCTCTAAGCGGTATAACACAGATCTGAATAACTGTTGTACCTAACAGCCAATATAAGTTAATCACACTTAAGCCCATTGATTTCACCGATGTGAATCAAAAAGCAGTCCTCTGAGTAATCACCAGGAGAATTTTCTTTAGCCATTAAGCTTCCTTATTCAGTGGAATGACAAAATAGCATTGGGCAATATGGTAGCAGAGCCACTTGACTGCTCCTTTTTTAATGCTAAGAATATGTGTCAACCATAACTCTGTCACCAGCAGTCTACCAGTCCTTCCCTCCACCATCAAACTCCCAATCTATGTGTCGTTCCTGTTACTTTGGTTTGAGGGCACATGATGCAACCACCTTGCTGAAGCTAAGCAGTGTCTGGACAGGAGACCGCCTAGGAATCTCATGTATGCCACTTTGAGTTTAATAATAATGATGATGATAATTTATATCCTGCCCATCTGGCTGGATTTCCCCAGCCACTCTGGGCAGCTCCCAACAGAATATTAAAAACACGATAAAACATCAAACATTAAAAACTTCCCTAAATAGGGTTGCCTTCAGATGTCTTCTAAAAGTCAGATAGTTGTTTATTTCCTTGACATCTGATGGGAGGGCATTCCACAGGGCGGGCGCCACCACCAAGAAGGCCCTCTGCCTGGTTCCCTGTAACTTCGCTTCTCACAGTGAGGGAATCGCCAGAAGGTCCTTGGACCTGGACCTCAGTGTCCAGGCTGAATGGGGGGGGTAGAGACGCTCCTTCAGGTATACTGGGTCGAGGCCATTTAGGGCTTTAAAGGTCAGCACCAACTGAATAATGTTGTAATAAAAGCAGTGCTTTTGTGATGGTACCAGGACCAGTGCTGGCAATTTTGGCGCCCTAGGCGAGGGGGCGGGCCACGTGACGTCATTGCATATGATGCACGTTGCGGAACGGTGCCCCGCCCCCTTCCCAGCCGGGCGCCCCCACCACCGCGGTTTGCTTGCTCCGCCGCTGGTTGGGGTGGCGGCGGGCGGCGGCGGGGGGCAGGCTGGCCAGCGCCCCCTCCATTTTGGTGCCTTCGCCGCCGTGGTTTTCGCCCCAACCTGCTTGCTCTGACGCTGGTTGGGGCGGCACCAGGGGGCGGCGGGGGGCAGGCTGGCCAGTGCCCCCTCCATTTTGGTGCCCTAGGCAAATTGCCTAGTTCGCCTAAATGGATGCGCCGGCCCTGGATTGTACTTACCAGGACGGAGTACTGATGCCTTTTTTTCTTGGTGTCCATGGCAGCCATTTTGTACTAGCACCCACAGAGCTTCAGTCTTAAAAAGCACTGGATATAAGTATACTAAATATGAACATAAATACTTGTATGCAGTGCTATTTTTTTAGAAAAAGAGGTGCCAGAACTCACCATGAGCGCCTCCCTTGTTCTCTTATAATGGCAATGGCGCCCACCTGAGAGGTGCCAGAACTGAGTCCCAGTGAGTTCAGGCTGGAAAAAAGCCCTGCTTGTATTCCCACCCCCACCCCCCGTCCCCTTCTTCAATAAGTTCCAGGTAGCTTATGGTGTAGGTTATATTCACAGTAACATATTGTTACTTAATTTGAATGAATATCCCTATAAAACTCTAATACTTTGAGTGTGTACAGCACAGGAGCTACTGTGAGTATGCTGCTTTTGTGTAAAAATGGTGCAGTTTGCTTTCTGATCACAATAATCTTCCGAGCAAAATTGCTCTGTTTTTGTTTTTGGCACTGCCGTTTAATTTACCATATAACTTCTCCATAAACTTTGTACCTTTCCATCAGCTTTTGTTTGTTTGTTTGTTTTGTTTCATTCTGTTTTTATCACAGTTGCTTTATGTACTCAAACCTCATAAATGACAGTCTCTATATATTCCAAAGCCGCAATATTCAATCGGATTATCCCCTGATATATGTCAAATATGTCCTAAATGATTTTTGGCCCATATTTTAATATCTTTGTTCTTCCAAATAAATGGCCTGTGAAATCTCGTAATTACAATGGCTTCCCTTGCCAGATCACTGAAATATCAGTTAAGGGTCAGCACTGTAATAGCAACAAATTAATCAGAAAAGCCAATCTCCAAGCACAACCACACAATGCCTTCAGTATGGAATGGCCCCCGAATGCCTCTTAATTTCCCTTTTCTGCATACTGTAGCTGTATCACATCATGGGACATTAAGCATATTTCAACACACAGGACTGACTCAGTTGTGTTTGCAGATATTGAAAACAAATGTTGGAACTGGATGAATGATAGCACTGAAGCAATAACAATTTCCTAGTAGGCATGCTTGTTTAATGGATTGCATAGTCTTTTGGCTTGTAAACACTGCAATTTCTGTTGCTAACTGAAATAAAAAGATCACACACACACACACACACTGTTAGAGTTTGGTAGCAGTCTTACTGAGTAAAGTGAACGAAAGGAAGTTCTTATAAGAAGTATAATAACTGTTTGGCCGCAGCTGCAATGGTATATTCACATTTGTAGGGCTTTGCTGTATTGAACACAGTGGAACTTACTTCTGAGTAGACGTGCTGCTAACATTCATGACCTAAGCCCTCATCCTGAGAACAGGCTTGTCTCCATTCAAACAATATGCATCAGGCATTATCACATTCGAAACTTTTTCCCTTCAAGTTGCCAGATTAATTTCCAGAAGTGATGCAAAACTTGTGGGGTAAAGGCATGCAAACTTTTGACCTTCATAGAACTCTTCACCAGACAGAATGAAGAGTCCTGTGAAGCTCTAAAAACTTCAGAGAAAGCTGATCAAATGAACTTTTCATTCCTATTCTATAGAACAAGGATAGGGAACATTTTTGGATCTGTGGACCAGAAACGTATCAGGCTTGTCCTCGCAATCTCCCGATATCAGGTGATTGGGTGCATTGAAGTCCTAATGCTGGGACTTCAAAGCACCTAACTAAAATGGAGAGAGAGAAAATATTTGATTTTACAGGGGTTTCAATGCAGATCCCTTCCAGATTACAAGGTATTTGCATGGAACCCCCTGCTAAAATGAAGTTCCTCCCTTCATTTTACCAAGGAGTTGAATGCAAATCCCTTTCATGTATCAGGAAGAGGTTTGTATTCAATCCTGCCAAATTTAGCAAGACTTGTTCCCCCTGCCTTTCAGCTGACCTAACCCACCCATCAGAATTATGTCAGCTGATCAACTAGTGGACATGGTGTTTAAAAAAACAGCCTTGCAGTCCAAACTGGCCTGCAGGCCAGAGGTTCCCCACCCCTGCTATTGTTGTTGTTGTTTAGTCGTGTCCGACTCTTCGTGACCCCATGGACCAGAGCACACCAGGCACTCCTGTCTTCCACTGCCTCCCGCAGTTTGGTCAGACTCATGTTGGTAGCTTCGAGAACACTGTCCAACCATCTTGTCCTCTGTCGTCCCCTTCTCCTTGTGCCATCCATCTTTCCCAACATCAGGGTCTTTTCCAGGGAGTCTTCTCTTCTCATGAGGTGGCCAAAGTATTGGAGCCTCAGTTTCAGAATCTGTCCTTCTAGTGAGCACTCCGGGCTGATTTCCTTCAGAATGGATAGGTTTGATCTTCTTGCAGTCCATGGGACTCCCAGGAGTCTCCTCCAGCACCATAATTTAAAAACCCCTGCTATAGGCCAATACAAAAGCAAAAATCAATGTACACACACACACACACAGAGAGAGAGAGAGAGAGAGAGAGAGAGAGGGCCACACATACATACATATAGACATACCCCCACATACACTTATACATGCATAATGTTACCTGCTTTCAAATATGAGATAAGACCAAAACATCCATAGCATAAGTATTTTTTTAATATTTTACTAAAGGATCATAACTGCTTGTGCACATGCAAAACACATTCTGACAGCTCTTGAAAATTGCGATCAGCATGTTTTTAAAATTTAGACCAACAGAGCATTGGTACCCAATTTGGACTACACCTCCCATTCACCATGCTGGATGGGGCCGATGGGAGTTGGAGTGCCTGAACATTTGGAGGGCCGTACATAGGCTACCCGTTCCATAGAGTTTAGCATTTGGTGAGGCAGATCTCCCCCTGCCCCCTCTTTTGCTCTAAGATTTTCAGGCTAAACGTAACGAAACTTAACTGCTTTGGGCTTAGTTTGTTCCTTTTGAAGGAACAGTGCTTGGCAACTCAGACAAGGAAAGGCTTAGATAACCCAGAGATTCCTTATCAGCTGTACTGTTCATGCTCGGCGCTATAGAAATGAGTTAGGGAGGGAAGCAAAATGCACATCAGTTATTATCACCATGCCACCAAGCTCAGCTCTGCAAGATCAAAGGGACTTTCCTACTCTTTAAGAATTCTAATCCTTCAGTTTAAGTCATGCACACCACAACAGTGATGGTTGGGGGGGGGGGACCGAAACAAGCATTTAATAATAGAATCCTAGAATAATGAGCTAGATAAGAGAAATGTGGGTTGCTTAGTTGACCTTGGTGGTTCTGACAAAAATGTATACGTAACAATTTCACATACAAATAAAAGACAAATTAATTCCTTTATCTAATTTAGTTAACAAAGCAATACTGCGGACTGATCACTCTTGATTGAACTTAAATGTCAGTGGGCTTTGTTGTGTGTGTATAGTTAGGAGGAAAATCTTTCTTTTTAAAAGTCGTTAACAAAAGGGACATCAGATATTTTTGTCTTTGCAGGTCTAGCTGGTTTAAGGGATGTTATTATCACAGATACAAAAGACGCTTTCCCTACTTTAATAAAACACACCTTAATTGTGGGATTTAAATGGGCCACTTTTGAAGAAAATTGTAATAAAGCACATTCCTGTGTCATGGATTTCAGCCTCAAGCTTGTTGCAGGGAAGTCAACTAACAAAGGTGATTGGAGAGCCCCTGGGAGTATCATGGATCATGTGATCCCTGGTGTCAGCTCTTCGCCTGGTGATGTTGTGTCTATGTAGTGTCTTTTCGGAGAATGAAAGAAAGCCCTTTACTCTGCATTTTTCCCAGTCTCTCAAACACCTATTTATTTTCACCCCTTGTCAAGATTTTCATGGAACTGAATCTCATTAAAGATTCAAAAATGCCCAGTGCTCAGGGCACCAAATACCCTGAGCTCAGGAAGCAATTGTTGCAGTGTCGGACAACAGCAGTAGTGTGAATCAAATATTTCAGTCTCTTTAGGTTTTATTTAGTTAATTGAAGTAAAACCTGCAATGTGTGGTAAGGTGGAAAATACACTTGGTGATAACCAATTAGTGTAAAACTAAATCCTTAGTGGGATGGAAACAATATTACCATGGATAATAGCTTCACTGAGGCACAGGAAACTGAGGTGGTGCTCCAGAACCCTGCTAAAGGACAGGAAACTGCAAGAAGGAAGCAGCTGGAGGGAATGACTCATGGTTTCAGTTGTCTCTATACTCATGCACAGAGTATGGGAAACAAGCAAGACCAATCTGAGCTCTTAATATAGGGTAGCAAATAGGACCTAATAGACACTACTGAAACCTAGTAGGATGCGACTCCTGACTGGAATGTAGAAATGGAGGGGTATAATCTGTTAAGAAGGAGTCAACCCCCCCCCAAAAAAAAAAAGAAGAAGAAGAAGAAGAAGAAGAAGAAGAAGAAGAAGAAGAAGGAGTCAACCAAACAGGAAGGGAAGGGGAGTTGCATTATATGCTGAGGATGTGTACACTTGTGAAGAAATTCACAACATGGAGCATGAAAGGCAGATTGAGAGTATATGGGTAAAAAATGTAGGAGAGAGACCTTACTGTGAGTGTCTGCTATAAACCCCCCCAAGCCAGGCTGAAGACTTGGATGATGCCTTCCTACAGCAAATGACCAAACACTCAAAAAGGAGACATAAAGTAGTCATGGGAGACTTCAACTACCACAATATCTGTTGGAACTCAAACTCTGCCAAGAATGAAAGGTCCAGCAAACTCCTCCATTGCCTCGCTGACAATTTCATTTCGCAGAAGGTGGAAGAAGCAACAAGGGGACTTGTTCCTCACCAATAGGGAGAAACTGATCAACCAAGAAGTATTGAGACCCTTGGGAGGAAGTGATATTGTCCTCTTGGGTTTCTTGATACAAAGGCAATGGAAAACTGAGTGTAGTCAGACATGCACTCTACATTTTAAGAAGGCCAGTTTCAAAAAGCTCAAGGAACTACTGGGTTGAGATAGCATGGTCACAAATACTCAAAGAGAATGGAGTCCAAGGTGGGTGGGAGTTCCTTAAAGGTGAAATATTGAAGGCACAAATGCTTAAGGAGCTTACAGATTAGCTGTGATTTAAGTATAAGAAATGGAAAACGGGAATTCATAAGGGAATAGTATACACAAGTAGCCAACAGTTGCAGGTTGAATGTCAGGTGGACTACAGCTCAGAATGAGCTCAGGCTTGCAAGAGAGGTTAAAAATATTTTTTTTAAAGTTCCTTCAACTATGTTTGAAGCAAGAAGAAGAAGAACAAGCAAGTAGGAGGTCCTCTGCATGGAGAAATGCTATTGGGTGACAGAAGGTGGAACTGCTCAACACCTACTTTGCTTCTTTCTTCACCCAAAAGGACAGCAGTGCCCAACCTGGTGATAAAAGAATAACTGATAAAAGGAGGGAGCTGCAGCCCAATATAGGAAAAAAAGGGTGGTAAGGAAACACCTAGCTACTTTTAATGAATTCAAATCTCCAGGGCTTGATGAGCTTCATTGGAGGGTACTAAAGGAGTTTATGGATCTCAGAGGCTCTGTCTATAATCTTTGAGAATGCTTGGAGAACACAGGAGGTCCCTGCAGACTAGAGGTGGTCCCCATCTTCAAAAGGGGGGGGGGGAGAGAGAAGTCCCAGGTAACTACCAACCAGTCAGCTTGACATCAATACCAAGAAAGGTCCTTGAACACGTTAACTAAACAGTTGGTCTTTAAGCACATAGAAAAGGATGCTGTGATTACTAAGACCCAGCATGAGTTTCTCAAAAACAAGTCATGCCAGGCAAATCTCTCTCTCTCTCTCTCTCTCTCTCTCTCTCTCTCTCTCTCTCTCTCTCTCTCTCTGTCTCTCTCTCTCTCTGACAGTGTTAAAATGGGAATGCTGTGGACATAGTGTATCTTGATCTCAGTATGGCTTTTGACAAAGTCCCCCATGATATTCTTGCAGAGAAGCTGGTAAAATGTGGACTGGATGAGATTACTCAGGGGTCGGCAAACTTACCAGGCCCCGGGCCAGTTCCTCCAGCGCCGATCATGTGGCGGGCTGGAAGGCGGGGGAACGTGGGCCCATACGCGTGCGCACATGCTCTTTCCGGCACACTTCTGGGTCGGCAGAGCACCGGAAATAGCTTGTGCGCGTGCGCACGGGCCTCCTCAAACCCAGAAGTGCACTGGAAATTACGCTTGCACATGCGCACAAGCTATTTCTGGTGCTCCGCCGACCTGGAAGTGGGCAGCCGGTAAGAGCAGGCGGCGGCAGCGGGTGGCGGGGGTTGCTGGGGGCCGGATAAATGAGCCCCTCGGGCCGTATCCGGCCGCCAGGCCGTAGTTTGGGGACGTCTGAGATTACTGTTAGGTGTATTTGTAGCTGCTTGACTGACCAAATGCAAAGAGTGCTTACTGCTGGTCCCTCTTCATCCTGGAAAAATTCTACAGCTTTCTACATCCTTCCAATCCTACAGTTCTATGATTCTATGACTCATTGTCACTTGCAAGCAAAGGGCTTTCCCCCATAGTACTTCCGTAGTGTTGGGAGCTGCTTCTTTGTGACATGATTCAACAGTAGTGCCATGAGCAACTGCATGCTGGAACGAGGTGAATGGGTTGAATTTCATGGAGCCTTCCAACCCAGATCTCACCACAGGGAAATGACTCTCGCTTGACTGAGGTAATTTGAGAAGGGGACCCGGTTATCAAAAATACCCTAAAAATTAGCAGAACCAGCATGTGTGTTAGGAAACAGTAGTGCTTTTTTGTGATGGTCCTTACCAATGTGGGGAAGGGAAAAACTGCCCCTGGGGGTCAATTTTTACAAACACAGCACTTGTATCAATATATAAGCACCTTGCTTTTTTCCTTTTCCTTTTTTTGTTTTTACTGAAAAAGGCACTGGAAAGCAGGATCAATTGCAATGATGCATGTTGCCATGACAGTATGTCAAGAAATGTCGTGCCGTAATGTTTCTATCGCTTACACGTATCTTGTGTTTTGTTTTTCTTCCCCCTAGTGCTGGAGTTGGCAGGACCGGCTGTTTCATTGTAATAGATGCCATGCTAGAGAGAATAAAGCATGAAAAGACTGTAGATATTTATGGCCACGTAACACTAATGAGAGCCCAGAGGAATTACATGGTTCAAACAGAGGACCAATACATCTTTATCCACGATGCTCTGCTTGAAGCAGTGACATGTGGAAATACCGAAGTGCCAGCCAGAAACCTGTATGCATATATTCAGAAGCTGACACAGATAGAAGCAGGAGAGAATGTCACAGGAATGGAACTGGAATTTAAGGTACTTTGTATAACGGGGGTTTCCCCGTGCGGTTTTGCAGTGAAAACCGTTACACCGGTGTGGGGTTGGGGAAGTTTAAATTTCTGTTATTTTTTATAACAGTTCTAAGTTATAAGAGTTCTAAGATGGCGGCGCGCATAGACGCAGCGGCTGCTCAGTGCTCTCCCTTATTTTTTAAGTGTTTCGTATGGCTTTTACTGCTGTTACTCATGTTGAGTACATTTTTGGTTGGGGAAACAATTGTTTAAATGAAAAATGAATTTATTTATTTTTTAATTATTTTATTATTATTATTATTATTATTATTATTATTATTATTATTATTATTATTTTAAATCCAATTTCGTTGTACTTGTACAATGACAATAAAGATAAAGATAAAGAAAGATAAAGAACAGAGTCTAGATTCTAGCCCAGGGGTAGGCAACCTAAGGCCCAACCGGATGCGGCCCAATCGCCTTCTAAATCCGGCCCACGGGCGGTCCGGGAATCAGCATGTTTTTACATGAGTAGAATGTGTGCTTTTATTTAAAATGCATCTCTGGGTTATTTGTGGGGCATAGGAATTTGTTCATTCCCCCCCCCAATAGATAGATAGATAGATAGATAGATAGATAGATAGATAGATAGATAGATAGATAGATAGATAGTCTGGCCCACCACATGGTCTGAGGGATAGTGGACCAGCCCACGGCTGAAAAGGGTTGCTGACCCCTGTTCTAGTTGTTCCGCTAGGGGGTATGTGAAATATACCTTTGTAAGTTTGTTTTCTAAAGAGTTGGTGTTGCATTAAAGCAGGGTTTTGAAACATGCATTTTTTTTTTGCATGTGAGATTCAACAAACAATTGGACAAGGACACAAGAATGCTCCCCACAGGATCAGAGCAAAGGCCTGGCTAGTCCAGGATTCTGCTCTCACAATGGCTAACCAGATTTCTGTTTGAAGCCCACAGGTTGCAATAGCGCCCTCTCACTCCCCAACCCCAGCAAAGGGTGTTCGGGATCATACCTCCTGAAGCAAGTACATATCCACATTGGCTAGTAGCGTTTGACATCGCCTTATTCTCCATTCATTTCTCTAATCCCCTTTCAAAGCCTTCCAAGTCAGGAACACCACAACATCTTGTGATAGCATGTTCCATAGTTTAACAATGTGCCATGTGAAGAAATGATAGGAAATTATCTGTGTAAGAAGGTTTAGTCCGGTTAAATTGCAAAATTATGCTCTTTCTCTCTTTCCACAGCGGCTAGCCAGCTCTAAAGCTCACACTTCAAGATTCATCAGTGCCAATCTTCCATGTAATAAATTTAAAAATCGCCTTGTTAATATTATGCCATATGAATCCACAAGGATATGTTTGCAGCCTATTCGAGGGGTAGAAGGGTCTGATTATATCAATGCCAGCTTTATCGATGGATACAGGTACTAAAAGACAGGGTTTTTCTGTGTGGTAAAAAAAAATGACTCCTCTTTACAAATTCAGTAAGTTTTTATCGACCGACAGAAGTGGCTCAATTTCAGTGGGTCTGCTCTAACACAGTTGGACACAACCCAATATGCTATGCAGCTGTTTCTTCTTGCTATTGTGGCAGTCGCTGTAGTACCACGGTTTCTTCCTGTACCAGTAGAGAGACACGGGTGGCGCTGTGGTCTAAACCACTGAGCCTCTTGGGCTTGCCGATCAGAAGGTCAGCGGTTTGAATCCCCGCAACAGAGTGAGCTCCCGTTGCACTTTCCCAGCTCCTGCCAACAGCAGTTCAAAAGCACACCAGTGCAAGTAGATAAATAGGTACCGCTGTGGCGGGAAGGTAAACGGTGTTTCCATGCGCTCTGGTTTATGTCATGGTGTTCTGTTGCACCAGAAGCGGTTTAGTCCTGCTGGCCACATTACCCGGAAAGTGGTCTGTGGACAAACGCCGGCTCCCTCGGCCTGAAAGCGAGATGAGCGCCACAACCCCATAGCCGTTTTTGACTGGACTTAACCATCCAGGGGTCCTTTACCTTACCTTACCTGTACCAGTCAGCAAAGTCAAATGCCTGTTCTCATAGGGAGAGTCGGTATTTCTGTGCATTGCATTTCAGCATCACTCCCTTATCAGTATGACTAATGCTATCGGAGGAAAGAGATATGCTCTGCCTAGATCTTCTCCCATCACTGCCAGAACATTGTAGACAGAGCAGGCACGGCAAAGGGTTCCCCGTCACAAAGGGAAAATACAGAAAGGGCCTTTCCCTAAAACTGCTGTCATATAGTGTTTTACTTGATTATCACGTGTCCACTTCTGAAAATGGGAAGTCACAGCAATAACAGATTGATTTTCCTATAATACATGTTAAGATACTAACATATGGAAGTTTCAGTTCACTGTTCTCAAATGCTGGCAGTAAAGCAGGAAACAGATGGTACAGAAATGCAGCACAGTTACAAACAGTAGGACTCCAGCAGCTGGTTATTTAAGATACTATGCAGATACTAAATGTGTGGACTGAGCCTTTGTGGGCGAATAGCAGATTTCTACTTGTAGAAGGGGAAAGTGTGGCCATGTTTCTTGGCAGCTTTAAGAAAACGAACTAGCCTGCCACATTCCCACCTCTTTTCATGACTTCCAAACTTTTCCTGATACTTTTGCGTCATTAGAAGAGTTAACAAAACCAAAAAAGTGCTTTGGAGCCATAAGTCATAAGCTCAATAGACGGTATGACAGCCAGCCTTGAATGCAAAAATGGAGCTTTACCACTAAGTGTTTCCTAAGTGCTTTTTGCAACTCACAAAATTGAGCTATTAGAGTTGCATTAAAATTTAAATAAGATAAAGCCATAAATCACAATATTAACAGTGCAATTTCTTCCACAAACTTCCAAAAAACAAAACAATGCTATTGTTTGATTAAACAATCTTTAATATGTTTTTAATGCGCTTACGATCAATAATTTACAACTGTACATGGCTTAGAGTTGATGGTTCAGCAGAATGTTTACATTCAACAAGAGAGTCTTTGACTTCCTTGGATTGGTAAATGTTTGCCCTTATGTTTTAAACTTAGGCAACAGAAAGCCTATATCGCTACGCAGGGACCTTTGGCAGAAACAACAGAAGATTTCTGGAGAATGCTTTGGGAGCACAATTCAACCATCGTAGTCATGCTTACTAAACTACGAGAAATGGGCAGAGTAAGTATGTGGCACATTTCCAGACAGTCAATGTCAAAAATTGGTTTGGCATAGGATGTGCAGCAAGAACAAGCGATTCAAAGGAGCAAACTGGACCAACTATATACCAAATTATTGGTATATAGGCAATAGTCTTCACTAGGCATAATGGAAAGGAAGCTAATCCTCAAGGACACACATAATAAAAACGTACGAATGTATGTAACTAGCATGTCTTCATATACATACAACATCAACATATGATCTGGGGAGCGGCAAATCATGTCAAGAATATAGACTAATGTTTATAGAGAGCGTTAGTTCTTAAACATTGTTTCCAGGTTCCTCAATGAAAAAATTAATAATGGAGAGTGACTTCCCTTGAAAAGCACCTAGCCAGTGACTAAAGAGCTTCTCCTGCAATATAACTACAGGGGGTTGTTGGATATGTTCTGAAGTGTAGAGTCAACCTATAGGGTCAACTAGTCCAAGCCCCTGGGGCTTAGTTCTCGCAAAGATCAGATGAGGTGCCTGTCTTTTGTCTTAACTGCATCACTTCTTTAGTCTGCAGGCGAAGGCTCACATCCTGGAATGCTTCCCCATGAACATTCATGTATTCCTAAAACTAGGCATGGCAGGGAAAAGGCTAGGGTGGAACATTTCTGTGTGCAGATCAATTTTTTAAAAAAAATGAAGGAGCAATCCAGACAAAGAATATATGGTAAGGTTTATAGAGATCGCTAGTTGCGTGTCGAGGTCCCCAAGCCACTCCTCAAATAACACACACTTCACACAGAAATTTAAGTTTAAGGTTTCTGGCATATTTTTGGCCACAACTTTATTAAAATACAAAATCTGAGTGGTTGCTTAGGCATTGGTTCCGACTATCTGTCCCCTCCTGGGGACAGACTGACAACCGCCCGCCTTACGGAAGTCAGTAAATGGAAAACACTTTGGGAAGAGAATAGGGGTCGGGCGTCTAGCCCTCATCTCTCCCCTAATGTTCCCAGAGGCTCAAGCATGGCCCTAGCCCCTGACCGGGGGTATGGACAAAAGCTTGGTAAGCCCCTGAATTCCTTTAACGGAATTCCCCGCACAGCAGCAGCATTGGAGGGGCAGGCACAGCCAACCACATCCCCTGCACCAACCAATTTAATAACCAATGCCTAACCGCCAGCCTTACAAGTTGTGACTAATTTCTACGCAGTAGGCGAAAACCAAATGGCACCAGCCAATCAGCCAAGTTCCCCCAATGCACTATCCATGTATAAGACGACCCCCAATTTTTAACATTGTTTTTTAATTAAAAAAACCCCCTGCTCTTATACACGGAAAAGTACGGCAAGTGTGATTTTTCCAACCTCCTTGGAAGGTAAGAGTGGCATAGTGTTTTAAAATTTTGTATTATGTTTTTCTTTTTTTGTATTGATGCATTGTTATATTATGTTGTTATTATCAATAAAGATATTTCTTGAAAAAAGAAAAGAAAAAAGAGTGGCATAGAAATCTGAACAAACGAATTGTCTTATTCCCCCCCCCCCTTGCAGGAAAAATGCCACCAGTATTGGCCAGCAGAGCGCTCAGCCAGATATCAGTACTTTGTGGTGGATCCCATGGCAGAGTACAACATGCCGCAGTACATCCTAAGGGAGTTCAAGGTCACAGATGCCAGGGTAAGTTCAACAGAACTAGGACCAGTTGCCTGATACTTCAACGTGATACAGTGGTACCTCTGGTTGAGAACGGGATCCGTTCCGGAGGCCCGTTCGCAACATGAAAAGAGCGCAACCCGAAGCGCCGAATCTGCGCATGTGCGCGGCGCGATCCGGCGCTTCTGCGCATGCACGGAGCGCTGAACCCAGAAGTAACCCATTCCGGTACTTCCAGGTTTGGTGCGTTTGTATCCCGTGACAAACACAACCCGCAGCGAACGCAACCAGAGGTATGACTACATCTTTGCTTCCCCCACCCCTCCAGCCACATGTCAGCTCTTAGGGTTGTTTTCCCTGAGAGCCAGTGTGGTGTAGTGGTTAAGAGCAGTAGACTCGTAATCTGGTGAACCGGGTTCGTGTCCCCGCTCCTCCACATGCAGCTGCTGGGTGACCTTGGGCTAGTCACATTTCTCTGAAGTCTCTCAGCCCCACTCACCTCACAGAGGGTTTGTTGTGGGGGAGGAAGGGAAAGGAGAAGGTTAGCCGCTTTGAGACTCCTTCGGGTAGTGATAAAGCGGGATATCAAATCCAAACTCTTCTTCTTCTCTTCTTCTTCAACATCATGCTAACTTACTGTAATCACTCAGACATCACAAGGATTTTTGCTTGCACAACGTAACTTTCCCTCCTCCCCCTGTGTGTCCCCCGATTTATTCTAGGGTTTTCTCCACACCCCGAGTAGTTTTTAGGAGGAGGGGGACAGAGGAAGGAGAAGAGTAAAGTCCCATTGAGCTAACAGTAATCCTTGCACTGAGAGGACAGTTTGCTTGCATACTGCCCTTGGTTTCCTGATGTACCCAGCAACCAAACTGCGCCTTGATCCCAGACCTGCCAGTTTCCCATAGGAACAGAGGCCTCCTCGTTGTATTTTCCATCTATATCAGGCTTCCTCAACCTTGGCCCTCGAGATGTTTTTGGCCTACAACTCCCATGATCCCTAGCTAGCAGGACCAGTGGTCAGGTATGATGGGAATTGTAGTCTCAAAACATCTGGAGGGCCGAGGTTGAGGAAGCCTGCTCTATATCCACCTTGGTAATTCTATTTTCAAGCCAACAATGGATCCCAAAGAATTGTGTATCTCTTGGTAATGAAAGTTACTTAAAAAATAAGTGAACAAGTATTTCACTTTGTGCAAAAAGAGGGGGGAGAGAGCAGGTGGTTATGTATACCCCATACATGTTTAGGGAAGTTTTTAATGTGTGACATTTTAATGTATTTTTAATCTTTGTTGGAAGCCGCCCAGAGTGGCTGGGGAAACCTAGCCAGATGGGCGGGGTACAAATAATAAATTATTATTATTATTATTATTATTATTATTATTATTATTATTATTATTATTTACATTTAAAACACATTTTTCTGCCAAAGAATCCTAGGAACTGTAGTTTACCCCTCACAGAGCTGCAGTTCCCAACTCCTTAACAAATTTAAGTAACGGACATAAATAACCGGTTCTATTGATTTGAGTGGGTCTATTTTAAGTATGACTAAGTCTGGATCCAACCAATGATTTTTTGTAATGGAGCACAGTTAACTGATCAGAAGACCAAAATGCTATTCCCCTTTTCCCTTACTCAATCCGCCGTCTCCCAATACTTTTTAAAGGAATTGTCTCCGCTTAAGGCTTTAAATATGTTGTTGTTTTGCAACAGCCCTTTAGGTTGTGTGAGCTGGAAGGTTAATGTGGTGTGATTTAAAAACTGCAGAGCAAATGGCATTCTTAAGGGAAGCTTGACAAGATTTACACATTATAATTTGATTCCTGGCATAGCTTATTCCTCGGCGTTCTAATCTGTCTGCAGAGAAGAGCTACACGGCCGTGACCCTGACTGGCTAATTTTCATTTTGCATTCCTTATCTGAACAGCTGAGTCGGAGGTTCGGTGCTGATATAAGATTAACTGTATATAAACATTTTTATAGGCCTGGCTCAAGCCATTTTCAAGCTGTGATTTGTAACACTTCACACTCAATGGCAGGATAAACCCCCTACTCGTCTCCATTTTTGGAAGCCCTGTAGCAATAACGTTGATTAGGGAAACCTAACAGAGTGTTGCGCGTACAAGGGACAAAATGGCTCTCCGTTAAAAACTCTAGCTCAGCTTCCTAAAACTCTGAGCCTTCCCTCGGCTCAAAAGGATTGCTGCTTTTTGCTGCTGCTATTAAAAAGTTGGCTCAAAGAAGATATACTGTGGGGACGCAAGGAATGCAGCCGCATGGGAGAGTTCCTAAACCCAGCCGTTAAATCATAGGAAACTCGAGTTTGAAAGTGCAAACTCTTATAGTAGTTGTCATCACACTTGCTCTAGCCAGAGTTAGGCTCTTTTGCTTCCATTGTTACCAATGGGACAGACTTGCAGCTGTCATTCAGACTGAACCAGTACCATGCCTGCCTTTAACTTCAAATTGCAAAATACAGCCATTCAGATATTGGCGGGCACCAGGCAATTACAACGCGCTGTGGGTTAAACCACAGAGCCTAGGGCTTGCCGATCAGTAGGTTGGCGGTTTGAATCCCTGCGACGGGGTGAGCTCCCGTTGCTCAGTCCCAGCTCCTGCCAACCTAGCAGTTCGAAAGCACGTCAAAGTGCAAGTAGATAAATAGGTACCACTCCGGCGGGAAGGTAAACGGCGTTTCCGTGCGCTGCTCTGGTTCGCGAGAAGCGACTTAGTCATGCTGGCCACATGACCCGGAAGCTGTACGCCGGCTCCCTTGGCCAGTAAAGCGAGATGAGCACCGCAACCCCAGAGTCGTCCACGACTGGACCTAATGGTCAGGGGTCCCTTTACCTTTACCTTTTACGCCTATATTTACCAGTTACACTAGTTGGTGGTGTATTTTGGTGCTGGCATTGACCTTTAAAGCCCTAAATCATTTTGGACTTGGTTACTTGAAGTTCACCATGACGCAGGATACTGAATCCATACCCCAACCACTGGAAATTCTTTTGCATCCCATTCTGGCTTTGGGCAGGGGGTGGGGTCCCAGCAGACATTGTCCAAGAAGTTTCAAGCTTGATTCTTTTTTTAAAAATAAAGCTGTGAAGGCAGATATTTGTCCTTGAGTTGAATTCTTCACATCGTATATATAAAATAGGAGGTGCCAGCCTATTTGGACCACTGGGAAATTTGGAATTTTGATGAAGCGACGTGGGTGCCAGTTAAAACATGGCTGCTATGGTGCTGTGGCATACCACAAAATGGCTGCCACGTTTAAAAGAGAATAAAAAGAGAAGCAACCACAAAATTGAGTGGGCATGTCTCCCATCAATGAGGGGGAAAGACACAAAAATCAGCCACCGCCTTGCGCTCTCTCTCTCTCTCTCTCCTCTGTTCAGAACAGAAGGGAGGATAGAGGTCCAATTCTGGTATCCAATAAAATGTGGACATGTGTTAGGTGGAAATGTGTAATGTAGGAGACGCCAAACCCATGCAGACAGGAACTGAGCATGAACAGTGTTTCAAACTCCCATTGTTCTAGGCGCATTTTGCGACAGGGAATTTCATTAGGGCGAGCAGTTTCTGAGCTCTGGGCGCAGTAGTCATTCAGGACACCTCATCATCAACTTTATTTCAGCTTTAAGCTCATAGCAAGACAAGACAGAAAACGCCGGAACAGCAGTTACACTCACACAATTGAATTTAAAAAATAAAATTAGTACTAACAGTCCATTACGTCTCTTGTATGTCAGAACAGAAGTTTAAAAATTTGCCATTTGTAGGGTTACAAACTGGTCAGTATCTTGCAATAAAAAAGCAAGAAGGAAGTCAACCGGGTACCCAGACAATTTTTGGATTAATGGCAGCACTAAATTCTTCCGGCCAACATCATATAGGGGGCAGTTGAGCACTATATGGTGAAGTGATTCTATCGTTCTGCTATCACAAGAGCATAAAACCGAAATTTGACCCCTAGAAAATCTATGAAAAAGGACATTTGAAGGGAATACTGCGCCTAAGATTTCAGATTAAAACTGCAGAGTGGAAGGAAAGGAGGACCTTTTTCTGCCTCTTCCCCGCCCCCCTACTTCCAGCTACTCTCTGAAAACTGGAGAAGAGACCCTCTTAAAAATATTAGGGGGGTGGGCAGGGGAAGGTCTAGACCATGTGAAAAATGAACATAATATTTTAGATGCAGTCCATTCATTTTCAGCTTTGTACTGTATTCTTGTTACAAAAAAAGCGCACCTAGACATGCCATTGTTGCGCCCATAACCTAGGTTTTTGGTGCCATTTAGCTCCTAGCTTTCATATCTCAGTTTCTAACACTGAGCATGAAGAGGAAACAGACATTTGTGTGCTGTGGATTCCTGAAGGGTTATTTACTGAGCGCTTTTGCAGTTGCTGTAGGTGAAAGCAATGGCACCTGTGAGCACCACATGACAGTATATCCACAGATCTATAGGGACAAGCTGTGCACACCTATAGGAACAAGGATTCCCATCTCTCAACTTATAAAAAGGAAAATCAATACTTCTTATTATGGCTGTGTTCACTACTTTCTTGCACACATCAAAAATGTCAGCAACAATGTAATGTTGCGAGCCGTAAACAATAACTGAAGAATCTAGATTGGTGGAAGTAGCTCTGTGTTATTCCTACCTTCCAGTATGAATTACAATGTAAAGTGTCACATAATTACTTCCCACTTTTTGCTTTGCACTTGCATCCTGTTTTAACGATCAGGGTCAACAAAATGGGGCAGTTGCACACGGCACTTCCATAGCAATGATATCTGTGAGAAACACTTTCTATACTGTGCAGAACCTCTTTCAAAGGCATCTGATTTTATCTATGGAGAGACAGAAACACAGATGGTCACCTAGTTCTTAGGGCTAGACAGAGAATGGACTCAATTAACTGTTTTAATCAGACAGCTGCCCAAAGGTGTGTGTTTGTGTGCAATGAAAATAGCAATATTTTGTTGTTGCTTTGGCTGTCCAGTGAAGATGTAACTAAAAAGCCTAAAATCCTTCGTAGCTGCAGAGGATACAATCCAAAGGTGTTAATATATTCTTGACATTCCTTTAGTGACTGCCATAAATGAGCATCTCGTTAAATTTCAGGACAGACTGTTCGTCATGCCAGTAGTCGATTTCTAGGCAGTTTTTGGGCTAGCTTACTGCCACCGCACAGTCTTTGTGGTGTCAGCCTTAAATAACATGTAAGTTATTAAAGCAAGATAGAAATATCTTTTATAGATATTTGTTCTGGCCTTTCATGACACGCAGTGCTGGAATTTCTCAAAAGCCAGTAGGCACTAAGTTATTAACCCAAAATACCTTGAGAAGAGAGACATATGCCATCGATCTTTTTAGTTGACAAAAATTAGTACGCCGTGACGCTAAACATTTCTGCTGGCACAGTTGCTTGCAGTGAAAGTGTGACGTTGGAATAGGATTGCGATTTGTGGAGTAACCTGCTGGCATTGCAGGTTTCACAAGCTTTGCTGCATGTCCGCTTCAAGTAAATTGCTGCCATTTCCTCTTAAGTAAAAGGCACTTTTAACGAAGCCAAAGCGCTCCTTGGTTCAAGAACCATCTCAGCAGAATGCTACAGACTGAATTATGGCTCCGGTGTCTTTTGACAATTATCCACATGACTGTAGTACTTAGCCACCGAGGGCTTTAATCAGGCAAAAGAGAAGTCTCTGCTATTTAAAATATTTAAGATGAACAAGATGAGTTACAGGTCTGCATCAGGGTAAACGAAGCCTATAATTTTTCATTGGGCTTTGCTGATTTCAGTGATTGTAAACGCCTCCTCCTCCTCCTGCAGACATCATTGCTGAAGGATGTACCTGTGGAATTTGACAGAAAATGAAAGCCTACTCGAGGAATAACATCAACTAAGTTATCATTTTGTTTGGGTTTATTATTTTAAGCAACCTATATTCACCTCCATGTCAAGGCAATCATAGCTGAATGCTTTGGTTGGGGTATAATTATTTTTTCCTCCCTTGCCTCCAGCTTCCAAGCTGCTGTATCGGAATTCCCATAATCATTGAGGTTATTCATTGGTTTCATTCTGCAAAAAAAGTGCCGTTTTAAGAGATTGGCATCTGGCAATAGCTTCCCGTCTCCTCCTCCCCTGTACAGTTATAGCTCACAGGCACAGTGACATGGCATCTGCTGTGTTTCTCTTACCATGGCGGGAAAGTAGAGACGTTCAGGAAGTCTGAGGTATCCGGAAGGCATGAAGGTTAACAGCAATAGCTCAATTTGTGTCACTTCTATTAAATGTCGCAGCTTACACAGATTGACAACGTGCGAAAACGAGCAAGCGCAGCAGTTGTGATCAGATCCTTCGGTGATGTGCTGCATTGTGCTCTGCACATACTTAACGCCAGCAATGTCAAACAAGACACTAAACACAAAAATATACATCCTGAATCTGGCACTGAGGCCTGCAAGAGTTTTGTGCTAGATGCAAAATAGTTTATTCTCTTTATTTTCTATAATTTTTATTAAATGTTCTGTTTTACATTTTAGAATATTCATTTAAACAACCTTAAAATATCAATGATTTCCCTTCTTCTCTTCCCATGGCTCATTTTGCATAACATAAATCCTTGCATATTTTACATAAACTAAACCATTCAGCATTCCATTATTACATCCATCAAAACTTATTTACACTGTTGAATTTATCTGAATGCTGCCAATGTTTTCAAGTGCACACAATTTCTCCCACATAAACATTTTCCAACCTTCTTTAAACATATGTTCTCCCTGTTCTTTTATTCTATATGTTAGGTCCGCAAGCAGCGCATATTCCATCAATTTAAGTTGCCATTCTTCTTTATTTGGGACCTCGCTCATTTTCCATTTTGGGGCTAACAAAACACCGGCCCCAGTAGTGGCATGCATAAATAACCTTTTTTGACAGCAGCACATATACTAAGGGACCCAGGTGGCGCTGTGGGTTAAACCACAGAGCCTAGGGATTGCTGATCAGAAGGTCGGCAGTTCAAATCCCTGCGACGGGGTGAGCTCCCATTGCTCGGTCCCAGCTCCTGCCCACCTAGCAGTTCGAAAGCACGTCAAAGTGCAAGTAGATAAATAGTAACCACTCCAGCGGGAAGGTAAACGGCATTTCCGTGCACTGCTCTGGTTCACCAGAAGCGGCTTTGTCATGCTGGCCACATGACCCGGAAGCTGTACGCCGGCTCTCGGCCAATAAAGCGAGATGAGCACCTCAACCCCAGAGTCGGACACGACTGGACCTTTACCATATACTAAAACTGGAACAATACAGAGAAGATTAACATGCCCCCTGCGCAAAATAGTTTATTCTCTTGCAGCAGTTGCAATAACCACTACCCCAGAGAAGCTCGCCTGGTGCCATCATAAATGCCTTTTTGTGCCGGGCGAAAACATTCCTCATTTACCCAGGTCTTTGGTCATGAAATAATTGATGGCCTGTTAAATGGGAGGGGGGGCTATTATTCTGATTATTTTACTATTATGTTGTGTATTATTATGCTGTGTTATGTTTTTATGATTAAGCTGCATAAATTATGTTCTTAATGTTGTAAACCGCCCTGGGAACTTTGGAGAAAGGGTGATATAAAATTGAATTAATAATAAAAAATAATGCCCCCCCCATGATAATTTCAGAAATCATAGAGCTGGGTGTCTTAATTTTGGTGTGAAATTGGTTCTGGCGCATTTTATCTCTGGGTCACTGAAATGAAGATGAAGACCAAAAACTACTGCAGTTTTGGGTGTGGTTACATTATTGAAAAATGTAAAGGCAGTCTTAATCAGCCCATGTCATAAAACGGACCATCACAAACTCAATTCTTGATTTACAATTTCAGTTACAAAGGCAAAGCTCACCTTCAAGCAACCAGATAGTAAAACTTTAGTAAACTGGAAACATACTGTTGACGGTTCTTTGTGTTTAACTCTTAGACTGTCAACATATCTCAAATGATTACCTTACGTATGTGTGGGTAGCTGGACTCAAACATTGTGTGTGCTAGTGATTTTTCGGGGCTTATTCACAAGACTATCTTGAATAACGTGAGTTTACACTCATGTGCGTGCGCGTGTGTGCGTGCGTGCATTGTACAGAGGAGGTTGTGTTCGTTCTTGTTTCTTCATTTGCTTCTGAGCAAAAAAATCCTGCAAACTTGCCATGGACCATACAATTTGGGGTGTGCATACTCTGGGGGTTTAGACTGGCTCCACCACCATTTCCACATCCTATGCTGGAAGGGCAGCTACTACCCAGATAGGCCAGCAACTTACTGATAGGGATTAGAATACATGAATGAGCACTTGTGCTTCAAGACCCCCCAAGCCACCCCCCAGGAGAATAAAGACACAAGGACACAGATTTTAGGTTAATGTTGATGGGGGAAATTTAGGCCACAACTTTATTGGTTAAAGAATGTGAGTGGTATTGGCTTAGGCATTGGCATCAATAGACTATATCTGACTCCTGCCCACCTTGCAGGAAGTCTGTTAAGGGTAGACCACTAGTAGGGGGAGCCCCGCCAATGTGGATCGACTCGAGCACCCCCTGGGTTCCCGCTGGGGTCGTGGCATGGCCCTAGCCCCTCCCTGGGCTTTGGACGAGATCCACACCCCCGGATTCCTTTAACGGAATACCCTTCAATGTTCGGGACAGGTGATGGCGCTACCTCCCCTCCTCTCTTCTCCAGCAATATTCCAATGCCTAACCGCCAAACCTTACCAAGTTGCGACGATTCGCTGTGAGGTAGGCGAAAGCCAAGTGGCTGGTGCCAATTTGCCAAGTGGGAAAAGTCCTACCAGGCCCCTCAACGCCGACCCACTAAAGTCCATAGCAAGGCCAGCGACCCTACCTAAAAGAGGGTGGGAGGGCGGGAGATCCGTGGCGTGAGGCTGAAAGAGGAGCTTCCAGAGTCTTGCCATGGTTTGAATTGGCCCCGACCATGCCCCCACAGCACCCTGATTGGCCGCCTGGCAAATTGCGTGGCTGGATCACCCTCAGCGAGATGCGGGACGCCTACCTCACACCACGCTGAGGCCCTGGTGGCCCGAGCACAACCCAGTACTGGTAGGGATTAGAATACATGAATGAGCACTTTTCAGTCACCCTTTGCAAAAGATGCAGCCTTACAGATGGCTTTCGTGCGGAAAGAGAGGGACACATTTGAAAGAGTGCTAAGGAAGAAGAGTCTAGTAGCCAAGCCAGAGACGTTTAGTTATAAAGAGAATTTGGATTTTGTTGGCACTGCAGCCATGCCAATGCTTTCCATTACACCAGAAAGAAGGGAAAGTCCCACTTAACTGGCTCACAGTTTCCTTGTCCCTTAAAGACTCTGTTTTTCCAGGATTTAAATGTCAGAGAACATCCTTTCCAATGCAGCGAGCAATTTGAGCATCACTGTGGTCAATGAAATTGCATTCTTGTGTCCGTGTGGTTTTACCAACTGCAAAACGACAAGGGAAACACAAGCCTCGTCAGCATTGTCTCAGAAGTGTCTTCATTCCTTTTGCTCATTGTGGGTTATTTTTCCCTTTGACGGTTTGCCCCCCCCCACCTCAGAATACCTTGTTTTTCTGCCTTACTATGTTGCGTATCCTATCTGTGTATATTTCATTCAAGGACGGCCAGTCTCGGACGGTGAGGCAGTTCCAGTTCACCGATTGGCCTGAACAAGGAGTGCCAAAGTCGGGAGAAGGGTTTATTGATTTCATAGGCCAAGTTCATAAAACAAAAGAGCAGTTTGGGCAAGATGGGCCAATCTCAGTTCACTGTAGGTAAGTGATAACCACCCTCGGATGCCATTGATGAGATGAAAACTGATGAAATGGTTTGATAGAATGGTAATTTGGGCTGGGGGGAAAGCAAATTAGAGTGAAGGATAGTGCTGTCAGTGGCGGAGCAAGCTGATTGGGCGCCTGGCGTGGCGCACATGCCCTATATCCAGGGGCGTGCCAGCCGCCCGCAGGGGTGGGGCAAACCGGGGCAGGATCCTCTGCAGGACCTCCGAGGAGTCTGCCTGCCTCCTTCCACTCAGCCACCCTACAGCTGAGGGGGGAGGCAGCAGGCGGACCATTTGGGGCAGTGCGGAGCCTGCGGGGGCCCAAGCCACTGCGTCACTCCCAGGAGAGACGCATGGCTCGGGCACGCGGCAGGCCCCGGGGTGAGTGCCTCCCAGCATTTTGTCACCCCCTCAATGGTGACACCTGGGGTGGCCCGCCCCCACCACACCCCCTTCCTCTGCCCCTGAGTGCCGTAATCCAGGAGGTCCTTAGTTCAAATCTCACCCCATTCTCCCATCTGTTTAGGGAAGTCTCCCATCTTCCTGTTCAGGGAAGTTTTTAATGTTTGATGTATTTATCGTGATTTTAATATTCTATTGGGAGCCGCCCAAAGTGCCTGGGGAAACCCAGCCAGATGGACAGGGTAGAAATAAATCATCCTCATCCTCATCCTCATTATCTACAATATGGGGACGAAAATCATACTGGGCTGCTTTTCATAATGGGATCCCCCCCCCAATAAAAGCCATCCTAGAGATTTTTATGTATACTAAATGCTTTCTTAGATTGTACAAGAAAAATGAAGTAGAAGGAGCATCCATTTCTCAATCTATCCCAATTTATCCTCAATTTATCTCAATTTATCCTATGTGTTTCAATCGTTACAGGCAACTTTCATTAGCCATCATTACAATTTTCTACAGCAAGCCAGGCCATTCCCCCCAATTTGGCAGCCAGGAAGGACTGTTTCTCTGTGGCATAAACTTGTGGTCTGCAACCAATAACACAAGTATTTTAACCGAAACAAGAAAAGGTCCCTTGCCAGATGATTCCAATCCTTTATTGCATTGATTCTTTGGACTTTGCCATATTAATGAAAATAGTTTTATCCCGCTATTGCAATTGGACTTAACAAGCTTGCTTTTTTTGTTTGTTGGAAAGAGCACGTTGCACGTTTGGAACAAACATTTATAAGTGTTATGGTTTCTATTTATAATGGCCATTCTGTATTTGGTTAAAAACTAAGAATCCCTTCAAATCATTCCGCAGTATCCAACACTTCATTTCCAAATCCATTTCAGCTAGTCAAATAATGATCACCTTGCAATCTACAGTTGCCGTGTAAAGATATTTATGGAGCATCGAAGGTTTGTGCGCATATGACATACTGTTTCTGCAGCTTGGCAGTCAGCCAAATTATTCACTTTCCTTTTTTCCTTCTTCAGTGCTGGTGTTGGAAGGACCGGAGTGTTCATAACCCTGAGCATTGTGTTGGAAAGAATGAGATACGAAGGTGTTGTAGATATCTTCCAGACTGTCAAAATGTTAAGGACGCAACGGCCAGCCATGGTACAGACAGAGGTAAGAATAAGCTGTCATTCTTCCACTTAGCTATATATATACACAGTGGTACCTTGGTTTAAGAACAGCTTTGTTTATGAACAACTTGGATTAAGAACGCTGTAAACCGTAGGTGTTTTGGTTGGTGAACTTTGCCTTGGAAGCAGAACATGTTCCGCTTCCTGTTGAGTACGTTCCATTTGCAAATTGAGTCCCCTGCTGCTATGGGAAAGCACGCCTTGGTTTAAGAACAGACTTCCGGAACGGATTAAGTTCGTAAACCAAGGTACCACTGTATAGCGGGGCTGGGATAACTCAAGGTTGTGTGTTTGAGCCCCACTTTGGGCAAAGGATTCCTGCATTGTAGGAGGGGTGGAACACATGACCCTCGTGGTTCTTTTGAACTCTACAGCTCTATGATACACACACACAATTGTAGCTATAGAATAAGTCAGGCATGTCCAACAGGTAGATCGTGATCTACCGGTAGATCACTGGATGTCTGTGGTAGATCACCAGTAGATCAGTTGCTCCCCAATAAGCGAAAAAACTTTGGCTCCCCTAAAAAAAACTCAACACCTTTGCCCTGCACCCCTAAAATGACCTGAGCCACCAAAAACAGGGCTTTTCTTCCTAAAAAAAAGATTAATGTCACCTTCCTCCTTCCTAAAGAAGCTCAACAACTTTTACGTGAACCCAAAAAATCAGGGCTTTCCTTCCTAAAAAAAAAAGCTCAACAACTTTGACCTGAACCACCAAAAGGGGGTAGATCACTGCCAGTTTTTAACTCTGTGAGTAGATCGCAGTCTCTTGGAAGTTGGCCACCCCTGGAATAAGTGAAATAATGAGAAATGGTCAAAACTATGTTTTATTTCTTTGTTTGTTGCTGGCTGCACTTTACTATCCCTTAATTTTTTATTGAACTGAATGTTGTTTGTGGCAGAGTGAAGCTTTGCCACAAATAGGGGGGCACTAGGCAGGAAGCGCAGGGGGGAGAAAGATGTGTTATACCTTGTGGAATGCTCTCGCCAGGAAGGCTCACCTGGTCCCAGCATTACATATATTCAGGTGCCAGGCTAAAATATTCCTTTTATCCAAGCCTTTGGCTATAACTATCCAGGGTGTTTTTTTCATGGGTGAGCTGTTTTAATCTAGTAGGAGCCCCCCCTTTTTTTTGCTGGTTTTAATGTATGCATGTGTTTGTTTGTTTGTTTGTTTGTTTGTTTGTTTTTCTTCAAATGTTGTAAGTCACTTTGAGTTGCCATGGCAGAAAAGCCTAATAAATTGAACGAATAATTATTAGCAGGAATGAATTGCTTTCCACACAAGCATCTCAAGGTGATGTACTTTAAAAAAAAATAGCAAAAGAAGAAGAAATTAAAAACATAAAAAGGTGTGTATACACACACACACACACACACACACACACACTTGACATCCATTGCAGAGACCCATTCATCTGGCTGGAAATGCATTTGCTTGCAGTCCAGTGAGTGGTTGTAGTAGCAGAAGATTGTTGGTTGTTTTTCTTTGTGTGAGAAAGGGAGAGAGTTTAAAAAAATGAAATAAAACACATCCTCTTGATATTCTCTTACTGCTCTCCCATAAACCTCCCCATTTATTCAGCCCCTGATAAAAAGCCATTGCCAACTCCTCTCCCTTTCTCAGCCACAGAAAGAGAGAAAGAATGGAACGGACAATCAAATGTCCTGCCAAGCAGCTATTGCCTTTCTCCAGGAGAACTCATTTGACCCTGGAACTGGGGCTGGAAAAGAGGGAGCGAGAGGAGGAACCTGGAAGACACTCTGAGAGAGTGTGTATATGTTCTCTGGGTTCAGCTCCGGCACTGAAAATAAGATTGCTGGACAGCATAGCTGTCAACCCTCCCTTTTTTGTGGGAAACTCTCTTATTCCAATGCCGTTTCCCGTTGCTATCCCGGATTGTTGATATCCCTTAAATTTCCCGGATTTCAAAGGAAGCAGCTCCTCTCCCTCCCTGCCAGCCAGGGAGGCTCCTCAGCTGCGTTGCTCGGCTGCCAATAAGGAGTCTGAGACCGACTGGGGGCGGAGCTTGCATGCCTTGTGCAGCCAGACCCTCCCGCCCAACCAGACAGACAGCCTGCCTGCCGTCTACGCGCTCGCTCTTTCGCTCACCCATTCGCACGCAGCCTCTGGAGCGCAGGGTGGCGAGGCTACTTGGTGCCATTGCACCGCCCTCGCGGCATCCCTTATTTTCAAATCCGAAAGTTTGGGAAAAATCCCTTATTTTCAAATCCAAAAGTTGACAGCTATGCTGGACAGAGCCCCCCAAATATAACATTGGGTGCGAAGAGGAGTCTGCCCATGCTGGCAAAGGGGGTGGAGGAAGACGGTTGTGGAAAATGATGCATTTTGCAGGGCAGTTGTTAGAAAGAGGATGGGAAGGAAATCTGGTAAAACCCAATTTCACAGGGCAAAAGCATTGAGGTTGGTGCTGTTCTGCGCAGATTAACTGGGAATGCAAACAGCTGCAGACACACAGTAAACTCCAGCGTGGGCCAGCACACAGTGCCAGATTTACATATAAGCTAAACAAGCTATAGCTTAGGGCCCCACTCTCTTGAGAGCCCCCCAAAAAATTAAAGGAAAAAAACTGGATGTACATTTCCAAAATATAAGATAAAAAGCAAATAAAATAAAACCTACATACAACAACAGTGTTTTGTGTTGTGTGGGTTCCTATGATGTAAGCCTGCTAGCCTGCTCCCTAAAATATCACTGGTTTGCTCCTTTCTATATATAGGGTGCCTAGATTCTACATGGACTGGTTGAATGGCAACAAGTGCAAATGGCTTTAGATACCTATCAGGTCCATAAATTACCATATAGCATATATTCAACACAAAAAAACAGCGGCAATTTGTTGTTGACAAAGGGCAGCTGGACATATAAAGGGCCCCATTACCTTCAGTAGCTTAGGGCCTCATCAAACCTAAATCCGGCCCTGGCAAGCACACATACAGCAATTTGAACACCAAAGGGGGCGAAAAGGAAGCACGCCACTTCCCAGGGACGAGAGGAGCTCTGACAATGCAGGATGGATGGATTTGGGAGTCTGTGAGCCAGGTGTAAGCACAGGGCGCTGGGTTTTAAACATTGATTAGGACATAGCTCCTAAATCTTTGACTGCAGGCTTGTAGTCCAACACTACAGTTTTAACAACTTTTAAAACAAAGTTATTTAGAATGGAATTGGGCCATTTCCCCTCTCACTGATCCTAATAACTCAGACAAAACTGAAGAGGAAAATCCATTTATTTTCTATTACTAGTATTATTGCAGATGAAAAATGTCTTTATGTCCCATTAGTTCCTAGAAACAAATACTTACAAACACATATAAAATAAAATTTGCAAGTTTGCATTTTGGATGACTTGATGTTCCTTCTCTTAAACTGTTTATTAGTAAAGAATATTCTTCTTCTTTTGCCTCATTATGTATGTACTTTGACCTTCATATATAAAAACTTGTGAAACCGTTATGTACCACAACATTCAGCACAGCTCCTAGCAAGCATTGGAATAAAATACACATTTAAGACAGACCTTAGGCCTGATTTGCACATTTTCCAAAGCAACATGGATATAATAACCCCATAGCAAAGCAGTCCTGGTATTACAGTGTGCAAAAAATTATTGCTCCTACTCTTTAAACCAGGCATAGGCAAACTCAGCCCTCCAGATGTTTTGGGACTGCAGCTCCCATCATCCGTAGCTAACAGGACCAGTGGTCAGGGATGATGGGAGTTGTAGTCCTAAAACATCTGGAGGGCCGAGTTTGCCTATGCCTGCTTTAAACCTTTGTTAGATTTACTGTGGATTTTTATTTTTTTGGAGGAGCTTGCATTTCAAGAATTGTTCTTGGTGCACAAGGAGTTATTGCTCCTCACTTCCATGGGAACAGAAACTGGTACATGGGGTTTCTTCTAAACACTTAAGTAGCAATAATTGGTTTAGGAAACAGTAGCAATTTATTAAGTGGACTTATTGCCCTCCCTTCACTAAAATTCCCTGGGTGGATTACATAATCATAAAGTAATATAACAGGGTGGCCAACTCCCAAGAGTTAAAAACTGGCAGTGATCTACTCCCTTTTTGGGGGTTCAGGTCAAAGTTGTTGACCTGGGGGGTTTGGGTCAAAGTTGTTGAGTTTTTCCAGGGAGGAGGTAAAATGTTGAGCTTTTTTTAGGGGAGCCACAGTTGTTCAGCTTATTTGGGGGGAGCCAATGATCTACCAGTGATCCACCGCAGACGTCCAGTGATCTACCAGTAGATCACGATCTACCTGTTGGACGTGCCTGTAATATAATATTAAGCAACTACAATGACAGCACAACCAGTAAAATCAGTAACAGTAGGATGAACAGTCACTGTATTTCTGAAAGCTTGGGCAAAAAGTTGCACCTCTGCCTATCTGATGGATATGCCTAAAGTTGGGACTAGGTGGACACCTGAAAGCAAGGAATTCCAAAGTCCAGGGTCCACAGAAGAGAAGTTCATCTCACATGCCACCAGTCGGTTCTAAAGAAGCCAGAATTACCAAGACCTCTCTGGCAAAGCCATACAGGCTTGGAACTAAACACAGTAAGATATCTGAATCTTTTATTTGCAGGAAGCAAAAGTTCTTGAGCTTTCTACAAGCCACAACAAAAATTGTAGAAATATTATTGTACAGGTACACATGCCAAGTGTTATGTACTGAGCTGAATCCTAGAACAATAGGATCCCAAATGCAGCAGTCTGATTGGTCCAGAAAAATAGGATCCAGAATGCAGCAGTCTGATTGGTCCTAGAAAAATAGGATCCAGAATGGAGCAATCTGATTGGTCCCCAGGAGCCACCCAATCCAGCTCCAGGTGGAAGTGAATCAGTGACCTGATTGGCCTGCAAGAGCAGCCAATCAGGCTCCTGGATGAAGTTAATCTGCAACCTGCTTGGCCTACAGGACTAGTTCGGAATTAGCCAATCTCGTGGGGCCCATTGTGTAAATAATGTATATATAGCAGACGTTTTGGGGAAAGATTCATTCCTTGATACTATGAGCTGAATAAAGAGCATGAAATTCACACTTGACTCCAAGTATATTTCACCAAGCACCCCAGGTTTGCCAGGGAAGCACAGCTGGTGCCAAAACCTGGTTAAGGTGTAGGTGTTCTGGTTAGTATATGTTTAGAAGTTACATGAAACCATGGTTAAAGCTGGCAAGATAATAGAGCAAAGAACTTCTCCTAGAAGGGAGAGCAGCACAGCTCACAACCATCTCCAGTTTGTTAACCATTCAAGGGTAAGAAATTGGCGGTGTTATAACCAGAAAGCAGCAAATGGATTTATCTAAACTTCTCTTTCTCTCTTTTCCCCCCAAGGATCAATATCAGTTCTGCTATCGAGCCGCACTAGAATACCTGGGCAGCTTTGATCACTATGCAACGTAAAACAAAATCCCTGACCATCCTGGATTTTTAACTGCAGGCCCTTTAAGATCCAGAGAGCCTCTTCTGAGCCATACAGTGTGCTTGAGACGTACTTCTTAACTCCTAACTAAAGACCAATTAGTGGGAAAATATTAAAAGGAAAACAAACAAACAAACAAAAAAACTGTTCCAGGTGGACCAACAATTCACAGTTCAATAAACCTTACCAGAAACATAATAAAAGAATCCAGACTGGTTGAGGCATCTGAAGGATTTCATTTTACAGATACCTCAAGGATTCAGCTTTGGTTGAAGTGAAAGGGAAGAGCAAATTCTGCAAAGAACCATCATCTTGTTCAGGATTGCATGATAGTTAACAACCTGGAACTTGGGAGTCCTGCGATTCAGTGCGAGATGTTTGTCAAAGGGCCAGTACCTGGCTGCTCTGAAAAAAAAGACGAACTCTTTGCTTCAGCATCTCCCCTTCCTACCATATTGCTCATAAATAACACTTTGGGGGGTGGGAGGGGAAAGGGCGAATGTTTAAAAAGAAAGTCCTTGATTTAGTTTTTTAGTATTGTAAAGATACTGCTGACCTGTGCTTCATTTTTAACTGTGTAAACTTTTTTCCTTTTTTTTAAAAAAAACAAAAGTTTATCATTCAATGAAGTGAATTTGGAGGAAAAAAAGTTGCATAACTGTTCATTATTTTTATTTTTATTTGTTTCAGAATTGTAGATTTTTTTATGCTGTAGAACTGTTACCTGTAATATCTCGCTGTAGAAATGTTAAATAATTTGAAAATTTGCACATTTTTGTGCAGCCCTATATTTATCTCCAGGACCACATTCTCATTTAGATAATTGCTTTTACATTTTGATTTTTTTATTCTTCTTATTAAAAGAATATGAAATATAAATCAGTTAATATACATATGGAAGGTTTTGTTTTTTGTTTCTTTTGGAATCAACAGGGAAGCGCAAAGTATAAAGCTGCTATTAACACACACACACCTTTCTCTTTGTATCTATAAATATATGTATATCTCTATTATTGTCTCTCTATCCATCTACAATTATGCACGTAGATAGATAGACAGAAATGCATATATCGCATATCAGTTCTTCCATGACTTGGATTTATTGAAGCAGTGGAGGAAGGGAGAAGAATCCAAAATGCTATATTCAGTCCATACAATATTTCTGAACATGTCTGCATCTCATTGTTTTGCTTTCAGGGCTTTTGTTTCGTTGTCTGTTTTCCAGGGGAAACGAGGAATGCACATCAGTGATACTTGAAACTCAGTCCTACCCCCCCCCCCAAATAAAAAGAAAAATAAAAGAGAAAAAAGGATGGAAATCATATGTACACGCATCTCACACATACAAAAACACCTTAGTGTAACACCTTAGTGCAATAAACAAACCATACTAAATATAGGAAGTGTGCATGTGGGAAAGGTCAGTGCATATTCCCTTAGGAGGGGAGAATGTTGTAATATAATAGCTGTCAAGATGTTTTAAAAATGTATTCACTTGTATAATTGTCTATAGTATACGGTAGGACATGTGCATTGACGATGTATAATGGGGCAAAGCCAAACTCATGTTGCTCTGTTGAATCAGAACTCTTTTCGTGGCGTACAGCATTAATGGAAAATGCTGGGGGTTTTTTAATTTTAATTTTTACATTTAGAGTGCCTTATATTTGATGCCTATTTTGATAGCATTTCTTCGAGTTTTGTTTCGTCTGTATTTGCATTAGTTGAGCTCATATTTCTCTGTGTCACTCTTCCCCCAACCCCTTTCTTCGATTAAAAAGCGTTAGCTTTTCGACACATGTACAAAGAGGTCTTTTAAGAATATGCATTCCTGGTGTTAAATATTAATCCATGTTTATCCCAAGCAGTTGGGTAGTCAGGGGCTGTTGATCCGGGTGCGAGTCCTCCCGTTCTGCTTTCATAACCATTGCATTGGTTATCAGAAGCCAGGAGCACCGTGGTGAAAAGAGAAGGTAGCTTATCCCTTAATAGACATCGGAGCAGCGATTAGAATGGGTCTTGATTCATATCCATGCACACGAATTTTCACTGGAGGCCAAAGCATGTTCACTTTACTCAGGCTAAAAGGCCTCCTGAGATAAGCTGTGTCAGGCAAGCGGACAGAGGGCATAAATTTAAGGAAGATTATATGTGACCCCCCCATTGTGGACAGTACAAAACATTTCGAGGCACTATAATGGAAGCCATTTGCTCTTGCATTGGTCTGGGTTCAGCCTAGCACCATGTTGGAACATAAATATCAAAAGAATGACTTTAAATGTGGTTGTTGTTTTTTTTTAAAAAAAAGGATCACCAAGGAAGCGATTAGTTGATATTGACTTAGAATTCTTTCTCTTTTTCCATGATTCCCATCACTACCAGAAATAAATATATTAAAAGACCAAACACTAGAAAGCATTCTATTTGAGCACTTTTATATATAAAAATGCAAAAATGGGGGGGGGGGGAATGAAACATATATATGTATAATAATAATAATAATAATAAAGTATTATAGAAGGCTACCTCAGAATGAGATTCTCTAACTTACATCAGAATCAGAGAAGAATGTGCACTATATGTTTCCTTTTGTTTTTTTTTATTTGTTTCTGTCGAAATAGTATTTTTTAAAGTGCCAGATTATGCAGCGAACTCATGCTTTTAGCCAAAAGTACCCGTTTTCAGGCACTCACCGTGGGAAAAAAATGCTACATTTTAGAAGCATAGAGGACAGGCATGTCTGCACAGGAACTTTCTGTGTTCTGCGTGACAGAATGTCGCCCCCCACCCCATTTTGCATGGGGTCCGAGTGCGTCCCTGCTCTGTATAGAAATCTGCAGTGGTTACTGCAGACTGCGCATGGGGGTCATGCGGTTTGTGAGGTCAGGATGTACACGGAAGAGCATAAAAAAAAAAGAAAATCCATGTGCAGACATACACTAGGCAGGCCAATTGCTCCTGAAAACAATTGGCCTTTTTTTCTGCAAAAAAACAAAAAAGAAATCATTTGATTTATTCAAGAAAAGCGTTGTATGAAATCACTAGCGATTGAGGGGGTGAACGTTTTCACGTGACATGAAGAGGAAGAAATAGCCGCACATATTCCCGTCAAAACTGCTATTCAGGAGTTGCTTCTAATGAGGAACTCTCTCTGAATCATTGATGTGCATTCCATTTTCTGTATCTTTGCTGTGCAGTGATCTCTCTCTCTCTCTCTCTCTCTCTCTCTCTCTCTCTCTCTCTTTAATTAGTAGGTGTCATTATCTGCCATTTACCAAGCTCAGAATTCGGTTTCATCAGCATAACCAGTACGGTGCTATTATTTACCTATGTATGTGTAGTTATGTATAATTTTGTAATTAGTTAACAATGGAGAAATACGCAAAATATATAAAAAATTATTTGTACAGAACTTTTATTTTAGCTCTTTTTTTAATAAAAAAAAGAAAGAAAAAAAAACCTGGTTTGCATGGTTAGACGTTGGCAAGGATGGCTGGGGGAAGGAAGGGGTTACTCTAGGGAGATTTGCACTTTCTATACCTTTGTACTATGCACTGCCCTATTGATTCTACACCCAATAGTATTATTACTTGAACCCATCTGTAAGGAAACTGCTTATGAAAATCCACTTGTGTGTATGTAAATAACACAAAACATGTTTAAAAGGGGGGGAGGGTGTTTGCAGGGGCAACGAGACGCAAGTCCCCTCCTCCTCAATATTATTTTTTTCTCCCCCGCTCCTTTTATGGTTTTGTGATCTCTCTTTTCGTTTCTGTTTTTCGAGTGCCCTGATACTCCCAACAGAATATCAGAAGGCTGCGGCTCCCGTCATCCATCTTGTTACGTGGCTTTGCCATTCAAGCTTGGAGTGTCTTTACAAAGATAATACAAGTTGTGTTCTTTGCTCTCGTTTTGGATGCCTAGACTGAAAACAAAAACGAAACAAAAAAAATCAAAATAAAAAAATTACCTTGTAAAATGGCTTGTTAAAAAAAAAATACAATTACCTCTAATTAGTAGTACGCGTAAATGTTTTACAGAATGAAAGGCGTGCTTTTTATTTTCTTACTTCGTTACATTGGTGGCGAAAGAAAGTCTGTATGGAAATCAGTTATTTGCTGACACAAGTTCCATTTGTTACAAAAGAATTCTAATAAAAATGTCAGTGTTATGCAGACCTGGTTGTCTTTTCTTAAGCCTTGCTTTCTGAAATAACAATTAAAAAAAAACACATTTCTTTTTAGCCTTTTAAGTCTCTCCTTCTGTCAAATTGGGGGGTGGGGGCGGAATCCCACAGCAGGACCATACTGGTTGCACTAGCAAACCAAGTATGTTTGTGTGTGGGATTATTTTGAAAACGGCTAGAGGTACGTACTGGATCTCTTCCTCTCTGTGCAAAGTCCTGGATTCAATCTCCAAACAGGGCAGATAAAGGCTCCCTGCCCAAAAATGAAGACACAGTGACACAGGATTTTAGTTTAATTTACTGGGAAAAATTTAGGTCACAACTTTATTGAATACAGAATGTGAGTGGTATTGGCTTAGGCATTGGAATCATCCAAACTATATCAGACTCCCACCCGCATCGCGGGGAATCTGATAAAGGGTGAACACCACCAGAGGGAGCCTCTTCCGGAGGAACCTGACTGTATCTCACCCCCGGTGTCCCCGTGGGGTCCTGGTATGGCACTAGCCCCCTCTGCAGGGTTTCGGACAAGACCCAGGCCAACCCTTGGTTCCTTTAACGGAATACCCTTGAGCTTGGAGGGGCAGGTGATGGCCGCACCTCCCCTCCACACCATCGCCTAACCGCCAAACCTTACAAAGTTGTGATGTTTGCTACGGTGATAGGCAAAAACCAAATGGCCCTGCCAATTTGCCAGGTGGAAAAAATCCTACCAGGCCCCCATTGCAAAACAGGCGACCAGCAAAGTCCATAGCTAGGCCAGACAGACCTAAGCAAAGGGAGGGTGGGCGGGGTATCCACTGCACGAAGGCAAAGAGAACCAGCAAACAATGCGCAGGGCTTAAATATTGTTTCGCAGCCAACCCCCAAGCCAAGCAATTGGCTTTAGGGTCCGAGTGACTGTGAAACGACCAACCGGAGTGGAGCAGGGCATAGCCTTGCCCACACCGGGAGGTGGGGGGTGCTTAGAGATGTGATTGCAACACGCTCCCTCCATGAAGAGGAATCGATTTATTATTATTATTATTATTATTATTATTATTATTATTATTATTATTATTTATTTATTCAACTTATACACCACCCTATACCCAGAGGTCTTTGGTTGGTTCCCAGGGATACTCAAATACCCTGGATGACCTACCACAAAATACATGCCTCCTTAAACAACTCATTAACAAAAACAGCAGCGATCAGGTCACTTATTAACTTTGAAAAACTCCTAGCAGAGACACAGCAAAGGGGTGGCATCTACAATATATAATATACCACTCCAAGCCACTACAACCCCCCGCACCACAATTAAAGACCAATGGAAACACGACAAAGGATACGAAATAAACTCCACAGCTGCTATCTCTTGCAGGAAATTCAGGAGAAAACATGACTGCCTGCTTCTCAAGTATCAAAAACGTACGGATGGAGAATGCAAATGTACTGCATTGTTTTGTCCGGAGTGAATAAACATTGTGATGTTTGTTCTGTCTTGAGTGGATAAACATTGTGCTGTTTACTTCACAGCTGTACCAAATAGCTGAGTTAACTTTTCATATAAAATTAAGGGTTGGACACCAAACTCAACATGGCACTTGTATTATTATCAACAACTACGTGGGTGGCGCTGTGGGTTAAACCACAGAGCCCAGGGCTTGCTGATCGGAAGGTTGGTGGTTCGAATCCCCGTGACAGGGTGAGCTCCCGTTGCTCGGTTCCAGCTCCTGCCAACCTAGCAGTTCGAAAGCACATCAAAGTGCAAGTAGATAAATAGGTACCGCTCTGGCGGGAAGGTAAACAGCGTTTCTGTGTGCTGCTCTGGTTCGCCAGAAGCAACTTAGTCATGCTGGCCACATGACCCGGAAGCTGTACGCTGGCTACCTCAGCCAGTAAAGCGAGATGAGCACCACAATCCCAGAGTAATCCGCCAACCTAGCAGTTCGAAAGCACGAAGTGCAAGTAGATAAATAGGGCGGGAAGGTAAACGGCGTTTCCGTGCACTGCTCTGGTTCACCAGAAGTGGCTTAGTCATGCTGGCCACATGACCCGGAAGCTGTCTGCGGACAAACACCAGCTCCCTCAGCCAATAGAGCGAGATGAGCGCCGCAACCCCAGAGTCGTCCGCGACTGGACCTAATGGTCAGAAGTCCCTTTACCTTTACTACTACTACTACTACTACTACTACCAACTACTCAGAAACCAGGGACGCTGATTGCCATTCACCTGGTACAGATATGCCACCCTTTTCATGTATTGCAACACTCCTTTTGTTCACACAGGAGGGTTGATAAATATGCATGAAAATGATTCCCAATGCACTAAACATTACGACTATGTTTCGTCATTAAGAGTGCTGGAATTTTATTTTGGTATGCTGAATTCATTGATCTCGAGTAATAGTGTGGTTTTCTAAAAATGAAAAAAAAGTTTCAAACATTGTCTGTTAACATCTCACTCAAGCTTGCATTCCCCTGCCCGGCAAGTGCTAAACTGTGCCTCCCGTCTCTCTCGCAATGGCCAATGCAAGCAATTGACAGAAGCACACTCAATGTCTAATAGCAATGACTGAAGATGTGTGGTCAGATCTCTGCTGTCTGGCTTTCACAGATGAGCCTGATAACACCCTGCAAAATGGGGCAGTGTAATGAACGGTGATCGTTTTGCATCAGGCCTGTAAACAGGATGCTTTTAAAACTCTCTGCTCTGCCCGCTTGAATGTATGCAACTGGCTTGTGTCAGCAGAATATAATTTAAAAAGCCCTGCCATTATTATAGCAGAAACAAGCAAACAGGGTTCCTCACCAATAACAACGGCACAGAATACATTCAACGATGTCAATGAATCTGGAAGGAAAATCTTTTAAGTTAGTTTGCACCTGCTACCATTTCCCCAAACCATTAAGACTCTTGTTATAAAAACGATGTATGTTGGAATAATAAATGTGCAACGTGCTTTACCAGCTTTATATCTCATGAAAGCTCACAACCAATAGGTATGGTGGGCACCTTTGGTGCCATATTACAGTTGGAGAATGGGTAGAGCAATCCTATGGAGGGAGGGGGAATCATAGAATTGTAAAGATAGAAGGGAACACACACACACACCCTGAAAAGCAGGAAGATTCCATGGAAGTTGCCCCACATCCAAAACCCTGTGATCACTGTAGGGTTGCAATGTTTTGAAGAGCGAAAAAGAGGAGACATTTGCTGACTTCATTCACTATGACGACTCTACCCATTGTCAAGGCTTCAGGGAATCCTATCCCTCCCACAGTGGGATGCCAAGAAGCAGATAAACCAGAAGATTTCTTACCAAGTAGTTTATTCAATATTCACAGAGAGAGATGAAGGAATGCAGTGTCTCTTAGAGAATTAAAGTCCCACCCTCTCAGTCCCTCCTATTCTATGTCACCCCTGCGCCGATGGATCTGTGCTTTTTGCCTCTGAGCTTTCTGTTCTACTACTCTCAAGGCACACCTTGTTCTGTGAGGGGGGGGTCAGGAAGGCTTTCAAGAGACACTGAGTCTGTTAGCTGTCTCTCCTCCTCCTCCTCCTCCTCTTCCTGCTGCTCTCCCAATATTTCCCAGCTTCTCCTCTCTGCAGTCTCCGAACTATGACCTTCTGCAAACCACTGTTCTAAATCTATACTGTCCTCCTCTTCTTGGGAAAGTGCAAGAAGAGAGGATGCTTTTGTCCAATCCCCTTCCATGCCAGAGCACCTGGGAGCATTTTGGGGTGAGGTTGCGTCTGTGGTAGGACCAATGCTCCCCCAGTATGTTTACCCTTACTGACTTCTGCCAGAGGCCAGTTGTCAGTGCTGCCCTGCCAAAGGTGTAGGTGCAGCTAGTAGAACCAATGCCTAAGCAAACCACTCACATTCTGTAATCAATAAAGTTGTGGTCCAAATTATGCCAATAACCTTAAACTAATATTGGTGTCAACTGTGTCTTTCTTGGGAGGTCTTGGGGGTCTTCACACGCAATTACTGGTATATCTCAAGCCCTACCAATTGCTTTTGATGAAAAAATAAATTACCCAATCTCAGCATTATCTCCATCATTCACTGGGTTATATTGGCAGGACAGTCTCTTCTATGAGAGAAAAAATTTGAGTACAGCTTTGGGAGACCCCATGGCAGTATAGGCAAACTTATTTTCTGTCCTTCCACTGGGCGCCTTTGCTAGGGACTCCAAGGAGGAGGAGACAATACTTCTCAGTGTACAGAGAAGTAATGATGTGTCCCACCCTGATATCTTGGTCGTAACATTTTTAAAAAATATATATTTTTATTAAATTTTTGCATATATTTTCCAACATCATTTAACATTCCTTCATATCTTATACAATATTTTTGGACTTCCATCAACCACATCTAAAGATTTCCAATATCCATAACTTAATCTTCTATTTTCATAATTTCACTATTACTTTTAATAATCTAGTTACAGGTAGGTAGCTGTGTTGGTCTGCCATAGTCAAAACAAAATAAAAAATAAAAAAAATTCCTTCCAGTAGCACCTTAGAGACCAACTAAGTTTGTTCTTGGTATGAGCTTTCGTGTGCATGCACACTTCTTCAGATATAGATTTAATAATCTATAACCAATTATCATTTTCCTAAATTTTCTCTATAATATTTCATATAGTCCACCTTACAAAACTTCTTGCAAACCTACTACCGTAATTTGTTGTTTACAATTGTTTTTCAAACAGTTGTCCAATTTCTTCCAATCTTCCAAGAACCTCTGGTCCCGTGGGTTTCGAATTCTCCCTGTCATCTTGTCCAATTCTGCCTAGTCCATTAACTTCGTCTGCCGCTCTTCTATCATCGGTAATTCTTCTTGCTTCCATTCTGGGGGTAACATTTTCCATTCTCTCGTTCACAGTTCCCGCTTGCCTGTCACAATGATGACCACCTTGTAAATATTCAGTAAAGAGGACTAAAGACTCCCAACCCCCAAACACAACCTATTTATTCTGTTTTAATGTTATTATTTTAACTCTTACATCAAAAATCTGCTTTTTCGATAATGCAGTAAGAATTTGTTGCCAAGCTGCTCTCTCGATACGGAGACGAGTTGTGTGTTTTTGTGACTCTCCCTCCTCTTCCCCCCTGTGCCTTTCTTTCTTTTGTGATCTAGGGGCTTGACGAGTGGATGGGAAATTGATATTTTATCTCTGAAGCTCTTTGGCAACTGTCTGGCTCTCTGCCTGTATTGCTAAGAGGGAAAATTGATTGTAATTTCCTTAGAGAGAGAGAGAGGTGTGTGTGTTTTGCTTTGTTAGGAAGGCCCATAGGTTTTTTTATGCGCCGGAGATGAATCCATGCCACAGGCCAAAATCAACCCTAATACAAGCTGAAGTCTTACACTGGCTAATTAAAGTATCTGCGCGGTTCTCTCTCACCGTGGAATGTTTCTGACAAACAAGGATCAAGAAGAATCTGGTAGGTGTGGTATCCGTAGGCCTTGGCTAATTTAATGCTTACTCTTTTTAGGAGATTTCAATCGTCTCCCAAAAGCTGCCTTTGCCAGATGACAAAAGGGAAATCAAACTACTGGGAGTTCATTTGTACAAGTGCAGAGAAATGGTGTCTTGCACATGTCCGGTTTGTTTGTGTTCCTTTATTCAGTATAACTCCCAGTCAGGGCCGGCGCATCCATTAAGGCGAACTAGGCAGTTGCCTAGGGCGCCAAAATGGAGGGGCGCTGGCCAGCCTGCCCCCCGCCCCCACCCCCGCCCGGTGCCGCCCCAACCAGCGGCGAAAACCGCTGCGGCGTGGGGCGCCCGGCCGGCCTAGGGCGCCAAAATCCCTAGCACCGGTCCTGCTCCCAGTCTGTTTATGTCTGATCTGTTAAGACCGTAAGAAGGTTTTCTCAGTAGTGGCGCCCTCCCATGAGATGTCAAGGAGAGAAATAACTATACAACAGAGTTGTCCAATTGGTCTACTGCGACTGACAGATCGCTGTGGTTCTCCCAGTTGATGGCGTTTAAAGAATGTGATCGCCTTTAGATTGACTGTGCCGCGTCCTGCCCCTGGCGCTGTGTCCAGGAGCGGGGGCCAGTCGCCCATGGGGTGGGGTGAGCCAGGGCAAGACACTCCGCAGGGCCTCAAAGGAGTCTGCCTGCCTCCTCCCACTCAGCCGCCCTATAGCTGGGGGGAGGCAGTGGGCAGACTGTTTGGGCAGCGCAGAGCCTGTGCACGCCCAAGCCACCACGTCACTCACAGGAGAGACATGTGGTTCAGGCGCACTGCAGGCCCCGCGGTCACCCAGCTCAGTGGTGACACCCGGGGTGAACCGCCCCCACCGCACCCCCCTTCCTCCACCCCTGTCTCTCCACCCCTAAGAAGCCTGTAGCAGGGAGTATTACAGGGCAGATTAAAAATGTAGACTTGGGCTTGTATTGTTATAAGCAGCTCTTTGAGCTAAAGAGATAGTGTAAGGAAGGGAGCAAGGAGCTCCGTTAATCTTGTGAGTGGATTCCTGCCCCATCATACTTCTCCTCCCATCCTGGGATATGGGTTAAATCCACCACCCAAACATATAATAACAACCCCATCTTTAGGCCACTTACACTACAAATTGCTAAGGAGGATAAACCAGGTCTGGGTTTCTTAAACATTTTGTGAGACCCACGGGATTCTCATAGAAACGCACCATTATATGGTCAGCTCAAATGGGAGAGTGCTAAGGTTTACCAGTTCAAGCCTTGTGGTTGTTGTGTTGTGCTAATGTAGGAAACTGTGGATCCAAAATAAATAAAAGAAATTACTAAAAATAAACAGGCTACAAGTCTGAATGATAGCTAATCATTTTTCCTGGGGCAATAGGCTCCCCTTAGTGAAAGAAATTGCAAATAACTATTAGTTCATAAGGCAGAAAATTGCAAATTCTAAAGCAAATAAATATGTTCTGCCATTGCTGGAGCTTACAATTGACTATAAAGTAGGAGGGCAGAGTTCTAATAGGAGACTATCAAATAGAACATACAAGTTAAATTATATAATCAATTAAACATTCTTGGTTGACAAAGAAATCTATTCACTCACAGCCTCTGCTTCTAAGCCTTCGATAACTTCTCATGTGAGTACGTGGAGCTTTTCTTCATGAACAATAAATTAATGGCTATGAGACTGTGCATTAATTTCTGTTAGTGAAACGTCTGGATAAAAAGAGAGCATATCATTGCACAGAGGAAGCAATGGGAACTAGTTGACTGGGGCAAAGGTGCAAGGATGAGTGCTGTTCTGACGTTTTGTGATGTGAACAATGGGTTTTGAAAGGGTGGGAAAATCCCCTTGAAATGCTCCTAAATTTGCATGGCCTTTCATGTCCCCCCCCCCCGGCTAATGTGTTTTCAGCCCTGCTATGCTACTGCTGTTTTGACACTACTATGTGTGCATCTTGCTTCTTCATGTCATGATCCCAACCAATCAGGGACCCTGTAGTGAACATATTGGTGTCATATTGCCAGTTAGCCAATCACATTTCTTTACATGATTATGTCACTAAAGGCAAATGAAAAATCATCCGTGGCCTTCGCTCTGAATGAGAAGGTTGCGTGTCAAGGTCCCCCATTCACCCCTCAAAATAACACACACCACAGACAGTAATTATGGTTTGGTTTTTGGCATGATTTTGGCCACAACTTTATTAAAATACAAAATGATGCGAGTGGTTGCATAGGCATTGGTTCAAGCTATCTGCCCCCTAAGGGACAGAACTGACGACCGTCAGTATGGGAGAGCACTTATTGGGGTTGAGATTATGAGCGGGGTCAAGTCTCTATAACCCGCCCCACACATGCTCCCAGGAGCTCTTGCGATGGCCCTGGCCCCCAAGCGGAGGGATACGGACAAGCAAAGGTGAGCCCCTGGATTCCTTTAACGGAATTCCCCGCGCAGCAGCAACCATTGGAGGGGCAGCCACAGCCAGGCTTATCCCCTCCAGCAACGAACACATACGAACCAATGCCTAACCGCCAACCTTACAAGTTGTGACTAATTGCCATGCAGTAGGCGAAAACCAGAAGGCACCAGCCAATCAGCCAAGTGGGAAAATTCCTACCAGGCCCCTGCCCCAACAGCAGACGACCCCATGACAGGCATAGCAAGATCAACACAGGGGCCTAAGAAATTGGGAGAGGACGGGCGGGAGATCCATTGCACGCAGCAAAGAGGAATTACCAAGCGTGCACAGGGGTTATAAACCCGAGCAGACCCAGCCAAAATTGCAACATTTAATTTACCCCAGCAACAACCCAGGGCCAATCAGAGCTGAGGCCAAAGTCCAAAAACTCCCCAGCAACAGTGAGGGGTGAATTAGCTGGCCCCCACCGCAACGCGTGCTCTCCTCGGAGAACCCGTTTTAAAAAAGGAACCATTTTCCTATGTGCGTTTGAACAGGAAAATAGCGAGCCTCATGTATGTTTAAGATAGATCCGTGTGTGCAGTTGACCTATGTACTAGACTAATTATTTAATTACCAAGTGTGAAAGCTAAGTATGCTGGGCAAAACTCCTAAATTGTGTACTGTATTAGGTACTACTTAATCTTAGGAAATCAACATAAATTGAAAGGAAACGGAGTCAGCAAAATTTCCTTTGTGGTGATGGCCTGGGAATCTTCTTTTCTTCTTTGGTGATCACTCATAGCCGAGTAAGATTATCTTCCATGAACACAGTCTTAATGCTGTGTCCGTAAGTGACTTTGGAGGCCAATTCTGGATCCACACGTCCTTCCACAGTGGGGACACAGGTTTCCAGACGGGAGCTGATCATGGTGAGGGCATGCCGAACGTGTCTTCCTCTTAGCTCATTTCTCCCTTTCGTCCTGAGTTCGAGAGTCTTCAAAGCCCATGACCAGTGGCGGAACTTCAGCACCGGGGGGCGGAGAGCAGGGGGGTGGGGCCGGCATGCATCCCAGGGGTGTGGCACATGTCCTGGGGGTGTGGCATGGTGCCTGCGGGGGCGTGGTCCCCAGTGCGGGCAGGGGGGCAGCCATGATGTCACCCCACTGGGATCGCGCTGCCGGGGGCGGTGCGCTCCCCCCGCACTCCTCTTCCTCCGCCAGTGCCCATGACACCTTTGTTAAAGGCTGTTCTCCAACTGGAGCGCTCGCAGGCCAGTGGTTCCCAATCGTCGGTGTCTATGCTACGTTTTTAAATATTTGCTTTAGATCTGCATCTTCCAAAAACCCATCCCAAAGTTTTGAACTGCAACTTTCATCAGACCATGGCTGAGTGTCAGGGATGATGGAAGCTACAGTCGGAAAATCAAGAGAGCCCCACAATGGGAAAGGCTGGAATGAAGCCCTGTTTATCTAACGGGCTGTCATGTGAAGGATGGAGCAATGGATTCAAGTTACAAGAAAGAAAATTCTGACTAAAGATCAGGAAGATGTTTCCGACAGCAAAAGCTGTTCAGCAGTAGGACAGACTCAAACAAGAGGTGGTGGAATCTCCTTCCATGGAGGTTTTTAAGCAGAGTTATGACAGTCATCTGTCAGGGATACTTTAGTTGAGATTCCTGCATTGCAGGGGGTTGGACTGGATGATCCCCAGGGTCTCTTCCAGTTTTAATTCTATGATTCTTTGATTATACCCATGTGCTACCTTTCCAAAGACACAGTCACCCTTCTCTCAGTCATACTAGCTATAGTTGATCATGTTAAACACAATGCGTATAATACAGTATGAGAATATTCACAACATTTCCGGCCCCATTTTGCCAAATAATATTTGACTTAATATGGTGCCTGATAACAAACTACTGTCTGAGCTGTATCAGTAATCCAGATTGATGTACCATTAACCTTATTGGGTTCAACGCCATGCAAACTGGGTTCGTATGTGAGCTCCAGCAGTGAAGATTAATAATACAGTAATACAATATCACAATCCCAGAAGACCATGTCAAAACATTCCCATCTGTCAACAATTCTTGAAGCAGGAGCTAACTGATTTATAGAGAATATGGAGGATTAAGACTATCAAAGCTCACCTTTATTTCAAGCAGAGCAAACTGGATCTCGTTCTTTGTTTTCATTTACACACACACATACACAGACTTAGTCCTGTAGAAAAGATGGATATGCCTGCACAAACTCCACTCTCCATTGCCTCATTGTATATTGGAAATGAACAGCCGTTTGTGAATGATTGAATGCTTTGGTGTGTAATCAGCCACAGCAGCCATTCATCGCTCTCATATATTATGGTGTGACAATCCTTGCTTATAAAATATATGCTGGAAAATAAACCAGGATTCCTTGTATGGGGAACCGCTGCAAACTTTTAAAAGCAGTTTGCTCCCTTCAGAATTCTAATTTCATTAAGCAACCAGCCACACAAAGGTCTTTTTGTTGTTGTTATTAATTTCCCTGGTTCTAGCAGAAACCTAAAAAATCCTTATCTCCATTGCACATGGCTTCTTGGAAATGATTTTCAGGGGGGGGGAGGCACACTAAGCTGATGCCTTTCCATTAACACCTGCCCTCCATCTGCCCACGTATATTTAAACACTAAGAGATTCCACCCCCCACCCACCTACACCTAAACAATGAAGGCTAGGAAACAGCAGGCCGGCTACTGTGGCACTGGGCAATTTCTGGATTTCATCTAGATGACTCTTTTGTCAGACTGAGAAGGAACAAAAAAGATGTCACACCAAATATAGCATGTATAGGCCGTTTCTCTCCCCCCCCCCCCAATCACGGCTAGAGGTTGCTTCAAGTCTCTAAGCGGGCAAGTTTGACTAACTTCCCACAGTAGTTAAGCCAAAGGGTAGGAACCTTCATGCGCTTGTGTATGTGCATGAGTGCAAGGTAAAAATGTACAGTGGTACCTCTGGTTACAGAAGCTTCAGGTTACAGATGTTTCAGGTTACAGACTCCGCTAACCCAGAAATAGTACCTCAGGTTAAGAAATTTGCTTCAGGATGAGAACAGAAATCGCGTGGTGGCAGCAGGAGGCCCCATTAGCTAAAGTGGTACCTCAAGTTAAGAACAGTTTCAGGTTAAGAACGGACCTCTGGAACGAATTAAGTTCATAACCTGAGGTACCACTGTAAAGGTAAAGGACCTATGGACGGTTACTGTAAGTCCAGTCAAAGGCGACTATGGGGTGTGGTGCTCATCTCGCTTTCAGACTGAGGGAACCGGCATTAGTCCGCAGACAGATTTTTGGGTCATCTGGCCAGCATGACTAAACTGCTTCTGGCGCAACGGGACACCGTGACGTAAGCCAGAGTGCACGGAAACATCATTTACCATCCCACTGCAGTGGTACCTATTTATCTACTTGCACTGGCGTGCTTTTGAACTGCTAGGTTGGCAGGAGCTGGGACAGAGGAACAGGAGCTCACCCCGTCGCGGGGAATCGAACCGCTGACCTTCTGATCGGCAAGCCCAAGAGGCTCGGTGGTTTAGACCACAAGATGTATTAGTGATACATGGTAACGTAAGTATCACATAGTTGGAAAGTATCACACACCTAGTTCAACCCCTGCTGCTCAATGCACGGCTCCTCAATGTAGGATGCAACCTGTGGGTTTTTTTCCAGCTGCAGCCCACCAGAGTGCCTGGGGAAGGGCTTTAGCTTTGTGGCACAGCATCTGCTTTAGATACAGGAGGCCCTGGTTTCAATTCCCAGCCTCTGCAGGCAGGGCTGAGAGAGACTTTTGATTGAAACCTTGGAAAGCCACTGCCAGACAGCACAGCCAATACTGAGCTGGATGGACTAGTGGTTTGACTCAGTCAGTAGCAATAATAGTAGTAGCAATACCTCAAGGACCGCCTCTCTCCATATGAACCTACCCGGACCCCAAGATCCTTTTCTGAGGCCCTTCTTCGTGTGCCTCCTCCACGAGATGTCTGGAGCGTGGGAATACGAGAACAGGCCTTCTCTGCAGTGGCTCCCCATTTGTAGAATGCTCTCCTCAAGGAGGCTCGCCTGGCACCTTCGTTATACACCTTCAGGTATCAGGCAGAAACATAACTCTTTAACTAGGCCTTGACATCTGATGCCCTTTTAAAATGTGTTGGGGTAGTGGTGGTTATTGGGTTGTCTTGTTCCTATTTTTATTGCGTATTTTGTGTTTTTATATTCTGCTTTTATGTTGTGAACCGAGACTGAGACCTGTGGCAATTCAGGTGGCATGCAAATTTTAAAACTAAATAAATCATAATAAATAATTGTAATATTAGTAGTAGCAACAAGAAGAAGAGAAACAGTTTACCTTCGTAATAATGGAGGGTGAATTCAGACATTGGGGGTTTATCTTAAATCCATTAGGAACAGCAAATCTTAATATCATTCTGTAAAAAAACCAACTCATTAGCCTTCCATCTAATTACTCCTTTGACCCACTTTTGATGATCTCATCCATCACAAAAAAACCACAATAATGCAACCCCATGTCTTTGAATGTAACTCTTTCCCATATGACAACAGTTCACATCCAGTCATCTGTAGAAGATGCATGAGTTTTGCCATCCATCGCTTCTCCACTATGCAGTACTAGCAGGCAAACCGCTATTCTGGACAACTAGACCCCAGCCTACAGGCACGTGTTTGTCGTTCAAGATATATACCATATTCCAACAGTACAATGAAGGCTGCATTGTATTACCTCACAATCACTGTTCTCAGCAACCCATATATCACAGTATTTAAATTGGCTGGCCTGTTTAACTCTCATTCATCATTATACCTGCAACGGAGAAGTGTTTTTTTTCCCCCCAAAAGCTCTTTCCAAGTGGAAGAAAAACTGTAATCACCTGACTATATAAAATCCTGTGAGGAGATTCTAGCTTTCTCTGCCCGCCTGAACACAGCTTTTCTGCTTCTCATAGGCTGGTTATGGGTGTCACTTGTCTCCCTTGTCTCCCGTTTCTGACAGAATTATGGCCATTTTATCACATATTTCCCCCTCCTCTGCCCCCAAAGTGTGTTATCTTTCTCCTTGCCACTTGGCAGGATGATACAGATGGCTCACTTACCTAAAGATGATGAGAAGGTTGTGGGGAGAGAGAGAGAGAGAGAGAGAGAGAGAGAGAGAGAGAGAGAGATCATCTCAGTAAGTTTTGTCACATGTGTGGGTTAGACTTGTTGTTGTTGTTGTTTAGTCGTTTAGTCGCGTCCGACTCTTCGTGACCCCATGGACCAGAGCACGCCAGGCACTCCTGTCTTCCACTGCCTCCCGCAGTTTGGTCAGACTCATGTTGGTAGCTTCGAGAACACTGTCTAACCATCTCATCCTCTGCCGTCCCCTTCTCCTTGTGCCCTCAATCTTTCCCAACATCAGGGTCTTTTCTAGGGAGTCTTCTCTTCTCATGAGGTGGCCAAAGTCCTGGAGCCTCAACTTCAGGTTCTGTCCTTCTAGTGAGCACTCAGGGGCTGATTTCTTTAAGAATGGATAGGTTTGATCTTCTTGCAGTCCAGGGGACTCTCAAGAGTCTCCTCCAGCACCATAATTCAAAAGCATCCATTCTTCTCACTTCCGTACATTACTACTGGGAAAACCATAGCTTTAACTATACGGACCTTTGTCGGCAAGGTGATGTCTCTGCTTTTTAAGATGCTGTCTAGGTTTGTCATTGCTTTTCTCCCAAGAGAAGAGAAGTGGGTTAGACACTAACTCCTTATTGCTTGGAGCAGTTCCTCAGATTGGAGAATGAGTTTAATTCATAGGGGCTATTTCACACAAGCAGCCTGGTTTAAAAGCAGCACTGGCTCAAGCTGTGATGATCCCTGTGTCCCCTACCCAGCAAGAAAGGCAACTGAGATAGTGTGGGACAGCCTACTATTCCCTGTAAATAATCATCATTATTTGTGCTGCCCTGGTTTTCTACATTGAGAAGTCATCTGCTCTATGTCACAACTCACAGGCAAACTACTTCACAGTCTACATTGATCTGTTGTGGGGTCCCATTTCAGTATTTTTGTTCCATCAAATTCTGGGAAGAGAATAAGTTTCATTTATTTATTTATTTTAAAAAACACATTTCATTTAACCTGCTTTAGGATATTTGTATACTTCAAATCCACATCTTAAAAAAAGTACATATGCTGTAGTTTTCAACTGTGTTGCACTCCTCTCATAAATCAAAAATGGCATTAATTTCGTAATTACATTTTCCAAGTCAATGGCCCATACTGCAGATTATTGCCCTTGGGTGTTTGTATCAAATATGAGAATTTATTTATTCTTAATAGATTGTGATTCTACTAAAAGGAATTGGTGACATTTAAACAAGGAGGAGACCCAACTGAGTATTTTACTCCTGAGGTAAATTGACTTCTAAAAACTGCTCAAAAGCAGTTCAGCTGAGCCAGAGTGGGCAGACTGCTGGTCTTGGACCTCAGGGAGATAGGTTCGAATCCTTGCTTGATCTTGGGGTAATCTGAATCTCTGCCAGTCATGGGGCCAATCCAGAACTGTCCACCGAATATGGGATGTCTGTTTTATTCGGTCCCCTTTCTACAATGTGGCTGAAATGGGTTTAGAAATATCTCCTTAAGCCCATTCTGAGGCTATCTGTGCTACCTTCCCACTACTGAACTAGAATCAAGGGTGGCGAATGAGACCATGGAAAGTGCTGGGTTCTTGGTTCAAGAGATGGGGCTGGACATCACAAGAACTGTACTTTCAACATCATGCTTAACCACCCAGAACTTGCATGGACCAAGATTAAGGCTGGAGCATTCAGTGCAGCATAAGATAGGGTCCCAAAATATTGCAACTCTTCTTAAGAGTCCCTGGGCAAAAGCTTCAGGTGAGAGATTTCCAGATGCTCAGGTTGGACTTGTCTATAATAGGCAACTCCAGATTCCCTAGCTGAGCTAGGACCTGATAGTATCCCTTGAGGCTGGAAGCAGCTTCCAGGTTACAATACTGCAAGCTGGTTAAGGGTACTGCAAGTTGCTAGGAGGCCTCACACAGAGCAACAGTTCCCAGCACCCTTAACAAACTACAATTCCCAGGATTCTTTGGGGGGATGGTTAAAATGGTGTAAGAGTCCTTTAAATGTATGGTGTGTATGTGATATGAATTTAAGAAATAGACTCATTTGTACAATTTGCCATAAATCACCCTTGTGCAGCAATAAATACTGTACTTTTCCGTGTATAAAAATTATGTTAAGAAAAGAGGGGTCGTCTTATACATGGGGCAATTTCTCCCCATTTTCTTAATTTGGAGTCCCCAAAAATAGGGGGCGTCTTATACACGGGGGGGTGTTATACACAGAAAAATACAGTAGTTTCCTCATGATTTTAAGCAATGGCTTTTCAGGTGTTGAGCTAAAACTCTCATCATCCTTAACCACTGAGCATACTGGGAACTAGGAGCCCAACAATATCTGTAGGGCTACATGTTAGCCTTCACTGATTCAAAGGGCGGGCATTTGAGAAGCCATACCTGTGGAAGCCAATGGCAAGGTAAAATGTGGCTTGTGAAGGAGCCCTCTCTGTTGCATTGAAATCAGAGGGATTTTGATTACTATCAGGTCTGTAGGATCAGGGTGTTAGCTGAATTAAAATGGGCAAACGTGGTGTAAAGGAATCCCTTGCCTAGAAACCATGAACCCCACATGCTTGCCGTCAGTTGCTATAGCGCAAGAGATTAGCTTCTTTCAAAATCCGAAATGCTTACAGGAGAGACGCTGAACAATGTAGTTTATCTTGGCTTTAGCACTTCTGTGCATGCAAGCGCTGACAAAGGTTCATTTCCTGCCAATCGCTGATCCCCACATGGGATAATGGCACAAGTTAATTACTACTGATACAGCTCCTCAGCCGTTCATGTCACAAGGGACAAAGGAATGGCTGCCCCAACGACTTATCTCCAGATCTAGTAACGGGGATGGAGTATAATCATGTTATCATCATGCTATACCTGTGAGAAGGAGAAACGTGTCGAGCCTAATCTTATCTCATATCTGACATAATCCCCGCTAAGAAATAAATTAAAACCATTGGCACTGGCAGAGGGAAAACCCTGCAACGTATTTTAATTTGAAAAAAAGGACTCATCCTAAACCTTCATCTACCCTGAAGGTAGGTGTAAAAAACAAAGCAAAGCAAAACATGGGATTGTGGTCTGTTCCTTAATTGTCTCATTGTACTGGGCCCTCTGCTGTGACCCCTAATCAGAAAGGTTGGTTCTTAGTAATCGATAACCGCAAAACTGGATTTCTATAAGGTGCTCTATGTGGGATTGCCATTGGGGCTGGTGCAGAATACAGTGGCTAGACTGCAGATGAGGGGTCGGTGGCTAACAGCATGTAACACATCTGCTAAAACATCTGCGCTGGCTCCCCATATGCTATCAGGCCATGTTCAAAGTGATTGTGTTGATCAGGGGTCAGCAACCTTTTTCAGCTGGGGGCCGGTCCACCATCCCTCAGACCATGTGGTGGGCTGGACTATATTTTGGAAAAAGGAGACGGCACTTTAGGGTGCCGAGACTCTGGTGTTGGCGCCGTAGCAGGATAGGGGCACTTCCGGATTCTGCTAGCGTCCAGATGGTCATGTTTTAGGATAGCTCCGCACTGTACATACTTTGCACAATAAAATAGTTGAAAGACAAGACGGACTCGTTCTTTACTCATGAGCAACCATTAAGCGAATCTGACAAATCCTAATACACCTGTTAATCAGTCAAGTTACAAAATGACTTTTCAGAGCTTCGTTGCAGCGCTGTCCTCTGCATTCTGCAATGTTCCAAATCTGAATGTAAAAAAAAGAAAGAGAAAAGGGGGGGGGGACAAAGTAGGGAGGAGAGCCAAGAGGCGAACATTTACCCCGCACCAGAGCTGTATCCATAGCAACTGGAACTATTCATTTGCTGTCTCGAATAATGCGTTCAGGCCTGTCTCACTAACAATTCAGCAGAGGACATTGACAAATGATCGCTATATTCAGCCAGCCATTTTAAATATGCAGTCTACTTGGCTGAATTTTAATTTGGCCAATTAATACCACAGCTAATAACACGGTGTGAGAAGTTCTTCCTCTGTTGAGAAGGAGTGCTTTATCTCCAAAGGTGCGCAGACAAAATATCAAACCTCCTTTGCTCTCCTTTGTTTAGTTCAGTAGGACAATATACCCCTGCCCAACTGACGATTACTACGGCGGATTAGGATTAGTCGCCATTTTGTTTCAAGCGGAGACAGCGATCCAACAGGAACGCCAGGCTGGCGGCATGTCTGTCAAGAGGTGCCGCTCGGCTGTAACCAGGCCCAGTTCCTGAGCTGACCTGATTGCTATGCTGTTAGCAATTTCTGCAAGAAAAGGAGCAGCTACTGTTTGAGGAGAAACAGAGCCATTCTTTGCCTCCTAGCACAAAGCCCTGTCCTTTCATATTATGCAATGAGGTGGGTAGACTCGCCGCTTGGGTCACTGTGCTGCAGCTTTTGCGAGGCTGGACCAAGACATTTTGCCATTTGAGGCAGAGCGGCAAATGGCTTCTTCTCCCTCGGGTCAAGACCCACAATGCGCAAGTTATTTTGACTCCTGAGGCAGAAAACTTCACAGGTTTCTCTCCCACTCCCTGGCAGAAAAACTAGAATACGCACCCAAATTCTCCCCGCTGTCAGCTGAAGCTGGCAATTCCTCTGCCTGTGAGATGGGAAACTGTGGTTGCGACCTCCATTTCTGCACATCATGATTGATAAAGCATCTAATGAAACAAAATGGATTTGTTTGTTTTTTGTGAAATCTAGTATTTGACTTGGGTAATTGTAGACCCCATTAGGCGGCGAGGGGCAGAGAGCACTCTGCACTGCCCAGGTGTACTCAGCGAGATGAGAAGAGGCGAAAAAATATTTAGCACATTATTCAACAGCTGCTATCTTTGGTAAGCCAGGCTGGGAGTTGATGGGCTAAGGCTAGCAATGCTCAGTGGTAACTGGAAGTGAAGATGATAGTTTAAAAGAGGAATTCCTGGTGACATGCTGGCTGTACGTGACTCTCTGCCCCACACCCAGTACTGTAGACCTGATAATTTTTTGGAGGGAGTAGTGATTCATACAATCTATGAGCACAGGGATTAAGGTCAAACATTTCTGCTTTTAGGAGAGGAACTGTAGTTCAGTGGCAGAGCCCCTGTCTGCGTAGCTCAGTTGGTTAGAGTCTGCACTGATAGCGCCAAGGTTGCAGGTTCGATTCCCATATGGGAAAGTTGCATATTCCTGCATTGCAGGGGGTTGGGCAAGATGATCCTCAGGGTCCCTTCCAACTCTGTGATTCTGTGCCCTGCATGCAAAAGGTCCTGGGTTCCACCCCTGGCTTCTCCAGTTTAAAAAGAAAACCAAAGGAGAGGTAGCAGGTGATATCAAATTCCTTTATCTGAGACCCTGCCATTCGGAGAGGAACAAATAGTCTGACCTGCTATAAATAAGGCAGCTTCCAAGGAGAATGCTATGGATCATTATACTGTGGTCAGCCTAGCGGAAAGAAAGAAAGATTTCTTTCCATCTTCTGGATTTAGTCAAATATGAGAAAAGGAAGCAACTCTGATCATACAGATGGGCAGCAGATTTGTTACCAGCACAACCCAGAGGCAGGGCACCATCTCTGCTTGCACAACAATAAAATGTGAACACCAAACCCAGCAAATCCTCATTTCAAGTCCAGAGTACCTAAGTAATATGACGATTCTTACAACTGGAAGGCGTTCAGCATAGCTCTAAGGAGATTGTTCTATCAGCACACGCAGTGGCGAACGGAGCCGCTTGGCTGCCTGGGGCGGCAAACACGGAGGCAAACACGACGCACATGTCAGGACAAATGGCGCATGTGCAGGATGCCACACATGCACAGTACATTCGTGCTGCTCCCGCGGCAACCTTACAAGCCACCGAGCGAGCGGCAACACGTAAGGCTGCCGCATGCAAACAGTGCACGTAAGGCTGCCCTGTCCGTGCTGCTTTTCGCGCGTGGCAACCTTACGAGTTGCCGCGTGAGCAGCCGCCACACGGATGGGGTGCTGGGCGGCGGGGCTCGGCTTCGGCATCGCGGGGGGCACCCAGAGTGTCGCCCCCTCCAGGGTGGAACCCGGGGCGGCCCTCCCCCAACGTCCCGCCCTTGCTCCGCCCCTGAGCACACGCATTTCAGCTTGTCAGATGGAACTGGCTCAGAAGCCCAACTATGTAATCTCTTGCCTGCAGAGCCGGCAGCCCCATATCCATTTTCGAACACTGTCCCTTGTGAAGTGTTCCTTCAGCCTCCTCTCCTCTCCTTGGGAGTCCTCCAAGCAGCCGCCGCCACTGCCCCGGGTCTCTGAGCTGCCCCCCACCCCAAGAAAGGTGCTTCCTGCAACGCTGTCCCCCAGGGGCCTGGGAAGAGGATGCTCCCAGCCTTAGCCGCTTGATGGAGACTGCCCAAAGGTGAACGTGAGGCCATCCCCTTACTCTCCTTGGGAAAGAGAAGTGGGCACTGCCAGGCCTGCATGGCAGAAGAGCTCCCTTTGGCGCCAGGCACTTAGCTTCCAGGCAGGCATTGCACACAGAAAGCACAATAAAGGTCAGCGCTGCTCCTGCCTGCCTGCCCAGCTTCCCTCTTGTCCATCTGTTCCCAAGAGCAAGGGCTGGTGGACTGGCTGGCTGGGCTCTCTCACCCACTTGCTTGCTTATTCTGAGGCTGCCTCAGCCCCTGGCAACCAGCACCCCCTGGCCAGCCCCAGAGGCACCATTCGCCTGGGGAGCTTGTAGCCAGGGCTGCTGCAACAAACAGTCTCACAAGCTTTCGGGAGACAGAGACACAAGGGCATCAGAGAAGAGAGAGAAGGAAAGAGGGACAGAAGCCAGTGTTGCCCTTGGCACCCCTGACCATCGTTCAAGGCACCCCAGGGTGCCACGGCACACTGGTCGAAACCCCCTGCTCAGGTCAATGAGCCTAGTCTAGACCATGAGCCTTAGAATCTTTATTTTCTACTTGAAAGTGTTGGCTCAAATGATCTGCAGTTTGCATAATGCTGCTGCTGCTGCTGCTGCTGCTGATAATAATAATAATAATAATAATAATAATAATAATAATAATAATAATAATAATAATAATTTATTATTTGTACCCCGCCCATCTGGCTGAGTTTCCCCAGCCACTCTGGGCAGCTCCCAATCGAGTGTTAAAAACAATACAGCATTGAATATTAAAAACTTCCCTGAATAGGGCTGCCTTCAGATGTCTTTTACAATTAGGATAGCTGCTTATTTCCTTGACCTCTGCTAGAAGGGCATTCCACAGGGAGGGCGCCACTACCAAGAAGGCCCTCTGTCTGGTTCCCTGTAACCTCACTTCTCGCAATGAGGGAACCGCCAGAAGGCCCTCGGCACTGGATCTCAGTGTCCGGGCTGAACGATGGGGGTGGAGACGCTCCTTCAGGTATACAGGACCTCAGAAGCTGTACAAAGTTTTTAAACTAACGAAAGTGGATCATTGTCTGCTAAGCAATTGTGCTGGTACGTCTTCCGTACTTAAAAATTTTCTTATATTGTCTAGTACTTTCATATTGCATGGGGGAATTCTCCTTGAAAAACAGCATCCTGGCAGTGGAACGATGGCAAAAGTATACTATATTTCACTAGTGAGTACTTTATCAACTATAAATATGTTAACATGTTCTAGACGTGAATTACTTCACCACTGATAAAAATAACACCCCCATGGCTGCTTTCTCTTTCTGCCAAGAAAACATCTGCTTGTTTCTTCTTCTGCTGCTGTTGTTGTAATAGATCCAAGGAATCTCCATCTTTTAAAATTCTGGTTAATGTAATTAATTGTTGAACTCTTTTATTCAGGATTCCTTCCATCAGATACATTCTTGATGTAAATTGTTTGGGGCCATTTGGGCATAATTAGTTCAGTCGAAGACAGTTAGGAGTTTATTTATTTCCATTTCTACCCTGCCACACACATGTTGTAAACAGGGCCTCAGGGAAGCTTACAAATGAGTAAAAAATGCATTCAGACAATTTGCAGAAATCAATAAAACATAACAATTAATTAAAGTACCTGACTCGAACGGCTAAGCTCCACAGAGCAGGAAAATAATAATAGTTTATCTTTAAAGAGGAAATGCCTTCTGAAATAAGAACATACATGTTTCCAGAGGCTGAGATAGGCTGGCAGGCTTCTCTTGAGAGGAACTTCCATAGAGTGGGTGTTACCACTGAGAAGGCCCTGCTCTTTTCTCTCTCTTAGCAGCACCCACTTTGCTAAGAAACCAGAGCCTCCAAGTGTCCCTATTTTCCAGGGGTGTCCCTGATTTAAGGAATCTGTCCCGGTTTCTGATTTGATCCCAGAATGTCCCACTTTTCCTTAGGATGTCCCAATTTTCATCAGAGAAATGTTGGAGGTTATAGTAGGATGTCCTTATTTGCATTGAAGATATGTTGGAGGGTATGTTTAGGAAGGCTTTTAATGTTTAATAGATTATTGCATTTTAATGTTCTGTTGGAAGCTGCCCAGAGTGGCTGGGGAAACCCAGCCAGATGGGCGGGGTATAAATAATTGTTGTTGTTGTTGTTGTTGTTGTTGTTGTTGTTGTTGTATATGGAGTTATTCGACCCCCCCTGAGCCGTCGGAAGGCAACCCTGTATTGGGAAGGGTTTTTTTAATGTTTAATGTTTTATTATGTGTTTATATATGTTGGAAGCTGCCCAGAGTGGCTGGGGCAACCCAGCAAGATGTGACAGGTATAAATAGCAAAACTATCATTATGGGATGGGACGTCCCTATTTTCATCGGAGAAATGTTGGAGAATATGAGAAACAACACCCCTCCCTCCATCATTGCACCAACTGTGGCAGAGGAGGAAAGAGAAGGGATGTAGGGCCATTTCATCAGCAACCTTTGGTGCCTCTTCTCCTTTCCACCCCACTTGGTAATTAGAACATCTTCTTCTTTTAATTCTAAGAATGTGAACCTGAGTTTGTTTATTTCCTTCTCCCTCCCAATCCTGTTTCCTTTTGTGGTGTTTTTCCAGTATAAGCCGAAGGACAGGGACTGTGTATTTTTTACAAGATTATTTGCAAGAGCATGGGCAGTCCTTATTTTTGGCTGAAATACGGGGGTTAAAAAAAACAACCTTAAATAAAATAAATGTAGAAGACAGCTGTTAACCACGGGGAAGAGGGAGAAGCAGCCAAAACACAAAAAGTAATGTGTGGACAAGTGCGTACTTTTCATGTCCATTGGGGGTACAGGATCAGGCTGAGTGTGTGTGGTCACGTTCTTACTTTTCAACCATAATGTTTAACAATGGTGGTGAAGAAGAGGTAATAAATCGAATAAACTGAACTTAAATTTTTATTTTAAATGAAAATTCTAATTGTTCACGCAAATTGTGGAAAGCCATCTTATTATCTTTCAAATACCTGAAGGAGTAAATAGGAATAATCTAGGAAGGAGGCAGGAATGTCCCTACCTCTTGCCTGTACTTTAAGTCTGGGGTGGGGGTGGGGGGGATATGCTTTACAATTACTCCAATTACTTTTGAAATTTGTTAAACCAGATGAGGATAGTTTCGTGTTTAGAGCGCAGAGGTTTCTCAAAGAGATGTGCTGCAAAGCTGCTTGATAGCAGTTGGAGCTCAGGTGAGGGATATGTGTTCTTAGTGATGTTCAACTGCTTCTTAAGCAATAATTGGATAATCTTAAAATACTCTGCTATAGCTCAGGAAAGGAAATGCTGGTATAAAATTAATACCTTGATTAAGTAGTTTTAACGGGGAATCATTCCTTCATGAAAGTCTTTTGGATTTGGTCTCTTCATCTGTGCTACATCCCATTAAAGGCCTGATCTAATATACATTCATTCAGAACTAAGGCCCCCTGCATTCAAGGATATCTGCATCCTAACAGACCAGGTCCTTGTCAACTTAGAAGTAAGTCTCAATGAGTTCCAGGAGGCTCAGTTGGTGTGCATAGGATTGCAACAGTAAAGAAGGGTGATTTCCTTCGATTATAGTGTTCTTCTACCACTTTGTGCAATCAAATAGAAATAGAATAGAATAGAAATACGTTATTGTCACTGTACCACATGTTTACAGTGAGATTAAATGAGCCCCCCTCCCCCCACAATCTCTCAGTCCTTGTCACACTCTGTGTGCTGTCGTACTACCAACAACCCCTAATGTCAGCTGCAATGTTGCTGTCTTTCATTCAGCAGCCTCACGGCCCACGGGTAGAAACTGTTCTTTAACCTGTTGGTTCGGCTTATCATGCTACTATATCTCCTGCCCGAGGGCAGGTGATTAAAAAGGTGCTGGCCAGGGTGTGAGTCATCCCTGAGAATGTTCCTCACTCTTCTGAGGCAACGGTCTCTCGCGATAACATCTAGGGGACTCAGGGGACAGCCCATGGTGTCTTGTGCTGTCTTTACCACCCTCTGTAGGGACTCTCTGTCCATGGCTGTCAAGCCAGTATACCACACTGTAATGCAGTATGAGAGAACACTTTCTATCATGGACCGATAGAAGGAAATCATCAGTTGCTGTTCAACTTTGTTCTTTCGCAAGACCCTTAGGAAATGAAGTCTCTAACCACCTGAGCTGTGTTGACCTTCCAAGTTAGGTCTTCACTAAGATGGACTCCCAAGTATTTTTCTCGAACCTTCTGTAGCTCATAAATTTTCATGGTGGAGAAGCACAGACTTGGCTGAAAGCAACACACACAAACATAAGAAACATCCTGCTCTAACGGTACCTTTACATTCTCTGGGTTAATCTTCAGCTTACTCACCATCATCTTTGCAAAAATCATCACTATATATACTGGTATAGAAGTGAAAAACATTATAGTGTTGTTGTTGTTGTTGTTGTTGTTGTTGTTGTTGTTGTGATGATGATGATGATATTTAATTCCTTTATTCATTGGAGACTGTTGGCAGAACATCATGAAACCAAATAATTCAGATATTTTCATGTCTTCTGTTTACCAAAGGCAAGAGCAGGATGAGTGGGCACAAAATGAATAAAAAAGTGCCCCTTTTATACTGTTTTAGAATTACAATTGGCCTTTGTTGTTAGACCAAAGGCAGGATTTGAGGGCAATAACCCATAGTTGTTCCACCCTGTATTCAGAGTCTTTGATCCTGGAGGTAATATACAGTCAGCCATTACTACTAACTGTTTACAGTCTTATCCTCCTTGACTTCATCTAATACAGTGGTTCTCAATTGGTGGTCTGCAGATCCCGGGGGGGCCCATGTAACCCACTCAGGGGCTCCATGACATGTACCCATCAACTGTCCCGGACCTTCCATTTTGGGGGGGGGGCATGCTCTCAGGCAAAAATGTGCAGGTCACCTGACTCATGCGGGAGCATGGCTTGGAAGATGCACGGCCTGGTTTTCTGCTAGGACATGTTGGAAGGTATGGTGGCACTATTTACATAACAAAACCTGCCACAGAGATATCAACATTTTCAAAAGTAGGGGGTCCATGGCTTGGCTTTTGAAAAACAGGAGGTCTGCAATACTTAGCTCATTGGGAACGACTGATCTAATATCTTTATAAAGTCATCTAAATGGAAGGTCACCCTCATAACTTGATGCGGGTGGCACTGTGGGTTAAACCACAGAGCCTAGAGCTTGCCGATCAGAAGGTCGGCTGTTTGAATTCCTACAACGGGGTGAGCTCCCGTTGCTCGGTCCCTGCTCCTGCCAACCTAGCAGTTCGAAAGCACGTCGAAGTGCAAGTAGATAAATAGGTACCACTCCGGTGGGAAGGTAAATGGCATTTCCGTGCGCTGCTTTGGTTCGCCAGAAGCAGCTTAGTCATGCTGGCCACATGACCCGGAAGCTGTACACCGGCTCCCTCAGCCAGTAAAGCGAGATGAGCACTGTAACCCCAGCGTAGTCCACGACTGGACCTAATGGTCAGGGGTCCCTTTACCTTGACCTTTATCATAACTTGTAGTACTTTTTATAGTTTTAACTACATGTGTTGTGAAACTGCTTCTTTTGCCTGTCCTGTATCCCTCATTGGGTCATCCTGGATTGTATTATTATGAGACTTGGGGTGGGAGGGGGGGAGGTCTCTCCATTTACTCCACAATATGTACAACTTAATACTTCTCTATCATGTCCCCCTTTGCTCATCTTACTTTTTTCAGACTAAGAAACCCCTTCAGCACTGTCACTATTCCTTGCAGAGAAGCTGCAACAGCACTGTGATAATTTTGGTTGCCAAATTGCGGTTGTGGTTGTTGCTTGCCTCAGGAGTTTTTTTTTTTTTTGCATTACGAGGGCTTTAAGCGGAAGGTGACGGTCTTTGCTGCTTGCCCCTTGCTTACGTAATGGTCACAGCTGTGCTGGTGAAAATTATATCAGAACGGAGATGAATTTATGGAGGAGGAGAGGCTAGAACAGTAAGCCCTACAAAGTTGCGCTGTGTAGTGTAAGGAAGCTGTGAGCAACTTTCATTTAATAGACCTGCTTGAGATGGCCTCTCTGCTTTGAGAAACACCCCGTTCTTCCTTTTCCTCCAGACTTCTGTAGCTAAGTGTGAAATAAAATGGGTCTTTTCAAAGGCTAGAAAATGTTGTAATCATTTCCTGGTTCTGGCCAAGATCAAGAACCAGAGATACCAGAATACCAGCGAGTGATGCTACACTTAGCAGTGTCACCAGCTGGGACCTTAAACAGAATGCCAGAAACCCCATGAAAGAACATATTCTCATTAGATTCCTAGCCAAGTTTTACAGATGCTTTAATACTGTGTGAAGAACTGGAAAAACAGCATTTTTCCAATAATGTCCTGCACTCAGTATAAACCATGTACCGAACCCTGGGATTTTTCCTAACCATTTGTTTCAAATTAAAGGCTTGTTGGGAATGGGTTTGGGATTATGGGTTGTCCATATGCCTTTCCCATTGTCTTTTTAACAGTGTGCATGCCTTTGAACCAAAATGTGCATTTTAGCACTATCACACGTCATGGCTCTTTTCAGAATATGCCAGTTTATATTCCAAGAGGGTGTGTGAGAGAGATTGCACGGTTAAATCCCTAGGATTTTTATTCCTGGTATCATAACTTTCTCCAGGAAGGATGTTTTTCATGTGTTCAGCTACACAACCTCCCACCTGCTGTATGAAGTTGTATAAACTTGGAACAACTGTCAATATAATAGCTTGGCACATGTAACCCAGCTTTTCCTTTTGTCCTAGGAAATATTTGCACCGGTCTTTTGGGATAGCTGGGTGCACATCTGATTTTTCTGTTTGCTATTGTATTCAGTTTGCCAAATAGGAGTAAGGAGTGTGTGTGTGTGTGTGTGTGTGTGTGTGTGTGTGTGTACACACATACAAACACACCCCAATACAGATCTTTTGGACAGAAGATCATATTCTGGCATTCCCATTTATAGCAGTAAAAGTAAAAGTGTCAGAAGTTCTTCAGTGTAGTCAAGAGCACCATTAAGCATGTTAGCAATAGCAGATGGACAAACCCCAGAGTCGTCCGCGACTGGACCTAATGGTCAGGGGTCCCTTTACCCTTACCTTTAAGAGTTATGTACATCACCCTCAGGGCAACTGTGCTTCTTTGTTGTCCTCTTCCAGGTTCCCAGAGTATAGGGTCAAATTACAATCCAGGTTTCAAGTAGCTAAATGCCATTCATACTCTGTGGTTCGGCTTTATTTCTAGTCCAATAAGTTCCTTTCCTCTACTGGAAAGGAGGGGAGGAATTCTTGCAGGAGAGGAGCACCTGGAAAATTATATTCACTATCCATGCATTCTGAATACAATATATTCGGCCCCTGCCGTGAAATGATCAAATGAAGAGCTTCTTCTTCTTTAAATGTTATGCCTCTAGTAGCAGGTAAGGAGGGGTGGAATTGTGGATGTAGATTACAGTGCCCTTACTTTTGAAAACTAATGACATAATTCATTGAGTTTGAGTAAAGGAAGCCACAGAAGTCAAACTGTATGGCTTCTCTTCAAGGATCGCTGTGAAAAGGATATTCTTATTTTTCTACTCGAGGATCTGGAATGCTCTGACTCTTGAAATTCTCACAGTCTTCCTTCCCAAGGGCCTAGGCTGTGTCACTGAAGCTGATGAAGTAGCTTGTCAAGGAAAGAATGGCTTCACAGCTCTGCCAACTTGCTGTTAAAAACTCCTAAAATCTATTTACATCTTTCCAAAACATTGAATAGCTATCAAGACTCATCTTTAGAGGATACTGCAGGCCCTACCTTAGTTAGGTCTGCATGAGGCTGGAGACAGGCAACAGCTTTTAAGTGAGCTGAAGGTTGCATTGCTGATATTGTTGCTTGTGATTTGGATAGACACTTGTTATGCTAGGGACTGGTGTCAGGTTTTGGGAAACTCTTGGGCAAGATTCGCTCAAAGGGACTGGCTCCCTGGTTAGACCTCCTCCTTGCTCTGAGACTCCTCACCAGGGCAAATCTACAATGATGTTAAGGAACGGTTAAGAAATGATTTCCATAACGTAATGGGCACATTATGTTTTGCTTGTAATGTTAATAATGTGACACCAAAGGATGCTGAAGAGCAATCAGGATCCAGCAATAGGGAAACTTTGTTGTTAAAGGCAAGGAACATTTTAAATTTACCAGTATGCCCTGTGACGTTTTGGAACGATATATCTAATGTCGTTCTAATAACGTTTAAAAGGTCAGTGTAGATCCAGCCCAGGTGCCCAACAAAGCCCTGCAAGTTATATTCTATCTGATTAAACAAGCTTTGAATGCAATGAACATTTCACCGAGATTCCTAAAGGCATCTTTAAAAAAAACACCATCCATGGGTTTGGGGGCAGCGTTATCGTGGAGCAGGAACATTTGGGAATGCAATTTCAATAATTTTTCAAAGCAGGAGCTATCCCTGCTGGTTTTTACAGTTATGTGGTATACAAATTCTGTAAAGTACAGTGGTACCTCTGGTTACAAACTTAATTCGTTGCGGAGGTCCGTTCTTAACCTGAAACCATTCTTAACCTGAGGTACAACTTTAGCTAATGGTGCCACCACCGCACAATTTCTGTTCTCATCCTGAGGTAAAGTTCTTAACCCGAGGTGCTACTTCCGGGTTAGCGGAGTCTGTAACCCGAGGTGTTTGTAACCCGAGTTACCACTGTAAATAAAATAAACAAATCATCCTCTGTGGTGCTATTTGTCAGTGGTGTAATATTGGGTGGGATTTTGGAGGACAGATCCTGTTTGGCACATGATCTGTTTGTTTGATAGGTTAGGCTCAGACAGTGATTGAACCAAAGTCACCCAGTGAACTTCATGGCTGATCAGGGATGAGAACCCAACTCTCCTCAACCAAAGTCCAACATGCTAACAACTACACTGCCTTTACCAGCTCACAAATTATTATTTTTACTCTTATTGAGGATGTGACTGTGGACACCCTCAGGGGATGGCTATCTGGGGCTTGTCTTTATGACCTCCTTGCACTCCAAACTTTCCCACAACACCACTGGTGTGTCACTGAGGGAACAAATCAGTCAACTAGACCCACCAATTGTAGACTTGACTGACACTTCCATTTTCACATGGAAGGCAATACGGAGTATGTGCCTGCATGCTTAGAATCATAGAATCATAGAATCATAGAGTTGGAAGAGACCACAAGGGCCATCCAGTCCATCCCCCTGCCAAGCAGGAACACCATCAAAGCATTCTTGACAGGTGGCTGTCAAGCCTCTGCTTAAAGACCTCCAAAGAAGGAGACTCCACCACACTCCTTGGCAGCAAATTCTACTGTCGAACAGCTCTTACTGTCAGGAAGTTCTTCGTAATGTTTAGGTGGAATCTTCTTTCTTGTAGTTTGAATCCATTGCTCCGTGTCCGCTTCTCTGGAGCAGCAGAAAACAACCTTTCTCCCTCCTCTATATGACATCCTTTTATATATTTGAACATGGCTATCATATCACCCCTGAACCTTCTCTTCTCCAGGCTAAACATACCCAGCTCCCTAAGCCGTTCCTCATAAGGCATCGTTTCCAGGCCTTTGACTATTTTGGTTGCCCTCTTCTGGACACATTCCAGCTTGTCAGTATCCTTCTTGAACTGTGGTGCCCAGAATTGGACACAGTATTCCAGGTGGGGTCTGACCAGAGCGGAATACAGTGGTACTATTACTTCCCTTGATCTAGATGCTATACTCCTATTGATGCAGGCCAGAATTGCATTGGCTTTTTTAGCTGCTGCATCACACTGTTGACTCACTGCTTGAATCAGTTCTGATACTTGCCTTATAAGCCCACTATGTTATCAAACAGCTTTTCCAAAGATGTAAGTGCCCTTGATCTTCAGAAATAATTTAACATGCCATTTGCTCAGTACCCTAAAATTAAACAACACAAGATTTCATGAAGCATTTCATATGCAAAGGGTACAAATGGATCAGTAGAAATCTTCTAATAGCTCTTCCCTGTTTGAAAACAAAGTCCTCTGGTCCCTGCATCTGACCCACAGCCAACGCCTTCCATTGTGGATGAAAGCTATGACTCTCTGAAAGGCACATTCCAAAATAATAAAAATTTGTTATCTCTGAAGAGGGATTAAACATTTCCTCCAGACAGAGAAATCGATAGATTTGCATGCACACACCAGAGTAATAAAAGTTAACGGATATGCAATGCATCAAAAGTACATCACTGAGCAACCCAGGAACTTAGCCATAAGCGATGATATTGCAGTGTGCCGTCTGCTCATCAGTCTTCAGTGATTCAGATGATTTATTGACCAACAGCTGTCTCCATTTCCACCAGGACATATAGACTATTTCCCCAAGGTGTTGACAATGGAAGGACTAGAGCTCTTTGAGAAGGTCTTTCAGTTTATGAGATTGCATTCTCAGCTGGTGGAAGTTGTTGATTTCAGGGAAGATACGCTGGTTTGTTTTTTTAAATAACAGAAATTGTTCAGAGATGTTGGGTAAAGTTATGCAAATAGCTATTTCATAAATGTTGTGTAACAGAATGGACAAGGGTCCCTTCCCCATTAGCTTTGAGATGTTTGAACCGCTGAATGCCATGTGAGTGTCAGAAAATACCCCGCCTGGGGCAGTTTGTGAGACTGCCCCAAAGTCAGAGCAAAGCCGTGTGCGCACATCCCCGGCTACTGGAGTAGTCCAGTGGTGCAGTCATATGTGATTGTTCCCCAGCATGAAGAACAACACACACAAGCCATAATTAAGGCTAAACTATTTATTATAGGAAAAGTGCAGAGAGAATCTCTGCTGGCATCTCAATAAGTCAGAGCTGGCATAAAGCGTCCGTCCGGCATCAGGTCTAGCCAGAAGAGAGAGCACAAAGGCTAGGATTACAATAGTACAGTGAAACAAGTACAGAGCTGCTACTCTCCTTGACAACATTGCTCTAGTCCAGGTAGGGAGAGACTTGGGCCCTCCAGATGTTGCTGAACTACAACTCCCATGATCCCTGGTCATTGGCCATGCTGGCTGAGGCTTATGGTAGTTGTAGTTCAGCAACATCTGGAGGACCAATGGTTACCCACACCTGCTCTAGCTTCTGCCACGTGACGCAGGAAATTCTAAAATTATATTTTGGTCCAAGATGAAGCCACACTCCCATGCTGCAAAGATAATAAGAGAAGGGCCCCTAGGGTAGTATTGGATGGGAAGAGTGGTCAGAGACAGGAACACGGTGCAAATTGGTGCCGGAGTTGGGGGAGAGAGATGGACTATTACAAAGCCATGCATGGTATGTGTTGATATCCCCAATCCTCAACCATATTGGGCACACTCAGTCAGTGGTGATGGCTGCAGGACCTGGTGAATGCCCATGGGACCACCCCTGAACTGGATGGGAAGTATCTCTTACAATGAAAAACTGGTGGAACAACACACTGGTGATACCCAGTTCTATGTATCCTTTTTATTCAACCCTCCATTTTTAGTTTTATTATTTACTCATTGTCTCACCATACGCAGGCCTGAATTGTATAAAAACAATGATGCAGAATCCAAACTGAATTGACATAATTATGGTCAGTGCAGAAGACCTTACAGCCCAGGAGAGACAAGGAAGTTGTCAGGAATAAGCCAGTTCCAAGCAAAGGTTTGCAGCCAACTGCAGAAAGCAGTCAGGAACAGCGAGGCTCTGATGTTAGTCAGACAGGGGAGATCTGGCGGCTGCAGACTTCGGTTCTTCCTGACCTTGATGGGCAAGATGATAAGGCATTAGGTGAGAACAGGCTAGAACACAGCCAAAGCTCGCCAGAAGCACAATCAGGCGGGAACAAACTCAGAGACAGCTTATCAGACCTGGCAGAGGCTGGAGCTGATCCAATAAGTCCTAGGAGTCGGCGAATGGGAGGGTTGCTAGATAGGAAGCAAAACAAGTGGCATAAGGGTTGTAAGTTCAATATCTGCTGGAGACACCGGAAGAAGTCTTCAGAAGGGCCATCTTGAGTAATGATGCCGGAGGCTTTGTTAGAGCAGTCCAGAGCTATCTGTTTGTTTTTGCAATAAATCGTCCTTTTCAATTAGCTACGTTTACCGTGTTATCAAGCTGGGAACCTGGACTCCTGACAGGAGTCCCAAGAACACCCATGTGATGGGATTAAGTCCACAGCCTTGTAGATCCATCACTATTCCTTCAGACTTTAATGGAAAACATTGGCAATTTTACCTCAAGAGAAGAGTGACTTCTCATACTGAGATTCATTTCTGAACATAATAATCTTCACTTCATGGCTCTGAGGCTTCACTGAAACCAACTCTATATAAGGCTGCCCCTGAGGACTGTTCAACACCCTCTGCCAGCTGTAACGGGTGTGGGGTAAGCTCTGGCTTCAAGACCCTAAACCACTCCCCATGCTTGACAGGCAGGCAGTCGCCAGCTAACAGTCACATAATCCTAACTTTTGCATTCTGAAAAGAAAAAAAGAAAGATGTATCAAGACCAGCAATGTACTTACAAGTGGCTTTGTGATGCTGGAGAAAGCAAAGACTGTAGCTCTGATATTGAAAAAGAGACTACCTGGAGATTTAAATGTGAAGCTAAATTGTTTGTAGCTCTGTGCCTGTACTTATAAATCCTGATGATAGACATAAATCAATGTACGATGCAGTTCAGGTATAATGGATGTAAAAACCCCTTGACGATGTATTGATGTCCTAAACTGTCAGTACTTGACCACTCAAAGTGGAATGCATAGACCTGGCTTGTTAATCTGAAATGCAAATACACTGAACTGACAGGCTGTGTTTTGTGCATTTATTTCAGCTGGGAAGCACTGCGAGGCATCATAAGCCTCCCCGCTTTGTATAATTTATGCAAATGCTTTGAAAACCCTATTCTGTTCTCAAAAATCTACTGATAACATGGCATGTTCTCCGGGTTTTTAACCAGCGGGTTGGCTGATATTTCCTTCTGCTATTAAGAGATTAGCTTTAGCAGTGGTTGGACCCTCCTCTTTGAAATTTGATCACTGATCTCATGGAGTTTCCCGAGAAGATAGGCCTTAATTCAGTGAAATCTAAGCTTCTTCTCAAGGGACAATTTTACAGGTCAAAACCGAGCTCCGATTAATTTGTTAGGCCCATGCAGAATTAATCATCAGAAAAATAACAAACAACCGGGAGAAGTGTGTGAAGCAACAACTCCTCCCCATAGCATATTTATTCACTCAGATATTTGGGGACAGGGGCTGTGCCGGCCCACGACATTTTGGCACCTGAGGCAAACCACAAAATGGCACGTGCGCATGCACACGAACACACCTGCCAGGAAAGAAGAGGTAAGTGAAGATCTGCACTAGGAACACGGTGAGAATAAAGATCTACATCAGGAGCAAGGGTGGGAGGAGATCAGAAGCACCTCCTGTTGACCAAGAGGGAGAAATGGAGATGGCATGGAGGGTGGGCTGCAGAAGAGGCAGAAGATATAGCCTGCAAGGAGCATGACACAGCTGTTGCTATCATTGCAGCAGTGGCAGGGGCGTAGGAAGTGGGAGACGGTGGGGGCGGGTCACCCCAGGTTCCATCATGGAGGGGGTGACAAATTATCAAGGAACAATTACTGCCCTACTTGGGTGGTTCATAAAAAACTTTAAAAAAATGCCTGCTCCAAAGGTCTTATCTTACTACACTAGGGATTATATAGCTATATATGAAATTTCATGCATATCAGTTAATATCTTGACCCTCCTCCACGAAAATAGCTGTTTACTTGGCTGTTTTCCTATGTCGTGAAGGCTGAAATTTCAATTCAGTGGAGCACTTACTGTTCCCAACCCTAACCCTTCAGAAAGTCATCTAATTAGACTTTAATTTGATTTTGACATGTTTTTAGGAGGTAATTTAATTATTGTTTGATTTCATATCAATGTTATGTATCTGATGTTAGCCACCCTGAGCCCGACTTCGCCGGGGAGGGCGGGATATAAATAAAAATTTATTTTTACTTATTATTATTCCTTTGTAAGAAAATATGAAATAACGTAAAACCATTTTTGCAGGGGGGGGGAATCAATGTGGGGGGTGGTGGCAAGAAATTTTCCACACCGGGTACCACCTGACCTTCCTACGCCTCTGAGCACACATTCTGCTGCCCTGCCACCCAAGGTGCCACCCTCACCTTGCCTCATGGGTGGGCCAGGGGACCTTTCAAGAGACAGGCCCCATTACTGCCCAAAATGCATTGCTTGGGTTTCCTTCATTTCCTTTCAGAACAGCTGCACAACAAGGAGTCTTGAAACAAGCGAGCTCCAGTTTGCAGATGGTGGGGCAAGGAAAAAGTGGGAGATACTGATGGCTATATTATTATTATTTTTTTAGGGGGGACACCCTGCAATAAACTGAATTACCTGCCCTGCACAAACCTTTGATGTTATGGATGTATGCTTCACCCGTATGATATCTGGATGATATGCCGAGTGATAAGGAAACATAATTATTTATAAAATGCTTTCAATACTAACATAGACAGAGCTGCTGGGGGGGGGGGAGATTGCTGGGGGGGGAAGGGCGATGAAGGAAAGGAAAATGCAGTTTCATTAATAAGAACTGTTCAGGGTCAGCTTGAACTTGTGTCCCGACCATTAATATTGATTTTTGTTTTTTAATAACTAGCGTGCTATTCAATAAACGGGAGTAATGACTCTTGTAGAGCAATCCCCATCTCGCATCACGACACACTGCTCAGCTTGACCATGCCAGCATAGATTCACTTTCCCTCCCTCCCTTCCCGTCCTCCCCACTCACACACCAGCTATAAATAGGACCTGCTGCTCTTTCCCTCGAGTTGTAAAATGAGATTCTGTGTTATAAACGGGCTCTGTAAGAATGCCACTGTCTCCCGGCTGCTGGCCCTTCCAAACCTGCTTTTTAAATGCTACAGTCAATCTGCGCTCTTTCTGGTTCCTGTATTATCCCCATGACCAAAGAGCCAGCGGGTCAAATTGCAAATAATATCAAATGTAGCATTCATATCAATCCTCCAGCGACTGCCATCCATTTATGTTGTGAATCAGTTCTTGCAGATGAACCATTGTGTGTGTGTGTGTGTGTGTGTGAACAAACCCAGGTGTGTTTCTGCAGCAACAAAACACCCCATAAAAGAACAAACCTAGAGTTGCCAAATTTCAAAAAGTAAATTGTTAAGTTTTTTTTGGGGGGGAACAACCCCAAATTGTTGAGCTTTTTGGGGAAAACCTAACCCCAAAATAGTGATTTTAAGCTTTTTGAACTGTTTTTAAGCTTTTTGAGCTGCTTTTTCAATCACATTGTCATACATCTGGGTTTGGCCTGACATTTTGCTGATTCGGCAAAATTCCCCCCAACGCCATTTTTACACCCAAAAACCAGGACATGGCAGGAATTTTCCTGACGTATGTCAAGCCTAACAAACGCAGAAAAACAGAATAGATTCTGCTGCTGGTGAAAGGTTTTCTCGAACATATAGAGTGCTTCATTCATTCCTGAATATAACATGCTTGCATATCCTCCATCATTTCTCCAATGAAAATAAGGACATCCTATTCTATCATCATCATCATCATCATCATCATCAAGCATATAGAGACAATTTTCTTTCTTTTTCTACAGTATTTAAAATGCACATAAAGGCTTATATTTAAAATTAAATTTGCAGACTACTTTAGCACAGGAGATCATTCCAGAGCAATGAAATATGTTCCATGTTCTCCAGCTATTTCTTCCCCCCCTCCCATTCTCTATTAGTGCTGCAATTTGTCCTAATGCCACCGTCACCTTTTCCAGTGAGCCGAGAGATCTGGCTTAAAGTACAGTTTGTGATTAATATCCTGGATTATTTTCCCACCTGCTCCCAAGTTTTTTTGTAATGGTGCATTATTTTTTTCCCAGCAAATTTTTTTCTGAATGTAGTTGATTCAGTGGTCCTTCACCATACTTGTTTTCCTCCGCAAAATAATGCATTGACAATGTGCTATGACAGCATGCATTCAGAACAATAGTTTGCTCCATACGGTTCTTTAAACGTACTTCTACTCCCATTGTCAAATTGGAGTGGCGTTTTTTTGTTTTGCTTTATTTCAGACGTTAGCACAGTTGGATCGCATCCCAGGATGTATATACTTAAACTGCCAAAGTGTGAGAGACTGACACATCAGGCATGACTCATTACTATTGATGGGAAGAGAATAATTCAGTGGAAAATCCGTTTTAATCAATGTCACATAACATCACATAATTTCTCAAGGGTTTATATGACACACCATCAGTTGAGGAGCCAAAAGATCTAGGTACTTGCCATTCTGGAATTTACACTGTCATCCTTTCCCCCAGCTTCCAACCTCAGCTAGCTTTCCTACATATTCTCTGGCTTTAATAATGATGGTGGAATAACTGACTTTAGTTTAAGGAGCAAACTGCATGGCACTTCCAACTGCTTGTAAGAAAACTTGGAAGGCTTGCTCCTTTGCTGAAAAGCGAGTTCTCCTTCATGGAGAGGACGTGTTGCGGTGGGGGCCAACAAGACACCCATCTATTGCTGGGCGGGATCGTTTAGATGGCCAAGGACTGTGATTGGGTTCTGCGGGTTGTTGGGGATTAGGTTTCATTGCAGCCTATCCATTTTGGATAACATTTTACTTTCATTTTACATTTTGAAGAATTTTATCATTTCTGAAAAACTATCTGTTTTTGAAAATTGAAGTTAGCAATTTTTTTGCGGGGGGGGGGTTTGCAAAATAGTCTGGGAATGGCAATGTCCACAGCGCACAGTAAGCCACTGTGACACACACACACACACACACAAACAAACAAACACACACACACACACACCCCAGCAAAGGAAGCCCAGCTGCCTAACTGTCTTGTCGGGGCAGAAGATATGTGGCTCATATAATGCTGGGAAGAGAATAGAGAACAAATATCATGCTCAGGGTTTATAAAGCACATTTCCTGAAACCTCAAGTATGTTGTGTGGATTACAGTTGTGTGCTTTTATGTCGAAGATTATCACAGAAGGGGCTTCGGAGATATTCAATTCGCCACTTTCTACCCTGCGTTTTCAAAAGCTATGTACTGAAATGTGCTACCTGGGAGATGTATCCAAGGTGGAAATTTTGCACTTTGTTCAGACACTGTGAAATGCAAACTGGAGAGGACGGTTGTTGATTGTGTAATAAAAAAAGGAAACTTTTGTTTCCTGCACATACAAAATGGTTTTGTAGAGATGCACCCTGCATCAACGGAAACTAGTATATTATAAATTTTGCTGTGTTGGTGCCACAAAAAACACAAATATCCATTATGAAGACAGTGAGGAACATCCAGTTTCATTAGCAGTCTTCAGGTGAAAAAAGAAATTCCAGTATAAAAGTATTTTCAACCTCGTTTTCTTTGATCAGACATTTTCCCTATTTTCTGATGCACAGAGTGTTTTAGGTATTCTTCAGCATCATTGGAGAAAACAAGCCATCACAAGGCGCTATCAATTTTTGGATGCTTTTAATATATTACTAAGATGGTTCTGAGATTTGCTTTTAATGCTGTCATGACCACCACTAAATCGAAAAGGTTGTTCAGAGTTAAACATGTTCAGTAAATCATATCCTCTGTTAAATTCCGCATTACAACTGAAGCTCCATTTCATAATGTGAAAAGTCGAGTAGGTCACATCCTCTGGCTTCTGAAATGTTGATTATTATAAGGAGAGGAGACAAAGCTGCTATGGAGGGCACACTCTCAAATATTTGCCTTTCAGATCTATTAAAGAAATTGAATGCACTGGTACATCAAAAGAAGTCCAACTGTGTGTTGCTTTACTAGGGATGCTTTAGGAAGTTGATCACTATGTATTCTGATATGTCCTGCTATGTTCCTTCCTAAGTAATGGGCAGCTTAAAACTTAGTTTTCCACCAATTTTGTGATGATCAGATTTTTCTCTTGCGCTTCCCGAATGTTCAGATGCAGTTCTTGGGTAACAAAAATGTATCAGAGTGCCTTTTGTGAGAAAAAAATTAAGAAATGTTCTTTCCCCCCCTAACGTTTAAATGTGATTCTTTTGTGTAGATTTATTATTGTCAGTATTAATCAATTTATTAGATATGTGTGTCAACCATGCTGAAACTGTAGACAACAGAACATGCAGAATCACAGACACAACATTTAAAATAATGCAATCTATGTGTAAGAGAAAAATTCCTCATATCTCCAAAACAGAAACGAGCAACCCCAAAGCAGCGTTAGAACCACCAGACTTCTATTTGAAACCCTAGAGAGCTAATATGAGAAAACTTCCTATGTTCATAATTGGCATCCTTTAAAGCCGGCAGTATATAAACAGCAGCTGCTAGGAAGCAACCATGGGAGAATCTTGCCTGTGGACTTCTCAAAGGCCTTTTGTTGACCACTGTGAGAAGGACAACACTGCACTATAATAATAATAATAATAATAATAATAATAATAATAATAATAATAATAATAATTTATTATTTATACCCCGCCCATCTGGCTGGGTTTCCCCAGCCACTCTGGGCGGCTTCCAACAAAATATTTTAATACAGTAGTCCGTCAAACATTAAAAGCTTCCCTAAGCAGGGCTGCCTTCAGATGTCTTCTAAAAGTCTGGTAGTTGTTGTTCTCTTTGACATCTGGTGGGAGGGCGTTCCACAGGGCGGGTGCCACTACCGAGAAGGCCCTCTGCCTGGTTCCCTGTAACTTGGCTTCTCGCAGTGAGGGAACCGCCAGAAGGCCCTCAGCGCTGGACCTTAGTGTCCGGGTAGATCGATAGGGGTGGAGACGCTCCTTCATATATACTGGACCAAGGCTGTTTAGGGCTTTAAAGGTCAGCACCAACACTTTGAATTGTGCTCAGAAACGTACTGGGAGCCAATGTAGGTCTTTCAAGACGTGTTATATGGTCTCGGCGGCCGCTCCCAGTCACCAGTCTAGCTGCCGCATTCTGGATTAGTTGTAGTTTCCGGGTCACCTTCAAAGGTAGTCCCACGTAGAGCACATTGCAGTAGTCCAAGCGGGAGATAACTAGAGCATGAACCACTCTGGCAAGACAGTCTGGGGGCAGGTAGGGTCTCAGCCTGCGAGACTAGATACCAGACCTTTTGTCTGATCCAATAGGACTATTGGATATAGATACCAGACCTTTTGGCATATAGATACCAATAGGACTAGATACCAGACCTTTTGTCTGATCCAATAGGACTATTCACATATTCTAGGAAGAGCACAACAGTTATCTATGATATCCCAAAGACCACAACTTGCACATCCTCTCAGCGGCCAACCAAATCCATCTATGTAATTCAACCAACAACAGCTTGCATCAAAGTATCACATCTGCTCATTTTATCCTTGCCTTTGGAGAAAACCAGCCAGTATCATCACAAACGTAGCACAGATAATGGGACATCCTGAAAAGCCCAGCCTGTCTCTTGCACATGCATTATGTAACCCCAACCTATAATTAAATGGGGAAAAGAAAACCAAATGGAAAGGACATTAAAAAAAAAAGTGCTGATACCAGCAGGCAAAAGCCTCTACAATGGACTAAAAGAAATCAGAAGGATTTATGTTTTCCTGAGATGTGAAAAAAAAAAAGTACTGAATTATAAAAGGTGTTGAGAGCACCTGTCTCTGAAGAGGCTTTGGCAGTTGCCTGCCTGTGTCGTTCGAGCAAATCAGAAGTGAAGTTGCTTCCGAAGCCAAAATGTTAACAGGAGAAGCGGAGTGCTTTGCTAAGCAGATTTACAGGTTGCCTAGCAATTTCCCAGCCCCTGTCGGGCCATTGTGGGCTTCCGGCAAACCTATGACACTCTCTCAAATTCGAAATTGTGGACAGGAGAGATTAGCTGTTAATGATGCAGCTAATGTGTTTCCAGCTCAACTCTGAAAAATGGAATGGAGGTGTGACATCAAAGTCTGTAGGTTTGCTTAACAGGTTGCCAGTTGTGATGAATTTATCTTGCTTTGAAAATTTGCTTCAGAGCAGTACTGGACAGGAGAAATGGTACTGTAAGGCTGCAAGGCACTGGGAGAGAATTTTTTTTTATCTGGTCTCTACATATCTACTAACTACAACTTAAAGGCTAGTTCAGGGTAGTTGACGATGAATGGATTTCTCCTATTCCAGAATTTCAGTCAGCCAGATGTTCCATTCCCCCTTAGTTTTATTTTAACTAGAAGAAGTTCTATCTAAAATTAATTTCAGAACCACAGCATGCAGAATTGCATACACTTTCCGCTACCATTATGCCTTTATTTGTGTTATTTTGATTTATTCATTCCTAAAAATATTTATAAACCCGCCCACTGATATAAAAACCAAGTCAGCGGACAATATATGCTGATGCAATAAAATATAAGATACCATAAACACTGTACAAGATAATTGTAAAAGTAGGTGGCTCATCTTGGGGGAAAATTAAGCAACTAGATAGGTCTGTTGGCATAAAAAGGTCTTCAGGTCCACACAGGGACAGTTTGTTTTGATTTATCTTGCTTGCTGGAATACATCAGAGGCTGTGACAATATAGGAAGGGTAAAAAGCAAGGGCAAATAGTTGATTAGATACCTCCGGAGTTTGAAGCGTGGGAAACCTCCAAATAAATTTTAAAAATAATTTGGAAGAATTGGAACTTTTCTTTTCTTTTATTATTGATAATTGGATTAATAATTTGGAATGTAATTTGGAATGTTTCAATGTGATTTTGTTGTATTGAAAATCTTAATAAAAATGATTTGTCAAAAAAAAATAAAAATAAAAAGGTCTTCAAGAGAGAACTGGAAGTTAGCAGTGAGTATGGCAGCTGAATCTCTGCTGGAAGAATATTCCACAGTATGGGGCTGACAAGTAAATGCCCGACTTTTAGCTGAAGCCCCTCAGGCTTCTGAAACATGGGAGACAACCAAAAGTGCTCCTGTGGATACTCTCAGTGATTGAGACGGGATATAAGGATGACTTAAGATATCCTGGCCCCAAGTTTTTTCCAGGCTTCATATATCAACACAAACAGCTTCAATCTGGCCCATAGCACATGGGCAGCCACTGCAGATGTTTTAGCGGAGATGCAACATGCTGTTGGCATCTACCCCCATCAGAGAAGTTTAAAAAATAAAAGCTGCGGATCAAGCAGCACAAAAAAAGCAATCGATGTGATGTTGTGTGTATGATGTACCTGTAGTTCTGATTACCTGGAAGTGATATCTGTCGGAAGGGTTTGAATTCAAGGTGAGGCGCTCTGACAACTCCTCTGGCTCCAAGCGATCAAAGTGTAGTGACACTTTTCGTTTCTTACTGCTGTTAGATTTTATGCGTGACGTCAATTAGGCGACAGTGCAGCTCCTCACCATTAACCCTCACCAATTCTTAAAATTCCTCCATGGCGTTCGTAAGACTGGAATCTGTTTTGAACACGACCCAGAATTCTCTCATGCAGTACCTTACGAGGTGACATATTTTATAGCAAAGCAAAGAAGAATTATTTCCCAAAGCATCCAGATATAGATCAATAAGTTTTCGCAGCATCTCAGTGGAGGAGATAATAAGTCGGTGCATGCTCAATGTTACCTTCAGCAGTTGGTAGTTTTTAAATAGGTTTCCTTCTGAATCTTTGGGGAAGGGCCATTCCACAGAGTTAGGGCAACTGATGGTGTGTGCATGGTTATATCAAGATGCTGTTAGTTCATTGCCTTAGTGAAGCACACATGGTTTCTTGCATGTTGGTAAGATGCCACACAAAGAATTGTCTTGCAGTTTTCATTTGTTTTGGGGTGTGTGCTTTTTGGTAGGATTTTATCTGTGCACATTTTCATCACTCTCATCATTAGGAGGGAAAGACACGAACAAGCAAAGGAACTGAAAGCTGCAGGAAACCATCCCTGCAGAGCACTTTTGCACAAAATTACAAAACAAAGGGAGATTCCAAATAGATCAGTTCCAGTTCAGAAACAAGACCATGTAATTTGGAACTCCGGAACCCCAGGAAAAATTCAGATGAGAAGAATTGTGTAAGCATTCTTATTCCGTGTTGGGTAGCATTGCACTGCACAAACATTGGAGTCAGCTACTCTGAGTAGAGGAACGATGGGGGAGGATGCTTAAACTTTTTGCCTGTCTGCCATTTCCCACTAAAATGTCTATCACCACCAGAAGCTACTTTTTCCCCCTCAGCGGGGCCAAGATGTATGTGTTCTTATTATCCAATGGTTAAAAAATAGAAGCTACAAGTAGTATAGAATCATAGAATTGCAGAGTTGGAAGGGACCCCAAGAATCATCTAGAAATCTCAGCTAAAGCATCCATGACAGATGGTCATCCAACCTCTGCTTAGAGGAAAGTCCACCACCTCCTGGGGGAGACCATTTTACTGTCAAACAGCTCTTACTGTCAGAAAGTTCTTCCTGATACTTAGTCGGTATCTCCTTTCTTATAACTTGAATCCATTGGTTTGAGTCCTCCACTCCAGAGCAGGAGAACAAGCTTGTGAAAGCCCATGAGATATTTGAAGATGGCTACCACATCTCCTCTCATCCTCCTCTTTTCCAGGCTAAACATACACAGCTCCTTCAACCGTTCCTCACAAGGCCTGCCGCTGCCAATTGGTAGTACATCTTTGAAAGCCAAGCTTTCCAGCAACGATTGCTATGAAGAAATACATACATACATCAACCTTTTATTGGCATCACATACCGGTACAAACATTGAAAACAAATCAATACAGAATTACCATTTCCCCAGTGGCACAAAACTTTGATAAAAGAAAGGAGGCAGAGCAGTCTATCGTCACATCTCTAGGTCTCCAGGGAGATCAGACGTCTGCAGTGTATTTCGACGACAGAAAACCAAATAGAGATATTTAGTCACTAACTTGGTGAGCTCCTGATCTTTCCCCAGTAATAGGAAATGTATGACCTCCAACTCTGGTTTCCATTTGGGGATGCAGAGTTGATCTAGAAATTGCTGACGGAGATCATCATATAGTTTACAATTAAGAACCAGATGTGTAAGGCTTTCCACCAGGTGGTCTTCACATGGGTAAGTTCTTTCTCCTTCCACCCTGTCTGAGAACCTTCCCCAAAGGAGGTTTGATGGATTTGCATTAAACCTGGCCAGCGAAAATGCCCTTCTTTCTGGAGGGTTAAGCAGAAATTCAAGGTAACTGTGGTTAATTTCATGTGCCCAAGAAAGTTGAAAATAAAGAGGGGGACATGTTTTTTCTGTTGCTACTGTTAGTTCTATATGGAGAAAAACAGTAGCAAGGTCTATGTCTGTAATCATCTGAGACTAGGTCTGACCATCTCGCACTGACCTACTTGTTGCCAGAATACAAGCTCAGCCATCCCACTGGTACTTGCCAAAATAGATTTTATCATTGCTAAAACTATTTATAAATATTCATAGCTTGTTTTATCTAACACTGGCTGTGTAACCATATGTTTTAGAATAAATTTTAAAGCTTATGAAGTAACATTCTGCGATCAGATGATTGATATTCTTACATTTCCCAATTAAAAAAACCAACAGCCCTGAATAACTATGTAAGTACTATAAATATTTCAACAAATTTCACATTAATAGGGGTGTCAAGCACATTTTTGCACAGACGGCTCAAACATTGGTATAAAATAAGCAAACCTGCAGCTAAAATGCAGGAACCGATAACTGCCAAAAACCTAAGGTCGAAAATTCATGTGGCAATAAATAATGGTCACCAACCAAGTACCAGTACCTTTGGACTTGTGGGCTATCATATCAAAAGGGTTGGCAAGCACTGTCCTATATAGGATGAGACCCTAAACCACTGAAGCAAAAGAGTAGACTACACATTTAAATGATTTTTTTCATTTACTGGTAATATTCTGCAGTCTAGAATAGTCGGCAAACGAAACACCCTCCCAGTGTGGTGTAGTGGTTAAGAGTGGTAGACTCGTAATCTGGTGAACCGGGTTCGCGTCCCCGCTCCTCCACATGCAGCTGCTGGGTGACCTTGGGCTAGTCACACTTCTTTGAAGTCTCTCAGCCCCAGGAGAATGTTAGCCACTTTGAGACTCCTTCAGGGTAGTGATAAAGCGGGATTTCAAATCCAAACTCTTCTTCTTCTTCTTTAAAGAGACCTCTCTGCATGCCCTAGCTATAACCCAGTGGACTAATGATCTTGCAGGGACAAGATGAGAAGGGTAAATGAATAATATCTTGTGTACAACCAGACAGTGGAACCATTTGCAGATATGCCTCTATGCTGATTGATGATATACCACATTAGCAGTATTCCGTGGTTATACTAAGCCAGATTAGATGCTTGTTGAAAACAGAGAAGATATATATAATGTCCTCAAATTGGATTCACTTGCTGATGTCCTTCAACCTGGACTGCAGGCTCCCTGAAGATCCCCTTGCCATCCTCCGTTGCCCCTTGCAGTAGTAAATGAATATGTCTGCCAAGGATGAGACAGGCTGGAAGAGAAACTGCTCATCCTAAAGCAGCTCATGGAGAAGGGACATAAATCCACGAAAAGGAAGGGCTGCTATGGATCAGAAGTGGCATTTGCAGACATGTCCAGGCCTGGTTTATATTCTTCCCAGGCATTGGCTCCAGACCTGAAACCTTTTGTCCCTGCATTGCAAACTCCTGCACCCGATTAGGGCTGGATTTAGGTTTGATGAGGCCCTAAGCTACTGAAGGTAATGGGACCCTTCATATGTCCTGCTATCTTTTGTCAACAACAAATTGTCGCTGTTTTTGTGTGTTGAATATATGCTACATGGTAATTTATGGACCTACTAGGTATCTAAAGCCATTTGCACATGCAGAATGTAGGCACCCTATATAAAGAAATGAGCAAACCAGTGATATTTTAGGGAGCAGGCTAGCAGGCAGGGCCCATTACTTACATCATAGGAGCCTACATAACACAAAACACTGTTGCTGTATGTAGGTTTTATTTTATTTGTTTTTTTATCTTATATTTTGGAAATCTACATCCCCTTTAATTTTTTTGGGGGCCCCCAAGAGAGTGGGGCCCTAAGCTATAGCTTGTTTAGCTTATACGTAAATCCGGCACTGCTTATGACAAGTGTCTAAGACAACCCATGTGACTTCAAACCATAGGTTTCAAAATCCAGCCACATGAACTAGTCCCTATTAGTAATGTAGGGACTGGGCTGCAAATCTTTCTTGTCTCATATTGTATTCCTCACCAGGAAGGTACGTTCAGCCATGAACTTGGATGCATGTAATCAGATCTCAGGATCATAGGGATTATTTTTTTAAAAAAAACAACCCAACAACAATCAAGCAATATATACATTTTATGAAAAAAAAGCATAAATAATAGGGATGGCACAACGAAATGTTGCATGTAGCAGGATTCTTCACAAAGCAATCCATTAAGGAGTAATCTAAGTAATCCAGACACATTGTCATCATAAGGAGCAAGGAAGATGCATCTATCAAGACTAAATATAATGCCAGGTAGTTTAAGATAGTAAGAGAATCCACCCCAGATAGAGCAATTACTTGGAACAAAATAAAAAAATTCCTTCCAGTAGCACCTTAGAGACCAACTAAGTTTGTTCTTGGTATGAGCTTTCGTGTGCATGCACACTTCTTCAGATACACACGAAACCTCATACCAAGAACAAACTTAGTTGGTCTCTAAGGTGCTACTGGAAGGAATTTTTTTAATTTTGTTTCGACTACGGCAGACCAACACGGCTAGCTTCCTGTAACAATTACTTGGAGTTTAGCATGAAAAAAACCCTCAATCACTAAAGTTCTTTTTTTTTCTACTAAGGAAATAACAGGAATTTCCAGGGGTTCTTGCATGATTATTATAAATGTGACCTTGTGGTAAAAATGATATCTCAAACACTAGCCTCATTTTGCTTGTGGCACACTGCAACGTGGGTTATTCATTTTTGCTTGGCCAACAGAATTGGAAAACAAGTTATTTGTTAACAAGAACATATCTAATACAAAGTCTATCTGTATTGGGGCCTTAAACTTTCCTTTTTTATTGATACGTTTTCATTTTCACACCTTCATAAATTCTTATTTTCTATTGTCAATGCATCTATATTGAAGCCCAATTGAATACATCATCAGTGATTTCAAAATAATGGGCAGGTTTCATGTCCGTAGATGTAGTGGATCTTATCTAGATGGGCACATAAGTAACGTGTGTTTTTTTTTTCAAGGTTGTGTCATTTTGAAAAAATGCATTTGCAAAGAATGCTTATTTTATGACCACATATTATTTCCTAAAGAAAGATTTGTACTAATGATTGCATCAGATATGAAAAAAAAAATCTGAACAAGATTTGAAACAAAATCACATTTAGATTGCCTTGTGTAATGATTGCATGCATGTACATTTCATTCTGTGTATATTTGTTATACCAGTTTCAGCTTCCCAGAGCGTACATGCTCACTGCAGAATACAAGTGTGTGTTTGATTATTGCACATGGTTGGCATTCAATTTTCTACATGGAAGCGGCTTCAGTTTAAGAATTTTGTCACGTCTGAAATGGCCTTACAGTTTCAAATGTATTCTTATAAAAAGCAGAGCACACTTAAATTGCCATGTCCATCAAGGTATCAGTGAACAATGAATAAAACCCACACATCGATAGTTTGTTGTTGTTTTTCCCTTTACAGCATTTAAACATCAACAATCTTTGAAGTTTATGAGAAGGAAATACTCGGACAATCAATAAGTGTTCTTAATATTGAAATACTAGCTTCAAATCGTCTTCCATGCTGTAAATGCATGCTTCTTCCAGGTAAGGATATATGGAAGCCAAAAGCAAAATGGGAAACCCATGCAAACAGAAAACAAATCAGTCCCTCCATTTATGTTGTTTCTGTCTGATACACACAGATTTATGGGTCCATTCTGGAAATGTAAGGAGGGGAAAAAAATCAATAGCATCACCATGATTTATAAAGCTGTAGTCCTTTTATTTCATGAATATTTCAATTTAGCAATCTGGATGTCAGTTTCATGTCTGAGCTCATTCCTCAATCATGTGTGATTAATTCTTAAAATGATCAGGCTAGCAAAAATCATGGAAACCATATGAAAATTATGAGTGCAGCATGCACAAACCGAAGCTCCTGCTGCTCAAAGATATTCAGGACAAAGCACATTAGCAGCAATAATTGACACTAAGGTATACAGCGACAAGCATGAGGATAACAACAGCGAGGACATCAAGCAATTTGCAAATTACTCACAGAACGCTGCTCTCTGAACTTCAGCACATGTGCTTACTGAAGATTGCGGGATGTCATCCACTGAGAGCAGTCAAGTACAACATTCCTTGTTTTCCTAGAGTGGACATGCAAGGGCATGTTTGGTCCAGCCAGTCGAAACTCCCTCTTCCTCCTGGCCTGGAGCAGCCTTACTCAGAAGGGTGGTGGGAATGGGTGATTGGCTGATAGGTGTGGTAAAACTGTTGACGACTGTTAAGAAGAAGAAGAAGAGTTTGGATTTGATATCCCGCTTTATCACTACCCGAAGGAGTCTCAAAGCGGCTAACATTCTCCTTTCCCTTCCTCCCCCACAACAAACACTCTGTGAGGTGCGTGGGGCTGAGAGACTTCAAAGAAGTGTGACTAGCCCCAGGTCACCCAGAAGCTGCATGTGGAGGAGTGGAGACGTGAACCCGGTTCCCCAGATTACGAGTCTACCGCTCTTAACCACTACACCACAATTGGTCTTACAGGAAAAAGCAAGGGGTGAGATGGCTAAAAATAGCTATATCATGTATAATGAGATAAGAATCCAATATCTCTATTCAGACCAGGTCTCTCCACACCTATCAGCCAATCACCCATTCTCACCACCCTTCTGAGTAATACCCCTCCCCACCCTCTCACTATATATAAGGGTCTGGTGACTTCTGTTTCAGTGTATCTGAAGAAGTGTGCATGCACACGAAAGCTCATACCAAGAACAAACTTAGTTGGTCTCTAAGGTGCTACTGGAAGGAATTTTTTTATTTTTTATTTTGTTTTGACTACGGCAGAGCAAAACAGCTACCTACCTGTAACTTGGTTTAGCCGGCCAGTTGGAGCCATTTCCCCAGGGTGTGGCCACTGTAAAGGTAAAATCAAGAATAGGAGGGCATTCAAAGCTGCTTTGTAGTAGATTATGGGTTCATTTAGGTCAGTACTATTTTCTACACCAGCTCACAGCAGCTCTCCAACATTTCAGACAGGAAACCTACCTGAAGATGTCAGACATTTTGCATGCAAAGCAAAACCAGGGGTGAGGAGGCTGACATGTTTGCTATCCTGTCCTTCATATCACGAGCCAGAAGTTGGGCTCATGTCTAAGGAAATTAGATCAATTTCCATAATTTATTCTAGTTATAGTATAGGAGTGTGGTGATGACAAATATAGGGAAGTTTCAGGAAATAATTTTAACAGCCAATAGAACAAATGGCTGTCAGTCCGCCTTGGGCACAGTGGTTTAGGATGTTGGTAGCTGAATCATAGGCAAGCCAGAAAAATCTTTATGGAATCATGCAGCATTCCCTTGCAAACAGTGTTTGGCTTCACATCTGTGAAAAAGCTTGAAGAAAGAAACACATTCAGTTCTCTTCAGGCTTTTTATTAAAAAAAACAACCAACCCTCTGATAAGTAGAACTCTGCCAGGTCTCTCTTTACCAAGGTAGATATTAGCACATCCAAAATACCTACTGGGTGCTTGGCATGAGGCGTTGTGAGATTTAAAAATTGAACACACATCTTTTCAAGGGGAAATAACCACATATTTCACATTAATGCTCCTGAGCACAATTCAAAGTGTTGGTGCTGACCTTTAAAGCCCTAAATGGCCTTGGCCCAGTATACCTGAAGGAGCGTCTCCACCCCCATTGATCTACCTGGACACTGAGGTCCAGCACCGAGGGGCCTTCTGACGGTTCCCTCACTGCGAGAAGTGAGGTCACAGGGAACCAGGCAGAGGGCCTTCTCGGTAGTGGCACCTGCCCTGTTGAACGCCCTCCCACCAGATGTCAAAGAGAAAACCAACTACCAGACTTTTAGAAGACATCTGAAGACAGCCCTGTTTAGGGAAGCTTTTAATGTTTAATAGACTATTGTATTTTAATATTCTGTTGGAAGTCGCCCAGAGTGGCTGGGGAAACCCATCCAGACGGGTGGGGTATAAATAATAAGTTATTTATTTATTTATTTTTTTATTATTATTATTATTATTATTATTATTATCATCATCATCATCATCATCACCTAAATGCATTATTTGAGAAGTAATTACTATACCTTTCCATGGAGCTATTGCTCAAGAAAACATGCGTATTTTGAATATAGTTTATGGTTCAGTTTTAAATTGTGTTTGAAAATTTCCCTTCCTCCAAGTAGCTCCCTCAATTTAAATATTTATTTACAGTATTTTTAGACTGCCTGAAAACAAAAATGTATCTGGAGTTAGCAAACTAATTATTGCTCTCTTTCTCAGGTGCCATTTATGGGTGGTGCCATAGTATTACCCTAAATGGCACATAAGGAAGAAATTGGGGGGGGGTCAAATTACAGGGTGAAGCTCTCTTTCTACCTTCCATATATATATAATATATAATATAATATCTCCCCATAGATTTAATACAGGCTTTTTGTTAAAAGGAAAACTTCTCTATGTATAGCTTTTCCCCAACAAAATATTAACTGTTTTCGTTTTATTTTACAAATGCCAGGCTAGTTTAAAAATATATTCTTGACTTAAATACAGGTCTTCTGAGTTGCGCCGTTGACAGCACATGAAGCTCAAGAACTATTTAAAGAATATACGAAAGCAGTTCTCCAAATTAGATTTGGATGACTTTGACTATTTTGCTTAATGTACCAAATAGTCATCAGGTGCTGCTGTTGAGTCTCTCTACCTGTCGTGCCTGGATTAGAAACAATATCCTGGATGTGAAGGTCTTTTGTATTCCATTTCCCCCTGCCTACTTGATTGCGTGGCATTAATAGCAAGAGCCAATTTAACGCTTTGAGTTTATTTAGGCACTTTCCTCTGCAGCTGGCTCCTGCGGGGTGTTTTTTTTTTTAAGCCCTTGAAGAATTCAAAGAACAGGCTTCCTGAAGGAGGACATTAGAACTGTCAGATCCACTGTTCTCTCGAAACGGAGCTCTCCAGCTCAACTGACCAGCTAATTCCCATCCTTGGTATGGCAAACTCCCATCCATTCTTTGACTATTTCCGACCATGCGATCTCACCCAGTAGGTCATTGAGCTTTTTGAAATCAGCCTTACACTCAGTATGCAAACTAGCTGTGTTACTCTGTCATGTTAATATAGACCTACAGTATATTTGCATGTCGAGGTCCCCAAACCACCCCTCAAATAATTCGCACGTCAGTCAGAATTTTAGTTTTGGTTTTTGACATGATTTTGGCCACAACTTTATTAAAATACAATGTGAGTGGTTGCTTAGGCATTGGTTAAGACTATCTGTCCCACAGGGGACAGAACTGACGACCATCAGTAAGGGGAAGACCCTCTGGAGAGATAAAGGGAGCCGGGTGGTCTGACCCTCCCCTCTCCCCTCAGGCTCCCAGGGCTCTTGCAAGGCCCTGGCCCCCGACCGGGGGTTCGGACAAAAAGCATCGAGCCCCTGGATTCCTTTAACGGAATTCCCCATACACCAGCAACAATTGGAGGGGCAGACGCAATCAATCTTAACCCCTCCTCCAACCAACATAATAACCAATGCCTAACCACCAACATTACAAGTTGTGACTATTTGCTACGCAGCAGGCGAAAACCAGATGGCACCAGCCAATCAGTCAAATGGAAAAATTCCAACAGGCCCCTGCCCCAACAGCAGACGACCCCATGACAGGCATAGCAATGTCAACGCAGAGGCCTAAATTATAGGGAGGGAGGGAGGGTGATCAGAAGCACGCAGCCAAGAGGGGGGTCATGTTGCCTACCCACCAATATATATCCGCTGGGCTGTCCATCAATAAATTGCAACATACAGTTCTCCCCAACAACACCCAGGGTCCAATCACAACAGTGGCCATCCATACGATCCCGCCCAGCAACAGAGGGGTGACTTGCGGGCCCCCACCGCAACACGTGCTCTCCATGAAGGAGAACACGCTTACTCTGTCTTGTTAATATATATTTTCCAAACTGATTTTAAAAAAAGAATAAATGTGTAGCCATGCAATATTCCAATATTCCCCCCCCCCCCGCTCAAAAAAAGGCAGGATGAATATGTAGATTTACACTCATTATATCTTCAGTTTCCTTTTTCTTGCTGTGAGGAGCGAAGGTGTTGCCGAACAATAGCGAAGGCTTTGGGTGAGGCTCAGGAAGAGCGAATACTGTTTCTGATGGTTATGTATTCTAATACATCTCTTCCCATCCAGGTTGATTTCTGCTACTTGTGTTCTTGGGTGGGTGGGGCCTTAAAACCATGAGGGAATAATGCAAAGCATGACAATTGCTATAAAGAAATTAGGAGGGGGGGAGTGCTCTGCCGTCTCATTAAAAAAAAAAAAAAACTCTTTAAAGGTTCACAATGTCAACCTACAGTCAGACATAAAGTGATTGTATCAATATTAATAAGCTTTGCCAAGTGCTACCAGTTTTGACACTGAGCAAACTGACTAATAAAATCAAATCTAATTTAAAAAAATAATTTACCTCCTGGAGTCTTTTAAAATGGATTTCGCTAATGACAACGTAGCACGAACCTTTCTTACTGGGTGGGTGATTCAAAAGAAATCACAAGCAACCCAAAAAGTAGGAGGGCCAGGGATATCGGAGTATGG